>CM029780.1:23079039-24494000 GCA_017562165.1 Ectropis grisescens | reverse complement strand
GGTTGGTGGTTAACATAAACATGACCTCGAAAGATTCTAGGTACATATCGGTTTTTTGTTCACGATGTTTTTCTTCACCGTTTTTAAGTTAGCAGCATTACGCACATGCCTTCGATAAGACAGTGGTGCGCGTAGGATTTGAACGCGGGACTAGACCAGCACTTGGTAATAACAAAGAGCATTTAGCGTGAAAGCTGCTGAATTGGTTGGTACCTACAACTTTCTTAAGAAATAAAATAAAAACAACTTCTCGCAATACGATTTAAATTTCGTAAACAATGTAACCAATAAAACCTTTTGAGAGAAAAGGTAATTTTGTTTAAAATCGAATTATTGTTGCTAGTATACTTACAAGCTTTAAACGGTCGAAAACATGTTCTGGGTCGATTTTCAAAATCCTATTGTAGGACTTATCAGACTAAAATCACATGTGCATAGGTACACTCAGAAAACACTGTAAGTTTGGCGTCACTAATTAAATAACTATTCACAACACAATCAGAGTCACACAAAAACAAAACGAAAAGCAACCTAATCTTATTGACACTGACTCTAAAAATAAATTACACTAAAAGAACGAACAAAAAGAGACGATTTTCTTAGCATTCCATGGATTCACCGTGCGGGTGCCGGGTCCATCGTGTGGCAGAGAGAAAAAACTCGAGTAGTTCCCGAGACTTGTGACTCGGGCGTAGGTTTAAGGGGGCCCCTTTCTGACGTCCATCAACACTCACCTTCACCACTCGTTTTTCTCTCCCTGCCCAGCCAAATCTGATATGAGCCTACTAGTGCAGCTTTAGATACACGTTCTAGTATAGAACTTACTGCACTTCTGGATAAGCCAAGGTCTTTCAGTAGGTTATAGAGATTTTTGCTGGTATACCTCTCGCTCCCACTTCTACAGCGTATAAACTAACTACATAGCCGTTTTTGATAATTCGTTTAGGAGGTCGTAATACTTATTTTGTTTCATCGCGTGGTCTTTAGGTATATTAGTTTCCCACGGTACGGTAAGTTCTACAAGGACTATGCGTTTCGTAGCTCTAGAAAAAGGAAAATGTCCGGTCTGGATGACGAAACACCCACATCCTCTGGGATTTTGTAGTGCTTTTCATACGTGTCCATTAAAATAGTCCAATCAGGTGCTGTACCCAGGATTGAGTAAGGCTTGTTCCTGGAGTTTGAAGTTGAGCCTTCTTTACAAAGTTAATTTGTCTGTTGTTTGTCGTCAATCCCTTTTGGGCTCTAGCTACTGAAAGGCTCATGGCTTCACGTATGATTTCAAGTACTCTGTCATGACGCCGTGAGTAATGACCCCATTAAGGAGCACCTTGCATCCCACCAATATGTGCCTTGCTGTACATATCGCCTCTCCACAAGTATAGCAACATTTTTCAGAGGCTTTTCCCACCTTACCAAGTTACTCTGGTCAGGAGGGTCATTTGGAATGCATTTAGATAAAATTTTAATAAGGCAGGGGACCAGTCATAGATCAAGGTGCGCCATTTTAGAGCTAATGGGATACAGAACTCACCTATGGTTAACCACTCACTTTGCATTTCTAAATTCATAGCGTGCACTTTGTAACCGTCATTTTCGTCTTGTTGTAGAAAGGTATTTACCATGTCTCGGTCTTCCTTTTTTTTTCTCGCACCCAACCCAGCAGTATTTACTTGTGCACCTGCCATAAATTGTTTATGGAATTGAAGTCTAGATTCCAGGTCTGAAGCAGTTTTGTCTTTTGGGAGAGATGTAATTAATTCGTCTTGCGACTTTCCCAAAACATGCGTTTTTGTAACTCTTAGGTGTTTGTAAAGTTCAGACGGTTTCTTTAGTTTCAGCCCAAAACTATTGTGATCCCTAAAAAGAGTAGAGGGATCAGCCAGATGTGCCAATCCGAACCATGACTTCAATATCTTTATGACATTGGCATCTAGCTTTGCCAGGAGAGTTTTACCGATGTCATATACTAGGAAAGGCCAAGTGAGACGTGATGTGAGGTAGTTGTCATATATCCATGCTTTTTTGATATTGCTGATAGGCTGCTGGTCTACCTTATTGAGGTTGTTCATGAAATTTTCAACAACCACCTCTAATGATGGTGTACGTCCTTCTTTCTACCAAGAAATTTGAAAGGCACTGCCTCTGCAATTGTGGCAACTCCTTGGCCACTTATGGAGAGTCCCGGATCGTAAGACGTATATTTGGTATTTCTTCTACCCAGACAAAGACAATGACATTTAGATGGTTTGTCCTCATTCCCTCCGTCCATGTACAGAACTCATCGACTTCGTTCAACAATTCTTGACACTGTTTGGGATTACGTGTAAGTATTGCAAGGTCGTCCGCAAAGGCCAAGATTGACTCAGTGTACTTATTGTTGATTTTAAACCGGTAGCCCCATTTCTTTTCACGGGATATTAATTTGTCTACTAAAATATTTATAACTATATATTGACTGCCCTAGTGGCTTAGTTGGTAGTAGCTCTGCCTGCGAAGCCGAGGGTCGTGGGTTCGATCCCCACCCAGTGCAAATATTTGTGTGATGAATTCAAATGTTTGCACTGTGTCTGGGTGTTTCTATGTATAATAAGTATGTATTTAAAACTATATGAGTATTATATCAGCTATCTGGCTGCCATCACACAAGCTTTGCTTAGTTTGGGGTCAGATGGTGTTGTGTGTGAATCGTCCACCAATATCCACCAGTCCACCAATATTAAATGCTATTGGTGATAAGCAGCACCCTTGGAATAGTCCTACATTGTATTCAAGTGGTTTGTGTATTCCTTGTTTACTGCTATGACGAATTTTAAGTGGCAATAATAAGAATTAATTATGTCAATAATTTCAGCAGGAAAGTTATACCATTTTAGGGCAAATATCATAAGTTCATGCTGGACAGAACCAAACGCGTTCTCTAGGTCTATCCAGCAGACTGTAATTTGCCTCTCATGTGTTCTGGCATCTTTCAAACTTTCTGCTAGTAATGTATTGTGTTCCAGGCATCCAGAAATACCAGGCAAGAACCCTTTCTGGTGATTGGACCTGAAATACGTCTAAATACGTAAGACATGTAAGCGTCTTTTTCCCGAATAATTAAATTACAAAATTTCCTAGTTAAGGATTTCCAGTAAATGTTTTAGCGCGCCATTTAGAGAAATGTGTCAGGGACAACACGGTCAACTTCGCATCCCGGCGGCTAGCACAAAACTAGTGAAAAATTAGAGAAAGAGAAAGACTACATTTAACATTAGTTAATAGGCGTGTGCATTATTTCTCTTTCGTCTGCATTTCATTCACAACGTGCGTACGTTTGCACGTGTGTTGCAGGACATCACCTATCTCGTTTCTTTAGTATTTGCTTTTCGCCTGATTTTTAATTGATAAATCGGATGGACTTGTGGGCTGCGGTGTAATGACCTCTGCGCAGGAAATTTTAGATACAGCGTGCTCTATTATGGTATTTTGGAAAATTGCGAATAACTCAGTAAATAATAACGATAATTGAAATTTAATTTGACAGAATAGGTCAAAATATGATATTTTATAGGTGGTTTCATTTAATGTCGGCTCCAAAGCGCCGACAACACAGAGGGACCGTGTGCCGCGCAACTCGTATATTTTACTGTTTTGTGTATTTTAGGTGTAAAATAGATTTTAATAAGGATTACTTAGTTTTTAAGACTATTTCGACTCTGCACGTTGGCTGGACTGACCTACAAGTGTGCATAGGATTGTTATACTTAGGTATACATCCACTCAACACAAACCCAGACCCATATTAATTACAGCATACAAACACACACAGATAGACCCTACCAAACCCACAAATTTAATATATTTCGGGTCCGTAATTTCATCGCTTTTTATCTTCGTTGTAAACCGACCTATTTTAAGCTTAGAACAATTTGTAGACAAGGCCTGCGTTGCCTGTTTTAGGTTATTGACATTGTTAACTTATCTTAATTTTGAGACATTTTCTTTCCCAAATTTGACCATTTCTGGCAACTTGACAATTACTTTTATAAGATTGATCTAAAGGTGCGTTAATCCACTATTCGCAACAGGACATATCTTTTTAACACAAGGGCACTCACACATACACACCTTCACACACCCTCATACACCCTACCAAACGTACATACTTCACAAAACACGGTCATAAACAATGAAATACAATTATTGTCTTAATATACCATTCACGAACTTGGCACACGCGGATACATTCACGATTTATAC
Organism: Ectropis grisescens; assembly: GCA_017562165.1. NCBI lineage: Eukaryota > Metazoa > Arthropoda > Insecta > Lepidoptera > Geometridae > Ectropis > Ectropis grisescens. Next base: position 24,489,758 of record CM029780.1, on the reverse strand, counting down.
AAAATACACAAGCAGACACCCTACACAGACAGCACCACAGCCATACACACACACTACATACACACACACTTACATACATACACACACACACTAAATACATACACACACATCAAAAATGTAATAGTGTGTAACTCACATAGTTACACGCATAAGGCACACACTATCTGCACGCACTCACATACACACAACGCACATACACAATCACACTTTACGTAAGTGCCGTAGAACGCGGCGATCGCGAAAAACCTGAAAAATAAAACAAAATATTATTTTACAACATAGACTAATCGCTTTCGGCCCTTTACACCGAATTTGACATAACTTAAAATACGTACATACTCTCGCTGACAGGTGCTCTAACGACCGCATCCCTCGCATCACTGCTTAATAATATTTCGAACACCCCCGGAAACCCCTTCGCGAAGACGCGCATAAAACACAGGCGCTGGCCGGCACTGGAAAATGTTAGACCTCAGATTTCCCATTGTTGCGCGAGACTGACCAAGAAGCAAAAGCTGACTACCCGGACCCGAGCGGGGCCGGTCAGACTGCCTCTTCCCCGCTGTACCTCTCAGAGCCACAGGTCCCTGGCGGTTCGTTCTTTCGAGGTGAGGTATTCTCTTTGAGATAAGAAAAGGATATACCCAGCGAGTGATAGGAGACCGGGAAATAGAGAGACCGCTGCCATTCGCGATGGCGCCGCACCCGGCGGAGCAGATTATGGTGGAGTTTTCTTGCTTGGTGGACGGAGCAGCTCTGGAGCAACATCATGACAACGCCAGTTTGAACATTTACACCGATGGCAGCAAAATTAAAGGGAAAGTCGGCGCGGCACTATCCATATGGGATGGAGCCGCGGAGACGAGTACAAAAAAACTGAAGCTGGACGGGTGCTGCACCGTCTACCAAGCGGAACTCCTGGCACTGGCTGAAACGACGAAAGTCGCCCTCAAAATTAAAAAAGGAAGCTGCAACATCTTCAGCGATTCGCGTTCCGCCCTCGAAACGATAGCGAAAGCCTCGTCCCTCCATCCCCATGCAGTAAATATCAGAAACGACCTCAAAGAAATAAAGAACCAACGGAGCGTCTTAAACCTCTTCTGGATAAAAGCGCACGCAGGGTTGGAGGGTAACGAGAGAGCCGACGACCTGGCTAAAGCAGCGGCGTTGTTCCTTAAAACCAAACCAAACTACAGATGCTGCCCAGTATCGTTCGTTAAGAGCAAATTAGGGAAGATTCACTAAACGAATGGAACGAAAGATACCGCATGGGTGGGACTGCGGGAGTGACTAAAAAATTTTTTCCTGACACGATAGAGGCCTATGTACGCATCCGTAAATTAAACCTGGATCCGACCCTTGTCCAGCTCCTTACAGGGCACGGTGGATTTTTCGAATACTTACATAGGTTTAAGCGTAAAGAGAGTCCATCGTGCAACTGTGCACCGGAAGCAGAAGAGAGTGCATTACACGTTATAGCAGAGTGCCCCATATACGCGAAAAAGAGATACGAAATGGAATGTGAGTTGGAGGAACGCATAGAGATAAACAATTTATGTAATATAATGAAAAATGGTAAAATTAGGGATAGATTTTTAATGTACTGTAGAGAAATTGTAGAGATAGTAACTGCACAAAATAAAAAATAACGATATGAACCGACAGAAATTTTAAAATTGTTAATGAATAAATAAAATGGAATATAATTAGAATTAAGTTAATAATGTATAAAGCAGTAAATTAACATAAGTTAATAAAAAATGCCTGTACTAAACCCTGACTCCGTTAGGGACTAAGCTCGAAAAAAAAAAACCTAACCTAACTTCTTTGAGTTTTATGTTTGATTGCTCGTTCAGAATAGATTATAATGAGGAAACTGATTTATTTGGATATTTGGCAGATTCAGTTAACAATCAAGATTTCGGAATGACATTAAAAGGGGCTCTGACGACAAAGTTTACAGTTCACAAAGCAGGCGTTCTAATTGCCACATCAAACTCTGTAGGTGTCATGAACTATAACAATAAATACTACTCTTTACCGACTCCCACGCGTGTGGCCCTGGAGGTGCAAGTGCCTCTGATAGTCACGGTAAAGCTTGTGTTCTTAGTCCCACTATAATGCTCGCTAAGGTTTTATTACAACGTTTATGGTTATTAAAATTAGGGTGGGATGATGAGTTGCCTGATGACGTCACGAAGATTTGGAACCAGTTTGTTGAATCACTTTCTATCATCAACACGATCCGCGGACAGCGTCATGGCATTGATAGCCATCACAGTTACACACACATCGAGCTACACATATTTACAGACGCGTCACAAGTATCATATGGATCTTGCATTTACGTACGCACAGTTACTGAAAATTCGGTGGTCTCAGTGCGTCTACTTTGTTCTAAGGGCAAAGCTCTTAAAGCCTATCACTATACCACGCTTGGAGTTATGTGGAGCGTTGTTAGGTGCTAAGCTATACGATAAAGTAATTAACTTACTTCATTGTCAGTTCAGTAGCACGATCTTTTGGTCTGATTCAACCATTGTACTTGGTTGGTTACGTATGGCTCCTAACTTATTAAAACAGTTTGTACATAACAGGGTTTCACAAATACACGATCTTACTAAGGATATTCCATGGCGGCACGTAAGTGGAAAACACAACCCAGCCGACTTAGTGTCACGTGGAGCCACCCTGGATGAACTTTCCAATTTCAGTTTATGGTGGGAAGGGCCGGGATTCCTTTATGATAGCGATTTAAATTTTGACCATTTAACTCAAGTCCCTACAAACGATGACACACACAGTTTACCGGAAATTAAAACAAACATTCAGTCGTTTTTAACGCAAGACACCAGCGGTACCACTAATGACAGTATATTTCAATTTTCGCGATTCTCTCAATTCTCTCGCATGATACACACCGCAGCGTATGTCTTACGCTTTATACATAACACACGCAATAAAAACAACAAACGCTTAGGTGGTATTAATAGCGAGGAGCTGAAAGAATCGACTACATTATTAATTAAATTAACACAATTAGAATGCTTCTCTAATGAGAATAATATTTCATCTCAAAACAAGCAATTAAAAAAATAAACACAATTTAAGTAAGTAGGCACAGTTTATTTATAGACGAACAAAAAAATTTACGAGTAGGTGGACGTATTCAATACTCGATAGAATTAATTTTCTATTGACAAAAAACATCCTATTTTATTACTAGGAAAACATCATTTACGTTATTATTGTTTCGTAATGAGCACAGAAAACTTTTACATGCGGCGCCGCAAGCTCTGTTATACCACATATTACGCGACACCTGGTGGCCGTTAGGTGGACGAAATCTCGCGCGCAAGGTAGTCCACGACTGCGTTACATGCAAACGTTTGAGAGGTAAAACTTTGACCCCTCTGATGGGTAATTTACCTTCAGAGAGGGTAACCCCTACTCATCCGTTTCTTAAATGCAGCGTTGATTACTGTGGGCTTGTCTACATACTGAACCGCAAAGGCAGAGGCGCTCGTTTGATAAAGGCATATGTGTGTTTGTTTATCTGTTTCGTCACACGCGCAATACATTTGGAGCTCGTCAGCGATCTGACGACTGATGCTTACTTATTAGCTTTAAAACGGTTCTTATCACGCCGCGGTAAACCTGCAGAGATTTTCTCTGATAATGGCAAGAACTTCGTAGGTCTAAGAAACGATTTCGCACAATTTTTAACGAGATGTAGTTTAGATATTATAGATTATGCTACTAGTCAACAAATTAAATTCAGATTTATTGTTCCATACGCTGCTCACATGGCCGGTTTTTGGGAGTCCGGGGTAAAATCTTGTAAGTACCACTTACGTAGGGTAATAGGTAACGCACATCTTACATTTGAAGAGTTTATCACGGTGCTGACACAAATAGAAGCTGTTTTAAACTCTCGCCCCTTGTCACTCATATCTTCGGATCCTCACGACTAGCTGGTTTTTATTTATTTCCAAAATTATTTTTTACCAATAATCCACAAGATATATAAAAGCTCATACAACCCGCATGTAGGTTCGGTTTTCTGAGAAAAGAATGCGATGAAACTCGTCTCGTGTCCCATTCATCAGAAGAATTTATTCGTAAAGGAATTCTGAACCTGTATTCTGAAGCGAGGACCAGACGCTGGCCGCGTCAATAATTAACCCAACTCTTTTAAAAGTCTGGAATGCCATTATGTATATTCAGCCATGCGGAACAAATGAAGCTATAGCATTTCACATAGCCAAATATGTGTTAAATGTGAGCCGACACAGCTTGATAGCAGTGTCGCTCAAGCAATACGCGAGATTCAACGTGAAAAACAGACATATCACGTAAGTTGTTTAGAACATGCATGCGGATATTGAAGGAAGGAAAAACAAGTCTGCGTGCGAATGTGCCTTTAGGCTCTGTCATTTAAATTTCAGGGATAGTTCGAGAAAATGTACGTTTTTAAACACGAGAAAACCGCAACAGAGTTACAGGCTTCTTAAGTTTGATTCGAATGGGGCAGCTACCGGATACTACAGTAACATAATAGAACGTTACGAAAAACGGCGTAAGGAGCATCTACTACGATTTTGATAATATGTGCCTTCTGGAATTTGCAATGCTCCTTGAACCTCATTATGTAAAATCAAATGTCGATACGTATGAAACATCTGAAAGGCAAACCAGACAGCGACTAATTACACTTACGGATAATAGTAAAACGGTAATAAGAAATGTTCCTGCTGTCGTACGCGTGCCATATGTTGTGGCTGACTACAGCTTATTTCTTCAATATGTTCCGTACAGAAACGAGAATAAATTAATAGTCGACTACGATACAGCAAGAGAAGCTTAGCTGGCTAGAGAATCTGGTCTTCACGCGATTAACGCACGCCTGGAGACGTTTAGGTTGTGTGACAGACAGCTGGAGAACGCTTTTAACCAAATTCATGCTTTCGAAGTCTTGAATCAAGAAGCTCAACAGTAAAATTTTGAAGAAGTGTTTGAGATGCCAGGAGTACATCACCTGACCGAGGACGAATTTTTCAAATCGAGAAGAGCAATGAATGTTGGACAAAAGGATACATTTTTATTCATAACAAGGAGTATCTCAGAACAACTAAATAACCAAACCAATGAGCGTCTGAGGTTGTTTTTAACTGTTAACGCTGGGACTGGAAAGACCTTTATCTTTAATTTATTGAAAACCAAGTAAATCGGTGTTACGGCAAGCAAGTTGTTAAAGTGTGTGCGCTTACAGGGGTGGCAGCATGTTTCGTGAGAATCCACAATCCACAGTGAGTTAATGTTGTGTGTTAGACCCATGAGTAATCCACGTTACTATCTACACTAACAGAAGGATGGTAGAATAACGCAAATGCCTATTCTCACTGGTAATTACTTGCGCTTGATGCGGCAACAGTGGCAACATATTGAATTTTTATTTATTGATGAAATCTCTATGGTCCCGTTTGAAATGCTGTGTATAGTGGATTCTCGACTAAAACAACTCAAAAATAACGAATTATTATTTGGTGGTATTAATGTTTGCGTATTTGGTGACTTAGTGCAGTCACCTCCCGTTTGAGGAAACCAGGTTTTCAATCAACCCTCTAGATTTACCTAGCAACGCACCTTATGGCGTTGCTTCTCCCTAATTGAATTGACTGAAAATATGAGACAACAAGGAAGCACAACTTTTAAAGACCTTCTGAATGCATCACGAATTGGTGAGCTTCAATCAGAACATTTAGCTATTTTAATGAATCGACTAAACAAAGAACCAACTGGCGAATTTGTGATTGAAAAAACCCTGCGAATTTATCCCACTAATCAACAAGTACACAATCACAACAAAACTGTTCTCGAACATTTCCGAGTTTGTGGTATAGCTATTAACAAAATCATAGCACAGGGTAGCCTAGTAGATTGTACTCGACAAACTGACAACTTAGATCTGAATAATATTATACCATTAGATATAAATAAGACAGGAGGACTGCCTAAGGAGCTAGAAATATTTGTTGGGGCTAAAGTGATGTTGCGATACAATGTAAATGTGCCTAAACGTCTGGTCAATGGTGCCATTAGGCATGTCACAGAAATTATATGGCCCAGTTTCCAAAGAGCACAAATGTCTGACACTGGTACCATCTGTCCGTGTAGACTTCGGTAAAGACGGTGCTCACCTCATTCAGCCCAAGTCTGTGCAATTTCCAGCAAAGTATGTCATGGAACCGCAGAACGATGAATGCTGCCAATCGTGTTATGCTGGGCTTGCACAGTACACAAAATGCAAGGTAGTACTGTCGAGCACGCCGTTGCTTACTTGGGGTCGAAGCTCTTTGCTGCTGGTCAAGCATACGTGGCCTTAAGTAGGGTGGCATCATTAGAAGGTCTTCTAATTGAAGAACTAGACTGTTCGAAATTAACCGGCAAACGACCTTGCAACAATGACGCGTTGAAAGAGATGGGCAGACTCAGAAACCTGCGTACATAAATACTAGGGTATTCCTTAAATTTTAATGTCAATATATTTTACTCATACCTTCTAAAAACTTTTGTATGGACCTAATATAATTGGACCTAATTTAATTAATGGATGGTAATTTTGCACCAATTATCTGGTGGCTTGGCAGTCTGATAAGCGAAATTTTTGTTTGTCACTTCGTAATTCCACAGACATCTTCACACAATAAACAATAACGCACTAATATAGTTGGAAATCACGTACAAAATGACAATTGAAACTCGCAGTAGGTACACGTCGCAGCGCTGCACCGGCGCAACTTGTATGGAGAAGTTAAAAACTCAAGTCGGCACGGAATACGGATTATCGTTTATAAATCGGGCTAATATTTATTTCTGTACTATAGAAGCACCATTTTTTATTAAACTTTAGAGCTCGGTCGGCACGGGTTGCAATCATGCTAAAAATATGACATTTCATATTTAAGTACATTTTAGTTTTTATAAAAAAAAGTAGAGGGTATGCGATTCGAAATTCTAAAAGAAATTTTTTCGACATTGTTTAATGTTAAAAATAAACATCTAAAATGAATTTACAAATATTGATAAGAGTCTGTGTACTACTTTTCACTAGTTTTTATTAAAAAGTTTTCTCAATGTGATGTCTTTGAAAAGACGACGCCATCTTATTTTAACAAGTTATAAAAGGGCATGTCTTTAAGAAGACTGAACACATTTTTCCATGGATTGTCGAGTAGACAAGTCAGGGATGTATCGGAGGTAATTTTATCGGAACCGAAGTCGGAGTCGGAGTTTTTAAATTTGATTTATCGGAGTCGGAATCGGAGTCGGAGGTGGAGACGGGTCAGAAGTAGTAGGTAGGAGAGTGTTTTTTTTTATTTAAGAACACATAAAAGTTTATTTAGTCAAACTTTTTTCATTATAATAATAAAAAATAAAACAAAAAAATTCCAAATAAACAAGAAATTGAAAAAAAATGAATTACCTATATCTCAAAGTAGCATATTATATTAAATTAACAAAAGCTTTAAAACAAATTAAATCAGATGAATTGACTCCAAAAGTAGTGTATTCACGAACAAAAGCTTTGAAGTTTCCGTCTCCGTCCAATCTATTCCTTTACGAGTCGTAGATTAGGCCAGCGCCACTAAACAGTTGTTCGCTCGCTACCGACCCTGGTGGACACGACAAGTATTGGCGGGCAATTAATTTAAGGGGCTGGAATTTTGTATTTCCATTAACTTTCGACCACAAGAGGGGGATCATCAGTAATACTTAAATATGTTTCTCTTTACTCTTTACTCATTTAGTAGACTTTTCATTACATCAAATTTGTCAAGAACTACATGTTTTCCAGTTGTGTCATTATCGTCGTTTTCATCACTACTTAACAATATATTCATTTTTCATATAATTTTTTTGCTATGTTGCTTTTTTGCTATAAGTGACCACAAATATTTTCGGTAAAAAAATGTCTTCCCCTTAAGTGATAATTTGGTACAATGAACTGCATCAGTCGCCGAAATCCTATTCCTTCTACAAAATTGAAGGGCAGATCTTGTAAAGCAATCATTCCGGATCAACCTGTCAATTTCCAGAGATTTAGAATTAGAAGTACACCATTTTAACTATTAGTATAGTTTTTTTAAAGTAATTTGTTTTTTAGCCATCTGAAGAGGCGTCGAAGTTGAAGTCTGTACTGAAAATTCTGTGATAAGTTGAAGATCAGGGTCAGGACTGACCGAGTGGAACACATTTCTGTCGTGAAGTATTTATTCGCAAGACGGCCACCACACGAGGACGAGTGCAAGCAGGATGGCCGTGTCGTAATCTAATCATAATCGAGTCGCAATCGAATCTCAATAGAGTTGCAATCTAGTAGCGTCTGGAACGCTAGTACCACCTGGTGGCGCTCGATGGAGTTAGTGGCGCGCGCGCTGTCGAATGGACGGATTGTTTGAGTCAGTTCTCTCTTGGCTTTCGACGCGTGCGGTCGGCTCTGAACCATCGCGCGTTCTACGATACGTACTTCGCTATAAAACCAACTTTGTTACCTGTGCTTCATAAATTCGATTGTGTTAGCGAGTTTTCATCCAACACTACCCGCCGCTATGCCCACAGCCGAAGGACGCGATGAATAACGATGATGGTGAGACTCTGTATCGCCGACAACTATATAATGTTGAGTTTAGTGAATAAGTTTTAGTGTTGGCTTTCATTTAATGTTATTATTATTTTTTGTTTTTAAGCTATTGCATAGCTTTTATGGCGGGCCTGGGGACTTGGGGACCGAATTTTAGTGCTCGTGCATCTCTTTCTTATGTTCACAAGAAAGAGGGATGGAAGACCGTAACGTCTGCCTCCCCACTCGGTCATTCGACTTTGAATCTTATTTGTATTAGCTTTACAGACTAAATGCTCTTAGCAGTGTTGCCAACTTAACGGATTTACCGTGATACGTAGCGGATTTGAGTACGTAGAGAACGGGAAAATAACTTTCTAACGGCTATTATCATAGAATATTAGCGTAATTATGTATAATATTATTATTATGTATTTAAAAAATTACGTACTTCAAATAAAAAATTTACATATTTTATTGCATATCTTTTTTAATAAATTTAGTACAGTGCGACATTTTAGAGTAGAAATTAATTAATCGGGAACTAAAAATTCAATCTTGCTGGCAACACAAAAAAGTAATCGAATTGTCAATAATGAACAAAGTGATTCGTGGCGGTGCCCGTGCAATAATTTACAAAGTTTTTATGCGGTGTGTGGCGGAATATCAAGCTGGAAATCTTTTAACAGGACTAGACGACGTTTACAAATGTACAGCTGATTTTACTGGTAAATGACTATAGAAAATTGTACAAAACACTGGCATGGACCACTAACGTATGCAGATAATAGATATTCTTACGATTTACAACAACATATCATACTCTGACTTATTTTTTGAGGTTAAACAGTATGTAATAATAATAATAATACTGTATACATATCAGTGATATATATTGGATAATTACTGCAAGATGAGTAGAACATGTTAGGAGCAGTATATTCACATATTTATATGTATTAGTACATTTTTCTTTTCAGTCGTGAGCATTTACGACAACTTCTGAAAAAAATTGGTTTTGTGTACAAAAAATGCAGAACAAACCTGCAAGCTCTTCTAGAAAAACCAATGATTGCACACAAAAGAGAAATATATTTGAAGTCCATTATGGAAAATAGAAATTTGCCGGAAGAGCTTCAAAAAGATATAATTTATTAGAAAACTATATTCAGTCAAGCTACAAGCTTAAAAAATGTTGGCAGTCCATTGAAATTCAAGGTGTTATAACGGATATATCAGTGCCAAACGGGCAGCCACCGCGCGTGTGCACTCGCCTTGAAAAAGGCCGCCGGACGCGTCCGAAACTCGAGTCGGATTGACCGACCGTATATACGTGAGTGTCCCGTTATCCAATTAAATATGGATATATCCCTTTAATGCATATTGACGTAAAACTGCAAAATACCCTTAAAAAGGCCACAAAATCAACAATATCAGCGTAACGCATACTATTGTAGAATTACAACTATCAGGGTAATATTTTTTATCGAGTAGCAACACCTTTTTTCTTTCGCGTCTGTCAAATGCCAGCTTGACATTGTCAAAGCATTGACTTTCGGAAATTTGCAGCAGGTGAAAATTGGAAAAGTCTTTTGTGTTGTAAATAATTGGTTTTAGAAGGTAATTATGTGCAAAAACTGTAGTTTTATGTAATAATTCATCTTCTTTTCGGTTCAGCAATTGGTTTGCAGAACATTCTTTTGGATTTTGTACAAATTGCTTCTATTTTGATGTGAATTTACAACACTATGCATTTATTGAAGACAATATGCCTGTTTGTGAGCTGATATATTTTATGGTTTTGCAGATGCGACCCTTGACTGCAAAAGAGATAGAAGATTATTTAGCTCAAATTAAAAACGGAGAAAAGTCTGAAGATAATCTTGAGGAGTCTGATGCCGAAGACCATGAACATTTTTATCAAAATCGAAAAGATTTACTTCACGATCTTGAGAGTCCGGTAGAGGAGGAAAACGATGAGAGTAATGATGATCAGCTCATGGCAGAAGAGCCACCATTGATAAATGACACCCATACTGATACAGAAGTGCCTCAGGTTCCATTTCCCTCCACAAGCCAAGCCAGTCGACGAGCAACTATGAGAGGCCTTGTTTGGAAGGCAAAAAAGCTTGTTTTGAACTCTGACCAGACTGCTTTTCTTGGCAGCACTTCATAGCCACCAGAACTGAAAGACCAAGTTACTACGGGTACTGTTTATAGTATATTTTCACATTTTGTAACATCAGAAATACTTGAGAAGATCGTGGAAGAATCTAATCTCTACTCTGTTCAAAAAAATGTAACAAAACCATTGAATTTGAATGAAACTGAACTAAGAAAGTTTATTGCAATATTGTTATTTGCAATATTGTTATACATGTCTGTCATAAAATATCCCAATGTTCGGCTTTACTGGTCTAATACTGTGGGTTTTGAACCAATCAAGAAGATAATTATAGTGAACAGATTCGAAACCATTCGCAGATTCCTGCATTTCGATAATAATGAAAATCATTTACAAAGGGACCACCCTCAACATGATAGGCTCCATAAGATAAGGCCCATGATTAGCCATCTGAACGAAAAGTTTGCATCAGTTCCAATGGAGCAGAGACTATCCATCGATGAACAAATGTGTGCTACAAAAGTAACACACTTTATGAAACAATATTTACCAAACAAACCACATAAGTGGGGTTTCAAATTATATGTAATGTGCAGTGTAAAAGGCTATGCTCACAAATTTGAAATTTACACTGGCCAAGAGAATGAGCGATTCCAAGATGAGCCAGATTTTGGGCCAGTAGGAAATGTAGTTATCCGGTTAGTCAGGGGTGTCCCAAGACATATTAATCATATTATATATTTTGACAACTTTTACACCTCAGTGCCACTAGCAACCCATCTTGCTAAACAAGGAATCTACAGCCTGGGCACTGTACAGTACAACAGACTTGTGAACTGACAAAAAAACACTGTTGAAAAAATCAGTCCCCCGTGGAACTTATGAAGAGCAAATGACTAGCTTTGACGGTGTTGATTTGACAGCTGTAACTCGGAAAGAAAATAAAGCTGTCACTTTCCTATCTTCATATGTTGGAGCAGAACCTGTCTCCCAAGTAGAAAGGTTTGACAAAGCAAATAAAAGCAGGGTCAAGATTTCTTGCCCACGTATAATAAAGGAATACAATCCCCATATGGGCGGAGTGGACCTCATGGACAGCTTCATAGGTAGATATAAAATAGCAATGAGAAGTCGCAATTGGTACCTACGTATCTGGCAGTAATAAACTCATGGCTTGTTTATAAAGATTTGAAAAGAAATGAAGGTCCATCATCAATTCCGAATTTGTGTCACTATAGACTGGAACTAGCTGAGGTGTTAGCCAATGTCAATGATGCGGCTGCACTCTGCACCAAACGAGGAAGGTCCAGCACCAGTAACAGAGTTGAAGTGGAAATTCAAGCTAAAAAAAGGCGAGGTCCTGTTCAGCACGTTCCACCCAAGGACATAAGGACAGATAATGTTTGTCACTGGCCCGATAACTGTGTTTGCAGCAGGTGCAAAATGCCTGGGTGTAAAGGATACACACAAACAAAGTGTGAGAAGTGTGGAGTAGCCCTTTGCCTTACTAAATCCAAGCATTGTTTCATAGATTTCCATACGTAGTTATTGTTTAGTAAATGCATAGTGTTGTACATCTGCAACTTAAGGTTTTTTAATAAAAAAGTATAAAATAATTTATAAAAAAAAACTTTATTTTTCCCTGCATTAGAATGAGTATTTCTACAAGATATATTTTTTTCACATTCTTAGTAAAAATCATGCATTAAAGGGATATCAAAAGGGAAGCGATAGATTGTAGTTCAATATCATTAATAATACAGGCAAGATTGTTAATACTTATAAATACATAAGGCGCTAAGTATAAGATTTTCTCAGAAAAAAAAAACAAAAAGAAAAGGACCACCAGGATTCGAACCGTGGCCTGTTGACTCCGAGGGCGAGCGAAAAAAGAGATAAAAAAGAAAAGTAACCACCAGGATTCGAACCGGGGCCTGTTGACTCCGAGGGCGAGCATATTCCGTCTGAGCCATTTAGACTTAAAGAAAAGTGGCGAAATAAGTTATCGTATTCTAATAACATTGTAGGAGTTTTTCATTGTCTAAAAACGCGCATAAAATGATGTTTTTAAAAAATAAAACCTAGCTAGATCGATTTATCGTCCCCGAAACCCCCTGTATACTAAATTTCATGAAAATCGTTCGAGCCGTTTCCGAGATTCAGATTCTATATATATACAGCGTGTGGCGGAAAGGTCCAACAATATTTATGGTAGTTCATCTATACTAAGTATCAAATCACATGTGTGAATATTAGACACGAAAGCTTAAAAAAAAAAATTTCCATACAAAGTTAAAAATTCGTTGTTTGTTATTTTATTTGACAACCCTAACCGGCTGTACGGCGCGTTCACTGACCGCCGCGCCGCCGGCCACTGCGCGCCGCTCCGTCGGTGTCGTGCACGCCGCGCCGCCGCCGGCGCCGGCGCATTGATACCTACTTATCTGTCGTTTGAAAAATATCCCTAAATAGCATAGAAGTCGAACAAGAGAGAAAGATTAGGCGTGGAAGCTATTGAACTGCCATATTCGATTGAGCCAGATAGCATAAAAACAGATGCTTTTTATTAGCACTAACCTAAAGCCTTATTACCCTTGGCTAAATTTGTTCGCTACTGAATTTAGTGAAGTGTAGTAATACCTAGCATTCAGTAAGCTACGAGCCTACGAGTAGCATACTACATTCAGAAGCGAGGTTTGCTTCTTTCTAACTTGCTTCTGAATTCAGTCGACTAAATTTTGTCAAGTGTAATAAGCCTTCAAACAATATTAGACAGGAAGGATGGAAGGAATGTCATATGAAATAAAACTAAGTAGGTACGTGTTTGAATCGAAAGTCAAATAAAAGTTAGAATAATTACTTAATTTAATTATTTAAACTCTCTAATAAGAATGGAAGATACCTACACTAACTACTTATTTTTTACTAAATTAACTAACCTTTTAATAATCTCATTATTATTTAACCATAGTCGCACTGTAATGTAACACTAAAATTTCAGTGCACAACAACACAACACAAACATATTTATCCATTTCACACTGCAATCCAAGGTGCTTGCGGCGCGGCGCACCTTCCTCCTACGCGTAACGAGGGCGGCCTCAGAAGTATCAGTCCAGGGTGGTGGACCAGCACCCAGCACTGCTGGTAGTACTAAAACAGGCCCTGACTCGGGCGTCTTTAGTGCTGTTCAGACGTTTGCGGAAATTTCACGTTCTTCATGGCGACTAACTAGGTACCATGTCTAGGTACAGTGATGACATCGTAGATATCAATTTTGCGATAAAAACAACAACACACCACCAACGACGCTACAGAGCGACTGAACTTTCAACTCAAAAATTTAAACCTCAAATACTTCTAAAAATCATATTGGACAGCGGGCTTCGCCTTTCGGCATGGCGCGCCGCGCCGTTCGAAAGGCGAAAACCGCAGCGGCACAGCGCGTCCATCGGTTTGACTCCGTTTGACAAATGCCGACTTGCCGACAGTCCGCCGTGGACATTTCGCAAAGAATAAAATAAAATTAAGAAGTGAAAATTAATTTGAAATGGTACGAAATGTATCACAGTATGTACCTAACTGATTTTGGCATACATACGCTTTCTTTCGTGTTGTTGAATTTAAATATTCTACTATCACAATCAATTAAACAACATTAGCAATAGTGTTTTTAATTCATAAAATTGGTCGGTATAGTGATGAGCGAAAAGAGACGTACACATAAAATTTAGCCGAACTGGCTTAGAATTTCTAAACCAGCGCTGTATACCGTAGTAGCTACCTACTCCTAGACGTTTTTTCTCTATGTTATTTTTTTCGAAGTAGGCAAAATAAATACAATACATATTCTGCACAAAATTTAGTCTTTGACAGGCAAGGTCGTTTGTCAGCTGTACATGCATTAGGGTTGCAGCTGGTCAATTTTACATCAAACTTTGACTCGTATTATCTCGCAATCTAAAGTGCTGAGGGGAAAGAGACCTTCGGAGATGAAGTCTATATCAGTGTTGGAATGACCTGTTAAAATATTGTTGGACCTTTCCGCCACACGCTGTATATACAAGAATTGCTCGTTTAAAGATATAAGATTACAGTAAATAATTTAAAATATTTGTTTGAATGAATATTGTAAATTATTTACTGTAAGAGATATGTTGTAATGATACAACATAATATCATATTTCTTAAGCTCTTTGTCTTGTTAATATATTTTTTCAATGTTTTTAGGTAAATTACCTATGTGTAAAATTATTAAAACTTAAAAATTATGTGCTCCATGTATAAGAAAATAATTAAATTAGTAAACCTTTAAATTATGTTGTGTTATAATATAGCATTATCTACCTTTCCAGCATTATGATAAAAACAAATGTGACTCAGACTCAACATTATGCCAAAAATCCTGCATAAATAAAAACATATTATAATAGGGATGTTAATACTAATCACAAATTAATGTTTAGTGTTAATTTTATGAAAGTTTGTATCAATAGAATATCGAAAATCACATTTCTATAATTTAATATTACATAGCAAATTTATTAAAAATGATTTTAAATGCTACATTTATAATCTGTTGTCACGTGACTGGAAACACCAATATGACATATTATATTACTAATATATGTTACTAATCTCAAAACAAGCTGTCGAAGACTGACTAGATTGTATACTTCTCTGCATTTTTTTATGGTAAACTAATGTCACTCTTCAAAATAAAAGCCATTCCGAAAAATTGTTAACATCCCTATTGTTTATGTTGATAAAAATGCATGCAACATGCAATAGCTTTACCGCGGCAGTCCCCGAGTGACACACTTCTTTTTTTTGTGACTTTCTTTTACTTGTTAGCTTATATCTGTGGATTCGGTTTGCTAAGGCGTTTAATTTTTGCTTCAACGTATCTAAAAAATGGATCAATTCGGTATTTTCACTTTCAATGAATGAATGAATTTTATATTTCTCTTTGATCTGGTCTATTTTATTTTTCAGTCGTGTCCTGGTATTACCATTGACAAATTCTGTGAGTTTACCTATTTTTGTTCTTAAATCTTGGATGCGGCTTTCTAGTCGTTTTTGCCACCTAGGGATCCGATCCCCGGTATTTGAGTTTTGGGTCTCACGATTATTAATATTTGGCTGTTCTTTAATTTTTCCGCCATTGTGTAAGACCGCTGTAAATGCACCACAGTAAAAGGCAGTTTGAACAGTTTCAAAATCTGAATCAGAAGGAACGTATTTGAGCAGCCCTTTATCATTTATGTGGTTTACTATAGCTGCAAATCTTATGGACGACTTTTGTCTTGGTATTGTGGGCCGTG
Organism: Ectropis grisescens; assembly: GCA_017562165.1. Classification (NCBI taxonomy): domain Eukaryota; kingdom Metazoa; phylum Arthropoda; class Insecta; order Lepidoptera; family Geometridae; genus Ectropis; species Ectropis grisescens. The sequence goes on along the minus strand of CM029780.1, from coordinate 24,473,686 downwards.
CAGTCGGCTCAGTAGTTTTAAATTTATCGAAAGTCTTGATGTAAGTTTCTTCTATTTTGCTTTGAAGTTCCTGGGTGATGTATCGTAATGATGTAATGTTTTGTGTTCCTTGCGTCGCTGTTGGTTGAGATTCAGTGTGCGTTGCTGGTTCCGCGTATGTGAAATTAAGTGTATGAGTGGACTGTCATCGTCGCTACCTTCAGTTTTCGTTTACGTTAGTAAAGGTTGTGATCGGTGAGTTTTGAGTAATCCTATTTTGTGAATTCTGAGCCCTGTCTAATTCTATATAAACTTCGTCCCTAATTTGTTGTAATCTTTCCTCTGTGATTAATTTGTTGTTGATTATAACTCGTCGTTGGTTCGCTAATCTCTGCTCCGATATATGAGAAAGTTGAGGATAAAGAGTGATGAAAGCCTGATGAAGCGGTTGTTTATAAGCTGTCTTGTTGGTGTCTAATTGAGTTATTTTTTAATAGGTGCGAATTATAAATTCATCCAAATCGTTTGACCACCTCATCCTTTGACCATTAGTTTCCTGTGTAAGTGTTTATGTCATGTGTTGTTCGTTTAGGGTATGTGTAATAGTGCTTCTACTTCTTTTCTAATTTCATCTATTTTAGCGGTTGAAAGAAGTTTATTTTGAACTATAGCTCGACGTTGGTCTCCTATACGTTGTCTGCTAGCCTGCATGTCCGGAATTTTTTCTGTAAACCTATGTTGCAATTCAGATAGATAAGCTTTTGTGTCGCTTTCTAGCCTAGTTATTTGTAGATATGTGCGCATAATAAAAATATTCATTTCATCGTTCCACTTCTTGCGCGTGCGTATTCTAGCTATGGTGGGTGCTAGGTTATTGGCGCTTGCCTCCTGCACAACATCCTCAGCTGGTATAGTAGAAATGCTATCGGCGTCCGTTTGAGTTGCGTTAGTCGTCTGACAGTTTATCGATCCCGCCCGGAGATTCACCTCGCCCCTAGCCACAGTGGGTTCTAGCCTGCTGTCATCGGCCTTCCCCCTGGAGCCGCCGGGCACTTGGGGACAATGTTTTGTTTTCCTATTCATGTTTAAAAATTGATCCCAAAATTAACTCACGAGGCGTGTGAGCATGCAGTAGGCTAGCTGACTAAGCCTATGGATGCCGCCGTTGGTTTATTAGCAACTCTTCCGCCGCCATCCTAAATTAGCTTCCTGCATTGACGATGATTGTCCCACCGGGCCTCATAAGGTGTATGTTGCCTAAGAGCCCCAAAGTGGTCCTAAATTTAAATAAAATGATTTATGACAAAAAAAATGTGTGCGCTTAAGACCGCCCGGCAGAAGTGAAAACTAAAATAAGAATAACTTACTTATATTTAAAGATCACTAAATAATTGTAATAATTAAAAATAAAAATTGTTTAAAATTGAAAATTAGAATATACCTAGTAAGCACAGCAACACGAGAATAACATGTGGCGAAATGATTGGTATCTATGGCCAAGAATAAATTTAAAAAAAAAATTACGCGGTACGGAAATGACGTAGGATTACCTACTTACTCTGTGGAAATGGCGTTATGTTATGGCGGCGACTAGCAAATTTTTAGCATTACCTATATAGGTATTTCGCTAAAAATGCATAAATATGTTGTTTAAAGTGTCTTACTTATCATTTTGTGTGTTTGCGTAGTGTAAGTGCTGTGATAAAACAGTAATACGAGTATATTACAATAAAAACTTTTTTGCATTGGATGTGAAATGCAAATTTAATATTTCGTGACAAGTTCAATTAATGACATTAATGTGGTAGGTAAGAGGTAAGGTACGTTGGGGTAAGATCGGATATGGGATAAGACCATATGAATTGTTTTTTGATCTAATTTCGAATAATTTTCAAACACTCGTAAGATTAAATAAGACGCCATTTTATCGTCCCGCGACCCATAGTTTCTGTTTATCGCTCCGGCAAATCAGAAATGTGCTGTGTGTGAATTAGTAAATTATGTAAAATATTTAGTTTAGAAAGTGAAAGATCGGATGTATTCTTCTAATGGAATCTGTCTTCTAAGCAATAGAGGCTACTATTAATTGCAGTCCGAACTTGCCCTTCGGTGGTAAATATGTTATCGTGATCATAAAAGATAAAGTTTGTTTTGGCAAACGTCTACAACAAAAACTAATAAGCCTGTAAGACAGACACACTTATACTCTGTCTATCCGTTAAGCATTGTAGATTTATTTTAAAGATCTGGCATACATTGATCTCCAGAAATTAAATAAATCGCAAGACTATGCTAACTAGTCAAACATCTGTCCGGAGTTACCCCAACGCACCTTACCTATAAGTTAATGTCGGTATAAAAAATGTATAAATAGCACCTGGGTGACCGAGCTTTGCTCGGTTACTTAGATACATACTGATCTTCTAAAAAAAATGAACTTGAAAAAAGAACGCGGCCGGTTGGATTCGAACCCGGACCTACCCTATTTCAACCACCCATCTTCCCGACTGAGCTAATATACTGTCGCGAAATTTACCATCGTATTCTAATCTTTATGTAACAGTTTTTCGTTTTCTAAAAACTAGCAAAAAAACGGCTTTTTTTTTAAATAAAACCTGGCTAGATCAATTTATCGTCCTCGAAACCACCTGTATACATAATTTCATGAAAATCGTTCGAGCCGTTTCCGAGATTCAGATTCTATATAATATATATATACTTACAAGAATTGCTCGTTTAAAGGTATAAGATAAAATAAACACATGTACACAAGGACTATATTATCTTTCTCGCTCTGACGCGCTTGTTCACTGTATTTTGTTTCTCGCTGTAGCATCCCGAGTTTACCCGAAAAGCTATTATCATATCCGAGCGTGACGGATCATTTCAATTCACAGCCCACGAATTCTGTCCTAAGCGCGCCCAAAGAAGTTTTCACTTCAAAATAGGGATTCTCAAAATGACAGAACATCGATGTGTATTCTACCTGCCAGGTGATCTGAACTGAAGGATTCATTTTTCATCTCTACTTATATATAAAAATGTTATGTTGGTTTGTGTACGCTTCAAAAACTCGAAAAGTTCTGCACCGATCGAGCTCAAATTTTACAGTGATATATAATACGCATCAAGGATTGTTTTTATCTAATTTTTGCATCACAATGTGCTACAGCGAAGCGTGGCAGGGTACAGCTACTTCATTATAACTTTTGGTATATTTTTAGATTCATCCGAAGCTCGCGATACGGTCAACGTTTGAATTAATTCGAACGAAGACAGTCGCACCGGGCACGAGAGCCGTTTAGAATTAACTTATAAAAGTAAAAATGTAAACTATAGATTTAAAACTTTAACAATTTATTTCGGTACGAACTAGGACTATACAATAAAGATATAACGGATCGATCCACGCGGAATTTGGTGCGGAGCCTCGGCCTCGGCCGGCTAGAGGAAGTGCGCGCCCACGCCGAACTGCAGGCCGGGCGCGGCGCGGTCGCCGGGCGCGGCGCGCAGCGGCACGCAGTAGTTGAGCTCGAGGCGCGCGGCGCGGCCCAGGCGCAGCGCCAGCCCCGCGCCCGCCGCGGCGCGCGCGCCGGCGCCGCCCAGCGGGTCGCGCGCGCCCGCCAGCCCGCCGCAGTTGACGAACGCGTGGCTGCGGAACAGCGAGCCCAGCCCGCCCGCGGCCAGGAACGGCAGCGGCGCGAACACGTGCACGGCCGCCGCCCAGTAGGCGCGCCCGCCGGCCGCCAGCCCGTCGGCGTGCGGGCCCAGGCCGCGCGGCCGGAAGCCGCGCACGCTGGTGGGCCCGCCCAGGAACAGGCGGTCCGGCAGCTCGGTGCCGAACACGTCGTGCAGCAGGCCGGCCGCGCCCGCCGCCTGCAGCACGGCGCCGCGCACGGGCGCGCTGAGCTGCGCGCGCAGCTCGGTGCGCAGGTGCGCCACGCCGCCGCCCAGCCCGCACAGCTCGCTCAGGAACTGCACCCAGGCGCCGCGCGTGGGGAACACGGGCTCGTCGCGCCGGTCCACCGTCACCGTGTGCCGCACCACCGACTTCATGGCGGGGCCTGCGGGCGAGCGCCACTCAGCAAGCCTCTCTCTCTCACGCCTACGCTACCTACTACACCTACTCAGTGCTCGGAACTGGGAGCGAGCCATCGTCAGTTTTGGAATGAAATTAAAATAATTCTTTTGGGGTCTACCTGATTATAAACTAATAATAAATTAAATTTTATTACTTTTACCTGCTTTGGTATCACATAAACTAAAAATCTAGAAAGTAATCATTGGCACACGCAGTATCTACGTTCACCACATTCACCAAACATTCTCATGACAAATACAAAAAAACACTAAAAATTCCTTAGATTGATTTGACATTCGTCTAGTTATCAATAAAGTTTTCAATCTGGTGGATCACATCTACAAGCCAAATTACAGACCCCAGATATCAGGTGTACAAGGTTTTGAATGGAAGAGTTCATGTTTGTTTAAAAATCGCCTTCAGTCAACGGGAGCGAAGAGATTTGCGTCCACGACTCCGTCATGCCCTGCGGAGTGCCACAGGTTGTCAAACTGTTCACTTATTTCATAAATCATTTGCTTCCATTATTGACATCAGACGTTTTGCTTATCACCGATTGACTGAGTGACGTAATATTTGAGAGCACTTGCAATGTATACGATGCTGTAATAATAAACATCACAAAGAAGTAGACAAGCCTATAAATAAGATGGTGGCGGGAGTCTCACCGCTGCTCTCGCGCACGGCGAAGCTGGTGGTCTTGCTGAGCACGGCGGTGTCGCGCACCAGCCCCTCCCACTGCAGGCTGTGCGCCGTCTGCAACACGGGACCTGAGCGCGGCTCGCAGGCCGCGGAGCACACACGCGCCCGCCGAACCCCGCTCACATTACGGGAGCGGAACTTTATAACACTCTACAACCTAATCCTAAAATAGTTATATCGACCCCAAGTTTGGGCAGCTTCAAATACAGAATAAAGTGCTGGCTTATTGATCAAACTTCTTATAGTTCCAGCGAATTTTTTGAGAGTGATGGCAAAGTTCCTATGATAATGTAAAAAAAATTGACACGAATCAGTACAATTGCATTAATTGCAATAAAAACATATTGTACTCGTATAATGCTTGACAGTTTTATGCACGGTAATTATTATAATACAGTGAAGTGGTCATTTGAAACTTTGAAAATATATATAGTTTGTTTAATCTTTCTTTTGTTTTTATTTATTGGAACGAAGTTCCTTATCGCGCGTTGTGAAAGGGGGCTAGACGGAAAAAATTCTTACGAAAAGTTGTCACGACACTTTTTGCTATTGTAAGCTGTGCGGCAAGAAAGCAAGCCAGATATTTTCATTTCTATTTCACATTGAACAGTGTGGTGTCGCGACGATTATTTTTGTTGAGTGTATACAGGTTTTTTGTAATTAATAAATAATAAAAAATAATAATAATTCCATCACTAATTATCGAAATAGAAATCGAAAGGAACTTCGTTCCATCCGGGTGTCCCTTGACACCTCTCAAGTTTTTTAGCTGACCCGGCGAACTTTTTAGGGGTCATCCATAAATTACGTCACACGTAAAGGGGAAGGGGGTCATGAAGTGTGACAAGGTGTGGGGGAGGCTCACATTTTTAAAAATGTTGTATTTCATATGTAAGCATTACAACACTAAATTTAAACGAAAATTGCAACATATGTGACATCACACTAGGAGGTCTCAAAAATATAACCAACTGTGAAAAGGACGGGGGAAGGTATCAAAATCATGAAATTCGTGTAACGTAATTTATAAATGGCTTATATCACCTAATTTTCGAAATGGTTCGCCACCCACACACGCACACACGCACACACGCACACACGCTCACACGCACACACGGAGCAGCACGTACCGCGGGCGAGGTGCGGAAGGTGAGGTCGAGCAGCAGGCCGCGCTCCAGCAGCCGGTAGCCGGAGCACGGGAACTCCTGCGTCTGCTGGTACGCCGTGCCGCCCAGCCTGCAACACGGGGGCGGTGAGCGGGCGGGCGGGGCCGGGGCGGCACTCGCGCCGGGGCGGCACTCACACGGGCGCCAGCGGCTTGTGCGGGAACGGCTTGGTGGCCTGCAGGCTGTAGTTGGAGGAGCTGCGGTGCCCCACGCTGTACTCGGCCTGCACGCGCTCGCCGCGCCCCAGCACGTTCGGCATCTTCACGCCTGCAACAGCGGGCGCGGTCAGCCGGCGGGCGCGGTCAGCCGGCGGGCGGACTCCACCGCTGGCTCACATACAAATGGTGAATAAAAAAACTAACTAGTCCGTCAGTAACATTTTTGGAAAATGTACTCAAATGTTTTCTTTCGTTTCACAATCAAAAAATGACCTAGATAAATATGATGTTTCAAACTTTCGAGTGATGTCACGTCTATATACGATTTTTATGAAGACGTGACGTCACAACCCTACTCGTTGACTTTGATAAGTGAAATGATCAGAATCAATCGCCCCCCCGCACTTACCCAGCACCAGGTTCCCCTCGTTCTCGCTGACGGTGGTGTTGACTCCGCCCACCACGCGCGACAGCTCCTTCACCTGGAACGTGACCTGCAACACGAGCGGGGGGTGAGCGGGGGCGGGGCGGGGCGGGGCGGCGGGGGCGGGGCGCGCGACACTCGCCTCGAGCCCCTCGGGCGTGGCGCCGGGCCCGGACGACACGTCGATGAACACGCCGATGTCGCGGAAGCAGCCCATGGAGTCCAGCGCGCGCCGCACCTGCACAGGCCCGGGGGATTATAACAGTATACTAACAATAGTGAAGAAATTGAACAAATAGGTAGTATACTGTATACCTTTCAAATCGGGAATCATGTGATATTTTGTAAGGTATTTGGATGATATTATGTTAAAAAGAAAGGAATTGATTGATAATTGATGTATTACCAGAATGGTAATACATGCATGATGTATGATGAACCAGTAAACTATAACTATGTAATGAATAATATTACGTATATATTTTATTTTATTCTATTCTAAATGGAAAACAAACAGCATTACACAATCATAAGATTTAGATGAGTAGAAACACTGAAGCCAAATACAGTTTTCACTGATAAAACAAACAGAAAGAAAAAATAGTTAATACAGATAGAACAAGTAGCAACAAGTAGATACCACATACGGGGAGCGAACAAACACTATCACTAGTTAGGAAATTACAAAATATATATAGAATTTAACAAAAATTAATCAAATTAATGGTTTACATCAATTAAACATTAATATAGAATTACATCTCTCCCAAAAGACAAAACTGCTTCAGACCTGGAATCTAAACTTGCAATTCCATAAACAATTTATGGCAGGTGCACAAGTAAATACTGCTGGGTTGGGTGCGAGAAAGAAAAGGGAAGACCGAGACATGGTAAAAACCTGTCTACAACAAGACGAAAATGACGGTTACAAAGTGCACACAATATGAATAAATATGAATTTAGAAATGCAAAGTGAGTGGTTAACCATAGGTGAGTTCTGTATCCCATTAGCTCTTAAAGTGGCGCACCTTGATCTATGACTGGTCTCCTGCCTTATTAAAATTTTATCTAAATGCATTCCAAATGACCCTCCCTGACCAGAGTAACTTGGTAAGGTGGGGAAAAGCCTCTGAAAAATGTTGCTATACTTGTGAACGATAAAATATAAAATGTATGTAAAAACGATTAGATAATTACAAATGGAATATTCCTAGTAAGCACATCACACAAGAGTATCACAGAAAATTTCGTATCATTTGAGCCGAGCGTGACTCATCCACGACAATTCTCAGCCCACGATAAAAAACTATCTGTGACGCGCCTCAAAAAGTTTTCACTTCAATAAATATTGTTAAAATATGTATAATAAGAGTCTCATTAAACAATGTCAAATCCACCGTCTATTCCACCGTAACTAGTTGGAGGGGCGGCGCTGTGACTTTGGCGAGTGAGGTTGATAATGGCTAGTATAAAAGTGGTTGTAGTTCGGTTTGGGTCTCTTGGCTCTTATTCTGTGTAATGTTCTCTCTTCTCGGTGGTTCAACGGTTGATACTAAGCAACGTTAAGTATAAAGTATAACTATTAGCGGGGCGGGGGTACCTTGTGCGCGCGGAGGATGACGTCCTCGAAGTCGGTGGCGTGGAACAGGTCGTCGACGGTGTGCTTGATGACGTCATCGCGCGTGCGCTCCAGCCCGTCCACGTGCACGCGGTCCACGCGCGCCTGCAACACACCGCGCTCGTCACCAACACACCGCGCTCGTCACCAACACACCGCGCTCGTCACCAACACACCGCGCTCGTCACCAACACCGCGCGATACTATACCTAGTATCTATACCAGCACAATTTCATTTTGTGAAAATTTTGAATCTAATTCAAACATAAAGAAACAAATTTGTATAAATTCTATGTGACCCTATGCTGCAGGAAACATGACATTCTTCCCATGCTCTGATATCATTTCAAATTATAATCATGAGAAACTTATTAAATATTATGCTTGTTCAGTAGTTCGGAGAACTGAATGTGTAACAGTGGTACTGGCATAAAAATATAGATGTAAATTGGCATATAAGGTGGAGCGTGGCAGTGGCGGGTGTCGCAGCGCTGAGGGGCGGCGAGCCGCGGCGTACCCGCACGCCGTTGAGGCGGATGGTGGGCTTGGACACGGGCTGCTCCTCCAGCAGCTCGGAGCCGTCCTCGAACTCGAACAGGCCCCCGCCGCCGCCCCCGCCGCCCGTCGTCACGTTCTCACTCTGTGAACATGACCACATCTCTACAGTTTAGGCTCACATTTAATATCACTGGTACACAAAAAAAAACTCGTCTGTACTTTGGACTGGACCCACCTATGGGTATGTATTTGGATCCACTGAATCAAAATTTGAAGTCTGTCTGACCTCCAGTCCGGTTTGGTCACCCTCCATTTTTAAGTATGACAGCAGTTTTCCCCAATTTTTTTATGTTTATTGCATTTTACACAAAACTAGAGGCAAGTGCGGTCCCAGCCTCGAAATTTGGAGGGGGTCACCAGTACGCAGCCTCAGATTTTGGGGGGGTCACCAGTACAAATACAATAAATCAAGTAAAAAAATACTTTACGAGTAGCACCCCACGATTTTACCTACGTAGTTCCCGTTCCAGTTGTTTTCCCGTGTTAAAAAATAGTTTATGTACTTTTTTAAATAAATACACGGGTAACTCACGTTTAATATCAGTCAGTCCAGTCCGACTCAAGTATTAAGTTAAGTGAGTTACCCGTGTATTTATTTAAAATGTGTAATAACCACTTTAGTTTTCATACTAAAAAAATGTATGTACTATTAAATATTTTTAATTTTCTTAGATTTTTAGTTTAATGTATACGATTTTGGGTGGGGTCATATCCCCTGTGACCTTCCCCCCCCCTTCGGACCACGCATGACTAGAGGGTGACTGGGCCAAACGGACTTCAAATTCATATTCAGAGTGAGTTGAAATACACGGACAGGTGGGTCCGTGAAATCCATGATACTTCACCCGTTATTCTCTTACAATATCAAGTAGAGACCACAGTCAATATTTTTATTTATTTAATGAAAAACAATGGTGCATTATAAATAGGTAGCCCTTCTGATACTATTATTATGAAATCAAAGGCTGAAACTTAGTTAATAATTCATTACTTATTCTCATATTAGCAATTAATTATTAAATTACATTATGCCAATTTAAATTATTTATAAGCAGTTCACTTGTATTTGTTATCAATAAAAACTATGAACTGTAGACAATATAATAATTTTGATTTAGCAAATCTCCGATTCACTAGCCTTCAAAGGAGTGAAAATTGAGCCATTAACTGAAAAGTTTTTTTTTATGAATGGCTTTATGTGGATTAGCCTCACAATGCCGCCAATGTCACGTAATGATAACTGAAAAGTTTTCTTTAGTTGTATCACAACTGCAGCAGAAACTTCATCAAAACTAAAAATCAACAGAACTTAACCTGTTTTTTTTTTTCTCAGCAGGACTAGCACAGGCCGAGCTGGCAGCAGACCCGAAACATGGTCAGAGAAACCTTATCAACTTTCTGATATATTCAAGAACACAAACGGGTATTCCAAACTACTTTACTACATTTTCTTATGTTAATATTTTCAATGATGTCCATAACAGTGTAGCTCCGTGTCCTGAAGATGTATCACTGACCTTAGCGTGCACTGTACCCATTTGACAGTTTTTGATGGAGCTGCAGTCCGCAGCAGTACTGAAAATGAATAATTATGTTTCTGAATTTTTATTTATTACATAAAAATTAATAATTATAACGATGAGGAATGAATGAGTGACAGTTTCATACAAAGCGGGTACTGCCACTGACTTTGGAATATCAATTGTCAATGTCTGATGTGAGAAAATGTTACAATTTTTTTTTTATTCTTAGCCATTTCAGCTTGTCTGTGGTTGCAACACTGATGTTTTATTTTAAGTGGCTTAAGGACTAGTATCCATTGTCCATATCCAAGTATAAATTAAAAAGAAATGTTTTGTTTTGATGTGTGGTTTTGTTTATACTTAACAAGTTTTTAGGTTAAGGATTGCCAACAATTTATTGCACTAAGTTCAAATTAAAGTTATATATTATAAGTTTTTAGTTCATTAGTACGTTACTATTACACACATTCTGATTTTATCTATGTTGTAAAAAAGCTATAAAAGCTTTTCTAAAAATATGGATCAAAAGGCTATAGTTAAGTATTGCAAAGATCTAGGATGCTGTGACGCCTGTTGTCTTCGGTACTTGGGATTGAAAAATCCTGCAGCTTATGAAAATCCAACAGAATTTATTGAAAAAGTAAGTTTGTCTCTTTGTGCAGTACCAAGCATGTTACTATTATCGTTTTAATGTAGTATTTGGCGTGACGCTTATATGTACATAAAATAAATTATACTACTAGAATGATGTATTAAATAAATAATACTAGTATTGTATCAGTTCATACATTTCGACATGATTGAGCCAGAAACATCCAAACTTTGACATTTACATTATTAGTAAGATTGAAACAACTTTCATGCCGGTTATCAAACCTTTTTAACACTGCTTAAAACCTTAACCTAAACTTTTTTACGGGGTGCTCAACACTTAACACGGACAATTCGGAGGTTAAAACCTTAACCCAAACTTTTTTACGGGGTGCTCAACACTTAACACGGACAATTCGGAGGTTAAAACCTTAACCTAAACTTTTTTACGGGGTGCTCAACACTTAACACGGACAATTTGGAGGTTATAACCTTAACCTAAACATTTTTACGGGGTGTTCAACACTTAACACGGACAATTCAGAGGTTAAAACCTTAACCTAAACTTTTTTACGGGGTGCTCAACACTTAACCAACCTGTATACAGTATTTAAAGTATTCAAGTCTCAATATAAAAATCTGTTTTTTTAGTATAGAAAAGCTTATAACAAATATAGAATTTAAAAAATTGGCAGTTATAGGAACTGCCGATAGAATATGTAGTGTATTTATATTATGACTAGATGTCCGCCCCGGCGTTGCCCGTGGTACATTATATAGTACTCATCAGGATCCTGTACATATACAACGGTGAAAGAATGACAGAAATCGGTTCAGCCATTCCAGAGAATATCGCTTTCAAACAAAACGCCTCTTCAGCTACCTGCTACGCCATCTGTTGGAAATTGGTTGTACCAACTCAGATTTAGAAAAAAAATTGATTAGCAAAGGTTTTATATTCAAGAGGTATGTAATCTGTGATATTCAATGACGCAATCTTAGACACATGCTGTCATGTGTCATGTCAAAGCACGAAACGTATTGAAAACTCTCAAAAGGAATATTTTTTCCCGATTTTGTTACATTCTTGATTCATGCTCCGCTTCTATTAATAGTAGCATTTTTTTCTATAGCCTAAAGCCTTCCTCGATAAATGGACTCCAAATCCAATAGATAAATAATCTTTCAATCCGGGCCAGTACTTCCCGAGATCCTAGCGTTCATACAAACAAACAAACTCTTCAGCTTTATAATATTAGTATAGATTACCTGTACTTTTAATAATTATGTATGATTTGTATAAGTACCCTTAGATTAAAATAAAAATCAGTTTTGCTTCTGACTCAACTAATGGCGTTTACTTTAGAATGTATTTCTTTTTGCTGTTATATTTCATTTTTTGCGTTTGACTATTCATAAGTGTATATTGTGTATAGTTTCCTAAATGAAAATAAATAAATTGAATTGAAAAGTGAAAACTTATAATCTCAATTTGATAGCTTATTTTGGAAACTATAGAAACCGGAATGTGAAATTGGAGGGTGTGGCTATGAGCATGACCAATGAGAAATGCACATTTCTAGATGGCTAATAGCCATGGTCCCGAGTTTACTCGAAGATTTCTTATCATTGCCGAGTGTGATGCTAGCATTCAATTCACAGCCCACAAAAAAAAAGCTGTTTGTGCTGCGCCAAAAGAAGTTTTCACTTCAAAAAGGTTTAGGATTTAGTAGGTTTAATTGAATTGCTGACACGAAAAGAAGAAATATTTATTTACGGTATTTATGTTCTCAAGTTTTTTTTAATTAGTAGATAATAATATAATTTGATTTTAGGAAAAACAAAAAAAATCTAATATTTTGATTTCAAAAACTTTGTGAAGTTTATTAGTCATAAGATTAGAGTTATTCCTGAGGAGTGTTGTCTCCAATTACCAACTATTTAGTGGAAGGTTACACACAGGCTAGCCTGTTTTTTTTTTTGTCTGCTTGTAAGTTGTCATCTCGCATCGTTTTCATTTACTTTACCTTCAAACTTTCTGAAAACCATCACTAGAACAGTCAGTATATAACATAACATACTAATTCAAAGAATAAATTATCTGAGCTATAAAGTGACCTCAAAGCAGTGGTAGCTTGGTGAGTCGTAAAATCCTTGTGTGTGAGTTATTAGGCTTTTTTTAATATAGTGTATAGTATTCTACTAGTCAAGCCCGAAATGATATTAACCAAACATAGTTAAGAACATCCGCACGGATTCAAAATTCAAATTCAAAAGCCTTTATTTACTGAACAGTTTAACAGTTTATTAAAATACATTTCATTTTATGACATCATTCCCCTGTTCAGTGCATCCTTTGACGCAAAGGCCTCCTCCAGCACTTTCCATCTCTCTCTGTCTCTTGCAACTCTTATCCAAAGTGGGCCAGCTACTTTTTTAATATCATCTGACCATCTTTTTAATTGTCTGCCCCTTTTTCGTTTTGCACAGTACCGGGGAGTCCAGTCAGTCAGTGTTTTGGTCCACTTTTCTTTTTGGTCTCTAGTCATGTGTCCAGTCCATCTCCATTTGAGTGTCTTTAGTTTGGTTTCCACATCTTCCCATTTTGTGATACTTCTTAGATATACTGCACTCTTCCTATCCTTTCTTCTAAAACCTAGTACACTTCTTTCCATGCTTCTCTGACATGTAACCAATTTTTGGATGTTGTTTTGTGTTATTGCTTGTTTGCTGACGATACCCATATCGGTATAAAAGATAAATGTAACATTAAAATTAAAGAAAAGATACAAACTGCTATGAACAGTATTAAATGTTGGTTTGAAGCCAATGGCATAATTTTAAATGAAGATAAAAGTGTCATCATGGAATATCGTACTAAAAGATGTATCGAAAAGAATCCCACCGTAAAGGAAAATGTGTTTTTGGGATATACTATTGACTATACTATTAGTCACATAGCGCACATTGATAAATTGTGCAAGAAAATATCAAGCGCAAATTACGCATTATTAAAATTAAGATCTCTAAAATAGACAAGAAACAGTTACTATCCGTTTACTATGCTTACGTACAGGCAAGATTGCGATATGCAATTACAGTTTGGGGTAACAGTCCAGATATAAATAGAGTGTTAAAATCTCAAAAGAAATCGATAAGAGTCATGTTTGGACTTCGTAAGCGTTCCTCTGCGAAATTACATTTTAAGAAAAATAAAATAATGACAGTAATATCGCTGTACATTTACAATACTTTGATTGAAATGTACGAAGAAATTGGAAAAAAGCTAGTCACAAAAAAGGAGCAATATAACCTTAAAATGAAACTGCGAAATGAAGATGACTGGTACATGCCAAAAGTACGATTAGACAAAGTAAAGAAACAAGGAATTTATAATAAAATACTGATGTTTGACAAATTACCTCGTAGCTTAACGAAACTGCATCCAAACGATTTTAAACAAAAACTTAAATTATTTTTTGAATCAAATCCCTTCTATTCAATAAAGGAATTTATGGGAATGCGTTTGACTGAATCTTCATTCTTGCTTGAATCCAATGATATAGGGTAGTTATTTGTTATTTATGAAAAGAGATTATGATCTTGATGACATCGATTTAATAATTGTAAACATTTATTTTGTACGAAAACTGACATTCATGAGATTTTGACATACTTGAGATTTTGACATTTTGCAAATTTTAATACATAATTATTTTTATTTTCATAGCTTGACTTATTGATATATTTATGATTGTTTTCTTGATTCCATTCTGTTTGTTTTTCTAAATTTATTCGCTTGACATTCATAAAAAATAATGATATGAAAAAAAAAAAAAAAAATTTGTTAAATTGAGAATGTAAAATTTGACTTATTTACATGTTTATGATTATTTGTTTCATTCCATTCTATTTGTTTTTCACTTTTTTTTCTTTTTTTTCACTTCACATTTACATCAATTAATAAAATTGAAATTTTGTGTTAAGTTCGGAATGTAATAATATTGTTTTTTTTTTGTTTGTTTTCTTATTGTAAATATAAACTTGTAATATTGACGTACCCAGTGTAACATAAGTGGTTATAAGGTGAATAAATATATTCTATTCTATTGTCCATGTTTGGCATCCATATGTCATTATTGGTAATATGCAGGAATTGAATATTTTACGTTTCACTGCAGTTGCGTATTGCTTATTTTTCATTATATGTTTAAGGGACCAAAATCTTTTCCAGGAGTTAGCTATTCTTCTTTGAACTTCTTGGTGCATTTGGTCCGAAATAGAGATAATCTGTCCCAAGTATATGTAGTTTTTGACGTAATCTACCTTTTCTCCGTCTATTGTTATATCAATTTCTGATCTGTTGGTCATTGCCTTTGTTTTTTGTTTTGTTCATGGTTGACCATGAACAAAACAAAACTTCTTCACTTTTCTTTGCAAGGTCTTGGATCATGAACGAGCCGTTTTCCGACGAGATAAAAAAAATGGTTCGAAAAAAGGACGATAGAAGGCGCTTGTAAGTTTTAGATTGCGATGTCAATGTCAAAAGCCACTGAACCACATAGTGACGTCCACTGGGAACGCTGAACTTAGCTCGTATACCTGTGTCGAACTAGTTCGCTCCCATCTTTCGTTCGTTAGGTCTTTTTTAACCGACTTCCAAAAAAAGGAGGAGGTTATCAATTCGACCCCTATGTTTTTTTTTTTTTTTTTTTATTATGTATGTTACCTGATTTCTCGAGAACCTCTGAACCGATTTTAAAATTTCTTTTTGTGTTCAGATGGGTATGCTTCCCAAATGGTCCCATATAAATCTTTTTTGAAATCGGTCAAGTAGTTTTTGAAATATGAACCAAAAACTGAAAAATTGCGTATCTGGATGACGTTGTAGATTTCACAAAAGTTATGAATCTCGACCCTGTCAATACAAAATTGTGTAAATGCTTTAATAAAACTTGTTTTTAACCCCGACCAAAAAAGGGTGTTATAAGTGACGTCGATGTCTGTCTGTGTGTCTGTCTATCTGCTGTGGCACCGTAGTAGAACTCAAACAGATGGGCCGATTTCGATGCGGTTTCTTTTATTTCAAGGTTAATACCATAGCAGATGTTCTTAGCTATGTCTGGTTAATGTCGATTCAAGATGGCCGCCTCCACAAAATGGCGGACAAAATATTTTCACAACCTACCTCAATTTGGGTATCAAATGAAAGGGCTTGACTAGTAGAGTACTATGTACTATAACAAATTTCAAATCCAAAATGGCCACCACGACAAAATGGCGAATTATATTATATTTTCATTACTACCTCAATTTGGGTATCAAACGAAAGAGCTTGACTAGTAGAATACTTTTCACTATAAAAAATTCAAATCCAAGATGGCCGCTTCCACAAAATGCCGAAATACATTTCTTTTTTCACAACTCCTTTATATGGGTATCAAATGAAAGGGCTTGACTAGTAGAATGTTGTACAGATAACAAATCCAAGGTAGTCGGGGTTTAATCAAAATTTTTAATTTTGTTCTTGTACACTAAAAGAGTAAAATAAACAATTTTCGTACAAAAAATTAAACCGACTTCAAAACCACAAATAGGCACTCAAAAGCGAAAAATAAACTAAAATCATTATTATAAGCGCTACTCACTCATCTATTTGAAGTCGGTGCCAGTCAGGTCAAAAAGTTAGTAGATTGATGCTATGTAGGCACAGGTAAGTAGTATCTATCCTATACCTGTTAGATTTAGCTGGCACCGACTTCAAATAGATGAGTGAGTAGCGCTTATAATAATGATTTTAGTTTATTTTTCGCTTTTGAGTGCCTATTTGTGGTTTTGAAGTCGGTTTAATTTTTTGTACGAAAATTGTTTATTAAATATTTTAGAAGACAACATTGCAATTGTTTTATTCATACTGCGCTCCAATATTTAACTATTTCATATAATGTATAAAATACAAAAAATTTCACATGAATTGAGAAAAGTTCCGGCTGGTCTCGTAGGGAGAATGGCAACTGCCGATTGGTATCCTATCGTTTCGAAGATAATAATATGTACGTAATGCCGCTAACTTAAAACGGAAAACTTCGTGAGGAAACCGACATGTACTTAGAATTCTTCGAGGTCATGACTGTGTCATCAGTGTGGATTGGTACACTGCGCCAGCGTGGTGGATTATGGGTATGACTCTCTCTTTGCAAAAGAATGCCCGAGTCCCAGCAGTGGGAACAATTAGTGGGCTGCTTATGCTTTTGCTACCTGACTGTAGATGTCTACGATTGTTGTTATTTGCTATTGTTGTTATTTGCTATTGTTGTTGTGTTGTTGGTTGCTATTGCTTATGAACATCTGCAAACTCGGAAACGCTTTGTACATGCATTAAAATTCAAGACAACTATAAATTGTCTGATTTAAAAAAAATTCATCTATCTCAATATACGGATATTGTCCAAACCTTAGATTTGGATAGAAATGTTAAGTAATGTTAGACGTAATATAAGCGCCATCTATCATTTCTTCGTTTTAATCTCTTGAAAATGTCTAGAAAATCTGTATCTAGAAAAAAATACGTGGTAGAAATGATACTTTAGAAATGCTTAACTTTCTTTTTACTGTCGCTTTTTCGTTTCAATGATTTTCAAATCACAACGCTGCTAAAGAAAAGTTCACTACAAAAATTCGAAATATATTAAAATCGTTGAATACGTAACATACAATTCGGGTAAGAGCAAACTAAATCAGTCAGTTGATCATGCGGCATTACTGAACAATAGTGGATCGCCGAAAAATAACGGTCACGGAACCAGATAATCGATGAGCTAATTCGCATAGTTCACTAAAACTTAAGGAGCTGTTCTGTATTCTCGTGGTTTGGTAACTAATGTCCCAACACTATTAATTTTTTTTTTTTTTGCCATAGATACCACAAAACACTAGATAGATACCACAGACTAAGTAGAGAGAATAGATACTAGCGTTCAGCCACAGATAAATATTTTCGTATCAGTGTTGCTATTTATATTTTTGAATCTTCCTTTTACTTGTGCTTAGTTTGTGTATCTGCATCGAGAGTTTTAAAGATTTTTTATTGAAAATCGAATGAGATCAGTAACGATTTTTTATTCCATTATCAATTTAATTGACTATTTTTATTCCCAATATTTTAACACTAAAAAGAAGAAAATTTGATTAATAATGAAATTTTTTCTTCGAGTATTTAGGGTTTATAGAAGGTAAACGAACCAAACACATCAGCTGAGCTGAAAAGAAAATTATAATTTATCTAAAATAAGTGATGTGTTCGGGAAACCTCCAACAGTTTTAGTTATCGCAAATAATTTAGATTTACACTTTTTCCCTGAACATTGGGAGGGGCTTCATAGTAATTACACTTTTGAGAGTCTATGGTACAGACAAATCTTTTGGAAATTTCACACCGCCATCTAGTGCGTACTTTGGAACTATTTTTGTCTCGTCAGAAAACGGCTCACTGCAGTGATTTTGGGTTATCAGTTATCAACACTATGTCGTCTGCAAATCTTAGGTGGTTTATTCTTGTTCCGTCAATGCTGATACCAAGATTATCTCATTCAGTATTTCTGAAAATTTGTTCAAGTACAGATGAAAAAATTTTTGGAGAGAGTGGATCTCCCTGTCTAACTCCTCTGCTAACTGTGAATGAGTCTCCTATAGATTCTAATCTGACTTGAGCTGACCTATTGCCATATACGTTTCTTATAATTCTTATGTATTTGCTTTCTATGCCCTGGTTTTTGAGAGCTTGCCATATGCAATGGTGTTCTAAGGAATCAAAGGCTTTGTTGTAGTCTGAATGCCAAGTATATAGGATAACCATATTCTTGGCACTTTTCAACAATTTGTTTTAATACATGCATGTGGTCTACAGTAGAGAATCCAGCTCTGAAACCGGCTTGCTCCTTAGGCTGTTGTTCATCAAGCCTTTTTGTGATGCGATGAAGGATAATTTTTGCAAACACTTTGTAGATGTTGGACATAAGACTTATAGGTCGATAATTGCCTATGTCATCTCTGTCGCCTTTCTTGTGAATAAGAATAATATTACTTGTTGTCCACTGTGTTGGTATGTACTCAGAGTCTAAGATGCTATTGAATATGTTTGTTAATTTTGAAATGTTGTCTGGTAATGTTATTTTAATTATTTCGTTTGTTATGTTGTCTGGGCCTGGAGCTTTATCATTTTTTTGTGATCTGATTGCATGTTCTACTTCTCTCGCCAATATTGGTGGTATGTCTTCTTCATCTTCGTCTACTAGATTGATATTTACTTCCTGGGTAGTCTTTCTTGAATATAGGTCTCTATAGAAATTGGTTGCGGTGTCGAGAATAGACTTCCTTGTTGTTGTCTGTTGTGTCTTATGTTTATTTTTCATTTTAGGTATCCATGATTTAGACTCTTGTAGCTCTTTCAGTGCTTTCTTGATGCCTCCTGTCTTTGCTATGTGGTAGTTAATACAGTCCATCTTCCTTCTGATTTTGTCCTTTTTTATGTTTTTGCTAATTTCTTTACTTAGGTTTGTGATTTCTTTTAAGGTATTTTTGTCTTTTTTAGATGAAAATAATTCTTTCCGCTGTAATATTAGTTTTTTTGTTTGTACGCTTAACAGTTCTTTTTTTGGTTGTTTTGGTCTTATGGTATTGTACATGCTCTTTATTTCTCTGTCATAAGATTCTTGTAATTTATTTTGTGTATGAGTTCGCTGTTTTGTATTTTTATTTGTTGGAGAGCTTGAGTCAAAGAGGACGGTTCTGTGGTGTTTGAAATGTTTTCTTGTTTTGGTTTGTTTCATGGGGTTCAATGTTGCTCTTACCATACGATGGTTGGTGTAGAAGTTCGGATTGTTAATGACTTTTACATCTTTGAAAGCTTTGGGTTGGTTGCTGGTTATATAGTCTATTTCGTTGTGATATTTGCCATCAGGTGAAACCCAAGTCCACTTTCTTGATTTTCGTTTTTTGAAAAAGCTGTTCAGGACTGCTAGGTTCTTTTCTTGTGCCATATTAATTAGTCTTTGTCCATTCCGACTTCTTTTTCCCATGCCGTACTTGCCTACGGTTTGTTCTTCGGATCCGCACGGATATTAACTTTCAAATAAAAAAACCGCATCGAAATCGGCCCATCCGTTTGAGCTCTACGGTGCCACAGACAGACAGACATCGATGTCAAACTTATAACACCCCTTTTTTTAATCGGGGGTTAAAAAAATTTAAACTTAAATTTTTAGTTTGAGTTAGATATAAATATGTATATTGCCAATATTTTAAACTAATAATTTTAAAGGACGGTAGATTTATCGGTAGAAACATTACAGATTCATGTAAATTGAGTATCTACATCATGGCTAACAACACTTTGCTCAGTGTTTGAGATCAAAAGTTATATTAATTGTAATGGAAGTTGCCAGAGATGCTTCAGGCCGTGCGGGAGCGGCGGGTAACTCGTGCTGTGTTCGCAGAATATACTGTGTGGCGAGGGAGCGGGCGCGGGCGCCGCCGGGGAGGAGGCGGAGGGCGCGGGCGCCGCCAAGCGAGCCAAGACGGAGCACGTGTGCGTGAGCTGCCTGGGCGTGCTGCAGCCGGCCGGCTGGCCCGCCGTGTGCCGCATGCTGGCCGCCGAGCTCGAGCGGAAGGGGTGAGCTGCGGCCGCTTCACGGCTCCCTCAGACTGACATCTCTCAGTTTCTTTCATTTCAAATATTAGCCAGATTAAAGATTCACATTTTAAAGCTATGACGTTCCTGTCTTGCGGCTCTGGGGTGGACGAAACTGTTCCAGAGATTACTGAAAAAATCATCCCATCAGCCCACCCTACTCCACTGCTGTCAACTGTCTATGTCCACGTTTTGGCACCGTAGGTAATGACCTACCCTAGTCCACTGCTGTCAACTGTCTATGTCCACGTTTTGGCACCGTAGGTAATGACCTACCCTAGTCCACTGCTGTCAACTGTCTATGTCCACGTTTTGGCACCGTAGGTAATGACCTACCCTAGTCCACTGCTGTCAACTGTCTATGTCCACGTTTTGGCACCGTAGGTAATGACCTACCCTAGTCCACTGCTGTCAACTGTCTATGTCCACGTTTTGGCACCGTAGGTAATGACCTACCCTAGTCCACTGCTGTCAACTGTCTATGTCCACGTTTTGGCACCGTAGGTAATGACCTACCCTAGTCCACTGCTGTCAACTGTCTATGTCCACGTTTTGGCACCGTAGGTAATGACCTACCCTAGTCCACTGCTGTCAACTGTCTATGTCCACGTTTTGGCACCGTAGGTAATGACCTACCCTAGTCCACTGCTGTCAACTGTCTATGTCCACGTTTTGGCACCGTAGGTAATGACCTACCCTAGTCCACTGCTGTCAACTGTCTATGTCCACGTTTTGGCACCGTAGGTAATGACCTACCCTAGTCCACTGCTGTCAACTGTCTATGTCCACGTTTTGGCACCGTAGGTAATGACCAGTAGAATGCACTGATTGAAAACTTTGGTTGTCAAGCTTTGTGGGATGAGTGACGAGAACACCCAATGTTGCTTCCCAAAAGCTGTCCAGCCCAAGTTGATCCTCCTCATGGTGGCATTCCCAAAATTGTTATTCCCTAGTTCGAGGGCTTACCCTAGGCACCTACACATATTTTGGAACAACATCTAAAGTGATTTCATTTATGGCAACCGGTCCCGTAGTTATGAGCTTGTTCACCGTGCTCCTGGTTTTATCCAAGTTCATTCGGAGACCGATGCATTGCGAATCGTAGGCGAGGGATTTATTCGCCGTTAACATTAATGCCACGTTCAGTCTCCTAACCATATTTCCCAATAAGTTTGAAAACGACTTTGGAGGCGATTTTCTTTATTACGTCCACTTGCCACACTATGTAGGTGGATTTCCCTTGGTCTGCGAGTTTTGAACTTGAACGGTCATAGTTGCGGCATCATATAAACATCTAATCATTTCGATATACTTATATCCAGTAAATTTGGCATTGCTACAGGACTACAGGACAGACCCGGTTTCTACCGAGTCCAATGCCTTCTCATACTCTACAAACGATAAGTAAAGAGGCTGACTGTACACATATTTTTTTTTTTTTTTTTTTAATACGGTCGGTCGGTCGCTGTGCCGGGAGGAGGCGGTTTAGAAAATAAAATAGGCCTAGAATTAGAATGAAAATGTTCCCTACTCCCCCCTATTTCCTTTTCTTCTCCTAATCCAAGATTCATGTAAAAAAGAAAACTGGAGAGGTGTCAAGGGACACCCGGATGGAACGAAGTTCGTTTCGATTAATTAGTGAAGGAATTATTATTATTTACAAAAAACCTGTATACACTCAACAAAAATAATCGTCGCGACACCACACTGTTCAATGCGAAATGGAAATGAAAATATCTGGCTTGCTTTCTATAAGAGAGAGAGAGAGACAGACAGAGAAACATGCGACGCCGCACAGCTTACAATAGCAAAAAGTGTCGTGACAACTTTTCGTAAGAATTTTTTCCGTCTAGCCCCCTTTCACAACGCGCGATAAGGAACTTCGTTCCAAAAATAAATGACAAAGGTCATGGACCCCGGAGTCTGTGGAGTTGCTAAATTTAATTTAAAAAAAAACATTAGTTTTCATTGGTCGGATGTGGTCTGTGGTGTCTGTCTGTGATATTGCTGCGAAACCCGCCCTGTCCCGGTGGTTGAAACTCGGCGAGCCTTCGAACCAGACGATTCGTGATTACCCTTGAAAACCACTTTTTAGACAGGGCTTAGAAAGGATATCGGTCGATAGTACTTCAAAAGAGATTTGTTACCCTTTTTGGAGGGCATTTTAACAATGCTTCTGAACCACGCCTTAGGAGTTCTCCCGGGAAAGAGGACGAAATGGGACAGCTCTCGGAGTTGTCATTAGCATTCAGGAGCTCTATGGTGATACCATCCTCGCCCGCGGCTTTTCAATTTTTAAGCTGTCTAAGGGCCGATACGCCTGCAAAAAATACGAAGCTTCTCTCCGAGTAATATCAGTTTGAATGAAGTTATCGACCGAGGCCGGAGTCCGGCAGGCGTGAGACGGTCCCGGTGTTCGCAGGTACGAGTCCGCCACGTTCGCGTGCGCGCTGTCGGCGCCCGTGGCCGCGCTGGTGCGCGAGCACGCCGTGTGGCTGGCGGTGAGCGAGCGCGCGGCGGGCGCGGCGCCGGCGCCCGTGCCGCTGAAGGAGGCGTGGCGCTGGGCGGCGGGCGCGGCGCTGGCGCGCGCGGCGGGCCGCGGCCTGGAGTCGGGCGCGGCGGCGCCGCTGCTGGCCACCGTGCACCTGGAGTACGAGCACGAGGCGCCCGAGCTAGAGTGGGTGGCGGCGCGCGCGCCGCCCGGCCGCGCCGGCGCCGCGCTGGGCGTGACGCGGCGCGCCGCCGAGCGTGCGCTGGCCGCGGCGAACGCGGCGTCACTGCGCGCGGTGGGCGCACTGCCGCCGGCGCCGCCGCTCTCGCGCGCGCGCCCGGTCGCCGTGGCGTGCGCGCACGAGCCGCTTTACCTGGCCGGCAGGTGCGCTTCCCCTTTCGACTGACAGTTTCCTTCACATACCGAGTTTGGAAGGGTTAATGAATGAAGCGCAAAACCGTGTGTCTCGTGTGTTAGGTACGTGAAGCTGAGCCGCACGCTGCCGCAGACGCCGTGGGTGGTGCGCGGCGCGCGGTTGGCGCCCGACTCCGTGCAGGAGCTGGTGTGCCGCCCGCTGGCGGAGCTGCTGGGGTGAGTGACCGCGGCCGCAGCCCGCGCCGCCCGCCCGCCCCGCACTCACCCGCGCCTGCCCGCAGGATGGAGCCGGCGGCCGCCGAGCACCGGCTGAAGTTCATCGCGGCGGGCCGCGAGGACGTGGACGTGCGCTGCCTCGGCACCGGCCGGCCCTTCGCCGTCGAGGTCAGTCGCGCGCTCCTCGTCCCCCCTCCCGGTCGCAGCTTACACTCGTGGGTGGCAGCTCGACGCTCGACGTATCTAATGCTGAACCGAAAACCAAACGGCGCTTATGTTTGTGCAAAATCGAGCGATAAGTACCCCTTCTATAAACGTTCACTTCTAGATCATTGATCCTTCCCCCTAACCCACATTCAATATATTTATTGAATGTGAAGTGAATTTGAATTTCAATATATATATCGCCCGCACTTCTGTCAGATCATTTAGCCGTGCGCAGAGTAGTGAAATTCGCACACTCAACGCCAGCACAGCTCACTCGCCTCACGCGTGATTTCTCGCAGAATAACCGCGCAAAAAGTTTATAAATATACTAGAATAACACAAATATTATCAATTTAGATTGATAACATAACATGTACCCATCGTACACTAAATATTCCTAAATTAAAATCGAAACAAGGATGCCGCACGTCTCCGTTGCACTCGCACACTATCTTGGCGCGCGCCGCCAGTCCTTGGTAATCGCCGGCGCGTCGCTGTAGCTGCCCGTGAGATGCATGTATGTTACTCCGAAGGTCATCACGCACGTCGTGTGCATGAGACAAGAGAAACAAAACCGCTCAAACATTTGTGGTGGCACTGATCAATATTTTAGCAAATAGATATGATACTTGTTTCCCGATAAAACGAAATAACAAACCTGACGCGTCGTGGGTTACGCCTGATATACTAAATCTAAAATCGTTGTTGTTTGATATTTCCTAGTTAGTTGACCAACTTCCTGAGGAAGAGAACTTAATAGCTATGTTTGACGATCTCAACAGGAAATACAATATGACTTGGAATATGTCTAAAACAAATCATTATAATAGTATAATACATGGAAGTACGAATCCATCTAAAGCTATGTGCGGAACCGTGAACACGGAGAGGGGGGAAAACAATACCCCTATATTGAACTTTTCCGAGATCGTAAAACATTGTAACGGCAGTAAGTTTATTCAACGAAAGTCTTTAACCAGTGCAGGCTGCCAGTGATGGCTTAGGGAACTGAGACGTGGTCCTTAACTGCGGGGCTCAAAACGAAGCTCAAAGTCGCACAGCGAACTACGGAGACAGCTATGCTCGGAGTTTAGCTATTAAGCTATTGTTTAGGGCATCCCGTCTAGGGAGACAAGACCAGAGACAACCGAAAAAAATTAATATTTACACCAAATTTTGAAATGCAATTTTCGAAAAGGCGCTTTTTAAATTGTATGCTTACATACTAGTCATGATCTCACTTCCGCTCATTCTTCATACTAAGTATTCATAAGTGTGAACTGTTTTGCTCGAGGTGTATTTCCTCGTCCCGCTCGTCGTCTGAGTCCCCGGCGCTCCCCGGCAGGTGGCGGACCCGCGGCGCGCGCCCGCGGCCGCCGAGCTGGCCGCGCTGTGCGCGCGCATCTCCGCCGGCGGGCTCGTGCGCGTCGCCGCGCTCGTGCCCGTGACCAGGTGCGTACCCCTCCCCGCGCCCGGCGCCCCCCTCGCCCCGGCCCCCGCCGCCCGCACTCACCCCGCGCCCCCCGCAGGGAGCGGCTCGCCGACCTGAAGCACGGCGAGGAGACCAAGAGCAAGACGTACGAGGCGCTGTGCGTGAAGCTGAGCGGCGCGGTGAGCGAGCGCGAGCTGGCGGCGCTGCGCGGGCGCTCGTGGGCGCTGCGCCAGCGCACGCCGCTGCGCGTGCTGCACCGCCGCGCGCTGGCGGCGCGCGCGCGCGCGCTGGCCGTGACGCACGCGGCCGCCGTGCGCGCGCGCCCCGAGCTGTTCTTGCTGCGCCTGCGCACGGCCGCCGGCACCTACGTCAAGGAGTGGGCGCACGGCGACCTGCGCCGCACGCGCCCGGCGCTCGCGCACGCGCTGCGCGCGCCCGCGGACATCCTCGCGCTCGACGTCACGCACGTGCACCTCGACTGGCCCTGACCGCGCCCCGCCCCGGCCCCCGCCCCCGCCGACTGTCCCCGTCCGCCCTTTATGAAATTTACGACAGCAGTGCTCTAGTACACAGCAGTAGGTACCCGCGGTCGGTGTCACCTGAACTGCATTGCTTACAACACTGTGTACAAATTCTATACAATCTAAAACTGCTGTCCTAATTTGTACTAAGAGTTGTGTCTAGAACTCTACATAGCGTATCGCGGAAGTGCGCCCCGCGGCACTGAGGGGGCAGGGGACATCCCTACTGTGTCGGTGTCCGTTCCGCAGGCGACATTGATAGTTTTAACTGTGAGTTACGCCTCCGGATTAGACATCTTTATCTTTGAAACGTTAAATACAAAAATTTCATTGACAATAAATATTTTGTGAAATCGAAAACGCATTTCTTTTGTAACCAAAGACATCAAATAACAAACATTTGTTAACAATAAATACTAAGTTATATAATATGGGAACACCACACCGACAAGGTATATCTATGCTAATATTACAAGTGTTTACTTTGCGCTAAGACGGGTAGGTACCAGGTACCCCGAGTGGTGTCTCCGGAAGTGTCTCGTGCGTGTTACTTCGCCACGGTGCTTTCTCAGTTACAGTACGGCGCCGAGCTGTCCGCGCACGCTGCCGACTGGGAGCGTGCGTTCCGCCCAGGGCCGTGCCGTACGTGTCGTCGTTGATGTGTCTCAATCAACATCCGCCAGACCATATTTCAAAGAAGTTGGAAATACTTACGTCACCTGCAATTTTGGTCTACCAAGTGGTTGTGTATGTCAGAAATAACCTAGACTCGTACATCACGCGAGGAGAGAGACATACATACTTGGGCATACGCAACGGCGACAAGCTGGATGGCATTGCCAGCTTACCTGGGCTCGTGAGGGAGTGTGATCGCACATTACGGGACCGGGAGTTTATGACAGTCTTCCTTAAAAAAGTAAATCGGCTCCAAGTTTCCGTAGTTTCAAAAATACATAAAAATTCTGGCTTATTGATCAAACTTTATAGTTACAGTGAGTTCTTAGCTTCTTATACAGTGATGGTAAATTTAGGTTAAAATATTTTAAAAAATGTATTTTGCGTTTGTAGACTTCAAGGTGTCCGTGGATACCTGGACAGTAGGCAGTAGGGGAATCCTTACAGCGCAGCGATGCGAATTGCAACTAGCAACGCAACCAGTGATGAGGATATGAGGTATGCCATAGGGTTTCCGTTCCGTAATTACGCAAAAAAATAAACTTCTGACAAGTATGTAACTGAAGGGTTCAAATCCGTAATTACGTACCTGTTGGTATTAATCATCACCGTGGAAGTAGGTATCATGAATTCTAGAATCTAGAAAAAAATTCTATTCAAAGATAATGTGAACAAGTAGGTACGAGAATTGGTATAATTTTTAAAGAGTCATCCTTGAAAAACGAATTGGGTATATTACTGAAACACTTCGTAGAAAATGAAAATGTCTGAGTGTGTGTCTATCTTTGGCACCGTAGAGCTTAAATGGAAGGACTGATTTCGATGCGGTTTTTTATTTGAAGGTTAATTTCCGTGCGGATGTTTTTAGGTATGTTTGGTTAATACCGAGTAACGCCGAGTGCGCGCAGAAATAATGTCGCGGCGTTATTGTATTGTGGATAGCTGCAATAGCAATACAGCATGTTGGAAAAATTGCAATGGTATGTAAAGCATAAGTATATATATACATTTAATATATCTAATATATCTGTATGACGTGATGATAAACTTAGCCAAAATTATAAAATTCTAGAATTCGAGTAAGTATCTGAAAGTTTGTTTTTTCGGAGAAAATTTAATTGTTTGAAAATAAAATAAAAATATCTATTTTTTGTCGTTTCAGTCTTTTTTTTTACTTGCATAAAATTAGCCTGGATCCCACAAAACAGGTCACCATAGTGTGGGATCTAGTTCACACTAGCAAAACATGTTAAGTATTCATTCTTTGTACCTATTTATTATCACATATATGTATTCTTTGTCTATTGTCGCTTTTTATTTAACATCCGGGAGCGCGTGAAACTGTTTTTAATAACTTTAAGGCGGTAGACGCTAGGTTTTGTAGCTTTTCTTGTGATTTGGTTTTCGTTATTGAGATAATAAACATTTTTTTTCATTTTCATTCCATTTAAATAAACAAAAAAGAAAATTACAATTTGCAGTATACTTTTTGTATGAATTGGTATTTGAATTATTATTTTTTTAATTGACTTGTGAATTAAATGTACATTAATTATTTGCAGTTTAGTTTTTTTATTCATCTTATCATATTTTGTACAACTCTAGCACGTTTGGTCAGTGACGTAAGCAGACGACAAGCCACACGGCGCACGGTATTCTCAACTTTGCGTGCTTGTGCAAAGGTGTATTTTTGCTTGCAAGTAACAGTAGGTAAGTAGTTTACGAAAGTTTAGGTTATTATCGTGTGGGTATTTGCGCTTTTGTATGGCAGTGATGCATCTGTTACGAAGTAACTATTTTCTGATCTGTGCTTTGGTGTCGACATTAAATGAACACACAGGTAGGGTTACTGACCAGTAATCATACAAACGATGTGAGAAAAATAAATTCGCTTATTTAAAAAAAAAATCTAACAAACTAAATCATTGTATCAAGCACTCGAATCAAAATCACCCTGTGCACTAGATTCATTCAACAACGTCAGTTGTGTGCGTGATTTACTTTCGTACAGTACATCGTTACGAAAACGTAAATCTGGCAACGTCGCAAAACCCCCGCGCTGCGCGCCGCTTGCAGATAGGTATGTAGGTATCTCCAAGCGGCGCGCGCGGCGTTGCAGCGTACCTCAGTAGGTGCCGCCGCCGCGCCGGCCGAGAGGGGTAGGTACTAGGTAGGTACAAATGCGCAATAATTCTGAACGGTCAACTAGGTACGTCACGACAAAAGCTTCAATACCTGTTCATCACTAATAAATCGAATACCTACCATATGATAAAGATAAGAGATAAACAAAAATTATTGGCAGTCATAGGAACTGCCGATAGAAGTGAAAACTTATAACTCAGTATTTGATAGCTAACTTTGGAAACTGCGCGGGTGAAACCGGAGGGCCTGGCCATTACCATCTAGAAAATACATCAGCCAGTGGGAAATGCTAACGCATTT
This sequence comes from Ectropis grisescens, assembly GCA_017562165.1. NCBI lineage: Eukaryota > Metazoa > Arthropoda > Insecta > Lepidoptera > Geometridae > Ectropis > Ectropis grisescens. The sequence continues at coordinate 24,444,836 of CM029780.1, read as the reverse complement.
CTAGATAGCCAATGGCCATGGTCCCGAGTTTACCCGAAGATTTCTTATCATTTCCGAACGTGACGCTAGAATTCAATTCACAGCCCATGAAAAATCTGTGTATGACACGCTGCGATTTCACTTCTAAAAGTAAATAGGTAAATGGATAGGTACCTAGGTGTCTATTGTAAATTTGGTGAAACATTACATAATGATTGCTCTGAAGTAGGTAATACGAGTAAGATACGTGTTGTCAGAATCAAGGACAATTCGCATAAACAGCCCATCAAATGTTCCCACAGCTGGGACTCGGGGCCTTCTCTCGCAAGAAGAGAGAGTTAAAGCCATAATCCACCACCCTGGCAAAGTGCCAGTTGGTGGATGGCACTTTTCCATTATTGGCACGTGACCTCGAAAGATTCTAGATAGGTACATGTCGGTTTTCTCACGATGTTTTCCTTCATCGTTTTTAAGCTAGTAGCATTACGCACATGACTTCGAAAAGACTGGTGCGCGTGGGATTTGAACGCGGTGCGCCGGATCGGCAATCACCGTCCTCCCGGCTAGACCAGCCGTTACTTCAAGGCCACTTAGTAGGTACTCGTACCAACAATAGTTATTTGTTATACAAGAGTGCAAAGTTGATTTTTAACCGCGTGCTCAATTTTGATGACCGAGTAAGCGAAGGATTCAAAATTGGAATCCTGAGCGTAGCAAGGGAATCAAAAGAGCACAAGGTGAAAAATCTTTGCACTCGAGTGCAACACGTAACTTTTCATTCCACCTCAGCGAGGAAATGACTAAATGCAAATTTTTAAATGTTTTCGCGCTAAGCAAATAAAAAAAGTATTTTCACTTTTCCATTGCAAAAAATCGTTATAAGTTTTATTATATTTTTTAATTGATTTTTGTGGTAAAAGGTTATCAATCAGTAGATATTTTTGCTGTTTCCTTCAACTGCGGCGGAGTTAAAAAAATCTTCATCATCACTATCACTACTTATCATTTTGATAGTTTTATTTTACTTTTCTACGAAAACTGAATCCTCAAACAACACACAAATTGAAAATGGCGCCAATGACGTCTGCAATTTTCACATGTTCTTTTTTCAAATTGTTTGACACCATCCAACACACATCTAGTGGCCAGTGTCATTTTGCGAACTTGGAGATAAAAACTCACTGTAAAAACTTTTTGGCTTTTGATATTTAGGTTACCAGCGCATAGTCTTACCCAAAATTAAAAAAGAAAAACCACGTAAGAAATGGATTTTCATACACTTTTCTCTCCCGCTCAGATGCGTTTTCTCGCCGCATATTTGTTCGATATGCAATGACGTACTTTCTACCGTAAATTTGAAAAAGTATCAAGGTACTTTCCGAGCAGGTGTAGTATAAACGGCTTTTGCGCCCTGATATCGAGGAGCAAAAGTATTCTTTCCGAGCTGGTGGGATGAAAAAAATATTACCTAGCGTGATAGCTGCTGAACTAGTAGAGTTACCTACAACATTCTTTAAAAGTAAAACTAAAATATCTTCCCACGAATCGATTTTAATTTCGTAGAAAATTTAACCAATAAACCCTTGATCAATGAACTCTTTCAGATAAATTCATCATTGTCAAAATCAAAATCAGATATTGTTTTAAGTCAAATTATCTATCGCATAATGGCTAAATTACCTAAGTATGGCGTAATGCGCAATAAAACATTAGTACGTAGGTACTTACATCTTTTCGACTCGAAGCCGTGGTAACTATTTCTCGTCTGTGTCGCAGCCAGCGTTGCGGAGCGCCAACGCTTCGTTTCCATAGCTACGCGCGCGCTCGCTCGCTTGACGAGCGGCGCGGCGCGGCGGCTTCTTTGAAATCGTAGGCGCATGACTAACAGAGCCACACTGTTTTGGTATAAATTTTTTTAATGCTCAACGTGACAACCACCTTCGCGAACACAAACTCTTAAACGGCGTTCAATGTTTGAACGGACGCTTGCCGTGGGATTTGTAGGGCATCGCCTAGTATTCCCATATCTTTCGCGATACATTCTTATCGCAAGTGCGGCATTTTGATGGGCTTCTCCGTAAAGTAAAATCATGTCAGCATACTCAGCAGCAGTATAATACTGTGTGTTCGACATCTTTACTTAAATAAACACTCACAACACAAAAAGTAACAAAAAGGCGTCTTTATCGCTTTGACACTGAATCAAAATAACTTACACTAAATAAACAACAAAAAAAATAACACGTACTTAAGCGTCTTTTTCGCGAATAATTAAATCACCTAGTTAAGGGATTTACAGTAAAAGTTATAGCGCGCGAGAAATGTGTCAAGGACTTGACAACTTCGCAGCCCGGCTAGCACTAGCACAAAACTAGCGGAGAAAAAAAGACAAAAGACTAACATTAGATGAGTATCTACAGTCATTTTTTCGTTTCCGGCTCCATTTCATTCGCACACAAACGCGTGTTTTGCATGTTGTTTGTCTACCTGTCTCATTTTATTGTATTTACCTTTCGCCTGATTTTCATTCATGAAACGCGTGGATATGTGGCCTGCGACCTAATTACCTCCGACTCAAATTTTTAGATACAGATTGCTCTGATTTGGTGTTTTTGAAAATTGCGAATAACTCAATAAATAAAAACGATACATACTTACATGAAATTTAATTTTACAGAATGTCTGAAAATATGATATGTGGTTTCATTTAATGGCGGCACCAAAGCGCCACGCTGTATAGCATAAACATAACTTAGCATAATGTTTAAAGGCACACATAGAGAGAAGCATAGCAATACCAAAACATAATGATCAAAGAAGAATTGGTCCTATTAGGGCTTCGATCACGAACGTACATTCCTGATCGAAGTATTAGGGCTTATCACTGAGATTCGACTCCGGGTGGGCTCCCGGAGCCAGAAGCTCTATGGCCATGCGTGTCTTCTCTATGGCCACTTCTCCATACTCGACATACGCTCCGCTACGGAGGTCGCCGGCGTCTACGCTTGGCCTCGCTTGGCTCGCTCCTCTCAGGACCTCCCTTGAGATTCTGGCTCCCGCATTTTTTTCATAAAGTAGGTAAAATATATGCGTTATAAATGATAAACAGATGATTGGGATTGATTGTTTTATTTTGGTCGTATGTCCTAAACATGGCAAGTCTGCCAAGAGTGTGTTAAGATTTATAAGTCTAATAATTTTAGTATTAAAATTAACGTGGTTGTTACACATATTTAATTGATCTAATAATTTTGTTTTATACTTATTTTCCATAATACCCGTGCGAAGCCGGGGCGGGCTGCTAGTACTATATATAAATATAATATTGTACTTTATTACTGTAAATATAATATGTTGTACAATACTAAGAATAAAATAAAATATTTAACAAATGAAGCATTCTTTATTCTCTAAATTATGTACAACGGAAACTGTCGGAACAACTGTGCGTGGTGCGGTGTGAGGTGGCGGGGGCGGTGACGTCACTCGTCCTCGTGCAGCGAGAACAGCTTGGCCACCTCGAACAGGTCGTCGAAGTGTCCCTGCGCCAGCACCTGCGGGCCGGGGGAGGACTCATCGTGGGGGTGTCTAACAGAGGGTAGCATCCTACGAACCCCAGCAGAGGTCTGCTACGTTCTATTTGAAGATAAAAACGAACTACTGGCTTCCGAATTACATTACTGGTGAAGTTAATAGGGTCCTTTCTAGACCTTGCTAAGGCATATCAATGATATGGTTTCGAGGACTATTCTGCAAAAAACTTTAAATTTCTACGCATTCGTGGTTTACCACTTGCATGGTTCAGATCGTACTTTATCGAACGACAGGGAAGAGTTTGAGTCGTTGCTGTGTTTAGTGGTTGTGCGAATGTACGGCGTTCCACAGGGAAGTGAATTAGGACCTTTTCTCTTTTTTATCTACATCAACACACTTTGCAAATTTAAAGTAAATCAGCCAAGTATTCTGACATTTGCTGACGATACAGCCTTCTCGTTTCATGGAGACAATTGGAAGGATGCTGTGGATGTATCTCAAAAAGGTTTTGTGTCTGTGTGCTAGAAAACAAAACAGCACAAAACCTGAAAAACACCTGTGCCACTGTAACTGTATAAGAATATAGTTGTGTTGATAGTACGCTGGGGATCTGGTGTGCACACTGTACTAGTGCCACGGTCCGGCGGCTCGGCGCTCGGCGCTCACCTGCCGCGCCACGTGCATGCGGTTGAAGAGGTTCCACAGCAGCACGCCCACCACGCGGCCCTCGCGCGTGTAGAACACCACGCCGCGCTCGTAGCGCCGCGTCGCGGCCGGCGCGGCCGCCCCCGCCGCCCCCGCCGGCGCGGCCGCCCCCGCCGCCCCCGCCGGCGCGGCCGCCCCCGCCGCCTCCGCCGGCGCGGCCGCCCCCGCCGGCGCGGCCGCCCCCGCCGGCGCGGCCGCCTCCGCCGCCTCCGCCGGCACGTCCTTCACGTCGTGGTCGGAGAACACGCCCACCGTGTCGAGCCGCGAGTCCACGAGCCCGATGCCCTGCAACAGAGAGCGCGGTGAGCGCGCGCGGGGTGCGGGGCGGGGCGCGCGGGCCGGGGCTCACCTCGTAGCCGAGGTCGGGCCCGAGGTCGCTCCAGAACATGGGCTGGTGGTCGTAGACGCGCTGCGGCAGGCCGGCGGCGGCCGCGGCCATGTTCTCGCCGGCGCGGCGGCCGGACGCCACCGCGTGGTCGTGGTGCTCGGCGCGGCGCCGGCCCAGCGCCGGGTCGTGCCAGCACGCGGCGTCGCCCGCCGCCCACACGTCGTGCCGCGCCTGCAGCTCCGCCGTCACCGCCAGCCCGCCCGCCGCCAGCTCCAGCCCCGCGGCGCGCGCCAGCGCCGCGTCCAGCTCGGCGCCCGCGCACTCGGCCACGGCGGCCGCGCGCAGCGAGCGCTCGCCGGCCGCGTCGCGCACGCGCACCGCCACCGCGCCCGACCCGGCCGCCGCCGAGCCCAGCACCTCGCACGCGGGCAGCACGCGCACGCCGGCCGCGCGCAGCCGCGCCGCCGCCTCGTCGGCCAGGTAGGGCGGCAGCACGCGGTGCAGCACGCGCGGCCCGCGGCACAGCAGCGTGACGCGCGCGCCGCCGGGCGCCAGGCGCGCCGCCAGCGAGGCCGCCAGCTCCGTGCCGAGGAAGCCGCCGCCCACCACGAGCACGTCGCCCGCGCCCGCCGCGTCCACCAGGCGCGCCAGCCGCGCCGCGTCCCGCGCGCCCCGCACCGCCACCGCGCGCCCCGCCGCGCGCGCGCCGCGCAGCGCCTCCAGCCGCCGCGGCCGCACGCCTGCGCCGGGTGCCCAGCTCACTCACCGATCACATATTCTGAGGCCCTACGCTCCAGCCGAGGCCGGCGAGCGCCTATCAGAGTCGTGCTGCCAAACGGCCTAGCCGAGTTGCCTGTTTCCCGACATGTTACCTAGTGACGCCATCGGAGAAAGCGGGTCGAACAATTGCAAAACTAACGAGTTGAAATCAAAATACACTCATGAACAGCACACCATCTAACAAAAAATAGGTACAAATGGGCAGTCATAGGAACTGCTGATAGAAGTGAAAACTTATAACTCAGAATTTGAAAAATGCTCACGCATTTCTAAATGACCAATGGCAGTGGTCCCGAGTTTACCCGAAGATTTCTTATCATTCCCGAGCGTGACCCTAGAATTCAACTGACAACCCACGAAAAAATCAGCCTGTGCCGCGCCGTGCCAAAATAAATTTTAATTTCAAAAATATCCTGGATCGCCCCGTCCTGCCTCTTCCGCTCCTGCCATCTCTCCCTACCTCGAATGCTAACACCTGACGGAATACTGGCTCACGCCGCGATGGTGAAGGCAAACTTATTTGCATCCCAGTTTGTGGAATATTCGCGTCTATATGCTAGTATCGCGACACCTCCTGCTCCACCGGGCAGTCTGACTTCTACGTCGGAAATATACATCCGCCAAATGGAAGTTCGATTGTTGTTCAGGGTTGTCGCCGGTAGGTACTGACACGCCCGTTTAGACTCTCACAAACTGGGCATGTACCGAGGTCGTGGAAGCTTGATAAAGTGCAAACCGGCGCCCAAAGAGAGGCAGTCGTGCCGACCCTGCCAATTTGAAGCGTTTGAACTTGGCCGTCGAGGCAGTGTCTGGATGGGTGATGTCAATTTAACGAGGTTCTATGAGGGAACGACACAGGAGTGTATCTTCTCCAGAAAAAGGAGTTCAGTTCATCAGACTCCTACTTTACTTCCTATTAGAAGTACCTTTAACAGACCAGAGTATGTACAAAATTTACGACCTCCGTTTTTTTTTTGTTTGTCCGCTTGGCGTGAAATGCCCCAAAGACTCGAACGAGGAGGTTTCGTAGCTGGGGTGTTTTCAGGATGCGGGGAGAGATGGGTGAAAACATGACAAATGTGAAGATCGAGCTGTGCAGCCGATCGAAGGGTGTGTGAAGAGGAGAGGGCACTGACCCGGCGCCAGCAGGCACTGGTCGTAGGAGACGGTGACGGGCGCGCGGCCCGGCGCCTCCAGCTCGGCCGCGCGGCGCGCCGGGTGCAGGCGCGCCACGCGCCAGCCGCGCGCCGCCGCCGCGCCGCCCGCCGCCAGCCGCTCCACGGGCGTGTAGAACGCGGCCGGCTCGTACAGCAGCGCGCGCCGCTTGCCGTTCCACTGGCGGAACGACAGCGCCGCCGCCGGCTCCGGCTCGCGCCACAGCTCCTTGCTGAGCGGCGGCCGCATGTACGGCGGCAGCGGCTCCTCGCCCACCAGCAGCACGGCGGCGTCGGGCCGCGCCGCGCGCAGCGCCCGCAGCGCCGCGAACGAGGCCGTGCCGCCGCCCACCAGCAGGCAGTGCACGTGCCGCGGCAGCTGCGCGCCGTCCGCCGGGTACGGCTCCTCCTCCGGCTCCGGCGCCGGCGCCGCCGCGCCCGGTGCCGGAGCCGGCGCCGCGCCCGCCGGCGCCGGCTCCTCCTCGCTCAGCCTCCTATAGCAGTAGAGGCCGCCGAGGGAGGCGGCGGCCGCCACGGCCGCGGTCAGCGCCCAGGCGCGCCGGCCGCCCGCGCGCGCGCCCCCGGCGCCGCCCGCGCTCACCGGCAGCGCCACGCCATCTCCCGGCGGCGCGTTCTCCGCAAGTTTCTTCTCCGATGATAAAACGGTCTGGACAAATCGATATTCAAATTAAAATTGGACTACTCGATTCCATATTGGGTTATTTGAAACTTTCACAGGAATTCCTAATACATTCCCATAGACGGCGTCGGCGGTGGCGCCGCCCCGGCTCGGTCCGTACGTACCGTGCGGTATTTCCTCAGTGTCCTCGCATGCTTGAAAAACAAGATTGTATTTCAATGACGAGATTTGACTACTAAAACGGCTTTAGCTTTGCTATTGCCGACTCTATCATTTCAAGTGAAAAGAATATCGCAATATCAATAAGTTTTAGTTAGGCGGCAGGCGGCGGTCAGGCGGCGGTCAGGCGGCAGAGGCCCCGCACTTCACACGCCTGAGTAGCGGGATTATTAATGTGTGCGTGAAAGGGGCGCTTACTGCGGAACAGCCTCGATGCACAGGATTTGTTGTTTGACACTGTGTTCTCTCGTGGTTTAGTTTCATTGGTTAGAACGAGTGAGGTCTGAGCTCCGCATGAGAGCGAGCGCTACGTACCTGACTGTGTGGAGCAGCAGATGAGTATTTCTTTATGCCTGAAATTTTGTAAAATAGTAAATCATTAATAAAAATGTTTTTTTTTTATATTGAGTGATGAGACAATCAAGTCATGTGACTAATGACAAGCAACATGCCTGCCCATAGCAGCACAGTGACATGAAGTTATTGCAACATGAAAAGGCCAAATCACTACCTGGCACTGCACTGTGCTCATCACCCAGAGATATAAGATGTTTTATCTCTATGCTCTGTAATTTCACTGGAAACATTAGCCATTGCATACAAACATTACTGGATCACAATGATGTTTTCACACTACGGCTTGGTGGCAGAATAACTGGCACAAGTGTAGTACTTCCCAAAGCAGACTCTGCCAGTCAAATGTTTGATGTGATAGCATGCGCGGTCCAAGGGGGGGGGGGGTCACAGGGGACATGACCCCCCCAAAATCGTATACGTTAAACAAAAAATCTAAGAAAATTAAAAATATCTAATAGTACATAGACTATTTTTTAACGCGGGAAGACAACTAGAACGGGAACTATGCGGGTAAAATCTTGGGGGGCTACTAGTAAAGTATTTTTTGCTCGATTTATAGTATTTTTACTTGTGACCCCCCCCCCAAAACCTGAGGCTGCGTACTGGTGACCCCCCCAAAACCTGAGGCTGCTGGTGACCCCCTCCAAAATTCGAGGCTGGGACCGCGCCTGTGTGATAGTGAAGTTGTTTGCTTTTCTGGTTGTTCAGTTGAGAAGCGAAGTGAAGTGAAGCCTTTATCTAACCCACAACATAGCTTGCTGTTTTAAAAGACCAAGTGAAACAAATCTACTTTTTACAGTTGTCAACTAGTTGAAGTTAATCCATCTATTTTTATTTGACACGTAATCGCATGTCAGTAGCTACCACTGGAACCCAGGGTCAATGATGGGAACCAAGTCAGAGCAGTGTGCTCCACAGGTGCGCTCCACAGGCGACGTTGTACATCACCAAAGGACTCTTACATTAAGAAGCACCATTGATGAGTTCACCGCCACCTTCTATAGCAGTAACATCAACTCACTAATATTAAATACCAGATTTCCACCACGGCGTCGCCCGCGGTACATTATATAGCACTCATCGGGATCCCGTACATATCCAACAGTGAAAGAATGACTGAATCGGTTCAGTCATTCCTGATAATATTGCTTTCAAACAAAAACCTCTTCAGCTACCTGCTACGGCCACCTGTCGGAAATTGGTTGTACCAACTCAGGTTTAGAAACAAATTTGATTAGCAAAGGTTTATTTTCAATGACGCCATCTTGGACATTGGCGAAATTACGGTGACATTACCTAATGGAAGTCAAAAGAAAAAGTTGAAGTTGACACAATCTTAGACACATGCTGTCATGTCAAAGCACGCTACGAAAACTCTCAAAAAGGAATATTTTTTTCCTGTTTTTGTTACATTCTTGATTCATGCTCTGCTTCTATTGATAGTAGCGTTATGTTCTATAGCCTATAGCCTTCCTCGATAAATTGACTATCTAATAGAAAAATAATCATTCAATTCGGACCATTACTTCCCGAGATCCTAGCGTTCAACCAAACTCTTCAGCTTAATAATATTAGTATAGATGTGCCTTGTTCAATTTGTTGCTCAATAACATCACATGGCTCAGATAGAAATTTGAAATGTTTAATAAATTATAGTCTAGAATGGGACACAACTTTATATCCAAAAAAATGCAAAACTTTACGCGAACGAAGCCGCGGGTCAATTATTAGTTTTCCATATATTTTAAATTTTGATCTGAAATAATTGTGTTAGTTGTGCAACAGATTTAATAATATGATAGTGACAATTCATTGAAAGATTGTTGAAGGAACCTGAATTACCTACTCAATTCTGTAATTATTCTTAACGTAAGCTTCAATCGCACCACGGTGATAAGATTCCAATAAGAGTAAATTGTAAAGGAAACGTACGAATAAGTTTACTAAAGTCACGTCTCGCAGCGGCCGAAGCGAGTAGTTCTAGAGCTGAACTTTCAACTGCAATCACTGACACCGCTCTCAACATTCTGGTCGATCTATGTGTTACAGCAGGATTATAACAAAAAATCTATACGAGCAATTATTTCCATTTCAACTCATCATAAAATATTTTCTAAAAATCATCAACTTTCATTGCAATTTCAGGTTATGTGCAGATATTTTTTATTTCGTAACAGTATCACCGATCTGAACACAACTCCTTTTAGCCACTTGTTCCTCCACACCACAGATCACTAACATACTACAGGTAGGACACTTCGATTTTGTGACCCTTAGATCCGAGGACTCCGCAAAGCGCTAGCATCGCAATCGCAATAGTGACGTCCCATGTAAAGCTGAATATAAATATTATCGATATCGATTATTAATGATGCGCTTACGAAAACATCGATGAATATAATTTTATTTATTTATTTAATAAAAGTACAAGTATTTCTAAAAACGTACGTTGCCTTAAAATATATTCGATTTATCTAGGCAACTATTTCTCGCCAGAAATTACATATATACTACCCTCAAATATAATTATAAATATCGATGTCACGATGTTTTCCTTCACCGTTTTAAGTTAGCGGCATTACGCACATGACTTTGGAAAGACAGTGGTGCGCGTGGCGTGGCTTTGAACCCGGGGTCTCCGGATCGGCAGTCGCCGTTCTGCCGACTAGACCAGCAGTAATTTCATGCCAATTATGACCGTTAAATTTCTAAAAGCTTATATTTTCAGGTACATCAGTATCCTACTAATGTAATAAATTTCAATGATTGTATGTTTGTTGCCCAATCACGTCGTAACGTATGCACGGATCGGGCTGACATTTAGAACACAGATTACAGTTGGCAGAACACAAAGGCTACTTTTAATCCTGAGAAAACCAAGGGAAATGGAACTACACGGGAAAAATCGCGGAGCGGTGCTAGTAATAAAATACACCTAAGCATTGGTTTCCAATTACTTAGAAGCAGTGAAGTCATACTACGAGATTTTTTTGAGCTGCGTCTTATGAGTAAAGGTGGGGGTTAAAAACTACGTGATCTGGCTTCACTGCTTAACAGTGTTAGCAGAGGCAAGTTCCGCTTCAGACACTCCCACCCCTGCCAATTTCAAGCTTTCTTACCCCTCAGGCCGTTTCGGATACGCTAGGAGCACTCAACGAAGGGCTGGTATCGAACATCTAATTCCTAACGAAATATCATCATGGTGGGTTATTGTGCTGTTTACGGCTATCCGTCAACTAAACGGGACAAGATTAAAAGTTTTATTTAATTTCCTAAGGATAAAATAACGTAAGATTAGAAACTATTGCTAATAATCACGTAGTATAATAACGTGATATAACGTTGCTTTATAATAACGTAGTAAGTCTGAAAAAGTCTGCATAGCTTTTATAGTAATGTTATCAAATGTTTCAAAATCGGGACTGCCAAGTATGCCAGAGCGAGAAAAAAACAGCCAGCAGCTGCTTTTTACTGCAGTGTTGCTGTCCTTGGTATATTTTATTGAAGAAGTTTCATTCTAATGATTTTTGTTTATTCTCGCATAGTCAATTACATTTTGACGTGACAACGTCTTATAAATTGGTTTGCCGGGTGACACTTCAAGAAACTGCGTTACGCTCCGCTCACGTTATGCGCTCACAACGAGAGCGAGTGAGAGGCACGCGTCCCTTCCACTCGGGCATGGTTAGCCCGCCTAAGAGCGAGAGAGACAGACATAAAAAGTGAAAGGCACGCGTCCCTTCCGTAAAATTATTTTACCACTCAAAGTCGTTGTCACGTAAAACTTTCGCCCGTATACCGACTTTACAGGCAACCAATTTTTTTTCTTTCATCTTAATTATATTGTTAGCATATTTATAATTCAGCTTGTTCTTTCATGTATACATTTATTTATAATATTAGGTAATTACACAAAACATGTGAATTATTTTGTGTAAGAAACACATTTTTTTATGACATTTCAACAGAAAGCTTTTCATTTCAACTCGAGTCTATATTTAAGTCTGATGTAGTATGTCATGAATGTCTAACAAACAACGTTGGACTCAAATATAGACTCCATAATGTTAGTGTATTTGTTCAATTAGTACTGAGCCCACTTTTTGGTCATATTCTTTTATCGATATCGATAAAATGCTAAACTACACTACAACCACAGACTACAACACTAAATAATCTGTTAGGTTGGCTGATGTAGACAATGTAGACATGTAATTGCCGTACGATTGGTATTGAACACCATGTAATTGCTCATATAGGTTTGTTCCTCAGATCCTCGAGATAGTTACTATCCAAAATTCATGCTACTATACTCCTTATCGTTCTTTCAATTTCAATTCAATTTTCAATTCAATACTCAAAGTATTGTAATAAAGAAAATATTCCACTGGATATGGGTAGTGCTGCGATAGTTTTATGAACTCAGCCCGTGTCCTGTCCATTCTAAAATTACATTTTGAAAACAGGTTTCATGTAATGTAATGTAAATAAAACAGGAGGGACTTAAATAAGTAATCAAAAACAGGGCTATAAAACATTTATTTAAATTATTCAATATGGTTTGCCTGTCAAATTTATACCATTGTAGCAGCTCGCCCGGGCTTCGCACGGGTAACTCGAAACTAAGTATAGAACAAAAATTTAACTTTTTTAATGTTAGAAGACCTTGTTGTAGGTAGTAGACAGGCTACTATTAGCTATTGTGATAATTCAGGATAATTATTGATTTATTCTGTACTTCATGAAAAATTATGCTATTTTATTCACACAATATTTTATCCTTTTCTTCAAAATGGCACATCTGCGAAATGATAAATAATTTCAATAAATAAAACAATCCAAATTATCACTAGAAATCTGGTGATAAACTCAAGTTGCATAATTATTTTAGGGTTAAGGGTTAAATCAGAGGTGAAAAATTGTATAAATAATCTGTTATTTTTAAAGCTATTGACTCCATATCTACTCAAACAATACCTACTTACCTACCTACTTTTTACTAAAGGCATCATAATCGCGTTAGAATGGGACGGGATCTGTACCTAAGTAGCAATTGGAAGGACAGCGATAGTATGTGGGAGTTTGATGACATTCTCACTCCAGAAAAAAGAGTGGGAATGACAGTGGGAGAAGGAACATAAATTGAACCGGAGGAATTGGTAACGGGGAAAAAATTGGCAGTCATAGGGACTGCCGATAGAACAAAAAATATATAACACAGAAATTGACAGCACACTTTGGAAATTACGCGGGTGAAACCGGAGGGCGCTGCTAATCTGGAATAAATTGGCATGGTCATCTAGACTAGATATGTGTAATGGTAACGATGGTAACACGCCATGGCCATCTAAAAATGTTTACGCATTTATGGGCATAGTCCCGAGTTCACCTGAAGATTTCTTTCATTCCCAAGCATAACGTTTGAGCTTAACGAACGGCCCACGAAAAATCTGTACGTGGTGCGCCAAATGAAGTTATTACTTCTATAACTAACGAATGCGAATCCGCAGGCAAAATCTAGCACTTATCATTAGAAAATGGGCAGTAAAAAAATCTGTCCATTATGTACCTACTTGTATATTTCATGGGTAAATTTGTAAGAAATACCTGGTCACACTTTTTTGTTTGTTTTGGGATATAGGTTATGTTAACATTTTACATATTTTGCAAATTTTGGACTAGAAACTGCTGTTATTGTGTAAATTGAATACACAGATAGATATCAACATATCTAGTATGTATCTGTATCAATTTCTATCAAGTCGTCATTTAAATATTGTCTACTGACATTGAGTAAAATGAGATTCTATTAATTTTTTCTTTCTTAGCGGCTATTGCAGCTTATAACACTACAACCGCACATTGTACTTATAACATAAATATCACCAATCTCTTAAAAGTCTTTCACTAACAATCTGTAAAGGTTCTTTTAAACACAATATTCATTTAAACATAACATTTCTTGAACAGACTTTTGATTGGGAACTCGGTGTCAGGTTGGTGACTTAGTATGACTTAGTCTGAGAAAAACCCGACCACAGTGATAAGGACGTAAAACCGATACCTCTTTCTCTTTTTTTCACAAGGAATATATAATGAGGCGTTTTCCGACGAGACAAAAAAATGGTTCGAAAAACGACCATAGGAGACGCTTGTAGGTTTTAGATTGCGATGTCAATGTCAAAAGCCACTGAGCCACATAGTGAGGACCACTGGGAACGTTGAACTTAGCTCACATACCTGTGCCGAACTAGTGCGCTCCTATCTTTCGTTCGTTCGGTCTTTTTCAAATATCTTAGAAGACAATATTGCAATTTTTTAATTCGCACTGCGCTCCAAAATTTAGCTATTTCATATTAAGTCACATACGAAAATTTCACGTGAATTAAGAAAAGTTCCGGCTGGTCACGTCGGGAGAATGGCAACTGCCGATTGGGATTCTCTCGTTTCGAAGATATGTGCGTAATGCTGGTAACTCAAAACGGTTATGGAAAACTTCGTGAGAAAACCGACATGTACCTAGATTTTTCGAGGTCATGACTTTGTCATCCACCAGTCCACACTGCGCCAGCGAGGTGGATTATGGTCTTGACTCTCTCTTTGCAAAAGAAGGCCCTGAGTCCCAGCAGTGGGAATAATTAGTGGGCTGCTTATGCTTTTGCTACCTGATCTTAGATATATACGATTCTTGTTATTTGCTATTGTTGTTATGTTGTTGATTGCTATTGCTTATGAACATCTGGAAAATCGGAAACGCTTTGTGTATATACATAGAATTCACGAGAACTATAAATTGTTTGATTTAAAATTTTCACCTGTCTCAATATACGGATATTGTTAAAACCTTAGATTTGGACAGAAATGTTTAGTAAATTTTACTAAACATTTCAGACGTAACATAAGCGCCATCTATAATTTCTTTGGATTCATTTCTTCAAAATGTCTAACAAATCTGTATCTAGAAAAAAATACGCGGTAAAACTGATACTTTAGAAATGCTTAACATTATTTTTGATGTCGCTTTTTCGTTTCATCTAATCACAACGATGCTAAAGAAATGTAAACTACAAAAATACGAAGTATATTAAAATCGTTGAATATGTAACATAAAGTTCGGGTAAGAGTGAACTAAATCAGTCAGTTGGCCATGCGGCATTACTGAATCCCCGAAAAATAACAGTCACGGAACAAGATAATCGATGAACCAATTCGCATAGTTCACTAAAACTTAAGGAGCGGTTCTTTATACTCGTCGTTTACGTTTAGTAACTAATGCCCCAACACTATTTTATTTTATTCTTGGCCATTGATACATTGGATACTAGTCCTTCAGCCACGTTTTCGTATCAGTGTAGCCATTTAAATGTTTGAGTCTTTCTTTTACTTGTGCTTAGTTGGTTTCTCTACATGGAGAGTTTTAAAGATTTTTATTGAAAATCGAATGTGATCAATAACGATTTTTATTGCATTATCAACTTAATTGATTATTTTTATTCTCAATATTTTTAACACTAAAAAAGCAGAAAAATTGTTTTAGTATGAAAATTTTTCTTCGAGTATTTGGGGCTTATAGAAGGTAAACAAACCAAACACATCAGCTAAGCTCATGAGCTGAGAAGCAAATTATAATTTATCTAAAATAAGTGATGTGTTTGGGAAACCTCCAAAATTTTTAGTTATCGCAAATCATTTAGATTTACACTTTTTTCCTTGAACATTGGGAGGGGCTTCATAGTAATTAGACTTTTGAGAGTCTGTGGTAGAGACAAATCTTTTTAAATCCACACTATCGCCATCTACCCATCTAGTGCGGTAGTGCGTCCGTTCGAACTATTTTTGTCTCGTCGGAAAACGGCTTATTAGACTAGGAGGTACCCCATTTCTGCAAATTGTGACGTCACTTATTGTGCTCCCCGACTGGTTTGTTCCTTGTTACGCATCTAACGTAGTATATTACTTCAACTTCAACTCTTGGTTTATGGCTTTTATTGTGGTTAGCCTCACAATTTCGCCAATGTCAAGTATATTGATAATATACAGCGTGGCGCTTTGGTGTCGACATTAAATGAACACACAGGTAGGGTTACTGACCAGTAATCATACAAACGATGTGAGAAAAATAAATTCGCTTATTTAAAAAAAAAAAAATTCTAACAAACTAAATCATTGTATCAAGCACTCGAATCAAAATCACCCTTTGCACTAGATTCATTCAACGACGTCAGTTGTGTGCGTGATTTACTTTCGTACACATCGTTACGCAAACGTAAATCTGGCAACGTCGCAAAACCCCCGCGCTGCGCGCCGCTTGCAGATAGGTAGGTATCTCCAAGCGGCGCGCGCGGCGTTGCAGCGTACCTCAGTAGATGCCGCCGCCGCGCCGGCCGAGAGGGGTAGGTACAAAGGCGCGATAATTCTGAACGGTCAAGTAGGTACGTCACAACAAAAGCTTCAATACCTGTTCATCACTAATAAATCGAATACCTACCATATGATAAAGATAAGAGATAAACAAAAATGATTGGCAGTCATAGGAACTGCCGATAGAAGTGAAAACTTATAACTCAGTATTTGATAGCAAACTTTGGAAACTGCGCGGGTGAAACCGGAGGGCCTGGCCATTACCATCTAGAAAATACATCAGCCAGTGGGGAAATGCTAACGCATTTCTAGATAGCCAATGGCCATGGTCCCGAGTTTACCCGAAGACTTCTTATCATTTCCGAACGTGACGCTAGAATTCAATTCACAGCCCATGAAAAATCTGTGTATGACACGCCGAGATTTCACTTCTAAAAGTAAATAGGTAAATGGATAGGTACCTAGGTGTCTATTGTAAATTTGGTGAAACATTACATAATGATTGCTCTGAAGTAGGTAATACGAGTAAGATACGTGTTGTCAGAATCAAGGAAAATTTGCATAAACAGCTCATCAAATGTTCCCACACCTGGGACTCGGGGCCTTCTCTCGCAAGAAGAGAGTTAAAGCCATAATCCACCACCCTGGCAAAGTGCCAGTTGGTGGATGGCACTTTTCCATTATTGGCACGTGGCCTCGAAAGATTCTAGGTAGGTACATGTCGGTTTTCTCACGATGTTTTCCTTCATCGTTTTTAAGCTAGTAGTAGCATTACGCACATGACTTCGAAAAGACTGGTGCGCGTGGGATTTGAACGCGGCGCGCCGGATCGGCAATCACCGTCCTCCCGGCTAGACCAGCCGTTACTTCAAGGCCACTTAGTAGGTACTCGTACCAACAAAAAATATTACCTAGCGTGAAAGCTGCTGAACTAGTAGAGGTACCTACAACATTCTTTAAAAGTAAAACTAAAACATCTTCCCACGAATCGATTTTAATTTCGTAGAAAATTTAACCAGTAAACCCTTGATCAATGAACTCTTTCAGATAAATTCATCATTGTCAAAATCAAAATCAGATATTGTTTTAAGTCAAATTATCAATCGCATAATAGCTAAATTACCTAAGTATGGCGTAATGCGCAATAAACATTAGTACGTAGGTACTTACAGCTTTTCGACTCGAAGCCGTGGTAACTATTTCTCGTCTGTGTCGCAGCGTTGTGGAGCGGCAACGCTTCGGTTCCATAGCTACGCGCGCGCTCGCTCGCTTGACGAGCGGCGCGGCGCGGCGGCTTCTTTGAAATCGTAGGCGCATGACTAACAGAGCCACACTGTTTTGGTCTAAATTTTTAAATGCTCAACGTGACCACCACCTTATCGAACACAAAATCTTAACGGCGTTCAATGTTTGAACGGACGCTTGCCGTGGGATTTGTAGGGCATCGCCTAGTATTCCCATATCTTTCGCGATACCTACATTCTTATCGCAAGTGCGGCATTTTGATGGGCTTCTCCGTAAAGTAAAATCATGTCAGCATACTCAGCAGCAGTATAATACTGTGTGTTCGACATCTTTACTTAAATAAACACTCACAACACAAAAAGTAACAACAAGTCGTCGTTATCGCTTTGACACTGAATCAAAATAACTTACACTAAATAAACAACAAAAAAAAACAACACGTAGGACACGTACTTAAGCGTCTTTTTCGCGAATAATTAAATTACCTAGTTAAGGGATTTACAGTAAAAGTTATAGCGCGCGAGAAATGTGTCAAGGACTTGACAACTTCGCAGCCCGGCTAGCACTAGCACAAAACTAGCGGAGAAAAGAAAAAGACAAAAGACTAACATTAGAGGAGTACCTACAGTCATTTTTTCGTTTCCGGCTCCATTTCATTCGCACACAAACGCGTGTTTTGCATGTTGTATGGCTACCTGTCTCATTTTATTGTATTTACCTTTCGCCTGATTTTCATTCATGAAACGCGTGGATATGTGGCCTGCGACCTAATTACCTCTGGCTCAAATTTTTAGATACAGGTTGCTCTGATTTGGTGTTTTTGAAAATTGCGAATAACTCAGTAAATAAAAACGATACATGAAATTTAATTTTACAGAATGTCTGAAAATATGATATGTGGCATATGTGGTTTCATTTAATGTCGGCACCAAAGCGCCACGCTGTATAATCTAAATTTTTGAAGAAAAAACGGACGACGCGTACGTCAAAGCGCCATTTTTTTAACCCCCGACCAAAAAAGGGGTGTTATAAGTTTGACGTCTGTCTGTCTGTTTGTCTATCTGTCTGTCTGTCTGTCTGTCTGTCTGTCTGTCTGTGTGTGTGGCTATCTGTGGCACCGTAGAGGTCAAACGGATGCGCCGATTTCGATGCGGTTTTTTTATTTGAAGGTTAATATCCGTGCGGATGTTCTTAGCCATGTTTGGTTAATATCGATTCAAAATGGCCGCCTCCACAAAATGGCGGACAAAATATTTTTTTCACAACCTACCTCAATATGGGTATCAAATGAAAGGGCTTGACTAGTAGAATACTATACATTATAACAAATTTCAAATCCATGATGGCCGCCACCACAAAATGCCGAATTGTAGTATTTTTTCACTACTACCTCAAAATGGGTATCAAATGAAAGGGTTTGACTAGTAGAGCACTTTGCACTATGACAAATTTAAATCCAAGATGGCCGCTACCACAAAATGGCGAAATACATTTATTTTTTCACAACTCCCTTAATATGGGTATCAAATGAAAGGGATTGACTAGTAGAACGTTATGCAGATGATGCAAGATCCGAGGTAGTCGGGGGTTAATCAAAATTTTTAATTTTGTTCTTGTTTCGTAGTATGTTCAACTTTTGGTTTATGGCTTTTATTGTTTCGTAGTATGTTACATTCTCTTTGAGTTAAGGTGTCACTAAGCTTTTAGCAGTCGCTGTCACTTTGGTGAAGCAGTCAACGTCAACGTTATCAGTTTTAGCCGAATTTTCTTCATCTAACTGGGCTATTTGTTAGCTCGAGATTTTCGGATTAGTTTTCAATTGCATTTTTAATGATATTTGCATAATTTAGCTTTGGTTTTAATTCAGAGATTTGTAAAAACTCTATCGAGTGGAACTCAAAATTATCCAAAATTCCTCCTGCAGCGGCACCTGAAGACTCTAGTCTCCGATCTGCTCAGCGGTACGTATCTCCAGTGTAGTTACATTTATAAAAACTACGATAATATTATGTTAGTGTGTATTTATTATCGCACACCCTGTGCGAACTAGTTGCCGAAGATACGGTCGTGATGGATTCTGATGAACGATCTTTGATGCGCACTTTAGGCGCCGGACTTTAAAAAGAGGTTTATCAACTGAATTGTGCATCTACACGTAATACGTATAATAAGATATTATATGTGGAAGAGGATGCAGTCCTTTTGGGATTCCTCTAAAATATTATCACTTGTTCACCAGCTTTAATGTGACCCACAATCAACTTCCACAATATAATAAGATGCATGGATGGATGACAAGATTGTTTAGGGTCCAGTATTTTTAAACTTCAACCCTCAATCACAGTTTGAATTCTCATGAATGCAGGGTTACACAGCACTTCAAACTAAGTCAAAAGAAGTGTTTTGTTGTTTTTTGTGAGTTGCAAAAGTCCATCCTACAGCAAACATAACTCTGTGCTATGTAACTATGCTACTGTAACCATAGTATCAAAATAGATAACTTATTGTCTTCTAAGCTATTTTTATCTTCTCCAAAATAATGTCATTGCAAAATATTTTTATTGATATGTACAAACTTTGAAACTTTTGTTTGTGTAATGCTGTTTGTTTTCAATTTAGAAAAAAAAACCAACAAACAATAATTGTTTAATTTTGTATTTCTGTAAGCAATAATGAGTTTGTCTCGGACAAAACTAGATGGTGCTGTTAAGCCTTAAAACGCGGTGATGTTTTGTTTCCGAGACAAATAATTTGTTTTACATATACAGTAGAATCCGGATATAACGACCTTCAAGGGACTGGCGATATCATGCCGTACTAACCGGATGACATATAAAACGGATATTTACATTATGTATTATAAGTGTGAAAGTTTGATTTTCCCATTTAGGTAAATAAAACATGTTGTAGGAATAAGTTACTTGTGTTTATTTTAATTATTCTTATATGTACACAAATAAGTAATACATACATACCAAATTACAAACATCGGTACGTAATGTACTGTAATACTGTCACTAACGTAGGAAATCTTTTATTTGGGTTTGTTTCGACAGACTTTTGTTAGGTAGTAAGAACTTCGGACAGCATTATATGTATATGTATATTGTAGAATGAGATACGCCAAATTCCTTTGCGAGGATCGCATTTGATTCACCAGCTTCTAATCTGTGTAATATTGCACTCTTTTCTTCAATTGTAAAACACTTTCTCTTCATGGCGCTTTATGAACATGTCATAACAGGTGACAAATACTAACTGTGATTTACGCGCGCCAATAAGGAGAATTTAACGGTGAAGCGCGCGGGGAAAGTGAGGGGGCCGAGGTATTAGTCATTCTTTACCTAAATTGAAACAAAACACGGCGCGTCGTTTTAAACGGACGAATTATTAAAAAAAATGGTCGCTATAAACGGTTTGTCGCTCAAACCGGAGTCGCACTAAACGGTTATATTTTCTCAGTATCTAACTATTAAACCGATCTCGTGTAAATAATATCGACGTTAAAAACGGTTAGTCGTTATAAATGAATTCTACTGTATATATTTATCCTTATCTTGGCTTATCCAGAAGTGCAGTAAGTTCTATACTGGAACGAGTATCTAAAGCTGCACTAGTAGGCTCATATCAGATTTGGCTGGGCAGGGAGAGAAAAACGAGTAGTGAAGGTGAGTGTTGATGTACGTCAGAAAGGGGCCCCTTAAACCTACACCCGAGTAATAAGTCACGGGATCTCCTCGAGTTTTCTCTCTCTGCCACACGATGGACCAGGCACCCGCACGGTGAATCCATGGAATGCTAAGAAGATTGTCTCATTTTTTCTAATTTTTCACGAATTTATCTTGGATCCTAATACTTATTACAATCTAGCCTAATTTATTAAGTTTAGGCTAGTGAGTAATTTATATCTTAACTTAAATTGCTACATAGTTTATATACAATGTGTCCGGTCAGAGGTGTCGGAGCCAGCAATGGCATCAAATACGATACATTTTATCGAGAAATTCCCTGTCATAAGTAGTTTTTTCCCTACCATAATAAAATGGCAGCCATTTTGTTTTTTTTGGAATCAAAGCACTAGTGATGGTACTAATTTCGCCATAGCTACCTATGTAGAGGGCCTAAGAACACAAAATAAGTCTCATTCGACAGCTAGATATGTAGTAAAAAAGGAGAAAAAGAAAAAATATATAAATAACAGTAAAAGAACTACAAAAAAATTGGTGAAAAAAATGTTTATATTTTTTTTGTGTTTTTTTCTTAGATTACTAGCTTTTTCAAAAAAACTATGCTGTTAACTAGCTAATATTTTATTTTTAAAAGAAAGTATAGGATATTTGCTAAAAAAATACATTTACATCTTAGTCCTAAGTAAAGTAGTTTAGAAGCTATGATAGTTTAACTATGACCCGTTATTATAGCGTGTGTAATCCGGAAGTTATTCAAAAAATTAAATAAAATGCTGAATAATTTGTTATGACATTTAATTTAGCAAATAAAAAACAAATGTTACAGCCATTGTTCGAAATGTCGTCCGTGGTGTTGCAGACATGCTGTTGCTCTGACTGACACATGTTGTGTAGAGCGTCGGATCATTTGTTTGTCTCCCCTTAATTCATTTCCGACTTGGATAATTTTTTGAATCTGCTCCTCGCGTGTATTTGGTACGTCGACATACACTTTCTGCTTCATCGTACCCCACAGGAAAAAATCAAGTGAGGTCAAGTCTGGTGAACGTGGTGGCCAAGCAATTGTTCCACCGCATCCAATCCACGGTGAATAACGCTCGTTTAAATGATTGCGTACATTAGTAGCGCAGTGCGCCGGAGCTCCGCCTAGTGGAGTATCACGCCTGACCTGTCGGTCAGAGGTATTTCCATTGTTGCATCAGGTAGTCAACAAAACAAGAACTTCACTAAAAGGTTCAACGATAACAAGGCACAGCATGTAGGCGCAAGAAAGTGTACTCGCAACGCGGAGCGAGGGACGACTGACCTGATTGGGCCCCCTAATCCATATACAACCGGTATTTTGTCTCACTCACACTTAGGTAACACTGGTTTTTTTACCTGGTCCTACTAAGAATGGCATTGTCAAAGACTCGTCCTTGAAATTCCTCGAAATCGGAAGTCTCGTGCTTTACCTATCGGAATAGACGCGCTTATAAGGGTTGTATTCAAACTATCATAGCTTCTAAACTACTTTATGTAGGATTGTAATTTTTTTGAAATATCCTATACTTTTGTTTAAAAATAAAATAGTAGCTAGTTAACAGCTTAGATTTTTGGGAAAAGCTAGTAATCTAAGAAAAAAACGCAAAAAAAAATATAATTTTTTTTTCACCAATTTTTTGTTGTTCTTTTACTATTATTTATTTATTTTTTCCTTTTTTCTCCTTATTTACTACATATCTAGCTGTCGAACGAGACTTATTTTGTGTTCTTAGGCCCTCTACATAGGTAGCTATGGCGAAATTAGTACAATCACTAGTGCTTTGATTCCAAAAAAAACAAAATGGCTGCCATTTTATTATGGTAGGGAAAAAACTACTTATGACAGGGAATTTCTGGATAAAATGTATCGTATTTGATGCCATTGCTGGCTCCGACACCTCTGACCGGACACATTGTATAGCTGGGTACTGCTAAGGCGGCATCTACCTTCCATAAAATATAATTATCTGCCGCGTTACCTCTTACAATATTTACAACTATTCCTCGTTATGCCTCACATTGTGCAACAAATCCAATAATCTACTACAAAATGAATTCGTCTTAATGATTCCTGCAATTAAGTCATATACTCGTAGTCATCTGTCCGAGCTTCACATACTGAACAATCAGCGCGACGTTGAATATTTCCTCAGCCGTTATTGTCTCACATGTTTATTTGAAATTGTTTTGGCGATTTTACTCGTCATTATGATTAATGACTATTTCTTTAAACAAACACGTTTCTGTCTATTCACACAATGCACTAAAACCCTCTGTTACCGTGTGATACAATGCGATACTACTTGCAGCGAGCCGATGTTTTGTGCGCAGATAACTAGCGTTTATTTACATTCCATAAGTTATTTATTGTTCTTCTCCGATGCGCTTTCCGGCCGAGTTGATACTCGGACGGAACGTGAACATGGGAATTGATATTTATTATCAAAACGTTAGGGTCTGCGCACCAAAACACTCGACTTTAAACGTAATATCCAACTTTGTAATTATCACATCATTGTGTTGACGGAAACTTGGTTGTGGGACGGTATTAAGACTGAGGAGCTATTCAGTGACGCGTATATCGTGTGGCGGCGCGACCGCGACTACGGCCGGCTCGGGCAGAGGCGGGGGGGAGGGGTCCTCATCGCGGTAAGGCGGGATCTGACGTCGCTCGCGCGCCCGGAGTGGCGGTCCACGGCGGAGGACTTGTGGGTTACGATTAAATCGAACTGTATCGATGAGAGCGGTTCATCCATTATTTTAAACATAGGTTGTATTTATCTGATTTCTCAACACTCTGGTTTATCGCTTACGGCTCAACTTGAAAACTTTTCCAGCAGAGTGTTATCTATTACGGCTAAATATCCTAACGAAAAATTTTTAATTATAGGCGATTTTAACTTAAGTGGTATTTCGTGGGCTGAGTCACCGGGGCATAGCCATTTGGATCCTGCAATCGTCGCTACGGTCGCTGACCATTGTGAGTTGTTAGACCTCATGAGCTTAAACAATCTGAATCAGTACAACCACGTTTCTAACATGTATGATGGGAATATACTGGACTTGGTGCTGTGTAATGATGTTGTATCGGTTAGTCGCTCCTCGATCCGCTGTCTAGAGAGGACATTTTCCATCCGGCACTCATTTGTAAACCGCAATTTATGCAAATGTCATCCCTGGCCTCCACTCGACGGCTGAAGTATTTTTATGATAAGGGTGATTACGTAGCAATTTGCAATTCCCTGGACACTCATGACTGGCGCTCGATACTCTCGTGTGGTAGTATGGATGAAGCGGTTGAGTTATTTAACGGATTGTTACTGGAACTCAGAAATAAATACGTTCCCTCTAAATGGACGAGGCCCGGTAAATATCCCGTTTGGTACTCACCAGCCCTAATAAAAATTTTAAAAGAGAAGAACAAACACCACAGTAAATTTAAAATATATAAAAATATATCCAGTAGAAACTCTTACGTGATCTTGCGTGAACGGGTTAAGAAAATTGAGCGCGAATGTTATTTTAATTATATAGCGAGGATTGAAGACTCGATTTGCGACGATCCAAGTAAATTCTGGTCATTTATTAAATCGAATAAGCAACACAACTCATATCCATCCTCTATGACCTATAATGACGAGTCTGTTGAAACCGGAAATGATATTTGTAATGCTTTCGCGGACTTTTTCAATTCCAATTACCTGCCTGGATCTGTGCAGCGCCCTCTTCCTGTGTCGCGCGTTCTCGGGCCGTCAGACTCTGTCGCCGATATACAAACTATCGAAGTTACGGAATTTAAGATTCTAAAACTGTTACAAACTTTAGATTTTTATATGTTTTAAAAAATCCGCAGGACCCGATGACATTCATCCGCATCTCTTAATTAAATGTGCGGCGAGTCTGACGCTTCCTGTCCGAGTCCTATTCGAGAGATCTATTACTGAGGGTATCATGCCCAGTATTTGGAAATCTGCCACAATAACTCCTATCCACAAAAGTGGTCCCAAGCGTGATGTTTCGAACTACAGACCAATTTCAAAACTTTGTGTACTAGCTAAATTATTTGAAAAAATTATCCACGACCAACTTTACTCTGCTCTTAAACATACCTTCTTACCCCAGCAACATGGTTTTCTGAAGGGAAGGTCTACTACAACCAACCTTGTTTCATTTATTGATGCGGTCACGTCCGGTATGGAGGGGGGTGGGCAAGTAGACGCTATTTATACAGACTATCGGAAAGCTTTCGATCGTCTGGATCACTCTATCCTCCTCGCTAAGCTGTGCGCCGCCGGAATAAGAGGTGATTTGCTTCGGTGGTTCGCTTCTTACGTCGACGGTCGCACTCAAGCTGTGGCTCTCAATGGGTTCATGTCTGCTCCATCATTCATCCCATCCGGTGTGCCGCAAGGATCAATTCTCGGGCCTCTCCTGTTTATTTTGTTTATTAATGATATTAACCAATGTTTCAAGCACTCTAACTTCTTACTCTTCGCAGATGACATGAAGATTTTTAAAGTTATTAAAAATTGCCGTGATTTGGAATTGCTTCAACTGGACTTGGACAGCCTTGTGATTTACTGCTTGGAGAACAAACTTGATCTTAATATTTCGAAATGCTGCTGCATCACCTTCAGCAGATCAGCTCAAACAATTTCTTTTGATTATAAAATTAACGACCAGTCCTTGTCAAGGGCCAATTCTGTAGTCGATCTGGGAGTTACTCTTGATCCTAAGTTACTTTTTGATAAACATATCGAGAAGATCTGTAATAAAGCCATGAAATCTTTGGGCTTCATATTCAGGATAACTAAAGATTTCAAAATGATAAAAACCCTTAAAGTTCTTTATTGTTCTCTAGTGCGCAGTCAACTTGAATATGCATCTCAGGTTTGGAATCCCAGCTATAGCAAGTACATTTCCATGCTGGAAAGACCTCAAAAAAAGTTTCTACGTGTTGTTAATTTCAAATTTCAAATCTTAAGTTCGGAGTTTGAGTATGATGAGGTCTGCTTCCATCATCATATTTTGCCTGCTCAGGTTAGAAGAGAGGTGGCTGATCTCAGCTTCATGCACAATATCCTGTGTGGTCGGATAGATTGCCCGACTCTGTTGTCTCGGATAGGTCTCGTAACTCCGCTCAGGGCCGCCCCGCGGAGACACAGTCTTCAGCTGTACACCCGCGTCATGTCACGAATTATCGGAAGAATTCATTTCTTATTCGCACTATTCAAAGTTTTAATGTTATTTATTCTAAAGGCGTCGATTTGTTCGCGATGAGGCATAACTCTTTTAAAAACGCAATTTGTGGGCGGTTCTTTGATATAACCAAGGACAAATACGAAAAGAGTAAGAATTTGTTATCAAAAAAACGCAGGTTTAAAGCTAAACGTTTAATTGATGTAAGCCATTAATTTGATTAATTTTTGTTAAATTCTATATATATTTTGTAATTTCCTAACTAGTGATACTTGTGTTTGTTCGCTCCCCGTATGTGGTATCTACTTGTTGCTACTTGTTCTATCTGTATTAACTATTTTTTCTTTCTGTTTGTTTTATCAGTGAAAACTGAATTTGGCTTCAGTGTTTCCACTCATCTAAATTTTATGATTATGTAATGCTGTTTGTTTTCCATTTAGAATAAAATAAAATAAAATAAATAAAAATAATTTTTGAAGTGAAAACTTCTTTGGGCGCGCCTAAGACAGAATTTTCGTGGGCTGTGCTAAAGCTACTGGACTGGACCGGATATTGCATCAAAATCGTGCGTGTGCGCAGGCGGGCGGGGATGCAGGGCGCGTGCGAGGCGGGCGCCGTGCTCGCGCTGCTGGAGGGCGGCGCGGCCGGCGCGCGCGGCGCCGCCGAGCAGCTGCGCGCGCTGTACGGCGCCGTGCGCGAGCCGTGGCTGACGCGCGCGCTGCTCGCCTACCACGCGCGCACCGGCAGCGCGCGCGCGCTCGACCTGCTGGCGCGCGCGCCCGAGCCGCACGCGCGCCACCTGCTGGACGCGCTGCTGGAGCAGCTGCGCGCGCCCGACGCGCGCCGCGCCGCGCTGGCCGCGCTGGCGCCGCTCGTGGCGCGCCGCCCGCCCTGGCTGCACCTGCTGCCGGCGCACGCGCTCGCGCGGGAGCTGCTGCGCGCCGCGCGCTCCGAGCGCGCCGCCGCGCCGCTGCTGCACGCGCTGCTGGCGCTGGCCGCGCTCGTGCCCGCCGCGCCCGCGCTGGCCGGCGCGCACGCGGCCGAGCTGGCCGAGGCGCTGGTGCGCGCGGCGGCCGCCGAGCCGCCGGCGGCGCTGGCGGCGCACGCGCTGTTCCGCGCCGTGTACGCCACGCACCCGTGCACGGCGGTGGAGGCGCTGCGCGGCGCGGGCGCCGAGCTGGCCCCGGAGGCGTGGGAGCGCGCGGCGGCGGCGCTGGCGGCCGGCCTGCGCCTGCACCCGCGCCTGCTGGCGGGCTCGCGCGCGCGCGAGGCGGACCCGGCGCGCTGGGCGCGCGTGGAGCCGCACGACGTGCTGGCGGAGTGCCGGCGCCTGGCGCTGCCGGCGCGCGCGCCGCCCGCGCCCGCGCCCGAGCCGGCGCCGGCGCCGCTCCCGTGGCGCGCCGACTCCGCGCCGCCGCCGGGCTCCACCGCGCAGGTACGTTCTCCCGCGCAGACGGGTTGTCGTTTTGCGCGTGACTTTATTGCAGCCAACCCACAACTATCTTTGCCGAGTTACGGTGAACGATCATATGAGATGTGATTACTTGTGAGAATACTTTTCGTGACCATTAAAAGCTCTTTATTCGTGGGGTATACGATCCGTAAATATGCCGCGAATACATAAACTGGAAACAATTCCAAAAATAATTAGGGTCCAGGTAAGAACAAATAGAAACAACCGTTGTGGGTTTTAAAGCATATTAAAAATGTATTTCTGTGCTGTATCCTTATTTTATTCTAAATGGAAAACAAACAGCTTTACACAATCAAAAAAGTTAGATGAGTAGAAACACTGAAGCCAAATACAGTTTTCACTGATAAAACAGAAAGAAAGAAAAATGGTTAATACAGATAGAACAACAGTAGCAACAAGTAGATACCACATATCAGATCACCAGTTTGGATTCAGATAAAAATATTCTACGATAGATCAGGTTCATAGAATCACTAAATCATAGAGCAAACCCTTGAAGAAAAAAGAGTGTGCTCTACAATATTTTTAGATGTGGCGCAAGCTTTTGACAAAGTGTGGCATGAAGGGTTAATACACAAATTAAAATTACTGTTACCTAAATAGTTTTCTGATATTTTAACATCATACATTACGAACAGATTATTTAGAATTAAACAAGAAGACTCATATTCGTCGCTTAAAGAAATTAAAGCGGGAGTACCACAAGGAAGTGTACTTGGGCCTGTACTTTACTTGTTATATACTAGCGATATCCCAGCTTTAGAAAACAGCACTATCGCAACCTTCGCAGATGACACTTCTATTTTGGCAATAGGTGACACCCACGCAGAAGCCACAGAGAGGGTGCAAATAGCAGTTAATAAAATACATGACTGGCGGCGGCTTTTATCAAAGAGACTGCGCGCTCACAAGTATACTACCCGCTCGCTTTAAGTTTGCCGCTGGCGATAGGTATGACGTTCGAAAAGTAGCGTCAGCAAAACATAATATAAAAATATTTTTTATTGAATTGTAACAATAAAAATTGTGTACGTACATATTTGGGCAAAACTATGACAAATTATAAGTTTTGTTGTCACGTGGGGGAGGGTACGCGCATTCCACAGATCGGCAAACTTAGAACGAACGGGTTGTACAAGCATAAAATTGTTGATACCAAACTTACGAGATATTGTACCAGCCATTGTAACACATGTTTATACAAATACAAATAAATAACGTTCATAGCGTTTTGTCTCCGCGCGGCCGCGGAGCGACCAGAGAGAGGTGTTTTGATTTTGTTTTTTCTATTATCAGTGAAAACTGTATTTGGCTTCAGTGTTTCTACTCATCTAACTTTTTTGATTGTGTAAAGCTGTTTGTTTTCCATTTAGAATAAAATAAAATAAAATAAATAAATTCTTGCGGAACCCCGACAGAGGTATCATGGAACCCTAGGGTTCCGCGGAACATACTTAGAGTATAGCTGCTCTAGATGATAGACAGAGAGGCTTTAGCCCAATGTTGGGACATATCGGGTTCCTAATAATAAATAAACGTATATGAAAAGCCTCGCGCCAACGGTCAGTGTCGGTCCACAGGCGACGCGCGCGGTGGGGGCGCTGCAGCCGGGCGGCGAGGGCTGGTGGTCGCTGGGCGAGCGCCTCGGCGCGGAGGCGGCGCCGCACACGCCGCTGCCGGCCGACGACGGGCCCGAGCCCGAGCCGGAGCCCGAGCCGGCCGTGGAGGCCACGCCCGAGAACACGCCGCGCCTCGCCTTCCGCTTCCCGAGCGAAGCGCGCGCCGGCGCGGCGGCCGGGCCCGGCGCGGCGGCCGCGCGCCTGGCGCGCCTGGCCAGCGAGCGCCGCGCCGCAGACTCGCCCGTGCCCATCGGCGGCGCGCCGCCGGCCGCCGCCGCGCGCCCCGAGCCGCGCCGCGCCGCGCCCGCGCCCGAGGACCGCGAGGTGCGCGAGCTGACGGCGCCGCGCGCCGCGCCGCCGCCCGCCTGGCCGGACGCGGAGCCGGCGCGGCCGCGCGCGCCCGACCCGCGCGCCGCCGCGCCCGCGCCGCGCCGGCCCGCCGCGCGCGCGCCGCCCGCGCGCCGCGCCACCTCCGCCGGCCCGCCGGCGGCCGCGCGCCGCGCCGACGCCGCCGTGCAGACGGTGGACGCGTGGCCGGAGCCCTACGAGTTCCTCATCGCAGACTTCTACCGCGCCGAGCCCGACGTCGGCGCCGACCAGGTGGGTCCCTGTCCCTGGCGCCCTACTGCGTCGATGGCGCGAATGATCGAAATGCTGACTCGAATCAGCGTTCTATAACAATTGCACGTGTGAGCTACCGTACAGCCAGTGAGGGAGAGCTACGCACAGGATGGACCGTCAGGATTTATCCCCTGTCATTTCTACGTCCCAAACCATATAGTCCTAGAGTCCTACTCTCGATTCACTGCAAGTCCGTACTTAAATTTGGCGTTAAAATGCCCCATATCAACATTCATACAAATCTCTAGATGAGTGCGTAACAGCGGACGAAATAAACGACAGGCGACGATAGTGGTAACTGTCCATGCAGTTGGCAGAAAGTTCTATAAGAGCCGACGCCAAAATAGAACCCAAAAGCTCCGATCATACTCTAATCTCATGGCGGTCAGACGAGATATGCGGTTGCCGTTTTCGGTCGACATGACGGTATACAGACGGCTCAATAGACAGATCTCTACTTGTGTGCGGCGCGCATACGCTGCTTCAATACTACGAGTATTGAAGAAACGATCAAGTGGAACAGGCTCGAAAGTGTTCACAAACAATCTATCTCTTGGGCAAAGTCAACTGACCAAACTGAAGATTAATAGTGGTAATGTAGTCCCGTCGACATCGAAACCCGAGATTTTGGAGCATATTGAGAGGTTCTATGAACAGTTACACCTCTACGCAATGACAACCTGTCCTGACACTGACCTGACCTGACCGGACCTGACCCGACACTTTACCGAAGATATCCCGGAAGTCAGCCTGTACGAGACTAGGAGGCCCTCAAACAACTTAAAAACTACGGACGAATGGACAACCGGTTCTTAAAGTCCTCCGGAAGCTTTTCGACTTCGTCATACTTGACGGTAATACGCCAGAAGCGTGGAGCAGAGGTGAGGTGGTGGCCTTCTTCACAAAAGGTGGCATCACCTTGTTGAAGAATTACATACCCATATCAGAAGCCACGTTAATCACAAATCGTCTCACACGCGGGTTTGACGACTTCCAGCCACCCGAACAAGCCGGTTTTCAAAAATCGACAGCACCATAGACCACATCCATACGCTTCGTTAGATTATACAGAAACCCGAGGAGTATAATCGGCCACTATGGCGCGACATGTATACGACACATCGCGGATGTGGACTATGAGAAAGCCTTCGATTCCATCGAGGCTTACTCACACCGAAACTTCACATCTTTGAGTCAAAAACTTAATGCTTAAAGACAAAGTCTTTAATCAGTGCGTGCTACTATTGTTGGCTTATGAAACTGAGACGTGGTCCTTAACTGTGGGCCTCATAATAAAGCTCAAAGTCGCACAGCGAGCTATGGAGAGAGATACCTATGCTCGGAATCTCTTTGGGCGACAGAATCCGTAATGAGAATATTAGCAAAAGAACGACAGTAGCCGACATAGTAGTTCAAAGAGTAAGCAAGCTGAACTGGCAATGGGCAGGCCACATCGCTCGCAGCTCGCAGAACTAACAATCGGTGGGGAAGCAAGGTTCTCGAGTGGCGACCACGAATCGGTAGACGCAGTGTTGGACGGTCACAAAGGTCGCTGGAAACCGCTGGTTGCAGGTTGCGGGACCGTTCGTTGTGGAAATCTAGGGAGGAGGCGTATGTTCAGCAGTGGACGTCTTGCGGCTGATGATGGTGCCCTAATTATCGTACAGTTTTATGACTTGACTACGACTATGTTACCCCCTCCCCCCCCACTGGAGCCATGTGACCCCCCAGTCAGTCAGTCACACCGTGGCCCGAGGTGTTTAGTCGGAATTTGAAAGATTTTTTCCCGAAGTCTTTACTGTGGAAGCTCCTCGTTTTTGGAGGCCCCGGGGCTCTCGCTCTCCCCCTAAATAAGCCCCTGCGGTCGTCGACCGTCGGGGTACTTTTTCGTATCGATAATGGTGCTGCCCGTCATCGGCCAGAATTTCAACTACGCTATCGCTTTCGCGTCGTCGGCGACGCTCGCGTTGACACCGACCGTCTGCGCAGGCGGCGGACGCGGGCGAGCCGACCGCGCGCCTCGACGCCTACCTCACCGAGCTGTACGCCGGGCGCGGCGCCGCCGGCGCCGGCCGCGGCGAGCTGGCCGAGCGGCTGGAGCTGGCGCACGCGCACCTCATGTACGAGCGCTGGCGGCGCGAGGCGCACGCCGAGCGGAACCGGCGCCTGCTGGGCCGCTGCCGGCAGGTGCGCGCGCTCGAGCTCAGGAACGACGCGCTGCTGGAGCGCGTGCGCGAGCTCACGCGCGAGCGCGACGCGCTGCGGGCGCGCGCCGAGCGCCGGCCCGCGCCCGCCGCGCCCGCCGAGCGCGCCGAGCGCGCCGACCCCGCGCGCGCGCTGGAGGACGCGCTGCGGGCCGAGCGCGCCGCGCGCCTGCGCGCCGAGGCCGCGCTGCACGAGGCGGAGGCGGCGCGCGCGCGCGACCTGGCCGCGCTGCAGCGCACGCGCGACGACTCGTTCGAGGCGGCGCGCCACGTGGAGGCGCTCGCGCGCGCCGCGCTGGCGGCCGAGCGCCGCGCCGACCACGTGCGCCGCCTGCGCCGGGAGCTGCTCGTGCTGGGCGAGCGCGAGGCGCGGCTGGCGGCCGCCGCGCTCGCGCCGCCCGCCGCCGCGCCGGCGCCCGCGCACGCGGCGCTGCGCGCGGCGGCGGCGCGCGCGGACGCGGACGCGGCGGCGGCGGGCGCGCGCGCGGACGCGGCGAGCGCGCGCGCGGCGGCGCTGGACGCGGCGCTGGCGGCGCGCGACGCGGCGCTGGCGGGGCTGGCGCGCGGCGCGCGGCAGGCGGCGGAGCGGGACGCGGCGCGCGCGCGCTCGCTGCAGGACAAGTACGCGGCGCTGCTGGCCGTGCTGCGCGAGCAGGAGGCGCGCCGGCTCGAGCTGCGCGCGCGCTGTGCCTGAGCGCGGGGCAGGGGAAGGGGGGGACGAGCTTACATGTTTTAATGTTTACGTTTTAATTGTAAAAAAGTAACATTTCGTTTTGGACGTTATATTTTATTGGACGTGGCGAAAGAAGTCGGCGTCGCCGATACGTCGGACGGGGCGCGGCCGCGGCCGGCTCCCGGCGCCGCGACGCCCGGGGCTCCGGGCGCAACAATCAATATTTAGTCAGCGTCGTTCGCGAGTTCCGGACCGAGAGCCGCCGAGGCCCGGGCCCGGCGCGGGCTCGGCGTCGCCGGTCTTCGTGTAATATACGAGAAATAAATATACATTATATATGATATCGAATGACCACTGGTTTCCTTTAACACTGTAACGTACGTGCGCCTTGTAAGGCCCATTTTTGGAATAGATAATAATAAAAACGGTTGTTTTCTTCAGAAAACAAACTATATCATAAGATTCCTTATTTATTTGTGAATAAAATTAACGCACAAGTTAACAAGTTTAATTAAATTTCTAATCTAAAATAATAGTTTTTAAAAATCTCTAAACTGGACCTTATAAGGAACATAGGAACTTAACATAGCCCGATATTAATCATGTAATGTATAAACGCTACTAAAACAAACAACGTGAACGTGAACTTGAAACTTAGCCAAAATTATAATATTCTAAGGTAACCAGTTCCTTACAGTAGTTTTTTTGGGTAAATAATGGACGGTAGGCCATCTTAGGCTTAACAAAACTTAATCTACCTATAAAACAAAAGTCTTTCTAAAAAACAACACAAAACATTTGTCGCCTATTATTTTAACGGCTATAGAAAATGGGTATAGAAAAAATCTGTAAGATTTCGCAAGATTAGAACAACAACAAGATACTGAAAGTAGTTGCTGCCTGCCGTTGTGACATACGGCAGGTTTTACAAATTCAATGGCTGTTTTAAACTGTTGTTCAGTTCATGCACCACGTCGATTTCTATTATAATTTATTTAGTAATTACTTATTAATCAAGAACCAAATTTAAAATGTTGAAATACCCTCGACTACCTCGGGTTTGAAATTTGTACAGTATTCTACTTTTTTATTGTCTAGCTGGCGGATGGTTCGTGTTACTTCTCCTGGCGTCACTACTTTTAGGGGCAAATCAAGTTGGAAATCTTGCTGGAGTACATTGTCTATATCAGCTTCGCTAGATCCAGGGGTAGCTTCATTAGGAACAAATACTTTGGCAAGATGATCAGCAAAAGCATTCGCCTTTTCTTGTTTAGTTCTGGCCCACTTGTTTACTTCTACTCGTAGAGGTAGTAGAGGCTTTGGGTTAATTGGCTGGTTCATGCTTTTACATGTCTTCCAGAGGGAGTAGTCAGTGTGAGCAGTGGCAGTTAACGACAATAGGTTCGCTTCTATTTTAGCATTTTCTTTTTCTTTTATGGTTTGTTTGTTTGTTTCAGGATTTTACTGTAATTATTGAACGCCCTCTTATCCCGCGGGTGCCGGCTAGAGTGCCACACTCTGCGTAGTCTCCTTTTCTGGAGGATCATTTCCCTAATTTCTTGAGGTACATAAGTATGTCTTACATTTTTGTGATTTATCTCGTCTGTGCTGTTCCAGCAGGCCTTCTGGATTGCAACTGTGAACGCTAGGACAGCATCATCAATTTCATCCTGGATGAAATTGATGTCCCTAAATCTAAGTAACTTTTTACGTTGAATAAGATACTAGAACAGTTAGTTTTTAAAATGAAATTCTAAAAAGATTGTGAACACAAGGTCATAAAAAGGGAGCCATTTGTAAAGTGTCTGACAAACTGTCAAATAATGTAAAGATGGCGACACCCTGCCTTTCATATTTACTTGCAGTTTTATCTATGACACTCATCGAACATGGGCGCGAAATGTAAACTCATTCGACTTATTAACTTGTAAAATTTTGAAAGCGGGCCATCTTAGGCGTGTGTACCTTATTGTGTTCAGCGCCGCAGAGGAGTCCGACAGCCGACAGCATGTCAACGACCCGCCCCGATTCTCACGGGTGAAGTATTATAAACAAGAACAAAATCAAACATTTAGATTAACCCCCGACTGCTTCGGATTTGTTATCTGTACAACATTCTACTAGTCAAGCCCTTTCATTTGATACCCATATTAACGGAGTTGTGAAAAAAAGAAATGTATTTCGCCATTTTTTGGTAGCGGCCATCTTGGATTTGAAATTTGTCATAGTGCAAAGTATTCTACTAGTCAAGCCCTTTCGTTTGATATTGAGGTAGTAGTGAAAAAAAATATAATACGCCATTTTGTGGTGGCGGCCATCTTGGATTTGAAATTTGTTATAATGTATAGTATTCTACTAGTCAAGCCCTTTCGTTTGATACCTATATTGAGGTAGTAGTGAAAAAAATTATATAATTCGCCATTTTGTGGTGGCGGCCATCTTGGATTTGAATTTTTTATAATGTATTTCACAAATACAAATACGAAAATCTTTATTGCTGTTTGCAGGTAAGATAAGATGATACAAAACATTTAAATAATTGACCCATACAAACTGGCCTCTTCTTCTATAGGCATGCAATATGTCTGGCAACGCAGTTTCCATTGGTCTGAATTTATACAATGATAATAATAGTCAGCTGATAAAGTCTTCTTCTTCTTTTTTTAATTTTTAATCGGTTGTATCATATGTCATCTGATGCATCGTCTATTAATTTCTGGCTTCTATCCCGTTGTGTTATGTTAGTGTGATGTGTTTGGTGAGCACTATTACGCCAACGTCTTGTGCTTCAGCAGGATGCTGTTATGGACTTTGACAAGTGTGTGGTTTCATGTAGATGATGTCACTGGTCAAACCCTTTCATTTGATACCCACATTGAGGTAGGTTGTGAAGAAATATTTTGTCCGCCATTTTGTAGAGGCGGACATCTTGAATCGATATTTAACCAAACATAGCTAAGAACATCCGCACTGATATTAACCTTGAAATAAAAAAGACCGCATCGAAATCGGCCCATCCGTTTGCGCTCTAAGGTGTCACAGACAGACACACACACAGACAAACAGACAAACATCGACGTTATACTTATAACACCCCTTTTTTTGGTCGGGGGTTAAAAAAAAGATAGCATGTGATATGGACGAAACCTGGGTGGAACGAAATTTCCTTCGGAAATAATATTCACAGCATCGGTATTCACTAGGCGCAAAACAGAGTCGAGTGTGCGTAATATGAGGACCACATTTGGAGAACGCTTATTTATTTGTTTATTCGATCCCCGTGTGTAGTTGTTGTGTCTTTTACTACTGAAACTGAATTAAATTTGCTTTTAGTGTTCTACTAGGCTTTACTAAATCGAGATGCATCTGTAGCTATTATTGCTCTTCTACTAGGATGTACCTACTATGCTATGTGAGACACTCGGAGAGATTTGCGAAAAAAATTGTTGTCTGTAAAGTTAATTTACGGACGATAGTTTAACGTGACAACGTCATCACAAAACAATGATGAAATGATTACCTACATTCAATAGAATTGAGTGGAAAAACAAGAACAAAAATAAAAACTTTGATTTACCCCCGAATACCTCGGATTTGTAATCTGTACAACATTCTACTAGTCAAGCCTTTCTATTGATACCCATAATGAGGTAGTAGTGAAAAATAATGAATTCACAATTTTGTGGTGACGGCCATCTTGGATTTGAAATTTGTCGTAGTGTAAAGTATTCTAATAGTCAAGCCCTTTCATTTTATACCCATATTGAAGTAGATTGTGAAGAAATCATAGATTTAGATATTTTTATGCTAATATTGTCCGCCATTTTGTGGAGGCGGCCACCTTGAATCGATACTAACCAAACATACCTAAGAACCAGCGCATGCTAAAATACCGCATCGAAATTGGCCCATCCGTTTGAGCTCTTCGGTGCCACAGACAGACAGACACACACACACACAGACAGAAACATAGACATATACAGACAGATATCGCAGTCAAACTTGTAACACCCCTTTTTTAAATAAAATTATCCTATGTAACTCATAATCAGCTATCTGCTGTTGAAAATCCCGTTAAAATCAGTAAAACCGTTTCAGAAATGAGATGGAACGTACTGACAGCCTCTCACGAAACCATAGGTACGAGTATGTATACTTTCTTGTGCATTTAGAGAAAACTTGGAATTACAAACAGACATTTCAGTTTTGTTCATATAGACATATAGATGGCTCTTCGCTACTGTTGTTAATACTACTTTTACTACAAAGTACAATCAGCCATTGGGTAATTGTCCGTGGTTCTTCAAAGAAAATGTTGATCAATAAATGTAAAAACTTAAAAAAAACTATTTTAAAATTATTTTAATAAAGACATTGGTACTTCTTAAGACATTGTTAATCTAAATCCAATATTAAGCGGTTAAGCCATAAAGTTTAAATAAATTCATGAACAAGTTTTCATACAAATAAACTGTAATCAAATGTCTATCATCAATTATATGAATCTCCATAATTTCTTAGAAACCGGAAGTACAGAGTATGTGGCACCTTCCCCTTGCTAAAATTACTTTTTCGGCTCTATTAGATCAAGCTGACGATGACACGGAGCGAGCTCGTCTTCTTGCTGTAGCAGAGCCTGAATCAGGTAATTGGTTTACCTTCCATATTTTTCCATATTTTACCTTCCAAAAAATTTAGGATCTATTCTAGACCCCAACAGCCTACGCGTAGTGACGGGGCTCCGCGTAGGAACTGAGTTGTGTGAGCCTCATCGCTGTCTGTGCGGCGAACCGTGGACCAATTCGGACGTCATGGGCTTTCATGTGTAAAGAGTGCCGGTCGACAATTTCGTCATTCGTAAATTAATGACTTAGTCAGACGGGCACTATCTACAGCTCTAATAGCTTCGACATTAGAACCGAGCGGAATGTTGATAGATGGTAAGCGACCTGACGGTGCCACTCTAGTACCATGGTCTCTGGGCAAGGTGCTGGTTTGGGACGCTACTTGCGTAGACACCTTGGCACCGTCTCCTGTCAGTCAATCCGCTCGCAATGTCGGAGTTACCGCCGAACAGGCACAAATAAACAAATTTAAAAAGTAGGTACTCCCATCTCAGCGCACATTATACCTATATTCTTTGCGCTGGCAGTGGAGACAATGGGCCCGTAGTCGTCCGATACCAAAAATTTTGTGAAAGATCTTTCGTAACGTTTGGTCCTCGCTTCAGGGGATCCCAGAGCTGGCGCCTACTTTGCCCAAAAGCTGAGTTTAGCTATTCAAAGAAGCAACGCTGCCAGCATTCTGGGTACCCCTGGGTACCCTGCCGCGCAGTAGTGATCTCGACGGCGTGTTTAATTTGTATTTTTTTAAATTTTTATTGTATGGTATAATAATGTTATTTTGTTTTTATATATATAGAATAGCATAATACATTTCTTAGTCTATCGTAACATAAACCTACCTATATTACTCGTACTATTACTGCACCCGCCGACCGATGCTACTTCGTTTAATAATAAAAGAATAAATACTTGAAATTATACTAGTAATCGGATTTTGAAATGCAAAAATAATATACCTTAACGTAACGGGACAATGAGTCATGCTTTTTCGTGCATGCAGCCAGCGTTCATCGATTTATTAGACGTTGTCACGTCAACATTGTAGATGTCATATGTCTGCGCACAATTCACAACCCCGAGTTGTTACAAATGAGGACCTGCTTGCCTTCTGGCCTCAACGCTGCCCCCAGACGTTTTCGATACTAACGAATAGCGCGGCCAGGATGTTACGAGAGATGGTTGATAAGACGGGATTTTTCGTGGGCTGTGAATTGAATTCTAGCGTCACGCCCGGGAATGATAAGAAATCTTCGGGTAAACTCGAGACCATAATCATAATCATTTTTATTCAAAAAAAATATTACACGTCACAAGATTAAATAGTAAAATAGACACATTTATAATAATTATTAATCAATTACCTACACTAAAATGTAATTATTTAAAATACTGATATCATTTAAATTAATTATCTAGAATAATTAATCAATTCAATGTCATAAATAAATGTCAGAATAATTAAAATAACCATGTCAACAATTCAATCAATTACTTAAATACAGTAAATTAAAGGAATCAGAAAATAAATGTCACAAGTACCGAAAGTACATAGTAAATTCACATTTAAAACAAAAAACCAATAAACAATAAAATAAATTATCATATTATGTAAATTTCAACTTCATCACTTCCGAGTACTTGTAGAACGCCTGCTCGACAAGCCATTGCTTTACACTGCATTTATACGATCCCCTAGAGGATGCAGTTCTTATTTCCCTCGGAAGTCTGTTGTGCACCTCCGTGGCCGCCACATGCACAAGTTTGTCAGACTTGGCGAGGCGGTGAGGCACCGCGCACAGCCGGTGCGCGTGCCGCGCCGTGGCGCGCGCTCGCGTGTGCCCCAGGTTGGAGTACTCCTCCGGGTGGTCCCTGGCATACAGCGCTGCCTGGAGACACACCACGCTCGTTAGTGTCATAATACCCATGGACCGGAAGTATGGCAAGACAGATGTGTCCTGTGGCACCTGCACAATCGCTCTTACTGCCCGCTTCTGCATTCTGAAGACGCGCTCCCAGTCGGCGGCGCGCCCCCCACAGCTCGACCCCGTACTGCAGAAGCGAATGCACAGATGCAAAATAGCATTGACGGACTATGGGTTGCGGTAGGATCCTCGCTACACGCCGCAGAGCGAAACAGGCACTACCCATCCTGGCGCAAACTCCATCGATGTGTTCTTCCCACGTCAGTGCGCAATCCAGCTGAAAGCCCAAGAATCGAGTCGACACAACCTGATGAATGTTCACGTCGTTGATTCCGACAGTGAGGGGTCTATATTTGCGGCCGGACAGATTGAAGTGCATGAATTGCGTTTTTCCGGCGTTCAACATCAACCCGTTGACTCGGAACCAATAATCGAGACTGGCTGCCGCTCGATTGGACTTCAGCTCCAACCCGTCTATAGTCGGCGCTGTTATGACGACTGCGACGTCGTCAGCGTACACAAGCGCGTGCCCGTTAGGAATGCTCTCAGGAAGGTCGTTGAGGAGGAGCGAGAACATGATGTTGGAGAGCGAGGAACCCTGGGCCACTCCGATGACCGTTTCCAACGGCTGGGATCTCGTCCCGCCACCGTCTCCCACGACAACCTGGCGCCTTCCAGACATGAAGTCCGTCAGGAGCTTCAGCGCGGGCCACGGATTCCGTAATGGTTCATCTTAGCTGCCAGTACCTCGTGATCTACCACGTCAAATGCCTTGGAAAGATCACAGAATATAACTGCGACCTGCATCTGACACCACCACTACCTGTGTGTATCTATCCACTAGGTACCTGTTAGATTTGGCTGGCACCGACTTCAAATAGATGAGTGAGTAGCGCTTATAATAATGATTTTAGTTTATTTTTCGCTTTTGAGTGCCTATTAGTGGTTTTGAAGTCGGTTTAATTTTTTGTACGAAAATAGTTTTTCTTTTAAGTGGCACATGTCAATTAATAAATTATTTAGGGTAATACGAGGGTCAAACTGAAAGTTCTTAGAAAATCAAAAACTGATTACATTAGCCAGTTATTAGTTTTATTATATCTTTTCAAAATATTGTCCATTCACGTCAATACACCGCTGCATGCGATGGAACCATTGGGAAAAGCACTTTGCCCACTCGTCCTTAGGGGTCTCTTCAATGGCATCGCGATACGCAGCCACCGCTTCTTCAGCATTCATAAACCGCTTTCCTTTAAGTTTTTCTTTAATTTTTGAAAATAAATAAAAATCACAAGGCGCGAGGTCAGGGCTATACGGCGGGTGACCCAGTAATTCAACGTTTGATGTCGCCAAATAGTCGATCGTTCGCTTGGCGGTGTGCGATGAGGCGTTGTCGTGGTGAAGGAGGATCCTACTGCGAGGTCGTTTCTCTCGAACTTTTTCCAAGACAAGTGGCAAACAATTGGGCATTCTTCTGCATACCATTCTGCAGAAACTGTTTTTTGATCCTCTAACACAATTGTTGCGAAATGACCTATCCTTCCAAAGAACGAGGCCACCATTTTTTTCCCCGCACTTCGATCTCTCTTCACTTTAGTTGGCAACTCCTCGAAAGGAAACACCCACTGAGCAGATTGTCTTTTGGTTTCAGGATCATAACAGTAAATCCAGCTTTCGTCACCTGTTAGTATGTCGAACACAGTATTTGAGTCACCTCCGTTAAATCTTTCAATCATTTTACGCCACCAATCCACACGATGGAGTTTTTGAGCCTCAGTCAAATTATGAGGTATCCACCGGGCGCAAAGCTTCCTGACCGCTAAATGTTCGTGTAGGATTTTGTGCACTTGACTCATACCGATGCCTAAGCTTGTCCGAATCTGCTGATAGGTCACTCTTTTGTCAGTCTCTATCATACGCCGCACAACACAGATGTTATCTTCAGTCGTCGCCGTAGAAGGCCGTCCCTCACGTAAATCATCAGTGAGATTAGTGCGACCACGTTTAAACTCATTAAACCAGTTGTAAACAGTCGCACGAGATGGGGCTTCATCGTGAAAGGCCAATCGTAGTCTATCATAACTTTCTTGTTGACTTAAATGACATCGAAAGTCATAAAAAATCATTGCACGAAAATTTTCTCGTGTTAAATTCATGTTGATGTGACACAGACAATTTTCAATTTGCCGTCAAACCGTAAAACAAATGACAAATGAATGAAGTATATACTCAGTAATATTGGCAAAGAGTTCTATTTTCAAATTATAGAATTGTTTTTTTATTATATTGTTTATAAGTGGCCAGTTCTAAGAACTTTCAGTTTGACCCTCGTAATCTCATTAGTCGCCCACACTGTTTGCTTCGTATTATACCGCATGACGTTTAGGGGGAAACATATTTCGTTGTGATACTGCAATACGTTAGCTACAGCCTGAGCCATGTCGTCCGGCGATCTCCTGTATTTTAGTTCGATTTGATCCCAGTCGGTTCCCGCTACCGCGGTTACAAAGTTGTGTTTGTTGGCGCGGCTGTAGCAGCGCGCGCGGCGCGCGGGCCGGGCCGGGCCCGCAGGGCACGGTGGTGCGCACTAAAAAACTATTTGTAAACACGGAGCACAACATCACGTCACGGCAGTTATTTGACATAGCAATTGGCCATGTATGACATGCTCATGGCCACGCCCTCCGGTCTCCAAAAGTAAGGTATCAAATTCTGAGTTATAAGTTTTCAATGGGGCTTTTTCAAGACGTAAAAATACCTTCAAATACAGTTCCCAATTTCACCGTAGGTGGCACCACTGTTTTATTTTGTTAGATAAATGACATAAAAACCAAGTGGTGCCACACTTGCCAATATTTAGAACTATCTTTGACAAGTCTTTTTGCGTCTGGAAAACGCCTCATTCTATCGGCAGTTCCTATGACTTATAATTGTTTTTTGTTTGTATGTTACGCTATAGTGCCAACAATCAGTTTGTATGTTACGCTATAGTGCCAACAATCAGTTTGTATGTTACGCTATAGTGCCAACAATCAGTTATTTTTTGTTACTTTTGTTCATCCATCCCAGATTTCCAGAAAACCATACATAGACTTCTTCATATTGTAAGTGGGTATATCATGAAACCGTGGTCCCTCGCATGCAGTAGCATCCCTCTAATTGTCGGGGCTTTCTCGCGTAAGGAGAATCAATCCCATAATCCACCAGTGCGCGTTGGTGAATGACACATGATCCCGAAAGAAATTTACAAATTCACAAGGAGGGTAAAGACCACTCTAATGTTAAAAAGTGTGTTTGTATGGCACCTATTATATACAATAAAATTCCTCAATCAATTCGTGAATGGAGCGACTGTTAGTTTAAAAAAAAGACTCAACAATTTCTTATTATCTTAAGTATATTATTCCCTAAATGATTTG
Source organism: Ectropis grisescens (assembly GCA_017562165.1). NCBI lineage: Eukaryota > Metazoa > Arthropoda > Insecta > Lepidoptera > Geometridae > Ectropis > Ectropis grisescens. The sequence continues at coordinate 24,402,065 of CM029780.1, read as the reverse complement.
ATTTGGTTTGAAAGATTATGGTACTTGTCGGTTTCCTGGCGATGTTTTTCTTCACCGTTTTTAAGTTAGCGGCCTTACGTTTCTTCGAAGACTGATGCGCGTGGGGTTTGAACCCGGAGCTCCGGACCGAAGTCGTCGCTCTCCCGCTACAGGCTGGAGCAGCCGTAACTTACCATTTCTTAATCTATAGAGAGAGATGAACCCGAGCAGGACACGCGCCTGGTGGTAAGCGACATGTCTGCGCATAACAGCACAGTGACGTGCAGCTGTTACACCATGGAAGAGTTTAAATCGTTACCTGGCACCGCACTGCGCTCGTCATCCGGAGATATAAGATAAGGTGTTTTATCTCTTAGTCCAGTAATTTCTCTGGAAACATTGCCCTTAAAACCGGAACACAGTAATGATTGCACGCTACTGCTTGGCGGCAGAATAACAGGCAAAGGTGTGGTACTTCCCCAGATGGACTCTGCAAAGAGCCGTACCACTAGTCGTAACGTAGCTCCCTCGCATATATTCATCAACCTCCCGAGTCCACAGACGGCGGCACTGAAAAGCACCATCCCATCAGCATAGCCTATATTATTGGAACAACCACCGTCTATGTGACCCCCCACATGCATGCTACTGAGAGCCTCGATGTGTCCATCTATATAGTTAAATTATTATTTTTCACAAGTTAATAAACCCCCCTTCCCCCGCCCCGCGCTGCTACCTGTATGGATCAGACAGTATACCTGCCCATGTCACAAGGTTAACCTGATTTCCGTACCAGGACCTCACATTGCTGACAACATCAGTCGGCCGATGTTCTGGCCATGTTAAGGCCAAGGAAGCGAACGCAGACAGTTGTTCTTCTGTCAGTATAATACTTGTCAGCACTCTTCATGCATAACATCGCTGTTTCTGTCAGCCGCTGCAGCCCAGGCGCAGGAATTTCTTCAGTTGCGAGTAAAGAACGCCTTCAAATATCTTTGCAATTATTACAGCTAATAGGATGACGAAATTAGATTTAGGTAGTATATAGTTATAGGTGATGTTAAGTGACGATGCGGTCTACAATAGACGGACGTCTGCGCACTGCTAGTTTTGCGACGCAAGCAAACTAACACATTGTGTCAATTGTTGGCAGATAAAAACCGAGAAGCATTGTTGCTACCAATCTCCTCGGTCGGCGGTCTATCTTTCTACGGCGAAATTGTGAAGCTAAACCACAATAAAAGCCATAAATCAAAAGTTGAAGTTTCGGTTTGAATACATTCCTTCAGGTCGCCTGGCGCGGTCGGCGGAGCTTGTCGCCAGTCAGCAAACACAACAGATAACCAGTTGCCTGATCGAGCGACTTCCTCCTCCGCCGTCCAGTGGCACGATTGCTCAGTTCAGCACAATGGACCTGTCGATGTCTTTCTTTGCGTCCTGCGCTGTGCTATGAAGTTTATATGACTCTTTGTCCGATTATTCGTGGAAAGCGCACGTCACACGAGTATTCGGTTAATCGTAGGCGAGATTCATATCATCGCCGTTCAACAGGGTATAGTGGCCGGCAAACAAGTTGACCCAATGAAGAAACGTTTTTATGTCTCTTTGACGGAAGTGCACATGCGTGAACTTTCCCCTTCCACGTCGCTTTTGGGTCAACTTGTTTGCCGGCCAGTACAGGTACCTAATCTGTGGGATGTGGACCAGGACGGCTGCGAGCCGCGCGCCAGCGGAGGCGGGCGGGAATGAAACACGTCTGATCTTTCGAATTAGTCTTTATCGCGATCTAGCCCCGGGGGGCGTCTAATGCAATACGGCGAGTATATTTGGTAAAAAAGTCACAACAAAGTATAATATAAATAGTTAAAATATCAACAAACTCTTATTTACAAGGTACAAAATATACAAACAGGTAGTCGAGAGTCAACAAGGCGGGCTCGGGTTCCGGTTCCGGTTCAGGGCAGCGGCTCGACGTAGTTCTCGGGCACGAGGCCGCGGCGGCCGCGCAGCTCGCCGCGCAGCCAGCCCGGCTCGCCGCTGGGCGCCACGTTGGTGATGATCTGGTTGGGCTCGAACGACAGCTCGCCCGCGCTCTCGCCCAGGCACGCGTACAGCGTGCGCACGCGCGCCGCGCCCGCCCCCGCGCCCCCCGCGCCCCTCGCGCCCGCCGGCGGCGACACCGACTCCGCCGAGCTGCTGCTGGAGCGCCCGCCTGCGGCACCACACACAACTCTAATCAATACTCTGGGGAAGAACCTTACACCATAGAATAGATAATACATATAGAACGGACACTCCCAACCCCCCGCCAATTTCAAGCTTCCTCATTCCTCAGGCCGTTTCGAGTACGCTAGGAGCACTCAACGAAGGGCTGGTATCGAACATCTAATTCCTAACGAAATATCCTCATGGTGAGTTGTTGTGCTGTTTACGGCTGTCCGTAAACTAAACGGGACAAGAATAAATGCTTTATTTAATTTCCTAAGGATAAAGTAACGTAAGATTAGAAACTTTTAAATAACGTTGCTTTATAATAACGTAGTAATTTTTAACTCAAAGTTCGTAACTTACACAGCCAGTTTTGGGCACGGATTGATAATGCCTGGAGGAATAATTATAGTGACAGAATAAAGTTTCCTTCTTTCTAACAAAAATAGATATCTAGATACCTATCGATCATCGGTTTCATTTGATTTTACGCGGCAATACATACACCCTTTTAATTAGAATAGTATAATTTGGCACCATTCTATTTATGTAACTCAACATTATAGCAAGTTTACAAACTACTTTACGTCACCAGGTGAACTCAAGGGGCACAACTATTCAATAAAACAATTCAGTAGCCCTAGCGCTAACGCACACATTCACGCGTGTGTACGAACGACATCTGCGTAGTTGTGTGAAGAGTAGGCAACTCCACAGCGGCGGTTGTATGGAGTTTTAGTGAAGTGTCCGGGGTGTGCTTACACTATCTATTATACTAGTAGGTATTATAAAGCGAACTGTTATCTCCTTAAAAGCTAGGAACCGACAGACGGACTCACCTCTGAGCGCGTCCGCGTGCGCCAGCGGGAACTGCGTGAGCAGCTGCTGGTGGTGCGGCGAGTAGCGCGCCGCCGGCCCGCCCGCCGGCCCGCCCGCCGGGAGCGCCGCGACCGGGGGCAGCGCCGCCTGGAGACCACTCTGTTATATTAGCTTAGTCGGGAGAACGGCGCCTGCCGATCCTGAAGCCCCGGGCTCAAACATCACGCGCGCCACTGTACCTTCCAAGTCACGTCCGTAACTTACAACGGTGAAGGAAAACATCATAAGGTAACCGACATGTACCTAGAATCTTTCGAGGGCATGTGTCATCCACTAATACGCACTGGGCCAGCGTGGTGGAATGTAACCTTGACGTATCTCCTTGCGAGAGGAGGCCCCGAGTCCCCGCAGTGCACTGCAGTGGGAGGAACGTCGAGTGGGCAGGCGATGTGTCGGGCGGACGCAGCGCGCCGCGGCACATCGCAACACGTGAGACACGGGCGGCCGTATCACGTGGGCCGCCTCTAGGGTCCGGTCCCAGCGAAAGGTTGGGTCATGACCACCATGATCCCATAAGGTCCGTCTTTGCATGGAAGCTAAGCTCATTCTTCTAGTAATAAGACTTCATGAAAAATCCATCTGGGGAACGAGCACATCTTTGCCAGCCGTTCTACGCAAGCCAAGCACGAATGAACAAACATTAATGATTTGAAGGGAGACAGTGTCAGAGTCGTGTAGCACATCGTCATCACACGGCACTCGCTCTCATATAGCACTTTATTTGTCCTGTAGACGTAGAGCGATCAAAAATCTAGTTAGCCACGCTTCCATTGCATTTATTAAGTATCAGATAGTGGAATCAATATTAAACCGGTAGTCAGGCAGGCAGTCAGGTTTGCGTTATTCAAAACAAAAAGATGATGTTTCAGACTCGGTCCGGTTCAGTGTTTTCATCTACAGATACAACTCTACGGTCTTCGAACCGTAGAGGAGGTTGGATTTTTTGAGTAAACACATCCAGCTAGCTGATTGCCAGGCGCATCCCCAGGGCGGCGCGGGCGACAGCGGGACTCACCAGGTCAGCGCGCGCGGCGGCCGGCGCGGGCGCACTCGCGGTGCTCCTGTAACAACACGCGCACGTTAGCACACGCACACAGCACAGACACAGCACAGCGAGCAGCAGGGCTACCTACCCGGCGATCACGAAACCAGAAAGGCAGATGATCATTTTGTCAACACTTAAAGACTGTCCAGTTCACTAAGGTCACGTCAGAGTGCACAACTCCCAGTGGTGCTTAGAGTACGGAGCGTCCCCGGCGCGGGGAGAGTGCCCCGCGCGAGGCAGCGAGCGCGAGTGCCGCGGCGAGCCGCGCGCGCGGTATATATGCGGCACGGCCAGCTGCGCGCGCACGTGGCCGCGCACCTGGCCGCCCCGCGCCCCGCCAGGGATGATGACGTATTCAGATTCGGGGAGCAGGAAACAACTCACTTGCGATTTACAAATCTGATGTTGTCTGATGATTGGCCGGCTGCCGGCGCCGGCAGCCGGGGCCGGAGACGGGAGCCGGCGGTCGGTGTTTCCCGGTTATTGTATTCGCGGTTCATTCAATACTCCGCAATAACAAGGGTTGTTCTGCTTCGAGGATGGCATTTCCGACGAGTTATGCTTTACTGAACAAATATACGAGCATTTTTACCACGTAGGTACGTATTACAATGGTATCCTTCTAATATTATAAATACGAAAGTTTGTATCTCTGTTGCTCAATCACGTCGGAGCGGAGCGGGTTGAATATAGTCTGGATAACACACAGGCTACTTTATAACGGGAAGTAGGAAGTAGGCGGCTATCAGACTATGAGGGCCGCACCTCGTTGTAATGTAACTCCGACAGGAGCGCGCCGCGCCGCAGAGCGGCGCTGTCGTGCAACTAATGAGACAACAACACTAAAACACAACAGTATAAGAAGCGAGTCGGTTTGCTCCTGGCGGGCGCCCCGTACACACGAGCGGGTAGTTCACCCGGAGTCTATATTTTTATGCCTAGCATTGCACTGCGCTCGTCGCACGGGAATATAAGACGATTGCTCTCGCAAGAGAGAAGAGATCGCTTTTAGCGATAAGATCGCCTTTTGTCCCCATTATGTTTTGTTATTTTATATGTTACTTGTTTTCAACTTTGTTTGTGGTGCCAATAAAGTGTTTTATATTGTATTGTATGCTCTCCTTGGCCTGCTATTTCTCTTGAAATATTTTGGTAGAGTTCGTGTTTCCACGGGCGGTTTTAGGGCGGCCGGCGACTGAGGGCGGCGGCCAGGGTTGGTGGGCGCTGAGCGCTGACCTACTTAAATGCATACCTACATATCCAAGTCACTTTTAGTCCAGTGTCACTTCAAGTAGATTGTCAAGTAGCGTTAAAAATAGTTATTTACAACTTTTCAGTGTTTATTTAACTCGGCGAAATCGGAATGATATGCACTTTTTTGAAAAAAAAATATAATTAGACTACATGTACGAGCCAGAGGCCAGGTGCGGGCAGGTGCGCATTCCGCCCGGAGCCCGCTCCCCCCGGCCCCCCCCCCCTCACCCATCTCTCCACATTCATTTTTTGCGGCATCCTCTGACGCGAGCCAGCTGTCGAGCTGATATTTGTGCGCTCCCTTCGCGTATCGTCTTCGAAATTTCAATTTTACATAATATTTAGGTTACCGTTTCCCTAAAAAAAAAAATTGAACCCTTGTAGGTAGATTCATTTTGAAATCCGTCACAACCCTTTATCTCGGAAACAAGTTGAGGTATCAAGTTAAAATTAAAATCATAACACACTCAGCTCTCCAGCCCCTGAAGCTGTGAGACGATCAAACTTCTACTCTATGTTAACATACAAATAAACAGCCTAAATGGTCGTCTATTGTTGAATCCTAAACTCTTACGGAAATCTCAATTTATTTAATAATAAATATAAAATTTGGCAAGTAGCGCTGTCTTATATTACAGGTACAAAGAAACTCTGAAAACTGCCTATAATTATAATTGTAAATAAATCGTGAAGACTACAGTTTTTATTACAAGTAGATACGAAAAAAAATAGAATGAACTGCGAGACTCGTTTCCTGGACTATCTATGTCTGGTATAATAACAAATATTACAAAGTGTCGGTCCCCAGGCGAGTTAGACTCGTTATCTGATTGTTTGTTCCAGAACAAATGCGACGAGCGCGTGTGCGGTGAGTGCTACCTCTCTACCTACCAGCCTCAGGTACAAAAGTGTTGTTATACTCGTACAGTTGTTACGTAATATTATTGTCGGAGGGTGGGCTTTGGAAAAGGAATCAATAGTTTCGAGATAAGGGACGCTGGAAGCCGTGTTCGGGATATGTGGTGACGCGGGCAGACGGGCGCTAACCGCCGGGACCGTGGCCGGCGGCCGCGGGCAGTGCCCGGCCCGGCCCGGCAGCCGGCCGGTTCCACGTAGCTACTAACTTCCGACTGCATCCCAAATAAGCCCGAGTTGTGCGGATTACAGATTTAACCATTGTTTTCCTCCGTACTAAAGTAAATTTAGTTAATACAACTTCAGCTCAGACATGGTCGTGATTAACAGAGGTTCCAAGAGTCTTGCAATGGTTATTTTGGATTTGACGGATTTAACTAGTAGAATAGTAATCGCTTCATTAATAAAGGAACGTTCCGCAGCAGGCCAGCGTGACGTCACGCGATCATTGTAACCCGTATCAGTATACGCGCGGGTCGCCGGCGCCGGCGCCGGTCGCCGGCGGACCGGTCGCTCGCCGGAAAAAACAAAGGAAATTCGTATAAATAAAAGAAACCCCGCGGCGCGCGCGCTCGCTGCTGGGATTCGCTACGTACTGGTTTACTTTAGTCCGTTTAAAACACATCATCAGGACAAGTACCTTTACAATCAATTAATGTGAAGGTCCCCTGCCCGGCCGGCGCCGGGTGCGCGCGCGAGCTGCCGGCCGTATAATAATACTGATCAACATTTCACTTAAAGCTCCATCTGACCACAAAGTAAACAAATCTTGTACTATGGAAGCCAGATAGTTAGTACTTATACCTATTGTTGTAAATCCCAATCCAAAATCCAAGTGACAGGCTTAGCCTAGTTTGGAGCCCACGGATACTTCTATCATGTATTAAACTCGTGCTAAACTACCAACATGTTATATTGTGTTGTGTTTTACTTTGGAAATAAATTATTACTACTATTAAATACACATTTATTATACATAGAAACACCCAGACAATCAACAAATATTTATATACCTACATCACACAAATATTTGCACTGGGTGGCCGAAGCCGTAGTTTCGAACCTATGGCTTCGCCGGCAGACTGACTGCCAACCACGCCGCGAAGCCGGCCAACACAGGCTCCACAGGTGCTCCGCCTGCCCGCGGCGCACTCAGAGTGAACGGCCGCCGACAAGGAGGCACAGGCTCCTCCGGCGCTCGTTACCGAGCAGGGAGGGGGCAGGTGCGCGCCGGGGGGCAGGGGCGGGGGAGGGGAAGGGGCGGGGTCGAACAGCTGGTCGCAGCGACTCGCGCAAAAACACCGGCCGGCTGCGCGCGCGCAGGTAACGCGCCCGAGACACAAAGGCCGGGGACGGGGCACAATCTGTTGCGGAATTTGGAGATTCGGTTACGTGATGCGCGGAGCCTCCCGTTATCTTGTTATTTGCGTGAATGAGTGCGAATGAATGACGATAGATTTGGTTGGATTCTTTGACAATCTTATTCGAAAAGATTATTGTTGATTGTTTTGTTTTTTAAAACCTTTAAAATTTGTTTGTTAGACCTCAAACAGGGAAAATCTGTGATTTGATTTTGACAGATCGGAGATTGAGCATCAGGGGAGACTGCAGACACCGCTGGCATCTCGTATGAACGGACACAAAACATCATAGTCAATGAACTTGGATTTTCTAAGGTTCCTGCGCGGCGGGCACGTAGATGGTTTCAGTTGAACAAAAACGAATTCGGCTCACGATTTCTCGCGACTGTTTGGAAATGTTTAAGGCTGATCCACAACATTTTTTGGTCAGATTTTTAACAATATATGAAACCAGGCACACCACTACACCCCTGAGCCAAAAACAGCAATTCAAGCAGTGGAAAAAAACCTGATGAATCGACTCCAAAAAAACAAAACAATTTAGTCAGCTGGCAAGGCGATGGCGTCAGTTTTTTGGGATGCTAAAGGTGACATCATGGTGGACTAAAAGGTGCAACTATGAACTCGGCTTATTACTGCACCCTGTCGTGTCGTTTGCGCGGAACAATCAAAGAGACAAGGCCAGGACTGCTCCGCAAGAAAGTGTTGTTCCCTCAGGGCAACGCACGCGTTCACACGTCTTTTGAATCTATGGCTCAAATTGTGAAAGTGGCTTTGAATTGCTGCCCCGTCTCGCCTCTTCCCCTGATTTGGCACTTTCACTTTAATTTATTCCCAAACCTATTAAAACACCTTGTAGGTCAAAAATGTTCATCAAATGATGAGGTCGAAGCTGCGGTGGGTGTTTTTTTCAAGGCTTTGAAGAAACATTTTTCATTACCGGTATACAGGCGTTGGAAACCAGATGGAAGAAGTCCATTGAGTTAGTGGAGATTACGTGGAAAAATAAAATTACCTACTTTTGATTATTATTTAAATTGTTTTCTTGCGGAGGCCGCGAACTGTTCAATCCTCGTATCTTACACGATAGCGGCGCAATTGTGAACCAATTTTAATGGTTCTTTTTTGTTTGGTAGACCATAGTTCAGAGTTCAGACGTTCTGAGCTAGTCCCATGCACATTTTATCGAAATCAGTGTGACTGTTTATGAAATAAGTAAATAGTAATAGTAAATAGTAGTAAGTAATAAATATAAACTAATATTTTGCGGAGATAATATTGAATAAGTGTGAAGCTAATGCAAATGTACACGGCCAGTCAACATGTCCCCCCTGTACGAGCCGAGCGAGGACTCGTGTTGGTTGGATTCTTTAACCGGCTTTTCATAAGTGGACGGAGAGGACGGTCGCTACGCGTTCCAAAATAATATTATTACACAAAAACAAATTAATTAGTAAATATGATATTAATATTTAATTACGAACGAGCTGATCCGCCCACTTCGTTGGCATTCAACATTTTACTTGTCATGAGACGGTGCGGGGCGGGCGGCAGGTGCGCGGCAGATGCGCGCGGAAGACGCGCTGTGATTGGGAGCTGTCCCGCGCGCGGGCCAGGTGCCCGAGTACGGTGAAACACACACACCCGAAGAAGGAAGCTTTTTGATAATACGAACGACTTCAACACTTTTATCTACTAGTTTGAGAATCTCTCTAGTAAAAGTATATAAATATTTTGTTTTAGCAGAACTCTATTTTTTTAACCCCCGACCAAAAAAGGGGTGTTATAAGTTTGACATCGATGTCTGTCTGTCTGTCTCTGTGTGTGTGTCTGTCTGTGGCACCGTAGAGCTCAAACGGATGGACCGATTTCGATGCGTTTTTTTTTAATTTGAAAGTTAATATCCGTACGGGTGTTCTTAGCTATGTTTGGTTAATATTGATTCAAGATGGCCGCCGCCACAAAATGGCGGACAAAATATTTCTTCACAACCTACCACAATATGGGTATCAAATGAAAGGGCTTAGCTAGTAGAATACTGTACACTATAAAAAAATTCAAATCCAAGATGGCCGCTACCACAAAATGACGAATTATATTATTTTTTTCACTACTACCTCAATATGGGTATCAAACGAAAGGGCTTGACTAGTAGATAATATTGCACTATGACAAATTTCAAATCCAAGATGGCCGCTTCTACAAAATGGCGAAATACAATTTCTTTTTTCACAACTCCCTTAATATGGGATAATATGGGTATCAAATGAAAGGGCTTGACTAGTAGAATGTCGTACAGATAACAAATCTGAGGTAGTCGGGGGTTAATCAAAATTTTAATTTTGTTCTTATTTTAATCGACTTCAAAAAGAAGGAAATTTTCAATTCGGTTTTAATTTTACATCTTCGATCAAATACTGGCTAGGCTAACGGTTGTTACAGGTGCTACGAAATAGTAGGTATGTATGTAGTGAGACCCAGACCCGCCTAGCCTCTTCCCCATTTCTCTATGAAATACCTTTTGATGGGCTAAAATTTTCGTAGGTCACTCAGGTATATAATAAGTTATCTAAAAATAGTTATAAATAAGCATCTACGCATTTAATAGAACTTTCTCAAAATATTGTAGATGTCTTATTAAATATGAATTTTACTAACTTATTTGTTTGTTAATCATGGTAGTATATTTTGATTTACAATATTTGTTTTATCAATGTAACATATAATCTTACGTTTTTCGAGTAATTATAGTGTAAATTTTAATAAATAGCTCAAAATTGTATATAATAATAAAAAAATCGAATTCGAGTTTTTTTTTAGATTTTTGCATTTTCTGAGAAGATTTACTACAGTAACATTTTTTTTTTCACCATCGGAAAGTAGAGAGAGAGACGATCTTCTTAGCATTCCATGGATTCACCGTGCGGGTGCCGGGTCCATCGTGTGGCAGAGAGAGAAAAACTCGAGTAGTTCCCGAGACTTGTGACTCGGGCGTAGGTTTAAGGGCCCCTTTCTGACGTACATCAACACTCACCTTCACCACTCGTTTTCTCTCCTGCCCAGCCAAATCTGATATATGAGCCTACTAGTGCAGCTTTAGATACTCGTTCTAGTATAGAACTTACTGCACTTCTGGATAAGCCAAGGTCTTTCAGTAGGTTATAGAGAGATTTTGCTGGTATACCTCTCGCTCCCACTTCTACAGCGTATAAACTAACTACATAGCCGTTTTTTGTTAATTCGTTTAGGAGGTCGTAATACTTATTTTGTTTCATCGCGTGGTCTTTAGGTATATTAGTTTCCCACGGTACGGTAAGTTCTACAAGGACTATGCGTTTCGTAGCTCTAGAAAAAAGGAAAATGTCCGGTCTGGATGACGAAACACCCACATCCTCTGGGATTTTGTAGTGCTTTTCATACGTGTCCATTAAAATAGTCCAATCAGGTGCTGTACCCAGGATTGAGTAAGGCTTGTTCCTGGAGTTTGAAGTTGAGCCTGCTTTTACAAAGTTAATTTGTCTTTTGTTTGTCGTCAATCCTTTTGGGCTCTAGCTACTGAAAGGCTCATGGCTTCACGTATGATTTCAAGTACTCTGTCATGACGCCGTGAGTAATGACCCCCATCAAGGAGCACCTTGCATCCCACCAATATGTGCCTTGCTGTACATATCGCCTCTCCACAAGTATAGCAACATTTTTCAGAGGCTTTTCCCCACCTTACCAAGTTACTCTGGTCAGGGAGGGTCATTTGGAATGCATTTAGATAAAATTTTAATAAGGCAGGAGACCAGTCATAGATCAAGGTGCGCCATTTTAGAGCTAATGGGATACAGAACTCACCTATGGTTAACCACTCACTTTGCATTTCTAAATTCATAGCGTGCACTTTGTAACCGTCATTTTCGTCTTTACCATGTCTCGGTCTTCCCTCTTTTTTTTTCTCGCACCCAACCCAGCAGTATTTACTTGTGCACCTGCCATAAATTGTTTATGGAATTGAAGTCTAGATTCCAGGTCTGAAGCAGTTTTGTCTTTTGGGAGAGATGTAATTAATTCGTCTTGCGACTTTCCCAAAACATGCGTTTTTGTAACTCTTAGGTGTTTGTAAAGTTCAGACGGTTTCTTTAGTTTCAGCCCAAAACTATTGTGATCCCTAAAAAGAGTAGAGGGATCAGCCAGATGTGCCAATCCGAACCATGACTTCAATATGCTTAGTTTGGGGTCAGATGGTGTTGTGTGTGAATTGTCCACCAATATTTATTATTATTATTATTTATTTGTTTATATTTTTTATTCTCTCGTTCCACGAGGTATCAATATTTTTCACGGGCTTGTGACCAAGCGAAAAATAGAGTAAATTTTATTGGTTGAGTGACAAAAAATTTCCGAACAATACGACATGTGTTTAGTATCGTTGCTTTTTGTAATAAGATGAATATATTCCGGTGTATATGCAATGATTCTAGACTTGTAAAAAGTGTGTGAGGTATTACGCCTGTAGTGGATAGTATAATTGGAACAGTTCTAACTGTGTCCACTTTCCACTGTGTTTTGAGTTCTATTGCTAGATCCGTATATTTAGTAATCTTTTCGGTGTATGTAGTAGAAATGTTGTGTGTGTTTGGGATGGCTATGTCGATAAGGTAAACTATTTTATTTCTTTTGTCATGTAGGGTGATATCAGGTCTATTGAAATGTATTGTCTTATCTGTTATTATTGTTCTGTCCCAGTAAAGTTTGTAGTCCGTAGAATCGTGTACTATTTCAGGGTTATATTTATAATACGGAGTTTTTCTTTACGAATTTGTATTTAATTGCTAGGTATTGGTGTATTATGGCAGCAACTTGGTCATGGCGGTGTTTGTAATCTGTTTGCGTTATGGTTCTACAAGCTCCGGTAATATGTTGAATTGTTTCAGAATTACTGTGACAGTGTCGGCATAAATCAGTTGGTTGAGTATGATCACGAATAATGTATTTCCTATAGTTACGTGTGTCTATTATTTGATCTTGTATAGCTAACATAAATCCCTCCGTTTCTGGGAAAAGTTCACCGGACTTTAACCACATGTTCGATGCTATTTTGTCGACATTTGGGTCTAACAAATCACGGCGATGCCTTCCATGGAGTGACTTTTGAAGCCAAGTGGCAAGTTTTTGTGGATCTTGGATTATGGTCTCATTGGCTTGAACATTGGTGCTATTTAAATTCAACGGCGTGAACTTCAAGTCAGCCTTAACGGACGCTTCATGAAGTTTAGAGGTGTGTAATTTATTGAGAAAGTAATTACGAAGTGTTGTTATCTGTTTATTGTGCAAGTTTTGAATATCGATAATAGCCCTTCCTCCTTCTAATTTTGGTAGTGTCAATCTCTGGGTGCATGCTCGTGGGTGGTGTTTTCGATATTTGGTTAAATGAGTATTTATAATTCGTTGCAGTTTTGTGAGATTCGATTTCGACCAATTTATGATACCGAATGAGTAGGTAAGTATGGGTATGGCAAAAGTATTAATGGCCTTCACTGTATTTTTAGAATTAAGGTAAGTGTTTAGAATTTTGTGTAATCGAGCTTTAAACTTTGTTTCTATTGCAGATTTTGTTTGTTTCTGGTGTATTTGTCTACTTTGTTGGTAACCAAGATATTTGTATCCGGTATCTATATCAACAGGTTCTATTTCTTCATCTGTGTTGAGATGGTAAGAATTATTCTCTATTTTTCCTTTCTTCACTGACAGGATTTTACATTTATCTATGCCAAACTGCATACATATATCTGAGGAAAATGACTGTGTGATGTCTGCAAGATGTTCTATTTCTTCTCGATTGCTTCCATAGAGTTTGATGTCATCCATGTACATCAAGTGTGACAAAGTGTAATGTGTGCTTCCTTGTGTTGGGTTATGCTTGATTTTAAAACCATTGTTGCTGTTATTTAAGAGGTTAGACAAAGGATTCAAAGCAAGACAAAACCAGAGCGGGCTAAATGAATCTCCCTGAAAAATACCCCTACGGATAGGTATAGGTTCCGTTTCCATAGAGGTTCCACCTACTTTGAGTTTGATTATTGTGTTCCATTTATTCATGGTGCTTTTTAAAAAATTTACAACTGTAGGATGTATCTTATAATGACTAAGGATGTATAAGAGCCAGGTGTGAGGCACAGAGTCAAAGGCTTTTTTATAATCTATATACATCGTGTATATGTTTCGCTTTTTGATCAATGCCTGTTTAGATGCTATTGCGTCAATTATCAGTTGTTCTTTACAACCTTGGCTGTATCTTCTACATCCCTTTTGTTGTTCAGCTAATATATTGTGCGTTTCGGTGTGTTGGTAAACGAGTTCATTAATACATGAGGTTATTATTTTATATATATTCTGTAGGCAAGTGATAGGTCTATATTGCGCTGGATTTGCAGTATCAGTTTTGTCTTTAGGTAGCATATAGGTAGTACCTAGGCTAATATATTCTGGCATAGATTCCGGAGATTTTATAAAATTGTTTATGTGGTTTAATAATATTGGGTGTAAGTATGTAAACTTTTATACCAGAAATTATGGATATTATCGGATCCTGTAGCTTTCAGTTGTGTAGTTTGCAAATTACTTGTTTTAATATGTCTAGATTAACTTCTTCAAACTCCATTTCCGGTATATCTTGTAATGTCTGCTTGTCGTTTTCAATCCACTCGGCATTTGCGTGTTCTACTGGCACGGACCAAATATTAGACCAGAAATCTTTTAAAGCTGTAGGTTCGGGAGTCTCTAAGACATTTGCATTATTCTGATTTTCTTTGAGTGATCTGTAAAACAATTTTTCATTATTATTGAACATTGCATTTTGAGACTTTCTTTTAGTGGTCAGTTTGTAACGACGAAGTCTGCTCACAAGGGCGTTTAGTTTTTGTTTAAGGGTATCCAAAATTGCGATAGTGTAGAGTTGTCTTGTTCATGTTGTGAATGTATTTTGTATCGTGTCTTAATGTTTTCTACTAGCCTTTTTAATCTGTTGGTTCGATTACCTCTAATATATTCAGTAAGTCTGGCAATATTTGCCCTAAGGTCTTGAATGCGGTTCTCTAGTCTTTGTTGCCAAACCGGAATTTTGTCCCTTGAGTATGAGTTTATAAGTCGTGTGTCTGTTGTTTTACTATTGTCTACTGAACTGTTATCTTTAATTTTACCACCGTTTTGAACTACAGCCGTGTAGGCAGCGCAATATGTAGCAGTTTGTGTTTCTGTGAAGCTCGATAATGGTGTGATGTGTTTGGGTAATATGTTATTGTTTATGTAATTAACTATTGTCGCAAATTTTTTAGATGATTTTTGTTTTGGCAAACAAGGCCTTGAAATTGGGTCAGAATTTTTAAAATTCTCTAGAGCTTGCAAGTAAGAATTTTCTAAAGTGTGATTGTCTTCCATTGATTGTGTTTGAATTATAGAAAGTTCTGTTGTTGCTAAATATTCGGATTGAGTCTCTGAATTCAGGTTTAAGTCAAAAGTTGATGCGAGTTCATTTTGTTCTGTAGTTTGCTCTGTATCTAGTGAAATAGTTTGTATAGTATTAACAGCTAGTGACGTTGATGTATTCTGTGATGTGTAAATTTGGGTCACTGTGTTAGTATCGCAATTAATATTGATACCATTAACTGTTTGAGATAGTAAGTTTTGTGGTACATTATTTAATTCTGTGGAAATGTCATCTCGTAATTGTTGTAACCGTTCTTCTGTGATAAGTTTATTATTTACTATTACGCGACGTTGGTCTGAGATTCTTTGTTCCGAGATGTGGGACAGTTGAGGATACTCATCAATAAATGCGCGGTGTAGAGGTTGTCTATAGCCTGTTTTGTTTGTGTTTAGTTGAGTTATCTTGTAGTAAGCACGCATTATTGTTTCATTCATTGCGTTTGACCACCTCATCCTTTGACTCATACTCGTAGTTCCTATATCCTGTGTTGGTATAAAGTTGGGTGTGTTTGTGGTAGAGTGTAAAATGGCTTCAACCTCTTTTTTTTATCTTATCTATGCTGTCTGAGGAAATAAGTTTTTTGTTTACAATAGCTCTTCTTTGGTCACCGATTCGTTGTCGACTAACCTCCATTTCTGGGTATTGTTCGGAAAATAGTTTGTGTAGTTGTTCAAGGTAAGATTTAGTGTCTGTTTCAAGTCTAGTTAAAATGTAAAATTTGCGCATAATGAATGAATTCATTTCTTCTGTCCATCTCTTGCGCTTACGGGTTCCGGCTGTAGCGGGTGCAGTATTGTCGGCGCATGCCTCCTGCACAACATCCACAGCCGGTGTCGAAGGAATAAAATCGGAGTCCGTTATGCTTGCGTTGGTCGTTTGACAGTTAATCGATCCCGCCCGGAGATTCACCTCGCCCCTGGCCACAGTGAGTTCTGGCCTACTGTCATTGGCTTCCCCCCTGGAGCCGCCGGGCACTTGGGGACAATGTTTTTTGTGTCTTCTCATATTTACGTTGAACACGACAGTTAACTCATGACGCTGGTTCAGGACGTACATAAGTATGCGATAGGCTAACTCACTAAGCCCGTTAGTGCCGCCGTTGGGTTAACAAAAACACCTCTTCCGCCGCCATCTTAAAATCAGCGCCCCGCATTGACGCTGATTGTTCCACTCAGGCCTCACCAAGCTTTTGTTGCTAAGAGCCCTGAAGTGTCTTCGTACACTTACTTTTCACATGCCTACTCAACCTCCTCCCCTATCTTTTATCTACCCACCTACTTACTTATTCTTTTTCTTACCTACTTACTTCTTTCTCTTACTCACTATTGTTGTGTATGCCGTTCCTTACCTACTTACTTGACTGCTTTCTTTTCCTCATTCTTGCTGGACATCCCGTTCTTTACCTACTTACTTACACAATCCAGGGCCACGTTAGCCGCACCAGTAAATTTTCAATTGCGTTGTCCGCCCCCACGTGATCAGGTGGTCGATCAGGACGTGTGGTTGGTTTTTAGGGGGCTTATTATTATTATTATTATTATAATATCTTTATGACATTGGCATCTAGCTTTGCCAGGAGAGTTTTACCGATGTCATATACTAGGAAAGGCCAAGTGAGACGTGATGTGAGGTAGTTTATTTATTTATACAAAATCCACAGCCCTTAAAAAACAGATATTCATTAACTTACAAACTATCTTACGGCCAATAACGGATTTACATTATGTGAACAACCTGATACAAGATTACTGTGTAGTTTTCAAAAAATAGATTTTAACGATAAGTAATATGACAACTTATCATTGAAACCGCCCCCTGCACGTTCTGAAACTTTTTACGGCAAATCTTTTGCGTTCCAGGCTGTCATACTATGGAATGCCTTACCCGTGCCCGTCAGACACGCTCCAACACTGCCTGTTTTTCAGAAACAAGTCAAGGAATTCTATCTGTCACTGCTGACATGACACTGAAATTAATTATTCTTATCAAATATTCGTTTTGTTTTTGTTGTTATTTTATTTATTTAAGTATGTATATTATTTATGTTTTGTATTTATTAGTGTATTATTGAACTAAGTATTCCAAGTATTAGAATGTATGATTATTAATATGTAAGTTTATAAAATACCTTAAGTCACACTGTACCCTAACCCCGTCTAACTCTATTTCATCTTTTTCTCCAACCTTCGGTTGCCTGGAAGAGATCGCTTTTAGCGATAAGGTCGCCACTTGTTTCACTAGCTTTAAGGATATATCGTTTTGTATATTGTTTTTTGTGTTGTGGACAATAAAGAGTATCTATCTATCTAATATGAGTGAAAATAAAATAAAAACAACAAACCATATAGAAACACCAAAAAATACGAGCACCGCGTGCATTTATCAATCCGTGTAACATTGTGTTTGAGGGTGTGTGTGTGTGTGTGGGTGAGTGTGTGTTTTGTAAGTGCGTATCCCTTATCATGTTAAGCATGAAAGTAACTTTGCATTGCATTGTGCATATAGAAAAATACTGGAAATATTACACTATTTTTGACATATTTCTTTTGAAAGATATTTTGTCACTATTAAAAATATCAATTTTGTCATTAAACTTCGTGTTGTATGTACTTTGAAGGCGATTGACTATTGAGTTCTGTGCATAGTTAGTACGAGACTGGGCGATAGAGAATAGTTTGGTATGCCTAGTGCGTTTTTTCGGCGTATGAAAACTCAATATTTTATCGGTGAGACCAGGACAATCAATGTATCCATTACATAAGCCATGCAAGAAGGCCATATCAAGATGGAGGCGTCTCTTTTCTAGGCCATCCAGCAGATGATACTTGCATGAATCCACGTAATCTAATGTATATGTATGCGACTTATAGTTAAGATGTTTAACAAATTTGCGCTGAATTTTTTCAACATCTGTGATGTAACGAGCGTAAGTTGGATTCCAAATTGTGCTACAATACTCCAAAATACTTCTTACATAGGAGTAATAGAGTAACTTAACACACTTGATGTCCGTAAATGGTTTACTGACTCGCATAATAAAACCTAGACTTTTATAAGCTTTATTAATAATGGTTTCGATATGATCAGAATACGAGAGCTTGTTGTCCAGGAGGACTCCAAGATCCCGCACTATATTTACTTTTGATATACTGGTATCAGATATACAATAGGTGAATACAACGGGATATTTTTTACGTGAGTATGTGATTATATGACATTTACCAATATTAATACCAGCGCGATTTTTAATGTAATAATCGCTCAAACACTATTAATAAGAAAGTGATGTAACATTAGGGGGTGACACCACGTGGTTAATGAAAACATAATACGTCTAAACATGAACTTTCGAGTAAATTCACATCCTTTTTCAATTATGTCATTCGAAATATAAGCTGGTTTTTCATCATTGGTCATTCTCTGAAATGTAAAATAACAATACAGCACTGACACTCGGCCGCCAAGGGCTGAGCTCCGCTCCGAGGCCCCAGCGGCGCGGCGCGGCGGCCGGAGGGGCGAGCTAAACACGTATACACTCAAACTAGTACATTTAAGTCTGGGCTTCAGCGGTGGAGCTGTTTCGGCGCGAGAGACAGTTTACTCTAGTTTCCTCAAAAAACAGTTCTTCAAGCACTTCTTTTTCTAAGGACGCTCCATCGTGGACCGCATCATCCCTCATCATTAAGCAAAATTGCGGTCAAATGTTAAAAAAGTTAAACAGTGTGTCGCACTCACCCGAGCAGGCCGTTGAGCGGCGGCGCGGGGAAGATGTCGAGGAAGTGGTCGAGCAGCGTCTCCACGATGACGTTGTAGAACTTGAGGTCCAGGATGGAGGCCACGGTCTCGCGCTCGGCGCGCAGCAGCGTGGGCCCGAAGCACACGGCCAGGTTGGACGCCGACATCAGGTTGCGCTCGCAGCGCGCCGCCACGCTGCGGGGGCCGGGGGGGGGGGGGGGTTACCAACACCCACGCTATATCCAGCCGTACAACACACCGTTGCCAGTCATTCTACCGCCAAGCAGGAATGTGCGAACATTACTGTGTTCCGGTTTGAAGGGCAATGTTTCCAGAGAAATTACAGGAGATATAACATGTTAGATCTCTGGGTGACGAGCGGACAGTGCTAGGTAATGATTTGGACTCTTCATGTTCCAATAGCTGCGTGCTGTTATGTGTCAGGCATGTTGCTTACCATCAGGCACATGTCCTGGTCGTCTCGTCACTCTTTATTTATAAAAAAAACCACCAAAGCCTCGAGCTACGAGCGGTGCTTCAATAGTCAGAATGTTACCGTTGAGTATTGAAGGCTGGCGGCCGCCCCCGGCCGCGAGCCGTGGCACGTCCGCACGCCCACCAGCGGTACAGATTATTCAGGCAGTGTACCACCTACCACCTTGCCCTTTTTTCTAACGGACTGCTCGTAGCTCGAAAAAGTGACATCGTTTCAAGGTAACGTGCTTAAGACTCGAACGAAGAGATTTGAGAGGTTTCCCCCAATAGTTACAATCTTGGTGTCTAGAAATATAATCTAGTGAATCAGTTTTATCTAGGGAAGCTAGAATTATTTACTTTGGAAACTACGCGGGTGAAACCGGAGGGCCAAGAGCATAGCCACCTAGAATCTAGTCCAATGGCCGTGGTCCGAGATTACCCGAAGATTTTTTATCA
Organism: Ectropis grisescens; assembly: GCA_017562165.1. Taxonomy (NCBI): domain Eukaryota; kingdom Metazoa; phylum Arthropoda; class Insecta; order Lepidoptera; family Geometridae; genus Ectropis; species Ectropis grisescens. The sequence goes on along the minus strand of CM029780.1, from coordinate 24,382,285 downwards.
TTTCCGAGCGTGACGCCAGAACTCAACGGGACGCTCACCTGGTGAGGTGTCGCAGCACGAGCTGCAGCATGTCGCGGTGCGCGGGCGGCAGGCGCGGGGCGGGGCGGGGGCGGGGGACGCTCACCTGGTGAGGTGTCGCAGCACGAGCTGCAGCATGTCGCGGTGCGCGGGCGGCAGGCGCGGGCGCGGGCGGGGCGGGGGACGCTCACCTGGTGAGGTGTCGCAGCACGAGCTGCAGCATGTCGCGGTGCGCGGGCGGCAGGCGCGGGGCGGGGGCGGGGGCGGGGACGCTCACCTGGTGAGGTGTCGCAGCACGAGCTGCAGCATGTCGCGGTGCGCGGGCGGCAGGCGCGGGGCGGGGGCGGGGGCGGGGACGCTCACCTGGTGAGGTGTCGCAGCACGAGCTGCAGCATGTCGCGGTGCGCGGGCGGCAGGCGCGGGGCGGGGGCGGGGGGGGGGACGCTCACCTGGTGAGGTGTCGCAGCACGAGCTGCAGCATGTCGCGGTGCGCGGGCGGCAGGCGCGGGGCGGGGGCGGGGGCGGGGGACGCTCACCTGGTGAGGTGTCGCAGCACGAGCTGCAGCATGTCGCGGTGCGCGGGCGGCAGGCGCGGGGCGGGGGCGGGGGCGGGGACGCTCACCTGGTGAGGTGTCGCAGCACGAGCTGCAGCATGTCGCGGTGCGCGGCGGCAGGCGCAGGGGCGGGGGCGGGGGCGGGGGACGCTCACCTGGTGAGGTGTCGCAGCACGAGCTGCAGCATGTCGCGGTGCGCGGGCGGCAGGCGCGGGCGGGGGCGGGGCGGGGGGACGCTCACCTGGTGAGGTGTCGCAGCACGAGCTGCAGCATGTCGCGGTGCGCGCGGGCGGCAGGCGGGGGCGGGGGCGGGGGCGGGGGCGGGGGACGCTCACCTGGTGAGGTGTCGCAGCACGAGCTGCAGCATGTCGCGGTGCGCGGGCGGCAGGCGCGGGGCGGGGGCGGGGGCGGGGGCGGGGGACGCTCACCTGGTGAGGTGTCGCAGCACGAGCTGCAGCATGTCGCGGTGCGCGGGCGGCAGGCGCGGGCGGGGGCGGGGGGGGGCGGGGACGCTCACCTGGTGAGGTGTCGCAGCACGAGCTGCAGCATGTCGCGGTGCGCGGGCGGCAGGCGCGGGGCGGGGGCGGGGGCGGGGGACGCTCACCTGGTGAGGTGTCGCAGCACGAGCTGCAGCATGTCGCGGTGCGCGGGCGGCAGGCGCGGGGCGGGGGCGGGGGCGGGGACGCTCACCTGGTGAGGTGTCGCAGCACGAGCTGCAGCATGTCGCGGTGCGCGGGCGGCAGGCGCGGGCGGGGGCGGGGGCGGGGGACGCTCACCTGGTGAGGTGTCGCAGCACGAGCTGCAGCATGTCGCGGTGCGCGGGGCGGCGGCGCGGGCGGGGGCGGGGGGGGGGGGAGGGGGCACGAGCTGCGCTCACCTGGTGAGGTGTCGCAGCACGAGCTGCAGCATGTCGCGGTGCGCGGGCGGCAGGCGCGGGGCGGGGCGGGGCGGGGGACGCTCACCTGGTGAGGTGTCGCAGCACGAGCTGCAGCATGTCGCGGTGCGCGGGCGGCAGGCGCGGGGGCGGGGGGGCGGGGGCGGGGGACGCTCACCTGGTGAGGTGTCGCGCAGCACGAGCTGCAGCATGTCGCGGTGCGCGGGCGGCAGGCGCGGGGCGGGGGCGGGGGGCGGGGGACGCTCACCTGGTGAGGTGTCGCAGCACGAGCTGCAGCATGTCGCGGTGCGCGGGCGGCAGGCGCGGGGCGGGGCGGGGGCGGGGGCGGGGGACGCTCACCTGGTGAGGTGTCGCAGCACGAGCTGCAGCATGTCGCGGTGCGCGGGCGGCAGGCGCGGCGCGGGGGCGGGGGGGGGGGGGACGGGTGACGCTCACCTGGTCGCGGTGTCGCAGCACGAGCTGCAGCATGTCGCGGTGCGCGGGCTGCAGGCGCGGGCGCGGGGCAGGCGGGGGGGGCGGGGACGCTCACCTGGTGAGGTGTCGCAGCACGAGCTGCAGCATGTCGCGGTGCGCGGGCGGCAGGCGCGGGGCGGGGGGGGGGGGCGGGGGACGCTCACCTGGTGAGGTGTCGCAGCACGAGCTGCAGCATGTCGCGGTGCGCGGGCGGCAGGCGCGGGCGGGGGGCGGGGGCGGGGACGCTCACCTGGTGAGGTGTCGCAGCACGAGCTGCAGCATGTCGCGGTGCGCGGGCGGCAGGCGCGGGCGGGGGGCGGGGGGCGGGGGGGACGCTCACCTGGTGAGGTGTCGCAGCACGAGCTGCAGCATGTCGCGGTGCGCGGGCGGCAGGCGCGGGGCGCGGGCGGGGGCGGGGGACGCTCACCTGGTGAGGTGTCGCAGCACGAGCTGCAGCATGTCGCGCGTGCGCGGGCGGGGCGCGGGGCGGGGCGGGGGACGCTCACCTGGTGGGTGTCGCAGCACGAGCTGCAGCATGTCACCTGGTGGTGTCGCAGCACGAGCTGCAGCATGTCGCGGTGCGCGGGCGGCAGGCGCGGGGCGGGGCGGGGGCGGGGGACGCTCACCTGGTGAGGTGTCGCAGCACGAGCTGCAGCATGTCGCGGTGCGCGGGCGGCAGGCGCGGGGCGGGGGCGGGGGCGGGGGACGCTCACCTGGTGAGGTGTCGCAGCACGAGCTGCAGCATGTCGCGGTGCGCGGGCGGCAGGCGCGGGGCGCGGGGCGGGGGGACGCTCACCTGGTGAGGTGTCGCAGCACGAGCTGCAGCATGTCGCGGTGCGCGGGCGGCAGGCGCGGGGCGGGGGGCGGGGGGACGCTCACCTGGTGAGGTGTCGCAGCACGAGCTGCAGCATGTCGCGGTGCGCGGGCGGCAGGGGCGCGGGGCGGGGGCGGGGACGCTCACCTGGTGAGGTGTCGCAGCACGAGCTGCAGCATGTCGCGGTGCGCGGGCGGCAGGCGCGCCACCAGCGCCGCCACGCCGGCCGCGCGCTCGCCGCGGTCCTCGCATTCTGCACACAAATCATACGTCTCATTAACATTATCCCTAAAACAAAATCAACCAGCAAAGATATACACATGTGATTATTTAAAAATACCGTTTTCTCTAAATACTCGAATAAATATGTTGTGGTAATTCAAGTAGACGTACACTACGCAATGCTCTGCACGCATCGCACGCGCGGCTCGACGACGCGCCGTAACCGATCTTTATTTTGAGCTAAATTACGTCAAAGTTAAAGTTCGTTCAGATATAAAAATCGTTAATTAAAAAAAAACAATTTGGCGGGAAAATGGTCCCAAAGTATTGAAAACTTAAAACAAAATACAATTTATGCTATCGAGTACAGTTTTTTGTTTTTCCGTGTTTGTTATATCGTATACAATTAATTTAAAATATAAAAACACTATGTCTTCCTTATAATTTAAGATTTCATAGCTCTAGAACACTTGAGAACTCGAAAAAAATCCGACACAAGCATCGAATTCTTAAAAACGGAAGAAACGGCAAACGCGCTTCTACTATGGCGATGCAAAATCAGGTGACGTCTCCTGATTTAGTCTCAGTCGCAACAGAAGCCACAAGGAGTGCGGACGTTAGCTAACAATCCTAAATAAGCCGTAACAATGCCTTATTGTGCTTTTACAAGGTGCACGAATAGTTCAAAGACCAAAAATAAGTTCCATGGGATCACTTTTCATGCGTAAGTACACAAAATCTTTAATTATTTCCATCAGAGTTCAATGATTATTTCATCTAAAATTATTTTTCTGTTGTAAATAATCTGCCATTTGTAAAAAGGGACAGATATACATACAGTGTACGAGTGCAACACGACCGGCGATATCTTAGTTCCGACTATTACGGGTAAAGACACGTAACTAAAATTTTCGCTTTTTACGAAAATATTTTTATCAGCTTTGTGTTTATTTACTTCTCCGTACAAATAAATTGAAATTCAATCGAGACTTTTGACGACTACTAATTACTAGAATTTTTAATTTTTGGTAGGTATTGTAGACATTTTACTACTAAAAGAAAAAAGGTCGTTTTTGAAAACTTTGTTTGTAATTTTTCTTTAAGATTCCCTAAAGATGAATTTTGGAAGCATAAATGGCTTCAAGTTGTCAGAAGACAGAGAGAAGAACCTGATGCTGTGAATAGAAGGAACTCATTCCTTCTATTCACAGCCGAATATGTTATATTCATTTTGAGACTGATGACATGTATAAAACCAACAAAGGATACCGGAAAATTTTAAAGAGCTCTGTGCCATATTGTGCAATAAGGAAATAACGGAATATTCAATTTATTGTAAAACTATCGGCCCGCCCCGGCTTCGCACGGGTACATACACACACACACACCCTTTTTTTTGTATCGGGCTTAAAAAAAATGTAAAATTATAAAGGGAGTTTGAATTTTTTTTATGATTTTTTTATTAATGTTTTTTTGTATTTTTTATTTTAAAATTTTATACATATATAATATTATTTACAAAAAAAAATGCCATTAGTTTTAGTGAGTCAGAACTTCCCGATATTTGAAGTAGTTTTATTTTGTGGCAGCAAAATAAATTGATTTTCAGGAGCTCCGACACGTGGGCCAACATACAGTTGGCCATGAGTGAAACATTCTTTTCGTAGGTCGATCCCTAATAATTCGAAGGTTTGGCCCTGAGACTTGTTAATAGTTAACGCGAAAGATGATTTCACCGGAAACTGAAGTCGTTTAAAAGGGATTGGCAGATCAGTTGGAATCATCGGTATCCTCGGTATATGAGCTAGTTGACCAGCTGCTGGGCCAGTGATAACATTTTGTTCAGCAAGCCGCTGCGAACGCTCGATACTTGACTCTCTAGCACGCGATTGCGACGCGTATTCTCTCCGACTTGCAAGGCGATTTTCAGTTTCTGATGAAGATTCCTCATTACGCCGTATTTTTATTGCCCTCGCCTGGGAACTATGTTTAGAAAGTTGATATCTTGATCTTTTTGGCATTTTAGGGCATTATAAAATGAAAATAGAAGGAAATAAATAATTAAACAGGCTTTTACTAAATTTTGCTTATTGAACTATATGAAGTACTAAGCTGTTTGAATAATTAAAATATAATATTTATTATCAGGTAAGTAGTAGGTACTTATTGAAAGAAAATTAAAAATATGGGCGCAGAAAACTACCTTTTACTAAATTTTTGCTTAAATTTTGAACAGGAATGAATACCCATAAAATACTACTATAAGCAGTTTGAAAAGTTACATTAAAATATAATATTTATTATCATATACTTATTTACCTACGAAATGAATTTAAAGCGAATTCAAAAATTTTTCAAGCTAAAATCATACGATCACGCACACGACCGCTGCGTAGGGAGCCGATCGCGCGAGTGAGCCGCGCGGCACTTTATTTTATTACATTGACTCGCGACACTTTTTGTAGATAATGATGAGTTCTGCAAAGTCGTAGTAAATGATTTTGTTCTATCATCAATAGTTTTCGCAGCGCACGCGACGTAAGGAATTTTTCAGGTCTTTTTTTTACACCTTATGTTACATTATTGGAGTTTTAGTAAGGATTCCTAAATTTATTTTAAATATTATATAGCCTATGTTACTCGGGGATAATGTAGCTTTCCAAAGGTGAAAGAATTTTTGAAATCGGTCCAGTAGTTTCGGAGCCTATTCATTACAAATAAACAAACAAACAAATCTTTCCTCTTTATAATATTAGTATAGATAAATATATTAGATACTACGAGTATACTAATATAACTAGAACAGAATACGGTATGTTTAGATTTTGAAACTTTATTTAAATATTTAATCTCATATTCTGTTCAGTTGTTATAATCTATCATTTTCTAAAAACCTAATTCTGATAATGCCACCACCTAGGATAAATGGCTGCGCCTTGTGCCATGCGAATAAAAAATATAATTAAATAGCCATTGTGATTTCTTAAATGCCCGCTAGTTTTATTTTTCTTATTGTGAGGGTTATGGGGTTTTACGTATTTTGCATTTGCTTAAGTCAATCGTGTCAACTTTTTCCCATTAAACAAAAGTAGTAACAGCATACAAAATTATATCATTCATTGAATTACATTAACGAGAGTTATTTATTTTACCAGGTTGCCATGCATCGCTATTCCCCTTCATCCGGGTCTTTGAATAATGTTAATAATGTTAATGTTTGTTATTTTTTGTCGGTTGAAACCAAACGACAAAAAATAAACAAATTATCCCTTTTCGAGGGAAAAGAATTATCCTTTAAATAAATAATTTTGTCGATGTTTTGTTGTCACTTGTACAAAAGCCAGAAATTAATACATGATGAATCAGATGACATATATGATACAACCGATTAAAAGTTAAAAATGAAAAAAGAAGAAGAAGACTTTATCAGCTGACTATTATTATCATTGTATAAATTCAGACCAATGGAAACTGCGTTGGCAGACATATTGCATGCCTCTAGAAGAAGAGGCCAGTTTGTATGGGTCAATTATTTAAATGTTTTGTATCATCTTATCTTACCTGCAATCAGCAATAAAGATTTTTGTATTTGTATTTGTAAATGAGTGGTAGTATCCTTTTTTGTAAACTCTCAAATACTGTTATATTTCATTGTAAATAATTTTAAAATACAAAACATTTAATTCACTCTCAAATTGTATAAATAGGAATATATAATTGAGACCTTGAATTGAATTTTTGACATGTTGGATCCTACTAAAACGATCTGTAAAAATACTATGTAATACAATATTCAGAAAATTAAGTGCTCACTTGTGCCGTAAGCAAACACATTTTTTTTTACTCTGCCATCTAAATCATTGCATTTGTTGCATTACTGTATATTATATTTTGAACCGACTTCCAAAAAGTTGTCAATTCAACCACCATATTGCTTTAATACTCATTATTCTATTCCTTACAACGATAAATCCTAAAAAAAAATTCTGCTTTCTTAATTTATAAATGGTGTAAACTAACTGTTTTAGATTGTATTGTTTATGTTTTATCAAATTTATAGTCATACTTTTTCATAAATGTTGTCAAAAACTATGCTTTGGTTTTATTTTAATCCAATACTCTTGTCTCCAAAAAATTGTCGTTTCACAATTATGTTTTTTTACCTGTGACCCGTCAATTTAAATGTTTCCATTAGCCACATAATAGACAACGACTATTTTGTCTCTTTCACGCCAGTGTATTCGTATGTCTTTCTATCCTTGTCGAAAAAAATATCTAAACAAATGTGATTTATAGCTATCTCATTTGCATCTACGGCCTACATATAATGACGTCTTTGTCATTCATTCAAACGTATCTCACGATGGAAGTGAAGGTGTGTGCACGTTGCGTATGCTTGTGTGAAATTTTCGCCACGTTATGTTGTTTTTAGATTATAGTATACCTCATCTTCTGTCAAAATTGTTAGTTTACATATCAAGCACATTAATTTAAACAAACGATACCGCCAGAAGAGTCTTGAAACGCTCTTGAGAATAATGGGCTTAAACAGGTACAAGTTACGTGTGTTCATATGCCGAAGCGTAAACAAACACACTTAGGTAACCTGACACCTGTTTTCCCGCCAAAATTGTAAACGTGAGTCGCCGAAAGTGTAGCAAGCGGTTACCGTCGAGCATGTAATATAAATACAAAATACAGTTTTGTCAAATACAAATTGTAGAGTTGGAGCACCACGTCGGCAGCTACCATCGCTCTAGGCAATACGCGCACGCGGTAATATAAATACAGTGAGCAGGATCGGAGACGAGGCCAGGGTGGGAGACGAGGCCAGGGTGGGAGACGAGGCCAGGGTGGGAGACGAGGCCAGGGCGGGAGACGAGGCCAGGGCGGGAGACGAGGCCAGGGTGGGAGACGAGGCCAGGGTGGGAGACGCGGCCAGGGTGGGAGACGAGGCCAGGGTGGGAGACGAGGCCAGGGTGGGAGGCAGCAGAGCACTGACTGGCGAGCGCGATGAAGCGCGCGTGCGCGGCGTGCGTGAGCAGCGGCTCGGGCAGCGCGCGCAGGAAGGCCTTCAGCGCCGACGTCAGCGTCTTGGTCTCCCACTGCAGCGGGTCCGCCAGCGCCGCGCCCGCGCCGCGCGACCGCACCAGCGCCGACACCTGCCCGCACAACTTTTTATTACCAATTACTATTACCAACATTTCTGTCTGCGATTTCTCCTACTTTCGCAATGTATGAATTGGGTTTCGTACTCGACTACAAAGAGTTTCCGCCTGTCCTGTTCACGGTAACTTCTGATCGATAACTACGCCTGGGTATCGCAGTCTATCGACTTCTTCAATTCTAGTACAATTACAAGAAATCGCTTCATAATTTAGACACATAATTTAGTGTGTGTTCAGTTCCATTTAGGGTTTTTGTAACGCAGAACTTACTCAAAATGTTGTATCATGTGTGTTTGGAGTCGAAAGGTTACTTTGTAGCCAAGCAAACACAGACACGTGACTCTTATGAGCAACATCTACGGCATTCCTCCAACGGTTACCATAAAATAATAGGGATGTGTTGTCAGCAAATATTAGAATACTGTTACAGTTCAGTTTGCGATTACAGATCGTGTTTATGTATAAAGGTTTCTTCTAGGTAAGCACGCTCCATCGTAGACCGCATCGTCGCTTAACATCAGGCGAGATGGCGGTCAAGTGTAAACCTATAAAAGTTTTAAAAAAAGTGGGTCCTAAGAAGCATCCTTGTGGAACGCCGTTACCAACTCTCGCATAACCACCAAACGCATCATCGAAACGAATTCTTTGCTTACATTCTGTAAGGTACTATCTGAACCACTGATGTGTGTACCACGAATGTCTGGAAGTTATTTTTTTTCTTCAGAAGAATAAACGAAACCTTGTGGAAGGCTTTGGCTAGATCTATGAAAACTCCTATCCTTCTCTTATTTCTATTTAACATCTGATAACTTTATCTTCTGAATATTTGTGTTTCCGAAAAGCTTATCAGTTTGGAAATAAAAGATGTAACTTTTAACTGTTAAGATTGTTAACAAAATCTCGTGCTCTTGTAACCGTTATACAATCGTAATAGGTCAGATGGGTCCGGACCCGAGTATGGTCCCTGATGGTACCGTACTAACCGTAACGTTTCAGTAACTCTTTCGGGATAGAACGCCGAGGTGTGTTCAAAAATCAGTTACGGATTGTGAGATTCGAGTCGAGTCGAGTGTTACCTTGCTGGCGACGCCGGCCACGCGGTAGAGCCCCTGTTCCTCGAGGCCGCGCGCCTCGATGGCGGCGATGAGGCGGCGCACGAAGGCGAAGCCGGCGTCGTCGAGCGCGCAGGCGGGCTCGGCGCGCGCGGGCGCGGGCGCGGGCGCGGGCGGCGGCGCGCCGGGCGCGGCCAGCAGCGCGCGCAGCCAGGCGGCGCGGTCGGCGGCCGACAGCGCCTGCAGCGTGAGCGGCGCGCGCTCGCCGGCCGGCACGCACTCCCAGCAGAACCGCCGCTCCACGGGCTCCGAGCACGCGCGCGCGCCCGCCACCGGCACGCTCTCGCCCACGCCGCCCTGCGACCAGCGACCGCACCGCACTTACAATATACCCAACTCTCGAGGACTCATCGACGCAACGTCGCTACGTATGTACAGTAATAGCGTTTATCACAACGACCCGACCGGTTGTAAATAGACTAAATTGAATGCTGTTACTAAACGAGACAGCATATTTCAAAAATGGAACAACTCAGTTTTTCTACCGGACTACCTTCCATACGAGTTACTCCATCGAGTCAGCTGCTCAATAGATGCTTCAGCAGTGTGGTCTCAAAATTTGAGTTGTAAGTAGGTATAAGCAGACCACAAACGCAATCCCACACTCTCATGCACATACATGCACACACACACACCCTCATACACAATAAGTAGCCATGAAATGGAAGCCATGAACTTGAGATATTTTTATTCATAGTATTTTTTTCTGTCTATTTTTTGTTTATTTGTTTTACTGATACGGGCCTTCCCTGATCTCTAATATTCCACATTGCCCTTATCTGTTTTTATTTTTTCATTGTTTACTTTCTCTTTTCTGGAACAAGAATGTACCATCATGTCTAATGTAACTAAGTATCTACTACAATATCACTAAAAGCGAACTTGAAAAGTTCTTCTTGTTTAGTTATATTCATTTCAGCAGCCTGTCACATATACCACAATGGTCTAATTTCACCAGGAGACGCTGATGAGGGATTCTATCAAAAGCTCGCTGAAAATCTAAATAAATAATGTCCACTGGATTTCATCCGTCCACTTCATTCCTGCAAGTATGGACACACTCTAGCAAGTTGGTGATTGTGGATCTTTTCTCAACAAAACCATGCTGTTTGGTAGATATATTACAATGGCCATTAGGGAACAGTGTCAGTTGTCCCCTTTCTTAAATATGAGAGTGACCACAGAATGCTTCCAATCCTGAGGCAGCCGTCCAGCTTCCAAAGACGCATTGACCAGGGCCGACAGAGCCGGTTCCTATATTGGTTCCATCCCAATGTTTTCCTTCACCGCTACAGCCCGTGGAGATGGCAAGCTGCCGCGTGGAGGGGCGGTTCGAGGGAGCGGCTGCAGGATTACCGCGAAGGGCGCCACCAGCCCCTGCGGGATGACCGTCTTCACATTGATCTGCGTGTAGGGCGCCAGCGCCAGCGCGCGCGCGCGCCCTGCGAGTACGTGCAGTACTGCTTGCTCCACGTCGTCGTGCCGAACGCCTCTGCAACAACGAGGGGACGCTGTTCAACGACCGCACCCACGACCACTAAAACACTTAGCAGTCCGTCACTTAGATTATATATGTTTTTATTGTACACGATTTTTTTCTTTTGTTTCACAAACAATAAATTACTAAGATAGTGCTTAGCAGTTTCGAGTGACGTCACTTCATTGTACCATTTTTACGAAGACGACGTCACTCCGGAAGTTTCATAAATAATCTACTACGTTGCCGATTAATGATTTGATTAAACAAAAAATACGTGTTCCATAATTTAACTGATGGACCAATTAGAGTTTTTGACCCGGTCATCATCTCGATCCAGGTAATGGAGGGCAAAACTACTTTTGCGGGGTCAACTACTATTCGGCTACTACTACTAACTACTAAAGTTACGGCTGGTCTAGTCGGGAGAACGGCGACTGCGGATCCGGAGTCCCCGGGGTTCGAATCCCAACACGCGCACCACTGTCTTTTCGAAGTCATGTGCGTAATGCCGCTAACTTAAAGACGGTGAAGGAAAACATCGTGAGGAAACCGACATGTACCTGGAATCTTTCGAGATCATGTGTTATCCACCAACCCGCACTTGGTCAGCGTGGTGGATTACGGCCTTAACTCTCTTGCGAGAGAAGGCCCCGAGTCCCAGCAGTGGGAACATTTAGTGGGCTGCTTACGTTTAACTACTATTCAATTAATAATGATAGGGGGGGTTATATCCTAGCAATATTATAAATCCAAAAGTTTGGACCTTAATGAGCCTTTGTGCCTTAATGAGATTCGGATTAATGGAACGGTTCAATGTATCGGGTTACGATTTGGAATACAGTTAGATTATTGTCCGGAATAAATACAGGTTTTAATATCACGGGAAAATTAGGGGAACAGCGCTCACACGGACAAACCGCAGGGCTATTTATTTATCTATTTCTATAGAGTCGGTATGACACCACACAATCGCGTGTAGTGTCCACAGATGTGTACGCGCGTGCGCACGCGGCGAGTGTACTTACTCTTCTCCATGAGGAAGAGGTACCCGGCGCGCGACAGCCCGCCCGCGCCCTCCTCCCCGCCCGCCTCCTCTTTGCTCTGAAACACGCGCACGCCTGATAACATTGCACGCCAGACGCCAGCGTAGCCTGGTAGGGCTTGGGACCAGGATTAATACAGAATCACAAAGTTTTGAAAAGCACAGTAGGACTTTTTGAAAAGTCCGCCTGGCAATGGGTTGCTTATCACAACACTTTTGCCATCACAGATATTCTATCGTCAAGCCGCAATGTGCTTTACTGTGCTTCGGTTTCTAGGGCAATGTTCGCTGTAGATTTGGAGAAAAAAAATCTTCTATCTCTGGGTGATAAGCGCAGTGCAATGCTACGCAGTGATTAGGATTGCTCGATCAGCTGCTGTGGGCGGACGTGTTGCTTGCGTCATGAGTTGTCCGTGTCGTGGCTCGAGGCGCCGTGGTTACAAAAGGGACCGAAAATTCGAAAACCAACAAATTTAACTATGCGGTCACTTTTTTGACGGGAAAATATATTTTTCGTTTTTTAAGGGTAGGTATGCCCATAAATGTAAGTTTAATGGCGCCTCCTTGAATCGGTCTTTATTTTGATATGAGATGCATTTAGATTATCATTATCATAGAAAAATCGTTAAACCGTATACGCCGTGCCATTTCGAAGTTTTGAATATTTTTAGAAAATTCAATTTATGCTGTCGAATGCATTTTGTTGTTTTTGGTTTTTTTTCTTCCCTTTATTTGAAGCATAAAATCACTATCTTCCTCATAATAATTCAATGTAGCTCCTAAATCACTTAAAATCTCAATAACACTTAAGCTCAAGTGTCAAACCTGTTAGTTTACATTTGAAGTACAAAAATTATAAACAAACGATGTACCGTTAGAATCGTCTTGAAAAGCCCTTGAGCATAACGGGTTCAAATGGCTACAAGTAAGGAGACACTTCATAAGTAGAAGCGTATACATCGCAGTTACGTAATTTTCGGCGTTTTACCCAAATTTAGGCGCGCGCGCGTGTGTGCCTAAAACTCAAGTGGATACATAATACAATATTAGCGACCGTGCTACCGTTTATTGTCCAGCGTACATACATCAAATACAATTAATTTGTATAGGTAGCTACATGCGCCAACACCATGCCCGGGCGAGGCCCGGTGTCCCCGGGGACAGCACGACCATTTGGGAAACAGAACGCTGGAAGGTTAGTGCGGCGATCAAAGCGGAGAGTGACGGTTGAGGGGGACGTGGAGCGCACTTACCATCTGCCGCATGTCCATGATCTTCTTCATGAGCGACTCGGTCTGCTTGCTGGTCTCCTCGAAGTTGGTCCGCGTCTGCAAGCCGCGCACACACACCCGGTTACACCGCGCCGCGCGCGCACGCCGCATGCCGCGGGGAGGACACGCGCACACACACGTCATTGTACTCATACAACCACATATACCGAGAGCTCCTGCGACCGCCGCCTGTGGGAACGGCGCCGAGCAGGCTGTGTGCTGTGTGTGTGCGAGTCGCCTCCTCGGAATGTCAATTGGTTTAAATATCAAATTCACTCTTTTAACAGTTAACCATGCAAATCAAACAAATACAAAATCGAATGATCTCTAATGTGACAGAACACGGGTCGGTCGGCGGAGGGTCGCCGGCAGAGGGGCTCCGCGACTATAGACTCATCTCTATCCAGGAGATACCAAAGGCGGGGTGAGGAGCTACTATCGAGTGGAATGATAAGCCAAACGGATGTCTCGCACGAAGCCTACTGCCGGCCGACGCACAGGGGGAGGTTGTGGGGCCGAGCTGCGGCGGGAAGCGATGGGTCCGCTGGACGGAGTTAGTTCTGGCGCGGCCGCACTCACCCGCTGGATGCGCAGCTGCAGGTCGCGCACGCGCGGCTCGGCGTCGGCGTGCACGTCGTGCGCGGTGTGGTGGAACGTCCACCAGCCGAACACGAAGCCGAGCAGCGTCTCCACCAGCTCGAACTTCTTGCGCTCCTGCACGGCCTGCAGCTGGAACACGTACTCCAGCGACGCCTGGCAGAAGTCGCGCTCCGCCATGTCCAGCGCCGCGTCCGCCTGCCGGCACGCACGCTACACCCTGCTCTACTGCTCTATACAATATACACGCAACGAAACCATACTACGGTACGAGTGTGTAATCTTGCCGATTACCGCTGAGGCGCCATTGAGATCCGAGCCGTTACGTGAGGGTCTTAAGTGAACTGAGGACGGTGATCATCAATACACACGTGTGTTACTTATATAAAGTTATTCACCACACTAGTACGAAAATAATTACAAAAAATGTTATTGAAACTTTTAAAGAACAAAGCAACTCGACCAACAAAATAAAAAACTCTATGGTTCACTTGTGAATAATGCATTGAAAAAGTCAGTTTGATAACAGCCGTCATTATAATATGCCTAATTGAGGTGAAATTTGAGCCACTTTAAGAGCCAGTATGTTGAAAATGATATTCAAAACTGTGTATTATGTCAATGAAGGAACATACATTGCAAAAAACAACAGATGACAACGCTCATTCGTGGAACCCTGATGGACTCGTTTTTGTAACGAGCTCCACCTAGGGAGGCACTCGGTAAACATTATATTATATTCTCAACGTATACTAAACACATATGCTTCGAATATACAACCAACGAAAATGTCAGGGCCAAACGATTTAATAATTGCATTGAAAATTGAGATGCTTTTTCCTATTTTTGCAGATTTCGTTGAAGCGTTCGATACTGTCTATCGTGACATTTTAAGCGGTGACTTCTGGGTACACTTTGATTTATAAATCTCTAGCGGCGCCCGCGACTTCACCCGCACATTCCTCGTTATGTTACCGTGATACAAAATAACTGAATGCTATTACAGACTGCAATCTGTGTTCCAAGTTTCAAATGGATCGGTTCGGAAGTGATTTTGCAACTCACATCCAAACATTCGCAATTATATTACTAGTACTTATTTAATCTTATCAGCGTCATTTCAGCTACCGACTCGAAAATTCTAAACTTCAATGACCGATTCCGCGCAGCGTGCCCGAGGATCGCATGTAGGGTCTCCATTTTCTCGGAGCTAACGTTTTGTTCTACCGCATCACCACGTACTACACGATCGAGTGTCGGCTGCCGGAGGACGGTACCTACCTCCTGGAACACGGCCTCCGGCTTCTTGGTGGAGAGCGAGAGCGTGCGCTCCTGCGTCTGGCAGAACTTGGCCGTCTTCTTGTCGAACTTCTTCTTGCCTTCCTGCAACCGAGGGACGTGTTTGTGGGCGGGGGGGATCCTCATGTTCACATATTTTTTAAATCTTTTCTAGGTGCGACAAGTTTTTCAAAACATGGGTCTGATGGTAAGAAAGACGCCTGCCCAAAACAGCTCAGTGCCACGCAGCTATCTGAACTAGAAGAGTCCAAATCGCTACCTAGCGCAGCGTCACTTTGTCCCAGAAATACTAGATGATTTATCTGTTTGTCGTGCGATGTTTCTGGACATCGCGTCGCACATCGCTCACAGGTGCGGAGATCGGTTTGTTTGCGGCATGCGAGGCTCGCAGGCTCGCGTGCTCACGCGACTACTCGCGTCGCGGTTTATACTTGTAACACCAATAATTAGAGACTCACATACATGACTAAAAACGAATACGAATTAAACGAATTTATAAAAAAATAATTTATGTATTATCATGTTTTTTTCCCAGTGAACTCTTCACCGGCCGAAAATTGGCATTTATGTGTAATTTGGTCCACCTTTCGAGATAGAACAGAGTTTATTTCGATGAATGGTCTCAATAATTTATACTTAACAATCAGTTGATTGTTGTTGTTGATCCGTAAATTTGTAGTATCGAACAGACAGCGGCAGCGCCTCAATAGGCTATACAGGTCAGTTGTTCAACCCGGACTCAGCTGGGACGGGTCGCTAGTACGTACTGTATGTAATGGTAATGCCTGCGCGCGGCGCGCGGGAGATGGCCGCGCAGAGCGAGGCGCGTGTGCGCGCGTCTCCGGGATCCCGAGCTGCGGCTGAATGGGGTTACTGATCGAACGGGACCGCCGACCGGCCCGTCTGCACGTACGCAGAATATTAAAGGAAGGCGCCGCACACGACACACGAGCGGTGTCCTCGTGCGCCCGCCGGAATGGCCGCGGTCACAGATGCTAGGACCATAAAATATTATCACATAGATTTAGAAAGGGCGAGATCTTACAAGGACCTCGTCTTGCGGATTAAATTGACGCATCTGAATATTGAACGTGTTACGCAGCGTTTCCATGCTTCCGCGTCCAGCTCGGCGAGAACCCCCGTTCATCGCGCTGGTGTTAACAATTTAATAAAAATAGATATTGGTGAGCAATTTAGAATGTTATTTAAAAACCTAAACGTTCCCAACATGAATAAAATATATATTACTTTTTTTACTTACTTGTATATTTTGTATATTATCTAACTTTTGTAAGATTCATAGAAAAGTTTTGTATCTTATTTTTATCTAAATTTGCGTGATAGGTACATGTCGGTAGCACATTTAGCCAGACCCGTGGATACTTAATAGCATAGAAGGCAGGTAGGTAGGAAGGTCCCGTTGCTTCCCCAAGCTTGCGGGTCGCAGCGCTCACCTTCACGGCTCCGATGTGCTCCTTGCGGAACTTCTCCAGCGGCTGGATGATCTGGTCGTGCGCGCGGCCCAGCTGCAACAACGCACACCGCTCACACGCTACTCCAACGAAACACACCAATACTAACAGTAATTCACATCATTAATACTATCACTAATTAGGCGGGTTCTGTATATAGAAGGATATGCCCATTTATTTATTTATTTAAAATATAACACATTATATCACATTTCTGTGCCAACTCCGTGTTTTCGTTAATAACCCGTGACCAAGATGCATGAAACTCCATCGAAATATCGGGTAATCGGTTTATGATATCCCGTAATTTATGACATAAGCTGCTGCAACGAAAGTCGCTGAACTTCATGTGGGTCATCAAAGGAAACCTGGCGTCCACCCGGGGTCCGCCCCGGCGACTCTCCTGCGACACTCGTGTAACAAATCGGTACACTCCGCGAGGTATAAGCTGAGCTTTGCATTAGTGTGAGTGATCACCAATCAGGCAGGAGCTTGAAATTTTGTCCGCGAGGTATAGGCTGAGCTTTGCATTAGTGTGAGTGATCACCAATCAGGCAGGAGCGCGGCGAGACAGAATGGCGCCGCGCCTAAGGCCGGTTGTCACACCTACACTATCCATGTACACTCACACAAATGCAAAGCTCAGCTTATGCCTCGCGGAGTGTATCTTCAGGTCGAACGCAGTTCGGGGATTAAAGACATCATAGGTATTGTTATCAACAAATTACGTCATCAGCGTCGGCGCGCGCTCGGAGCTATGTACGGACCAGCTCTGCCGGGAGGATGGCTAACAGTGATATTGTCGCGGTGAGCACAGACCGGACAACAATTCCAAGATTTCATGCCGTCACTGCTTTAACTAAAAAGTGAGAACAGTCACCGTACTGCAAACAATCGCCGACTGTATGCGAGACAAAAATACTACAAGTTTCTGAGCAAAATGAAAACGGTAAATAAATATTGTTTAAAACTATGAAACAGTTGTTCAGTAATCGTCCCTAAACACGGAGAAAAAATCAATATGTCTGCCCTTCATTTGAAACTTTACGTGACAACTCCTTCTATTCGTCAGCGTGTAGTGTGTGGGTTCGTGAACAAGGCATGGCTGTAGTGAAACAGTGGAAACTCAGTGCGCCATAAAACTAACGTAAATGTCCCGTAATTAGTGATACTTTTTATTTGTAACACAGAGTGACGCACGAACACCAGCTTCACCTGATCGTAAGCAACAGTAGCCTGCCCATAACAGCACAGTATCGTTCTACATGTTTACGGTGAGAAAATTCTGACGTCAACCGAGATAAAGTAGGAAGCCAAGTTTAGTGACGAGGCGCGGCGGCGGCGGTTCCCTGACGGTTTGGTTGTACTTTGTATTGCGCCAGCGCCGCTCGCGGCCGCGCCGCTCCGCTGCGACGATCGTTCGACAATCAAATCAAATGTCATTATCATTCGATCATGGCCGACGCGCTGCTCGCAGCTTGTACCGCAATCCAGCCGGTTAACAAAATTGCTTATGGCATTTCCCCACCCTTTCATTTGGAACAAAAATCAAGAGACAGCAATAACAATGGGAAAAGCAATATTGTTTAATGTAGCCCTCTAGTAAGCCACCTCGATCGCGGTATTCGACGACTGCATTTACTTGCAGTCTCGCTTCCACGACGACCTCCTGTTACTATCACCATTCGAGTGTGAGCCGGCCACTGGAGGTCGAACCATATAGGTTAAAGCACTAGGACCATTCAACTCGGTGGACGATTCGTGCTTTGAAAGTTGCCCCGAAGTAAAGAATTTGAAGGTAAACGAATACTTCGTAAATGTCGGTTCTTAGTTCGTGCGCGCAGAGTGCTATCTGCCTGACACTTGTACGCCTAATCGTACGGTAATAAGGTATGATTTAACAACACAATTTATGTGTATTCATATGCCTGTGCTCGGCTTTTGTACAAAGGTTATATTACATGCAAATAAACACAATATCTCTTTATTTTTAAGAATCGACGACCTTTCAAAATCTCATCGATGATTCCTCCAAGTTCTGAGACATAACTGCCGCCAAGTGAATGTCATGTACCAACAGCTTTTGATTACAACGGTACATACGCATCGGTCTATCGAAGCTATAAGGCGTAACATTTTTTCCGGTATTCAATAAACACATTAAAAAAACCTGACGTACAACTTTTCTCGACTATCAATAAATTTTGGAGAGAGGCGTGATGAGACCGCAAAATGAGACGGAAATAAATATCTGAAGGTATGCGCCCTCATTCTCTGCAGGGTCTGGAGATGTGACCCACCCTTCTACCGCCTAATTAAATCGCCTTTCGCTTTGCTACTGCTGCCTCTATAATTTCAATGGAAAAGAAAAGTGAGAACAATATCTACAATCAATAAAGCTGATACAGTTTGAGTCAGGCGGCAGACCCTCCGGAGTGCCCGGAGCCGGGCGAGCGGTTTCCCTCTCGGCGGTCGGCGCCGCCTGCCGCTGAAAGTGAAAGCCGCGACCGGTCGCGACACCAGCGCGGCTCTCCGCGCGGGCGCCCAGGCACCCACGGCTCGTCTCTATGCTAATCAGGAACGGGTTTATCGCTAAATTACGATATTTACTACGTTCCGGTTTAAAACTAGTTCCGAAGTAACGGTACTCGCGTATGTGGTCATGTGTGGAGGAACGCGCCCAAATATATGTTTCCAGGGCGGGAAACTATATGAGGTCATGCAGTAGGTCGCAGCCGGGCTCCGAGGGCTCCCGCAAATCAAAGCTATGGCTATGATTAGGCTATGAGTTTCCCTCTCAATTCTCGTTTGAAATGAAAGAGGGAGCAATAACAAAGCGATAACCGAGTTATTAAAGTGGCCGAAGGGAAACGTTTCCAGGGCTGCCAGTCTAGCTGTTCAGAATTATGAAGACACTAACGTAGAGAACAGCAGCGCCAAGCCTGATGTAAAGCCTCGGAGAGCGTTCGCGGCTAGCTAACGAGATTGTCGCGGAAGCCTCGGGGCCGGCGCTATCGGCCATTGTCTGCGTTTCGCGACACTCATATCAATTAGCCTCGGTCGCTCGCACGCGGCTCACGGCTCACGGCCGCGCGGCGCAGGGCCGCGACCCACTTCCCTCGTCTTTCTATCGTCGACTCACAAGTTTGTCGAAAAGCGCGTGAAACGCTTCATTCAAATTCTATTGTGGAGAGAAAGTGGCCATCGAAAGTGTCTCCACAAAGGACGGCGGCGCCGGCAGGCGGCAGGGGTGGAGTGCGGCCCGCGCCGCCGGGACCGCAGCTGCTTGCGATGCGGCGCGCGGGGCGGGCCGCGTCCCGGCGCGCGGGGCGGGCCGCGTCCCGGCGCGCGGGGCGGGCCGCGTCCCGGCGCGCGGGGCGGGCCGCGTCCCGGCGCGCGGGGCGGGCCGCGTCCCGGCGCGCGGGGCGGGCCGCGTCCCGGCGCGCGGGCGGGCCGCGTCCCGGCGCGCGGGCGGGCCGCGTCCCGGCGCGCGGGCGGGCCGCGTCCCGCGCGCGCGGGCCGCGTCCCGGCGCGCGGGCGGCCGCGTCCCGGCGCGCGGGCGGGCCGCGTCCCGGCGCGCGGGGCGGACTGGTCCCGCGCGCGCGTTGGTGTTGGTCGCGCGCGTGTTTACAAACACAGCCCCTCCCGCGCGACACGCCGCTTCCTCCACTCACTTAGACAATTTAATTTAACAAACTGGTCTGATATGGTTTACTTTATAATTATTTCTGTCACGACATTACAGAAAATGTACAATACCGGGAATTGGATCGCAGGTAATATTTAAAACGTTACGTAACGCTAAACGAGAGCTGATCCTGAACATATCGCGCGCATCTAGGGTAATAGAGTAAGATATCTCAAGGACCCCATAAATATCTCAAAATTGGCCGTCAAAGCAAGTTAGCGGGTAAGCATGTGTTCTTAGTACGTACTAACTCTACTCAATCGTCCACATTTCGTTCATCAGAAAATACGTGACGTCTGGCGGCTCTGGGATCTTGGACTATAAGTTAGTACGTAGTACATGTATGAGTTCAGGAGCGCGCGGCGGCGCCGGCGGCCTACAACCGGTCCCGGTTGAAAGCGCGAGTCCCCTTGACATTGGCGGCCGCGGGCCACGGCACCGAGCCTCGGCCCCACGCCCCGCCGCACACGACGTGTCATCTCCCGCTCCGGCCGCGCCCGGCCCGCAGCCCGCCCGGGCGCGGCCGCCGACTCGCTCCACGCGGGTTACATCACGATGATGCATGACTTTCACATTTCGCAAACCGTATTGACGACTTAATCAGCGGTGTTTGTAGGTCGCCGGCGAGGAAGGTCGTACGTGTCACTCTCGTTTACACTAATACATTCTAATAAATACTTTGCACAAATGAATACGAAATCAAAATATTTGTTTTGATAGCGTTTTAAGCCGGACGTAATAGCGACTAGCGGCGCGGGACAGGGTGGCAACCCCGTAACTTTTCAACACCAAATGAGCGTAGTCAGCGGCTTCTTCAGACTGTTCGAGCGACGGCATTTTCGTGATTGAGATTTTTAGAACGCAAATGAGACGTATACAATTTTTATGCTCTTTCTTTTGTTTTTATTTTTTATTAATTGACGTGTAAATTGTACATTTATGAATAAAGTACTTTGACTTTGACTTATATAAAAGAAAATATGAGACTATTAAGTCCTGCATATAACTCTATCAATATGTACATTTAGTTCTGATCGCTCTGGCTCGCTGCCCTCGGTTCAGTAGAAGGAATAACTGGACCTCGTCGGCCCCGCCGGCGCCGGCGCCGGCTGGCTACAGACGCAGGTAGAGAGATAGAGAGAGGAGTTACCATGCGGTCCCGCTCGTCCTCGATGGTGCGGATGAGGTGCGCGAAGTGGTGCAGCGAGCGCGAGATGACGCGCTCGTCCTCGGTCACGCTGGCTACAGACGCAGGTAGAGAGATAGACAGAGGAGTTACCATGCGGTCCCGCTCGTCCTCGATGGTGCGGATGAGGTGCGCGAAGTGGTGCAGCGAGCGCGAGATGACGCGCTCGTCCTCGGTCACGCTGGCTACAGACGCAGGTAGAGAGATAGACAGAGGAGTTACCATGCGGTCCCGCTCGTCCTCGATGGTGCGGATGAGGTGCGCGAAGTGGTGCAGCGAGCGCGAGATGACGCGCTCGTCCTCGGTCACGCTGGCTACAGACGCAGGTAGAGAGATAGAGAGAGGAGTTACCATGCGGTCCCGCTCGTCCTCGATGGTGCGGATGAGGTGCGCGAAGTGGTGCAGCGAGCGCGAGATGACGCGCTCGTCCTCGGTCACGCTGGCTACAGACGCAGGTAGAGATATAGACAGAGGAGTTACCATGCGGTCCCGCTCGTCCTCGATGGTGCGGATGAGGTGCGCGAAGTGGTGCAGCGAGCGCGAGATGACGCGCTCGTCCTCGGTCACGCTGGCTACAGACGCAGGTAGAGAGATAGAGAGAGGAGTTACCATGCGGTCCCGCTCGTCCTCGATGGTGCGGATGAGGTGCGCGAAGTGGTGCAGCGAGCGCGAGATGACGCGCTCGTCCTCGGTCACGCTGGCTACAGACGCAGGTAGAGATAGAGAGAGGAGTTACCATGCGGTCCCGCTCGTCCTCGATGGTGCGGATGAGGTGCGCGAAGTGGTGCAGCGAGCGCGAGATGACGCGCTCGTCCTCGGTCATGGAGGCCCCGATGCAGGCGAACTCGAACTGCTCCATGCTGGCCGCCAGCGCCAGCTGCGCCGCGCCCAGCCCTGCGCGGACAGGACGGTGAGAAACACGACTACATTCTATTTATTGCCCTGAAAAATGTGCTTCGAATGGAAATGTATTTGAATGTATCTAAAAGTATGTAAATCACTTATGTTGTACTTCGCAACTCAGATTGATTGATCATGGTCGATTGTCGATGATGTTGCTGAATTTGACGATGGCTGGACTGCTTTCATCTGTCTCTGAGACATGCAAAATAATTTAATGCAAAATATTGGCTTTCATATAATCTAGAGACAGAAAATTAAGTACGAATTCGCTGAAGTCGTCAAGGAAGTAAAATTTTATGAGTCTAGGGTGTCAAAAGGCGAACTTTTGCAGATTGCGGATGACTGCTCGAGATTTGTGGTTTTGACTAGCGTCATTGTATTCTAAATGGCCTTCTCAGCAACTGTTATCTGGCCAGCAAAATAAGAAGTCGTTGAACAGGCAATTCTTATGAGATTAATTTGTTGCTGAATCGCATCGGAACATTTGAAGGGATCGGGTTGAAATTTGGAACACATGAAATATATTTTTAATTTTTTTTGTCACTCAATCCAAGCTGTAGTTTATCATCAACCAGTAATTTCTAATGTAGTAATTATTAATTGATCAATTCTACGAAATGGTAAACCTCGCAGCGGTCGTGGGGGGCGGACCTCTCACTGCCGACCATCGTAGCTAAGATGCTCGACAGTGAGAGGTCGTGAAAGGCGGTGGTCTTCTGCGAAACCGTCATGCCGCGGAGGGAGACCGAGGAGCGAGAGAGGGAGATAAATCATATCACTCCTAGAAGCGGACACGTCCTGTCTCCAGCATAGGACGTTTAGGGCCGCCCGGCACTCCACCTAGGCCCTTTCGACGCGGTGACGCGCCGCTGGTTTCCGGTACGTCACTGGAGCCAAATGCGGGGATTCCGTCCGAGGCGGGCCCGCAAGGGCGCCGGCGTTGGGCCACAGTAGTCGAAGTGTGAGGAGTGACCCGGTGCCATCCCGGAGAAACCTGTGAGGGTTTTAAGTAGTTGGTAGGGGCATCCCTCCTGATGTCAAGTGCGACATAATATTATACTGTCGCGCGACGTTGCGAAATTTACCGTCGCATTTTTTTAAAACTAAAACCTGGCTAGATCGATTTATCGTCCCCGAAACCCTTTGCATACATAATTTCATGAAAATCGTTCGAGCCATTTCCGAGATTCAGATTCTATATATACATATACATACCTACAAGAAATGCTCATTTATAGGTAAGATAGTAAGATTGTAAGCAATATTAACTGTTTCTTCCACAATTTGCCATAAATGTAAAATGAATGTGTAGCGGTAAAGGAGAGCGCGGATGACCAATTGTGGCGCGCATGTCGCCGCCGCGCCGGGCATGCGCGGGCGCACGATAAGGCGCTGCTCTGATACCGCCGGCTCGCGTGCAGTCCTGCGCCCGCAACCACCAGCCACTGGCACCGAGGTGTGAATCACTCGTTTACATGTAGGTGAGTACCGCGGCGCGGGGCGGGGCGCGGGGGACGGGGCACGCCGCGCCGCCGGGGAGCGAGGCCGCGCTAATTAGATAACAAAGTGGACGCTCCTTCAATAGGAGCGGAGCGGGACACTATTACACTCGCTCGCGGCGGTACCGCCTCTAACCGACCACTACACGCGTGGTTCGTAGTAGAAGACAAAATTATAAATTTAATAATTAAATGTAGGGGCTTACATTTTCATATTATATAGTATACTTCGTTTTCTTAAATATGTACAGTACATTTTTATTATTTATCCTTAAGCGTAGGTTTAAACAAACACTTATTTTTCTGAGAGAAGGCAAACAAACTTGTCTTAACGATGAGGAAACTTGAGGTAAACATGACATTTGCTAGTGGGACTGAGCCCGGGGAACAGATGTAGGTTAGAGGATAACACGGCAACATTCCAATCAGCATTCATTCTTATTAACATAAGAATAAGCAACTGTTGAGATGGACTTGTAAATTATCACCATTTTGATAGTAGCTGCTAACTAAATCAATATTTCAACTAAAATGGTTCCACCGCCGGCCTCACCTACTGCACGCTGCTTCAGTTTGTCTGCTGTTCATTCAGTTACTAGGTTATTTAAGCTAGATCTCATAAAAAAAATATACATTTAGTTCAGTTTAACTAAACAACTTACAATTTATGTCCGGAATGTTTACACAAAACCTTATTTGTTTATGAAGTTTTCCTCAAGAAATAAACTCATCTAACAAGTAAAATAAATTGATCATCGGGCACAAGGGGCTCTATACAGTGATTGAATGTGCATGTACACCGTGCAGGAAGTATGATGGAAAGAACAAATTAATAGTTGCTGTGTGACAAAGTAATGAGCTGTGGTTCCACCATAACATCTATCATGTGGCAAGAAAACCCAGTGAATGATTATTTTTACAGTTTAATTAGTTCGAGTGACCACATAAGCAATTACACAATGCACAGAGGGAATTACATCCATACTTAATACACAACTCAATATACTTTTCTCTTGTGTTGCTATGTAGTTTGATAAATACTTAGTATCAACTTGTTACTTAATGGCTAAGAAAACAATGAAAAATGAGATTAACAGAATGGATATTGAAAGGTACAATAAAGAGGAACTGTGTTTTCATTTTCAAACCTATTTTCAATGTAAATTGTCATGAAAAGTGGGTGGAACAGAGATTAGCTAGAGATTACACAACGCAGCAAGATAACGTATCAATATTGTGATATGATGTTTGATTGTTTCAACAACTGCTGCAAATGAGGTAATTTACCAGACTGTACACATTCCCCGCTCCACAGCTCTCTGGACGGGCGAGGCGGCCAGGAACAAGGACTGGGAGTCAATGTTTAACTTATCAAAGAGCTGCTGTTTTCTTTTTTATTATAATTCTGACGACTTGATGAGAAGTACGAGCATAATAAATGTAACCCTGAAGAATGATCCCACTAGGACAATTTCAGACTACACTTACAATACCGTCACTGACAACCACTGCACATCACATCCCCAGCAGCAGAGTGGTTTACACCTGCCTGGATCAGATTTGGTGAGGATATTATTCCGGCAAAATCATTGAACTGTTTCAAGAACAAACTGGCGAAATGGATAGCGAAAGAGTACTTCATTTTAACAGACAATTACTTAAGTACCTATAATTTTATTTCAACACTGACATAATATAGGCATATCAGCTAAACCTGCTCGCCTATTATTCAATAAATAAATAAATTGAACAGATGTGAATCATTCTTACTAGATCTAATGGAGAAAGTACAGAATTAGCTGTTCTTTCTTATTTATTTTTGAATGGGACTGGTGGCAGTTAGCCTCTGATCTTGGGGTGCCCTCTACTGCCTTCCAAGGCTTTTGCTAGTTTTTGTAATATTTATGGGTCTCAGAGAATGTTTATGGACAGAGATAAAGCTATGAAATGAGTTGTGAACCAGAAAGCTCCGGATAAATAAATCTAGATAGCTGTTGTTGTGCTTCCTTCGTTTTTCATCCATTCTTCAGTGCAAGCAAAATCACATATTATACAAATGTAATTATATAATAGGTAAAGCTGTGAGTGAGATATGGCAATGTAATTGTACCTACATACAATCTTCCTCCATTTATTCTATGATACCATTGTGTAGGCATTGTTGTTTGATGTGTGATGTTGTTATGTAGGTCACTATTGTTATTTGTTTTGTCAGCTTGTTATCAGTGCATTGTTATAGTGGAGACATGCAAGCCGAGCGGAGCGCTGCGCGGCACAGAGCAGGCACGAGTAGCTGTGGCCCTTGCAATGCTCGAGTAATGTCACGACGCGGCCTTGAGCCCCCGCGCGGCGCTGGCAGGCGCGCACCCGCAAGGGTGGCGCGCGTTTACAGGGGCGGTCAGACAAGCAGTACTCACGCTTGGCGGCCTGCACCACATCTTTAACTTCCTTGATCAGACGCTTGATCTGCTGGCTGGTGCGCTCTAGCTCCTTCTCATGCCGCTGAAGATTGTCCCGGAAGTGCGGGCTGTCAGCCAGGCACTCGGTGAACTCCAGAGGCTGCAGCCCCACGCCCATGGCGGCCGCGGGCAGGCCTCAGCTCGGCGCTACGCTGCCGTCCGCAGCCACTTTCACCTTGCGCCCACACCCGGGCTCATCGCGCGCGCACCAACACTGCGATCCACACAAGGACGGAACACGTATGTGACCACTACCTATCTATTACACTTCACTGATTGTAAGCTTTTTTGCTAAATAAAAGCACAAAAACTATTTTCACAATCAAGAGCAATAGAAACACAACTTCTGCGCAGCTGTCAAAACTTGACTGACTAATTTGGTGTTGCCAGGAGGGTCATTTTAAACGTCTAAGTTTTCGAACCTAAATTTGCTAAAAATTCGGTAGGTCAACATTTGAAATTCCAGTTTTTCTTATCACACCCTCTGTAGTGACAGATCAGTCAAACCTGATTGTGGTTGTAGATACTGTCTATCTACATCGCTGACAAAAAAATGTCACTTTCTCTCATACCAACAATTTGTAACGAAGTTTCCGATTTTTTTATTCTCACTGTTCTGAAAGTAAGGTTAAACTAAGAAGCAACTAGCATAAAAAGGTAAAAGAAAAAAAAGAAGGAAATCAACCCGCACTGAGCCAACACAGTGGATCATGGTCTTGACTTGCTCCTTGCACGAGAAGGCCCCAAGTCCCAGCAGGGAACCTTTAATAGGCTGCTTAATCAAATGCTACGAATTAATCTCATTATTTACATTAGTAAATGTTATGGTTCGAAGCATAAAATTAACGAAGACAATAAGACGTCATTAAGATGCTAACAAAGCTGTCCATGATAGTTATCAAATTCTTCATAGATGGTATCAATGTTTCATTTTGTTATAGAAGCTGTTGGTGAATATTCACTGCTGTATCGCTGTGAATGTTATTTAAATTTCTATGAAATTAATATAATATTGAAATTAAATTTATGACTTGTTTATCATTTATCCATAATAATACTACCTAGTTAACTTTCGGGAGCGCGAGAAACTGTTTTTAAAAACTAAATTTAAAGTTAAATTAAAACTAAATACGTCTAGATGAGCCGAAGAGTTTATTCAGACTGCCTTTGCTTATTACAATTAGCCTTAAAGAGAACTTATAATCTAACCCAGACGCAACTATGCATTTCTGGGTGGCATGGCGTGATGTCGCCTGATCCTGCGTAGGCGCAAACGCTAGGTCAGCAACTTATGCAGGTTCTCGGGAACATAACGCCTTCCCCCTCAGACCCGAAGTTATTGGAAAAGGATTTTCCATATAACTTCGCTTCTACATTTTCCTTATCCTATTTATGTTATTATATGTACTATACTCTAACTTAATACTAATGTTGTCTCTACAATACGCAATTCCAATACTTGAAAAGGGTGAGTAGAGGCAACGAGCTTATATTTAATTTAAGTATGTAGTAAAATTGGATTTGCGTTCACATTTTCAGGGTCGTTTACATTAGAATTGATTTTACGTAATTTTCGAACAAGTGGTATAAACTTTTTCCAAATGAGGTACGCCAAGCATGACGACAACACTAAATAGAGAACACTTGTGGCTATGCCAAGGCTTTTCACTTCACTTAAATTTGGAACACTTTTCACACTCTTTTTAAAAGGTAGTTGAGATGCTGCACTTCGTCTAGGTTGATATCTTGCAGGTCTATAGGTTCGGCTTCTTCTGTGGTATTATCTGGTAAGGCAGGTAAGTTTACAATAGGTAAATGGCTGTACGAATTTCCCAATTCACGGAAATGGTTCGCTCGTAAACGAAGAGCATCAATTATAACATCACATGGTTTTTGGATTGTAATGAGGTATGTCCCTCTCAATGGCTCTTGGGTGACGTCATCGTCACATTTTTGGGTAAGTACTTTTGTATATTTGGAGAATATAATCCAGCTGTTATCTGAAATTCTCTGGACCTTTAAATCTTCTGTAGTAATTCGGTGTGCAACACATTTTGAGGGGTGTTGTTGGTACTGCATCAATTGTTCAACGCAGGTTTCTCTGGAGTAGGGGGCAATGTCGTTCTCGGAGCACAAATATTCCTTGGCAGTTATCTCTTTGCATTTTTGGGCAATTGGGCGATATCTTTTCTCATCCTGGAGTAAATAAGGATATTGGGAATAATGGTGAAGGTATCGGTAGTAGAGTGGTTGAGCATGGGTAATGGGTACAATTTATAATATACATAGCATTCCTGTTCTACAAGTGGTACATCTATAATAAATCTTATGTTACTATCCTTAAGGTAAGTTTTGACAGAAAATGTTTCCTCTAAATTAATTAAATTCTGGTCATTTACTGGATACATGAGGTTGCCGTATGTACTTATATCTTTCAACAACTTTAGGATTTCTACAGAGTCTATTACAGTTTTATGTAGTACTGAAACCTTGCTGAGGGCTAAAGCCGTCTGTACATCGCTGAGTTTTGTCGAAATAGAGCGGAAGTTACTTATAAAAGATTGAATACATTTATAATGTGGAAAATTACAAAGTCATCATTATCTCTAGATTTTATAAATTGTTCTATTTTGTTAACTCTGTCGTTCAATATTTTTGTATTTTCGTTTACCATTTTAGACGAGTTTACTATGTGATCCAGCATTTCAGAAATAATAGTAATTTTACTAGAAATGGCTTGCTCACGGGTTTTAGTGTCCGTTATCAGTTGTTCGAAATGGATGGCGTCGTCATTGTCTAGATTTCCTGTTATTACTTTAATTAAGGAACCTAGAGGGTCAATAAGGCCACGTTTTACCCGCTTAGTTGGCATTAGTTGCCCTAATTTCTCTACAGCCTCGTCGCGGATGTAGTTTATTTGGGACTGGAAGTCTTTTGAGTTACTGACAAGAGAAGAAGCATTTTTAGAAGACGATATTTTGGCACAAAATTTAGAGTACTGTTGCGAATTGAACTGTAGATCGGATGCTATGCCTTTCAGATCTATGGTTTTTATTATAGACCAGCTATCGACCTGTACAAAAGCACGGCCTTGTTTAACTGGGAGGAGACCTGGGTTTTCATTTACTTCTTGAAGTTGTAGGCCCTGGCTCAGGAACCCTCGGGTTTGCATCACCCATATCACCACCGCCAGGAGGGGGCGCCACCTGCGGAGGGCGTTTTATATTTTTAACTGGGACTTTAGTTTCTCTATCTCGGACTTTTATAGGTAGTACATTACGTTCCACCTCACCACATACTATTGCTTTTTGATATTTTGGCTTATCTTTAGATTGTCGTTTGTTAACCGCCTTTGCGTACAGAGTTTGACCCTCTTGGAACTGTGGTCCTATTTCGCCACCGCGTTTTTCTCTCACCGTTTCTTTCTTACTTTTCATTTTTGCCGCAATGTGTTTATACAATTCTTGAGTTCGTTTTCGGTGGTCCTTTAATAGCTGTTGTTTGTATGCTTTATCGAATTCCACGTCAAATGTAGAGTTAAGCTCTGTGTGTCCGAATACTATTTCAAAAGGGGTTAAATCTGTAGCACTGTGTATAGTATTGTTGTATGCCATTATTGCATAGGTCATCCTATTTGTCGCGTCTGTATATTTCACTTCATATTTGGCTATTCTGTAGATTTCTATTATAGTAGAGTGAAAACGTTCTACAATGCCAACGGAGTTTGGATTATTTGGTGTTGTTATGTGTAGTTTTATTTTGTATAAATCTGTAAGTTCTCTGAGAAGTTCGTTATTAAACTCAGAACCCGGGTCACAACTTACTCTGCGTGGGATGCCATAAAACTGAAATATTTAATAAGGGCTCTCACTACCTCTGGTGTAGATCGAGATGGTATTTCCAATGCTTGGCCTAATTTACTAAATGCGTCGACTATGGTTAAATAGTGTTTTGATTCTATTGAAAAGACGTCCATAAATACTTCCTGAAAGGGCGCGTCTTGAGTGTCTGTTAGTTGGAGTACTGGTTTAATTGGTTTCCTGTCATATTTGGTTGTCCTACATTTGTCGCAAGCATTGATAACGGCGGAGACCGTGTCAAGCATATCTGGCCAGTAATAATTTCGCTTAATTCTTTTCACAGTTTCGGTGATTCCACGGTGGCAAGTCTTGCCTTCGTGTAATTTTTGTATAATCAGTTTTTGTTCTGCTTCATCTTCAATGTTGATTACCCGCTCAGTACATTCGTAGAAATTAATTGAGCCTTGCTTGAAAAGGGTGATTACTACGTTACTGAATTCCCGACGGTGTTGTGTTGTTTCAAAATAAATGAAGTATTTTATTTTTGGTCTAATATATTTCTTTAGAAATTCGCATATTAGATCTGGTTTGCCGTGAGGAAGGAAAACTTCTAATATTTTCTGATGCTTGGTGGAGATGTCAGTTACTTGGAGGTCGTTAGTAAATTTATGGAACACAAGTATTTGGTTTGGTTTTGTATCTACGGCTTCTTCTAGAATTGGTATGCCTAGTGACTCTAAATCTTTACCGGAATGTATAGTTTCTGTCGCGCTTGAGCTTGTGTCTGAAGGTACTAATAAGTCAGGCTCCTTTCTCAAGATTTGGTCTATGGTGTCGGTGTCTGAAATTGTAACAGGGCTGTCGGTTGCTGTTCTCTCAGAATCTGATATTGATATGGTATCTGAGTGATCTTGTTCTTCGGGGTTTACAATCATTGATCTGTTGTCGTTGTCCTCGGCGGTAGTTAGTGCATTCAACCTAAGTCGGGAGAGGGCATCCGCGTTAGCATTAAGTTGGCCATTTTGTGCTTTATGTTGAAATCGTACTCTTGAAGGCGAAGTCGCCATCGTGTCAGTTTGCTCCCTGGCTCTTTAAGTTGGTACAACCAAAGTAGAGGTTTGTGATCGGTAACAATGTCAAATTTTCTACCGTAGAGGTACGGTCGGAAGTGTTTAGTGGCCCATATTATAGCCAGTAATTCTCTCTCTATGGCACTGTATCTCTTTTCTGTTTCGCTTAGGGTTCTGCTGGCGTAAGCGATTGGTAAGTCAGATCCTATAGTCCCTTGAGAAAGTACTGCTCCTAAAGCTACCTCAGAAGCATCGGTGGTTAATATAAATGGTTTACTCATGTCCGGATACTGTAATATAGGTGCATTAACTAACAACTCTTTACACTTCTGGAAGGCTTCTATATATTTTTCTGTCTTCTCTACGGTTTTGCCTTTTCTTAAACAAGCGGTTAGCGGTTGAGTAATTCTTGAAAAATCTTTTATGAATCTTCTATAGTATCCTATGAAGCCTAAGAATCTTTTAATTTCGGTCTGTGTTTCAGGGATCGGATAGTCTAACACTACTTGTATCTTGTCGTTGTTTGGTCTGAGTCCGTCTTTCGTCAGCGTGTGTCCTAAATATTGGACTTCCTTGCAAAGAAATTCCGATTTGTCTAATTGGACCTTGAGGTTGGTAAGTCTCAGTCTGTCGAAGACGGCGCGTAATTTCTCTAGGTGTTCACGGAGCCCGTTGGAGTAGATGAGTATATCGTCAAGGTACACAAGGCAATGGATACCCTGTAAGCCTCTTAATACATTGTTCATTGCTCGCTGAAAAGTTGCCGGAGCTGTCTTGAGACCAAATGGCATTCGGAGGAATTCGTAATGCCCGTTTTGTGTGGAGAAGGCAGTTTTCTGTCTATCTTCTTCTGCTATTTCTATTTGGTGGTACCCAGACGCGAGGTCTAGCGTCGTGAAATAGTTGCTTTACCTAGTTTGTCAAAAGGTCGCAAATATTGGGGAGTGGGAATCGGTCGTCAGTTGTGATTTCATTTAGTCGCCTATAGTCTATTACCATGCGATATTTCACCTGGCCAGAGGCATCCGACTTCTTCGGGACTAAATGCACTGGGGCACTCCATGGTGAATGTGACTCTTGTATCACATTATCTTTGAGCAGCTTTTCAACTTGGTTCCTAATTTCTTCCGCTTGGGCCGGGGCTTGTCTATATGGCTTGATATAAATAGGATTGTCGTTAGTCGTCCTTATGTGGTGTTTGACCTGGTTGGTGAAAGTTAAGGGTAATTCTTCACTATAGAGTATGTCCTTATATTCAGTGCACAGTTCTAGTATAGCGTTTTGTTCTTCTGGTGGTAAGTGATTAAGTCGTAATTTTGTCAAATTTTGGGTGAGTATTTGGTCAACTTCTACGTCTGTTAAGTCTGTCGTGTTAATTTCACATATGTAATTTTCATCTGTGAGTTTTTGGACCTTAAAAGGTTTCGTTATTTTTAAAGTTATGTCGGCGTCAGAAGTATTTTGTATAACGGTGGTCGCATAATAATTTTCACATTTCACTAGGGCTGTAGGCATTCGGATTTTGAGTCGAATTCCAAAAATTTAGGATAGCATCCCCTTTTTCGAGATCTACAGGCAGCTCTACACGAGTTTCAGTGCGCGCTTTGAGGTTAAATAAGTATTCCTGGTCGTTCCAAATCGGGATATTGGCATGTTGTGTTTTTAAAGTTTTGTCGTTCAGGTCTATTTTAGCCTTTAGCTTCACTAACAAATCCCAGCCAATAACTCCGTCATACTTGGGGTCAACGTCATAGATGAAGAATTTGTGATACATGTCCTGGCTGAAGGCCTTAAAGAGTGGTATGTCCGCTACCTCTGTATGAGAGCTAGACGCGTGCGTGCTTGTTACTTGAAACGGTTCGTATCTTTTGTACTGGGCGTAGTACATATCCGCTTTTGTTGGGCTGATAAAACACCTGCTACTGCCGGAGTCTAACATGAATTTGCCATCTATTTCCGTGATTTTTATATAGGGTAGTTTGAGGGCGGCATCATAATTTAGTTCGATTACCTCGGAAATCTCTGGGTCACTTCTACACGAAAATTTTCCAAATTTGTTTCTTCCCCTTATATTATCATATTCCTGCACTGGTTCCTGCATTTCCATAACAGGTTGTGGACACTCCCGGGTTGGGTCTGCGTAATAATAATTCTGCTCTTCCTGGTAGTTGTTGTCGCTGTATTCGTACTCGTTCGGGTCGTCTGTTGTTCCACATTCCTCGGCGACTATTTCGTTTATGGGTAGTCTTGGCACTGGTTGTGCGGCAGTCCTCATCGTCACATCGCTAGAAAACGGTTGAGGATGACGATAGCCTTGAGGCTGCGGCGCTCTGTAACCGAATTGTCCCGGCTGTGGTCTAAATCCGAACTGATGTTGTACTGGGGGTCTGTAGCCCATCTGTTGTTGGGCAGGATGCTTATAGCCAAATTGTTGCTGAACCGTTGGCTTATAGCCAAATTGACCGGGCTGTGGTCTAAAACCTAGGGGTTGTTGGGTCGGAGGCCTATACCCAAACTGCTGTTGTGGTGCAGGTGGTTTGTACCCGGATTGATTTTGTGGCACTAATGGCCTCGCTAGCATAGGTTGTATAGCATTCGGTCTGACTCCAAAATACGGGGGTCGGAAGTTACTATTTGGGGGGTTGCATTATTGCCTGAAAGGCTTGAGGCTTCGGATCCAGCATGGGTGGTTTGGGTGCCTGGTTGTGAAGCAACCTGGACCTCATTAGATACTGCTCGTGAAAATTAACTTCATCCATCACAGTTTTTAGGGCCTCTTCTAAACTGGTAGGGTTCTTTAGTCTTACTATTCTCACTAGGTGTTCCGGCAAATTATATAGGAAAACATTGAGAGCTGTATTATTATGGATGATGGCCTTTGCATGTTTAACTTCGTTGGAATTAGTGACATTAGTGTTAATTTTGGAAATTAAAATGGCTCTTACATCCTGAATGCGGCTACAAAAATCAAGGTATGACTCATTAGATTTAATTTTTAATGACTCCAACTCTATGGCTACACACTCTTCGCTTCTATGATCTCCGAAATGCTGAATTAGTAGTGTTTTGAAATCGTCATAACTTTCAAAATCACCCCTTTCGCTGATAAGGGCGGCGGCTCTACCTATGACTCTACTAGTTATTGACTGCATTATATATTCGTTGCGTTGAGCAACGCCTTGAAATTGTCTGATAACATACTCGCATTTTCTGAGGAAAAATGCGAGCATTTTAGTGTTTCCGTCAAATTCGGGAATGAGCTTAAGCATGTCGCGCAACAGGGGCGGCGCTATTTCGTTAAGCTCAGTCATTTTGCTGTTAAACAGTTTCTAGTTATACTACTTATATACTTCCTTACTTAATTAATGGTGCAATTCTAGTCACCGTTTAAATTATGTTATAACCTAGAGTACTTTTGTGCATTTGTAATCACGCTAGTACGTTTACCTAACTTAGCGTATCTGAGCATTTGTAATCACAGTAAACATCTAAAATACTTATCTAATTGTGCAGTTCTAGTCACAGTTTAAATATAGAAATATAAAATAATTGTGCAGTTTTAGTCACAGTTTAAATCTAAAAATATAAAATAATTGTGCAGTTTTAGTCACAGTTTAACCTATGTAGAGACCTGTGCAGTTTTAGTCACCTGGTTCTACAGCTTAAAACTAAACAGTATTTCATGGATAGGATGGGAGGAAACGAAGGATTTTACTCCAGTGAGTACTCTGTTCGCTATAACTTACTTGCCCATCTCCGTCCGGCTCCGGTTAACAAATTTCTTTGGTTCGAGGATTACCACTGCGGCCTTCTTCCGATTTGAGGGAAAACCGCTGTCACTGCCAATCACGAAGGTACTAACACTTTTCAAGCACTAGTCACGGATTTTACGTGGTCGCGATAGCAGCGGCTGGTAATCCTACCGGCTGCGCCAGTTAACTTTCGGGAGCGCGAGAAACTGTTTTTAAAAACTAAATTTAAAGTTAAATTAAAACTAAATACGTCTAGATGAGCCGAAGAGTTTATTCAGACTGCCTTTGCTTATTACAATTAGCCTTAAAGAGAACTTATAATCTAACCCAGACGCAACTATGCATTTCTGGGTGGCATGGCGTGATGTCGCCTGATCCTGCGTAGGCGCAAACGCTAGGTCAGCAACTTATGCAGGTTCTCGGGAACATAACGACCTACATAACACAAAATTCGGATAAAAATATTTTCACTTCTGCCGTGCGGTCTTAAGCATCCATATTTCTCCATAAATCTTCTAGAGGGTTTATTATAATATTCAACATAATGTCTCCTCGAATCGTCCAAAGATCCAATTAGTTATAAACTTGGTAACACAGAACTGACGGCTTTACAAGTGACGTTATATAAAAATGTATCCATTTTACCTATTACAAAATTCTACTACAATGAAGAAGCATTCGCACTTTCTACCATTCGATGGGACAACGTATATCATCCGTCCCAACCTTGCTTTGTGGCCTGAGATCAATGACTTTAAAACCTATGTCGATGCCCGAGGTAATATAAAAAAAGCGTTCTATTAGAACAGCAAAAAAAACATAAAACGATGTTCGGGTGAACTCGTGACCGCCGAGTGTACAGAGCGATAAGGAAACCATCAACCGGTCATTACTGCTGTGTCGCTGTGTTTACCATATTCTAGAGATGGGTAATTCTTAAATGAATCCTTCTTCAAACGAACAGTTGCGTTTAGTTCCTGCACTAGTTCAGTTTGAATACAAACATATTTTTCGTTCAATGAGGCATTTTCCAGATGCAAATTTACTTGCCAAAGATAGTTCCATATATTGCCAAGTGTGGCACTACTGTTGGTTTTTGAGAAATTTATCTATACAAAATAAAAAATGGGTGCCGCCTATGGTGAAATTGGAAACTGTCGTTGACAGATCTTTATGCATTTTGAAAACGCCCCATCAGTTCAATAGTGGTTCAATAGGAGCGAACTAGCGACCAGTTGTGTTTTGTTCTTCTTTCACTAGTTTAGTTTCAATACAAACATTAAGAAGTAGTTCATTTGAAGGATTAATTCAAGAACCACACATGACTGGAAACGTGTAAACATAATTATCTTTACATCATTAGTCCATCTCGAACGAGCGATACGTTTTTTACGAATAAACGATATGGATCTGTACTGAATGCAGATATTATCAATTGTGTTATTTAGAAGAAAATAATGTGCTGAGTTGCACGAACTAGACTTCTATGATAGATTTTTTAAAATATTTTTTTCCTTGTTTGAAAGCCATTGAGTAAATTGTACTACATAACATAATTTAATTAAACAGCGGAGCAAATGAAAGTAGAAAAAAATCTTAAGGGTCAGCTTAACCTAGCGTTCATGTATGTCCTCTGTACAATCTGTCAGCTAGATAATCATTACGGGCGATTTTTAAAACAATAAATACACTAACAGTCCCGTCATTATATATTTATGATTTTTTTTTGTTTTTTTACTCAATACTTATTTATTTATTTATGAATGTATAATGTATTCAAGAAAAAATCGAAGTCGACTGAAGAAATAGTGTGATTTGAATCTAAAAGCAGACCATAATCATAAAATTGTGTTTCTTAAATGCAGAATGAAAAAACGAATAACTTTTTTATATGTAATGATATTCGCTTCTATAATTGAATCACATTACAAGTGGAAGGTCTCAATGAAACTAGTTTTAAGACATAAAAACTACCTACTGGGCAAAGCATATTACACTGTAGATGATTTTATAAAGGACAGTTATGTTTGGAAAAGGAATATGTCGAAATCAGAACTATTGAATAAGGTTAAATAATACTGCATATCAATGTAACATTTTATAAGTACTGTATGTATAAATTATTTGACAATTTGTATCTTGTCATTACAAAACCTTTTTACAGCTGCATATGATTGGCAAGGCCCCTTTACAGCTGATTAGGTTTCACGTAGTAGACTCGTATTTGACATTTTTTTTGTATGTACACAGAATAATTATCTATAATTTAATGAGCCGTTTTCCGACGAGATAAAAAAATGGTTCGAAAATAGGACGATAGAAGGCGCTTGTAAGTTTAAGATTGCGATGTCAATGTCAAAAGCCACTGAGCCACATAGTGAGGTCCACTGGGAGCGCTGAACTTAGTTCGCATACCTGTGTCGAACTAGTTCGCTCCCATCTTTCGTTCGTTCGGTCTTTTTTAAATATTATAGAAGACAATACTGCAATTGTTTAATTCATACTGCGCTCCAATATTTAACTATTTCATATAATGTAAAATACAAAAATTTCACATGAATTGAGAAAAGTTCCGGCTGGTCTCGTCGGGAGAATGGCAACTGCCGATTGTTATCCTATCGTTTCGAAGAATATGTACGTAATGCCGCTAACTTAAAACGGTTAAGGAAAACTTCGTGAGGAAACCGACATGTACCTAGAATTCTTCGAGGTCATGACTGTGTCATCGGTGTGGATTGGCACACTGCGCCAGCGTGGTGGATTATGGGTATGACTCTCTCTTTGCAAAAGAAGGCCCGAGTCCCAGCAGTGGGAACAATTAGTGGGCTGCTTATGCTTTTGCTACCTGACTGTAGATGTCTACGATTGTTGTTATTTGCTATTGTTGTTGTGTTGTTGGTTGCTATTGCTTATGAACATCTGCAAACTCGGAAACGCTTTCTGTACATGCATAAAAAATTAAAATTCAAGAGAACTATAAATTGTCTGATTTAACAATTTCATCTATCTTAATATACGGATATTGTCAAAACCTTAGATTTGGACAGAAATGTTAAGTTATGTTAGACGTAATATAAGCGCCATCTATCATTTCTTCGTTTTAATCTCTTGAAAATGACTAGAAAATCTGTATCTAGACAAAATGCGTGGTAGAAATGCTACTTTAGAAATGCTTAACTTAATTTTTACTGTCGCTTTTTCGTTTCAATGATTTTCAAATCACAACGAAAATCACTACAAAAATTCGAAATATATTAAAATCGTTGCATACGTAACATACAATTCGGGTAAGAGCAAACTAAATCAGTCAGTTGACCATGCGGCATTACTGAACAATAGTGGATCGCCGAAAAATAACGGTCACGGAACCAGATAATCGATGAGCTAATTCGCATAGTTCACTAAAACTTAAAGAGCTGTTCTGTATACTCGTGGTTTGGTAACTAATGTCCCAACACTATTATTTTTTTATTTATTCTTGGCCATAGATACCACAAAACACTAGATAGATACCACAGACTAAGTAGAGAATAGATACTAGTCCTTCAGCCACAGATAAATATTTTCGTATCAGTGTTGCTATTTATATTTTTAACCCCCGACAAAAAAAAGGGGTGTTATAAGTTTGACGTCGATGTCTGTCTGTCTGTCGGTCTGTCTGTCTGTCTGTCTGTCTGTCTGTGTGTGTGTCTGTCTGTGGCACCGTAGAGCTCAAACGGATGGGCCGATTTCGATGCGGTTTTTTTTATTTGAAAGTTAATATCCGTGCGGGTGTTCTTAGCTATGTTTGGTTAATATCGATTCAAAATGGCCGCCTCCACAAAATGGCGGACAAAATATTTCTTTACAACCTACCTCAATATGGGTATCAAATGAAAGGGCTTGACTAGTAGAGTACTAAACGCTATAACAAATTTCAAATCCAAGATGGCCGCCACCACAAAATGGCGAATTATATAATATTTTTCACTACTACCTCAATATGGGTATCAAATGAAAGGGCTTGATTAGTAGAATACTTTGCACTATGACAAATTTCAAATCCAAGATGGCCGCTATCACAAAATGGCGAATTACATTTCCTTTTCACAATTCCTTAATATGGGTATCAAATGAAAGGGCTTGACTAGTAGAATGTTCTACAGATAGCAAATCTAAGGTAGTCGGGGGTTAATCAAAATTTTTAATTTTGTTCTTGTTGAATCTTCCTTTTACTTGTGCTTAGTTTGTGTCTCTGGATCGAGAGTTTTAAAGATTTTTATTGAAAATCGAATGTGATCAGTAACGATCTTTTATTCCATTATCAATTTAATTGACTATTTTTATTCCCAATATTTTAACACTAAAAAAGAAGAAAATTTGATTTATGATGAAATTTTTTCTTCGAGTATTAGGGTTTATAGAAGGTAAACAAACCAAACACATCAGCTGAGCTGAGAAGAATATTATAATTTATCTAAAATAAGTGATGTGTTCGGGAAACCTCCAACATTTTTAGTTATCGCAAATAATTTAGATTTACACTTTTTCCCTGAACATTGGGAGGGGCTTCGTAGTAAGAACACTTTTGAGAGTCTATGGTACAGACAAATCTTTTTGAAATTCCACACCGCCATCTAGTGCGTACTTTGGAACTATTTTTGTCTCGTCGGAAAACGGCTCATTGTAAGCGACGTTATCAAGTGTTCTTTTGAATTAATGGTTCGAATAAATAAATTGAATTGCAATGAATGGAATTCTGTCATTTATGAAACCAAAGAAATTTGCATTGTTATATTTCAATAAAAAATATTATTGCCTCAACAAATTTAGCTCGTAGCAATCACAGCTATGCTTTTCATTTATGTTTCAGTAAACTAATGAATGAAAAAGTCTGACTTCAATAGTCAAACTAGATGAAACTACAGAACGAAAAAATTTGATACTTCACGGTTATCAGCAGATATGAACACATTTTTTAAAATTCAATGAAACATGATGCTTTTGTTTTGCTCTCCTTCAGAGGAACTAAATGATGCATTCGACTTTTCAACAGGTTCTCCTTCAAAATAAATCGATATTGGTGAACAATTCACACACAGGACCATCTGGCCTCAAACTAAGCATAACTTGTACTTTTATGGCGGCTAGATACAGTACTTATATAGCTGTAAATACATGTCTATTATTTATTTATTTCATCAATTAGAACGGCATAACGCCAATTATACTAATGATAGATACATTTACTAACAAAATATTGTGAACAAAATTAAACAAAAATCAATTTATGTCATGATACAATAATTATGTTTTGTTATGATAATTATTAATTACGCACATTCATTTATATTAGGCAAATAGAAAATAACTCAAATGTTAATTAAATTAAATTGATAAAAACTTCATAAGATGTCAAAAATTAAATAATTATGTAAAAGTTAAAACTAAACAAAAATAACAAATACAAAAGCGATACATGAATAAAGAAAACACGAAAGTCAATATGTAAGTCAAAATATTAGAGTATTAGAGGAGGTAATGAGTAGTTATTATTAATTATAGGTACATATTCTCATTCCATTTTCTCACAAAAGTATAAGCACTCAGACATCAATTCCCTCTAGTCGTCGTCAAATACATCGCACTTTGGCTGTGCGTCTAGCATGGCGTTGAGCGCACCAAGAGATCGCGGCACCGGTGACGTAGCATGCGCTACCGTTCTGCACCTAGGGAGAGCAAACAGCTGGTGCCCTCTACCCCGGAGATACTTATCGGGAACAAATAAGCATGATAGCTGGCTACAGAGTTCCGGTGCATCAATTCTCCCTCGAAGTATTTTGCGCATTGTTGTCAGCTGGTCATAAGATCGTCTAACTTCTAATGAGTTATAACCCAGCGATCCCAGCAAGAGTTTTGTAGGATACATAAACGGATAATATCCATACCGGCGCTTGTACAGATATCTGAGGAAGGCCTTTTGAACCTTCTCCAACAAAAGGGTATACTTGCTACTTGCTCTCATGCTACTCGAGTTTGCTACGCACTAGCGCACTAAAAACAGCTTAATTATAATATAATTCGCCATTTTGTAGTGGCGGTCATTTTGGATTTGAAATTTGTTTAAGTGTATAGTATTTTACTAGTCAAGCCCTTTCATTTGATACCCATATTGAGATAGGTTGTGAAGAAAAATTTTGTCCGCCATTTTATGGAGGCGGCCATCTTGAATCGACATCAACCACACATAGCTAAGAACATCCGCACGGATTTAACCTTGAAATAAAAAAACCGCATCGAAATCGGCTCATTCGTTTGAGCTCCACGGTGCCACAGACAGACAGACAGACACACAGACAAACGACGTCAAACTTATAACACCCTTTTTTTTGTTCGGGCGCTAAAAACAAGTTTTTATCCATTTACACAATTTCGTGACAGGATCGAGTATCATATTTTTATGAAATCTTCAACTACGTCATCCAGAAAATTGTACGCAAATTTTAGTTTATGGTTCATATTTCACAAACCACCAAACCGATTTCTATAAAATTTATATGGAACCATTCGGAAAGCATACCCATACGAACACAAAAAGAAATTTTAAAATCGATGCAGCGGTTGTCGTGAAATCAGGTAACATACATAAAAAAAACATTGGGGTCGAATTGATAACCTCCTCCTTTTTTGGTAGTCGGTTAAATAAATGATGCGTTCGTACCACGATTTAGAACTATAGATGTGCCCTGAGAATCCTGAAATTGGTAACAAACTGCGTCTGGGTGTGTAGCGGAGTGATTTACACACCACCAATCTACTTGACCCCTCGAATTGCTAGCGGCGAAATATGCTGTGGTTCTACTTATTTTGGTTGTTGACAACGAATAGTGATAGGTAAAAACGTCCGACGTTCACCGCTTCCTACAACCGACTAGAATGGAAAGAGTGAGCTCACTCTTATCTACTCACCTCTTATCTTATCTATGTCATAATTCCGTGGGCCGTGGGTCTTGAAGCTTGGGAGGGCTGGCACACCTGCAGTCTAAATCTATGTGTTCGAGTGGTTCTCCTTCAAATGACGTACATTTCTACTTCTACTAGTTCAGTTGATTTTCAATCTTCGTCCAATTAAATCAATAAGGTATTATTTGCTTCTCGGTCTTTAGTTCCGAAATAATTGTATATTTCACTCGAACTACCAGTAAGGTTGTTCATTCAAAAAAGAAGGAGCCGTTTTACGACACATTGCCTGTCCTACAAAGAGTGACATAGTTCGGGAGTATTGAAAAGACCTGAAAATATATTTACATTTTAGAGACACATTTGGGGCACGACATTCTACGTATTCCCCTAGCGAGATCGAGAACTGTTGAAATAGTAGTTTTATTGGAAAAATTGTATCACAAGTGTGACATTTCAAAGCGTAGACAGAGAAAACAATAGAGCATCGTTTCATAGATTGAAGATGAATGTGTCACATGACCATAAACAAAGAGATGACATTTTCGTTTAACTTTTAAAAAAACTTTCGCCATTTGAACTTTTAAAGTTTTAAACTCACATTTGTAAATATAACAGAAATTAATCACGACGAAAATAATAATTTAATTACCTCAACAAACGTTTCGGCAGCGACATAACCGCCATTTAATAGTAAAGAAAAACTACCTATATTTTAAGTTTTACCAAGGGGCTCATCATATCTATAAATAAATAATAAATAAATACCTATTGGTGGACAATTTACACAAGGCACCATCTGACCCCAAACTAAGCAATATTTGGCGGCCAGATCGCTGATATAATACTTTTATATAT
Organism: Ectropis grisescens; assembly: GCA_017562165.1. Taxonomy (NCBI): domain Eukaryota; kingdom Metazoa; phylum Arthropoda; class Insecta; order Lepidoptera; family Geometridae; genus Ectropis; species Ectropis grisescens. Next base: position 24,339,734 of record CM029780.1, on the reverse strand, counting down.
TTAAATACATACTTACTACAGAAACACCCAGACACAGTACAAATATTTGAATTCATCACACAAATATTTGCACTGGGCGGGAATCGAATCCACGACCCTCGGCTTCGCAGGCAAAGTATTGATTGAGTAGATAGGTAGTAGCAATAAAACAAATGAATGTACATAGTTTACATAATTTATAAATGTAATACATGATCTGTAGAATAGCGTGTGCCGCGCGTGCGGCGCCGGCGGCGGCGGCTAGTGCGCGGCGGCGGCGCCCGGCTTGTCTTCCTCCTCGTCGGCCTCCTCGCCCGAGGACTCGTCGCTGTCCTCTTCCTCCGACTCCGAGTAGGAGGAGTCCCCGCCCTCCTCGCCTGCCGCACACACATCAACAAATCTTACAATTCATAAAACATGATAGATGAATAAACGCCAAGAAAGCATTCGTCGATATCAGTGTAACCTATCGAAAATCGGTTCCCTTTCCCGTCTGCTAGAGAGCGCTGTTCTATTATTTCAATCATTTTCGGAGCGATGCTTATTTTACTTATACACATATTACACAACCAAAAAATACCCCAATGCCTAAAGACAAAAGTCTTTAACCAGTGCCTGTTGCCAGTGATGACTTATGGAACTGAGACGTGGTCCTTCACTGTGGGCCTCATAACGAAGCTCAAAGTCACACAGCGAGCTACGGAGAGATCTATGCTCGGAGTCTCTTTGCGCGACAGAATCCGTAATGAGGATATTCGCAAAAGAACGAAAGTGGCCGACATAGCTCAAAGAAGAGTAAGCAAGCTGAAGTGGCAATGGGCAGGCCACATCGCTCGCAGAACTGACAACCGATGGGGAAGAAAGGTTCTCGAGTGGCGACCACGAACCGGAAGACGCAGTGTTCGACGGCCTCCCACTAGATGGACAGATGACCTCACAAAGGTCGCTGGAAACCGCTGGTTGCAGGTTGCGCAGGACCGTTCGTTGTGGAAATCTAGGGGGGAAGCCTATGTTCAGCAGTGGACGTCTTGCGGCTGATGATGATGATGATTACACAACATATAAGTTCAGTCAGCGAAACACGAATACTGTCGTCTCCAAGCGCCGGCGTGTGTGGTGTAACGATTCCTTTTACATCCACCAGAGGCGCAGCTGCCACGCGGGCGACAGGAACGCTAGCAGCCCCTACCTTCTACCTTGTCTACAGATTCGGTAGCATTTGCGATGCAAGTAGACAGCTTCCAAATATGGTGTATATTGTAAGAGTTTTAGTACCTACCAAAAATTCCTGTTTGACTTTGCTTTACTATAAGTAGGTATATTTTTTTCTGAAAAAGAGTCGCGTTTGACAGCGTATTGCCTGATGTTGACTATGGCGAGTGAGGGTGTGTGAGTGTGTACATATCAGCTGTTTTCTCTAAATTTTGTCTAAATACAGCAGTAGATTTCTTTTTATAGTATAGTATAGTCTATAGAGTGAAGACACAAGCAGGACATGTTTGAGGCTGATGGTAAGCAACAAGCCTGCCCACAGCTGCGCAGTGAACAAGACAATCAAGTCATTACCGAGCACTGCCCTGCACTAACACCCAGAGATTTAAGATGTATTTATTGTATGTATTGTGGCGCGGTGGTAGCGGCCGGTACCTGGCTCGCCGTAGGTGTACCCGGAGTAGCCGGAGTAGCCGGAGTAGCCGTCCGCGTCCGCGTCCTCGCCGTCGGCCGGCGCCGCGCCCTGCCGCCCGTAGCGGTGCGAGCGCGCTGCGGCGGTGACAGAACACTTTCAAACATTATTTCATGGCTTTTCCAAACACTCCGACCGAAGAGGTTTGACTCTACTTTTGTGATAACGTCTAGGATGTGGAGTACGTTGCCTGAGTGGGTTTTACCCGATGGTTACAATCTTGGTGTCTCCAAATCGAGAGTTAACAGGTAAACACGCTCCACCGTGGAACGCATCGTCGGTAACATCAGGCGAGACGGCCGTACAGAGTAAACCTATTAAATTGCCTCCGGTGACACAGTATCATCAACGTTGTATAACAGCTTCCAGTCAGGTCGGGACGTTCGGGGGTCGCGGCGGCTAGCGATCACCATCAGGCAGGACGTCTGCTTTGTTGTCAGTTTCTAAGAAAAAATATCGATATCAGGACATACCAAATCCAACATACCTATAAGCTTTTGAAGTATTTTTCGAGCTAATTAGGTTTTTTTTTTTTTTTTTTTTAATTAAGAAGTGACGAGACGAGCAGGTCTTGTGCCTGATGGTAAGCAACATGCCTGCCACATAACAGCGCAGTGACACGCAGCTATTGGAACATGAAGAGTCCAAATCATTACCTAGCACTGCACTGTGCTCATCACCCAGAGATCTAAGATGTTATATCTCTAAGCCCTGTAATTTCTCTGGAGACATTGCCCTTCAAACCGGAACACAGAAATGTTTTAGGTTATATCATATTATCATTATCGGAGTCAGGTACCTTATTCCTCAGAAAAATATGTATATATTATTCCTACCTGATTTAAACCTACCTGCTACTTGAATACATATTGGATTATCGCTAATATAAGTTTCCAATATATTATATTGGAAACTTTTGCACCCATTCAATTTTACATTAATATTTTCTTGTTGGATACATTTTGGAGAGTATGCAGCTCTTCTGCATGTGACGGTGACGGCGGTGGGGGAGCCGCGTGTGAGAGCTGCGAGCGAGGGTACTGACTGGACATGGAGAGGTCGGCGGTGACGGCGGTGGGGGAGCCGCGTGTGAGAGCTGCGAGCGAGGGTACTGACTGGACATGGAGAGGTCGGCGGTGACGGCGGTGGGGGAGCCGCGTGTGAGAGCTGCGAGCGAGGGTACTGACTGGACATGGAGAGGTCGGCGGTGACGGCGGTGGGGAGCCGCGTGTGAGAGCTGCGAGCGAGGGTACTGACTGGACATGGAGAGGTCGGCGGTGACGGCGGTGGGGAGCCGCGTGTGAGAGCTGCGAGCGAGGGTACTGACTGGACATGGAGAGGTCGGCGGTGACGGCGGTGGGGAGCCGCGTGTGAGAGCTGCGAGCGAGGGTACTGACTGGACATGGAGAGGTCGGCGGTGACGGCGGTGGGGAGCCGCGTGAGAGCTGCGAGCGAGGGTACTGACTGGACATGGAGAGGTCGGCGGTGACGGCGGTGGGGAGCCGCGTGTGAGAGCTGCGAGCGAGGGTACTGACTGGACATGGAGAGGTCGGCGGTGACGGCGGTGGGGAGCCGCGTGAGAGCTGCGAGCGAGGGTACTGACTGGACATGGAGAGGTCGGCGGTGACGGCGGTGGTGGGAGCCGCGTGTGAGAGCTGCGAGCGAGGGTACTGACTGGACATGGAGAGGTCGGCGGTGACGGCGGTGGGGAGCCGCGTGTGAGAGCTGCGAGCGAGGGTACTGACTGGACATGGAGAGGTCGGCGGTGACGGCGGTGGGGAGCCGCGTGTGAGAGCTGCGAGCGAGGGTACTGACTGGACATGGAGAGGTCGGCGGTGACGGCGGTGGGGAGCCGCGTGTGAGCTGCGAGCGAGGGTACTGACTGGACATGGAGAGGTCGGCGGTGACGGCGGTGGGGGAGCCGCGTGTGAGAGCTGCGAGCGAGGGTACTGACTGGACATGGAGAGGTCGGCGGTGACGGCGGTGGGGGAGCCGCGTGTGAGAGCTGCGAGCGAGGGTACTGACTGGACATGGAGAGGTCGGCGGTGACGGCGGTGGGGTAGCCGCACTTGGGGCAGGGCGGCGCGGCGCGGCGCTCCAGGCGCGCCCCCCGGCGCCGCACGTGCTCCTCGCAGAAGCAGGTCTTGCAGCGCAGGCAGGAGTACTGGCCCAGGCGGTTGCAGGACTGGCACTTGTAGGTCTCCGCCTCCAGCACCTGGCACGAGGCCTGGTGCTCGAACTGGTCGTCCTCGCACAGGAAGCCGGAGCAGAAGCAGCAGCGGAACACGCGCCCGCCGTGCTCCCACACGCCTGGGGACGAGCTCCTACTCACTAACACTCCTTTTATGTTCCTACTTAATATAGCTAGTTCATATTTTATAAGTTTTTTAATAAGTTTCCTGCTTAATAAACCTGGTCTCGACGCGCATCCCGCGAACCAGGAACCAGTGGCATGTTAGCCTAAGAACTCACGAATCGATTTTCACCCGCGACCGCCGCGGGTGCAGGCCCGCAGCTTCTGTTTTTTTCTTTTTAATAATGAGTGACGAGACGAGCAGGACATGTGCCTGATGGTAAGCAACATGCCTGCTACATAACAGAACAGTGGCACACAGCTATTGGAACATGAAGAGTCCAAATCATTACCTAGCACTGCTCTGCGCTTGTCACCCAGAGATTTAAGATGTTATATCTCTAAGCCCTGTAATTTCTCTGGATACATTGCCCTTCAAACTGGAACACAGTTATGTTTGCGCATTGCTGCTTGGCGGTAGAATAACTGGCAAAGGTGTGGTACTTCCTCAGGCGGACTCTGCCAAGAGTCTACCACTACATAGGATGCAGATATACATAGATGTAAAAATGAAAGCACAATACCGGCGAAATACTATTTTTTCACCCGTTTGCGGCCGATAATGTCAACCGCGGTGGCTGCGAAACAGCACATAAGCGAACTCGTGAGTTTTGCAATAAAACCGCAGTTGTACCACCGCGGCGGCCGCGGTCAAGCGAGTTCTCAGCCTCAGGCCGGGCTCCGGCGGGGAGCCGCGCTGGCCGGCTCCCGCCGCGGCTCACCTCGCTCGCACTCGAGGCACACGGCGTCGGCCAGCGGGCACGAGCACGCGTGCGCGCTCAGGCACTTCCTCCCGTGGCACACCCACGCCTCGCAGAAGTCGCAGATGGCGCCCTGGGAACACACCAACACACGCTGTAACACGCCGAGACAGTTCCGAACTGCAAAACTGTATCATGTGCACTACATGTGGAGTACACACCACACAGCGCACTCGGCTTGTACAGAGCTTGGAGACACATCAGTATCATTTTTTTTGCTGTATTACTACTTAACATCAGAGTGCCTTAAAAATCTAAACAATGCAAACAAAACTTTTATGCCATAAATACCACAATATGCAGGAGATAATGCCAACCTCCTTGTCAATGTCCTTTAATTACCTACAGTTCACCACCATGCTTCCTCTTGTTGGAGAGTAGTAAACCTCATGAGGTAATTAAAAAAGCTTTAAATAAGATAGCAAAGTTTTTTGTAAAATATTTGTCAGTATACTGGAGAATGACAATTTTGTATGTAGTCAGGGGTGTGGTGTTATGTGAAGTGAAGTGGGGCTGGGACGCACCACCATGGCGAGGCCGGTGGTGTAGACGCCGGGGTGGCGCACCACGCAGTCGCCGGCCTTCAGCATGCACTTGACCTTCCCGCAGTGCGCGCACGTGGGCAGGCGCTGCACGGCCGCGCAGAAGTAGCAGAACGCGCGGCTCTTCTGCTTCCTGCGCCGGGGACAAACACCACCAATACATTACATTGTTTTTAATACAACACCACCAATATGCATTTCATTGTCATTAATATAACACCACCAATATACATTTTATTGTTTTTAATAAAACACCGCCAATGTGCTTTTACCCAACTTTATAGGGTGAACGAAAACCATAAAAATAATTAATTACGAATTTAAAAAAATATATATATTTGTAACAGCCATAGCTTAAACAACCCACTAAATGTTCTCCCAGCTGGGACTCAGGCTTTCTCTCATAAGGAGAGAGTTAAGGCTATAATCCACCATGCTAGGCCAGTGTGGGTTGGTGAATGACAAATGGCTTCAAAAGATTCTAGGTACATGTTGGTTTCCTCACGATGTTTCATTTCACCATTTTAAGTTAGTAGCATTACGCACATGACTTTGAAAAGACAATGGTGCACATGGTTTTGAACCAGGGTCTCCGGATCGACAGTCGCCATTCCACCGACTAGACCAGCCGTAACTCCACACATGCTCCACACATGTGGAGTGGAACGGCCATACAGGCTCAATATCAATGTGATGTTGTTTAATATCTAAGCCACCACCACTTTATCTGTTGCTTGTTTCTAGCAGCCTCTTGTCTGATGGCAGCTTATTCCAATAATCATCATTACATCATATATGAACTTGCTAAACCAGACAGTCTCCAACAGTAAATCTCTCAGCGAACTGGAACGAAATGTCCGGTGTTGGGTGGCGGTGAGGCGAGGGCAACGTGGCAGGCGGCCGCCGCCGAGCTGCGGAGCGGGCCGAGGCTTACTTCTGGCACTTGTCGCACTCCATGGGCACGTTGCAGGGGTGCTGCGCGAGGTCTACGTGCTCGCGCGCCGCGCGGATCTCCTTCTGCCGGAGCTTCTGCTTCTCCGCCTTCTTCCGCTGTCCGGTCTTCTTTTTAGGCATCCTACGACACTGTCTGAACTTTATTTGTCGTCAAACAGAAAATATTAAATGTTTACAAATTATGTGAAGTAGCTTTTACAATAAAATATCAAGTCAGCTTTCGCTAAGAACTAAAACTAGATACGAGAATCGCAAACTTGTTACGAGATCGGATTATTCGCAAATAGCATAGCAATAGCATGGCTCTTAGGCATTTTATTTGACACTAATGACATTTAGAGAGACATTAATCAGCTGTTAACCAGAACAAATAACAAAGAAAACGTTGTTCCGTAATATCACCTAAAAAACTTAGTGCCTATTCTCGTTTTGCAAATACTATGTCAAATTGTTCTATACTTGAATTTCAGAGCACTTAAAATAAATAGAAATACCTATTAGGAGAATATTAGCGAACACTTTAGGAACTGCTAAACGGCGAAAACCTAATGAAATAAATTGGATAGTTAGTAATTTGGAACAGCTCTACAACACACATCACCCATCGGTTTTTTTACGTTAATTAGGTACCTACGTATGATAGTAACAAAAAACCTCAATTGCCAATTTCAAACTTCAGAGTTAACAGTGTGTTGATTTTATGCTAAAAGTAGTAATTATTTGTAAATCCAAATGTTCAGAATGTAATCAAAATCAAATCAAAATGTTTTTTTGCGTGGAGCTGTGTAGATCAGATGTTAAATTGTTAAAAAGTTTCAACAGATTATCCGTTGTATCGGGCGTGCAATATTAAATACAAACAAAACAAAATAATCGATGTGTTGCTATAAATTTACATAAATTCAAGAATTATATTTTTTTAACATACCTCTATACAACACAAATGCAATATTGATCTTAATCATAATAATATTCATACATTATAAATATAATGTTAATAAAAATAGGTTAATTATGTAACTTGGTCTATTGAAAATTTTGTGTGGCCCGAACTTAAACTTTGACCCGAACAACATGAGGAATTTATATAATAGGGCCCTATCAAAAGAAGTTGCCACGGGCCCCAAATCACGTAGTTACGCATCTGGCCACGAATTTATAGTCCGTTCCACGGAGAGGTGTAGAAAATGTAAACAAAGGTGCTACCGTAACATAAAAATCGTTTAACCTTAGTATTTTTCTAAAACTGTCTTAAAATATTTCACAAATATGATACGACTTTACTGTGATCTTAAATACAACATACTTGGATGTGTATTGATCAAATAATGATTTATTAACTTATCTTGAAAGTTATAAATAGTAGAAAGTGGTAGATACGGTTTTAAACAGTGGCAATTTGATCTATGTTTCTCAAACTGCGAATCTCATCAAAACATAAATGTGAAGTGAAAGACAAGTTTAATATGATATGATATGAATATGATATTAAAACCAGCCAAGTCAGACTGCTTTTAATTATCATCATAAATTATAAAAACAAATCATATTTTAAGTGTTTAAAACTAGTCTATGTTATCATAAATAGATTTTAGAACTGACCATTTAGATCTCTATTCTTTAGTCGTTGAAGTCAACAAACAAAGCATATAATATCATAATACTGAACTTTGATCTCACTTCACTTAAGTATACGCATGTTTCTGATTTTTGCACGTAAATTATAAGACGTTTACCTAATGAACCACCAAATAATGTCTATTTATTCGCAAGAAAATCTACTAATACTTTTTATAAGCGCAAAAGTTTGGATGTACGTTGCTCAATCAAGTTGGAACAGCTAAACGGCTCAGGTTTAAACGCAAAACACGGTTAGATTATGATCTGGAATGCATAGTTATAAGTTTATTTTTTGGAGGGAAAATTACGGAAAAGGGATCCAAGCGGGTAAATTTGCGGGGCGCTGCTCACATAAGCAACCCACTAAAAGTTCCTTGCTGGGGCTATAATTCTTCCGTGTTGGTGGTGGATGACAAGCCTCTCTGACCTCGAAAATTTTTAGGAACATGCCAGTTTGCTCAAGATGTTTTCTTTTACCGTTAGAAGCATTACGCTCATGAAAAAACAACTTAATATAAAAACAGAACGCTCATTAACAAATTTGTTTGGATGTAAAAATCTTATATTAGGATAGATGAAAACACTACCCAGTATTCGAAACGTTTTAAAATTAGTTGCAACAGCATCTAACGCAGTAGAAATTAATTGCATTTTTGAATGAATTACACCTACCACTCTTATTAAAAAATATCCAATGGGGCACTTAATATTAAAACTATTTGAATCTTCTCAGAATGGGTAGGAATAGTGCCACCAATATCTTTTGTGTGCCACCATTTGTTTTGTCATTTTACTTACCTTATTTGTTTGTTGCGGAATCAAGTATAAGGGCCACGTTAGCTATATACTCAGACTGGATTGCTTCTTTTAGTTCAAATATAAAACGTAGATCAATAATTATAGCAAGGAATAGTAGCTACATAGATTACCACTTATGTAGTTACACCACTTTTTATTAAGACAAAATAATAGCAATGACAGCTACACAGGTAGTAAGAACTACACTAGTGATGTACTGGATTGTGAAAAAAGTACATCCACGGATACGGATCTGAATGTGGATATATATACGAGTATCTAAAGCTGCGCTAGTAGGCTCATATTAGATTTCCCTGGGCAGGGAGAGAAAAACGAGTAGTGAAGGTGAGTGTTGATGTACGTCAGAAAAGGGCTCCTTAAGCCTACGCCCGAGTCACAATTCTCGGGATCTATTCGGGATTTCTCTCTCTCTGCCACACGATGGACCCGGCACGGTGAATCCATGGAATGCTAAGAAAATCGTCTCTTATATATATAGCTCATTAAGTGTAAGTTTACTAAGTTTAAAAAGTCAGTCATTTCACATACATAATGAAAAAGAAATTTAAGTGCTACATAACAAAACAAAGCTGTACTTAATAATTAATATTAATAAAAACTGTTTATATGTTACTATTGTGTTCCACGAACCAACCACCCAAGTTACTTCTGTATTAATGTTTTAAACTTATGCGCACCACATATTTAATAAACGTATAATTATAAAATAATAGAAATAAGACAAAAGGTTGGAAACTGACTTATTAAATTATATTTAACCTTGTTATGTGACGAAAATCTAAAAAGGCAAACAGAGACGCTTACACTGAACTATCTTCTAAAACAAAGGTTGAGAAATGCTGGTCTGTCATATTGAGAGTGACATTGATTTGTTTACATTTTCTACACCTCTCCGTGGAACGGACTATAGTTCATCTTTAGCGCAATATATTTAGATGATTATGTCTGATAGTCAGCTGGCAACATAATCCTAGATTGCGATTTGCGATTTCTCAAGATTAGGTGATAAGCAGACGTTAGTGATAACAAAATAAGAATCATCAAAACAAACAGTTTTCTATTATTAACTGTTGTAAGAGACAGTTTACGAGTGGAGTCGTTGGAACAGTTATGTGTTGACTCTTTCATTGCTTTTGTCTGGTCGTAGTGCGCAGTTATTCTTGTCGGATTCTACGCCATTGAAACATGATTTCTCCTCCGTCTTGGGTAAGTTAATTATATATATTACTGCTATAAAATACAATTAAAGCTTAAGTAGTAATATTTATAACAGAACACTTATTTAATTTTCTTTGTAAATATCTACAAACAAATATATGAATATTTTCTGTGTTTGTGAGTAGTGAGATTAACTCTTGTCCTTTGTTTATTAAATCAAATGGTGTTCAAGTAATTGATTTGAAGGTCCCGCAGACTATAGATAACTAGCAAAAAAGTGTTTATTTTATGGGATAATATTATTATGAGCTAGGTTTAAGTCTCCATTTTTTTTATAAACACATTAAGGCTGTTATTGTTGTCTCTTTGTTTATCTCTTTACTGGGGGTAGTGACCCTTGCAATGCAGACCTTTGAAAGTCAGAATGGAAAATTAAATGCCAAGTGATAAAACATTGATTGTTCTTGGTTTCAATTAATATTAATCATAATATTATGATATCACAAACAATACTGAAGACAGTCATTGTCCATTCTTACCTCCAATCTCGTTTTTTGATGGTCTGTCCTTCTATGTACCTGAATTGGCAGTCAAGTCCACATGAAACCAGACGTCAAGAGTGGAAATGAAACACTAACAGAAGCTTGTGAAGTTGACATGAAGTATTTGATTTATTAAAGTTAGTTTGTAAGTGTAATATTTTTTACTATTTCTTTAACACCGCATTGAAATGTTGAATAAAATAGTTTAGCTAGTTTTGTGTTGTTAGCCATAGTAGCCATAGTATATTGGTATATTATATCATAGCCTGAATCATACTTTGGTTCAAAAGTTCACAAGTATAAAAGATACTAAAATATAAAAATGATACCAAAAATAAATATTGCAATGTAAATTTTAGGTATAATTTTAATATATATACATATGGATGCAAAACAGCATTAAAATTAATCATCGTTATATTAAAATTTTTTTTTTTTTTGGTAACTTTGAAAACAGTCCGATATGTAAGTTCATAAGAAATTGGGGATAGGGTTTTGGTAGACAACTGAGGCCAGCTAGCATAGAGTGTAATAAAGAGAGTGCGTGCGGCAGATGAAGCGCGTGGGCGGCGCGCGCGTGGGCGGGCAGCTGGCGCCGTTCTTCCAGAGCGTGTGCGTGTACTTCGTGGCGTTCGCGGCCGGGGCGCAGTCCTCGCCCTCCGCGCGCGCCGCCGCCTGCAAGTGCGCGCCCGTGCTGTGCCTGCTCGGCGCGCTGCTGTGCCGCGCCGCCGCGCTGCCGCCGCACAGGTCAGCTGCCACACACACACACACTGATATGTGACAGACTTTACAGAAGACTAGGAATACAACCAACAGCGTTTGGGGACTTTGAGAAGGCGTTTTACTCCGTCGAAACCTGGCCTGTTCTGGAGTCCTTACAGCGATGCCAAGTCGACTGGCGATAAATCGAGAGAGATTGGCGAGATGGACGCCATGAGGAGAATTTAGCTGGGCAGGGTAGCATTTGGAAAACTTCGGCGAGTCTTCTCGTGACCCATCTCACAATGTCTTAGGACAAAAGTGTATAATCAGTGCATTTTATCATTCATAACCTACGAAGCTAAAACGTGCAAAATTCAAAGTCGCTTCTTAAGTTCGCAAAGTTACTGCTGAAACCGACACATGTCTCGGTCTCGTGTCGAGGTCGCGGCGCGAACCACCGCCTCTAGCGAGCTATGGAAAGAGCCAAGCCTCAGTAGTCGTAGCCTGGTCACCTAGGGTGAAGTGAAGAGGAATCCCGAAGTGAGGCCGCTGGTCTAGGCTTTGCCTCTAAGCCGACGACGATGCGGCCATGTAGGTTGCGCGGTGTCGTGACACTAGCGCAACTGAGGCGGGCCGCGATGTTGGGGGGTGAGCATCGCGGCTGTGCGGTGGAGGACCGTCGGTATTACGAAGCGCCGCTCTCGCTATCCGCCGCGGCCTGGGCGGGGTCGCCACCGTTGGATGGCAGACGCGGTGGGCCTGCAGGGGAAGAGGAGTGCCGGTATTGCGGTGCGCCGCTCTCCCTATCCTCTGCAGCTGAAAAGTGGTAGGCGGCGGGACCACAGCCTGACCCGGGGGACCAGAGGTGTCCAGACGCTGGTGTACCCACTTACTGGTTGGCCCCCGAGGTGGTCACGGCGTATCCTGCGCCGGTGACGGGGATATGCCCCAGAGAAGAGCCCGGAGACGGGCAGGCCCCGGCGGGTTCGAGGAGTAATGCGACATATATCTAGAGAGACATATAATAGAGAGATCTATTGCTGAGGGTATCATGCCCAGTATTTGGAAATCTGCCACAATAACTCCTATCCACAAAAGTGGTCCCAAGCGTGATGTTTCGAACTACAGACCAATTTCAAAACTTTGTGTACTAGCTAAATTATTTGAAAAAATTATCCACGACCAACTTTACTCTGCTCTTAAACATACCTTCTTACCCCAGCAACATGGTTTTCTGAAGGGAAGGTCTACTACAACCAACCTTGTTTCATTTATTGATGCGGTCACGTCCGGTATGGAGGGGGGTGGGCAAGTAGACGCTATTTATACAGACTATCGGAAAGCTTTCGATCGTCTGGATCACTCTATCCTCCTCGCTAAGCTGTGCGCCGCCGGAATAAGAGGTGATTTGCTTCGGTGGTTCGCTTCTTACGTCGACGGTCGCACTCAAGCTGTGGCTCTCAATGGGTTCATGTCTGCTCCATCATTCATTCCATCCGGTGTACCGCAAGGATCAATTCTCGGGCCTCTCCTGTTTATTTTGTTTATTAATGATATTAACCAATGTTTCAAGCACTCTAACTTCTTACTCTTCGCAGATGACATGAAGATTTTTTAAAGTTACTAAAAATTGCCGTGATTTGGAATTGCTTCAACTAGACTTGGACAGCCTTGTGATTTACTGCTTGGAGAACATACTTGATCTTAATGTTTCGAAATGCTGCTGCATCACCTTCAGCAGATCAGCTCAAACAATTTCTTTTGATTATAAAATTAACGATCAGTCCTTGTCAAGGGCCAATTCTGTAGTCGATCTGGGAGTTACTCTTGATCCTAAGTTACTTTTTGATAAACATATCGAGAAGATCTGTAATAAAGCCATGAAATCTTTGGGCTTCATATTCAGGATAACTAAAGATTTCAAAATGATAAAAACCCTTAAAGTTCTTTATTGTTCTCTAGTGCGCAGTCAACTTGAATATGCATCTCAGGTTTGGAATCCCAGCTATAGCAAATACATTTCCATGCTGGAAAGACCTCAAAAAAAGTTTCTACGTGTTGTTAATTTCAAATTTCAAATCTTAAGTTCGGAGTTTGAGTATGATGAGGTCTGCTTCCATCATCATATTTTGCCTGCTTAGGTTAGAAGAGAGGTGGCTGATCTCAGCTTCATGCACAATATCCTGTGTAGTCGGATAGATTGCCCGACTCTGTTGTCTCAGATAGGTCTCGTAACTCCGCTCAGGTCCGCCCCGCGGAGACACAGTCTTCAGCTGTACACCCCGCGTCATGTGACGAATTATCGGAAGAATTCATTTCTTATTCGCACTATTCAAAGTTTTAATGTTATTTATTCTAAAGGCGTCGATTTGTTCGCGATGAGGCATAACTCTTTTAAAAACGCAATTTGTGGGCGGTTCTTTGATATAACCAAGGACAAATACGAAAAGAGTAAGAATTTGTTATCAAAAAAACGCAGGTTAAAAGCTAAACGTTTAATTGATGTAAGCCATTAATTTGATTAATGTTTGTTAAATTCTATATATGTATATTTTGTAATTTCCTAACTAGTGATATTTGTGTTTGTTCGCGTGTTGTTTTGTTTGTGTGGTATCTACTTGTTGCTACTTGTTCTATCTGTATTCTATCTGGCTGACCGACGAAATTAAAATTTTAATGAATAAGAAGTCGGCAGCTAAGTCGCGTTATAAATCACGTCCTACAGAAGTTAATAAAGATAAATATGTTCAGGCCCGTAATCGTTGCAATAAGGTGTGTAGAGATGCAATGCGCCGACATGTTCACAAATCTGTTCATAATGAGAATCCAGGCAAAGTCTGGAAATTTCTTAAGTCTATGGGAGTCGGCAAATCACGTCCAGATTCCACCTCAAATAAATTGGATTTAGATGCTCTCAATCGACATTTTTCATCCGCTTCCCCCATATCAGGGGCGGTAAAACATGCTACTATAAATCATCTTTCTGCCATCTCATCTCCCGACTATTCTCCCTTTACATTCAATCGATTCACTGAAAGTGATGTTAAGAAAAGTGTTTTGTCAATCTCCTCCAATGCTGTTGGCGGTGATAGTATCAGTAGGAACATGCTATTGCCCATTCTTGACGACATCCTTCCCGTCCTATGTTTAATCTTCAACAAATCCACCTCCTGTGGCGTTTTTCCAGCGATCTGGAAAGATGCACACTTAATTCCTTTGCCGAAGAAACCAAATCCTGCCTCTTTTTCCGAATACCGCCCTATATCTATTCTTCCTTTTCTGTCCAAAGTCCTTGAACGTCTTGTCCACTCACAACTTAATCAATTTCTAAACAGACAAGACCTCCTAAATCCTTTCCAATCCGGTTTCCGTCCAGGGCATAGCACTGTATCCGCCCTTGTTAAGATCACCGACGACATTCGCAAAGGTATGGACGACGGCAGGCTTACTGTTCTAGCTCTGCTAGATTTCAGTAATGCCTTTAACGCCGTCGATTTCGATATCTTGCTGGCGACACTGCGCTCTATTAACATATCTCCATCGGTAATCAATTGGTTTCATAGTTACTTGTATGGACGCCGTCAACGTATTCACCTCGACGATGTATTATCGTCTTGGTGTAGTACAAACGCTGGTGTCCCTCAAGGCGGCGTGCTATCACCTCTTCTTTTTGCCATTTTTATAAACTCAATCTCTCAAAACCTTAAGTCTTCCTACCACCTTTATGCAGACGATCTCCAAATTTATTCCCAAGCCCGGCTATCTGATCTTAATAATGCCATTGAACTAGTGAACGCTGATCTACGACATATTGTTCACTGGAGCAACTCTTTTGGCTTGAGCGTTAACCCCACAAAAACTCAGGTTATATTAATTGGTAGTCCATATATGATCTCCAGAGTCGACTGGGCTGCCATTCCAGAAGTTGTTTTTAATGAGATAGTAATACCGTACAGCGAATCGGTCAAAAACCTTGGCGTGATTTTCGATCGTACGTTAAGCTGGGAACATCAACTGAAAGCAGTCAGTAGCAAACTATTCGCTTCTGGTGGATCGTTAAGACGACTACGAAACTTTTTACCCACTGCTACTAAAGTTGCGCTTGCACAATCTCTTCTTCTTCCCATCTTAGACTACGCAGATATCTGTTATCTCGACCTCAATGAAGACCAGCTAAATAAACTTGAGCGTCTCCAAAATTATTGCATAAGATTTATATTTGGCTTGCGCAAATATGATCACGTATCTCAGTTTCGTATCCAGCTCAAGTGCCTCCCATTCGCCTTCGTCGGAATGCTCATACTTTGTCTCTACTCTACAATATATTATTTAACCCCTCATCACCTCGTTACTTGAAGGATGTTTTTAATTTTTGGAGCGATGCGCACTCTTTGCCTCTCCGATCTAAGAAGAATTTGGTACTCCAATTGCCTTCAGCACGCAGCGAAAATTTCTATGGCAAGTCTTTCGCTTTTCGGGCTGCTGAACTTTGGAACGCTTTGCCTGTAACAACAAGAGAAGCTCAATCGCTTGCTGTTTTTAAAAAAAATGGTTAATCAGATTTATTTGTCTATATGATCGTTTAGTCGATGTCGTCACTCTTATATAAATCGTATGTAATTTATATAAATCTCCATTAGTAAAGCATGATATTATTTATGTATTAGTTTATTTTATTTTTTTTATTCGTATTTATGTATTAGGATGTAGGTTTTGTTATTCATCTGTAAGTTTATGTAGTATATATATATATATATTTTTTTTTTTAAATGTAAGTGGTTTTGTTCATATAATATTATTATCAGATCTAACTTGTAAATTTATAGCACTGTGAGTATCTTACACTCGTTATTTGTACTTCCCCGTCTTCTTAATCTTCAATTCTCCTTTTCCATCCTGCGGTTGCCTGGAAGAGATCGCTTTTAGCGATAAGGTCGCCAATTGCTACTTGGTTTTTTAAGTTTTTATATTTTTGTTTATTTGTGTTGTAATTAAGTGCAATAAAGAGTTTATCTATCTATCTATCTATTAACTATTTTTTCTTTCTGTTTGTTTTATCAGTGAAAACTGTATTTGGCTTCAGTGTTTCCACTCATCTAAATTTTATGATTATGTAATGCTGTTTGTTTTCCATGTAGAATAAAATAAAATAAATAAATAAAATATATGCATTTCCTTAACGAAAAAAAAGGTAGAAGTGTTCCGGAGTGGAGACCGCAAATCGGCAAACTTAGTATAGAACGTCTTGAGACTAGATCTGTGTGTGACCTGTGACGTGGGGCGCAGGCGGCGGTACGTGGCGCTGGTGAGCGTGGGGCTGGCGCTGTCGGCGCTCGGGGACGCGCTGCTGGTGTGGCCGGCGCGGCTGGCGGCGGGCATGGCGGCGTTCGG
Source organism: Ectropis grisescens (assembly GCA_017562165.1). Taxonomy (NCBI): domain Eukaryota; kingdom Metazoa; phylum Arthropoda; class Insecta; order Lepidoptera; family Geometridae; genus Ectropis; species Ectropis grisescens. The sequence goes on along the minus strand of CM029780.1, from coordinate 24,323,229 downwards.
CGGCGCGCACGTGGCGTACATCGCGGCCTTCGGGCTGCGGCCGGTGCGCGCGCGCGCGGCGGCGCCGCTGGCGGCCGCGGCGGGCGCGTTCCTGGCGCGCGTGCCGCCGCCGCCCGCGCTGGCCGCGGCGGCGCCCGCCTACGCCGCGCTGCTGGCCGGCATGGCGTGGCGCGGCGTGGCGCGCGGCGGCCCGGCCGCGGCCGGCGCGCTGCTCTTCCTGCTCTCCGACGCCGTGCTCGCCTACAGCCTGTTCGCGCGCCCCGTGCCCTACCACCAGGTGACCATCCATATCTAAACGTTTGCAGTACCTACGAAGGCTGTTTTTTCCCGCAGGAAAACAACTGCAACGGCAATAATTATAGGATTAAATCGCGGGGCGCTACTAGTCAAGTCTTTTTTCTTGAAATATGTGTTAATTGGTGAACTTCCAAAACTGGAGGATCGGCCTCGTCTCACCGCCCCTCTGTCGCAGGTCATCGTGATGTCGACGTACTACAGCGCGCAGCTCGGCATCGCGTACAGCGCGCTGCGCGAACCGCCCGCGGACCCCGCGCTGCGCGACGCCCCCGCGGACCCCGCGCCCGCGCCCCGCGCCTGAGCGACCGCAGCTGCCGCCTGTCTTCCGCCTCGTGCTCGACTCTGCTCCCTTCCTCCCGTGTTCCGTGTTCCCCCGCGACACCCCGTTTACTCAGTTCTGTGAAATGTTGTAGTACATTTGAAACGGACCCTTCCTGGCTCACGCTCGAGCCTCCGAAATGTCGCCCGGGCGTGTCGGGCTCTGGGCGGCTCACGTCGCGGTGGCGCGCTCCGCAGCCGACTGCTGCACGGACAAGTGCTAGTATTAAGAATAACTTTTTTTTGTCGGTGAAAAATTCCCCGCAGACCCGGGGGCCTCCACGTCTCCAGCTGAACTAAAATCTCGTCTGGAGTCGCGCTCTCTTTGTTTGGACTTTTAAAAAAAATGAGAGCAATAAATATTCGTACCTTATGAGGTAGAAGGGCGCTTCTCTAAGAAAGTTGCTCGTGCTAATAGTACATATTAATACACTACTAGTACATATTAATACAATAACAATGAAATAAGCAACTTTGCTTGGCGGGAGACCCCAGTCGGGGGTGCTGTGGTGCGGCATCTGGGGCTTTGTTTGTGGAATCCACGCGCTGACTATCTTGTTAACAGCCCGGGCGGATCCAGCTTCGCACCAGGGGGGGGGGGTCACATAAGTCACAAGACCGTGCGACTAGTGCGTGTGTGTGGTCGGCCCAGGGAGGTACGCCCTTGGCCCCACTCAGGGCGCTCGCAGACGCGTGGGTCACAGAGCAGGGCTCCCAGGGTCCGCACCGAGTACTGGGAGGAGCTTAGGAGTAGCTCTAGGGTAAGCGTACAACTTGTATTTCTAGTAGCTAGTCTAGCTAAGGTTTAATCTGTCTGTGTTATTATACTTATTATCATGTCGTAGAGTTAGGGTGGTTTTGGAATAGTATTTGATAGACTGTAGAGTAGATCTGTGCCTCGGGTGACGATATTTGATATAGTGTATTATTATGATAATGTTTTCGAGCACTCGTGTGAGGCGCGGGGAGGGGATGGGGGGGGGGTTGCACAAACGTTCGCTCGGGGGGAGCGGGGCGTCGGTAACTATACTGTGATAGATTGGATACTGGGTCTTCTTGTTATATTTCTTTTTATATATCTCATCAGTTGATTATGTTTGTGGGGAGATTAATCTTTTTAATACTATTTGTGCCAAACGTATGCGTTGACTTATTTTCGCTATTGGCTTCCGGTATGTGAGTCGCGGTGCCAAACAAAAGTTCCTAACCTGGCTCAATCTGCGCCGGCGCAGCTCCCGGCAGCTCGGGCTCCGCCCGCGGCTGCTGCCCTGGGGCTTCATGATGAGTTCGTTCCCGGTAGTATTACTCGATCAAGATCTCAATACTTCTCTTCAATATTTACAAATATGCCTATGTGGGAGCACGTATGTGTACGTGACAGAGATAGTATATAAGTGGATGACAGCGGAGAGCGAGCAGTCTCTCGCCCCGCGTCACTGGTACAGTTAAGATCAATATAATCAGCAGTTTATACAGTGACGTGGTTTCATTTCCATCTCCAGTACCAGTAATACCTGCAGTACGCGGGTCTGATTTTTCGTTCTGCACATCGGCGTTAGCATGCATTTCAATTGGATGTTGCTGTTCGACCCTAATCTTAGGAAATGCGTCCGTTGTTTGCTCTTTTGCAATTTCCGTATATTGGAACGCGGATGTAAATGTGGTCGATTCTACGCGGGACAATGCATCAGCGATGTATCAGCATATGCTACACATACGTGCTCCTACACCAATTAGTATTAGACAGGTGATAGTGGGTCAACTAATATCAATAAACCCGCGAGTCCGAACAAAAGTAACGAGGCCCGGGACCTCGCTGTTGAACTTACTTTTACAGAACAAATCGGCAACATAAACGCCACAATAACTCATCCAAAGTGAAAGTAAATTGCGTTAATCGTACAATCATTGCGCTGGGTATGCGAGTGCGGGCGCCGAGCTAACGGGAGGCGCCGCCGGGCGCATTCGTTTATATTTATATGTGGTTTGTCGATCTGACAGATGCTAACGCCTCCCACCTTTTGTAGTATTGTATAGTTACATATTTAATAATTTGTGAAATGTTTTTCTCGTTTTCTTATTATTTGGAGAATACCGAAGGTTCCAAGCGAGACCAACCGACGCGTTCGGCAGCTAGAAGACTGAAGCACCATAGTTCTTTATATTTACCTACTTTGTATTTAAAACTATTCATATGTAACTAAAATAAGCGTAAACTATTTCCAACTTAGTTGATACGGCTGGTAGCGGCGGCAGAAAGCTATCACAGTCAGTGGCGTGCACGCGGCACAGGTCAGGAATGAAAGCTCCTTCCCTGCCCCGGCCGGGGGGCAGGGCTGCCGCTGCTCAGAAGGTCCCAGTACGCGGGGCCAGCGGCGGTTGGAAATAGTCTACGAGTTTATCCTAAGCGTTCGTCTAATCATGTTCACCTTAACCTGCTTCACTGGTACTCGGCATACCAGGTAAGCAACGATGGCTGACGATGCTGGCGTCACGTGAACACATCAAAACCACGAATTCTGATTAGTCCGACTCCATATTTGTTTGTGATATGCCGTGTACCTAAGGGCCAACTCACACCGAAAGAGCGGCGAAGGGCAGCGGAGCGCAGCGACCCGCTCGGTAGAGAAGGCGCGAGGATTCCCGCGACTGCTCGAGAAGTCGCTGGAATGCGCGAGAAGTCGCGAGCCCGTACGCGATGAATTCACGGGTCGTTCTATGCGCAGTTCACTTTCAATAAAACTCGAGGAAACTTGTGTTTATGCAGTGAAAATGGGTATTTTGGATTTAATTATTATTGCACATATAAAAGAAGAGGAAGAGGCCGAAGACATAAGGAGGGAAAGATTTAAAAGAAAAGGAAACAGACGCACGCGGCGGGCGTCGGGGCGAGGGGCGGGATATTGCCAGCGGCCGCTCGTGACTGCTCGAGCATTCTCGGGAATTCCCGAGAATGCTCGCGCAGGCGCACGGCTCCGTTTATGGAATTCGCCGGAATTCCTGCGGCTCCGCGGCATCCGCGCGCCTCGTTCGAGTTTCTCATGCGATAATAGTATTTATAATAATAAAAATTAAGTTAAAATTCTCATGACACTGAAACTGCGCTGCGCTTCGATGCTCTTTTGGTTTGAGTTGGCCCTAAGAGTGAACGAGTATAATTAAGAAGTTAAAGCGAGATGCTCCGCTGCTATGTGCACTCCTTATCCTGTATAAGCCTGAAGGGGCGAGCTGTGTGGGGAAATGCCGATGTGAGCGCGGAAAAGAATCACTTGTTATGCCGTTTATTTTGATGACTACTATCTATCTACATATTTGAAAAAAAAATACCGCACGGCTGGTAACACAGTAAAAGTTGCACGTAATGTAATACGCGTTCCTTATGGACCAATAGAGCTGAGTGCGGTTGTGTTCGGGGCCAGTTACTAGTTAAATCTGTAACTAAAGAGCAGCGACGCGCAGCGCAGTGACGAACAGTTTTATTGTAATGTGATTTAAAATTTAAAACCTTATAGTCACTGTTATAATACAAAGTATCGCTTGAGAAATATGAAAAGTAGCGCCCCCGCCCATGACTCCTGCGCAGTGGCAGCGCGCGATTTTTCAAGCGATACTATGTGTTATAACAATTACTATATGGTTTTAAATCGCACTACCTACAATGAAACTAGTCATCGCGTGGCTGCTCCTTGGTCGCGAGCCGGCCGCTAGCAAACCTAGAAGAGCACCGAATTAGTTGTAAAACAAGTTATTCACTGAATTTTTTGATCTCTAACATAAAAACAAACATATCTACACGTAAGAATAAATGTATTTTTAAGCGTCATCATCATCATTTTTAAGCAAATAACTTAGTTGTGCGCGAGACAGCCGGCTGGGTTCGGCAACAACTGTGCTGCGTGGAAAGGGTCGTTTTGTACTCATCATTATTACCAAATCTACTGTTGGACCGAGTTTAAATAAGCATTCCACACTAAATTTGAAGTACTCTACAAAATATATGAAACAATGATTATTTTTGCAATATCAGGGTTGATCCCATGACAAAAGTTTTTCATAATTAGTAGGTAGTAGGTACAGTACACCACTTTCGGTTCGGCACGGGTGTTCTGCCAACCCTGTAGGTGAGGGTCCCTCCAAGGTCCCTCAACCCAACTTCCTTACTGCAGAGCGTATTGTGCGGTGAAGGTAGCAATAAGGTGAAAAAGCATTTGCCTGTGCTTCCACTAGATATTGCCATATTATACAAAATGTATCTTATTGCAACCCAACAGTACCTACATTTTGCAATGTGAAGTGGATTTTTAGTTGATTCCTATTCGCCATCGCCGAAGACAGCATTTTATGTGGCGAGTGGAATTTTCGCTTACGGCTCGGACACGCGTATCCGCCAACAAGTCGTTAGCCCAGGGTCACAAAAACTACTAAGTATTTGTATCACAAAAGCCAGGGCTGCTAACCCTAGCGCGAGCGCTGAGCGCAGGTGCGGCCAGTGAGGAGTATACGAGCTCGCCTCTCGGCTGTGCGCTGGTGGCCGAGTGCCTGGGTCTGCCCCGTGAGCTCTTGTTACGATCATTATTATTGTACACAATTGACGCACAATACTTCGTCCACCGCGACTCTGAACCGAATGCATTGGCTATAAGATTTACTTTCGAGAGAACATGAAATATTGAGCGTCAATTGTCTCGCAATAACATTTAACGTCGCTATAAGAGCTCACGTCCCGTGTTCAATGCACTGTTTTGTTTAACCCTATACTTGGCAGGATTTTTTTTTCTTAAAATATGTATGTTTTCTGTGTAATATGGATTACTAGACGTATAAACATGGTAAAAAAAATATTTTATAAAATCTACAATATTTACTTTTTATTTTAGAGAATGTATCCTGCAAGACACACTGCCAAGTTGGTAGCAATCTACAAACAAAAATAATTGTATCTAAGTGGATACACTGCCATGTGTGCCATAAATAAGTTATTTGTAATATTTTATATATTTTATTCATAAAACAGCTTTACATAATTAGGAGATCACAATGTTATACTTGTTTCACAATAACTACTTTATAAGTTTTACAAATTAAATAAATTGAGCATATCAACAGTCTCAAAGTTTGCTGTAACATTTAGAAAAATAATCAATAAATCAACAGTCTCACTATTATAGAACTTGAAGTTCTGGTAATTATATTTTATAATTATAAGCATAATACTACACTTATTACTATTAAGTAACACTTTACTGTTAACTATTACAAAATGAGATCATATTATTCTATCATACGAGGTTATTACTTTGTATGGAAAGCTAGAAAGCAATTGCGCTCTGGCAAAAACACAGCCTCAAGTTACATTTTGGCAAAATACTTTCGTCTGTCCTTTGGTGCAATATTTGCACCTTCCTTTGATGAAAATGTGGAAGATGACCACATTGATCAAACCGAACTGCGTCAACAGGCCTTTCAGCTGATGGGTTTTGATAACAGGTACTGCAGTAGAGGGTACGTTTGTTACGTGGCTAGTTCTTCCTAATTTCAGAAGGCTTTTGTAAACATCAAGTCGAAACTTTTGAGGCTAATCGGTTTCATCTTTTGCAGCTCGTTGCTATTATTGCCATATATATTGCGACGTCGCGTCTTTTCAAAATCACGTCGGTACATCAACTAAGCGTTATTCATTGATATATCTATCATTTGTGCAATTAGTGGCAAATACCATCGGTGACCTTTAAATGGTGTTCTATAAAGTGCAACCAACATGTCGGCCAAATCAACACCACCCATGTTCAAATTATATTCCTTTACTATGTTTGGACACGTCACAGGCATTTTCTTCTCTCTTCTTTCTTATATCGCATTACAACCTGTACAGGTCGAGCTTCCACAAATGTGCTTGCTGCGGTCACACATTTGTTGTCAAACCATTTCACAACTACAACCTTATTTTTGTTGCATTGCACCTGCGCATAAGAGCCTCTGCCTTTTTTCTTTAAATTTTTATCAGTAGGCAGTTTCTGTTCAGCTCCTCGCAATCTGTTTTGCCTAATTGTCCCCAAAGGAAATATTCCATACTGGTTACGTAAATATTGCAGAAGCTCAATAGAGGTAAAGAAGTTGTCGAAGCACAACACCTTGCATGCGGGTTGGTGAATAGACTGAGTTAAAGCCAAAACGACTTTCGACCCTAAGCCCATGCTATTTTCTTCGTCACTTAATCGGTGAAATCGGAAAGTGTCATCTCCTCCATATAGCAAAAGTCGTAAACGATACCTGAAACTCCTGCTCGTACAAAGATTTTAAATCCCATTTTTGGGCTTGTTTTTTATGTATTGTTTCCGACTTCCCGCTCTATTTCCTTTGTGAGGTACCATCATTTCGTCGATACTGAATCGCGACTCTTCTTCGATCTTCAAACAGTTGGCACGTATTGCTTGAAGAAGCGGCCGAACTTTATAATATCGATCACCGTCATCTTTAAAATTGTCGTTACAGTGAAGGTAACGTCTTATCATCTGGAATTTTTCAACGTCATTATGTCAGCAACATTATTATATCGGCATTCAGTGGACCAGTAATCTGTATAAGCTGGCAACTTTGCAACTCCCATGAATATCAAAATTGCCAAGAAATCTTTGATGTCATCTTCTGTCAAATTTATCGATGTACCCTTCACTTGAGTACTGTACAGATTTGTTTGTTCAGTAAGTAGAGATATGATATTATCAGAGAAAATAGTTTGAAATAGTCAATAGGAGTGAATCCCTCATTTGATGTTTCAAATAATACATCTTCGATTTCTGCTGCGCCACTAAATTTTTGCTGGTCCAATTTAACATCAATTTCTTTCGTTTTATCGGTTTATTTTTGGCAAGTCTTTTGCCAGGGCTGTGACTTTTTAGATCGCGTAGCTGTAGATGGTGAAGGAACGCATAATGGTGATGGCATTTGTTCATAGCTAGTCGAAGCGATGGCTTGCGGTGATTGGACAGATGAGACTGCCAACGGCGAAGGTGGGTGTGTAAATGATTTTAACTGATTGAGGCATTTGTTACCATGATGTAGAACTCCAGATTGGTTTGGTGACAGAATTGAGGAGAGCTTGCAGTTTCTAATGCTGGTGATGGCAGAAACGATTGTAAGGATGTTGAAGCTAACACGTTATCTATTTCTTCATCTTCATCTGAATTCAACAGATTCAAATTTAAAAGCGACGATGGCAATGATGGAGCTGGTGAACTGCTACCAGAGTGTGTTTGAAAATGATATGGATAGTGTTGTAACTCATCGGCAGATGAGTCACTGTCTTCTAAGTCTGATTTAGCCCCACCTTGGGAACAAGAGCAAGTATTTTGAGCTCTGCTATTTATTTGACGATTGTGTGGTTGAACCTGCAGATCAAAATACAATTCAAATTAGAGATTACAAATAAAACAACAGTGCTAAGTATACTAGCAAAACTAATCTATATATCAATATATAGTAAACATATATACATACATTTATACATACAAACGCCAAATGTTCCCCTTAGACTCTGAGATCTTCGCTCCCTTCGCTCGCTCGATCAAATATTAACAAAACTTAAGAATACTATAATAAAATAATAAAATTGTCGTAATAAACTTGTTGATTAAACAAAATTTATTTTACCAACATGATTTCATACGTAACGGGCAGTGTATCTCCTCAGATACTAAGCAAATGTTTGCAAATTTACTGCGTACTTGGCAGTGTGCTCCTACAGATACATTCGGGAAAATGGGTAAATTACAAACTATAAAGACCCAGTTTCAATAAAAAAAACACATACGCATAAAGTAACGTTTGTGACACATAATATTAGTAAATAATTTTAGCAAATCATTTGGGAATTCTTAAATAAATCTATTTTTTTACCTTCCGTGAAGTAGACGCCTGCGCACGGTTCGCCATCTTGCGAGCTACTGTCATTTCAGTGTTGCCAACAGCAAGAAAATATTTTTTTACTAATTATATACATTATTAGCTTTTATATTGTGCAAAAAAATATATCACAACACATTGTCAATAGTCTCAATATTTTTTTTAAATCTATGTTTCCGTACAGATACAATGCCAAGTATAGGGTTAATATAATTGAAGTGGCCTTGGTTTTTGGGTGACATTATTAGGTAATTAGTATTATTTTTAGTGTTTTTTCTCTGTACTGGTGTTTGGTCGGAGGTCGCGGAGGGCTTGTATTTTAGATGTGATTATATGAAATGTTACTCTGTTTATTCGTATTTTACCAAATGTTATAAGTACCTAGTGCTATAAGTTATACAATAAATGTCTATTTAGTTTGAGCGTCTTGTTTTCACTTCCTGTTATCTACTGGTAATCAGCCAGCATCATTTTAAGGGCATGGCATGGCTACTTCTTTATGGCGATGTTGTGTGGCGATGCATCCACACGCGTGCGTGTTTATACACGAGCGCCCGCGCGCCGGCGCCGGCGCGGCCCGCGGGCGCTCCGCTGGGTCAGCTCTCAGCTATTGGTAACTATTCAGCATAGAGTTAATATCAGTCTAAATGTATGTTGTAGTGGTAGGACCCTTTGCGGAGTCCGCCTGGGGCAGTACCACACCAGTTGTTCTACCGCCCACCAGTAATGTGGAAACATTACTGTGTTCCGGTTTGAAGTGTTCCCAGAGAAACTACAGGGCATAGATATAAAACATCTTGTATCTCTGGGTGACGAGCGAGGCGCAGGTAATGATTTGGACTCAGGATGTTCCAATAGCTGCGTGTCAATGTGATGTTACGGGCAGGCATGTTGCTTACCACCAGGCACAGTCATGTCCCGCTCGTCTCGTCACTATTCTATACGTCTAGTCGTATTGTCAAGTTTACAAATGGAATACTTATAGTTAAATAGTTTTAAAATTTTATTTCCAACATTAAATTTAAATACATAGTTCTCGTTCCCATTATCTATCGGTCGGAGTTCCAAATTTCAACCAGATCCGTTGAAACGTTACGACGTGATTGAGCAGCAAACATCCACACATTGACATTTATGATATTAGTATAAAATGATTTGACATGATGGTGTTGACATCGGACTATCGGAGCAGGTATCGGTAACCATTAGAGGTATTTTACACATGTCAGCACCCTTCACAAACAATGGCGTTCTCTCTTTATCGTATCTCTTTAGAGGTAAATGATGGATTCATTTCTCTGAAGGAATACGATGCATATACTTTAAATTAAAAGATAATACTTATTTATAAAAATAATTTTATTAAAATATACCTAAATAAACTTAATTATTGTTACAAATAACAACTTAACAAACACGTATATATTACAATATACATTTAACATCACATGAGAGTGCATGTTGACTGGCGACGCGCGTCCTTGTTCTCAGTATGGTATTTTGTAAATTTAACCCAACAATAAGCGTCAAACCGAGCTTTCCTCGAAACTGATCGCCACCGCTTGGATTGCGGGATGTGTTACCCTTTAGGTTGAATTTTATACCGTTATTAGGTTGATTCAATCGGCAACATTTTTGCAAAACCAATAAATTTGGTTTAATTTTTTATCCAAATGAAAAATATTTTGTTCGCTATAGGTCTGGTTTTGCCTTCCCCCTCGCCAGTGACGGAGCGGCGCGGCGGTGTGGCCCACGGTGGCGCAGGCTGGCCTAGAAGATATCTATTCAATCTAATCTTACAAAGCTTATTGTTTATTGTACCTATATGTTTGTTTTTTAATATTTTATCCAAATTATCTTTGTACTCATACTCGTTTTACTATTTAAGTGTTTATCTTTGTCTTTATAAATGTTTGTTTATTAAGTACCTATGTTATAACTTGACACACGTCTTGGCGTGACTGTAAGTGTGCAAGTAGTTGATAAATAAATAAATAAATCTCTCGGGAAACGAAGCGGACAGTACCTATATTGTACTCTGTGGCTGTAGTACAAGTAAATAATACTCAAACGCTTCGTACGAACGTCGGGGGTTCTACAATGAGGGGTTGGTAGAGCACTTACTTTCGCTTCACTTATGTCTGCTATTATTATTTTACGATAAAAGATAAAAGCTCATACTACGAATGAGATTATACAAATTAGCGTAAACACACATTCCAAGTAAATGGCGATCAAAACATCGCGAACGTGTGAGCAGGCACCTTTACCGGCCAGCCGGCCGCGGCGGTCGGACCAATCTCCGTCGCAAAGTAATTGAATCAACATCAGCTAGCTACATCATTACAGTTATATATCGTTTATCTAGAATTATAATTACTAAGCCACTTTATACATTACAACATTTGAGTTTACACTGACGTCGGAGCCCGATCGAGGGGAGATTTGCCTCAAGTGGAAACTTGAAAGATTGAAAGAGACTACGATAAAAACAAACCCGCGAGCTCCGTTCGGCGGAGAGCTGGACCTCTGCTGTGTTGGGGAATGGTCAGCGAGCTCTCCGCGCCGCGGGCGCCGGGGGTGTCGGGCACAGCGGGAGCGAGCGCCGCGCTCCGCCACTACACAGCGCGACGCGTCTGCTCGCGAGTTATGTAGTGTATTAATATCGTCTAAAATTACTAATGCAGAGGCCGCGTAAAATTAAAAGAAAGAAGCGTCGGCACATTTACCATTGGAAGCGAATACAATCTGGATTACAGACATGTGCAGTAAACTGTAAATACGATTCGGCTCGAATGCTTCGCTTGTATCTGTGCCACACGACACGGTGGTCGAAACTTGAATATGTATTTCGTAAAGAATCTCATCTATTGCGATAATTTAGCGAAACATTGCGGTGTACACGCGAAGCGACGCTCCGCGGACGAAGGGCCAGGTCACAATTATCACGCAAAATAATTTCAATGAGCTCCGGAGCGCGCTACACTCAATATTAAATCGGGTTCAAGGAGGAAACTGATAGAAAATTCGTTCCAGGACATGTGACGTCTGCCGGTGAGAACTCGCACTTGGCCAGCGTGGTGGGTTTTAGCTATGACTCTGTTTTTGAGAAGTGTCTTGGGGGGATGAAGACACGGAGTGGCCTGTTCATGCCGAGGCCGGGCGCTACTGACGAACAGAAGGGGATGACGGGTGTCCGGGGTCCGATGTGCAGTGTGCGGTGCGGTGCGGGGGGGGGCTACTCCCGGCGCAGGTTGTCGAGGCGCGCCTGCAGGTCGGCGTCGGCGTCGGAGAGCGGCGCGCCGGCCGCGCCCGCGCCGCCCGCCACGGCCGCCGCCGCCGCCGGTGTCTTGCCTGCCACACACGCGGTCGTTACCTCTCCCTCACACGTAAGTACATAACGTCGCCGGCCGGTCGGGGCCCGCACCGCGGCACCCGCTCCGGGGCAGTCTTCAATACACTTAGTTTTCTGCGTGCAGTCAATGTCCTCTAGGCAAAGCCCCAATTGTGCCTTATCAAATTATATTCAAGCAGTTTTACCCGCGGAGCTCCCGTGACAATAAGTAGCCTATGTGCTATTCCAGGTTATAAATGTGTTCCAAATTTGAACCCGATCTGTTTGGATGTTCCGACGTGATTGAGCAACAAACATTCAAACCTTCGGACTTTTAATATTACGAAGATGAGGTGCAGAATTTAGAGCTTTTTATCATCAGTGACAACATTCAATAAATGAGTAAAAATTAAAAAAAGGGTAATTTGGTACGGGTACCTTATACGGTCCCTCTGTCACCGTGTATCTATCTGGCAAGCAAGAGACGTCAACTGTAGGTGAGTGTGTACTTACCGGCCACGGAGAGGGAGCCGGTGGCCTGCGGCAGGCCGGACAGCTGGTCGTTCAGCTGCAGCCCGAGCTCGTCCAGGATCTGAGACACCACTGCGTCGCTGGGAACAAACAGTGAGCCAACTGCAGTTACCCACAAATACAAACACAGAAATCTTCATTGCTGTTTAAAGGTAAGATAAGATATCACAAAACATTTAAAAATTGACCCATACTGTTATGTCCTGACTGAGGGTAGTTCTAAAAACTCCAGTCTGGTTTTACCATCCTACCAAGTAAGATTGTGCTCAGTTATTTTAATCATATATATGCGTTTAATACATACAAGCTAGCCTCTTCGAGAGGCATGCAATATGATTGGCAAAACAGTTTCTATTGGTCTGAAATTATACAAATAATAGTCAGCTGATAACATATTCACATACTGACTGACTGACATAGATTCTATCAAAGCTCACTGAAATTTCATTTCCTGTAAAAAGTGAGGTGTTAGAAGTAAAGGCCAAGAATGATATGTTTAAGTGCAAGTATGTGGTATCATAGCTTTAAAAAAAACTGTGTTATTGTTATTTACAAGATGACCTGACAGTGATGGTTCTTAACTTAAATAGTTTGTCATAATCATTGGAAATTAAAATTTTGTAATTTTAGGCCTGCAGAACTCTATTATTATTGATATGCTATTTCTAAGGATGCAGAAAGAGTAAGGAGATAACAAATGGTCCAAAGATTGTTACCTCTCCGACTCATCATCGTCTCCCTCCATGGCCTCATCAATGGAGTCATTCATCATCTCTTCCTTCATGTCCATGATCTCCGACTGCTTCTCAAACTCCTGCAATGCCAAAGTATGCTTGTACTAATATTCTTCTGAAAATGTATTCACCACATAATTTGTCATCAAGAATAAGACTGACAACATGAGCCACTTTGTATTTTAGTATATCAGTGTTACACACAAGGACAGAATAGACAAATGATTAACAAAATAAAATGTTATGTAGGTATGGAAAAGGGGACTCCACTCCTTGGCCCTATCAATCCATGTAGGAGGTCACAAATATCCTTCTATTGCATAAACAGAGTTCCGGATGAGTGTCCGAGATGTTGAGAGAAGCGCGAGTGGTGCAGTGGTTACCTGCAGAATCTTCTGTATCTGCGGCATGTTGAGCTGGCGGTTCATGGTGGCCATGGCGCGCGTGACGCCCTGCATGGCTTGCGCCATGGTGCTCTGCGACTTCAGCGTCTGTATCTTGAGCGACACGGCCTGGATGTTCGCCTTCATCAGCATGAACTTGCGCACGTAGCGCCGCGTGCGCACCAGGTCCTTCGCCATTATTTTGACTGCATCCTGCCTCAGAACAAAAACATTAGTAACTTATTATTTAATGCTTTGTGCTTTTCCCCTGCTAATTTCACAGGATTAGTTAAATTTAGTAGCATAAAAAGTAGCGAACGGACCATCTGCCCTTCCTTGGCGAGTTTCTTGATGTCGTTGATGACCTTCTTCTCCTGCTGCTCCATCTTCATGCGCTCACGGTCGAGGTCGCGCATGGCCTTGTTGAGCGCGCGCTGGTTCTTGCGCAGCATCTCGTCCGGCGTCATGCGGTGCCCGAACAGCCACTCCATCCTGACTACCGCTCGATTTCTGCACACACGTACGTAATGTAAACAAAAGCATTACATATCGCGTTATTTCAACATACTACGATTTTTACCACAAGTTTTATGATATCTCGTTGATTTATCATTTGTCTTACCTTACTTAAATAATAGAAGCTGCAGAAGATGTTTAAATCGCACTTAATTTGGACGATGATTCACCGTCCACCTAGCTGAGGTCGAACAAGTTTTGGTGAGAAATCGGTACACTTTACGTTATTCCTTTACTAATTGATTTGTTGTCTTTGGATAAAAATAGACTGAAACTACCAATTTAATAACGTTTAACAGATTAATAGTATGAATTTATTTGTCTCGATTTCTACAAGAAATTTGCAATTGCAAACAAAACAAATTACAGAAATGACAACTTTGTTTTTTCATGTGTCTGCTGTAACTATCAATAGCTGTCAATAGCAAATAATAAAAAAATTAAAAATAGTGACAATGGATACTAGTGTTTCAGCCGCAGCGGCAATTTTATGGCATTATCTTACTTTAGAAACTACGTAGGTGAAACAGGAGTGCGCTGCTGTTATTTTTCCTGAATAAACAGTAGCGTGTTAATGTGTTCTTCCAGACTATATTATAACTGTGTTCTGTGTTTCCAAGAGACACAGAGAGTGGAGTATTACTGACATCTAGTTTTTTTGTTGAGAAAACAACTCCTTATTATTATTATGCAGTCTGTGTAGTGGGCTGTTCAGTCCTTGGTTTCTGGCTTGTACGACTTTGTCGTTAATTCCGCCAAATGTGTAGTGGGCTTGTGGTTGTGGAAAAAAGGAAAAACTCAAACGTCAAACTGTCAATGGTAATTTGGTAATGCTGCCAGCTGGCAGCATTGAATTTTCGCGCGTAATTTTCTAATGTTGCGTGAACCGTAAACAATAAACATAACACTGAATAACACATAACCTGATGTACCTACTAATTTAGAGATTAGAGAGTACTCTGTACTCTAACTTCTTGTGTTGTTCTTCTTGTAGACTTTGGAGATACATAGTGTCAACAGTCAACACTATTTTCTTACATACTTCTGTACTAATTACAAAATGAGTGATGACGACGTTACTATAATGGAAGTGGATGAACCGGCACCGAAACCATCAAAATCGACGAATGTTCCGGTGAAGTGTGGTATTCATCTGCCGTGGATAGAGAAGTATCGGCCACAGACGTTCGACGACATCGTGGGGAACGAGGACACGGTGTCGCGGCTGGCGGTGTTCGCGCGCGCCGGCAACGCGCCGAACATCATCATCGCGGGCCCGCCCGGCGTCGGCAAGACCACCACCATCCTGTGCCTCGCGCGCGCGCTGCTCGGCGCCGCCTTCCGCGACGCCGTGCTCGAGCTCAATGCCTCCAACGACCGCGGCATCGACGTCGTCCGGAACAAAATCAAAATGTTTGCTCAACAAAAAGTAATTACCACTCGTGCACTTAACTGACAAATGTCAGCAGTTCGTATACAATCCACCGCTAACAGAGTTTTTGATAGGATCTCTACTAATTAAAACACAAAACAAGCTAAGGCTTCTTGCAGTCTCATTAATAGATTTGTTGTTCAAACAAATACACACAACATTACAGAAATCAGTGGGATCTACCAAAGCCTTACCCAGGTACCAGCAGCTCAATGAGTAGGTCAGCTGTTCTGGACACCTCTACTAGTCTACTTTTACCACATTTGACACAAATTTGGTAATAGGAAGTATTTTCGATTTGAAATGTACTGCCAGTGAAGGAAAACATCTGGTAAAATGACTTACTTTAATACCAGCATTTTGGTAGGAGTAGGATATGCATGATCACTTTACACTCGTCTATGTGTGAATTATGTGACCTACAGAAGAAGAGAGTGGAAGTAGGGTTGGTGCATGACATAGTTTGTTGGCGGCAGGTGACGCTGCCGGCGGGCCGGCACAAGCTGGTGATCCTGGACGAGGCGGACAGCATGACGGAGGGCGCGCAGCAGGCGCTGCGCCGCACCATGGAGCTGTACTCGGGCACGACGCGGTTCGCGCTGGCCGCCAACAACTCCGAGCGCATCATCGAGCCCATCCAGTCGCGCTGCGCCGTGCTGCGCTACTCGCGCCTCACCGACGCGCAGATCCTGGCCAAGGTCCGCTCCACTAGCACAGTGCACAGCCTACGATACGGCAGTCAGTCAATAGATTGAGAGAGTCCTGATTGGTGGTTGGCAGATCTAAAATGCAGAAAACAACTGTTTGTACTTAGTTGATGGAAGTTGACTGCATGAATTTTGTCACCATCAGTATTTACTGACTAGCCACATTCCGAGGTTACACTTGTGTAGTTCCAGAACCCATTTTCCTGGGATAAAAACAAATCCTATATTTATCCATAATATGTCTACATTTATACCGAATTTCATTCAGATTCATAACATAACTTTCACAATTCACACCATCCATACATACACAGAAATTGTTGTGTATCTGATATTATTGGGTTTGAATTCAGTTTATATATTTATGTGGACTTCATATGCGTTGAACAATCATCTAACAAACAACATACTAAACAGGTTGGGTCAGATACCGAAACTTTGGGATCTAGCAAAACCTTAACTGTTTTGTGTAACTCTACACAAAGAGCAATTCTGCCTAACATAATTTTTATGTAACATGACTATGAAGGCAATGTTTGCCCCCGGGAACTCTTCAAGACCAATTTTGTATTTACACTAAAATATAGCCTATTTGGAGAACTGTGCCATTCCAAGGATGTAAGATTTACTACTGGTTCTGAACACTACCTCACACATTAAAAAAAAATGTTATTTGATTTATTTATTGAAGAAAAAAAATGATGGTCTGTGAATATCTGAATACAAGGAGTGATGGCACATTTCAGGTGGTGGAGGTGTGCGAGAAGGAGCAGCTGTCGTACACGGAGGAGGGCGCGGCCGCGGTGGTGTTCACGGCGCAGGGCGACCTGCGCGCCGCGCTCAACAACCTGCAGGCCACGACGCAGGGCTCCGGCCACGTCAGCCCCGACCACGTGTTCCGCGTCTGCGACGAGCCGCACCCGCTGCTCGTGCGACAGATGCTGGAGGCCTGCCTCAGGCAGGACATACACGCGGCGTACAAGGTACTACCAGCGCCGGCTTCATTTCCTGCACTCCTAACTATAGCTTTATCATTTGCCATGTAACACCAAGCGGCACCCGGGCGCCGCGCTGTTCCGTTTCACTTTACCAAGCCATCATGTAGGGCCGAAAGCACGCCTGGTGTACTCATGGTTAATAACGCCTATACAAATACAATATACAAAACAAAATACTTTATTGAAACAAATACATTTAACAAGATCAATTGGAACCCATCAGTTCCGAACTAGTATGTAATACTGTGTTTCGGAACCAATGGCCTCTCCCTTAACAGTTTAGACACTAGAAAAAAAAAACATAAATTAACATTAACAACTATGACAATTTTTTACACACATTCATATATATAGGATTAAAGTAAAGAAATAATAAAAGTACATTCTATTTGATATCAATACAAATTTTTACAAAACACTTATTGTAATTCGGGGTTATACCATGTATACTATTTTTTTTTAAGTTAGTTCTATTATGTTATATCTATATCTACAAGTAAGCATTCAATACTATCATAATCGAATCTGGCCAACCATGATCTCAAAATCTTTTTAATTTCGTTATTCGATTTTCTTTTAATATATATTGCCAGAAACTACCCACTTTAACACTACCCACTAACAATTAATGTGTTCAATGCTGTAACAGTCAACCAAAGGTGATCTCTATTGCGTAGTGAGCTTTGGACTCACGCAAAGGTCTGAATTAATCTTCGTAACTCTACTTACGCACATTCCTAGGACGTTGCCTGAAAGCATTCATCCAGCAAACTCAAAACTCATGTCGTACGCCGACTAGCGCGACCGTCGCTCGCGGTAACCCTTCCCCTGGTGTACGGAGGTGCCGTGCCGCAGGTGGTGTGGAAGCTGTGCCGGCTGGGGTACGCGGCGGAGGACATCGTGGGCAACATGTTCCGCGTCAGCAAGTCGCTGGACGCGGCCGAGGGCACGCGCCTGGCGCTCCTGCGCGAGCTCGGCCTGACGCACATGCGCGTGGCGGACGGGCTCGGCGGCCCGCTGCAGCTGGCCGGCCTGCTGGCGCGCATGTGCCGCGCCGCCGGCCCGGCCGCCGCGCGGGGGGACTGGTGACCGCGGAGACCACGCGCCTAACATACCTACTCTCAGACTCGTCTCAGTGGAAATAAAAACTCGGTTGCGATGACGAGAAAATAGTAGCTAAAACTTTAGATTCAAAGTGCTAATTCACAACACAGTCGGAACGATTCAGGCACAGAACTCCTGAAACTATCATTAAACAGGTAAGACAAAGAGGTTTGATTCCGTGTCGAGTATCCGATTGTGTTGTGAATCAGGGTACAGTTCTTGATTTATGGCTTGTACGACTTAGTCATTAATAATGTGGCAGTGTTTGTTTCGCGCTAGCATCGGAAACAGTAGCGTATTATTCAAATTCATAACGAAAATGCGTTACGAAATTGCACCTTAACACGACTTGAACATTTGTTGTCCAAATCGAAGGTCAATGTCATTCATAAACCAGTCACATATTGATGATAGTAATGTGGTATTAAAACCCTGTACCGGTGATTAGTTCGTGTTTGAGACGACGCGGCGGAAGATGGAAATCTGTTGCATTCAAACTTTATTTTCAACAAGTTTGTTGCTCAAAAATGAACACATATTAAATTGAAATTGCATATTAATATTTTCAGTTTGTCATCAACAACCATGCCCTCTGCTAATTATACATACAAGCACAGATTAAATACCCTGTTGATCAGCCATGAAACGAATCTGCTTAAATTCATAAGTCACCACCGGGGGCGCAGGACGAAGTAAAAAGCCGCGCTGTGATAAGCCGAATATCCGTGTCACGCGCACTACATTCCACTAATGATCGGACAAAACGAGATAGAGTTATGAATTTATGCAAACTTCTAAGGACAGAGCAGGATGCAAAAAAAGACATCAACAGGTTCCCATTTTGTTTATTTTTTAATGTAGATAGATGTTTTAATTTTTCTAATTATATCATTAAATTACTTGTGAAATGATATACCATCCTTTGTAAAGCTGGATGTCCTGCTATTGGTTCCGCACCATTTCCCTGAGCAGAATGAAGATTTTATATTTTTTTACGGTTTGTTTTGCCAACACTCTTCCGGTCAAAATCAAAAGCCTCACTGACCAAACTCAGACAGGTATAGTGCAATTATGCTTATGAAACTTGTAAAACTAGTTGGAAGCACCTCATTGTATTGGATATTTCTTGTTTAATATCAAGTTGGAAATTAATTATTTAGTTTTTTTATGTAACTGAAATTATGTATGTAAGTATGTCACTGTAAGATTGTATATATTGTCGAATTACGCGTAAACACGAGAGCTTATAAACGTCCGGTAGGTTACTTTATGAATTCTCAACATTAGATTAAACTATTTTCATTGGTTGATTGATTAAACTGTGAGGCCGCGGTCATTGTTTTAGAACCGCGGTGTCCGTAGTTTGTGATAACTAGCGTATGAGATGGTGATTCCGTTTATGTTGTAATGTGAATTCTTTTTATTTGTATGTGAGTGCAGTAATAACATAAATAAAGTAGTTTTTGTATCTATGTCATAACTACGTAAAATAAACCTGATTATTTGTCACGTTTTCTTTCCTACTTTTAAGTTATTTCAAAGTGGTTACCAAGGATAATAAAGTCTGAATCTACTAAGTAATCAAACTCATTTTGACTTTGCCATTACTCTTGCTTATTGTTTTTAATTTTCAGCAGAATGAGCAGTGGGTTCCTTTCCGTTCTCTTTTGGTTCCAAATGAGCCAGAGAGTAGCAAAGCCGCAATCAGTTGAGTGAGGCGGGCGCTGCGCGGTGCGGGCGGGGGAGCCCGCCGCGCGCTGCGAGCGGTCCCAGGCCCCGCGGCTGGCTGCCCTCGTATTCGTCCGTTCAAATCACAACTTAACATCTATACTTATAATAAAACTGTAACGGGTCGAATTCTGTACATTGAACATATTTTGTTTTTTTCTGAAGCACTCCATAGTCGATACTAATCGCGAAACTGCATTTTTTTTCTTTCATGTCTGTCTTTCTGTATAGGGATCACGCATCGCCGAAACTACTTCTTCAATTCAGCTGAAACTCGGCATGACTTTAGTTTATACTAAGGAGATTGCTATAGGCTACTTTTGATCCCCAAATTCTGATGGGTTTTCTTGCGGGAAGGGGCGAAAGTCAGAATGTGTAACTCGGGTTTGCGTTGTTTAATTTCATTAATTCTTTTTTTGTAAAAAAAGAACACATTTTTTATATTGTCCAAAATTTTAACATTATCGGTCTGGTGGTTCGGAAAATACACAAACATTAAATAATAACGACACGCGCGGCGCGTTCGGTACATACTAACTTCTAAGTATTCTGTGTATCACAGACGATCCACAGAGAATCTAGATTCTAGATCGTGCCCACGTGAACGCGTCGCGTCGTTTTGAATGAAAAAATAATTATCAACAAGAACAAAGTTAAAAATTTTGATTAACCCCCGACCACCTTACATTTGTTATGTTCTACTAGTCAAGCCCTTTCATTTGGTACCCATATTAAGGGAGTTGTGAAAAAATAAATGTATTTCACCATTTTGTGGAAGCGGCCATCTTGGATTTGAAATTTTTTAGTACAATGTATTCTACTAGTCAAGCCCTTTCGTTTGATACCCATATTGAAGTAGTAGTGAAAAAATATATATATTTTGCCATTTTGTGGTGGCGGCCATCTTGGATTTGATTTTTTATAGTGTATAGTATTCTACTAGTCAAGAATAGTAGAAGTAATTCATTTGATACCCATATTAAGGTAGGTTGTAAAGAAATATTTTGTTTGGTAGAAAATACTTCAGAGGTGATCTCATATATCGAAAACAAGGAGGTAGTGTTTCAAATATCAACAAAAACTAAAATCAGCTTAGATTTATCTTCTGTACGACATAGTCATAGCTTCTTATAAAATTTTGTCGAATGACAGAATTAAATTACCTGTCATTGAAGTAGATTTTTGTTTTTTTAGGAGAAAACATTAGTTACATTCCGGTTTCCTCACGATGTTTTCCTTCACCGTTTTAATTACCGGCATTACGAACATGACTCTGAAAAGATAGTGGTGCGCGTGGTTTTGAACCCTGGTCTCCCGATCGACAGTCGCCGTTCTCCCGACTAAGTCAGCTGTAACTTACTAGACCAGCCGTAACTTATTAGAAAACGTATTATTTCAATCCAAATACTGTTTGAAATTTAAAGGTAGTGTTCAACAAGCTTCGGTGACCGAAGCAGACCGTTGTTAGGGTTCCGTACCCAAAGGGTAAAAACGGGACCCTATTACTGAGACTTCGCTGTCCGTCCGTCTGTCACCAGGCTGTATCTCAAGAACGGTGATAGCCAGACAGTTGAAATTTTCACAGATGATGTATTTCTATAGCCGCTTTAACAAAAAATACTAAAAATAAAATAAATATTTAAGAGGTGCACCCATACAACAAACTTGATTTTTTTACCGTTTCTTGCTCGATACTAAAAATAACGTACCCGTCACAGGTAGACGCTTTAACTATTCACTTACATTAGAACGGCTGAATGTATCGAGTTAAAATTAAAGACACATTCTTGGTTTAGCTTAAGTAATACATATAGTACTTATACATAGGCAATGTTTAACCTATGTGTTCTTCCAGACTGTAATCTAATTGTATTTCAAATTTCAACCCGATCACTTGATACGTTCTGCCATGATTAAGTAACAAACATCCAAACAGTGACATTCATAATATTTACAGGACAACGTTGGAGCGGCTGAACATATTTAGATGGAATTCGAAACACACGTAGTTTGAACTCAGAAATAGCAAATCGGTTACTTATAGGTTACTGTGACATAGGAAAGACTAAGCAAATTTGGTAGAAAATTGAAACAGAGATAACTCATAGTCTGAATATCAAACTCATTACATACCACATTTATGTATTTATTACCTATCAACCTGAAAAGAAGCATGGGCCCTAAAGAAACAAATATTAACTATCACGTCAAAACGGCACAACGATATGGGTTGACATACGAAACACATATAGTTTAGAGTCTAAAATTTCACATGGGCTAATAAGTCAACATTTTCGTTTAACTCCATATTAATATAAGCATATATTTTCGTAAGGAACTTGAGGCTTTTACCTTACCATCAGGTAAGGTAAAAGCCAAAAATGAAAATATATGGACCCGTTTTGGCGTAGATAATATAGGTGATTTGCGTTCACAATCAAAATAACAAGCAACATAATATTCTCATTAGACGGCGCTAATGCCAGTTTAAATCTAAAAGCACTAAAAGCCATTTAAATCGATGTTTTGCTATTGTGATATGTATTTTTTCTTTCATCACTAGGTGGCGATACTGGTATTCTAAACTGTACTAATAAGTTTTTGCTGCTAAAAGGATTATGATGCCGAATTTGGATTCTTTCGTTCTTGATTTTTTTTCTGTGTTACCTACAATTAAATTCATACATTAACTTTTCACTAGGACTTGGCTCAGATTTACGGGTTCAACTTGCTTGAATATCATTAAAACTGAAAATTTTAATTATTTTGATTATACACAGGCTTCGTTCAAAATTTTACGCCGGCGAAGTCGCGGGTAACAGCTAGAAAACAGCTTGCGGATAAAAAGAAATAGGTAGGGTGAAGGACCCAGTTATGGACACTTTTAGGACAGTGTTCATAGTAAAAAGCAATAAAAAAAAAACTACAAAACTCAGATCAACAATGATGACTGAAAATAACAATCAGTATTCTCAAGAATCAACACAACGATATACAATTGAAGTATCTGTAACGAATTATAAGAACTTTGATAAAATATAGAAAAATCTAAAATCACCAGTTATGGACACCTAGGATCCAGTTGTCCATACCCAGTGTTCGACGTTACCCAGTTATGGACACCCAGTCATCGACAGTGAACAACATAAACATAATTATGGCAGATATAAATACTATTTAGGAGACAAATAAATTAAATACAGTTTAATTGAAATTAAATTTTTAATTGAAGGCAAAACAGGTACTTTCATACCATTATGCTCCTTCATTATACAGTCTGTAACTATAAAGCGCTC
This sequence comes from Ectropis grisescens, assembly GCA_017562165.1. Lineage (NCBI taxonomy): Eukaryota > Metazoa > Arthropoda > Insecta > Lepidoptera > Geometridae > Ectropis > Ectropis grisescens. The sequence continues at coordinate 24,299,949 of CM029780.1, read as the reverse complement.
TCAAATTAAGTATCAAAAACAAATACAAAACTTTTACTCAAAACCAGTAGTACTCGTAGAAATAACTATTATCGATAATAATAATAATCATCATCATCAGCCGCAAGACGCTCACTGCTGAACATAGGCCTCTCCCCTAGAGTTCCACAACCGCTGGTTGCGGGATGCTCAGGACGTACGGTCCTGCGCATCCTGCAACCAGCGGTTTCCATCGACCTTTGTGAGGTCATCTGTTCATCTAGTGGGAAGTCGTCCAACACTGCGCCTTCCGATTCGTGGTCGCCACTCGAGAACCTTTCTGCGCCATCGGTTATCAGTTTTGCCAGCGATGTGGCCAGCCCATTGCCATTTCAGCTTGCTTACTCTTTGAGCTATGTCGGCCACTTTCGTTCTTTTGCGAATATCCTCATTACGGATTCTGTCGCGTAAAGAAACTTCGAGCATAGCTCTCTCCATAGCTCGCTGTGCGACTTTGAGCTTCCTTATGAGGCCCACAGTTAAGGACCACGTCTTCGTTCCATAAGCCATCACTGGCAACACGCACTGACTAAAGACTTTCGTCTTTAGGCATTGGGGTATTTTGGACTCAACGATGTGCCGAAGTTTCCCGAACGCTGCCCATCCGAGTTGGATCGTTCGCTGGACCTCTTTGTCGGAGTTGGATCTACCTAATTGGATCTTTTGACCTAGGTAGACAACTTCGTCAACAACTTCGAGTGTGGTATTCCCAACAATAACCGGTACAGGTGAGACATGAGCATTTGACATGACCTTCGTCTTGTCCATATTCATTCTCAAACTTGCCTGTTGGGATACTCTACTGAGGTCTCTGAGCATAGCAGCGAGGTCCTCCAGCGACTCCGCCACAATTACTATGTCGTCGGCAAACCGAAGGTGAGTGATGCATTCGCTGGTGATATTGATGCCATATCTGTTCCAGTCCAGTAGCTTGAAAACATCTTCCAGCGTGGCAGTGAACAGTTTCAGAGATATAACTTCTCCCTGTCTCACGCCTTTCTGAAGCTGGATATGTTTTGTGTACTGGTATTGTAATAGGACAGACATTGTGGCTTTGCTATAAATACACTTCAACACTTCGATATAGCGATAGTGGATGCGGCATCGCTGGAGAGACTGAAGCACTGCCCAGGTCTCGATGGAATCGAAGGCTTTCTCATAGTCCACATACGCTATACATAGTAGCCGATTATACTCCTCGGTTTTCTGTATAATCTGCCGAAGGGTATGGATGTGGTCTATGGTACTATAGCCTTTTCGGAAACCGGCTTGTTCGGGTGGCTGGAAGTCGTCAAACCTGCGTGCGAGACGATTAGTGATTACCCTAGAAAACAACTTATAAACGTGGCTCAGAAGTGAGATGGGTCTGTAGTTCTTCAACAAGGTATTGTCACCTTTTTTAACGAAGAGCACCACCACACTACTGCTCCACACTTCTGGCGTATTACCGTCAAGTATGACGAAGTCGAACAGCTTCTGGAGAACTTTATTTACCGGGTTTCTACCCGCTCTCAGAAGCTCAGGCGTAATCCCGTCGTCGCCAGGTGCCTTGTTGTTTTTAAGAGGCCATCCTAATCTCACACTTTTTTTTGAGGTGTAATTGTATCGGTACGGTTGTTGCTTGTTCCCGGTATAGCAAAGTTTCCATTTGAAAACACTTGAAAAATCCAGAAACATCTGAAAGAATACATAAAACCAGTAATGGACACTCACTGGATCCAGTGATCGACACTCTGTTCTTTACTGGTACATGCACTCCAATTTGTTTAATTTAAAATATACTTAAACTGCTTGGAAAAAGGAGTTAAATTGGTGTGCCAACTCCAGAAGTTCCTAAAATAATAATTATGGACATGTGTCGATTACTGGGTAAAGTATGTATGCCAAAACCAGTAAATGACACCGGCTATAAACACAAAAAAGCGCGATTATAACCGGAAAGAATTACAAATTATATCTCTTATTTCAATACAAAACTTAAAATATAATTAGAATTCAGTTACAATAAATAACAAATAAATGATGGAGAACCAAATAGACTCACCTTGTTAACGATTACGTTAGTAAAATTTGATTTTATTGGACCAGCACTAACTTGGTCTAATGTTTACTTTGCCATCTTGAAACAAAATAACAGATCGCACTGATGTATATTATGAGACGAATATGAGGTCCGTTCTCTATGATTAACTGTTGCCACACCAAAATTTCAATATGGAAGGCTTGTTTTCTTTGATTAAAGGAAAAAAAGTGTCCATAACTGGGGTCTTGTCCATTACTGGATCATCCACCCTAAGTAGGTATCAGATCATGCACATTAGCTTCAGACTTTTCATAATATATCCTATAAAAATCCTACAAACTTAACACTTGCGGCTATGTTCGATACTATGAAACCTTACTAAGTATGTTTGATTTTGTTTAAAAAAAGAAAAATAAAGATGATAAAATTTAATAAATTTTTGTGTGGAAAAACAAATTCACTCAAACTCAAAGGTTTTTCAATGACTACTTATCCAAATATTTGACGTACGATACTTCCAATTAATGTATAAGTCAGTAACATCTGGTTACGCGAACGAAGTAGCGGGTTCAGCTAGTAGATATATATATATATAGGGACAGGGATAAGATAGGGGCAACCGAGGGACGCTGCTTGCGAGGATAAAAAAAAAGCGAAATAATTAACTATAATGGCGCTGAAACTATTTCCAACGTAAAAATAAAAAGTTTCAAACAAAAACAATGCCTTTGTAAAATGTTGTGTAATTACCTTTTTTAAAGCGCGATCTAACGAATGCCGTGACATACCTTGCTTTTCTTTTTTAACCTCGTGAAGTCGTTTGAGATGACAGGACTGTAAGTAGTGATTTATTTATTTAGTAGGAAATTCAAAGAAACCACACGAACCCGTATTTATAAATTTAATATTCGATTACATCCTTACAACAGATATAATATAAAAATAAAAAAATCACATGCAATTGGATTGTTGAGTTAATAATAAACCTGAGATAGGGTCGGAATGTTCGGTTCACCGCTTGTCTTCTATCAGCTTGTTGTGTTCGTCCATCAGGCTCTGCAAACCAGCATCACATGCCAGAATAAACATTACGACAGACCCGAAAATATCTTCCTACAGTGTTCTACACTAGATAATCAGCTCCAAAGCTAACAAATAATTTTGTATGATAACTTAATAAAAAAAACTTTAACATATCATTTGTCATTTTATTTTAAATGTCGATAATTTTCTAATTCTGATATCATACTCAAGAAATTGGATACTTGTTAAGTAATTTCGAATTAATTTAAAACTTGTTTAGCTTTAGCTAGTCAAGTTTCAGTCGTTGAGCACCACAAATGTCAGTCTTAACTAAGCGTAGACGAGAGACGTGTCCTTCCGTGAGTGCAGCGCGAGCGCAGTGGCGTGCCGGCGCTAGTGTATGATCCGCTGGTGCTCCACCGAGTGGTCTTCGATCAGCTTCTGGTGTTCCTCACTCAGCGCCTGTCATACAACACGCACCATGTACACTCAGGCTCGCTCGACCCGTACTCATACACGGCCACACAGACAAGGGGCAGTCCTCGGTAAACAAAGCTCCCGGCAGTTACGAGGTGTAGCTTTTGTTGGTGAAACTACCAAATGTGATAACAATTACTCCGAGGACTGGCTCTCGTCAGCGTAGGATCTGAAGTAATCACTCCCAAAGCAGCTTTTTGTTAGAACAACCATTATGTATATATTTTTAGGGCAGTAGGATCATGAAAACACAACGAAACTGTCGAAAATCATGTTCCACACAAGAATGTCCATTGCATTCCGTTCAGGTTTGATCCTGTTCGAATAGGACAAAAATATATTTGCAAGACCACTAAAAGAGAGACGAAAAGCAATCCAGTAAGCCTGAGTGGACCTCATGCACCCACAGTTCAGCCATGCACCCTCGCGCCGTCGCGCCCTGCCAGCCATGCGATTACCTAACTTGTTCGGTGAAACTCGAGGCGATTCTACTCTATCTCCATTACCATGTGTACTAACTGCCTCGCCGTCTTTACGTAATTAAAATCGTAGATGACCTCTTGGTGAGTTATACTTAGACATTGATAACATCGATGTCTAAGTATAAATTACTGGACATTGCCCGCTTCCAGTGCAGCGATCTATTCTGCCGGCACATCAAATTGATGTGATGATGTGACGGTTGTGTTACACAGTTATTAAGTTCACTGTCTACTAGAGATATCTTTCTTTCCACAGGCAATGTCCAGTAATTACCCTGCTTGGTCACAAGTTCATTCAACTAAGTATGTGGCAACACTTAAAGCGGCTACTACGCAGTTCTGGCGCGCTTACCTGAGATAATCATTTTGTTATCGGTCAAGATCGTTTCTCGAGGTCATGTTCTGCAACTAAGGGTAGGTCCGTTCGGGATACGAAGCTGGTTCGTGAGAGGGAGAGAAATAGAGGGGGTTTGAAGTTACCTTGAAGTACTTGACGGTCTTGACTCGCAGCTCGAGCGTGGCCGCCTCGTCGCAGACGAAGAGCGCCTGCGCGTGCTGCTGGAAGGCCGACACGGTCCACATGTGGTTGACGCCCTCCTCCACCGCCTTCGCCAGCGCCAGCGCCTTGTGCCCGCCCGTGATGAGGATCATCACCTGCCGCGCACACGTACCTTATTATTCTTTTACATTAAATAAATAAAGGCACTATGTTACGTCTGCTCCCACTGCGAGGGAAGATGGTAGAGGGCACTTGGCAACGCCAAGCCATTAGAGATTTAAATAATAATTATGTGAGGTTATGATGTCAAAATCATTCGAAAATATCGAGAAAATCAAAATATTATATACGTAAGTAGTTAGGTTTAATCAATGGCTGTAATAAATCATCTTATTTGTAAGGATGGCGAGAGCAGTGCAGTGATAGGTGGGGATTTGGCTCTTGATATTCAATTAGCCGAGTGGCGCTGTGCTGTTACGGGCAGGCGAGTAACTAGCCATCACGGGCATGTCTTGCTCGTCCCGTCACTTTATTCGTAGTTCGTGATATTTGCCGTTCATTGTAGTGTTACCTCCTTGGCGTCCATGACGGTCCCGACGCCGACAGTGAGCGCCTGGCGCGGCACCTTGCTGATGTCGTTCCCGAAGAACCGCTTGTTGGCCTCCAGCGTGTCGTAGGCCAGCGTCTTCACGCGCGTGCGCGACACCAGCGACGAGCCCGGCTCGTTGAACGCGATGTGCCCGTCCGGACCGATGCCTGAAACCGGGTACCTTCACGTCACCGGGCGGACATATTGTTCACAAAAATACAAAGAATAGGGTCACGTACCAACAAGGCGTTAGAGGCGGACGGTGCATAAGAACGCTGCCGCTGCGTACCGTAACGTCGTTCACTTCACTCTCTCTCTCGCGTGAGACGGGACGTCAGGCTAACTTCGAAGTGGACTTTTTTTATTGAACTATGGCTCTTCTTTCCCAATTAGAAGTAGCAGATAAAACAATGTCAACGAATAGACGCACACATTTTAACTAAAACTAGAGAAGACCCGCACCCCCGGCAATGACGGTAGCGGGCATCCTACCTCCAATGAAGAGGTGCACTCCCCCGGCTTCTTGGATGAGGCGCTCGAAGCGCGTGCACTCGGCCACGAGGTCGGGCGCGTTCCCATCCAGCACGTGTGCGTTCCCAGGATCGATGTCTACGTGCTTGAAGAACTCGTTCCACATGTAGTAGTGGTACGACTCCGGGTGGTCGCGCGGCAGCCCTGCGCACAGTAACATGTTTGGTGAGATCGACACTCTTCTCCTCCCTCACCATTGTCGGTGGTTTGACGATGATATCAGTCGTATGACGACAATAAATATGACTCGCTCGGCCACGTCTTGCAGCGTTTCATGTAGGTCTATGTACCTACAGTTAAAAGACAAATTCGAAGGATCACAGCAGGTAGGCACTCGGCAACCACTGCATATGTTCTCTAAATACTTCAACCAGTATCATTTGTGTACAGCGAAATGCCAAACTGAAGGGCCATGTTTGCAGAGAAAGAACACAGCTAAGTCATTTAATATCGTCCGATGACGAGTGCAGTATAATGCGAAGCAGTAATTTGCAGTCAGCATGTTCAAATAGCCGGTAAACATATTATAATAATTCCTGTTACGGGCAGGTATGTCTCAATTCTCAGTAGTACCGTCGCCCCATCTATCTACACCTACAGAGACATAGTAAAAAAAGGCATTTCCTTTAACTTGCCTTTAACCTATATTTACCACAAATGCCTTCACTACTCGACAAAGGCAAAATAATGAAAGCACCTTTGATTACCTACATTGGAGACTGTCTAAAAAAAGTGAGTGCGGTGTTGAGATAAGCCGTGTTCGTGCCAACGTTGCGTCGTCGGGGATACTGACCCACGTACTCGTCCATGTTGAAGGTGGTGACGTGTTTGAAGGAGAGGCGGCCCTCCTTGTAGAACTGGATGAGCTTCTTGTACATGGGCAGCGGCGTGCCACCGGTGGGCAGCCCCAGCACGAAGTGGCGGCCGGGCCCGGGCGCGAACTGCGTGACGCGCTGCAGCACGAAGCGCGCCGCCCACTCCGCCACCACGTCCGCGTCCTCCAGGATCATCAGCCGCATGCTACCGGCGCGCGTCTCGCGACCTCTGCAACACTGCCCGCGCGCGCGTGCGCCACGCGGCTGCAGGTTACTACCTGGCCGCTATGCAACACTACCTACCGACCACCAGCCACCAGCGCCCTGGCTTATTTTTTTTTAGTTTTATAGATTTACACTTGACCACTCAATCAGCGGATGATCAAGAGTTCTGACCGCCCTACGCTGTTCGTGAGGACGCGCCAGGTGTGTTCAAATCAGAGATTCCCAAGTTTATTCAGTTAGCAGCGCACTGAGTTTTAGTCTTTTGTATCGGTCTAGTTGAAATATGCAGAGTAGATGCACTGGAGATTATTAGCGAAGACGCAAGATGCTTTTGAGCGCGCCCTAGGCTGCAGCCTAACAAGCGTAAGAGTAAATCAAGTCCGGGTTACAACCTGGCCGCGCGGCGGGGATTACCTGCTACCAGTGCTGGTTTAGCACTACTAGCGCACAGGGCGACATTATTTTAGAATTGTATAGGTTTACACTTGACCGCTCAATGAGTGATGCCTAGTTGCTGACCGAACTTAAAGGAGCGCCTGCGCTTGCCCGCAATAAAAAGTCTATGTGCTATTCCAGAATATAATGTAGGTGGTAAGTACCTACCTACTTATGTTCCAAATTACGCCATAGTACAAGCTTTGCTTAGTGTGGGGGGTTAGATGGTGTTGTGTGAATTGTCCACCAACATTTAAAAAAAAAACAGCCCGATCCGTTCTTATGTTCCGACGTGATTGAACAGCAAACATACAATCATTCACATTTGTAATATTCGTAGGATAATAAAGCATAAACAGCCACTAAATGTTCCCACAGCGGGGACTCCGGGTGCGGGCTTTCTCTTGCTTCCACCACGCTGGCCCAGTGCGGGCTGATAGATGACGCATAACCTCGACAGATTTAAGGAACATCCTGGTTTCCTCACGACGTTTTACTTCACTATTTTTTTTAGTTTTTACGGCGTTTCATATCCCTAGACGTAGCGGTGAATTCTTTTGAAGGTAGGAACGCCCTCGCCTGGTGTCGAGCAATGATGCGGTCTACGATGGAACGTGGTTACCTAGTAGAAATCTAGTCAGTCTCGATTTGAAGTCACCAGAGACACCTACCACCATATACCTAATATTAATTAACGTAACCACATCGGGAAAAGGTTTTCCCGTTAGATTAGACTAGACGTTCCAAGAAATATCTTTTCGAGGCATTGGGTTTTCCGCCAAACTGGACTTGGCTTGCGTGGTCAATTATGGTCTTAACTCTCTCCGTCTGAAAGAATGGTCAGAAATGTCAAAATCCCAGCAGTGGGAATTTGAAACGGGTTGTTTAAGCTAACCGAGTGGATAGGACTCCTAATTACTGATAGCATGGCGTTGCGGTAAAATCGGACAAATTAGGTAGGTACACAATGAAAGTAATACCAGACCCACAGCCCAGTCTAGTACTCAGATAGGTTTTATTTTACTGTGGTGATACTCTGCAAAAACTGAATAGCCGTGACTATGTTCAGCGCATAGAGCAGGTACTTAGGTACCTCGGTACCTATCCCCTATGGCACTCTATGATTAAATAATCCACGATAATATAAGAAAGTAAGTACCAAGGTACCTACCTACGAGTACATTTGAAAAAACATTCAAAAGGGTTAACTTCAGCATATTATCTATTCTAAGCTTCAGCGTCAATAACTTGGTTCTCAAGTTTCTCTCGAACTTGCCGGTTCCTATGTATTTCTAGCCCAATTCTCCGACTAATGACTGTACTATCAGATCTATGTAATCGGACCTAAGTGTTTGATTAAGAAATCTAAACAAATGGGTCAAGTTTCACGTCTAGCTCATCGAGTACCTAGTGAAGCTAAGCATAGGTACGTAGGTATTCCTTCGAGTACATATGTATTGCTTTTAATTTCATTTCGTACAATATATTATAATGAAACTAGTTCGCACTTTAAACCTCATCAAGATTTGTCTAAGACAGACAGTTCTCAAGAGATTCCTTATAAAATTGAACATTTAATAATCAGTGGTATTTCATTGTAGAGATGTCGTCGGCTAAGTATAACTAGTCTGAAATGGAGACAGGGCGAGGTCGTTCACGCTAAGTAGGTATTATTATTGAATGTTTGTTATTTATCGAAGTTATCGAGCCGATGGCTGTTGACTGGCGAGCGGGCGATACCGCGGCGCTCGCGGCTCGCGGCCGGAGTCATTTATATGTGGACTAACGACCCGTTATCTGCCGCATATTGCAATAACACGGTGCAATCAATTTAAGTACATACATACATAGTTACTCACCTTACCTCCCATAGGGCGTAAGGGCTAGATCGCTGATATAGTATATTACACCAAATCGCTTTATTGTGGGGGCTCGCGGTGCCCCATAGCAACCGGTGCCGGTGGCACATCAACCTCTCCAATAAATTATAGACTTACAAGTTTCGAGAATTATCGTGCCCACAAAAAATAATAGACAAATACCTAAGCCCTGCCTAGTAGTAATAACGTACTATGGACCGACATTATCGTGTGTGGTCATTCTATCACAGACCACAGTATTGCAAACATCAGACAATTTGCGGTGAAACGCTATATTGTAAAAGAAACAACTGGTTTCTCCATACAAATATATTCCTGGGTGGGATTCGAACCAGAAGCTCCGTAAGCTAACTTACCACTGAGTGAAAATGCCAATCAAAACGGGTCGAGCCGCTTTTATAAATTAGGTACTTACATAGGTACCTTGATATATTAATTAGGTACGGGACACTTTTTTACGCAGTTAATTATTAGGTATCTATTCATTTAGTTAACTAATATCGTGTCCCCGATATTCGATCCAGTTTCATGTTCCTACCATGTCTAAACCATGGTCACTCACGACTCACGAGCTCACTCTACCAGTCATTTACCATATAACCACGGTAAAGGTCCCGTAGTTGACAATAACAGTGTAGTTAACAACCGAAATATCTAGATAATTTATATAAACTATTATATATTATTATAAACTCTCATTTTTTAAATAGTTTGGTTTGAAATCTAACTCACAGAACAGCAAGTGACTACCTAACTGAATTTTGATATTTGACTCGTTGTTTGTCGTCCCCGTTAGTACCTAAATGTCGACAGTCATTAACTGAAGATACTAAAGTAATGTAAATACTAATGAGGTATGATCGTTCACAGAAAAATCAACCTTAATGAATTGTGTGTGGTTTACATTTACAAATATAAAATAAACTTATAAGAGTAGGTACATACGTGTACAAATAAAGATAATTCGTTTAATTATCAAGCTAATTAATTTCATAGGAATAAAGTGAAGTTAATAACAAAAAATATATTCGATAGTCGCGTCGTTCAGAACTCTATGGAGTTGCTCTACAAAACTTTGACCTTAAAAGTATGCCCTTTCGAGCAGGTAGGCAGTCTGTCAAGTTTCAGAACACGCAAATAAATGTCGATTTATCCTAGTGTAAAATATAAAGTAAAAATGCTGCACCGTCGTGTTTCTGGCGACGACTAACGGGACTAAGCAAAACATTTATTTTGGCCGGCGAAATATGTCAACGAACTCTGTGGAGGTCACTCACCGGTCGCGCCGCGACGATAACGAGGGCTCTCGCAACAACTCGCTGCTGTACTCGACCTCGAATCGAATACTTGGAGGGTTGGAAGTCGGAACACTGCGCACGACCAAACACAAAAGAATGCGGTTTGTTTGTGGCTCCGTCGCTCCGTAGATCGGAGTGGAAGCGCAGACCGCCGACCTCCGCGCAGTGACGTGCGAGGATATCACTTGCGACTCGCGTCAAAATCCTACCAGTGTTGCCAGGCTATTGGTAGGACTACGGTACGTGGGAGAAATAAAACACGACACCCCAATAAATGATGTTTATTTCTAATTAATTAAAGAGATTATCGATACATTGCCAAGGTCGAGCCTCCGTACATACTAACAATAATAATTAAGTGATAGAACGGTCGCTCGAACGGAGCGACTCTCGCTAAACATAATAGACGCTCGTTCGTAGTTTGAATAATTGTCATTTGTAAACTATGCTTAGTTAAAAAACCCGATATACAATAAATATTGTGAGTTCCGTGTGTGTGTGCGGGCGCGGCCGCCCGTATCACAGAGTCAACAACAAACACAACAGCGAGCTCCCGGCTCCCGGCTCCCGGCTCCCGCGCGCTCCGCCAACCTTCATTACAGCTAAGTATAAAACTATCATCGTGGATGTTCTTATCTTTAAGCTAAAATATTTTATATCATAGTTCGATTGACACAAATGTGGTAAAAATCCAACACGATGACAACACTGAATTATAAAGTTTTATATTTTAATAATGTCCATGCGTACTTTAAGACCTTAAGGCTACAAATAAGTATAATTAATGTATTATAAATAAACGTATTTAGATGCGTCCCGCAACAACTAACGAGGGCCGAAAGGAAATATTTCTAATCTCTTACAACTACACGTAACATCCGATAGCCTACTGAGAGAGGAACTTAACAATTGATTTAGTAACCGCGCGCAGCGGGTCCGCGAGGTATAGACAACGTTCACGGGGAGTAGTTCAACAGTATGCTGGGAGCGAGTGTTGTCGGCGACAAAACGCGATCTACCGTGAGCGCGTAAACAAAGAAATGTATGAAGAAATTTATAGCACGTCTCGCGGCGCTTGAGTTCGTCCATGGACGTATCAAAAAGTCGGACAGAACCCATTCTAAGACAAAACTGAGGTGCCAAAATAGCGGCGGCTATTTATGTGTGAATGAATTTTGGGTTGCCATGATAACAATTTTATACCACAAAAAAAACACAAACATGTAAACCGACATGTACCTAGAATGTTTCGGTCATCATCCACCAATCCGCACTGGGCCTGCGTGGCGAATTATGTCCTTAAGCCTCTCCTTGCGAGAGAAGATCCCGAGCCCCACCAGTGACTGCTTATTTTACAACATTTAGTGGGCTGCTTATGCTACGACGAGTTGTAAATGTATAAAAAAAGTTATAATAATAATAATTTTCAGTTTCTTATGTTTATATTTTTTTATTTGTGTTGTAAAAAACTTAAGAGATTAAGAAAAGGATTAAATGAGTGTATCATAAATAAATATTGGTAGATATTTCACACACCCCAAACTAAACAAAGCCTGTACTGTGGGAGCCAGATAGCTCTTATATAGTTGTAAATACATACGTATTCATCCCACAAATATTTGAACTGGGTGAGAATCGATTCCACGACCCTCGGCTTCGCAAGCAGACTTACTACCAACTAAGCCACGAGTCAGTTATAAAATGCCATATTAGCTTAGATTGTTAATTAACCTTTCAGGTATTGCATATCGTCGTTCGGAATCAAATACCTCAAATGCCACAATCAGAAAAAAATGCTTTACATACATATATTTTATTCTCATAGTAATGGTTTATGGTATAGTTACAACTACGATTACTATACCTAAAACCATTGCCAGGAAAATAAAAAAAAAATAACATGCATTATTTTTAAAGTTATTTTTGTCCTGGTGTAAAATTTCCTGACTTTGATATTCGCGGTATTGGTTGCCGAACGACGATAAATAATATGCCACAATACGCCGGAGCCCTCATCTAGTAACATAATACACCATATCTTAAACTTCGAAATGTTTACTGCAAACGACACGTATTTGTTTGGGATCCAATCGTTTTCAGTCACAATTTTTTAATTATTTCGATCCAGTCATTTTGACCAGGTTTAATTTTCTTTAGGAAATCTAGTAAATAGAATAACAAATAAAATACCTAGTGGCAACTAATAAGCAATATAAATGCATTGATTTAATGTCCCATATATTTTGGGTAATTATCACACAGAAACTTTTTTTTTTAAAGAAAGAAGTGACGAGACGAGCATGACCTGTGTCTGATGGTAAGCAACATGCCTGCCACATAACAGCACAGTGACACGCAGCTATTGGAACATGAAGAGTCCAAATCATTACCTAGCACTGCACTGCGCTCGTCACCCAGAGATCTAAGATCTTATATCTCTAAGCCCTGTAATTTTAACTTTGGCAATACTGGACTTTGAATGCGCTATTTTGATTTAACGAATTAAAATATAAAATGGGGAAATAAGTAATTGAATTGTTCAACCACCGAACCTCCTGTGAAACGTGATTCCTGGATGTTTATTGCGTGCGTCACTACGGCTTCTACAGCAGTTCACTACACAACACATTCGTGTGATAAGATTTTTCAACACCCAGAAACGTGTTGGCTGGGTGAAGTTTGCGCGCGTAATGGCCGACTGATGTGTGTGTGTCAACCTGTATGTGACAGCGCACTGGCCGACTCTATAGACCCAGTTTTTCTTTTGGCAAGACCATGACCGACTTTTTTTGTACGGCCATGAGTTCTTCATATAAATGTTCTGTTTACGCGCTAGCGACAGAACGCGTTTTGTTGTCGATAAAACTCGCAGGCAGCATATTGTTGGCTCGTGCCTGAGGTACCCGCGTACTATGCCCTCCTGCGGACGGCCTCTCGCTGCGAACCTCGGCCGCGGCCCGCGCCCGGGCTGTCCGCGAGCCTCGCCTGCGCGACTGATACCAACCCGACGTGACACGAACCTAGCATGCTAGCTCGCGAATATCACTCCAAACATACGGTAAATTGTGTAATTTACCAAATAACCTCAGACAAAAATACAATTAAGTAAATTTCACAGAAACCACACATCTCGATAAAAATACATTTGTCTATTTTGTTTTATCTGCTCCAGGCAAACACGACATCATTGGTTTATGTTTGTCATTACAAGGGTTAGCAAAATTATAATAGATCAAACCCCTTTTTCATCATCATCAGCAGCCCACGGCTAGCCACATAGCCAGGGGCTTGTTACAACGAAACATTTCCATGATCCGGTGTATTCACGATAATTAAAACGGCTATTACACTAAGGCTGCGTCCCCAGTACGCAAACTAGGGCCAATCGGTTTGGTGCGCCCATCCATATATTTGAAATGGAGTATAAACAGTTTGCCAGTTTTGCACAGACTGCGTAGAGCGAGAGAAAAATTCGTTAACTCCGATACGCCGCTAAGGAGGCGTTCAAGTATTACGTAACACAATTTGGGGGATATATTGTAAAACGTTGCAGTCTAAAAGTAACTAAATTATCCCAAGTTGCTAACTTGTATGGTGACTTCTAAGTAAAACTGGTCACTTCGATGTTACGTAACGATTAGGGTGAGTGAGGGGCGGGGTGCAAACACAGCAACGTTGCGTTACAAGAGCTGGAGGAGGGGGTATAAAGTATAAAGAAATTCGTTACGTAATACTTGAACGCCGCGCCCTAACCCAGTTGGCCGCTGGCAGTTTGCCCGCTACACGGCCTACAGTCGTTCTGGCTGGCCTACTAGACCACTGAAATGTTACATGAGCTTTGTTTTTTAGCTTTATGACGTTTTTTATCTATTTAATTATCTCAGATCAATCTTGTAGAAAGTATTTTATGGAAGATTTTTAGCAACTTTTAGCAAAACAAGATGGCGGCCGGGGGATAAGGGTGGTAACTCCACAAACTTAGGGTTAAGCTTCTATTGACCCCCACACAAGTTCCAAAGATAAAATTGCGTTCTCTAAAAAAATTAACATTAGGTCCTTTAATTGTAACATTTCAATGGAGTATCCGTTTCGCACACAGGACTGCGTGGCAGTGCACCAGGCCGGCGGCGGGCCCGGCGCGCTCAGTCCAGGCGCGCGCGCTTGCTGGGCGCGTCGTCGCAGCACCAGTACGCGTACTGGCGCGGCGCGGTGGGAGCCCCGCGCGCTCAGTCCAGGCGCGCGCGCTTGCTGGGCGCGTCGTCGCCGCACCAGTACGCGTACTGGCGCGGCGCGGTGGGAGCCCCGGCGCGCTCAGTCCAGGCGCGCGCGCTTGCTGGGCGCGTCGTCGCCGCACCAGTACGCGTACTGGCGCGGCGCGGTGGGAACCCGGCGCGCTCAGTCCAGGCGCGCGCGCTTGCTGGGCGCGTCGTCGCCGCACCAGTACGCGTACTGGCGCGGCGCGGTGGGAGCCCCGCGCGCTCAGTCCAGGCGCGCGCGCTTGCTGGGCGCGTCGTCGCCGCACCAGTACGCGTACTGGCGCGGCGCGGTGGGAGCCCCGCGCGCTCAGTCCAGGCGCGCGCGCTTGCTGGGCGCGTCGTCGCCGCACCAGTACGCGTACTGGCGCGGCGCGGTGGGGAGCCCCGGCGCGCTCAGTCCAGGCGCGCGCGCTTGCTGGGCGCGTCGTCGCCGCACCAGTACGCGTACTGGCGCGGCGCGGTGGGAGCCCCGGCGCGCTCAGTCCAGGCGCGCGCGCTTGCTGGGCGCGTCGTCGCCGCACCAGTACGCGTACTGGCGCGGCGCGGTGGGAGCCCCGGCGCGCTCAGTCCAGGCGCGCGCGCTTGCTGGGCGCGTCGTCGCCGCACCAGTACGCGTACTCCGGCAGCCACTTGAGCAGCGCGCTGTCGAAGAACTCCTCCAGCCGCTTGGCGTCCTTGTAGATCTGCGACTCCGGCTGCAGAGAACACCTCGCGTTACACGCCGCGCCGGCGCACGCGCCCGAACCAGGGCCGGCCCGCTCGGGCAGCCCTCATTCGGCGCTTTACAAACCAAAAGTAAACATAGCAAGTATAGGGATGTTAACACTAATCACACTATCATGTTGAATATGAATTTTATGATAGCTAGCATTAATAGAATATCGAATTTCACATTATTATAATTTAATATTACGTAGTAAATATATTTATAAATGACTTTAAATGTTATATTTTTAATCTGTAATCACATGACTGGCAACACCAATATCAATTATTACGTCCCTAGTCGCAAAACAAACCGTCGAAACTTATTAAACTGTTTTATTACTTTTGTGCATTTTTATTATAGTTTGCGATCTTAGCGGCGACGATTATGATAGTTTGTATTCAAGTAATGATAAGAAAACTCACAAACTGGACATACAGTCATGAATCGCGACCAAAGTTTTGCGACTAGTGACGTCATGTCAGTCCTTAGTGTTTTAGCGGCAAAATTCAAAATATATTTACTCATCGAAAATACTAATATTTTGAAATTAAATGTTATTTTTTACGGTAAACAAGGGTGAATCTTCAAAATAAAAGCAGTTCCGAAAAATTGTGAACATCCCTATTGTAAGTGAATCAGTTTGTTGTAGGTGAGCACGTGGACGGGGGGTGTACCGGGTTGTAGTGGTAGGCGTTGCGGAACAGCAGGCGGCAGTCGGCCACGAACTGCGCCACGTGCGTGTAGCGCTGCGGCGCGCTCGGCTGCAGCTTCATGCGCACCATGTCCAGGCACATCGGCTGCGAGATCTGCGGACACCGCTCATTTACCTCCTCTTCGATAATCTCAGAGAGTTGCGAACAAGTAGATTTACTTTTTGTTTTCATCGATAAAAGAAAGGATTCTTTGAGAAAGCTTTAAGTTTATGCCTCATTCAATATATGTGTCAGAGAGTTATTTGAAAGCTTAATGTTAAAAATAAAGCTTCATGGCTTTATTCTGTTGTGGACAAGCGCGTTCCTTAACGTCACGCACACGTCTCGTCCATCTTGTGAGTCTACAATAAAAAAATCATAAAGTCAGGAAAAATGGCCCATATAAGAATCGGGGCGCATGTTATAAAGTTTCCGTTTGTGGTGTGTTACTCTTATAGGCAAGCGCGTTTTTACCGCCAGGCACACGTCTCGTACTTCGTAGTTTTATATATTTTTGTCAATAACGTATCAAGTGTAGAGTTATCGTGAGCGGCGCACCTTGGAGTGGTAGTCGAGGTTGGTGAGCGGCACGGGCTCGCGGAAGGCCAGGCTGGGCTCGTACTGGCAGTACAGCTCCAGCGTGACGCGCTCCACCAGCTTCTGCGCGCGCGGCGGGAGCCCCCCGCCCGGCGGCGGCGCCTCGTCGCGCGCCGGCGGCAGCTCCGCGAAGTTCACGCACAGCAGGCACTGCCACGTCTCCGTCTCGCTGCAACCGAGGGACCCCTCACGAGTCTGCGGCCGAGCCCGCGGTAACACCAGCACCACGACAACCAACGGCTTCAACGCACGCTCGCCGGCGTGCCGCCACCGGAATCAAGACGCCAGTATTGAGATAGTAATCCACCCACCGATCGGACTATACCTCGATTAACTTGATCTACTGCACGAATTCAGATTTACAATCATTCAAACTCCATACGTATCGCAAACTCTATCTCTACCTTTCGGTAAAAAGCTCGTAAAATAAGTATCTAGGATTAGACTAAGAATAACCTATCCGATTTTCTAGATATCTATTTCTGGAATGTTACAATTGAGAAAAAAGAGATTGAGCTATAAGCAAACCTATCAACTGCAGTCCGATTGTTCTTCATATTATCTTGGTATCAGCACAAAATATTATATTAAAAATAAAATAGTTGAAATACATGGAACAAAATTATAGCAAAACTTTCTGATATATAATATAACTAAACGATTAAATCACAAGTAGGTCTGTCTGGCTTCAGAAGAAGCATATCAACAAATGGTGTTACCAATTTACGTGTCTTTTGACAATGCGACTTTATACCGTTCTGAGTTGACGAAGGACAGACATTTATTTGATTTGAGGAAGGCATTCGATTCTCTTTCTATTGATCATTTTTAAAGTCTTAACTTCTTGAGTTATCGGCTGGGAATAAACAAATATAAATAACGTATTTAATATTATGGTGATGGCTGGTCGGACGGCTTCCTACTAGATGGACAGATGACCACACAAAAGTCGCTAGAAACTGCTGGTTGCAGGTTGCGCAGGACCGTTCGTTGTAGAAATCTAGGGGGAGGCCTATTTTCAGCAGTGGACGTTTTGCGGCTGATGATGATGATGATTTAATGTTATGAATATAGTGATGTGGTGCTGTCGTACGTATTTGGTATGATGTGGGGCACTCACTCGGGCAGTTTCTCAATGGTGGGTATGTGGCAGTACTGGTGGAAGACCTTGGGGCACTTGTCGCAGCACATGAGCTCGCCGCCGTCCATGCAGACCGCACACCAGTCCTCGTTGGGGTCGCCGGGCGCGGGCGGGGCCGCCGCCGCCGCCGCGGGCGCTGCGCCGGTGTCTGCCAACGTCACATTATATCATGAAGGGTCGGGATGAACAGGCAGGCTCAGACGAGGTCAGAAGGAAGAAGAGTCGGGATGAAGAGGTGGGGTCAGACGAGGCCAGAAGGAAGAAGGGTCGGGATGAACAGGCGGGGTCAGGCGAGGTCAGAAGGAAGAAAGGTCGGGATGAACAGGCAGTGTCAGGCGAGGTCAGAAGGAGGAAGGGTCAAAGTGAACAGGTGGTGGGTGTCAGTGGAGGTGAGGCGCAGCGGGCGGGTCCGACGGTACCTGTGGAGGAGTGCACGGCGGCGGGCGACTCGGCCTCGGCCACGACCTGCACGCCGTTGGAGTCGAGCTTGGCGATGGTGGCCATGAGGTCCTGCACCGACTCCGCGCACACCTTGTCCAGCTCCAGCGACGCGCCGCCCTGCTCGGGACACACGGCTTACAATCATTCACGGGTTTATTTGTACCGCCATGTGGCTTCTTGGAAAGCGACAATGCGATGAAAGATGGAACGAAAATGTACCTACAAAATGATACGAGTATATTTTATGTCAACGTAAAATTGTAATTGTTGATATACAACAACTTTGGCGGGGAAAATATTACGATTTTTTTACTGAAAAAACTAGGGAGTTATCACCCAAGTGGGGCACTTTTGTGGTGACTTAAGTGAAAATAGTCACTTGATATAATATGGATAGGGTAACGTTTAGAGAGGACGGGGGTGGGGTGCAAAAAAACATTACGAAGTGTTACAAGGGGCGAAGGGGAGATCTAAAACTTCAAAAATTGCGTTACGTAATATTTTAACGATCACTGGTCAGTGATACCATAACTTCACAATCTCACGCGTTTCCCTGTACGAGTACACTGATGGTATTTCCAATTTTACGGCGACATGTACATACCTTCTTGTATGGCAACTTCCTTATGGTCCCTGTCACCTCTGACCTCCGTCATTTTAGGAAAGATGAAATCTTTAGGATCGGTAGTATAACGTAATCTTAGAAAGGAATTAATACTCACTAAGCTCAAGCAGGGCCTTTTTACAGGTGAGGGGTAACCAAGGTGTGAAAAAACCATGCTAATTTGTCGTTTTGGGAAGGATTCTTTTTGGGTATGTATTATTAAACACAATATTTCAAAATATTTTCCATGCTCTCGCGCTTACTCGCCCAGCGGAACTTTGACCGAGTCTGGCAGGATGTTTGGCCCCACAGATTAGTCTGGCTCATTGGAGAACATTTAACATTGTGCTTATAAATATACAAAAGGCATAGGGACCGCCGATACAAGTGAAAACTAATATCTTACAATTTGATAGCTCATTTTAGAAACTACGCGGGTGGAAACCGGAGGGCGTGGCCATGACCATGGCCATCTAGATCATCCGAGTTTACCCCAAGATTTCTTTGATTTACGAACGTGACGCAGACACAGGCCACGGAGAATATGTATGTGGTTTGCCAAAAGCAGTTTTCACTTCAACAATTTAGCCTTCCTCCAATGATGTACCTAGGTCTGGAGTGACTGGGATCTCATTGTATTATTGTACTAGGTATATTTGAAAGAAATAGCTTGTAAAATAGATTTTAGAAATATATGCGGGCAGATGCTGAGAGTGTGCGTCGTTAGGAGGGTAGGGGAGGGCAGGCGGCACTCACGTTGAGGCTGGGGCTGGGCGTCTTGGGGTTGGTGGAGGAGACGAGCGCGGGGCGCGGCGCGGCGTGCACGCGGCCCAGCGTGATCTTGAAGTCCGGCCCCGCGCCGCCGCCGGCCGCCTCCGCCGCGCCTGCGGGCACCGGACAACACCTTGTACTGACGACCACTAATCGTGGAACCATGTTCATTGTGTACAACCCGAGTTTACAACTTCAATAAATTGAACACAGGCAAATACGAAAACCGTTTAATGGAAATGGACAAATCCGCTAAATTTCAAATTTAATACATCCAGTCATGTATGTGGTGTTTTAGAACGCATGTCGGCGCACAATTGTGAGCGGCCCGCAGTGTCGAGGGCAGCGGAAACAATGCGGTACTGAGGTTTTCTGAAAGAAATCGCTCTTAGTGGTAAGGCCGCCAACTGCTACTTTAATTTTTAGTTTTTGACGTGAATACGCTTCTAAAATTGCTTCTATAGGGAGCCAAGTTAAAAAAAATGATGACAAAATCGAGCCATACAATTTAATTTCGCAGCTTCATAACTACCTCTCTAACCTAAATTCAATTACAACATTGGATAGCCAAAGAAACAAAGACTGTGACACAGTCATCCCACGTTCGCCGCCATTTTGTGCACGTATTCACGTACAACAAACGGCCGTGGCCATGACACAAACACATGTTATTTTAAAATCGAATCAAAATTAGTCAATAGAGGTTTTAAGTTATCAAGGGTTTTGGGTTTAGGCTCTGATGGGAAGAGAACATATTATGTTTTGAAGTTATAAAGGTTTTTTAAGTTACCGAGGTTTGAGTTATCGAGGTTTTACTGTATTAATTTCATTGTCTAATTACGTACAATTGGAATGATGACTGGGTCAAAAAATATACTATTCTAATTAGTCTGTCAGGGAGATTTTTTTGGGAGATGAGGAGGACACGTATTTTTTTGATTTATCCATTTACTAAAAAATCGACAAAGGTGTAGAGCATCAAACTCCCGCAGTGGAGAGTTGGGACGTCAATAATAATCGTACATAGACGTGACGTCAGTCGAAACTCCTAAGCACTGTATCTTCGTCATTTTTTGTTTTTGAAACAAAAGAAAAAAATAATACGTGTCCAATATTTTTGAATTGTTTAGTCACCATGCCTACTAGGAGTTGGTGATGTACCTAAAGTTTATGTTTGCTTCGAATTCATTTCTACCGGCAGTCGCAATACATACCTGCAGTGAAATACACGTTTATTATATTTTCCTACCCAATGCAAGCAACAGTAAAGTTGAGACCAAGGAGAGCAATCAGTCGCCGTATGTACCGTTACCGTTGGAGAGGCCGTGCTGCGGGATGTGCCACTTGGCTGGCTGGGGCGGCGGCTGCGGCGGCAGGTGGTAGGCGGGCGCGGGCGCGGGCGCGGGGGACGGGGTGCGCGGGCCCCCCGCTGCGCCGCCCGCCCGCGCCCGCGCCGCCCGCGTACGCGCTCGACGCGTACTGAGACATCACTGGGGACAGGCGACACGCTGCAATCACTTCTGAGGACACGGCGTTCACTCGACTCCATTGTACTTTAATTCGGCGCGACACATTGCAATGCATGTTTTATTTTTAACTTTAATAGGTTTACACTTGACCGCCATCTCGCCTGATGTTAAGCGACGATGCGGTCTACGATGGAGCGTGTTTAAATAGAAGAAAGCGCTTCACTCTTGATTTGAAGACACCAAGATTATAACTATCAGGCAAAACCCACTCAGGCAACTCATTCCACTGCCTAGACGTTCTTATGATGATGATGATTATGATGCACTAGAACGTTTTTGCCTGAGCCTTTTGGCACGCCTCTCGATCGATTCCAGAGCCTCAAGCTGATACTTAGTCGATCCATCCCAAAGGTGCGAACAGTACTCCATACAGGAGCGAATCTGTGCTTTGTATAACAAAAGCAATTGTTCAGATTTGAAGTACTTTCGCACGTTTGAGAGGACACCTAGTTTTTTAGCAGCTTATGTTTCAGTTTTTATTTCAGCGGTGAACGTATGCTGAGGGATTGGGTATTGTCTAAACCACTCAACGAAACCAAAATTAACAATGATCAGTGGACCTGATTGATGAATATTTTTTATTTATGTATTTGGACGATTTCATTATTGGGTCAAAAATGAAACAGTGATACATGAAGAGCTATTGCGTATGCTATTGGAGCGTTCGCATAAAAATAACGTGTCAATTAATATAGGAAAATGTGTGTTTGAGGAAATAAAAATAGATTTTTTAGGTTTTTACGAGGCCTCAGAAAATGGAATAGGTCATTTATACATTTTATTAACCAAGGTTATCGGTATTGCGTGACGATGATAGATCGGCGTACGCGATGGCCAGAGATTTGTCCGGCAGATATGACAGCTGAAACTGTGGGCAAAGGCGCTTTATGAGAGTTGGAATTGTCAACTCGGTTGGCCCTACAAGATTAGGACGAATCAAGGGAGGCAATCCGAAAGTGAATTGTTTACAGATCTCATGAAAATACTAGGCGTACAGAAAACACGAACAACCCCGTATCTCCCTCAATGCAATGGTAAAATGGAATTATGGTACATATCATCAAAACAGCAACAATGACTAGGATTTTTAGGAGGATTAGAGAAAAACTAAGCATGGCTTAGAGAATTACCCACTGTTATGTTAGAGTTGAGAGCTGCAGGTCAAGCGGACAGCGGAATTTTCATTAGGTCATTGTTTGCGTTTGCAACAGAATATTGTGGAGATAATGATATTACAATAAACGACCCATCCACAAGCATACATAATTAGATTAAGAAAAACATTGCACAAAATTAGACACCTAAGATAGGAAATCAGGCACTGATAAAAATGTTGTAAATGCAGATTTGAGTTCTTGTTCGTACGTGTGTTTAGGAACAGACGCAGTGCGGAGGCCGCTATTGCCACCGTGCAGCGGTCCCTATAAGGTGATACGATATGGAAAAGTTCTCAAAATTTTGATTAATGATATAATTAGTAGCGTTTCAATAGATCGTTTAGTTTGAACTAAACATATTTTATGTAGAGTGCGCAAAAATATTTGATGCCAAGATGTCAAGGTCATCACGGGAGTAGAAACGTATGAGCCAGGTTGATCTTAATTTTAGCGTGTAAACGATTTGTAACGATGATTATATTATTTTTTTGGGTAAGTATTGCATTATCTTCTTTTTGGTGTGTGTAGGATTTTATATTGAAAGATTATTATAAGTAGATATTAAGATTATATAAGCTGGTATAGCGTTCTCGCCTCGCGTCACATGTACAGTTCAAGACTCAACATAATTGGCAATTTAAATAGTGCCGTGATTTCATTTCCTCTCCACCAACATAACACCTATAAGTCTGTCCAGGCGCCGCGTGTAGTGTGAGGCAGAGCTTTTGATTCATTCTTGTGAATTCAAATAACGTGGTCGCTTAGCACATGAGTTGCTTACAAGTACAATCAAGTGCATATCTTTTGTCGTTCCGGCACTCTATATTAAATTAAAAGTATAAGAAAATGATAATAGCTGAACACAGTCATGACATGAAGCGGTTTGGTGGAGGCGGGAGGTGTGGTGTGAGGGAGAGGAGTAGAGTGAGCGGTTACCGTTGGCGATGTACTGTCCCTGGTGGTAGGCGTGGTAGCCGGCGTGCGGGCGGGCGCCGCGCGCGCCGGCCGCGTTCAGCAGCCCGCGCAGGTTCAGCTCGTTCATGCCTGCGCAAGCGCACGTCGTTACTTCTCAGCAGCGGCAAGGGGGGGACTTGCCTATTACTCTAACTAGAGGCCCGTCCCGAATGCGTCCCCATGGAATATCGGTGGTATTTTGTATTTAAACTCATCAAATATTAATACACAAAAAAAGATAGGTACTATTCGTAACATATTTTTTTATGTTTAAAAAAACCTATGTCAGTGGAGCTCTGATGATTCTTACTGTCTGATGAAATTTTGACTGGCGCTGAAGGCGCAGAGTTCTACTAATTACACTTATACACATACATAGACTATATCTGAAAGCTTACTAACCATACTCACCCAACAAACTCAATGAATCCTCTTTCAAATTACAAAGACACAAACATGTATTGATAATGTCGCGGTGTTTCAATAAGAAGCCTCACGGCCTAAATCAGCGATCTCTGTTTACAGTACATATTCGTATCGAGTTTGTAAATTTAGATCATGGATATTTCTTCTTAAATTCAAAAGTAGTACACGTCATTCGTTTAGCTAGGAAGCTGTCCTCCGACACGAGTCCCGAGAGCTGCGAACGTCAAACGAACATCACAAGGGTGTGCGAGCGGGGTGTGTAGGAGCAGGGTGTGGTCACCTTGCAGGTGGTGCGGGTGCGTGGTGGAGGTGACGTGCGCGTGCCGCAGCGGCGTGTGCGCGCGCGCGCGCAGCCCGAGCCCCGCGCCCGCCAGCCCCGCGCCCGCCAGCCCCGCGCCCAGGTACCCGCCGCCGCCCGCCAGGTACGACTGCAACAGTGGCGCCACAATCAGAAGACCGTAACACTTATTTCGGTCGTTCACCAGTTCAAGGCCGGCGTAACGGGATGAAAATGTGATTAAAAATCATATAAATAGGCTATTACGACTTATTTCTAAAATTATTTTAATTTAATCTTCAGTTGCTAAAAAAGGCATAAAAATTTAATAAATATTTATTTTGAAACCAAGTAATGCATAAATATCATTTTTTATTTTGCAATGTAAAATTTCGCACGAAAACACTGCCTGATGCACCTCCATACTTGTGACGTCACTAGCAGTGTAAACAATACGATTCACTGAAGGAAAAAATATATTTTAGCAAATAAATAATGAGTTACGGTCCATATCATTGGTGTTTTGCTTGACTGTAAGAATACAAGTGTGAAAGCTCCGGGTAAATTATGGATTCAAGTGCCTACCTGGTACAAAAATGAGAATTTTATACTTGAAATTAACAAGAAGAGATTTGAAGTTATTGTTCACTAAAACTAAATACATGAAAAGTCGCGAGCCTCCGGTCCCGCCCTGCGGTATCACACGTACCCAAGATGTTAAACAAGAATAGCTAAAATACTTTAATAATTATAAAGTTTAAAATAAGTGCTTCAAATAAATTAAACCTAGACTCTACTACATACCATATCCAGTTTGATATCAAAATATACCTCTAATGTAAAGATTTTGACTAAGAGGGTAATAACACAAATCAATAACTTGGTCAGTGTTAGTAACGGCATAATGAAGCCACTGGAATCCAATTGGAAAAAAGTTTAAATAAGTTTGATACACTGTGTTTACATCTATTTGCTCAAGAATATTTTGGTAATCGGTTATTTCTATAGTTAAGCATCTTTATGAACATCACACTGATCGCAGTTATAAACACGTAAATAGTATTAAAAAACACATCATCTAATAAAGAAATACATACACCTGTACAGGACAGAAATGTAAATGAACTGATTTTAGGGCCAAATGTCGAAAACGCTCATTTTGTAACTAGACCACGTTAGCATCGAAATTAAACATTATAGCCGCCAGATGATTTAGTTATATAGACGTCTTTGAGTAAACACACACAGAGTTTATTAGAAGGCCGCGCTGCCTCTCGAATTTGTCCTTACCATCAAACTCAAATACAAATACAAAAATCTTTATTGCTGTTTGTAGGTAAGATAAGATGATACAAAACATTTTAAAAGTTGCCCCATACAAACTGGCCTCTGCGAGAGGCATGCAATATGTCTGGCAAGACAATTTGTTTTTTATTTATAAATTACTAACAAATTGTCTTGCCAGACATATTGCATGCCTCTCGCAGAGGCCAGTTTGTATGGGGCAACTTTTAAAATGTTTTGTATCATCTTATCTCACCTACAAACAGCAATAAAGATTTTTGTATTTGTATTTGTATTTGTAATTTATAAATAAAAAAATAATTAAATAATAGTCAGCTGATTAAAGTCTTCTTCTTCCTCATCTTCTATTAATTTCTGGTTTTTATTTATGTCATCTGATTCTTCATCTTAGATTAATTTCTGGCTTCTATTTGGTTGTGATATATATTTGTGTGAGATAAATGTTTGGTGAGCACAATTTCGCCAACATCTTGTGTTTCATCAGGATTTTGTCAAATGGTCTCAAATTATCAATAAGCTATTATCAATACGTCTCATAAAATTGAGAGGTACACATAATTTAATCAAATTAAATTTGCTACCATAAAATATAGTCTATGACTATCTTAACAACTACACATTTAACAGATTTAAAAAAAGTGAAATATGTTTTTTTATATTGGTGTAGTACTTGTGAAGTATACTAAACATGAGCGGAAATTTAGAAAAAAAAAATGTTCTGTCTTAATAATACTAGTGCAGAAACAAGAACAAAATTAAAAATTTTGATTTACCCCCGACTACCTTAGATTTGTTATCTGTACAACATTCTACTAGTCAAGCCCTTTCGTTTGATACCCATATTGAGGTAGGTTGTGAAGAAATATTTTGTCCGCCATTTTGTGGAGGCGACCATTTTGAATCAACATTAACCAAACATAGCTAAGAACACCCGCACGGATATTACCTTCAAATAAAAAAAACTGCATCGAAATCGGCCCAACCGTTTGAGCTCTACGGTGCCACAGACAGACACACACACACACAGACAGACAGACAGACAGACAGACAGACAGACATCGACGTCAAACTTATAACACCCCTTTTTTTGGTCGGGGGGTTAATGAGCGTGTTCGTCTTTTGGCCCCAACATACACATGGAGATGATACATGAGACCACATTCAGATAAAGAAATACGGCGCATGCAGCAGACAGGACGAGCTACACGACACGAGGACGAATGAAGTAAAACATCGAAGAGAGAATCTACAGACAAGAAACGAATGCACGTAATAACATGAAACTGGTACCTGGACCTGGTAGCGAGCCAGACTCTATAGACATGGAACAACGGACGCAGGACAGCGATCGGTCAAGTTGGCAGAGGAAACAACAGTCACAAGGAGGTTAGACTTATACTTTATTCAAATTCATTATTAATGGAAGGATCGAAAACTATTATGAATAATATATTTTATTATATAACAACTAAATAGTATTTTAGCATAGGAAATTCCTTCTCAGTCGGCATTCACTAAAATGTTACGAGGTTACAACAGTTAATTGTTTTTAGTATTGTTAGTTTATTGCAAAAACATTTCAAAATTCTGTTTTTTTATGTCACCCAATAGAAATAAAATTAATTATGTTTAGAAATCACATTTCAATAGAAACAGCAAATAATTTTATCATCTCTGTTATCGTAAAATGTAAATGAATCTCTATAGAATCGTAAAGTATTCCCCATTGACAGTAGATGCGGGATCTTCAGACCCACGCTCCACCACAATAAGCCCACAAGGAATGTTGCGCCAACATGATCACCATTTTGGACGTCATTTCAATTCATAATACTGTCTTCAATTTTATAGAAAACCCGAGCGCCGAACAAAAACAATTATGGCTTTGCAACTGCTCTACAATTAAACAGAGACAACAGTAAGCCCAAACCAGTAAAGAACTAGATAGTACAGTCTACTGCTTAATAAACCCTCCATAGTAGCTGCTCTAGCTGTTCTCTCTTTTCTTTTCGCTTAAAATGATAGAGACAGCCAAGTTTCTTTGGTAATCTCGGCTATTGTAAATCGGTGTGGTCCGTGTGTGATACCTGGTGCATGTTGGCGTGGTGCAGCGCGACCACGGCGCCGTGCGGGGAGGCGGCGGGCGCGGGCGGCGCGGCGGGCGGGTGGTAGGGGCCCTGCGCCGCGCCCCCGCCCGCGCCGCCGCCCCCGCCCGCGCCCGCGCCGCCGTCCACCTTGCCGTCCACCACGATGGCGCCGATCGACGACAGCACTGCCGACACAACAACACTCTCCTTATCATTGAATTCACTTACTACAAAATTACTTTGTTTACGGAATGTTTCAAAAATTCAGTCCATCTCTCTATTTAAGTGATAAAAATCAATGGTAGTAGAAATCGAGTTAAGTCTAAATGCTCACACTGATGTAGGTATACTTAGCACATGATGACATTGCATTTTAAAAATGATCATGCATACATTCTTATAAAGATGGGACAAAGGTGTAGGCCCTGTTGAACTCCAGATGGTATTATTCTTGCCACGGCCTTAAAGCGTCTGATACGTGAGATATTTCAATTGTTTCCGGAGACGGAGCTGGCACTCGTACAATAGTGAATCACACATTACTCTCCAACTTTACGTATTGAAAATAAGATAATGCCTCAACACATCAAACGCTTTACAGAAGTCTATATATAGGCTTGCCATCTACGTAAACAAAATTAATTGTGATTTATTTTTAGGCCAGCGTATCTTCTAGTTGGGGGTGTACAGGTACAGGTGCGGCGTGCGGCCTGCGGCGGGGGTGCCGGGTGCAGTACGTACCCCGGACCAGGTCCGGCAGCTTGTCGAGCGCGAGCGTGATGCGCACGGGGATCTCGGGGTTGGGGATGTCGGCGCGGCGCTGCTTGATGCGCTGCAGGTGCGCCGTGACCTGCGGCTTGGCGTGCAGCAGCGCCGTGTCCGAGCCGTGCTGCAGCGCGCCCGACACGAACTCCACGCAGTGGTCCGTGATGGCGGCCTGGGGGAGCGACACGCGACACACACGTAACGACACCTTGAGCAACAGCAGACTGGCTCGTGGAACATTATGGGACATTTTTTGAAGTGAAAACTTCTGTAGGCGCGTTGAGACAAAATTTTCGTGGGATGTGAAAGGAATTTTACCGTCACGCTCGGGTATGATAATAATTTCCGGATAAACTCGGGATGCTAGAGCGAGAAACAAAATACAGTGAACAAGCGCGTCAGAGCGAGAAAGATAATATAGTCCCTGTGAACCTGAGTTTATTATATTTGGAGTACAAATAAGTTTCCGCCGTAGATGGTTCCGACGGAGTTTCGGTTAGATTTCGCAGATGATAACCGGCTTAAAAAATAGTTTGGGACATTCAAGAACAACATAACCTATTAATTAAGTTGAAAATGTCAAAATTTGTACTTCTTTAATTTAAAGAAATCTGCTGCTGAGGCACATCAATTGCTCGTAGAAGCATATGGTGAGGGTACTTTGAGTGAGAGAATGTGTCGAGAGTGGTTTCAAAAGTTTAAAATCGGTGATTTCGACGTAGAAGACAAAGATCACAGCGGAAGGTCAAAAATTTACGAGGATGCAGAATTGGAGGAATTATTGGAGGAAGATTCATCTCAAACACAAAAAGCACTCAGAAAGCAGTCTCACATCGTTTAAAATCATTAGGGATTGATTCATAAACAATAAATATTTAATTTGTATCAAAAAATGGCGGAAACTTATTTGTACTCCTAATATTTATATCTTTTTATACCGACATTAACTTCTAGGTACTTACCACACTAATGTTATTGAACTTGTCACGACATATATTAAATTTGCATTTCACATCCAATGCAAAAAAGTTTTTGTTGTAATATACTCGTATTACTGTTTTATAACAGCACTTACACTACGTAAACACACAAAATGATACCTATTTTCAGCACAGCACTTACACATACACTTTAAATACAACATATATATGCATTTTTAGCGAAATACCTATAAAATAAATAAATGGCAATTACTAAAAAATTTGCTAGCCAAACTCTATTTCCGAACCGCGTAATTTTTTTTAAATTTATTCTTGGCCATAGATACTAATCATTTCGCCACATGTTATTCTCGTGTTGCTGTTTACTAGGTATATACAAATTTTCAATTTCTAAATAATTTGTATTTTTAATTATTACAATTATTTAGTGGTCTTTAAATATAAGTATTTCTTATTTTAGTTTTCACTTCTGCCGTGCGGTCTTAAACGCACACTTTTTTTTATCACATTATTACAAATCGACAAAGATAATAGATCATCAAACTTCTAAAGCGGGGGGTCGTGACGTCACTTGTGGTTAAAAATCGTACCTACAAGTGACGTCACGCGAAACTTCATAATAAATATGTGTACAATACTTTTTAGCGATCTAGCGGACAGATTGTTTTTCATTGAAGTGAAAACTTCTTTTGGCGCGGCACAGACAGAATTTTCGTTGGCTCTGAATTGAATTCTAGCGTCACGCTCGGGAATGATAAGAAATCTTCGGGTATTGGGACCATGACCATTAGTCATCTAGAAATTTCCCATCTCCCATTGACTGACGCGTTTCATGCTCATGGCCACCGCTTCCGGTTTCAACCACGGTAGTTTCCAAACTAACTTATCAAATTCTAAGTTATGTCTTCTTCTGTCAGCAATTCCTAGGGCTGCCAGTTTTTTTAGGATCATAGCCCTATTGAGTGTATTGAGCGGTCGCGGTATGTGCGCGCGCGCTCACCAGCTGCGCCAGCGCGTCCTTCTTGTCTGCGAGCGTGCGCTGCTTGCCGTCGCACACCTCGTTGAGCCGCAGCACCAGCTGCTTGCCGCGCGTGTTGATCGCGTTCGTCAGCCTGCGGGGGCGGGGGGGGCTGAGTTAACGTCACGTACTACACCGACTACATCTACACTATTCCTGGACCACATAACACACGTATTGAAAAAACTATACTCTTAACGCTAATTTTCAGGTTTCCGTGCCCAAAACGTAAATAGATATCCTATTACTAACTATTGCCTAACCGTCCGTTTCTCTGTCACTGTCATAAACCATGCCAGCTATATATGTACTTGAATTGCAATTTTCACAGCAGATTTATTTCTGCCAAAAACGACTACTCTAAGTATCATAACAAAAAGTTGCAACTTTTAATTCGATCCTTTGGGGAGATTTTTCGATGAAAGAGTGTTCCATGCCTTTCTAAAATTCCTAGTCTTATCCAAAGTAGACTGTACATACTATTAAAAACGTGTTTTACTTTCCTACTATTTATTAAACAGGGATCAACATATGGCATTTGGAAAGAATCCGCGTTCTGCAGGTTCCTCAATCGACATGTGAATACCTCAAGGATTTATCCTTGGACCATATTTAGTCATACTTTCTTACTAATGTGTTACATATGAAACGGTTGATTTCTGTATATCTGTGGCACAGGCACTGACTGGGCTCGACTGGGCGGCCGGGCGCACTCACTTGACGACGGTCTGCGTGATCTCGTGCACGAGCGCCTTCTTCTTGTCGGCGATGAGCTGCTGGCGGTCGCGGATCACCTTCATGGCCGACCCCAGCAGCACGCGCTTGTACGACACCTCGCTCAGCAGCGCCGTGATGCTGGCGCGCGCCTGCGCACACGATCACAATCATTATCAAGTTGGGCTGATCAACATCGCGCGGCGGTCATCCTAGGAACAGCGCGCATCGACAGGAGGCTCGTCACTCTGCAGCCCTAATCGCCGGTTGCTTGGGCCTTGCCCCGGCACCCTAGTTTTTAATAATGTTTCTTTTATATATCTATTGTAAAATACTTAGAGATTAAGGAGAAAAATGAATTACTGAATAATAATAAATAAATAAATATTGGTGAACAATTCACACAGAACACCATCTGACCCCGAACTAAGCAAAACTTGTACTACAGCGGCCAGAGAGATGATATAATACTTACATAGTTGTTATTACATACTCATTTTACATAAAAACACCCAGACACAATACAAATATTTGAATTCATCACACAAATATTTGCATCGGGTGGGAATCGAAACCACGAGTCGGACGTGCGGTTAACGCAGTCCACTTGTAGTTATCGACCACTACAGGAGGCTAATTCATATTGGGCCGAGTGTCGTCCGGCGTGATTTGCTCGTGACATATAAAGAGGGACCTGAAAGTGTGTCAAAATAAATTCTGGGTTCTAGAGGTACCTGTCTTAAGTTCCTCTTGTAAAGTGTTTTTGTTTTATTGTGTTTTATTTTGTGTTGTGTGTGTTAATAAAGAGAGTTCGTATGTCACCTGCGCCGCCATCTCGGTGCTGAACTGGTACTTGTGGTCACGGTGGTGCTGCAGCTGGCAGTCGCGGCACGTCAGCCGGTCGCACGTCTCGCAGAACAGCGTCAGCCGCTCCTGCAACGACCGACCGCAACTATTTCATACCACCGCTCTAAGAGGCTCAGTAAAGCTTTTATCGTTATTCTCGATACCCGTAGTTTTAAGCCACGATATCTCAAGTCCATGCGATGTCTCAATTACAACGAGGTATGAGACAGGGGGACGTTATAATCCCGAGTCACCGCTGCGTTGAAAAACATCTTACAGCTTTTGGATTGGAACGGGCTCGGCATCAATATCAATGGCGAGTACATCACCAACCTCCGATTTGCCGATGACAACTGGTAGACGACTCTAGAGCCGCTGAAAAAGTGGGTCCAAAAATTAACATGGACAAAACGAAAGTAATGTAGAACAACCCATTCCTCTAAAAATACATAGAAGACTTTACGCGCGAAGTTGTCGACGAATACGTCTATCTAGGACAATCGGTCCAGTTAGGTAGATCCAACTTCCAGAAAGAGGTTACACTTATTTAACTCGGTTAGGTAGTGTTCGGGAAATTACGTAATATCGCCCAATCCAAACTACAGCAGTCTTTCAGGATAAAACTCTTTGACTGGTGTGGGTTGCCATTGATGACTTACGGAACAGAGACGTGATCGCTTACTATGAGCCTTATAAGAAGGTCAATACAAAAAAAAAATACAAAAAATCAAAATGCTCAAAGTCTCCCTTGCAGCAAAAAAATTAGTGATAAGGAATTTGGAACAAACTCTTTGAAAATATTGTATCAGAATATCAATCGTTTGTTATGTAAAATTGAGGAGATTGAGTTATACCTGGTATGCTCAAATCGTCCTGATATAATTTGTTTTACTGAGACGTGGCTAAAGGAAACTGAAATGAACTTTAATCTGAATAATTATGCTATTGGTAGTATTTTTTGTAGGGAAACGGCTGTGGGAGGAGGATGTTTAATTTTTGTAGGCAATAACGTCAAATTTAAAAGACGTAAAGATATTGAAAAATGTACAATTGAACGTCATTGTGAACTAGCATGTGTAGAGTTGGACACTTATATTATTTTATGTGTGTATAAGCCTCCCAGTGCCAACATTGAGACCTTCTTAACTGCCTTAGAAGAAGCTTTGTGTAAAATTTCTAAAAAAGTAAACATATAGTGATGTGCGGCGATTTCAATACTGATTTGCTAACTGAATCCCGCTCAAAAACAATGTACTACTATTATGTCAATCATTCAACATGGTAGAAGTGTTCACAGAACCAACAAGGATTGCATCTACTAAGAAAGGAAGGTCTGCAACTTGTATAGACAATGTTTTCGTTAATTGCGAGTATCTTCACTCCGAAATCCTAGACCGACTTCGGTCAGACCATAGAGGACTAAGTGTTACTTTTCCAATAGATGCAAAAAAGGTAGCGGAAAAGAAAGTTGTTAGGCCTATAACACAGGTTCGAATTGAAACATTGAACACTGAGATAGAAAACTTTTTTCACTATTTTGATTATGACATGACAATTGATAATCTTGACACTAATTATAATTTATTTTTTGATATGTTAAATACTCAATTCAATAATATTTTTCAGACAAAACAAATAAATATTAACTCTAAGCCAAAATTTGCCGAATGGGCTACTCCAGGTCTATTTATAAGTCGAAATAATTTATATAATTTGTATGAGCTAAAGACGTATTGCACTGATGACGCAACAAAAAGTCATATCAGAAAGTATTCAAGCATTTTCAGAAGGACATGTATTCAAGCCAAGGCAATTTACGTTCGGGATCAAATCAAAAACTCCAACAACGTCATAAAAAGTACATGGAACGTAATTAATAAAGAGACTGGAAAGTCTAAAGGGACAGATAAAGTTAGCAAACTAAAAATTGATGACAAAATTATTACAAACAAATGTGAAATAGCAAATGCATTCGAACTTTATTTTGCTGGAATTCCTTTAGAGACAACCAAACATCTGTTGTCTTCTCCTTCTCTTGCTGACGCAATGTTGAAAGATAATGTAAATAATCCTCTTCTTCATTCGCGTTTCATCATGTTACTGCCACAACAATACTAAAAACTTTTAAAGAAATCAAAGTAAAAATAGTGAGGATTTATGGGGCATGTCAGTGAAAGTATTAGAGGGTATAGTGGTGAAAATTGCACCTTATCTTGCTGAATTATTTAACGCTAGCATTAGTAATGGTATGTTTCCAAACTTGATGAAGCATAGTAAAGTCGTGCCTTTATTTAAATCCGGCGACAAAGATGAACCTGGAAATTATAGACCTGTCTCAGTGTTACCCTGCATCAGTAAAATATTTGAGAAATTAATACTAAGCCAGCTCATTTCTTACTTTAACGTCAACAATTTGCTACATGACCATCAATTTGGTTTTACTAAAGGACGCTCAACCACTGATGCGGGTGTTAAGCTCACCAAATATATAACGAGTGCATGGGAAGATCGGCACGACGTTATTGGTGTATTTTGCGATTTATCTAAGGCATTTGATTGCGTTCATCACGACATACTTTTAAAGAAATTAGAATTCTATGGGATTTCAAAACTAGCTTTGGACCTTATCACGTCATATCTTAAAGACCGGGTGCAGATTGTTGAAGTTGACGGAAATAAATCAAAGGGATCTCCCATGAAAATGGGTGTACCGCAAGGTTCAATCCTTGGACAGTTTCTGTTTTTAGTTTACGTAAATGATTTGCCCTTCATGTTAAAAAGACAAGCAAACACAGAAATAATTATGTTTGCCGATGACACGTCTCTGCTGTTTAAAGTTAAGCGAGGAATAGATGATTGCAATGAAATTAACAGAATATTGGACATTGCTTGCAGATGGTTTGACGCAAATAATTTGGCACTGAATCCAAACAAAACAAAATGTATAAAATTTACATTATCTAATGTACCAAGCCCTAAACTTAATATAAATTTAATTAATAAGACTTTAGAACCAGTCCAGTCTACAGTTTTTTTGGGTGTTACTATAGATGCGAAACTTCAATGGAGTCCACATATTGAACAGCTCGCAAATAAACTAAGCTCAGCTGCCCATGCCATTCGACAGATTAGGAAAATCTCAGATGTCACCACCGCTAGATTAGTTTATTATGGGTATTTTCATAGCATCATGTCCTATGGAATTCTATTATGGGGTCGGCAGCGGATAGAAATTCAGTTTTCATATTGCAAAACGAGCAATCCGCGCAATGTACAAATTACCCGCTAGAGAATCTTTGAGGAAGGTTTTAAAAATATAAATATTTTAACAGCCCCTTCCTGTATATTTATGAATGCATAATGTATGCCAGAAAGAATAAGAAAAGCATTGGTAAAGTATCAGATAAAACCCTAAGGCACACTACAAAGACAAATTGGTAATTCCGAAGTGTAGACTACAAAAACATGTAATTCTTTTATAGGAAACAGTGTTCGCTTCTATAATGTCATACCAGATCAGTTGGCAGGTCTCAATGAAAAAAGGTTCAAAAATATTGTAAAGATCTATTTAATGGATAAAGCCTATTATAATGTTGATGATTTCATTAAGGACAAAAATGTATGGCAAAAAAAGTGTATCACAAATGTAACTACCAATTAATTAAGAGTATTTTAACATCGTAATTTAAAATTTTAGATTTAATTTTTTATTTATTTTTTGCTTTTTATAAAGCTTTTGACAAAGGATTTAGCTAATTAAAATAGTTGAATCCGTTGGACAAGGCCTCTTTACAGCCGCTTACTGTTAAATATTGTCACTTGTTTATGTATTTAAACTCTTTTATTATTTTGTATTTGACGTTACCAAGTTTTCTTTGTAAAATAATGGTTCGAAGAAATAAATTGAATTGAAAAAAAAAAAGGTAGAAGGCTCAAGGCCACCCAAAGCGCAATGGAAAGAGCCATCCATGCTCGGAGTCTCCCCTGTGAGATAGAATCAGAAATTAGGAAACCCGCTGTAAAGCCAAAGTAACCGACTTAGCTCAACGAGTTGCCCAAACGTAAGTGGCAGTGGGCGGGGCACATAGCTCGCAGTACTGCCGACCGTTGAGACGGAAAGGGTTTGGAGTGGCAACCACGTACCGTTGCGTCTTCCGCAACGTTGGCCGGACTCCCATGAGATGGACCGAAGATGCGACGATCTGGTGAACGACACTGAAAATCGTTGTAATACGAGCGGTGCAAGACCGATCTATGTGGAGATCGTTGGGGGAGACCTTCCACCAGTAGTGGATGTCATTCGGCTGAGATGGTGATGCGACGTCCTCCTTTAGTAGATGACATGGATAGTTTTAACACAATGTTCGGGGATGGCCATGTGTGATGTGACACAGGCACAGTGAAGGCCGAAGTAGTGTGTG
The DNA here is from genome assembly GCA_017562165.1 of Ectropis grisescens. Taxonomy (NCBI): domain Eukaryota; kingdom Metazoa; phylum Arthropoda; class Insecta; order Lepidoptera; family Geometridae; genus Ectropis; species Ectropis grisescens. The sequence continues at coordinate 24,264,003 of CM029780.1, read as the reverse complement.
GTGGATACCTGCACGTGCTCGCGGCAGTACATGTCCTGCGCGGAGGACGCGGAGCCCTGCGCCGCGGCCAGCTCGGCCAGCGCCTCCTCGCGCGACTTGATGGTGTGGTCCTTCGTTATCTTCAGCCTGCAACACATCGGGTACTACACTGGTGCGGGTTCGATGGAACTGATGTAATTACCCAGATTTTATAGAAATACTAGCTGACCCGGCGAAATTCGTACCACCCTATTTTTTTCGTCAAAATTTTCTGCCTAACTAACATTGTCCCGGCAATAACGAATACATAAAGCAAAGAATCATCCATTTTGGTGCAGTCTTCAAAAATTATGAGCGTAGGTACATACATTTCGATATTGATACACGCACACACACAGTACACGCTAAAACAATAATAACCAGGGGTTTATGATTTTACTTCAGCCCTGAGATGTAATTTGGTCGCCTAGCACGGAGGACGCTATTCAATCTGTATGTTTATCACAGGATCACAGCCAACTAGCTTAAACAGCCGTGCAATCACCAGTCTAGCCTGTTTACTAACCAGTGCCGTTCAACTAGCGGGATTAATGACATTCAGCAATTTGATTAAATAACTAGACAAATAACTTGGATCGTTCGCATTTAATTATACTCGCCCAGGCTAACACTCGAACCACCTGATCAATTAACTGATATTTTTCTACATTTCTTTCTGCATTCATAAATAACGACCACGGCGCAATAACAACCACAGCACGGTGTGCCGCGATTAGTTCCTCGCGGCTGATAATGGCGTATCACGCTCGTTTTATACAGAGACACGCGGCCGGGTTCTGGCCAGGTCAAACAATTGGCATGTTGGAGGCCATTGGAAATAGTCTGTATATATAATTTAAACTATCTCTGTACATTTTATTTGAATTACTGTTACGATGATACGGCATGAACCAACGATGCAGCGGTTTTACATCGAAGCGCTAGGTACTATCCTAGGTCACGCCATTGCCGTGACGTGTAAAAATACTTACCAATTAAATACTAGGTTTCTAATTTATTTATTTTACTACTTTATATCAGGCGATTTGCAACCAAACACACATTTGAGCTCAATCCTGTTTCTGTGCAAGAAACAATACAGACAATTTACAGAAAACGAGTATAATAATAAATTTAAGTACTTAGGTGCACAGCTGGTGTAATCAATGAGATGACTACGCCATGCCTTGACCTCCAAACCACACAGTCATACCTATTACTCACATTATACCTACAGGACTTAATCACTACCTAAATTATTATTTAAGACGTTTCGCCATATTGTTTTGTATAAACAATACGTGTTCAAATGAGGAATGTTTAAAAACAATATCTGAGCCATTTCGTTCCACAGAGGTAGCCTGCGTCAGTTATTACCCCATTCAAGTAGAACCACGCCGGCAACTGATTACTTTTGCCTTTTTATAGCCTTTTCAAATGAATGTGTGTCGCTAACGATGTGTGAGGCACTCGCCGCAGCAACCAATAATGAAATATTGCAAACCTATTTGTTGACATTATACCTACATATAAAGTCACAAATAATTCGAAAATACTTCAACAAACAGATAATACAATACCAAATAAAATGGGACATACCTTCGAATGAGCAAAAAGGTTTAAGACGGACTAATTCAAATAAAATATAAGTTTATTTACAATTTTATGAAGAATGTGGATATAAACCAATGCTATAGTATGATCTACTGTGATGTGGCCCAGGCGTTTGACGACATAAATCATGTAATTCTTCTATATCATACGTATAGTGAAGACATCTGCCCGTAATCTTCAAGTGCTGCACAGCTACATGAACACGAAGAGTCTAGTGCACTGCGCTCGCCGCTCCCCCCCCCCCCCCACGTACCTCTGGTGCGCGTGCACGCAGTTGTCGCAGATGAACTCCCCGCAGTCCGCGCAGTAGGAGGTGGCGGGCTCCGTGTCCCCGCAGCTGTCGCACTGCGCCCCCCCACGTACCTCTGGTGCGCGTGCACGCAGTTGTCGCAGATGAACTCCCGCAGTCCGCGCAGTAGGAGGTGGCGGGCTCCGTGTCCCCAGCAGCTGTCGCACTGCGCCCCCACGTACCTCTGGTGCGCGTGCACGTAGTTGTCGCAGATGAACTCCCCGCAGTCCCCGCAGTAGGAGGTGGCGGGCTCCGTGTCCCCGCAGCTGTCGCACTGCGCCCCCACGTACCTCTGGTGCGCGTGCACGCAGTTGTCGCAGATGAACTCCCCGCAGTCCGCGCAGTAGGAGGTGGCGGGCTCCGTGTCCCCGCAGCTGTCGCACTGCGCCCCCCCACGTACCTCTGGTGCGCGTGCACGTAGTTGTCGCAGATGAACTCCCCGCAGTCCCCGCAGTAGGAGGTGGCGGGCTCCGTGTCCCCGCAGCTGTCGCACTGCGCCCCACGTACCTCTGGTGCGCGTGCACGCAGTTGTCGCAGATGAACTCCCGCAGTCCGCGCAGTAGGAGGTGGCGGGCTCCGTGTCCCCGCAGCTGTCGCACTGCGCCCCCCCACGTACCTCTGGTGCGCGTGCACGTAGTTGTCGCAGATGAACTCCCCGCAGTCCCCGCAGTAGGAGGTGGCGGGCTCCGTGTCCCCGCAGCTGTCGCACTGCGCCCCCACGTACCTCTGGTGCGCGTGCACGCAGTTGTCGCAGATGAACTCCCCGCAGTCCGCGCAGTAGGAGGTGGCGGGCTCCGTGTCCCCGCAGCTGTCGCACTGCGCCCCCACGTACCTCTGGTGCGCGTGCACGTAGTTGTCGCAGATGAACTCCCCGCAGTCCCCGCAGTAGGAGGTGGCGGGCTCCGTGTCCCCGCAGCTGTCGCACTGCGCCCCACGTACCTCTGGTGCGCGTGCACGCAGTTGTCGCAGATGAACTCCCGCAGTCCGCGCAGTAGGAGGTGGCGGGCTCCGTGTCCCCGCAGCTGTCGCACTGCGCCCCCCCACGTACCTCTGGTGCGCGTGCACGTAGTTGTCGCAGATGAACTCCCCGCAGTCCCCGCAGTAGGAGGTGGCGGGCTCCGTGTCCCCGCAGCTGTCGCACTGCGCCCCCACGTACCTCTGGTGCGCGTGCACGCAGTTGTCGCAGATGAACTCCCCGCAGTCCGCGCAGTAGGAGGTGGCGGGCTCCGTGTCCTCACAGCTGTTGCATTGCTGCTCCCCGCTGAGCGCGCCTGCCGGACACAGAACCCACATCATCATCATACTATTATTCTTTTATAATACGAGTATTATAGGTATCACTGCTCAGGAAGAGGCAAATAAAACTGTTTAACCCGCACAACAAAAGTATACAAAAACTTTATGTATACGTTGTAATTAGGATATTGACTAGGTGAAATCTATAACATTATAATTAGTCCGTCAGCCGTCTGTAGACTCTGACAAATATGGGACACGTAATTTTTGTTTTATCAAACTATTACATAAACAAAGACATAGATCATCAAACTTCCAGAGTGGGGATTGTAACGTCACATCTCCGTAAAGATCGTACAATGAAGTGACGTCACTCGAAACTTGAAAGAGCTGTATCTTCGTAATTTTTAGTTTGTTTACAAAAGAAAAAAATACGTGAAATAGGTATATTTTTACAATCTTAATGGCGAATGATTAGTTTTTGAGTCATCATGGTATTACTACTAGTTGCAAGGCGTTACCGTCGGAGCCGCCGGCCTGGTCGCGCGCCAGCTTCTCCAGCACGAACCGCTGCTCGATCATGTTGGCGGGCTGGCACTGCAGCCGGCACACCGGGCACAGGATGGTGAGCCGCTCCGCGCCTGCGCCCGACCCACGTCACGATACAACAACAACAACAAAAACACAAAAACTTTAAAAATATACGATACAGGGAAATCACTGTTGCTACACTACTACCCACATCTCAACTTCAACTTTTGATTTATGGCTTTTATTGCGGTTTAGCCTCACAATTTCGCCATGTCACGTAGAAAGGACCGGCTGCCTGGACAATTACAAATTATATGCACACGACTTCTGTCTACTACCTAAATTCCATCTGGATTCATCGTGGTCAAGATATTGGAAATCTACACAAAAGTTTAAAGGCAAATTTTATGCTGATATCCAACCAGACGTTCCACGTAAACCCTGGTTTTTCAAATTTCGAAATGCAAGTAAAACCATAACGTCTGTTATATGCCGATTACGCCTTGGCCACAGCTGCACCCCTGTATTTTTGGCAAAACTGCGGATCAGGGATAACTCCTTATGTGAATGTGGATTAGATGAAGGAGACGTGGATCACATATTCTTCGAGTGCCCTAAACTAATATACCCACTATATGATATCCTCCCCCAGTATCCCCCGTCCTACCTCTATGAAATGCCTACTATCCCTTACCTTTACCCCCTTAATCAACTGTATAATATGTAAATTTGTAAATATTAATAAGATAAAATTATGAAAATGTGTATGTCCCTGGTAACTAACATCATAAAAGTACTGATTATATATAATACTAGCGGCCCGCCCCGGCTTCGCACGGGTACATACACACACACATACACCCTTTTTTTTGTATCGGGTTTCAAAAAAAAAGTAAAATTATAAAGGAAGTTTGAATTTTTTTTATGAATTTTTTTTATTAACGTTTTTTTGTATTTTTTTATTTTAAAATTTTATGCATATATAATATTATTTACAAAACAAAAGCCATTAGTTTTAGTGAGTCAGAGCTTCCCTGTAAACGATATTTGAAGTAGTTTTATTTTGTGGCAGCAAAATAAATTGATTTTCAGGAGCTCCGACACGTGATAGGCCAACATACAGTTGGTCATGAGTGAAACATTCTTTTCGTAGGTCGATCCCTAATAATTCGAAGGTTTGGCCCTGGGACTTGTTAATAGTTAAAGCGAAAGATGATTTCACCGGAAACTGAAGTCGTTTAAAAGGGATTGGCAGATCAGTTGGAATCATCGGTATCCTCGGTATATGAGCTAGTTGACCAGCTGCTGGGCCAGTGATAAAATTTTGTTCAGCAAGCCGCTGCGAACGCTCGATACTTGACTCTCTAGCACGCGATTGCGACGCGTATTCTCTCCGACTTGAAAGGCGATTTTCAGTTTCTGATGAAGATTCCTCATTACGCCGTATTTTTTGCCCTCGCCTGGGAACTATGTTTAGAAAGTTGAGATCTTGATCTTTTGGCATTTTGGGCATTATAAAATGAAAATAGTAGGAAATAGATAATTAAACAGGCTTTTACTAAATTTTTGCTTATTGAACTATATGAAGTACTAAGCTGTTTGAATAATTAAAATATAATATTTATTATCAGGTAAGTAGTAGGTACTTACTTATTGAAAAAAATTTAAAATATGGGCTTAGAAAACTACCTTTTACTAAATTTTTGCTGAAATTTTGAACAGGAATACCCATAAAATACTGCTATAAGCAGTTTGAATGGTTACATTAAAATATAATATTTATTATCAGATACTTATTTTACCTACGAAACGAATTCAACATTTTTTCAAGCTAAAATCATACGATCACGCACACGACCGCTGCATAGGAGCCGATCGCGCGAAGCCGCGCGGCACTTTATTTTATCACATTGACTCCCCCCCCCCCGTACCCCAGTGACGCTTACATGGAGCCTACATCGCATGCTGGCTAGCTGAGCGCGGTGAGCGACAACCACGCGACTTTTTTCTAATACTTGCATTTTTAAACTCGTGATATCTTCCGAATGAAATGTAAAAAAATATAAAAAGGTATTAACTATAATATTTAGACATATGCTGTCGCGACACTTTTGTAGATAATGATGAGTTCTGCAAAGTCGTAGTAAATGATTTTGTTCTATCATCAATAGTTTTCGCAGCGCACGCGACGTAAGGAATTTTTCAGGTCTTTTTTTTACACCTTATGTTACATTATTGGAGTTTTAGTAAGGATTCCTTTTTTTTTTTAAATATAATATAGCCTATGTTACTCGGGGATAATGTAGCTTTCCAAAGGTGAAAGAATTTTTGAAATCGGTCCAGTAGTTTCGGAGCCTATTCATTACAAATAAACAAACAAACAAATCTTTCCTCTTTATAATATTAGTATAGAAGAAGCTTTGACTATGTCGTACAGAAGTTTTTTTGTTGATATTTGAAAAACTACCTCCCTGTTTTCGATATCTAAGATCACCTCTGAAGTATTTTCTACCAAACAAAAAAGGAATTATCAAAATCAACTAACACTTAGCGGAGTTATCGTGTAAAATAAAACCAAATAAAAAAAAACATGCAACCCGATTGAGAATATCCTCCTTGTTTGAAGTCGATTATAACCGAATGATGTTTGTTTTTCCAAACAAAAATATATTTTTGACAATTATTTTGTCATCAAAGACGACGCGACGCGATCACGTGGGCACGTTCTACAATCTGGAAATCTAGATATTCTGTGGATCGTCTGTGATACACAGAATACTTAGAAGTTAGTATGTACCGAACGCGCCGCGCGTGTCGTTATTATTTAATGTTTGTGTAATTTCCAAACCACCTGACCGATAATGTTAAAACTTTGACGGGACAATATAAAAAATGTGTTCTTTCTAACAAAAAAAGAATTAATGAAATTAAACAACGCAAACATGAGTTACAACCAAATACACATTCTGACTTTCACCTCCTCCCGCAAGAAAACCGATCAGATTTTGGGGATCAAAAGTAGTCTACAGCAATGTCCTTAGTATAAACTAAAATCATGCCAAGTTTCAGCTGAATTGAATCAGTGGTTTCGGCGTGATGCGTGATCCCTATACAGAAAGACAGACAGACAGACAGACAGACAGACAGACAGACAGACAGACATGAAAGAAAAAAAATGCAGTTTCGCCATCAGTATCGACTATGGAGTGCCCCAAAAAAAAAATTTTCAAAATATCTTCAATGTACAGAATTCGACCCGTTACAGTTTTATTATAAGTATAGATATATTATATACTACTAACTAGGTGGTTGGTATTACATGTGTTGTGTTTGTTTGTTCTAGATCTACCAACTTATTCTGATCATATTAATAAACCGCGAGTTCAATATATTATTACCGTTTACGAAACTCTCAGGAAACGGACATTGGCGGAATTAACGACAAAGTCGTACAAGCCAGAAACCAAGAACTGAACTGAACTGAACGTAGAAAGGAGATTGGTGCAGACCCAGATATCTATGTGGACGTGGAGGCTAAGACAATGTACCGAATGTCAATACCAAATAAACAAGTTGTCAGCTATATAGCGGTTTTCTTCCAATCCCGGTACCCACTTCCCGTGACAATAGCAACTAGTTAGTGTACGACTGAAGCCGTGTTTTCAGTCGAAACCAATCTTTTGATCAGGTCAGTCTAATTTTCGGCGGTAACCGACAGTTAGGCACATACTCATACTAAAATGTATTTTTTAAGGTATGCGTCCATTGGCCCGCGCCGGAAGCACCGCACGCACTGCTCGCAACATACTCATATGCCGATGTTTTCAATACGGGCGGCGGAAACAGTTGAGACGCAGCGCTATGTTCAATCATACAAACTTTACTCTTGTTTACTCATGTGAAACGCACAATTCCGAAGTCTTGGGCTGCGATCGGAAAGGAACTGTCAGGGGCAAGAACCAAAACAAATTTAAAGCTGTGACGCATAAGCTCGATAAGGCCCGTAAATCGATTTACGTAAAAGATCCCGTTATCTATAATGATCTGCCTGACGACGTACGAAGCGCTGCGTCCGTCGGACTGTTTAAGGACACATTTCGATTAAAAACGCCTATTATTCGCTGAAAGAGTTTTTTGGTGATAAATACCACAGGCGATTGTTCTAGACATTAATTATAAGTAGATTGTTGTAACTTCCTTTTCTATTTTTATTCAATAATTAATGTATTGTTATGATTTGTAGCTGTATGTACAAAGGAAACTAAAATCCTTTGCACGCGTATGTTACGGTGCGTACGACGCGGGCCAAAAGACGCGTACCTTTACACTGAAATCTAGTGTTTTTTACGAATTTATTTGCATAACATACAGATAGTTAAGGAGTGTTCAATAAAACAACAAGACAATCATCAAAGTACGCTTCATCATGCCGTCACGTAGTCAATAGTGACGGCAACGAATTAAGCCGGCGCGGAACAACGTGTTAGCCGCCAAGCTCACGATAATACACGAAGACTTGAGTTTAACGGCCCGAAACAGAACTTTTGGTCACTAATAGCAACTAACAACGCCAGTATGAAGCGACGCGACGATTAGAGCACGTTCCGCGAGATCGATCACAACAAAGCACTCTTGGAATCACTTTACTGATTAAATAACATTCCAATTAATTATAATTTTTACATAACCCAGACATGCAAATAGTTAACTTTATCAATTAGATCATTAACCGCAAAGCACCCATTGTGGTACAGTGGTTGCCCGTGTAACCAACGTAACTCGATGTCGAATGATAAACAGTTGTAGAGCAACATATATTTATGTAAATACTAATTTAGGATCAGTATTGCTCTTGAAGAACTACATTGCTAGAGCATTGCAGCGTACCCAGTAGCAGATGAGTTTTCGCAGTTTTGAAACGAGGGCTGTGCAATCATTGATTTATACGACTATGAATTATATGCGCCCCAGTTCGAGAGTTTATGGAAAAATAATCAAAGTGTTTTTAATGAGCTGAGAGGTTTGTGAAACTTAACAAAGTTGATATTATTCTATTATTCTGAGGTTACGGCTGCTCTAGTCGGGAGAACGGCGCCTGCCGATCCGGAGGCCTCGTGTTCAAACCCCACACGCACCACTGTGTTTTCGACGTCATGTGCGTAATGCCGCTAACTTAAAACGGTGAAGGAAAACATCGTGAGGAAGCCGACATGTACCTAGAATCTTTCGAAATCATCGACCAACCCGCACTGGGCCAGTGTGGTGGATTATGCACCGAGTCTCAGCAGTGGGCTGTTGAAGATTGATGATGATATTATTCTGATATTTGAAGACTTGAGCTTGATTATCGTTTTTCCCGTTAATAAAGCTCAATTTTATCCGAATTAGACCTTGAATCTGAATGATACATACGAAAAATGTTTGTTATGTTAAACTTTCGCAATTTGAACTCATATCGTATATTGTTTATACGGTGTTATCACAGGACTTAATTGTCATTTAAATATGTTAACGTTTCGGCAGCATTACGACCGCCGCCGCCGCGCCGTGGTCACGAGTAATCACGTCTTTGGTATTTTGGTAATTAAATAACAATTCAAATTGTGATTAAGTTAAACGAAAAATGTTGTCAATGCAGTAACCCAACAAAAACAGATTGTTATATGCTTTAGAAGTGAACACTTGTTTTGGCGCACCAATTTTTTTGAAAAATTTTGTCTGTGAATCAAGCTCAAGTACGTCCGTAAATGAAATAAAACTTCCGGGTAAACTGGGATGATCTAGATGGCCATGGTCATGACCACTCCCTCCGGTTTCACCCGCGTAGTTTCCAAAGTGAGCTATCTAATTCTGAGTTATTCGTTTTCACTTCTATCGGCAGTCCCTATGACTGCCAATTTTTTGTTATAAGTATAGAGTCACGAGACGGGCATGACATGTGGCTGATGGTAAGCAACTTGTACCTCACATAGCTATTGGAACATAATGAGCACAAATTAGCTAGCACTGCACTGTGCTCGTCATCCAGACATTTAATGTGTTTTATCTCTAAGCCCTGTAATTTCTCTGGAAACATTGCGCTACAAAAAGGAATACATTGATACTTCTTGTCTGTAAAATAATTGGCGTTGGTGTAGTACTTCCCCAGGCAGACTTTGCAAAGAGTCCTATCACTAATGGTGTTCTAAGTAAAGGTTGTATCCCATTTATGTTACTTCTCTTCCACCTGACAAATAAAATATAACAGAAATATGGGCTTTGTGCCATGCATGTTAAGATTTAGATTACATTGGCAACATAAATTAGCAGACGGCAGTAAGGAGTCATATAAGTGTGCCTTAAGAATGAATGTCGTGAGGTACCTACCGAGGAAGTCTCTGTTGTTGGCCTGTTTCTCCTCGATCTTGGCCTTGAGGCAAGACTCGCAGATGGAGTGCAGGCACTCCATGAGTTTGGGCGTGCCGTCGGCGGCCGCCAGCGGCGTCGTGCACACCACGCAGCGCGCGGCGGACGGCGGCGCGCGCGGCGACGGCGGCGCGCGCGAGTCCGCACACTTCCTTGTCGCCCTCGGCCGCGCCCGCGCCCGCGCCGCCCGCGCCCGGCGCTCCGGGGGGGGCGGGGCCTGCAACCATTTATTAGTTAAGGTGTGTCCAAACAAAGGGCGCGCCAGCTACGCGGTGCATTCGCGACGTAAACTTGCCGTGTGGCTTCAGCAACTCTTCTACCGCCTAACTAAATCTGCTTTGGCTTTGGTGTTGCTGTCTCTATAATGTCAAGCTAAAATAAAAGAGAGAGCAATATCATAGCTTTGACAATTTTACTTAGGCGGTAGATCCTCAGGTCATCACACTGCCGTCTCCATATTTGCATACCAAAACTCTCTTTGAAAGCTGTTCCTTTGTTCTATGGAATGTGGAAGGGTAATCAAGTCCAATCTGCTCCTTTTCTAGCTAGGGAAAATCGTATTCATAATACTGTGCAACCACAGGTTTTAAAACCTCTGGACATATTGATAATATTGAAAAGGTTTGGCTAAGAACTCGTGGAGCGGTTTCCAACCGCGCCAGCGCGCGGGTGCGGACCGGCGCGACGGTTTTATTTTAAAATTCACGAGACTGCTGATTTTCGCGGTTTCGCAGCGCTCCGCGGGTGAGATTTTCGCCTGCGAACGTGGCGGGTGACGGGCGGGCGGCGACTACGCGGGTGCCGCGTGGCAGCTGCGCGCGCCGCGGACGTAAACCGCCTCGTGAGTTTGATTTGAATTATTACATATAAATCTGCATTCTACAGAAGCTGCAGGCCTGCGCGGGCGCGCGAGCGCGGTTGGTAACCGCTCCATGAGTTCTTAACCTTTGATGACCAGAGGGTTAGTAACTCCTGAATGTCGAATTCTGGCAAGTGTATATTAATTAGGGAACGAAACCTGTTTATTATTAATAAGCAAAATAAACAATTTATCATTTGTATGCTTTTTAGGAGTTTCAACTTTTTGATGTGAAAACTTATAGGCGTGTTGAGCATTTTATAAGTAAAGAAAAATCATCGATTTTGTGTTATCGTCACCTAACGAATTTCTAGATGGCCATGCTTAGAAGACTTGTCTAGATTACCATACTCTCAAGATTTATTCCGATTACCAGTGCCCTGCAGTTTCACCTAGATAATTTCCTAACTGCCTATCAAATTCTTAGTTACAAGTTTTCACTTCTTTCAGCAGTCCCTAATGACTGTCAATTTTTTTTAATACATTGTATAGGCTTATGATTAGACGTCCCTTACCATGAAGCGCTGACACCGGGTACATATGAGGTACTTCATTCTTGTCCAGTAGAATGAGGAGGTTTGACACTTTCGTAACAAGAATATCTAGGCTGTGAAATGTTTTACCTGTGTAGCTTTTTCCAAATTATTACAATCTTGGTGTTGAGAGTGAATTGGTTTCTTCTAGCTGAGCACACTCCATTGCGGACTGCATGCTTGCTTATTATCAGTGGAGACGTTGGTCAAGTGCAACCTACCATTGTTAAAAAACAGCTTTGCAGGCGATGAAACATGCGAGTTAGTATTGATGAAAGCCTGGCAGTGCACAATTTTAATAAATAAATATTGGTGGACATTTCACACACAGCACCATCGGACCCCAAACTAAGCAAAACTTGTACTATGGAATCCATATAGATTATATAATACTTTTACATATTTTTAAATGCATACTTATTATACATAGAAAATATCCAGGCACAGTACAAATATGCACTGGGTGGGGATCGAAACCACAGCTTCCCAGGCAGACTTACTACCAACTAAGCCACCAGGCCGGCCTAAACACAATAACATGTATCTATTGGGACCTCTTTAGCCTCTAGCTTTGTTGATATCAAGATTCCACAGGCACAGGCAAGTATGATTACTTCCATTTGGTGAATTTTCACATCTGCCATCGCAACTGATTCAACAAGCTGACCTTATCACTTAATTATAATGACTTAACTAGTTCCTTGACCTACTTTGTTTCACCTTCAACACTATATGCTATTTTTATAATTGTTTAACAGTTATAGTGAAATGAAGCAAAATTAAACAAAAACAGGTCAGTAGAAAATTTAGAAAAGAGGAATAATAATAATTGAGAAATCTCTGAACCCAACCAAATCATAATGAATAGTAGCAAGCTTCATTTACCAATTAAATCTGGTAAGTAACTTTGGAGATAACAAAACTATTACTTACAGACAACTTGATTGCAATCTAAAATATCAAAATGGTTTAATGATTTTCATATGTTTAAATACCATAGAGACACCACCATATAAGAAATGATATGAGAGAACAAGTCCTGTGTTATGTTTCAAATTGCAATCATTTACAATTTATGAAGACTTAAAAGGTTGTTAGAATGTACAGAAAATTTAATTCAATTTTATTTTATTGTACATAAGCCCTTGACTGACTTTACAGTAAGTGGCATTGAGGTCAAATATGATGTATGATGACCTAGAAACACCTATTCAATTCAACCTTCAAAATTCCTAGATTGTATCTGTTTGGAAAGAATGAAGTTTACAGCACCAAATTACTCCATACTTACTTCTTCAAATCAAAAAAGAAAACTCCAACCATTACAAACATAAAGTATTTTAATTAGACCTCTCTTTGCTTTGTAATGCTATAAGACTGCCAGGCTATTTGTTATAAGGGAGAATATGTGGGGCTGTTATGGTCTTCCCCTGACCAACTGGATTTTTGTTTTCATTTGCCTCTAAAGAGTACAAAATATTTATTTAACTAGAGACTCTTGTTATAACCTTGGCTTGTGTATGAACAATTTAATACATTTTTCATTAAGGCATATACACCTAAATAATTTTGTAGAAAATAAACAAGAATACTTGTATAAGCACTAGCATAATAAATAATAGCACATGCTGCATACAATCATAAAATACCACAACAGAACCATCCACAAAGATAAATTCAAATGGCAACCTAACACTACACTCAAAGCAGTCGACCTGCGTGATGATTGGTTCCTTGGATTGATCATACATGCATACAAGCTACAAACAATATTTCTGAAATTTTCACAAAGTTTTAAAGTGTGGATAGTGAGGAAGAATGTTTATAAACATGTTAGACTAGTATGTAATACCAAAGGCGAGCTGTGGGCTGGATAACTCACATTATTGTTGGGAGCGCCGAGCGCGGCTGCGTCCGGAGCCTCGTCGGGCGTCTCCTCCTTGATGGAGACGCCGAGCAGCGGCCCCAGGTCCATCAGAGCGCGCTCTATCTCGTCTCCGCTCGGTTGGAAATTTATGTTTTCCATTTTGCGCTTTATGCGCTTTCTCGGACTCTACCACCGCTTTCTCACTCCTTCCCGGTACATTTTCTCTCCTTGAAAACTTTCACTCGCCAGCACTTGATTGCACGTCAACAGACATTACAAATTACTGCTATTGCGAGATCCACTTGAGAGCGTCCCTGAAAGGACGAAGAGTTCTGAAAGTGTATTACACTATAACAGTATCTAATGCACTCGGCCTATATGTTTTCAGTTTATTTACTCTACAACACACCGCGGAAACTTATTTATCAACAAGATTTCTAAAAATTTTCGAGCATTCTTCAGCAACCATCAAAGCGTCAAAGACAACTTTTTTAATGAGATAGAGAAATATAGATTATCCATTAAACTCTACAATCTATGTTTTTATTCGAATTCAAGAAAAATGACACTATTAGCGATATATTTGCATGGACTGTACAATGATATTTGCCACAATATTTGAACGTACAATTTAATCCAAATTAAATTGTTTTTATTGTTATTGACCTTTTGATAGAATTGATATGAAGTGAAAGTAAAAAATCACAGCAATCGTTACGAGAACTGTCAGGTTCAAGCACAAGTTCGCTCAAAGGCTGGAAATGGGTCATCCCTAAATATATTTTTTTATTCATCGTTGACATACTGATAATGACATTTGACTTTTAAATGTCTTCTTGACAAATCGTGACAACACGTCGAAAATGGCTGACTCGGGTCCTAGTAAAACCGATATTGAAGCGATTTTTCAACGATTGCGAAGCATTCCCGCTAATAAAGTGTGTATATTTAGATGGTGAGAATACGTGTGAAAGAGTTTTGAGTTATTGTTTATATGTGTGGTGTGTTACGCATGTGCACAGGTATGTTTCGACTGCAACGCGAAGAACCCTACGTGGTCATCGGTGACGTACGGAGTGTTCATCTGCCTGGACTGCTCCGCCGTGCACCGCAGCCTCGGCGTGCACCTCACGTTCGTGCGGTCCACGCAGCTCGACACCAACTGGACGTGGAAACAGCTCCGGAATATGCAGCTCGGCGGGAATGTCAACGCTGTCAGTAGACTCATCCTGCCTATCACACTGGCTTCCTCTTTGCTCTCACTTGTGCTGGCTTGTAGTCTCTAGCTCTATGGATAGTAACATACATGTACCCATTTAATAATTTCTGATTTCTTCCTGTAAATAATGTAGATTAACCTACCTTCATTAGTTTTTCAATGATGAAGTCACCTGAAACTATATTGTTGTATGAGCAAGTCAATTAGTGATACTTTACTTTTGTATTTTTGTATTAAATGATGAATGAGATGAATTCAAAGGTTAACATACATATCTTACAGATTATTTTTATAGGTTCAAGTAGATTTTAAAAGCCTTGTATTGAATATTTGACTGCTGGCGTGCTACCATTACACATTTAGAGTTTTATGGATATTCTAAAATAAATAAATTGTGGTGCTTATCAGACACAGTTCTTCCGCACGAACGGCCTGTCGACAGAGGATGCACGGCAGAAGTACAGCTCCCGGGTGGCACAGCTGTACCGGGATAAGCTGGCTGCTATGTCTGATCAGGCCATGAAGACCTACGGAACCAAGGTACTTATTTTATGATGATCCAATTATCAATATCATTGTAAAAAGTTGAGAAATAAATTTAAGTAATGAAGAATATAGGCACATCAGTTGATGCTGCTCAGTAAATTATTCTATTTACAAAATTTACTACATCGAACACAAAACTAAACAATTTTATAATGGGTCAATAACTAGTAATTATAGATTTATTAAGAATACTGAATTCTAATGAAAATTATACTACATTACAAACCTAGAACTGACATAGTTATATTTCTTTTTAACCGACTTCAAAAAAGGAGGAAGTTCTCTATTTGGCTGTATTTTTTTTGTGTACCATATGGTTGTGGTAGTTAATTTGTAATCAGAGGTTTATTTGGTGGTTCTATAGGGTAATTTGCAAAAACTTTGTTATTCACAGAAGTAAATAAATGATTGATTGACTATATGTGAACTTGATAGTTTACCTAAATGTTAGAAATGTTAGAATTTAAATAAAAGTTTAGAAGAATGTCGAATTTTGCTTTTGATAATTCCAAATGCTTATTTACAAGTTTGCCAACACCACCATTTGGTTTCACATTGAAGGAAAACATTGTGAGAAACTGGTATTATTTGAAAACCATATTTTGACAACAAATCATTTGCCAATCTGCAAAAGGCTAGCGTGGTAGATAACTGCCTTATGAGAGAAGTTGGTTGAGAATGGGCTCCCTTTTGCAATTGATCATTAAAGTGTTGTCTTATCTGTTGCATGCTAGTGTGTTCCCTGTGAGAACTCTAATAATTTCTATCATTTATTTACAATTTACAGCGTTGGGTGAGTAATAGATTGTAATAATAGGAGTGTTAGTGAGTGAATAACTGTCATAACTCTGCAGATATACGCACTGTATAAATTGGGTCAAAATTGTTTGATGCCAATGATTGTATTCTTTTACTCTGGACCAATCACTTTGAAATATTATGATGTCATCAGAGTAGCCTATATTAACATCTCAGACCTAATGAGTCTAGAATGGAGGTAATTGTAAATGTGGAAATATGTTGATACATGATACATGTGGTTCAATGAAAGCATATTTTTTGCTTTAATCTCCAGATTGAATGTGTGTAATAACACTTGTCAGATGTTTAGCGGATAGATTGCTGTTGGGTGTGAGGTATTGGTGGTTGTAGCAACTTATGATATATTACCATTTACAAAAAATCCAGTTTTTTCCATAAACAGTGACATTTGAACTTTAGGTTTGCAATAATAATATAATAATAATAATAGTTTATTTCCAAAAATTACAATATTTACAGCACTTTTAACATAATAGTAAATTCATTGTTAATTAACATATGTCTACATATAACTGAGTAATAAAGTCTATTTACATAAATATTGATAATGAGAAAATTTTGAACTAATCAGCCAGTTGGATGCCGGAACAATTCTGAGCTAAATATACAACTAAAAGTTTAGGAAGGAGATTAGTGACAATGTGTGTGTGTTTTGCAGTTACACCTGGAGGCGGCCGCGCCGGAACCCAAGGAGGCGAAGGAGCGCGAGGTAGACTGGTTTGCGGAGCACACCGACTCCCCCGACACTAACAGTAGGCAGCTTGCCGCGCCGCAGGTAACCCGCCCTCCCCGCACCCCGCCCCCGCCCCGCGGGCCGGCGCGCCAGCTGCGCAGCGCGTTCAATACCTTTACTCTTGTATTTGGGACATTCAAGTTTCCAATTTAAAGTTAATCCAGTTCAAGTTTCACAATCACAAATTGCCAGAAATTTACCTGGTTATTTTGACTTAAGGAGTATTTTTTCTGAATTTCCACATTGCCCATCATAAATAGACAAATCAGCTGTTGCAGGCCAAATGCAAATAATAAAATTAAAAAAAAAAAATGTGGTTTCTTAAAAATTTTATTTCGTCTATAATGTCTCAATGTTCATAGTGACGGAGGATAGTTATCTCTTAGCATGTCAGTCTCAGTGAAAATATACAAAAACAGCATCAAGGTAACATAGAAATGAACAAGCTTAAAGCAAATGATCGGATTTGGATTAAGAACAAATTATTAGTAATCATTTCATTCAGTCTCATATACTGATTTTTATTGTAAGTTTTGGTTATTTCGGGGCTACACACTAGACTGGTGAACAAATCCGAAAGAAGTGTGAATAAGGTGTTATTTTGAGCTTTTTCTATAAAACTGTCACGAAACTGAACTGAAATCACAGAAACTATCGGCTCTTCTTAATAAAAATAATGTTGCTCATCACCAGAATGCAGACAGGAATGTTGTTCATCAGAAAAGTAAAAAGTTTTATGTTCTGAAGAAGGAAAAAAAATCAGTGATGTAAATTCTTACAAATTGATATATTATCAGGAAAGCCACCCGGTTCCAAATTCAGCAGCTTGTAGCTTCCGGCCTCTGCATTGTTTTACTCCTGCATTATCACTGTTATCAGATCTCCACAATTAGCACTATCTTTTGGTCCGTGTGTTCTTTGATAAACTCATTCATTCCGACGCAGACTGAGTTTACTATCATGTTTGCTGAACCACTAAATGTTTTTTTCTTTACACTAATCAAAATCAATGCAAAAGTTTTCTTGTTTCATATTCATTGTGGCCAATGCTTGCTGTTTGTAGTATGATTTTGCTGGAGTTTTTTATTTCAAAGAACAGTTAAATAGTTGTGGTCAAATGCGGGTTGGATTTGTCCTAATGTATAATTTGTTATTTCAACACTGAGATAAAGGCATATCAGCAAAAGCTGCTCGCCTATTATTCAATAAATAAATAATTTCCAATGTTTGGATCTGATTCGCATTTGACTGGTTTGTTGTGTTACTTGTCTTGATGTGTTCCGAGAGTTTAACGCCCCGTTTAAAAAAAAATAACAATTTTAAAAAACAGACATTAAAAAAAAATCTCCTTTACACCATACAAACTTGAGGTAACAATGCAAGTACATTAGAAACAGAATTTGTATGAAAATTACTTATTTTCTTTTCAGTTTTGACCTTAGCATATTGAATTAAACATTGTCCTGAACATACAGAGTACAACATGTTGTAGTGCAACATAGAGCCGCAGTAACAATGGTGTCCCTGTGTGTCAGGTGGCGGCCACGGAGGCGCTGAGCTCGGAGGCGCGGCTGTGGGGCTCCGGCGCGGCGAGCGAGGCGTCGCGGCCCGCCGCCGCCGCCGTCGGGGCGAGGAAGCCCATCGGGAAGAGAACCGGGGTATGCGCACACTTCTTCCAACTCTCATGACATACATACCTGTCTGAACACTAAAATAAATATCTCAAAAATAATCGCTTATCAATTTTATTACAACATAATTTTTTGCCCACGGCTTCGCCCGCGTAGCTTTACAATAGGAGTTTTCCTTATGAAACACCATTTTTTGTGATAGAAAGACTCTGGCGTGCGTGCACATTATAATAAATCCAAGTTTCTTTCAGCCTGATCTGTACAGGTTTTTCGACGTGATTGAGCAACTAAAACACAAACTTTCACGTTTATATCATTAGTAAAATTATAGAAACTATTTTTCATAGGATGTGAACTCGGCGGACGTGCGAAATCATCCTTTTTGGAAGTCGGTTAAAAAGTTCAAGGAGCATTTAGGTTTGTTTAGAGAAATATCACAAAATGAAACCAAGCCACGCTTGGCAAAATTCAGAGCTATCTTTGACAGGTGTATATGTACATATTTATACTAATATTATAAAGCTGAAGAGTTTGTTTGTTTGAACGCTAGAATCTCGGGAAGTACTGGTCCAAAGTAAAAGATTATTTTTCTATTGGATAGTCCATTTATCGAGGAAGGCTATAGGCCATAGAACATAACGCTACTAGTAATAGAAGCGGAGCATGAATCAAGAATGTAAGAAAAACGGGAAAAAAAAAATCTTTTTGAGAGTTTTCGCACGTTTCGTGCTTTGACATGACACATGACAGCATGTGTCTAAGATTGCGTCATTGAATATAAACCTTTGCCACAGATTGCATACCTTTGCTAATCAAATTTGTTTCTAAATCTGAGTTGGTACGACCAATTTCAGGTAGCTGAAGAGGTGTTTTGTTTGAAAGCAATATTCTCAGGAATGACTGAACCGATTTCAGTCATTCTTTCACCGTTGTATATGTATGTATAATATACCACGGGCGAAGCCGCGGCGGACATCTAGTATAATATATGCCTTGAAATATCTTATGGTAGAAACACGAAATAATTGACTTTTTTCTAAATTAATAAATCGAATCTCCTAAAACTGATATGTTTCCCACTCCAGCTGGGAGCGCGCAAGGGCGGGCTCGGCGCGACCAAGGTGGCGGCCAACTTCGACGACATCGAGAGGGAAGCCATCATGGCCGAGAAACTCAAGGTGGAGGTGAGTCAGCGACGGAGTTGGAGCCTGCACGGCTTGGGAATCATAAGAAACTTTATATCTTAATTTCAATTCGTTTATATCGAACCATAGGCATCTTATCATAGGAGTATTATGTGAGATTCTCCCAATTGGCTTGGTATGCCGTCGGTACACAGAATCTCATCAAGGATTTGAATAGCCCAATTGTCCATCTCATGGGTTTCTTTGTGATTTTACCTGGGCTTTTTCTGATTGTTGACTATAGGTTCCTTTATTAAAATAAAGGTAAATGTGCGTTACGAAGTGTGCGTGTTGTTGGCAGGCGGCGGCGGCGAGCGCGGCGACGGCGGAGAGCGTGGCGCAGGAGGTGGCGTCCCTGCGCCTGGCGTACCAGCCCGGCGCGCGCGCGCACGCCGAGCGGCTCGGCATCGCGGCCGCCGGGGACGCCCGCACGTGCGTACCCTCCCTAGCCAGCGAGCGCCTCCACTACCTCTAAACAATTCCAGTCACTCGATGAAGAATTAAACAATTTATGTAAAACAAGCTTAATTTAACAAACTACTACACTGAGCAACTGAACCTCCAGAATGACTACGCGTAAACATACGCCTCAGGACAACAGCACTCTACTAATTATAATATTCCGATACCTTAATTTAAACGAATAACTCCATAGTAGCAAATTTCACAGGGATCACACTAAATCACCACAAAAATCTATTGCGTAGTTACGCAGTACAACAGTTTAAACACTTGAAATAATGAAAATACCAGTTGGTATTTTCATTATTTTAAGTGTTTATTAGTTAATAAGAAACACAATTTCCAAAGGGATGCTGTTTTTTCTCCTTTGATGCTTTAATTTTTTTTTGAAATTTGCTATTATGGAGTTATTCGTTTAGCAAATTAAGGTATCGATTTATAGTCTACGAACGTGCGACTCAACGCGTCGACAAAATTCTGACGGTGTTACTGTATAGCACTTTTATCTTGCGAAGTGACGCGAACTTTACGTGTGGTTATCTATCTTCTATGCTCGAGGTAACGATGTTCACAAACACGCTGAATGTGTGCGTCCCGCCGACGTTCTCAGAAGTCGTGGGCGAAGGTATTTTCACACATACATACGATATTTGTTTTCACGCACATAAATATGTTAAGTGTGTAGTGTAGTTGTGTTAACACAAAGATAGTATATTGAGACGGCGTGTTGTGTCAGCAGCAGGGGCGTGTCGCACTCGGCCACGAGCGACATGACGGCCATCGAGCAGGAGGGCGCGGCCGGCGCGCGCGCGCAGCTCGACGACATCGACGACTTCACCGCCACCTTCACCATGATCCGGTGAGAGCCCCTGTATACATCTCTACGGCACCCTTGGCCGAAACCCCCTAGCAGGTCGCCTGCCTAGAACACTACATACCAGATCAACCAACCATCCCAAACCGCTCACATTACACTATTACGTATATAAACCTGTCAACTTCTCATGCCGCGGTCTATACGGCATGGAATGTATAGTGCCACCAACATATCTGTAGCCAAAAGCGGAACTACTTGTAACACTTTTCAATCGTGGCACCATTACTATAGTGGCCTGCAAACAAGTAGACCCAATGAAGTTAGCTGCGCATGGCTGCGCAGAAACGTTGTTAAGGTCTCTTTCGTGGAAGTGCACATGCGCGAACTTTCCCCTTCCGCGTCACTTTTGGGTCAACTTGTTTGCCGGCCACTATACTATTCTACAGATAAATTGGTTATACTGTAGCCGAGGTGCGACGTTGTTTGACGGAGCGTGTCGTGTGTGCGCAGGAACGAGCCGTTCACGTCGCGGTCGCTGGACATGCTGGGCGAGGAGCGCCCGGAGCGCGGCGCCGGCGCGGGCGCCGTGTGCGTGGAGCCCGAGCCGGACCGCCCCGTGCACTCCATGTTCTCCAGACCCGGTAACCACTACACGCCACGTGTGTTAGTCTATAATATACAAGAACCCCATTTGATTGATTTACCCTCGACTACCTCGGATTTGTAATCTGTACAACATTCTACTAGTTAAGCCCTTTCATTTGATACCCATATTGAGGTAGTAGTGAAAAAAATAATGTAATTCGCCATTTTGTGAGAGCGGCCATCTTGGATTTGAAATGTATCATAGTGTATAGTATTCTACTAGTCAAACCCTTTCATTTGATACCCATATTGAGGTAGGTTGTGAAGAAATATTTTGTCCACCATTTTGTGGAGGCGTTGAGTGTTTTGAATCGATATTAACCAAACATAGCTAAGAACCGTGACGTAAATCAACCAATCCTAGAATATAGTAAAGACAAGGAAAGGAGAAAATCAAGCCTGCAGGCTTGATTTTCAAATGAGAGGCAGCTAGAGGCCGGTGACGAGACCGGCCAGCGTAATTAGACCTCTTTGATTTTGGAAATCATTTAAAACGAAAAGAGAGAGACGATCTTCTTAGCATTCCATGGATTCACCGTGCGGGTGCCGGGTCCATCGTGTGGCAGAGAGAGAAAACCCGAGTAGATCCCCGAGACTCGGGTGTAGGTTTAAGGGGACCCTTTCCGACGTACATCAACACTCACCTTCACTACTGGTATTTCGTAGCTCTAGAAAAAAGGAAAATGTCGAGTCTGGATGACGAAACACCCACATAAAACATATTAGAAACAATCATATTATTTTTACGTATGAGTGAAAAGTGATACCAATTTTCTGATAACTGGAAGTTTTGCTTTTGTTCCCACATCCATGTTATCGCCTAACAGAAATAATATTTTTTCAGAAGTAAAACGTTACAACTCTTAGGTATAGGTACTCAATGTACGAAGTTCAACAGGTCATCTAGTGTGAAATAAAAAGTATTTATAATTGACTGGCCTTGTGGCTCAGTGGGTACTAACTCTGCCTGCAAAGCCGAGGGTCGTGGGTTTGATCCCCACCCAGTGCAAACATTTGTGTGATGAATTCAAATGTTTGTACTGTGTCTGGGTGTTTCTATGTATAATAAGTATGTATTTACAACTATATAAGTATTATATCAGCTATCTGGCCGCCATATTACAAGCTTTGCTTCGTTTGGGGTCAGATGGTATTGTGTGTAATTGTCCACCAATATTTATCCATACTAATATTATAAATGCGAAAGTAACTCTGTCTGTCTGTCTGTCTGTCTGTCTGTCTGTCTGTCCGTCTTTACCGCCTAAACCAACCAACAGATTTTGATGAAATTTGATACATAGATAAAATAGATCCCGAGAAAGGACATAGGCTACTTTTTGTTCCGAAAAAAGGGTTGAAAGGGTTAAAATAAGGGATGAAAGTTTATATGGAAAACTTCGTCATTGTTGAAGAACTATGAAACTTTACGTCTAGATATTTAACACGAAACCATAAAATGTATGTTTTAGCAGTTTTGTAGTTTCAAACTGTACCTACGGGGGTGGAATTGGGTTTTTTTTTTTATTTATTATTATTTATTCTTGGGTCAAATTTAGTAATTCAAATTTCACCCTCTTCCTGTCAACCGATTAATCTGAAATTTTGTATACACTTTGGATTTTGATGACAATACAATTATGTTTATTCATTATCATTACAAATTCAAGATGGCCGCCGCTACAAAATTGCGGATAATTTATGTTTTATCAATCCCATCAATATGGGTATCAAATGAAAGGGCTTGACAAGAAGAATACAGTGCACTATACAACCTCAATACTCAAGATGGGTGCAGCCACTAAATGGCGTATCAGACTATCAGACAGAATTTTTGATAGTCGACGAGATTTCCATAGTGTCTTATCAAATGTTATGCATGATGGACGCTCGATTAAGGCAAATTAAGAACTGTGAAAATGAGTTTTTTGGAGGAGTAAACGTATTACTTTTCGGTAATCTTTTACAACTGCCTCCTATAAAATGATCAGGAACACCTGTTTTCAATTCTAATATGAAATTATATATATGAAAGTAACTCTCTCTGTCCGTTACCGTCTAACGCCTAAGCCACTTAAAGAGTTTGTAACAATTTGGTGCACAGATAGACTAGACTTAGGAAAGGACAACGGCGACTTTTATCACAGAAAAGAGTTGAAAAGAGTGGAAATGAGGAGTAAAAGTGTGCATGGAAGGATCTTTGCACTCTTTGTATGCTATTTTAACCGACTTCAAAAAGGAGGAGGTTATCAATCCAGTTGTATTTCAATTGTGAATCAATTTAGATGGTTATTTTTTTGGTTGGTAGATTATAGTTCAGAGGTGGTCATATAAATTTTATCGAAATCAGTGCGGCGGTTTTTGAAATATGAACAACAAACTAAAATTTGCGTTCATGTAATCAGACGATATATCTACTAATATCTACTAATAGACTCTAATAAAATTTGGTGGACCGTCCCAATATGATTTTAAATTAAAGTCTGATTTTGATTATTTTTTTGAGATCATAGTTTTTTTGTAATTTGTCGTGTTAATTGTACATTTATTAAATATAAAACTTTGACTTAGACCGATTTTGATTACGAAACGTGAATTTGTATGGTAGTAGACATACGAGTAGGTACTGCCTCAATTACTTTAATAAATATGTGGCGCGGACGAAGTCGCGGGTAAAAGCTAGTTTATTTATAATTGGTTGTTTCAGCGGAGAAGCCGTCGGCGGGCGCGACGCCGGCCAAGGCGCGCGGGCGCGCGGCGGCGGACGACGACGCCTCCGCCGTCAAGAAGTTCGGCTCCGCCAAGGCCATCAGCTCCGCGCAGTTCTTCGGGGAACAGGTGCGTAGCTCTGCGGCTCATGGCAGCTGTCCCTGTGGACTCAACCAGCGTCATCAGCCGCTCTGTAAACAGCCTAGCCTGTTTACTGAACAGTGCCCGTATAAAGGTACAAGTTCGCGCTGAGACCGCGACAGGCACTTGACATTATAGAATTGTATGTATTTAATTGGATAACGGGACACTCGCGTATATACGGTCGGTCAATCCGACTCGAGTTTCGGCCGCGTCCGGCGGCCTTTTTCAAGGAGAGCGTAGAATTGTATGGGCGCCAGACCGAGACACGTGTCACGAGACATGTGTCGCGGTCTCGGCGCGAACTGGCGACCAAACAATTCTATAATGTCAAGTGCCTGTCGCGGTCTCCGGTCGCGGTCTCAGCGCGAACTTGTACCTTTAACTAGCAGCTTGAATGATATTCAGCCGTATCTATATTACATTTAATGAACTGGCTGGCTAATGATTATTCATTTCGTAATAACATTTCTCCAATTAACCATTGTACAGGTGCCTGAATTTGTTTGATAATTAGTGGTTTGATACAAAAAATGTACAAATACTAAAATATTTATTTGTTTTAAATAATAATCTTACGAAACAAGTAAAACGGGGTCTCCTTTGAAGTATTATGTATATTTTATTTATTAATCTTTTTGGTGTCTAAATGTTTTGAAGATCCATAAAAAAATAAAACTGATCCTCAAAACAATCTGTGAAAGTAACAAGTTTGTATAATATTGAAGTGAACATTTCTGTTGGCGCACCACATACAGATAATTTTCGTAGGCAATAAGTGATACTGAATGCTCTGAAGTGAGAGGCTCAATCAATTTATATAATAGTTGTAATCTATATTATATCTGTATCTATGTATATATGTAATCTCTATAATATATTCTGTACTAATATTATAAAGCTGAAGAGTATATTTGTTTGAACGCGCGAATCTCAGGAACTATTGGACCGATTTCAAAAAAATATTTCACCGTTAGTAACGTACATGATCTCCGAGTGCTATAGGCCGTATAGAGTATGTACCGCGGGCGAAGCCGGGGCGGACCGCTACTTATTTCTTATTTGTAATGAAGTTTCATATTTGAACTGTTTTTATTCCAGGACTCTCAGTGGGAGCGCGACGCGAACCTGTCCCGCTTCCAGGGTAGCTCCAGCATCAGCTCGGCGGACTACTTCGGGGGCGGCGGCGGGGGCGGGGGCGGGGCCGCGGGCCGCCCGCACGCCGGGTTCACCGTCAACGCGCCCGACCTCGACGATGTAACTCGATATTTGTATACTTGTTCATATAAATTAAACCTTAAGTTGAATTAACCTGAGATTCGATAAAATTGTCTCTGTCCCATTCGCAACATGAACTGATAAACTGAGGGATTGCACTTCATTCTTGTAGTGGTAGAATTCTTTGCAGAACCATGGAATGCAACACGCCTCTACTAGTTATTCTACCGCTAAACAGCTGCCAAATAGTCAGCTGTGTTCCGGTTTGAAGAGCAATGATTCCAGAGAAATTACAAAGCATAAAGATCTATTTATAATACAAAGCATAAAGCGACCGCCAGAGGGTCCACCGCCTAACTTAAAACTGTCTTAGCTTTGATATTGCCCTCTGTTTTCTTTTCGCTCGATATGATAGAGACAGCGATAGCGAAGCCATATCCGTTTAGTTAGGCGGTAGAGAGGCTGGTCGTTGTGGATAGTTTCCGAAAGCCACAGTAAATATGAGAAATTTTATGCTTGCCTAGTGGGAACCCAACGGATATTACTATATTATTTTAATATGTGTACAAAATTCAAAAATCGAGATGATTGTTCTACCTTTGTCTTTCTTGTATGTCTTGGTAATTTTTTGTGGTATAATTTTTTAAATTTTTTTTCAATACCAAAATGTCAATGAGATTTCCCTGTGGTAGATAGAGGTCTCGGAATGTAAGGTGCACTGACGTGAGGCGGCGGTCCGCAGGTGCGCGAGTCGGTGCGCGCGGGCGTGACGCGCGTGGCGGGCCGGCTGTCGTCGCTGGCCAACGGCGTCGTGTCCTCCATCCAGGAGAAGTACGGGTACTGAGGCTCGCGGGGCGGCGCGCCAAGGACTCTCGGCGCTGTGGGAAACGTTGGGAACAGCCACGACTCAATCACGATCCTAATTTATTTTTGAAGTAAAAAAAAAAATTGGTTGCCTGTAAAGTCGGTATACGGGCGAAAGCTTTACGTGACAACGACTTTGAGTGGTAAAATAATTTTACGGAAGGGACGCGTGCCTTTCACTTTTTTATGTTTGTCTCTCTCGCTCTTAGGCGGGCTAACCATGCCCGAGTGGAAGGGACGCGTGCCTCTCACTCGCTCTCGTTGTGAGCGCATAACGTGAGCGGAGCGTAACGCAGTTTCTTGAAGTGTCACCCGGCAAACCAATTTATAAGACGTTGTCACGTCAAAACTTTTCGTGGGCAACATTGAACTCAAACGTGACGCTCCTAAATGAAACAAATCTTCGGGTGAACTAGGGACCATGGCCGTCTAGAGATTGGTTAGCACTGCTAGATTCTGGTGCTTTGAAGATTTATTCCAGACTAGCAGCGCCCTCCGGTTTCACCCGCGTAGTTTCCAAAGCTATCAAATTGTGAGTTATAAGTTTTCACTTCTATTGGCAGTTCCTATGATTGCCAGTTTTTTAAACTAAACTATCAGTCAGTCATTGGTACATAATTATATATACCCTATAGCACTCGGAGATCATGAAAATTTCCAACGGTGAACGAAGTTTTGAAATCTGCTCTGTATTTTTTTTTTTCAACTATAAATAACCTCGAAGTATCGCAGCGTCTCAACCGCCGTGACTTAGATCGTGATCGAGTCCTGTATGTTTTCAATATGAGTTCAAGTCACGACACTTGTACAGGTACATCTGTGAAAATTATGTCAACATTAACAAGTATCATGTAGGTTGCAATATGATAATATCTTTAAACATGTGTTGGAATTCTCGACCAGCGAACAAATGTTACAGCGGCGTGCCTTGATAACTCAATACCAAGTTTTTGAGAAGATGCAATGACGTTTTCAGAATGACATATATGAGTAATAGTGAAAAGAATGTCAATTTATTGACATAACTTATGAAATTGCTCTAATAAATTGAAACACCACATGTGGCGCAATCGAAACTACCCATGACAGTTTTTTCGTTCATTTCACGTTTTGAAAACGCCGCATTAACTCTGGTATGTCATTGGCCATCGAGTTTGTTAAATAAAATTACAGTTTGTCGTAAAATGGATAAATCTGACATCGTAATAATATGACATCATGACAAGAAGATTGTGCATGTGTTTTGGTCATTCTTTACTAATGTATATAGGCTTGATTCTTTTGACATAAGATAATAATTCCGCATGTTTCTGCGGTGGCTTTCATACTGATGTTGTATAATATATTTGCAGCTTTTGAAAAGAGAAGGGTAACTCAACTCAGGGTTATAAACAGTGTTTTAGCTCCGCTTGTCTTCGTTATCTTAACTGAGTATCTGAGGTTCCAACATTGTTCATAGTATCGCGTTTAGTTACAAGGACAGCATGAAGTGGTGGTGTCGGTGGACCGGCCCCGTCTCCGACTTGCCTAGATAATTTCTACTGTAATGTAAATTGTATATATTGTAACATATGTACGGCGCGTAGACGTTATTCCCCATGTTACATAGCTTCTAGAATAGGATTTGTATCGAACTGTGTCCTAATGCCATAGATTTACTGACTCGGGTGCTTACCTCGGTAGAGAGGCTGGCCATTGTGGATAGTTACCGAAAACCACAGTAAATATGAGATGGAAAAGCTGTATTCTCTATGTCCAGTGTATAGCTTACTGTTAGTTCCTGTAAATCTTATAAAATAATAAGGTTTTCCGATGGAAAAAAAATCTCATTGACTTGATATTTTCTAAATCTACTCATATTTGTTGTGGCTTTATATTGTTGAATATCAATGAAAACCGGACGCTCTGTGGAGGTACAGCTGCCCGGCGTGACGCGTACATGCGAGGACCACAACTCGTTTATACTATAACTATAGCCTTAGTTTTATATAGTTTCATCCTCATTACATTTAAGGGTGGATCCAGCGTCAGGGGGGGGGAGAGTCGTCACATAGACGTGGTCAAGCCACAAGACCGTGCGATAAGTGCATGTGAGCGTTTTAATTAGTGGTCTCAGTTATGCCTCCTGCGCTGGATCCGCGCTTGATTACGTTGCTACAGGCGACCTGAGGAGCCCTGACAGAGAAACGCTCATCCACTAGTAAATTAGCACTCATTTAGATAAATCGTCGAGGAAGCTTCGTCGGGTCGTCTGTTCAATGATTTAATTCACCTATAAATTATTTATTACCTATATATAGCACTTCCCGCCACGAATTCGTATCGCATTCCTTTCAAACATGCGTTTGTCTCGTTAAACCATGCAATACGGTCGCCTGGCAACACCGCGCCAGTTCGCAGCATTTAAATATAATTTGTTGTATTTTTATTTTATCATTTTGTTTGTAAGTTATTTCTTATTTGTTACTGGCTACGACCCGCCGTCTTAGCCGTCATCCTGTAGGGGGTGGCTGAATGGGATATGTAGTCGTTTACATTAATTATTATCCTTACATACGAGTACCGAACTTTATCCAAATCCATTGAGCTACTACGTGGCTCATACAGCAACAAACACACATACAAACATTTGCTTTTATAATGAGAGCTGGCTGAATAGCGACATTCGCCACATAGCATTTGCATTAAAATTTAAGAATCATTTGGTATTTCGTTCACTTTTTATTTAAATTATATTTGATTGTAATAAATTGTAATTATCGTGACGCTTTGAGAGGTGTGAGTGGAAAGCTAAGGAAATCTGCCGAGTGTTGGACGCACTGAGACTTCCTTAGCCGAAGATTGCTCGTCGCGCGCTCGGGCTGCATTCGACATGTTAATTTAAGTATTTTAAGAAAAACTACTTTATGTTGTATGATTTAGATAGAATTTCCAACAAATTAACTAAACCGCTTAGATCAATTAGTTGTAATAGCTGTATTGTTTGGAGGTTTAGTAAGTATGGCCCGGCCCGTGCCAGGCCGGAGACCACAGAGCCTCGTCAGCTCAGCTCTGGTTCTTCTGAGCTCTGTTCTTCCACTGTTGTTATTTTGAATCTTGTACTGTTTAGTTACTTTACATCGTTCCTTAGTTTCTCTGCCGTAGACATGATAATAATTGTAAGCCCGGTTTGAGCTCACTAAATATTTGTATGAAAAATAATAATGTTTAATATTTGTTTTTAGATGGTAATTATTGATATTGAATATACAAAATTATATTTTCAAATGTGTTTCCATTTTTAGACCTGAAAAGTTTTCATTTGGATAAATCAATGATCGTCGTCCATAGAATATCCCACTTTAACACTTAATCATACTAAATAGTTGACGTTCTTAAGAAGAACAAAGGTTGATGCAACTTTCGTTAAACTATGGAATGCGATGCCTGAGCCAGCTCGATCCTATCAGCTATCTATAAATTACAAGTTACGAGCTACTTTACCAACATCACATAAATTAAAACAGCAATATATTAACTTGATTTACGAAGTTATACATAGTTTGGCGCGCTTGGAAAAAATCGATGAGTGAATTTTTAACGAGGCACCGACAGCCAAAAACGACAAACTCGAAATGAAAGTCGTGAGATGTAAAAAATAAATTATTTATTGAAATATTTTTATGATATCATACTTACAATATAAATAACTAAAACAATAATAATATATAACAAACCAAATGATTAAAGGCCAGCAAACTTATTCAGTTTAGTGCTACTTAGTATTTAATTTTAGACACAGGAGCCAATTTTATTACCAATTTTTTTACTCAGTAATTTCACTGGAAACATTGCCTATATTATGTTGTGTAGGTGATATCGTGATACTCACTAATTTCCAATTTTCTATACAAAACCAACACAAATTGTTGTATTATTGAGATCATAGATAAACTCTTTGTTGCACTGGTAATACAAAAACACAAGGTAACCATAATCCAGTACGCTGTAAGTACGAAACAAAGTAGGCAGTTAAAACGGCATTGAACTTGTAATTCTTAGAAGATGTTGTTTTTTATAAATGTTTTCTTTTACCGTTACAGGCTGAAGCATAAACAGCCCACCAAATGTTCCAACCGTTGAGGTTTGGGCTCTTCTCTCGCAAGGCGAGAGTCAAGCCCACATAATCCACCATAATGACGGTTTCCTCACAATATTTTCCTTCACCGTTTAAGGTTAACGGCATTACGCACATGACTTCGAAAATACAGTGGTGCGCGTGGGGTTTGAACCCGGGGCTTCCGGATTACCAGTCGCCGTGTTCCCAACTAGACCAGGTGTAATTTTCTAGGGTTTAAATGTATAAATGAGGGCTTTAGAAATGTAAGCAGAGGTGTAGGTTAGGTTAGGGAAATCTCTTGGAAAAGATCTTGGCTCCAGGTGTTATAGACAAGTGGTCGCTGGCTCCCTCGTGGCCACGATGGCCAGGTTCTCCGGCGACTCTTCGGCGGGCACGTAGTAGCAGAGCCGCGCCTTAAACCCGCACTCGCGCAGGTACAACGCTCGGCCGTGGTCCAACAGCGCCTTGGCGCGCCGCCCCACCTCGGCGCGCGCGCCCCAGTCAGCCCTGGCTTGCTTATCAATATCAGCTTTACTTGCTTCTACTACCGACTCATTACTCTCGGATGTTCGAACTTGTTCTTTTTCCCCCAAATTTATACTACTTGCATCCTGCTCCATCTCGTTCGCATCAGTATGGTGTGCTGTATCTCCGTCTCTGTCTGCCGCACCCCGCGCGCGCGCCGGCACCGAGCCTGCCCTGGCTGGCTTTTCAATCTCAACCTTGCTTATTTCTACTACCGAGTCGTTACTATCTGACGCTGCACTTGTAATAACTTGATCCTTGTCTTCTACATGAGTTGCATCGTCTACATGTTCCATCTCGCTCGTACCGCTGTGGTGCTCGGTGTCTCCGTCTCTGTCCGCCCCGGGCCGCGCGCGGCGCTCGCGGCTGCGGCCGTCGCCGCAGGTCGCCCAGGACACGATGCCGAACATTATGTTCAGGTCCTCCGTGGTGATGCCGAGCTCCTGGAAATGCACAGTAAAAGGTAAGCTTGTTGCTGTTGGTTCTATAAGTTTTTGAGAGTAGCCAAGTTCTTTCTAGGGTTTAATATTAGGAAAGTGCAAACGGGGCAAAAGGGTGTGATTACATTTATCAACTTTGAATTGAACTACTGCATTCAGATGTCTGTAATAGTTCTTTTTTTACTAGGATTTTGTGGTTTTATTATCTTTAAAGATAAAATATGACATTAGTAAAGGTGACATGAAACAAAATTGGTAAACAGGTGTATAATCTCACCGTACACGTTAAACATGAGGGGAGAACGACATAACCTTCCTTGGTTCACACCTTCATCACGACGCGACGCGTATAGTGGCCGGCAAACAAGTTGACCCAATGAAGAAACGTTTTTATGTCTCTTTGGTGGAAGTGCACATGCGCGATCTTTCCCCTTCCACGTCAGTTTTGGGTCAACTTGTTTGCCGGCCACTATATCACGAAAAGATCAAAGCACATCGTAAGCGCGCCAGATAATATCTTTCACACCATAGTTCAAACTATCACCGAATGCACGCAATCTATTCCTGTAGTGCCTAAAACGGCACAATTGTGAATTTGTCTTACAGCAATATATATGTATAACAATCCACAAGCGAATAGTTTTCTTTTTAAAAGAAAAGAAAAGCCATAGGAAAAACTAGAAAGAATGGTTGACTAAAATGGTGGAACAAATAAAAATGAAAAATGAAGAAACAGTTTTCCGAAGTTTCGAGGGACAAGTATAAAGAGATATGTGATGTGAAATGCGTGTGACGGTGAGTGATACCTGCAGCGCGCGCCGGCCCACGTAGGCGGGCGCCTCGCAGCGGTGGTGGCAGCACGTGGCCACCAGCACGCCGCGCGGCTCCGCGCCGGGGCCCGCGGCGCCGGCCTCGGGCTCCGCCGCGCGCGCCATGCAGCGCAGCGCGTAGTCTGATGGACAATACACAACGCAATTTAATGCTCTGCAAAAACTGAAAATGTTACTTGATGAAAATGCCTGTTAAAATGTTATTGACGTTAGCTATTTGTCTAGTTTGGGCGAAAACGGTTCTCAGTCTAGGTAAGGGCCAGGCGTTCCGTAGGCGGTATTATTTTTTATTAGGTACAGTTAATATTGCTTTCCTATGAAACCATAGACAACGGTAACATAACACAAACAATTATTGTAGTACTGCATAAATTCACACTCCTTGCATAGTTTGTCAGTGGGATAACAGAATGTTTTTTTGTAAGCAGATTTTAACCTTTAAAACCCCTCGTTGGGCTTTTTCTGAGTTGATGACCGGAGTTTTAGCTGCACATCCCCAACAGACAATGGAATCTAGTTCAACACAGAGCCAAGTAAACAATACGCAGCGTTTTAGGGTCGGATGTTATTACCTGTGGCGACCCCGCAGAGGTGCTTGGCGAGGCCGACGAGGCGGGCCGCGGCGCGCGCGGCCGGCAGCCGGCGCGGCGCCAGGTGGCGCAGGTCGGCGCGCACGCGGCCGCCGGCGCTCGCCGTCAGCCGGTTGTCGCGCTTGTGCCGCAGCGCCGCGCGGTCCACGCACAGCACGCGGCTGCGCGCCGCCGCGCCGCACCACGACACCCCCACGTAGTACGACAGCATGCCTGCGGCAAATACCTCATGGAGCGATTTTCACCCGCGTTTGCGACGGGGCTTATTGAATCACGAGACCGCTTATTTTCGGGGTTTCGCAGCCGCCGCGGTTAAGATTGTCGACCGTAAACGTCGCGGGCGACGATCGCTAGACAGGCGGATCACTAGAGGTCCAACCAACGCCAAGCTACCGCAGAGCTATCAAATTCAGAGTTATTCGTTTTCACTTCTATCGACAGTCTTTTTAAATATAACATGTTATATCTCTACATTATACAGAAACTGCGGGTCCAAAACCGCGGCGGTCGCGGGTGAAAATCGCAATGTGAGTTCTTAGTCCCACAAGTGATTGATTGCCACCAATCGTTCAAATACCTATACTGTTCGATATGCTCTAGGTTTGTACACACACGGTGGGTGTACCTACGTACTGTGAAGGCGCCTATCTGAAATGTGGCTAGGGTGGTCTTGTCATTCATAAGTCGGCCGAGGCGTGCCAGCCAGATCGGACGACTTCGTGGTAGACCATAACGCTATGGGGATATGACAATATTCAAGTTCTTTAAGTGCAGTCAAGAAGTTTTGTAGTATGTATAAAATATATACTTATAAAATGGTGATCCTACCCTTCCCGGCGCCGAGTTCCAAGTAGCAGGAATCATCAGCGACGAGCCCCTCGGCCTCCGCGAGCTGCATGAGGCGCGAGGCCTGGCGCAGGTGC
Source organism: Ectropis grisescens (assembly GCA_017562165.1). Classification (NCBI taxonomy): domain Eukaryota; kingdom Metazoa; phylum Arthropoda; class Insecta; order Lepidoptera; family Geometridae; genus Ectropis; species Ectropis grisescens. The sequence goes on along the minus strand of CM029780.1, from coordinate 24,230,256 downwards.
CGGCGCGAGGCGTGCGTGCGGTCGGCCTGCGCCATGCAGCCCGCCACCGCCGCGTGGGGCTCCGCCGGCGGACTGAACGTGCCGATACTACCCTCCACGTGTTCTAGAAATTCATCAAATAACTCCCATCTATGGTACTTAAAAGCAAGGTAAAGAGAATGCTGCATTGATGCAGCATGAAATGCAAAAGCAAAGTGCTACAATATTGTGTTTTTTTTTTTCAGTTTGAACATGGATGAAAGATAAAGGAGTTAGAGGGGTATACCCAAAGAGTGAATTAATAAGGATGTGTTGGGTTGTTTTTTTGTGACAAGTTTCAGCTTGGCGCAAATACCTACCAAAACATTGGTGCCAGATCTAGGAAAAGAAGGGGATGTGCTTGGTGGCAGCCTAGCTTGACATGAGGAAGCATGAGTTATTATTGAATGGAAAAAATTTGGACAGAAGTCTTTAAAGACTTTACCTGGTTGTATTGGAATATACCAAAAATATAGACAGAAGGGTAGACACTGTGGACTGGGGCCTCACTGTTATGAGGCTTTGTGCCGAGTGAATAAACATCAACATTTTTGTGTTCTCTGCACAATATTTATTAGATAATTTTGTACACAGGTTTTATGTGAATACATAAAATATGCAGCCCTATAAATAGGTGTGATAAGTAATTTTTTATATCCCTGCAACACATGCCTATGCAAACACAATAGTGGGTTCAACTAGTACACTCCGCGAGGTATAAGCTGAGCTTTGCATTAGTGTGAGTGATCACCAATCAGGCAGAAGCTTGAAATTTTGTTCGCGAGGTATAGGCTGAGCTTTGCATTAGTGTGAGTGATCACCAATCAGGCAGGAGCGCGGCGAGACAGAATGGCGCCGCGCCTAAGGCCGGTTGTCACACCTACACTATCCATGTACACTCACACAAATGCAAAGCTCAGCTTATGCCTCGCGGAATGTACATTAATATAACTTTAAATACTAATAATTTGCTGATGTCAAATACCAAAGTAATACTAATCCTATCTAGTGTTGGTCAAGTTTTTTTGTGCTTGGCTGAAACACTTAACACAATCTTGAGATTTTAATTAAATAAATAAATAAATATTGATGGACAATTCACACACAACACCATCAATTGGTACTTACTTTCATACAATGCATTAACTTTGTCAATAAGTTGTTGCAGTGTCTCTGTGGGAACATCCTTGAGTGGAACCCGTGGGATTGAGTCGTCACTTTCAGGTGCATTGATGTTGCGGACTATGTAGGGGGGGATCTTCTACAGCACGGGCATTGCACTTTACCAGGTGCTGCTCTAGCTTGCTAACATAGCATGTGCTGAAAGACAATTACATTTGTTAAAGACGGTGCTACAACTTTTAAGTAACTTGCAACTACTCATATGTTGGTAAGCCATGAATATTCACAATATATTATAACTTGAAGGGAACATGCCAGTTAGCAATATATTCCACTCTTTGGCTACATGGATCAGATTTGTAAAGGTAAAGACTTTAAGGACACTGTGTTTATCCTAGCTGCTGCTTTAGCCAGCTCTAATATGTCATTCTCATGTCGGGTTCGAGATACAGGGTCACCTAGTGCGGGACCGACGCACCAATGTTTTGTAAGATATCTTTTTAGCAAATAAAATGTATTATTATTTAATAGTATGACATACTTACTGTTTTGGGTCATTAGGACATGGGACACGTTTGTCTATCTGTAACAACGTATAAACGTTTTAAATTCGTAGCCTCTCAATTTAATTGGAATATTCTTAGGAAGCTCCAGTCTGCCAAAATGATCGCGGTATCTTGAACAAGCAAATAATTTACAGATTACAAGACAAATCATATGACGTAGTAGCTTTAAGGCAGAAGTGTATACTTGCTGATCTTCCGAGGAAGGTTGCGGTTCATGTTCTCCACAGTATTGTCGCCCCGGGCGCACAGTCATACGGCAAAGGCGCTTTTTCCTCACTACGAAGAACTGGCATTGTGGTTGAGGGGTTCCTACATCGGTTGTATTGTTCACTTTCATTGTATACGCAGTAAAAATGTCATTCGAACATAAATAAACATAACCTACGTCCATTCGCATATCCAATATCCATTCACCATTCAGTGTAAGGTTAGGTTAGAGTAGATTTCTAAAATGTTTTTTTCTTAGAAAATCTCACAACAAAACATGGACGTATAAGAAAGTCAGACATGGACAATGTCCGTTGTATTGTAGTCAGACATGGTCAATGTCTCTGTGTTGACTACGTCGAATCTGTCCAATGGACATCACTACGTTACATTGTAGTCAAAACAAAAACTGTCTTCATCTATATCTATAAACTTATAGTTGGCCAGTGCGCTGTCACATACAGGCTGACACGCATCCATTAATTAACACATCAGTCGGTCATTAAGTCATAATGGTTTAAGATATTTATATTCTCAAATAATACAAAATTCACTTACGAGAAAATACATGTACAAACAATATAATTATTAATTAATTCGCAGGCGTTGGAATGCTATTGTTACACTTACAAACAGTCTCACAGTCGTAAACAAGAATAATTTCTAAAGGAAGCGTAATTTAATTACGTGCGCAAACTTGTCAAAGCCTGTACATAAAAAATATGACATGCATACACAGAACACAGTGCACTGGCCGACTCTATAGACACAGTTTGTTTTAGCGAGACTACGTTTATACGTCCATGGATACATCTATTATATTTAATCGTCCGATAGGACAAACCGTTGATACCAAACTTTTAAAACGCCATCACTGTACACGGTTCTATGCAATAACATATACCATTCACCACATGTAATATCATTCGAAACACAAAATTTAAAGCACACTCTTTGTTCAACAATATTTTCCATTGTAAAAATCACCAAGAACTCATAACTATGACCAACAAAAAGTGTAGTTTAAAACAAATTAAAGGACAAATCCCGCTCAAACTTTGCGCGCTAAATCAGTACAGTGCTACCAACGTGCAGTAAAAAATTAGAAGGACCTCTTTTACACGGGTCTTTTTATTGACATATTCCCGATACTTTTTACACAGAGTAGTATACCTATTACAACAAAAACTTTTATACAATGGATGTGAAATGCAAATTTAATGTTTTGTGCTAGGTTCAATTAATATAGTAAGTACCTAGAAGTTAATGTTGCGATAAAAAAAAACATAAATAAATATACTAAGCACAGACACAGGGACACAACAACAGCGAAGAGCACTTGACTTTTCTCGCTCTGGCGCACTTGTTTACTTCAGGCATTATCTTTCTCGCTCTAGCACCCTGAGTTCAACCGAAAATTTGTTATCGTTCCAGAGCGTCAAGCTAGAATCAACTCGGAACCCATGGAAAATCTGTCTGGGCGCGTGAAAATAAGTTAGCACTTCCAAAAATACATTGTCATAAAATAATAAATTTAAGCAATAAATAGCTATTTATACTACGACTACATTATTTGTAACGTGTAAAACTTGTAGTACAATTTGCTATGTATAATATGCATTCATTATTGCCATAAGGAAATGGATACTCTAAATAAAAATGTAAAATCTACCTTAGCTGTCTAAATTGGATGGCATTACACGGTTCTTCCTACATTGTTCCGAATCATACTGTAAGATAAAAGTACCAACTTCATGACAAAAGTAATAATTATTGGTGACCTTTTGAAGTGAACATTTCTTTTGGCGCATCATACACAAGAATTTTATTTTACTCAATCGTTACATTTGTAAGTGAAAAATTCGTTCCCTCGGAATCGCTGAGGGTGCCTGTGATGCATGTGATAAAATCGGTCCAGTAGCTTCTGAAATTAGCCGTTTTTCGACGAGACAAAAATAGTTCCAAAGTACGCACTAGATGGCAGTAGTGGAATTTCAAAAAGATTTGTCTGTGTCATAGACTCTCAAAAGTGTAATTACTATGAAGCCCCACCCAATGTTCAGGGATAAAGTGTAAATCTAAATTATTTGCGATAACTAAAAATATTGGAGGTTTCCCAAACACATCACTTATTTTAGATAAATTATAATTTTCTTCTCAGCTCAGCTCATGTGTTTGGTTTGTTTACCTTCTATAAACCCTAAATACTCGAAGAATTTTTTTTATTCTAAAATCTTTTTTTTTTCTTTTTTAATGTTAAAATATTGGGACTAAAAATAGTCAATTAAATTGACAATGGAATAAAAACTCGTTACTGATCACATTCGATTTTCAGTAAATAAAGGAAGATTAAGACATATCAATGGCAGCACTGATACGAAAATATTTATCCACGGCTGAAGGACTAGTATCCAATTTATCCATGGCCAAGAATAAATAAAAAATAATAGTGTTGGGACATTAGTTACCAAACGACGAGTATAAAGAACCACTCCTTAAGTTTTAGTGAACTATGCGAACTAGCTCATCGATTATCTTGTTCCGTGACCGTTATTTTTCGGCGATCCACTATTGTTCAGTAATGCCGCATGGTCAACTGATTGATTTAGTTCGCTCTTACCCGAATTGTATGTTACGTATTCAACGATTTTATTAGACTTCGTATTTTGTAGTGAACATTTCTTTAGCATCGTTGTGATTTGCAAATCAATGAAATGAAAAAGCGACAGTAAAAAGAAAGTTAAGCATTTCTAAAGTATCACTTCTACCACATATAGATTGTCTAGACATTTAGCAGAGATAAAAACAAAGAAATGATAGGTGGCGCTTATGTTACGTCTAACATTACTTAACATATCTATCCAAATCTAAGGTTTTGACAACATCCGTATATTGAGATTGGTGAAATTTTTAAATCAGACAATTTATAGTTCTCTTGAATTTAATGCATTTACACAAAGCGTTTCCGATTTTACAGATGTTATTAAGGAATAGCAACCAACAACACAACAACAATAGCAAATAAAAACAACCGTAGACATCTATGATCAGGTAGCAAAAGCATAAGCAGCCCACTAATTGTTCCCACTGCTGGGACTCGGGGACTTCTTTTGCAAAAAGGGAGTCATAACCATAATCCACCACGTTGGCGCAGTGTACCAATCCACACTGATGACACAATCATGACCTCGAAGAATGCTAGGTACATGTCGGTTTCCTCACGAAGTTTTCCTTAACCGTTTTAAGTTAGCGGCATTACGCACATATTATTATCTTCGAAACGATAGGATATCAATCGGCAGTTGCCATTCTCCCGACGAGACCAGCCGGAACTTTTCTCAATTCACATGAAATTTTAGCATTTTACATAACATGAAATAGTTAAATATTGGAGCGCAGTATGAATTAAAAATTGCAATATTGTCCGCTAAAATATCTGAAAAAGACCGAACGAACGAAATTTAGGAGCGAACTAGTTCGACACAGATATGCGAGCTAGGTTCAGTCAGTCCAGTCCCAGTAGTCCCTCACTATGTGGTTCAGTGGCTTTTGACATTGACATCGCAATCTAAAATTTACAAGCGCCTCCTATCGTCGCTTTTTGTAACCAATATTTTTATCTCGTCGGAAAACGCCTCATTAGAGTGTTCAAACAAAACCTTCAGCTTTTTTATATCGAAAACTTCTTTTGGCACACGGGCACACCTCAGACCACACAAACATGTCTTTTTTCGTCTTTTTGGTCTTTTTTATATTCCTTTTCTTGGCATGCATACGAGTACTCCTTCAGTCGCGTCTGTCCCTGTCGTGTCGCTGTATTAACTACATATACCAATCAATTTATAATATTTATGTAGTCGTTTTTATTCAAGTGAAAACTTCTTTTGGTGCGCCACAGTAAGGTCTTTTGGGGGCTGTGAAATTTTTGGGCAAACTCGGAACCATGGCCATGCTCATAACCACCCCCTTCGATTTCACCCGCGTAGTTTCCAAAGTAAGCTATCAAATTCTGAGTTATAAGTTTTCACTTCTATCGGCTGTTCCTATGACTGCCAATTTTTTTTCTTGGTCGGTTACCTCTCCATTTTAGGCATGCAGCGCTCACAAGGGCACGTTATCGCCCACTTTGGGAAAGGCTGCTTTATAGCAATGACGTTAAATCATATTTATTTATCATCATTGGTCCAAAGAAACCATTCATTAAAATACGTCATAACCAGATATTATATTTGTTATTAGTTATTACCATTACGATTCACAATATATTTCTTTGTTCCTGATTTTTTTCCATGGAAGTGCTTAAAATATCGTTTACAATGTTGATAAAGCGTTTAGTCGTAAGATACCAAAGGATGATACGGACACTGTAGCCATGTGTCGTTACGGGTTTTTTCAGATAACGGAACGTAAACGTTACGCATATCCAAATAGACGGTATCAAAACTATTTATTTTTCATAACCATTTATTTTCGTATTCCATCGTAACGGGATATGATTCAGTTTTCAATAACCGAACACGTTAAATATATCTATGTGTCTTTCTTCCTCACACTTATACTACTACGTATATATCTCACTCGCTCTAACCGTTGCGACACAGTTATGGTCATAACTTCAAAATCACTACCGATTGCGTTGCACGCAAAGAGCTATAGACTATGTTGCACGATAAAGCGAGCAATGGTGGTTATAGAATTTTAAAAGCACATAACGATACGTGAAATATAAATAGTTGTAAGATTTTAACATACTGTGTTTTCGTTATGAAGTCATATAAATAGTTATACAACGCTTTACGATGTATAACGATCATAACTGCACATCATAACTAACAGACACCGTTGCTTTGGAATATTCCAATGGCAATGGCAAATGTCACTGATGTATTGTATTGCTATGCGTAAAATTAAAAAAAAGTTCATTAACGTCAACAAAATTTGAGGTTATGCGTCGCATTTTCGGTTTCCTTTTGTTTTTCTAGTGTATTATGTAGTGTAGAGAGAATCTAAAATGAGTTCGCCAAGTCAGGGAAACGATGAACCGACTTCTAGCGGCTTAGCTGTAGATAACGGACCTAATGGGGCGAGTTCAAGCAGCGGTGAGCCTGCGGCGTCGGAGGAACCGAGGCCGCCCGCCAAGCGGCCAATCTCGACAGCCGTGATAGAGATATCGGATACAGAGTCCGATGACTCGGACGTGTGCGCCGTCACCTCCTACCAGGCCTCAGCCGACGAGGTGAAGAGGATCCGCGGAGGTCTGTTGCTAGTGTTTGACTTCGATGTTTCCAATTGGTTTGCGCGGGAATTTTAAATTTTAGATATCCTGTATTTTGAAAATCTTTTTAGAAACTATTGCTGGTATCCAGTAAATATTGCATTAAACTTTACGTACTGTGTTCATTCTCAATCTACTTACTACAACTTGTTTATTTGGTATAAACTGCTATCATAAAAATGATTGTTACAGCGGACTATTCTTCATCGTCATCCTCATCATCAGACTACAGCTCAGACTCGGAGAGCCCATGGGAAGACGACTCCATAGTCATAGAGGATGACAAAATCAGTAGAAAGGCAGTGAAAGCAATATTATTCCCTCGTGCTAATCGCATGGAGGACCCTAAGTTAAATAGTCAGTTACAGGTACAGTGCACAAAATAATCGTATTTTAAATTTTTATGAAGAGTTTCCACTTGGTATGTTTGTTTACATCTGTTACAAAGTGCTCTGTCCCTTTATGTGTAAAATGTTGAAATGAATTGACTGATGAAAGATTTTGTACACTTTCCCTTTAAAACTTCTAAGTACTTGGAGGTTTTACATACATTAAAACTTTATACTGTATCTCATGTTCCAGTCACAAGAATTAATAGATAGGTTAAAGTTGCACTGGCAAGACTGCAAGGACCTGAAGACAGACGAGGTGACCCTGACGAGTGATCCCTTCCGCCTGTGTCTGCTACACAACTTCTTGTCCAACCCTGACATCATCAATAACATTGTGGATGACATGAATACACTGGACTGGTCGCGGAAGAAGATGGACCTGTATGAGTTCCATCAGACCGCCGACCTGGCTAACCTGACGTGGCAGCGCAGCATTCGAGGAATCTATGAGTTATTGAAGACACAAGTCATGAACTGGGTAACTACAACTCAGATTCTGAATTGGACCATTTTCTTGAATTGGCTACATTTTGCTGTCATTACAGCCTTACTCACATTTATCCAGCCTGAGAGTCATATTTTTTGTAAAATGTATGAAGTAGTCATCCACTTCTTTGGAATTTGAGATACCCAATTTTATTATTCTCATGTACTACATCCTGACATGATTATAAAAATAAGTATTATTATGAGCTTGGGATATCCCAATGATGGGGAAAGGTTACCCTGACCTCTTACTACTTCTTTTTATCTAGGTCCAAATTAGGCCAATACCAGAAAGTGACAAATAATAGTGTAAATCAAATAGATTCTTATAAGAGTTTAGCTTTTGTTCAGTAACTACACAAATGTGTACGGTTTGCATGTTCTAACTAACCTAATTGAAATAAAGAAATTTTGATTTTGATTTGATTTGATTTTGAAGTGAAGTTGGCATCTTTGGGGAATCAGTACATGATCGGTGCTTAGCACCAGAGCACCAGACTGTCTCAGAGCAAGCGCAATCTGGATACAAATGGATATATATAGATAGAAATCTCCTTAAAACATGCAAATAATAATAACAAGGTTGGTAGTTGTTACTGAAGACCTCTATGAGCATCTCTTCCATTCAACCAGCAGACTTACATCTACAGACATAGACAGGGTATGACTTCTAACCGAGGTAGATTTGCCTCTAGCTGAAAACTGACATCTTCCCAAGGAAGACGCAACGTTTGAGGTGTGTAATCTGTACGTGGCAGGTGTCGGAGGTGACGGGGCTGGAGCTGGCGTCGGTGTCGGCGTCGTGCTCGCTGTACGGGCCGGGCGACCACCTGCTGGTGCACGACGACCTGCTCGGCGACCGGCGCGTGGCCTTCATCCTGTACCTGGCGCCGTGGCGGCCGCGCGAGCCCGCCACGCCGAAGGAGAACGGGGCGCCCGAACACATGGAGGTCACTATTGATTGAAGTGGAAAACTTCTTTTGGCGCGCCAGATTTTATGTAGGCTGTAAATTGAATTCTATCGTCACGCTCGAGAGTAATAAGAAATCTTTGGGTAAACCCGGGACCATGACCATTGACCATCTAGAAATGCGGCATCATTTCCCTTTGGTCTGTCCCTTTTGATTTAGCCATTGGTTATTGCTGACGCATTTCTAGATGGCTATACTCACGGCTACGCCCTCCCGTTTCGCCCGCGTAGTTTCCAAAGTAAGCTATCAAATTCCGAGTTACAAGTTTTCCCTTCTTTCGGCAGTTCGTATGACTGCAAATTTTAATTTTTAATTTTTATACTACACTTGACTGGTATCTCGCTCGATGTTAAGCGACGATACAGTCTTAATGAACGTGCTTAGAAGATACCGATTCACTCCCGATCTGGAGACACTGATATGGTAACAATCCACTTAGGCAATCCATTCCACAGCCTAGACATTCTTATCACTAAAGTAGAGTCAAATCTCTATTAGTCATAATAAAAAAAATTTTTGTTCCGTATTTATCTGCAATTAGTACAAATAAATGAGTGGTATTTTTTTGGTGGTTACAATTTTGGTATCTTCAAATCGAGAGTGAATCGGTATCTACTAAGTAAGCATGCTCCATCGTAGACCGCAACGTCGCTTAATACCAGGCGAGCAGACAAGTCTTCGAACTCTTTTTTTTGGTGAAAATATTTTTTTGATGTTGTCAGTTTAAATATTGAGAAGGGTTCGATGAACGTCAGTTAACATGGCATGGCATTTTTAGCATGAAAACTAACATGGTTATTACACATTTTAAATGGATATACGGGTAACTCACGAGATGTACAGTCAGTCTAGTCCGACTTAAGTTTCGGCCACGCCCGGCGGTCTTTTTCAAGGAGAGTGCACGCGCGCGACCGCTGCTCGACGAAACACTAACACACGCCGAAACTCAAGTCGGACTAGACTGCTGTACATCACGTGAGTTACCCGTATATTAATTTAAAATGGCACGGCATGTGTCGGCAGGGCGCGGGCTGGCTGGCCAGCATGGGCGGCGCGCTGGAGCTGCTGGCGCGCGACGCGGCCGGGCCCACCGAGGTGGCGCGCGCCGTGTACCCGCGCAACAACATGCTCGCCTTCTTCAAAGTGGGCCACGACTCCTACCACCAGGCCAGTACCTGCTGCTACTACAGCTAGATCATGACACCCGGTTTACGCTCCTTTCTTTTTAACCGATGTCGATTTTTTCGGAAAATAAATTATTTATATGGAAGTCCTCGAGGAAAATTCATAAAAATAAGGTAGAAGACACCTTTGGGCGAAGCAACAACATTGTTTTGCACCATCGCAACGCAAAAATCGTTGACGCCGCATAACACCGCGGAAATTACCATTGCACTGCCGGCATTTGTACATACAAATCTACGATGCAACGACGCGCGGTTTTCCAGTTAGTGAATGTGATGTGGGCGTTTAATAGAGAGTGCGGATAACGATATCGACTACCTGGTATCCTTAATTCAAGACCGTCCTATCTCCTTTGGAAACTGAAAATTATTGACATAGGATGGAAACAATGACATTTTGGGTTGGGTCCTCACACATCACAAATGTAACGCCGCAATTGCCTCGCCCTTTATCTTAACAGATCGGGTGTATCAAACGATCACCTTAGTACATATTGCTCGCCCTAGTAAGTATCGTGTCGCTTGCCGCAGGTGGGCGAGGTGTTGTCGATGGAGCTGCCGCGGCTGTCCATCAACGGCTGGTTCCACGGGCCCGCGGCGGGCGCGCCCGACGCCGAGCCGCCGCTGCCGGCCGCGCCCGAGCAGCACAAGCCGCACTCGGAAGTGGTGAGCGACGCGTTATTCTGCACCGTTGACTACCTATTCCCGAGTAGTTTAACGTTTTACTCCTGAATTCTGTCACAATAAGGTGATTTCGAGGCAATATCAATCCGCGAACGGCCAAACGAAGGCTAATTGTGACCAGAACTTCGACCTGTGCGCATGGCATCACCTTTCATTCATACGTTAAATTAATATTTGTAATTGTTTAATTTTCGTATCATGTGGTTCCCAAAACCAAAGACATTAAGAAGTTACGCTGGCCGGTCTCTCGACCGGCTGCTAGCTGCATCTCTTTTGCACTCGCTGTGATTCTGGAATCTATACTATATTTTAAGAATGGTTTGTTGGTCAAAGTTGACGTCACACGCGGCAGAACCAATCAGAGCGAATTAAATGTCTCTGAGCTCGGACCGACTTGCAATGGAGCAATAATATCTAAATAGCACCTCTTGGAATAAGTACTCTATGCTCTATACATACTCTTACCATGCTCTTACCGTATTACAATGTGCGTCGTTTGCAGTGCCGGTTTTAGCACTACCAAAGCCCTGAATAAGTTTTTTTACTTGACCGCTCAATTACCGTTAACCGCTTGACACACTTTGGTAATTATATTACATCGTATGACGAAAATTTACGGCTGGTCTAGCAAGTTACGGCTGGTCTAGTAACTTACGGCTGGTCTAGAAGTTACGGCTGGTCTAGTAAGTTACGGCTGGTCTAGAAGTTACGGCTGGTCTAGTCGGGAGAACGGCGACTGACAATCCGGAGCCTCCGGGTTCGAATCCGATACTACGCGCACCACTGTCTTTTCGAAGTCGTGTGCGTGGTGGATTATGGCCTTCTCTCCTTGCGAGAGAAGGCCCCGAGTCCCAGCAGTGGGAACATTTAGTGGGCTGCTTTTGCTATGCTTATAAATGACGAAAATTTACAAAATTAACTTTGCGGTCGGGCTTTAGGCGGGAAAAACTTTTTTTGGTGTTTTTATTTGAGAAGGTATACCCATTTATTTTGTTTTTAATGGCGTCTGCTTGAACCGGTCTTTATTATGAGATAAATCACGTTAAAATTAAAGTTCGTTAATTTATATAGAAAAATCATTAAATAAAAAAAAACAAAAAAAAAATTTTTGGCGGGAAAATAGTCCCAAAGTATTGATTAAAAAAAACCATTTTATGCTACCGAGTTCAGTTTTTTTGATTTTCCGTGTTTGTTATATCGTATACAATTAATTTAAAATATAAAATCACTATGTCTTCCTTAAAATTTAAGATATTATAGCTCTAGAACACTTGAGAATTCGAAAAATAACCGACACAAGTGTCAAAATTCTTACCTAGTTTACATTTACAATTCAAACAAACGATTACGCCAGAAGCGTCTTGAAACGCTCTTGAGAATAATGGACTTAGACAGGTACAAGTAACGCGGCACTTCATATGCCGTAGCGTAAACAAACGAACTTAGGTAATCTGACACCCGTTTTCCCGCCAAAATTGTAAACGTGAGTCGCCGAAAGTGACGCAAGCGGTTAATAAAAACCGCCGGAGTGTAACACGAGTCGCGGGCGCAGGTGCTGCTGCAGTCGTGGGTGGACCCGGCGTACCTGGCGCCGCGGCTGCGCGCCGCCGTGCAGGCGCAGATGGAGCGCGAGAGCGAGGTGTGCCTGCGCTCGCTGCTGCCGCCGGCGCGCCTGCAGACCGTGCTCGCCGCGCTCCGGGAGCCGGGTAACTATCCGCGAGGGCGCAGGCGCAGGTGGAGCGCGAGAGCGAGGTGTGCCTGCGCTCGCTGCTGCCGCCGGCGCGCCTGCAGACCGTGCTCGCCGCGCTCCGGGAGCCGGGTAACTATCCGCGAGGGCGCAGGCGCAGGTGGAGCGCGAGAGCGAGGTGTGCCTGCGCTCGCTGCTGCCGCCGGCGCGCCTGCAGACCGTGCTCGCCGCGCTCCGGGAGCCGGGTAACTATCCGCGAGGGCGCAGGCGCAGGTGGAGCGCGAGAGCGAGGTGTGCCTGCGCTCGCTGCTGCCGCCGGCGCGCCTGCAGACCGTGCTCGCCGCGCTCCGGGAGCCGGGTAACTATCCGCGAGGGCGCAGGCGCAGGTGGAGCGCGAGAGCGGGTGTGCCTGCGCTCGCTGCTGCCGCCGGCGCGCCTGCAGACCGTGCTCGCCGCGCTCCGGGAGCCGGGTAACTATCCGCGAGGGCGCAGGCGCAGGTGGAGCGCGAGAGCGAGGTGTGCCTGCGCTCGCTGCTGCCGCCGGCGCGCCTGCAGACCGTGCTCGCCGCGCTCCGGGAGCCGGGTAACTATCCGCGAGGGCGCAGGCGCAGGTGGAGCGCGAGAGCGAGGTGCAATGGGCAAAACACATTTCCTAGGCGACTTTATGGAGAACGAAGGGTTGTTTTGACGAATATTTTCTTCAAAAAGTAGCAAACGTGGACAAGGTGGCAAAGTGGATCGGCGGATGGACGAAAAATGGAATTAACTTTCATCATTACGGACAAAAAACGTTCAGTGCAGTCTTGTTTTAACACCGAATTGACCACAGATTAGTACCAGGCTTCCTAAATACCGATTCCAAGAAAGAACGCGTCCGCTTCATGACGCAAAACTGGTCTGTCCAAAAATCTTCTTCGAACTGTAGTTGGATCCGGTTAAAGATAGGTCTGAGTGGTGCGCAATGGGAGAGGTCTATGTTCAACATTGGACTAGTAGGCCGACGATAATGATAAGCTACACAAGGTGCATATTATTATGATATTAATCTTCTGAGAATTACTTCAGTCACTTTCTCTCAAAGTCTTTCTGTCTTTCTGGATCTCGCTAAAGCCTTTGAATCTATTTCCTTCCAAATACTTTTGACAAAATGTTGACATTTGGTTTTAGAGGGATTACCCAAATCTGAATTAGGTTGTAATTTATTTAATACTCATTGGGTAGTCAAAATAATCAATCGCCGAAGTCGTGACTTGCTGATAAGATAAGGGTTCCTCAAGGAAGCATGTTGGGTTGTTGGGACTTTATATATTTCACTGTATATGGATGACGTTATCAGGTGTTGTAGTTGTATACGTGTGCGTCGCCCGCAGAGGTCCCGTGGGAGCGCGCGGGCCCGGCCAACCAGCGGCGCTACATGCGCGTGCGCGCGGAGTGGGCGCTGGCGCAGCCGCGGGAGCACGTGCTGGGCGCGCTGTTCCGCCTGTTCTCGTCGGCCGCCTTCTGCCGCCTGCTGGCCGACTGCACCGACCTCGCGCTGCACTCCTACGAGCGCCTCGAGCTGCAGCGCTGGGGGCCCGGCGACTTCACCGTGAGTACTGCCCGCCGCGCAGCCCAGCCTGCGCCGCTATTTGGCCTACCAACTAATTATCACATTTTTGGGGAAGTTTAGACTGTTCCACTGTCTAGCCTGGTAATCTCCGTAATTTTGCTAGTTGTTGTCTTTACTCGTAATGTTTTGCAAGTCTATAATTGTCGACTCACTCGACCACGTAGCAGAAGGAAAGCCCCAATAGCTATAAATATGGGCTCATCTTTTGTCCGTCGTGGTCGAGAGTGTGGTTGACGGGGCTGTGTGCGCAGCTGGTGCCGCCGCGCTCGCAGTACGCGCGGCCGCGGCTGGAGGCCGTGCTGTACCTGGGCGTGCCGGCGCGGCTGGCGGGCGGGGAGACCACGTTCCTGGCGCCCGAGGACGCGGCGGGCGCGCTGGTGACGCTGCCGCCCGACGACAACGCGCTCGGCCTCGTGTACTGCGACGCGGGCGCCGCCGCCTTCACCAAGCACGTCAGCCGCCTGGGGCTGCCCGCCGGCTGCTTCTACATCCTCACCTGCACCTACCGCGAGTGAGGCCCGCGCCCGCGGCTGACCGGTCTGTCTGTGTGAGCGAGATCTCCTACACCTGTCTCGACTGAAGATATCTCCCGAGGGCGAGCGGAGGATCCGTTCCGTCGTCCCCGCTTCACCGCTGCCACGTGTAACCTCATCTATACATGAGTCTTCTGTTTGCGTTCTACGTGCACTGACTGAATCCTTGGTATATGTTTCGTTATATCCACGTTAATGTGTATTAGTTTGACTTAAATCACACCAAAGGAGCGGCAGCAGGCACCGCAGCAACGAGCTGTATGTATTATTGTAATGCGTTTTAAAACCTTATGGTCATCGCAATAATAATACATAGTATCGCTTGAGAAATTTGAGAAGTCACGCGCCCGTCGAGCACACAGACGATTCCTACGCAGCAGTAACGCGCGATTGTAAAATCGAAACTGTGTATTCTTACAATTATAGTGGTTTTAAATCGGATTACGATACAACTGCTCGTCACTGCGCTGCGCACCACTGCTTCTCTGGTGTGAGTCGAGTCCATATTAGCATAGTATATTTTGTGCCTATGGGTAAACACAAGCAAACTAAAACTAACCTAACGAGCGCATGGATTGTACTGAGTATGGAACCAAAGTCTAGCCATAAGCTGTTAAAGATGTCCAGCGCGGTAGAAATCTTATTCAGAAGAGTCGTTTATCACTGCTACCAAACAATATGCTAAAAATGCAAGTAACGTACAACCTCACAACACTATTATCATCAACGCTGCACTGTGTTCAAAACATAGAATCGAGCCGCAGCTGTCCCGTTCAGAGGGTTGTACCAACCGAACACCGGTCCGGTCCGGCCCAGGCGTGTCCTCTGAACGCAGCCAGACGCAATACCGTGAGTTAATATTGCGATGCTTTTGCGAGACAACTGACGGTCTACGTTTCGTGTACGGCGATCGCGAACTTAGACGCTAGGACATAGAGTTCACAATCACAGCGCGCGACACACTGAATATCGATTGCCTCAAAAAGTTAAATTCCGCGATTTAAAAATAATATGGATTCATTTTGCCCCGCTACTCACCGGCCAGGTCCTCAGCTCCGTGTTTGGGGATAGGAGAGTTATGTGACAAGTGCCACATAACTTTTAGTGCTACGCAATAGTATTGATGATAGATTGCGTAGCACTCTAGTATTTTTAGCTCGCCACAAATACCTGCTCAAACTTTGCTGCCAGCTCTCGGAATATCTATCTAATATATAAAATTCTTTCGTGTCGCGGTGTTTCTAGCAGGGTTGTTACGGATGCAAAAATTTAGACATCCGCGGATGCAGATGCGGATGCGGATTATTAGAAGTTCACATCCGCGGATGCGGATTCGAAGCGGATGCGGATGCGATGCAGATGCGGATTTTGGGATTTTAAAAGGATAAATATTTAAATTTTAAGTGTAAAATAAGTCCAGACATTGCTTTTTATTGGTGGCGACATTTCACCTAATATTTATATCAAAATATTCATTAAACACACAAAAAGCTATGAAGTACACAGTAAATTGGAAGAGAGACGGTTGCGGGGAGACTTGATCGAAACATTTAAAATTCTGAATGGATTTTATAATCTCCCTCACATTAGGAACCTGTACAGATTAAAGGAGCATAAGAGAGATAGTCGGCGTCATAAGTCCCAGTTGTCCCACGCGCCATCACTGACGAACACTGCACATCACATCCTCAGCAACAGAGTGGTTTACAACTGGAACAGGTTGCCTGAGGATGTTGTTTCGGCAAAGTCGTTAAACTCTTTTAAGAACAAACTTGACAAATGGATAGTAAAAGACAAAATCATTTTAACAGACAATTACCTATAATTTGTTATTTCAACACTGAGATATAGGCACATCAGCTAAAGCTGCTCGCCTATTAATAAATAAATAAATAAACACTCACTGTAACTATAATTTATTGACAATGAGAAAAAACACAACAAACAAACCTGTAGGATCTTGTTACCAATGTGCGCCTTTCTATTCGACAGTTACTGAATGAAGTTAGTAATTACCAAAACAAACGCGAAGCACGTGCCACTCTGGCTCCGCCCACTTTCTTTACATGTAGTTACTTGTTGATGTGAATCTGCATCCGTAAAAACTCCGCATTGATTGATGCGGATGTGAATGCATACAACCCTAAATTTTTACCCTTTTATCACCAACCCCTATTTTTTAATAGCCATTTTAGTAATTTAATCATTTTTCATCCCCGGTCGATAACTGATCAATTGTCATTTAATTAGTTATCCCCGCCAGTTGTCTACAGGTGTCACTTCTGACCCATTAAACGGCACGATAATTTGGGGATCAAAAGTAGCCTATAGCAATCTCCTTAGTATATAAACTAAAAGTCATGCCAAGTTTCAGCTGAATTGGATCTGTAGTTTCGGCGTGATGCGTGATCCCTATACAGAAAGACAGACAGACATGAAAAAATGCAGTTTCGCCATCAGTATCGACTAGGGAGTGCTACAAAAAAAAACACAAAATATATTCAATGTACAGAGTTCGACCTGTTACAGTTTTTTTATTATAAGTATAGAAAGTTATTTGTTTGAACACGCTAATCTTTACTACTGGACCGATTTAAAAACCGTTATTTTATATGTACGTAATCCTTGAATGCTGTAGGTTATATACAGGGTGATTGGTACAGGACCCGCCATAGCAAAATCACGTATGGAGGAGGTCATATGCTACCTAATGAAGGTTACTTTCTCTAAGCAAAGTTTTATAGTTTAGGAGATAGTTTAATTTTTAAACTCTTTTAATATTTTCCCGAAATTTGACATTAAAGCTGCTATAACTTTTTTTTTTAATTGAAAGTTCTACTGATTTTAAATTTTTTTTTGTCAGCACAGATAAATGTTTGATCAAACTACGTCGGAACTCCGCTCAAATAAGGGTTAAAAAAAAGATACTATGCATGAAAAAGGAAAATTACCGAAAAATAAAAAACATTACGATCAAATTTATTTTTAAGTAATTAAAAAACTACTAAGGTCCCATAATTTATTATACTCTAAATAACTTTTCTAGTTCATCACCTATCCAACGGTACCAAAATTTTACAAAAAAATGATATTTAGCTAGTAATTGATAGGATTTTCAGATTCTAAAGCGAATTTTATCAATAATAGTAAACAAGTACTGACGAACAAAATTTGATCAGTGTTGGTATTAGTAATAAAATAAAACAACTGCTTAATGGTACATTATTTATTGAAGGTTATCTTTTACGAATACACAGAAGATTTGTGATTAGGAAAAGATGTCGGGCATTGAAAGGACATCGTTATTTTAGATTCTCTTTCATAGTCACAGAAGCATTATTTATTCTTTGTAACAACTCCTTTTTTTGTATAATTTGATCTTGATTGTAGACCAACTCTTTGGCACGACCCCAAACGTAGAAATCCAGAGGTGTTAAATCTGGGGATCATTATTCCATTCAAGTAAGTATCAGTGGACCAATGGGGTAAATTGTGGAAGTTGTTGATTCCTTCTCGGGTGAAATGTGACTCATCCGTCCACAATATGCGTTTGAGGAACGTAGGGTCGTCAACATCTCTGTGCAGAACATAACAACTTTTTGGATACAAATTTGGTACCGTTTGATAGGTGATGAACTACAAAAGTTATTTAGAGTACAATTAATTATTAAAACTTAGTGGGTTTATAATTATAAAAAAAAATATTGATCTTAAAGTTTTTATTTTCGGTAATTTCTCCTTGTTTAAGCGTAATATCTTTTTTTTTAGTCCTTGTGTGAGGGAAATTCCGACGTAGTTTGATCAAACATTTATCTGTGCTGACAAAAAGAAATAAAAAATAAGTTGAACTTAACATAAATAAAAAAGTTATAGCAACTTTAAGGTCAAATTTCGGGAAAATCTTAAAAAAGTTTAAAAATTAACCTATCTCCTGAACTATAAAACTTTGTTTTTAAACTTTCGCGATTTGAACACATAATGTTTATAATGTATCTACATTCTAACGTTCCGTTCCTTGACAGTCATACACAATTTGTAGGCATCGACGTGTCGCAATAACGTACAATATTGTATAATAACGAAAAACACTCTTTACAAATTTGTTAATTAATATTTGTTAGTACATTATGTGGCGGCTGCACCAGGCGTCCTCGTAGGATAGGTAATGTTACGAGGCAATGCGCGTCTATGCAATCGGTAGGAAGGTCAGGAGAGCGCGGGGTCGACTCCCTCTCTCTCGTCTCTACGTTTTCGTGTGACAATGTGGTGTACAGACTTCCCTTGTTTGTGGTTGGTAAGATTCAACAATACTGGATAGAACAATATATTTAATTGGGTAGACGGGAAACTCACGTGTAATATGGTCGGTCGATCCGACTCGAGTTTCGGCCGCGCCCGGCGGCCTTTTTCAAGGAGAGTTCACTCAATGGCTGCCCGTTTGACACTCAAACCCGTTCCCGTTTATCCAATTCAATATGTGTAACGACCACGTTACTTTTAATACTAAAAGGATAGAACAATGGTCGTGGATGGGTACAGCACAACATACCCGCCTGACGCCATGACCACAGAGTAAAGACTATTCTAAATTTGTTGTGGTTGAATTTAAACCACATTTACACTAAATAAGTTGACTTCACATGATGTTCATGTTATTTATTATTTGTAATTATAGTTTTATTCTAAGTAAATTGTTGTTTAGATGATGAATGAATTCTAGATTTTTTTTAACGCTGGCCGTTGTAAATTGCACTCAGGATAAAGATTTTTATAATACCTAGTGATTGTGACGAAATGAGTCGGGCGCCTGATAGTCTTCGGGGGGTTTACCGCCGAACGAAACATGTCTTAACTTTGATATTTATCTCTCTCTTTTCTCTCCGCTTGTAATGATAGAGACCGCATCAGCAAAGCGAAAGCCGATTTAGTTAGGCGGTAGAACGGGGCGGTAGGGCGGGTTTCAACACGAATATTGCACTCTCGAAACCTTAATAATGACTTGATGATTTCGCTGACAACATTGTTCTGCGCCCGGCAGCGCCGTATTACTTCCACAAGCTGGCTGCGGACAGTCCGGTACAAGTGTGGTAGTTGTACGGGCGAACTCTGCAGAACTAAGATCAGTATCAATGAAGCATGATTTGGAAATAGTTTTATTTGATAATCGAGGGATGTGTCTAAAACAATATTTTTGTATAAATTACTCCAGACTACTAAACAACCAGTGTACAGACGACCAAATCACACGAGTACCTAATAGGTACCTGATGTCAGCGATCTGTTGCGTAAAACCGCGGTAGTAGCATTCGTATCTACGTGTTTATTGATTGCTGAGAGTAAAACCAATAATTACTGGCATCATGTAATGTAATCGTTAATCCTATTACAAATTTATAACTAAAACTGCTTGCAATAAACTTGCGACGATTGCGCCATTGGCGAATTAAATTTTAAAGTGTTTATTTACACTACGTAAGTGAAGTTATAAATAGCTATGGGTTGTTACGCTTTCTGGCAATCACGAAACTATTGATTGCTATTGCTGGTAATAGCGATTTCTGAAACTATTTATTATAATAAATAGTTTTTAGGTCGGGTTTTAGTTATTCTCCATAGCGGTTTTGGCACGACTAGTTTTAAAATCTTTTCCGTATCCAAAAAAACACGACAAGAGGTTGCGTGTATGCGAGCGTAAGATACTACAACTGTTCCCAATCGTTCCGAGATATTGTGAGTGTAAGGTGTGAGGGCGTGTCTACGAGTGTGTTGCTGGAACACGCGTTGTATGTACTCTGAAACTCTGATTGGTTAGTGTCGAGGTGATCGAGTGTGCGGCCGGCTGGGGGGACGATTTAAAATTTTAATGTAATTAAACCTCGTTGACAAAACCTAGTTAAATAAATCATAGTTTTGTTGGCTATGTCGGCGACTTTGAAGATACCGCGGATATTGAATGTAACACTCTTCATTTTGTGTAGCTACTAAGTTCTTCAGGGCGTTGCCTAGAAACCGCGGGCTATCAGGTTCAACGCTTAGCACTCGATTTTATAGTGTCACCAACCTATCTGCAGAACGGCCAAAAGCGGAACTAATGACGCCCTAAGCACACATACACAGATAGAAGTTGTCTAGTTTTCTATTAGGTGAGAAACACATCGATCGTGGCGTCATCGTTACATTCTACAGATAAGTTGGCCGCATTGTACAGTTTTCTGAGGGGAAGTATAGCTGTCAGAGGTAGTTCAATTTCGTCAAAGGTGGCGACTGGCTCCGCGCCACTTGTGAAAGTTGAGAGCTAACTTTACTTATTATTATTTATTGGTGGACAATTCACACAACACCATCTGACTCCAAACTAACTAACTTCTATCTTTGACAGACATATTTGCATTCTGAAAACACTAGGTACTTATTGCATAATAGTTTGTAAGAAAAGTAAATAAAGCATTACATTGGTAGTCTCAACGATGTCGTTGAGACTACCAATGTAATGATACATAGTTGTATTAAATCTGCCGGTATCTGGCGTCTATCTGACATTACTGTTAAAGTCTAAGGTTGTCTAAGGCCAATTGTCCACGTAGCCGCACGTTATCCGCACGTTTTCGTCAATTGATGGTCGCAAGACGAATGCTTGCATCTTCCGTAGAAGCAATGAAATCTGTGTCCACGAAGCGGCAGCCGCATTCATCATGCATTCGTCTTGCAAGCGTCAATTGACGAAAGCGTGCGGATAACGTGCAGCTACGTGGACAACTGGCCTTAATGTGAGTTGTGCTGATTGACATGTATTTTCACAAATGACATTTGTAGAAGTGTGATGATGCGAAAACGAAAAAGAATCCTTTTCGCATCACGACACTCAATCACGCCGAGGTCATGGCACAGTGGATTGGCGGCGACAAAGTATGTATAAACCAGTATATGGTCATCATTTTGATGAAAATGACAAGAAATCTTATTTTCTTAAACTAGGTTTCACGTTTTACGGTAAAATGAGTATGGAAATTATATGTTCTTTATTATTTTAAGGAAGACTCGGCTGTACGGACTTTTCGAAGAAAATTAGTTTGTCTGTTTGAAAACACTTTGTTTCAATGCATTTAAAAGTATACTAGGCTTGCAGTCTCGCGATAGGTAAACTACACTACCGTAGCCGTAGTTCTGAATTTGATTGTGTGACTGTTATTTATTTTTAAACTAGCAGGCCCCGCGGTGCTGCCCGCGTATTTCCCGATTCTCGTAGTTTTCCCGCGATTCCAAACTATCTACCTGTGTTCCCAATGTCAATCCGATCCGGTCAGCTGTTCCGATGTGATTGATCAACAAACACCCAAACTTCAAACTACTGCTGTATTTAGATTCTTCGAGGCACACCCAAAGTAGGTTACTTCAGATGGTGTCTCCTGCTATTCCCAGAATAAATCTCGAGGAAATGCGAGCACTGCTTTGTTACTTCCTTCTTTCTTCCCGGCTTTCTCTCCGATGCCCAGCGGTGCAACCATAAAACGCTTGAGTTTTTGTTGAAGGCATTCAACGGATCCAACCATGGTCGGAAAATAAAATTGTCATGACCATGGCCATAACAAGACGTACACGTAGCGGTAAATGATAGTTATATCGCTCACTCGCCTTAAAAAGGCCGCCGGACGCGGTCGAAACTCGAGTCGGGCTAGACCGACTGAATCACTCGTGAGTTACCCGACGTAATGAAACATGACCTTTCCTCTCCATTCAGAGCAGGCCCCAAGTTCCAGCAGTGTAATGAGCGTGCTAGTCGTGCTCGTGTCCAAATGAATCAAATCAGGAAATGGTACGGGCGATTTACACATCATTTTAAAGTATAATTTTAATTGCATTGCACGAAGAACGTGTGCGTTGTAATATGTTCAGTGTGGTAATGTACTGTGCGCGGCGCCTCGCCGTGTAAGTGACGGTTCATTTGTAACATTAAGATAAGTTTTGTACATATAATGTAATTGAAGTAAAGTAAGTTTATTGAACTTTTTTGTGTTTTATTGATGTCTTTTATAGGCCCGTAGTAATGGTCGATGTCTTATAAGTCAGTCGGCATTCGTATGAATCTAAGTCGACGCAAATCAAAACTTTTCAATGTTATCCCCGCAGTCGGCATCAGATATAAATAATAGCAATTAGTTCTACATACCGCCCACAAGTCGGCAGGTGCTAGAGCCGCTAGGCCTCTACTCGGCGCAGTGCCAGAAGGTAACCGACACAGTAATAAATACCTAAAATACCCAATATAGAAACCAAGCGGATTATTTTCGTGTGTTCGTTTTTTTCACGGATAGACTGCAGGCCCGTGAACAAAATTTATGATACAGCAGGAGACCTATGTCGGATGATAGAAGGGTATAAAGTAAAGTTGAGCATTATCACACCCCGGACACTCCACTAAAACTCCATACAACCGCCGCTGTGGAGTTGCCTACTCTTCACACAACTACGCAGATGTCGTTCGTACACACGCGTGAATGTGTGCGTTAGCGCTAGGGCTACTGAATTGTTTTATTGAATAGTTATGCCCCTTGAGTTCACCTGGTGACGTAGTCTATAAACTTGCTATAATGTTGAGTTACATAAATAGGATGGAGCCAAATTATACTATTCTAATTAAAAGGGTGTTTGCACAGATTTCTAAATTGTTTCAGAAATCTGTGGGTGTTTGTATTGCCGCGTAAAATGAAACGAAACCGATGATAGATTAGATCAGGTACCTAGATATCTATTTCTGTTAGTAGGTACACATTCGCATTTTATTTTACACTTATCCATGAAGGAAACTATTCTGTCACTACAATTATTCCTCCAGGCATTATCAATCCGTGCTTGGGCACATAAGTTACTGGCTGTGTGAGTTACGAACTTTGAGTTAAAAATGACTTCGTTATTATAAATAAATAAATATTGGTAGGCAATTCACACACAACACCATCTGACCCCAAACTAAGCAATGCTTGTAATTAATAAATTATTAGTAAAATAATAAATTATAAAGCAACGTTATTGAAAAGTTTCTAATCTTACGTTATTTTATCATTAGGAAATTAAATAAAGCTTTAAATCTTGTCACGTTTAGTTGACGGACAGCCGTAAACAGCACAACAACCCACCATGATGATATTTCGTTAGGAATTAGATGTTTGATACCAGCCCTTCGTTGAGTGCTCCTAGCGTATCCGAAACCGCCTGAGGGGTGAGAAAGCTTGAAATTGGCGGGGGGTGGGGAGTGTCCGTTCTATCTATATTATCTATTCTATGGCATTATGCCGTCACTTGTAAGCTGTCCAACTGAGTGCAGTTGAAGAGGGGGGGTTCTAAACCTCGATCATTTCTCCTTGTCGCATGATCCGAACACAATCAAATGACCAAACTTACTCTGTAAATCGTCGGAAAATCATGAATTTTTTTCACAAACTAACCATTAGAATTTTAAAATTTATATTTTTTATAGTTTCAATACCTCTTCTAATCTATTATTCCGCAACGCCGTACAAAAATCATGCGGCAAGGAGAAATGATCGAGGTTTAGAACCCCCCCTCTTCAACAGCACTCAGTTGGACAGCTTACAAGTGACGGCATAGTGCTCAATCTTATTACTTTATACCCTTCTATCATCCTACATAGGTCTCCTGCTGTATCAGATGACCCATAAAATTTTTTCACGGGCCTGCAGTCTAGGACACTGATTTTATTTATTTGTGTAGATAAAAGTCGCCAAATGGCTCATGTACTGTATCATTTGGTTCATAGTAGGTACCTGTAATAGCGACTCGTACTAGATAATCCTGAGATATACTCGTAGGGCCGGCGGACGGCGCGCGGTCGCCGAGAGTTTAATAATGCTTTAGTAAAAGGCGGCTCAAAGCGGAACACATCCTCGATATTGAACTAATGCGGCTCTTTCAGGCGCCGGCCGCTCTCCTCATATCTATGTGTGGGTTCCATAGCTACCTTTCTCCTGTGCCACTAGATTACTTTTGGCAAAGGAAGACTTCGATTGACGCGTAGGCTTTGTTTTCGTAAGGTGGTTCAAGAACTAAACGGTGAGAATGTATTTACATTTTCGAACTATGCAGGTTTGTAATAAAAATAATTTATTTTTTGTGGGAAACAAACAAACATCGACTTTAATCTAAAATTAAATTCAGCAACTCGACCAAATTGAAAAGAAGCTACGGCGTGTCGTCCAGATAAATAAAAGTAATTTTAATTTTTTTGTTCATATTTCAAAAACCCGCCGCACTGATTTCGATAAAATTTATATGGGATCACAGGATCACGGATCACCTCTGAAGTATAATCTACCAAACAGGAAATAAAGATAAAAATCCATTAACAACTGACGGAACTATCGCGTAATATACCTAGCCAGGTACATAAAAAAGCAACGAAATTGTTAACCTCCGCCTTTATTGAAGTCGGTTAATATATCGTCGAAATGTGTGTACGCGCATAATTTACAAACGACTGCAACAAATTGGGTAACGTGTCGTCTTCAGAACTCAAATCTGTCAAAGAAAAAAGAAAGGACTAAATTTCGTCAAAATCACTGTCAAAATACTCCTCAATGGAAATAGTGTCATTGTGGTGTCTTTGATCACTCGGGACATAGCGTGATTTTCTTTTTCTTATTTACGATTTTCATGAATTTTGAAAGACACGAACGAAGAGATTTGACTCTACTTTTGTGATTAGGACGTCTAGGCTGTGGAATACGCTGCCTGAGTGGGGTTTCCCCGATAATTACAATCTTCGTGTTTTCGTTGAATTGGTTTCTTCTGGGTAAACACGCTCCATCGTCGACCGTAACGTCGCTTAACATCAGGCGAGATGGCGGTCAAGTATAAACATAAAAAAGTAAAAAAAAAAAAAAAAGGAAAGCAATATTCCCAGGCTGCTTAATGTTACATCGTGGTTACATAATATCTGGCAAGGAGTGGTGGTACGGGTCTGCAAAATCGTTCTGGCCATTGAACTCTATTCTGGCTTAAAGTTATCTGGCGACGACACGTGCGGCCCTTCTATCGCCTAATTCAATCGGCTTTAGCTTTGCTAATGCTGTCTCTATCTATTCAAGCGTAAAGAAAAGAGACGGCGATATCAAATCTAAGACAGTTTAGGCCCCCGGGGGCATGCTAAGCAATAAGCGCAGTGTCACGCAGCTATTGGAAATTTAAAGGACAAAACATTACCTACCACTGCACTGTGCTCGTCAAGCTCGTCACCCTTATGATGATATATCGTTATGCCCTGTAATTTCTCAGGAAACATTCAAACCGGAACACACGTTATTGCTTACCGGTAGAATAACTGGCAAAGGTGTGGTACTTCTGAGGCGGACTCTGCAAAGGTTCAGGAATGTGTTTAAGTTGACTAGAAAATTGTGTACCTACTTCTTTATAATATCCAGTGTGAGCACATAACTACCTACATCTACAAACATCTTGCCCCGAGGAGCTGTGAAGTGAAAGAAATAACCTTTCTCCGCGCGGAGTTTTCGAATCGGAAAGGTTCGTCGCGTCCGCTCCGCTTCACTCGCACGCGCTCCTATTCTTCAATTAGAGTCGAGCCGCGGACGCGACTGGAAGTAGAGGTTGTGGAGACCGGGACAGGCGCAGTTTCGGTGCTGCTTTCGACTGTTCTACAAAGGAGGAGGTCACAGGTCAAATATCCTGGGTATGAGGTATGGGTATTGTCTTTGGAGGAGGTTGTCGCGATCTTGTTTTACGTATATATTACCCATGTTCGTTGATTACGTGATGACACCTGGAAGAAACGGGGTTTAAAAGTATACATACAGTTCTAATTTACATATACAATTTTTAAATAGACAAGAAATATTAAAAAAAATCATACTGGTCGAATTGATTACCTCCTCTTTTTTGGAAGTCTGTTAAAAAAACATGCACTGCAAAATCTCGCTGTCTCAGAGCTGTGGTTTGAATTTGATGATGTTATATTAAATGTAAACAAAATACATTTACATATTGTCCACTAAAATATATTAAGGTTAATAAAATTAACGGACTTAAAAAAGGAGGAGGTTATTTTGAGGAATATCTCCTTTCGTCACCGTCATAAATTAGACTTCACAATCGATGCAATTAGATGCAATAGTGCTCGTACATTGCGAGGTTTAGAAAGATATATCTAAATCGAGTCGACACGACTTTCTGAAGTCGTGCTGAGAACTGCGTATACTCGTTACATGAAAGGATGTGTTAAAACGAAATTTGTGCTTGTGAATAGATCATACTAGCAGCGGATCGCGGTTTTACCCGCGTAGTTACCGTTCCCGCAATTTCCCCTCTGTAAAAAGTAGGCCGGTCCAACCGACGCGCTGTTCCAATTTCGTGTTCGAAATTTCAACCAACGTGATTGAGCTATAGATGTTCTGTACCCCATATCTCAAAATTGGCCGTCTAAGCAAGTTAGCGGGTAAGCATGTGTTCTTAGTACGTACTAACTCTACTCAATCGTCCACATTTCATCCATCAGAAAATACGTGACGTCTGGCGGCTTTGGGATCTTGGACTAATATCAGTTTTATTTTCACTCATTTTTGTTCAAGGCCGGGGCGTTTCCTATAAAATACCTCCGACAATTTCTTCTAGAGTGCAATTGCAAACACACTTCTTTAAGTTCTTTAGATTTCTGTACTCGTATTATAAAAGTTATTTTAGTGAAAGCCGCCGGTGGCCGCCGCTTCTATAATGCACCGGTGTCGGCGGTAATGCCGCCGGCGATCGACACTCGTCCGCCGCGGTCTCCGCAACTAACTGATAGGTATATTTTATAACTTCTCGAACAAGTGCCGATACTGACGCGCCGAGAAACTTTGCCGTGGAAACTGGAGCGTCAGGTGACATTAGTGACTTTTATTACTCAGTGGCTACACATCTAGAGGCACCTATATAAATAATACCTATGTAGGTTTGTAGGTATCCCCGGATGATCAGCGCGGTGCGGTTTCAGATTTTTCATTTAGGTACCTACTTGCTCGCCAATGTTAAAGCTGCTTCGTTAATAGGGGTTCTCAGAATGTAAGAAACTTGTTAAGTAGTTGTCATCGCACAAACAGCGGCGTTAATATTACATTTTGCTAGAAAAATTTAAAAAGCATAGACTATCAATAATTTAATACAATTTTTCACACATTTATCACTTCACTCAAATGTACTACTTAGTCTGTGCTCAAATCTGTCCTGTTGACAATACCTTGTTTCCATTAGTTCCAAATTTTGCTACAAGTGACGAAATTAGTCAAAATTTATATTTCAGAAGCATTCTGATTTTTATGTTCAAAGTTAATAATAAAGAGTTGGTAGGTATCTGGCATAACACTGTGTGTGTGTGTTATGCCCACTGAGTAGACCCCAGCTGTGATCTTAGAACGTACCTAACGATAGTTTTAGCTAATTAAGCTCTTCAACTATTTGTCTTCTGCTAGTTCTGTTTACTTAGACTAAGTTCAGGGACTTATGTTTAAGAGTTGGGTACCTAATGTTAAAACTAATTAATGTATGTATTTAGAACTATTTAAGTATTATATCAGCTATCTGGCCGCCATAGTACAAGCTTTGCTTAGTTTGGGGTCGGATGGTGTTGTGTGTGAATTGTCCACCAATATTAAAAAAATAAAAATAATAATAATAATTAAAGGAATGGAATTATGCTAATTAGTGTATAAATTATGATAGCCAACGTGTTCTTTCTTTGTAAACAAACGTGGCTTATCTCTTATCTACGAGTATTCTCAATGTAGGTACCTAACTAAGACCATAATAGTACCTAAAAGTGGACAAACCCCCTATTAATCATATAATATCGGTACTAGAAATGCTTTGAGATTCCAATTTTGGAAACCTTACTTATTTTATAAGAAGGCATCAAATAAAATATCCACCGAAATACCATCCAGTTATAGGATTTGGGTCGTAGACTCGTAGGTATATTTTGTAGGATTAGTCGAATTGTGAAAATCGATAGAAGTCCCTTGTCCGCTGAAGTTTGAACGGCCGCCGGATTCAGCGGACGCGGGCTCCGGCGGGATCCAAGCTAATATACTATTTCGCTATTTTCTTACAGGGGGCTACTGCCCTGCCGCTGTTAACGATACTAAGGATTTACGATAACTAAATTGCTTTTGATTGCATTTTTTATGGTGGAACCTAGATATACTTAGGGTACCCACGTCGGGTCAATGTTTTTGGTCAGATTTGCCGCATCGTCTATCGTCATCGTAATAAACGTTAGTATAAACGTGTTTATTTAAACAAATAATTCATTTTCTCCGAAAAACAAAAATCGACTTAAATTTAAAATTAAACTCAGGTATATTCGTACCACCAAATTCAATAGGAAGCAATCAATAAGTCATCGAGATAACGAAAGTAAATTTTAGTTGTTTTTTGTTAATTTTTCCAAAACTGCTACACCGAATTCGATAAAATGTATATGGAACCACCTCTGAACTACGGTCTACCAAACAAAAAGAGAACTATCAAAATCTATTCACAATGGGCGGCGCTATCGATTAACATACATAAAAAAACATGCAAAACCGAATTGATACTTTTTTGGAAGTCGGTTAATAAATAAAAATTCAGGTACCTTGCTTTGATTATTTCATCGTTGCGTAAAACAAACTGTAATTTCAATCACTAGAAGCAGATAAACGTAACGTAAGCATATATGTATGTACGTACTTACAATTTTGTAAACCATGCGGTCTACGATGGAGCGCGCTCCATCTAGATAACCGATTCAGTCGTTCGTTAGATACTTTGTTATGTTATTATGGAAGTATAAGTATAATCAAACCGAGTTCGCGTAATATGGAATGTCAACTAAGAAACGGTGTTGTTTTTTTTACGAAAAATCCGACAAAAAATCTGGTTTCCATAAGCGATGACGAGATCTGTAATATATCGCTTTTATTCAGAAGAAACACGCGCTCGATTTTAAGAACACCAAATATAATCTTCCGGGAACTTTTCTATGTTAAAGGTAGAGACTTCAATTGATCGTAAACATTTCAAAAGAACTGATATTTTTAGAGATATCAAGTTTGGGGTCCATTGAAATCACAAGTCCAGTGTTATCCGGGATGACGATGAAGTATAGAGATAAAGGTGTAGAGCTGTAGAGCAACAAGTATTGAATGCCGACAGCTGGGTAGGTATGCGGCTAGTGGCCGCGACCGGACACGTCGTTTCCGCCGCCGAACAAAAACATACACTCAGCCCGGCTGTCAGCCGCATGCGGCATCTTACTTCCTACTACGTATTTCACCGATATACCATTGAAATGATAGGGAAATACGAGATTACGACGTACGATATTATAATTTTATATTGGCGATATCATAGGTTTATTGTAGCAACAGAAATTTGTGTCCCGGTTTGAAGGGCAATGTTTCCAAAGAAATTACAGGGCTTAGAAATATAATATCTTAGATCTCTGGGTGACGAGCGCAGTGCAGTGCTAGGTAATGATTTGGACTCTTCATGTTCCATTAGCTGCGTGTCACTGTGCTGTGGCAGGCATGTTGCTTACTATCAGGCACAGGTCCTGCTCATCTCATTACTCTTTACTAGAAAAAAATATGTGAGTACCTAAGTGATTTTTTTTAGCTGCATTGAGTAATTTTTGTAGGGAAGTTTCTTAAGGGTTCTCGTCAACGACATGCTAATGTAGCGACGTATCGGTGTTGCGTCGGAGCAGGGGCGGAGCAGCGACGCGGAACGGTCACGTTAGAATGGGTGAAATCTTTTGATTTTGCGTCGTAGACATGCATAATAGCAGTACTGTAACAGTACCTATAGCCTGAAGTTTATTCGATAGGTGCAAGCGGATGGTATACTCCCAACGTCCACCACTGAAACCAGCCCCAGTGGGGGACGTTGGAACAGTTCATTATTTTTTGTGCCAACAGCACAAAAAATTGTCTGTTATTTTGTGAAAGATCATTGTACAGACAGTCAAGTACTTGCACGAGTTATTTTCATTGAAATTTAAAATGTAATAATATGTTATGATCTAAGTTGACATCCATATATACATAAAAAACTATTTGCCTTGACTTTTGTACTTAAATGACATTATTTGTATTGTTTTGGTAATTTTACTTTCTTTTTGTAGAGACATTATTATTATTTGACATTAGTATTATTGTTATAACTTGACATTACTATTAATCATTACAATTTAAACATTATTATTTTTGACATCAGAATTTTGTTTTTGATATTAATATTCAGTCATTTATTCATGGTTCTTAAATTTAGGTTTTTACAATATAAATAATTGTATAAAAAAACAACATAAAAACATTATAAAAACCTAAACCTAGTTTGCCGCCAGCAGCGGGGCAGGGCCCAAGCTAGTGGTTAGGGCTGCAGAGAGAGGAACCTCCTGACGATGCGCGCTGTGTCGAGGATGACTGCCTTCTGGATCTGGCCCTTAACCCAACCGTCTAGCGAAAGTCTCTTGAGATGTTGGTCGAGACTTTTCGTTGGTCTACCAGCACGATATCAAGCTTATTGGCGACAATAGTCCTGTCCGTGATGATAGAGCGGTCCCAGTAGAGCAACGCACGACCATTCTCGAGAACTGGCAGAATAATAATAATATCTTATTATTATTTTTGACTTTAGTAGATAATTTTTGACATTTATTCTAATTTTTGTTATTTTTTGTAATTGGTATTGAATTTAGTCATTGTTCAAAGTTTAATTAATCACTGTACTTTCATATATTTCAATTATTATTTATTTATTTATTTTTATTTTATTTTATTCTAAATGGAAAACAAACAGCATTACATAATCATAAAATTTAGATGAGTGGAAACACTGAAGCCAAATACAGTTTTCACTGATAAAACAAACAGAAAGAAAAAATAGTTAATACAGATAGAACAAGTAGCAACAAGTAGATACCACATACGGGGAGCGAACAAACACAAACGTCACTAGTTAGGAAATTACAAAATATATATAGAATTTAACAAAAATTAATCAAATTAATGGCTTACATCAATTAAACGTTTAGCTTTAAACCTGCGTTTTTTTGATAACAAATTCTTACTCTTTTCGTATTTGTCCTTGGTTATATCAAAGAACCGCCCACAAATTGCGTTTTTAAAAGAGTTATGCCTCATCGCGAACAAATCGACGCCTTTAGAATAAATAACATTAAAACTTTGAATAGTGCGAATAAGAAATGAATTCTTCCGATAATTCGTGACATGACGCGGGGTGTACAGCTGAAGACTGTGTCTCCGCGGGGCGGCCCTGAGCGGAGTTACGAGACCTATCCGAGACAACAGAGTCGGGCAATCTATCCGACCACACAGGATATTGTGCATGAAGCTGAGATCAGCCACCTCTCTTCTAACCTGAGCAGGCAAAATATGATGATGGAAGCAGACCTCATCATACTCAAACTCCGAACTTAAGATTTGAAATTTGAAATTAACAACACGTAGAAACTTTTTTGAGGTCTTTCCAGCATGGAAATGTATTTGCTATAGCTGGGATTCCAAACCTGAGATGCATATTCAAGTTGACTGCGCACTAGAGAACAATAAAGAACTTTAAGGGTTTTTATCATTTTGAAATCTTTAGTTATCCTGAATATGAAGCCCAAAGATTTCATGGCTTTATTACAGATCTTCTCGATATGTTTATCAAAAAGTAACTTAGGATCAAGAGTAACTCCCAGATCGACTACAGAATTGGCCCTTGACAAGGACTGATCGTTAATTTTATAATCAAAAGAAATTGTTTGAGCTGATCTGCTGAAGGTGATGCAGCAGCATTTCGAAATATTAAGATCAAGTTTGTTCTCCAAGCAGTAAATCACAAGGCTGTCCAAGTCCAGTTGAAGCAATTCCAAATCACGGCAATTTTAATAACTTTAAAAATCTTCATGTCATCTGCGAAGAGTAAGAAGTTAGAGTGCTTGAAACATTGGTTAATATCATTAATAAACAAAATAAACAGGAGAGGCCGAGAATTGATCCTTGCGGCACACCGGATGGGATGAATGAAGGAGCAGACATGAACCCATTGAGAGCCACAGCTTGAGTGCGACCGTCGACGTAAGAAGCGAACCACCGAAGCAAATCACCTCTTATTCCGGCGGCGCACAGCTTAGCGAGGAGGATAGAGTGATCCAGACGATCGAAAGCTTTCCGATAGTCTGTATAAATAGCGTCTACTTGCCCACCCCCCTCCATACCGGACGTGACCGCATCAATAAATGAAACAAGGTTGGTTGTAGTAGACCTTCCCTTCAGAAAACCATGTTGCTGGGGTAAGAAGGTATGTTTAAGAGCAGAGTAAAGTTGGTCGTGGATAATTTTTTCAAATAATTTAGCTAGTACACAAAGTTTTGAAATTGGTCTGTAGTTCGAAACATCACGCTTGGGACCACTTTTGTGGATAGGAGTTATTGTGGCAGATTTCCAAATACTGGGCATGATACCCTCAGTAATAGATCTCTCGAATAGGACTCGGACAGGAAGCGTCAGACTCGCCGCACATTTAATTAAGAGATGCGGATGAATGTCATCGGGTCCTGCGGATTTTTAATATCTAAAGTTTGTAACAGTTTTAGAATCTTAAATTCCGTAACTTCGATAGTTTGTATATCGGCGACAGAGTCTGACGGGCCGAGAACGCGCGACACAGGAAGAGGGCGCTGCACAGACCCAGGCAGGTAATTGGAATTGAAAAAGTCCGCGAAAGCATTACAAATATCATTTCCGGTTTCAACAGACTCGTCATTATAGGTCATAGAGGATGGATATGAGTTGTGTTGCTTATTCGATTTAATAAATGACCAGAATTTATTTGGGTCGTCGCAAATCGAGTCTTCAATCCTCGCTATATAATTAAAATAACATTCGCGCTCAATTTTCTTAACCCGTTCACGCAAGATCACGTAAGAGTTTCTACTGGATACATTTTATATATTTTAAATTTACTGTGGTGTTTGTTCTTCTCTTTTAAAATTTTTATTAGGGCTGGTGAGTACCAAACGGGATATTTACCGGGCCTCGTCCATTTAGAGGAACGTATTTATTTCTGAGTTCCAGTAACAATCCGTTAAATAACTCAACCGCTTCATCCATACTACCACACGAGAGTATCGAGCGCCAGTCATGAGTGTCCAGGGAATTGCAAATTGCTACGTAATCACCCTTATCATAAAAATACTTCAGCCGTCGAGTGGAGGCCAGGGATGACATTTGCATAAATTGCGGTTTACAAATGAGTGCCGGATGGAAAATGTCCTCTCTAGACAGCGGATCGAGGGAGCGACTAACCGATACAACATCATTACACAGCACCAAGTCCAGTATATTCCCATCATACATATTAGAAACGTGGTTGTACTGATTCAGATTGTTTAAGCTCATGAGGTCTAACAACTCACAATGGTCAGCGACCGTAGCGACGATTGCAGGATCCAAATGGCTATGCCCCGGTGACTCAGCCCACGAAATACCACTTAAGTTAAAATCGCCTATAATTAAAAATTTTTCGTTAGGATATTTAGCCGTAATAGATAACACTCTGCTGGAAAAGTTTTCAAGTTGAGCCGTAAGCGATAAACCAGAGTGTTGAGAAATCAGATAAATACAACCTAAGTTTAAAATAATGGATGAACCGCTCTCATCGATACAGTTCGATTTAATCGTAACCCACAAGTCCTCCGCCGTGGACCGCCACTCCGGGTGCGCGAGCGACGTCAGATCCCGCCTTATCGCGATGAGGACCCCTCCCCCCCCGCCTCTGCCCGAGCCGGCCGTAGTCGCGGTCGCGCCGCCACACGATATACGCGTCACTGAATAGCTCCTCAGTCTTAATACCGTCCCACAACCAAGTTTCCGTCAACACAATGATGTGATAATTACAAAGTTGGATATTACGTTTAAAGTCGAGTGTTTTGGTGCGCAGACCCCTAACGTTTTGATAATAAATATCAATTCCCATGTTCACGTTCCGTCCGAGTATCAACTCGGCCGGAAAGCGCATCGGAGAAGAACAATAAATAACTTATGGAATGTAAATAAACGCTAGTTATCTGCGCACAAAACATCGGCTCGCTGCAAGTAGTATCGCATTGTATCACACGGTAACAGAGGGTTTTAGTGCATTGTGTGAATAGACAGAAACGTGTTTGTTTAAAGAAATAGTCATTAATCATAATGACGAGTAAAATCGCCAAAACAATTTCAAATAAACATGTGAGACAATAACGACTGAGGAAATATTCAACGTCGCGCTGATTGTTCAGTATGTGAAGCTCGGACAGATGACTACGAGTATATGACTTAATTGCAGGAATCATTAAGACGAATTCATTTTGTAGTAGATTATTGGATTTGTTGCACAATGTGAGGCATAACGAGGAATAGTTGTAAATATTGTAAGAGGTAACGCGGCAGATAATTATATTTTGAAATATTAGTTTTTTTAACACGAAAACAAAAGCAGGACTACCAATTTTATTCTGCATAATAATTATTCTCATTAGTGTAATTCGATAAGTCGGTATTAATTGATTGAAATAAATAAATAAATAAACGGCCACCAGTGGTGGACGTTGGGAAATTATAAATAATGTATTTATTTTCAGTGTTTTCTCAATGTAATCTAACTACAGCCAATCAGATCAGTATGGATAACAATAGTAAAATTATAAAAGCCGCTGTGGCGTGTGCTTCGCAAACATGAGATTGTAGGGTTGGATCCTGCCTTCACCTTTGAGTATTTAGCCAAGAGCAGAGGTAAAGGAATTTTCATCACCGATGGCTTTAACGGAAACTGGCTGTAAAGAAAGCGTGGTGAGGAAACCGCCAATTAAATAAATACATTTCTTTATTGGCGAAAATGGGTAATTACAATATGATCTTAAATGTTTACATTGAGAACTCCATAATCAACCTTACTGCATGCAAATATTAGGTTGTCTACGACAATTTGACAAAAGACTTTATCTACAATTCATCACTCTGAGCTGCCTATTCAAGGACTACCAATTTTACTCTATTACATAATTATACAAAAGTGATTAGGCATTTTTAACAATCCAATGATAATGGAAGCTAACAAATAGATAGATAGATAGATAGATTAACTCTTACAACAAAAATACATTAAAAAAACTTAAACTAAAATTAAAGTAGCAATGGGCGACCTTATCGCTTAAAGCGATCTCTTCCAGGCAACCGTAAAGTAATTGAGTAATGAAAAACAATTATACCTAGTACTAATGTCGAAAGTAAAAACTCAAAAATCTGTAAGTGTAGGTTCTGTAGAGTTGTCCATTCAAGGACTGCAAATTTCTTATAATTATTCATTCACATAGTTATAAATTGTTTATGTATTTCTAACAGATTAATGATAATGAAATCATTAGATTACGATACCAATTATGATACCAATATCCACGAATAAATAAAAGCTTACAAATCTGAATCTAATTTGTCAGTCAGATACTTATTAACTGTATAATATGCCTTTTCTGTCATAAGGCATTTTAATTTATTTTTTAAACAAATACGTTTCTTTTATATTCAAAAAAATGTTCTGGTAAGTGGTTGTAAATCATAGGAGCCATGCAAAGTGCACTGTTTCCTAATAGTGTTGTGCTATGCACAGGAATTCTAATTTTGTGTTTGTGACGCTCACTTTTTAGATTTTCAAATAATCATAAATATCATATCACATAATGACAAATTATTCCGCACAAACATTACACATTCAAATATGTATATATAACGTAAACATTTTTAATTTGCGGAAATGAGGTTTACAAGATTGCCTTTGACGCAGTTTACTGATAGCCCGGACATTTCTTTTGTGATCTGAAAACCATATGCCTTCCTGAGCTATTGCTCCAAAATATAATACCATATCGAAGCAGCGACGAGACATTGCCATTATAGGCTGATAATAAAGTAGGTTTACTTGCTCTCTTTGACAACATATGAAGTGCGTATGAATACTGATTCAACCTTGAACATACGCTTTCGACCTGATTTTTCCAGTTTAAGTTACAGTCAAGATGTAAGCCTAGGAATTTCGTTGCGTCTATTGTTTCGATTTTATTACCGGAATAAGTAACACCAAATTTATTTAATTTGTTAATTCTATTTCTAAATGTAATTAATTTTGTTTTGCTGATATTTATTATTAAATTATTAATTTTCAACCAATTTATGATACTGCCTAGAGTCCTAGAGCCTTAATTTTCAACACATGTAATATTTGTACCAATAAACAGTACCGTACTATCATCGGCAAATAATACAGTCGGGTGTATCGTTACCTTTGGCAGATCATTAATGTAAATTAAGAAAAGTAACGGGCCTAAGACGCTGCCCTGTGAAACACCATATTTTACTTTTTCTTATTCCGATGTATAATGTGATCTTTCGTTTTGAATCTGAGGAAATTTTGCAAATTTCCAAGGTTCTTTCGATATATACGTCACCCGCCAACCCACAACGAGGTAACGTGATGACACACCACGAATATCTTTCATGTCAGGTTCCTCACGAATTTTTTCTTCACTGTTTAAACCATTGGTGAAGACAAACTTGCACCATCTGCAATTAAATTAATATTTCATGCTCGAGATTTAAAAAAAACATGAGTGCAGGTACTTTTTTACTTCTTTGGTTAACCTCTCGGGCGCCCAGACGTCTAATGTCAATCAACGACAAAGGACTGTACCTACTGGGCGCGATTATCTCGAATGGATTCGTTATAGGATCGATTCATAACATACTCGTATATGTGTAGATTAGGTATCAGTAGCTGTCGTGAGCGCTGGAGCGCGAGCGGGCCGTCTCGAGGAGTCTGCGAACGTCGAGTGGCGCGCGCCGCCCGAGTGCGCGCGCCCCGACCTAGGGCTGGCATGACATCGTGTAACTAAGTCGACACATAGCTCCAAAATCCTGGAGATTAGTTCAAAACCTGTATTGTTCCCCTCTTGATCCGTTAATAATTTCACGGTATACGAAAATGATAAGGGTAAGACACACTTTCACATCGCACATCAGTTTCTTCTAGATAAGCACGCTTCTTCGTATAACGCGTCGTCTCTTAGCATCGGGCAGGATAGCGGCCAAGTGTAGATCTATAATAGTGATATAAATATATATATATACTAGCTGAACCCGCTACTTCGTTCGCGTAAGCAGATGTTACTGACTAATACATTAATTTGAAGTATCGTACGTCATATATTTGGGTAAGTAGTCATTGAAAAACCTTTGAGTTTGAGTGAATTTGTTTTACCACACAAAAATTTATTTAATTTTATCATCTTTATTTTTCTTTTTTTAAACAAAATCAAACATACTTAGTAAGGTTTCGTAGTATCGAACATAGCCGCAAGTGTTAAGTTTGTAGGATTTTTATAGGATACATTATGAAAAGTCTGAAGCTAATGTGCATGATCTGATACCTATTTACCTATTTCTTTTTATCCGCAAGCTGTTTTCTAGCTACCCGCGACTTCGCCGGCGTAAAATTTTGAACGAAGCCTGTGTGGAATCAAAATAATTAAAATTTTGAGTTTTAATGATATTCAAGCAAGTTGAACCCGTAAATCTAAGCCAAGTCCTAGTGAAATGTTAATGTATGAATTTAATTGTAGGTAACACAGAAAAAAATCAAGAACGAAATAATCCAAATTTGGCATCATAATTCTTTTAGCAGCAAAAACTTATTAGTACAATTTAGAATACCAGTATCATAGAATAGATAATATAGATAGAACGGACACTCCCCACCCCCCGCCAATTTCAAGCTTCCTCACCCCTCAGGCCGTTTCGGATACGCTAGGAGCACTCAACGAAGGGCTGGTATCGAACATCTAATTCCTAACGAAATATCATCATGGTGGGTTGTTGTACTGTTTACGGCGGTCCGTCAACTAAACGGGACAAGATTAAAAGCTTTATTCAATTTCCTAATGATAAAATTCCGTAACATTAGAAACTTTTCAATAACGTTGCTTTATAATATTACAAGCTTTGCTTAGTTTGGGGTCAAATGGTGTTGTGTGTGAATTGTCTTTTATTTATAAATTGTTATTTATTTATAGTAACGAAGTCATTTTTTACCTCAAAGTTCGTAACTCACACAGCCAGTAACTTATGTGCCCAAGCACGGATTAATAATGCCTGGAGGAATAATTATAGTGACAGAATAAAGTTTCCTTCATGGGTAAGTGTAAAATAGAATGCGAACCTACCTGTGTACCTACTAACAGAAATAGATACCTAGGTACCTGATCTAATCTATAATCGGTTTCGTTTCATTTTACACGGCAATACAAACACCCACAACTTTCTGAAACAATTTAGAAATCTGTGCAAACACCCTTTTAATTAGAACAGTATAATTTGGGTCCATTCTATTTATGTAACTCAACATTATAGCAAGTTTATAGACTACGTCACCAGGTGAACTCAAGGGGCACAACTATTCAATAAAACAATTCAGTAGCCCTAGCTCTAACGCACACATTCACGTGTGTGTACGAACGACATCTGCGTAGTTGTGTGAAGAGTAGGTAGCTCCACAGCGGCGTTTATATGGAATTTTAGTGGAGTGTCCGGGGTGTGCCAGTATCGCCACCTAGTGATGAAAGAAAAAAATACATACCACAATAGCAAAACATCGATTTAAATGGCCTTTAGTGCTTTTAGATTTAAACTGGCATTAGCGCCGTCTAATGAGAATGTTATGTTGCTTGTTATTTTGATTGTGAACGCAAATCACCTATATTATCTACGCCAAAACGGGTGGATATATTTTTCATTTTTTGGCTTTTACCTTACCATCACATCAAGTTCCTGACGAAAATATAAATGCTTATATTAATATGGAGTTAAATGAAAATGTAGACTTATTAGCCCATGTGAAATTTTAGACTCTAAACTATATGTGTTTCGTATGTCAACCCAATTCGTTGTGCCGATTTGACGTGATAGTTAATATTTGTTTCCTTAGGGCCCATGCTTCTTTTCAGGTTGATAGGTAATAAATACATAAATGTGGTATTTCAGACTATGAGTTATTTCTGTTTCAATTTTCTACCAAATTTGCTTAGTCTTTCCTACATCGCAGTAACCTATAAGTAACCGATTTGCTATTTCTGAGTTCAAACTACGTGTGTTTCGAATTCCATCCAAATATGTTCAGCCGTTGCAACGTTGTCCTGTAAATATTATGAATGTCACTGTTTGGATGTTTGTTACGTAATACATAGAGTACTTATACATAGGCAATGCTTAGCCTATGTGTTCTTCCAGACTGTAATCTAATTCTATTTCAAATTTCAACCCGATCCCTTGATACGTTCCGCCATGATTAAAGCGGCAATAGAAATACATCATCTGCGAAAATTTCAACTGTCTAGCTATCACCGTTCTTGAGATACAGCCTGTTGATAGACGGACGGACGGACGGACGGATAGCGAAGTCTCAGTAATAGGGTCCCGTTTTTACCCTTTGTGTACGGAACCCTAACAACGGTCTGCTTCGGTCACCGAAGCTTGTTGAACACTACCTTTAAATTTTAAACAGTATTTGGATTGAAATAATACGTTTTCTACTAAGTTACGGCTGGTCTAGTAAGTTACAGCTAACCTAGTCGGGAGAACGGCGACTGTCGATCCGGAGACCCAGGGTTTAAAACCACGCGCACCACTATCTTTTCAGAGTCATGTTCGTAATGCCGGTAATTAAAACGGTGAAGGAAAACACCGTGAAGAAACCTAATCTACCTATAATCTAAGTTCTAAGTCATATGTCATCCACCAACCGACACTGGGCCAGCGTGGTGGATTATAGCCTTGTCTCTCTCCTTGCGAGAGAAGGCCCCGACGCCCAGCAGTGGGAACATTTAATGGGTTGTTTATGCTGCTACTTATTATGCTGATATGTTTTCTCCAAAATACAAAAATCTACTTCAATGACAGGTAATTTAATTCTGTCATTCGACTAAATTTTATAAGAAGGTATAACTATGTCGTACAGATAAATCTAAACTGATTTTAGTTTTTTGTTGATATTTAAAAAATTACCTCCTTTTTTCGATATCTAAGATCACCTCTGAAGTATTTTCTACCAAACAAAAAAGGAATTATCAAAATCAACTAACAATTAGCGGAGTTATCGCGTAAAATAAAGCGATTATAACCGAATGATGTTTGTTTTTCCACACAAAAATATATTTTTGACAATTATTTTGTCATCCAAGGTGACGCGACGCGATCACGTGGGCACTTTCTAGTATCTAGAATCTAGATATTCTGTGGATCGTCTGTGATACACAGAATACTTAGAAGTTAGTATGTACCGAACGCGCCGCGCGTGTCGATATTATTTAATGTTTGTGTAATTTCCGAACCAACAGACCGATATTGTTCAAATTTTGACGGGACAATATAAAAAATGTGTTCTTTCTAACAAAAGAAGAATTAATGAAATTAAACAACGCAAACATGAGTTACAACCAAATACACATTCTGACTTTCACCCCCTCCCGCAAGAAACCCGATCAGAATTTGGGGATCAAAAGTAGCCTACAGCAATGTCCTTAGTATAAACTAAAATCATGCCAAGTTTCAGCTGAATTGAAACAGTAGTTTCGGCGTGATGCGTGATCCCTATACAGAAAGACAGACAGACAGACAGACAGACAGACATGAAAGAAAAAAAATGCAGTTTCGCCATCAGTATCGACTATGCCCCCAAAAAATTTTTTTCAAAATATCTTCAATGTACAGAATTCGACCCGTTACAGTTTTATTACAAGTATAGATATAGATATATCTCTCACTAAAATTTTACCTGTAAACCCCCCGCTTGAGACACAGCGGCGCGGCGTGGCCGCCTCCCACGTTAGAACACACCGCGCGCCTGGCAGCCCTAGCCGCGCCGGCTGTTTCTTCGAATCCGCTCTTCATTTGCTACACCTATCACGGCATCGGCTCTAGAAACAAAAGGGTTTTTATAAAATTCAAAGCTTGCATTTTGAGAAATTTAACTTCTAAGATTTTTCTTGAAACTTCTTCACAATTGATATTCCTTTTAGATAAAATTGTAGATACGTATCTACTCACGCGAATATTTCAACGCTGAAACCGTTTACGTTGTACTATATCTATGTACCTACGAGTATATCTGCAGAATAA
Organism: Ectropis grisescens; assembly: GCA_017562165.1. NCBI lineage: Eukaryota > Metazoa > Arthropoda > Insecta > Lepidoptera > Geometridae > Ectropis > Ectropis grisescens. Next base: position 24,188,265 of record CM029780.1, on the reverse strand, counting down.
TAAAAAAACTCGATAGTAACCTGATTGAGGGCTCTGGAACACAGAATAAAGCCAAGCATTTGAGTACATTGAGTACTTGTGACATTGTTAGATCAGAATAATATTCCTCGGCAGCGAGACGCAACACGTGACGGGGGCCCGTAAATCAACAATTAAACCGGATTGATTGAAAACTGCGAATCGAATGAAAAGTAGCAGGTGACCGGGGGCCGGGGGCCGGGGGCGGGGGCGGGGGCCGACGTAAGCGGCGGAACGTACCGGGGCAAAAAACGGAACAAATCACGCCATCGCGGGAGTTGGCGGGACAATTTGTGTACGTAGTGGATGATTTGCGAATAACGGTGTGCGATTGATTGATTGATTGGCTGGCGGCGGCGCGCGACGGGTGACGGATGTCGCCAGCCGCCAAGGCGACGGCTCCTCCGGGATAGGTATCTAGTTAAAGTCTTTATTACACTTAACAAAACAAACAATTTAAAAAAACAATCTTAAAATATAGTAGAAAATGGTGACATTATCTCTAAAAGCGATCTCTCCAGGCAACCGTGGGATGGAATAGAAGTTCAAGTATAGAAAGACGGGAGAGACGCGCGGGGTGACGCGTGTCGCGCGGCGCGCCTGTGTTGCAGGATTCTATGCTGGATGTAAATGACACACAACATTAAAATTTGCTCTGAGAGCGGCGGACACGAATGTAGACAATTTGTTATATGTATTTCATAGCAGACGAGTTGTGATCTTCTTAAATAAGCCGAAGGAGAATCGGGGTCCGAAGCTCAGTATGCTCCATGTGGTGTATGAGAAATCTCTTCCCAATCTCTGTTAGGGTCTTCTTGTCCGATGGCTAATCCCGGCTGTTGAGGACGAGTTCTTTGCTCGAATCTCGCTTCCTACATAACACAACGGGATAGAAGCCAGATCAGATGACAAATATGATACAACCGATTAAAAGTAAAAAATGAAAAAAGAAGAAGAAGACTTTATCAGCTGACATCAGCTGACTATTATTATCATTGTATAAATTCAGACCAATGGAAACTGCGTTGCCAGACATATTGCATGCCTCTAGAAGAAGAGGCCAGTTTGTATGGGTCAATTATTTAAATGTTTTGTATCATCTTATCTTACCTGCAAACAGCAATAAAGATTTTTGTATTTGTATTCCTCGAGGATCACATGTGTGTCTTCCTCGGGAAGACTACTATTACTTTGTTTACTATTACTCGGCTGATCAGGTTCAGTGATATGAGTAAGGGGTGTTTCGCTGTATCTATGGGAGCTGGGGTTTTCGGGTATTGCTTTAGAATGTAGACACATACACAAACACTGTTACAGGATCTATATGCCAACTGCGCTTCTCTTCCCCGTTACTCTCTTAACTCCAAAGGCACCACGGAGAGCCGAAATAAACATACAAGATCTCTATACGAGAACAATTTTCTGTTTGATAAATGATAATCAAGAAGCATACTATAAGCAGATGTATTTTAACTATAAACTTTTATCAAGTGACGTTCACTCTTTTAGGTAACAGCTGTGATATAAATAAGTAATTTACGTAATAAAACAATTGATTTTTTTTAATTTAAATGAAATTAATAAGCAAATACTCTCCAATAACAATTCAATTCCAAAGCCGCCGTAAGCCGGGGATGCTTTTTGACCGACTTTCTTATTGGTTGACCCGGATTATACCTATTGTATTCGTAATGGGGGATTTACTGTTAATAAATCAAACCGAAAATACAAATCGAAAATGCCACTATTGAGTAGGTATTATTGTAGGTAGGTATACTATTTTCCTGGGTATATTCGTAAAGGCAGTAAAAGGGTGGTATGGTGACTTGAAGACAGCGACTATTTTTTTTCTACGTCTTTGAGAAACGTTTTGGTATATCTTATGCTAGTTTAGTTGTTGGTCTAATTTCGCTTGTAGGTACTCAAGGTTCGGCGTTACTGAAGTGAATCAGTTTCTTTTAGGGAAGCGTGCTGGATCGTCGCTCACATCAAGCGAAGTATAGCGGTCCCTGCGGTCCGTACCAATTTCTTCATAAAGAAAACATTTACGCGAGTTAAAATAAATGTAAGCTTTGTGTTGACGTTGACACTGACATTGACATCTCGGTATGTATGAGAAAAGACAAGAGAGATCCACGAGTGCTAATTATGTAAAAAATAACGTTTTCTTTCAAAAAGTGATATTACAGTTATTCTTTATACTTTAAAACTCAATTACATTTGTGCATTTGTTTTAATTCAAAAGTGAAGAGAGAATTCAAATTTGTTATAGAAAGTAAAGCATGGACATTTAATTGTCGATTCTCTGTTTTAGGTTTGTACTCATTTTATTAGTTGATGTTTGTTATGTAAAACTAACTTGTATTTCATAAATAAATCTCTGTTTTAGATGAATCACATTGTGTTATGCTTTAACAAGAAGATAAATCCGATCTTATAAATCGACAGAGACGATCTTCTTAGCATTCCATGGATTCACCGTGCGGGTGCCGGGTCCATCGTGTGGCAGAGAGAGAAAAACTCGAGTAGTTCCCGAGACTTGTGACTCGGGCGTAGGTTTAAGGGGCCCTTTCTGACGTACATCAACACTCACCTTCACCACTCGTTTTTCTCTCCCTGCCCAGCCAAATCTGATATGAGCCTACTAGTGCAGCTTTAGATACACGTTCTAGTATAGAACTTACAGCACTTCTGGATAAGCCAAGGTCTTTCAGTAGGTTATAGAGAGATTTTGCTGGTATACCTCTCGCTCCCACTTCTACAGCGTATAAACTAACTACATAGCCGTTTTTGTTAATTCGTTTAGGAGGTCGTAATACTTATTTTGTTTCATCGCGTGGTCTTTAGGTATATTAGTTTCCCACGGTACGGTAAGTTCTACAAGGACTATGCGTTTCGTAGCTCTAGAAAAAAGGAAAATGTCCGGTCTGGATGACGAAACACCCACATCCTCTGGGATTTTGTAGTGCTTTTCATACGTGTCCATTAAAATAGTCCAATCAGGTGCTGTACCCAGGATTGAGTAAGGCTTGTTCCTGGAGTTTGAAGTTGAGCCTTCTTTTACAAAGTTAATTTGTCTGTTGTTTGTCGTCAATCCCTTTTGGGCTCTAGCTACCGAAAGGCTCATGGCTTCACGTATGATTTCAAGTACTCTGTCATGACGCCGTGAGTAATGACCCCATTAAGGAGCACCTTGCATCCCACCAATATGTGCCTTGCTGTACATATCGCCTCTCCACAAGTATAGCAACATTTTTCAGAGGCTTTTCCCCACCTTACCAAGTTACTCTGGTCAGGAGGGTCATTTGGAATGCATTTAGATAAAATTTTAATAAGGCAGGGGACCAGTCATAGATCAAGGTGCGCCATTTTAGAGCTAATGGGATACAGAACTCACCTATGGTTAACCACTCACTTTGCATTTCTAAATTCATAGCGTGCACTTTGTAACCGTCATTTTCGTCTTGTTGTAGAAAGGTTTTTACCATGTCTCGGTCTTCCTTTTTTTCTCGCACCCAACCCAGCAGTATTTACTTGTGCACCTGCCATAAATTGTTTATGGAATTGAAGTCTAGATTCCAGGTCTGAAGCAGTTTTGTCTTTTGGGAGAGATGTAATTAATTCGTCTTGCGACTTTCCCAAAACATGCGTTTTTGTAACTCTTAGGTGTTTGTAAAGTTCAGACGGTTTCTTTAGTTTCAGCCCAAAACTATTGTGATCCCTAAAAAGAGTAGAGGATCAGCCGGATGTGCCAATCCGAACCATGACTTCAATATCTTTATGACATTGGCATCTAGCTTTGCCAGGAGAGTTTTACCGATGTCATATACTAGGAAAGGCCAAGTGAGACGTGATGTGAGGTAGTTGTCATATATCCATGCTTTTTGATATTGCTGATAGGCTGCTGGTCTACCTTATTGAGGTTGTTCATGAAATTTTCAACAACCACCTCTAATGATGGTGTACGTCCTTTATGATCTATCTTTCTACCAAGAAATTTGAAAGGCACTGCCTCTGCAATTGTGGCAACTCCTTGGCCACTTATGGAGAGTCCCGGATCGTAAGACGTATATTTGGTATTTCTTCTACCCAGACAAAGACAATGACATTTAGATGGTTTTGTCCTCATTCCTCCGTCCATGTACAGAACTCATCGACTTCGTTCAACAATTCTTGACACTGTTTGGGATTACGTGTAAGTATTGCAAGGTCGTCCGCAAAGGCCAAGATTGACTCAGTGTACTTATTGTTGATTTTAAACCGGTAGCCCCATTTCTTTTCACGGGATATTAATTTGTCTACTAAAATATTTATAACTATATTAAATGCTATTGGTGATAAGCAGCACCCTTGGAATAGTCCTACATTGTATTCAAGTGGTTTTGTGTATTCCTTGTTTACTGCTATGACGAATTTTAAGTGGCAATAATAAGAATTAATTATGTCAATAATTTCAGCAGGAAAGTTATACCATTTTAGGGCAAATATCATAAGTTCATGCTGGACAGAACCAAACGCGTTCTCTAGGTCTATCCAGCAGACTGTAATTTGCCTCTCATGTGTTCTGGCATCTTTCAAACTTTCTGCTAGTAATGTATTGTGTTCCAGGCATCCAGAAATACCAGGCAAGAACCCTTTCTGGTGATTGGGCCTGAAATACCTATTGCTGGTCATAAATGTGGTCATTTTGTTTGCAAAATACTGAAAAAGATTTTAGAAATTGTATTGGTTAGGGCTATCGGTCTGGTGTCTTTGGGATGAGTTACTTCCTGCTTTTTAGGGATGAGGACAAAATTGCTCTTCCAAATGCTACTGGGACTTGCTTTCTTGACCAGATCTTAATGAATATATTCAAGATATGTTTACGAACTGATGGACACTTTTATACACTATGTAAGGAATGCCATCTGGGCCAGGAGCTGATTTAGTAGTTTTCTTTTTAATTTGATAGTTTACTTCCTCTTCACTAGGTGGGGTGCCTTGAAAGCCTGTCAGAGGATCATTAGGTCTTTGGATGTTTGGTTCTACGTACGAGCTCCCGCGTTTAGGCACTTCGTATGTGCTTTTAAAGTGATCGTAAATTTGCGCGTTAGTCAAGATAAGCTTTCCATTTTGCTCCCTGAAAATATTTTTGGAGTATTGAAAAGGGTTTTTATCAAAGTCTACTTCGTGTTTAGCTCTGTTAAAATTATCACGATTTTTACTAATTTGAAGCGATATTCCTTGTATTAATTTAAGGATTGATCTTAGAGCCCTGGACAGTTGGTGACTTAGATGGTTATCGCCCATGGTTTTAGCTACACGAAGACGTTTTATTAACTCTCTTTTCTTCCTCCGCAATTTCATTTTGAACATATTTTCCTTGCTATTTTGAGCATAACAAGTTGATGGTGGGTAATGTTCCGACAAGTATGTATATATGGTGTCCTGGAAATTTTCTACTTGGCTGTTTAGGTCTTGTTTTGGCCCAGGATGTTCTAATAAGATCGCCAAGTTTTCGTCATGAACTTTCCAGGTAGAGTTTTTTAAACTGGGAATGCCAAGACGTGTCCTGATGACAATGGACTCCTGGTAGTTTTCACTCGATGGTTCACCTTGGGATATATGAGGTCAACTCTATCCATAGTGTTTGTCGAAGTACTGACCGACGGCTGTCGTGCTTCAACACCATCATGTGTCTTTAAATGCTTTTGGTACCAGGCTCGTCTCTTGTAAATTTTCCCGCACACAGGGCATCTCAAGTCCGTATTCGCGCCAGGGTCGTCATTACTATCACACGGTGGACAGATCTTCCGCCCCGCCTCTCGGACTGTCCCAGGGGTATTATTCTTATTTGGACTTTTAGCGATTAAATTCCCGGGCTTGGCTTGCTAGGCCTTCACCCTCGGCTGTCTTTCCAACAGTCAGATGTCTTTCCATCCGTCAGATGTCTTTTCCACCAGCCATCTGTCTTTCCAGCGTCATCCCGTCTCTCCGGGCTGTCATTTTGTTTGAGACGATCTTCTTAGCATTCCATGGATTCACCGTGCGGGTGCCGGGTCCATCGTGTGGCAGAGAGAAAAAACTGAGTAGTTCCCGAGACTTGTGACTCGGGCGTAGGTTTAAGGGGCCCCTTCTGACGTACATCAACACTCACCTTCACCACTCGTTTTTCTCCCTGCCCAGCCAAATCTGATATGAGCCTACTAGTGCAGCTTTAGATACACGTTCTAGTATAGAACTTACAGCACTTCTGGATAAGCCAAGGTCTTTCAGTAGGTTATAGAGAGATTTTGCTGGTATACCTCTCGCTCCCACTTCTACAGCGTATAAACTAACTACATAGCCGTTTTTGTTAATTCGTTTAGGAGGTCGTAATACTTATTTTGTTTCATCGCGTGGTCTTTAGGTATATTAGTTTCCCACGGTACGGTAAGTTCTACAAGGACTATGCGTTTCGTAGCTCTAGAAAAAAGGAAAATGTCCGGTCTGGATGACGAAACACCCACATCCTCTGGGATTTTGTAGTGCTTTTCATACGTGTCCATTAAAATAGTCCAATCAGGTGCTGTACCCAGGATTGAGTAAGGCTTGTTCCTGGAGTTTGAAGTTGAGCCTTCTTTTACAAAGTTAATTTGTCTGTTGTTTGTCGTCAATCCCTTTTGGGCTCTAGCTACCGAAAGGCTCATGGCTTCACGTATGATTTCAAGTACTCTGTCATGACGCCGTGAGTAATGACCCCCATTAAGGAGCACCTTGCATCCCACCAATATGTGCCTTGCTGTACATATCGCCTCTCCACAAGTATAGCAACATGTAAAAAAAACGTAATTCTAAACCTATACAATGGAGAAGCTTAGATTTGAATTTCTTATAAAAGCCAAACCGGATGATAATAAAACAAACATGTATGCCATAACCTCTATTACGGATACACAAAACCAAACTTTTGTCGTGCCCAGGGAGTATCAATCAATACATTTACACAAAGAAATATTAAAGCATGAAATATTTGAAAAAGTGAAAAAATCTCTCCAGAAAAGACACGATAAGAGACAGGTTTGGATAACATTAACCAAGGAAATGAAATCAACTTATCTAGATGATGGTAACATGCAATTTGATGGGTTTTTACTTGAAAAGTTGGAACAAAATCATGAGTCGTCATCAACAGAACCAACATTGTTAAAAAAAACAGAAAATAAGATGAGGTTAGTAGCAGAATTTTCAATTGAGAAGTTTTCAAGAAATACAACTAATGTTAAACAGTGGCTAAATATGTTTGAAAGTGAATGTGCACGTTTACAAATAGATACAGATTTACAAAAAGTAGAAATTCTGAAATTACTACTGGAAGATACTTGTATAGATTGGTACACCTCAATGATTATCAAATATACTATCGATTCAGATTGGTCTCTGTGGAAGAAAAGTTTAAGTGACACATTTGCTGATAAAGGCTGGTCACCAATCAGGTATGCTGTGAATTTTAAATATATACAAGGATCAATGTTAGAATATGCCCTTAAGAAGGAAAGACTGTTGCTTGAAATAAACAAATCATTAGATACACAAACCCTGATTTATTTGATTGCCACTGGTCTACCAAACTTCATAATGGATAGAATAGACAGAGAAAGCCTTAAAGAAGTAAATGACTTGTTTAACTGCATAAGAGGACTAGAGAGTTTGACAAGGAAAACCGATACAAAGAAAACCTTAAACTCAAGAAATAAATACAACGAACAAGCAATAAAACAAACTGAAAAAAAATCATGCAGGATTTGTGAGAATAAAGGAAAATTAAATAGATTTCATCCAGAGAATGTTTGCTGGTATAACTGTACAAATAAAACAACTGATTACAAAAGCCTTAATTCAAACTCAATTTTAAAAGTTGAGTTAAGTAATGAAGATCCAAAAAACTAAAATTCCCCCCTCTAATTGAGATTATGGTGATGTTAAATAATACATTAGAAGCCAAGGGCTGTACGACCCTGGCTCACGAATTACATTAATAAATTCGAAATTAGTTCAGGTGACAAATATGAAGCCAAGTTATTGTCATAGCACAATAAAAACAATAAGTGGAGGGGGTAAAACTAAAGGGTTAATTACACTGGATGCGGAGTTACTGCATAAGAAGATTAAAATAAATGCATTTGTCTTTGAAAATGAGAATTTTGAGTATGATCTAATACTAGGATTAGATTCAATACAGAAATTTGGATTGACTCATGATGAGAATTTAAATATCCAAGTACAAAAAACAAACAATCTTCAAATGGTTAGTATGTTTGAAAATAGACAGAAAGAAAACATGGAAATAAATATAAAAGAAAATGAATATACAGTAAACTTTAATGAAGGTATAGATACAAGAAATTTTAATATAGATACAGAATACTTAAATACTGATCAAAGAAAACAAATAAACATAATGTTGGATAACTATACAGAAATTTTTGCTAAAAATAAATATGACACTGGAAAAGTCAAGAAGTATGAGGCCTGTATAGATTTGCAAGTTGAAAAATATTGTTATAAGAGGCCATATAGATGTTCAGTCCAAAATAGGATAGAAATAGAAAATCAAATCTCACAACTTTTAAAACATGAATTGATTGAGGAATCTTACAGTCCATTTGCTGCTCCTGTTACCCTAGCTTTTAAAAGGGACGAAGGAAAAAAAAAAGTAGATTGTGCATAGACTTCAGAGATTTAAATAAAATAATTATACCTCAATCACAACCATTTCCTCTCATAGAGGACTTAATAACAAAAACAAGAGATTGTAATTATTTTACAACGCTGGATATAAATTCTGCGTTTTGGTCAATTCCTTTAAAAATTACAGACCGACACAAGACTAGTTTTGTAACTCAAGAAGGTCATTACCAATGGACTTGTTTACCCTTCGGCCTGAAGACAGCACCAGCCATATTTCAGCGGATTTTGGGAAATATTATAAGAAAACATGGTCTGACAGGATTTGCAGTGAATTTCATAGACGATATACTGACTTTTTCAAAAACGTTCGAAGACCATATCATACACTTAAAAAATTGCTCGAGGCTATCCGAGAAGAAGGTTTCAGGCTAAAATTAACAAAATGTAAGTTTGCATGTGAATCGGTTAAGTATTTAGGTCATATATTACAAAAAACACGATCACACCTCTGAAAGACAATTTGAAATCAATAAAAGATTTCCCTGCACCTCAAAATAGAAAACAAGTACGTCAATTTTAGGAAAAATCAATTTTATGGAAAATACATCCCAAGTGTCTCAATAGTTCTTGATCCTTTACATAAATTACTAAGAAAAGATCAGAGATTTAATTGGACAGAACAGTGTGAGGATGCATTTCGGAAAGTTAAAGAGTATCTATGTTGCAAACCAATACTAGCCATTTATGATCCACAAGCACCAATATTTATTTACACTGATGCCAGTGCCTTAGGAATCGGAGCAGTTCTTAAACAAATTCAGCACAATGGCGAAGAAAACCAGTAGCATATTTTTCTAAAAAATTAATGAATCACAAAAAAAAAAAAAGCTATATTTTTGGAATGTTTAGCCATAAAGAGAGCATAAAGTTCTGGCAACACTGGTTGATTGGAAACTATTTTACTGTCTATACAGATCACAAACCTCTAGAGAAGTTAAATATAAAAATAGACCAGACGAGGAATTAGGTGATATGTCACATTATCTGTCACAATATAATTGTGAAATAAAATATTTTCAGGAAAAATAATACAGAAGCAGATTGTCTCAGCAGAAACCCAGTATTGGACATTGATGCAAATAATGAAGACAACTTAAGAACGGTAAATATTATTGATATTCATGACATTAAATATGACCAAGCACAAAATTTGAAAATAAAAGAACTTGAACAGAATATTATCCTAGAAGATGGAATTTATTATAAAAAAGTGGGAAAAATAGGAAAAAATTGTTCTAAGTGAAGATTACAGTAAAACTATGATAAAGAAAGCTCATGAAAATATTGTCATACTGGAATAAATCAAACAGAATCTAAAATAAAACCTTTTATACTGCACCGAATCTGTCAGAAAATATTAAAAATATATGCAAAACTGTGATATATGCATAAAAATAAAACAAGATTAAATAGAAAATATGGATTTATGTCACAATTAGGCCCAGCTAATAAACCCTTTCAAATAATGTCACTGGACACAATAGGAGGATTTGGGGTCAAAGATCAACAAAAGGTATTTACATCTGCTAGTGGACCACTTCACTAGATTCGCATATATCCTATGTTCTAAGAACCAACATGCTCGAGACTTTATCAAACTTATAGAAAAAATTCCTAAAGAAGAAACAATAGAAATCTTACTCTCTGATCAATATCCAGCTTTTAATTCGATTGAGTTCAAAATTACCTAAAAACAGGAATATTCAATTAATACTGACAGCAGTTGATGCACCATTCTCAAACGGTTTAAATGAAAGGTTAAACCAGACTTTGGTAAACAGAATACGATGTAAAATGAATGAATCTAAAGAAAAACAAATTGGTCAAAAATAGCTGAAGAATGTAGGAATAGATACAATGAAACGAATCATTCTGTAACAGGGTTTTCTCCTAAATATTTGCTCTCTGGTGAGTCTACAGACATGTTACCACATGAAATAAAAGAAAAAAAGTTTGGAAGAAGATCGGAAAATAGCACTCCAAAGATCAATAAAATCACATGATTATAATAAAACTTTATTTGCCAAAAATAGATTACAACACGAATTTCAAAAAGGAGACAAGGTATATGTTGACTATGGAAACAAATTAAACAAAAAAAAGATGGACGAAATTAGAATTGGTCCCTTTGAAATTGAAGAAAAAATATCAGATTCAGTTTTTAAAATAAATACCGGTCGTGGTACAAGATCTATTGGATTATATCATGTCACAAAGCTCATTCCTCTGCTTGTTAATTCTTAGATCACGCAGCTAAATTTTACTCAACTTTAGTTGAATAAAATTGCATTTCAAAGGGGGGTGATGTAAGCTTTGTGTTGACGTTGACACTGACATTGACATCTCGGTATGTATGAGAAAAGACAAGAGAGATCCACGAGTGCTAATTATGTAAAAAATAACGTTTTCTTTCAAAAAGTGATATTACAGTTATTCTTTATACTTTAAAACTCAATTACATTTGTGCATTTGTTTTAATTCAAAAGTGAAGAGAGAATTCAAATTTGTTATAGAAAGTAAAGCATGGACATTTAATTGTCGATTCTCTGTTTTAGGTTTGTACTCATTTTATTAGTTGATGTTTGTTATGTAAAACTAACTTGTATTTCATAAATAAATCTCTGTTTTAGATGAATCACATTGTGTTATGCTTTAACAAGAAGATAAATCCGATCTTATATAAATATATAGCGCGAAATACAATTTATGAGCAATGTCTAATTGCCTTATTGTTTTTTTTTACATTTGTGCCGTTAAATGAAATCAACAAAATTCAAGTTTTATGAACCGCAGGAAATCGACTTGACAATGAAAAGAATCGCGTTTGTGTTTTTATGAGAATCCCTATTCACTCTACCTACACTTTGACTCGATTCGTTTGACATTTGTACAGTACAATGAAGGTGCGAGGTTAAAATGTTACATTTCCTGTGTGTCGTGTGTGGGAAGAAATGTGCTTATACCTAAAAATTACTTCATTTAATTAATACTAATATGTAAACGTAATGTCATAGAAAGCCTTTCGTAAACCCAATCAATAAATGTTACATCTGAAATGATCGAGTATCTTCAGCCCCAATCTCAGGTCGGCGGTCAGACGCGGCGAGTGGCTGGCCCCCCGGCCGGTTTGCATAAGCCGCCCGATGTAATTTGTTACCCACCGGCATCGACATTATCCTGTAATAGTTTTTGTGCTCCTTTATTACTTACCTTCTTTATCTTCGACACGTCCGATTCTGTTCTTAATATGGTGTTTGTTTGTTTTTGAGGAGCTTTTTAACAACGTACCTCGAATTCATCAACAGCTGTTGTATTAGCAATCTGTTGTGTAAGAAATGTCTACTGAAATTTTATTTATTCATACATTATGTACCTACTTTACGGTAGGGGCCTAAATCATCTGGAATATTTTTAGACTTTTATCAGTCTATGGATAATTTGGATATACCTACTAATAGTAGTATGTAGTATATGATGGTGTAGCGTAGGTCTTCATTGTTTGTTAAAAACCCTGTCCGGTGTTACTTACTTGATGACCCGTCTGGGTTGTTTTTATAGGCTTAAATTTGAGCGCAGTCTTCCCTAATGATGGCGTGTTACTCTTATTTTCGGTCTATTTTTTTCTTACTAAATTTTAAAAATAAAAGTAAAATAACCATTTGATTGGTGATAAAGGTATGTGTGTGTAGTACATTAATAAAAACATTAAATACGGTTAATTTCGTGCGCCAAATCGTTGAGAGTCGAGAGTTGTTCCCTTTAAAGTATCAAAACAAACTCACATCGCCAAATATGCCGTAACATGGAAATTACATTCCTCAAACAGATATTAATTTCATAAGAAGCTTAAGTTCTGATCGTAACATACTCGTATGAGTACAACATCTGTCTGGCTGGATGCCCGCAGGAAAGTAAAGAGTTGATCGTTTTTGAAGTGAAAACTTCTTATGGCGCACCACAGACTGATTTTTCGTGGGCTGTGAATTGAATTCTAGCGTCACGCTCGGGAATGATAAATCTTCGGGTCAACTCGGGATCATGGCCATTGTCCATCTAGAAATGCGTCAGCATTTCCCCATTGGCCATCTAGAAATTACAATTAGTCATTGGCCGTCTAGAAATGCGTAAGCATTTTTTATTTCATACTCATGATCACGCTCTCCGGTTTCACCCGCGTAATTTACAAAGTAAGCTATCAAATTTTTAGTTTTCACTTCTGTTGGCATTTTCTATGACTGCCAATATTTTTTTTTTATTTCAAGAGTCTTTACACATTGGCGAGTTTATCGGTTTGATTTTGTAAGATTTATAGAGATGTTGGGAGATCTGATACCTCACGACAACTTCATTAGAACAATAATGGAAGGTAAATTAGAAGGGAGGAGGAAGAGAGGTAGACCTAGGAGAAGTTACATGAACCAAGTGAAGGAGAAGATAAATGTAGTGTCGTATCAGGAAGTCAAGGAGAAGGCGGAGTGTAGAAGTACATGGAAAGAACTCCACCGACAAGAACTCTTAAATTATAAATGAATGAATAGGGACGTATAAATGAAGTGGAGTTTAGGTCGAGCACGAGCGGAGCCGGCGGGCGCCGCTAGCGGCACAGATCGCGTGTAATGATGTGCGGCCTCATTAGCATTCATACTCCCCCGCGTATTTCGAGACACGTCTTTTGACGCGCCACATCCGCCGGTAAACAAATTAGCGCACACTCCCGCACTATCGGCAAACGCGAGCTCGCGATACTGCGCACATGTACATCGACATTATGAAATCAATCCGAGAGCTCTATGAGCTCACGGACAAAGGCACGGAACAATGTTAAGAGCAATACTTGAAAATCAGAATTCCGGAGATTATTGAAATTAAAAAATATAGACACATTTCTTCTGATTTTTTGTGTTCCGTACGCAAAGGGTAAAATTATCGGAGTCTATTACTTCGCTGTTCGTCTGACACCAGACTGTATCTCATAGACCGTGATAGTTAGACAGTTGAAATTGTCACATATTTCACATGTTATGTATTTCTGTTGCCGCTATAACAGCATATAATTAAACAGAATAAAATAAAAAAAAATTGTGGTATCATGGGACAGCAGGTAGGAACAAAATTCCTTTGTATAACGTAGAATGTTGCTATGTTCAATGTTGCCAATGAAATTACAGGGCATATCTCATATACATATATCTGGGTGAGAACCGCAGTGCAGTGCTAGGCAATGATTAGGACTCCTTGGTCACATGGCTGTGTGTGTGTGTCACTGTGTTGTTATGGGCATGCATGTTGCTTACCATCAGGCACATGATCTGCATGACTCATCACTCTGTACTATAGAAAAAACCACATAATTTGCAAAAAATAGCATAATATTATTAGTTATTGTACGATAATCAGAAAAATAAAGTTGACATCACTGTTAGTTATATATTTTTCTCACGGTCTCACATTTTTTCAGTTCAGTCGCGTAGAAAATCCCTCTCTCCTGCGAGGCTGCCGTCAGGAACTCCGTTCCAACATTGAAAGGGCGTCCAGACACCAGACTTGATTGTTTTTGCTCGATATTGATAACGGCAACAAGAAGTCGCTCACAATATATAGTTTAATATTAACTTGAAAAATAAATGGCTAAAATAATAAAATCAATGTTATTAAGGGGCTTAACAAAGTTTATTGAAGGGGTCCCATACAACAGACATGACTTTTTACCGTTTCTTATTAATAACTAGCGGCGCCCCGCGGTGTTGCCCGCGTAGTACCCGTTCCCCTTATTTTGCCGGGATATGCCTACCTATATTCCAAATTTCAACCCGATCCGTTCAAAAAGACGTTACGTTACGAGATGATTGAGCAACAAACACCCAAACATCGACGTTTATAATATTAGTGAGATTGTACGGAACCGCGAGTCCGATTCCTATTATAAACTCCAGACGAAAATGAAACACCGTATTATGTTTAATATCTGAGAAGCTGCACAACTGACTGTGAACTATTCTGTTCGTGCCGGTCACAATCAATTATTAATTTTTGAGGTGTTGTTTAAACATTATAGTTAAACAACTATGATGTTTTAAAAAACCTTGATTTGTGTAACATACAACAAATAATATTACTAGTATTCCGACGATTTACCAGCTTCTCTGTAATTTCCGGGGTTAAAATACTTTTATTCTTCGATATCAGAGATACGTACCAAACCTCCAGTCGATCCCTGTCTCAATTACTGAAAAAATACGGAATCAATATTTGTAAAGGATCGTGAAGACGAAGGCAATTTTTTGGAACGACTTCGGAGAATTTAAGCACCTAATTATTACGACAGCATGACGGTTTTGATGATTTGATGAAAATAATTCAATTCACGTCTGACAATTCGCTATAACAAGAACAAAATTAAAGTTTTTGACTAACCCCCGACTACCTCAGATTTGTTATCCGTACAACAAACATTCCACTAGTCAAGCCCTTTCATTTGATACCCATATTAAGGGAGTTGTGAAAAAAGAAATGTATTTCCCATTTTGTGGAAGCGGCCATCTTGGATTTGAAATTTGTTTTAGTGCAATGTATTCTACTAGTCAAACCCTTTCATTTGATACCCATATTGAGGTACGTTGTGAAGGAGTATTTTGTCCGCCATTTTTTGGCGCCGGCCATCTTGAATTTATATTAACCAAACATAGCTAAGAACATCCGCACGGATATTAACTTTCAAATAAAAAAACCGCGTTGAAATCGGCTCATCTGTTTGAGCTCTACAGTGCCACAGACAGACACACACACAGACAGACAGACAGACAGATATCGACGTCAAACTTATAACACCCCTTTTTGGTCGGGGGTTAAAAATAGCTACTGACGACACGTAAGTGAACCGAGATAAAGAATTGAAATTGGGAATACGGGTAAAACAGATAAATACCAACAGAACCCTTTCAGCGGCCATTAAGGAGCAATTTACACACGGGCTACATAAAAATCGCATCAAAAACCTTATCGAGTAAGTGGCGAAGCCCTGGGGGCTATCCGTTCCGGGCGGCGGCGACACCTGGGGGGGAGTACTCCGACACTCTACGCTACCTCGCGTGGATCAAACGCGCCGAGGCAAGGTCGTGGCTCACTTGTTCTGCACTACTGCTATTGCTGAAAAATAACCATTCAGTTATGATCCTAAACTAGTGCACCTCAAACGCGCTTTTTGCTTTAACGTTATCTTTGTGAACTGTCACACCATTGTGACAAGTTCTCATTCATCGGATTGCTAATTTTTGTTTGTTTGACCATCATTACTGAGTGGACTACGACCTTTATTCCAAACATTCTTGCGTAGTATTCGTAGTGTTTTGTTGTACTACGCGACGTAACTACACTACGAGCCTTATTACTGGGCGTAGGGCTGCTACGGCTGAACTCTGTAGTAAGCAAGGTAACGTAGCGCTACGGCGTAGGGATCTATGACAATCTTAGTACGTGACATGATTTAGCCAAGAAATACATAAATTCATGCGTAGTATAAAGACCATCGTTTTGTTTGTTATGACCCTTTGAAAACCTTTGACTCTTAGAGAAAGCAAAACTAACATATCTAGACTATATGATAACGCAGGTGTGCCGTATGGGAGTGAATGATACTCTGTATTACAATTATAAAGAGAGAACTGGTTTGTTTCTTCGGGACCACTGTACCGATATCAATATATGTTTAATTATATAGAAAACATGCCGTAGTACAAAGGCCCTTTTTATGCTAATAAAGAAAAAGTAGGTAAAGCTGCAACCATATTCGTTGATTCGCCAACAAGTCTCGCCTTCTCGAGATAAATTGTTTGACCACCGCATTGCTAGTCTAAAAATAGGAGAGTAATTGGTTAATCAAACCAATCAGAAGACATTAGAGAAGTATTTATTTGTTAGTTTAATGAAACTAATAGATAATTGTTGTAATTTTAATAATAAATCATAAACTGAGATTCCCGACCGTGATTTTAGAATCTAGCAATTAGACTACTTTAAAAATGTACTGAATCCCGGGCCTCGCTCCGTCGCGTCGCCCCCCCCCCCGCGGCGTGTCGCGCGCCGGTCCCGGGACTTTCGGGACAAATATTAATCTGTCCCATATTTGTCCCAATTTTACGAGCGTCCCATTCCCGCGGCAGTAAAGCCACACATAAACACATGAACACATAAACACGCGCCGCGCGCGGAATGCCCCGAGGTGCCTTTTACTGCAGATAAAACTTTAATAATTATGTTTTTCTTCCTGAAGGGGTCTTGCGGGGGCAGGGGGGGCTGTCGTCACGGCGACTAGTTTTTCCTATAAATAGTTCGGTAACTATGTCCGCAAACTACTAACTTACTTATTATTTAAAAAAACAGGTATCTACTTTCCCTGACTAAACAATTGACATCAATTTTAAAATTAAACTCACACACTTTAGCAAGTTCCATTAAAAAACTGACCCCATTAACCCAACCCAACTTACATGTCATTATAAGGAAAAAATTACTAAACGTGCGAAATAGACAATTTAAGAACAATTTCTTTTTTTTACTTAATAAAATAATGTATTCAGACAATTTGAAATGGGAAAAAAGATACAAAAGCATAATAAACAGCTGCGACTCAGAGCATTCCCTCGCAAGGAGAGAGTCAAGGACGTAACCCACCACGCTGGCCGATCGTATTAATTTATTTATTAATCGTACTAAAACTGAATCATATTTTTCAATATCCGTAGCTCGAGTGTGAATGTAAACCATATACAAAAAAATATACCCGTTCCCCGAAAAACGTAAGCGTGGTCATTACCGGCAGCCGTTTTGCATAAACCTGTGTAAAATACATTGAACAATTTTATTAAACACCACGGATCACTCCGATTGTTGTTAGTTGCTGGCAACAAGACAGGAGCTGCTGACATCCTGAGTGGGAGTGCCGGGACTCGGGACTCGGGACTCGGGACTTGGGACTCGGGACCCGGGACTCGAAACAGCGAGATAGCCGGAAAGGTGATTTAATTAAAAACTAACACCGACTCATGAATAAATCCGCGACTAATTATTATCTTCCCAACTTTTTCACTTAACAAACAAAACACGTAAACGAAAAGAGAGCTTATGGGGAAAATCTAATACGTTTTAGAATAATGGCTAATCTCTATTAATAAGAGATGTGGTCTGTCTTTAAACATTTTATTTATAAAAAAACTAGCGGCCTGTCCCGGTTTCCCTCGGATAATAACCTAGATACCAACTGCAGCTCCATCGGCCGGGCTGGTTTGTGAATCTAAACCACCCAAGGCCCTATCCAAACGTATACAAAAAAAAACATTCAAATCGGTCGAGTCGTTTAGGAGGAGTTCACCTACATCGAAAAGTGGCATTGATTTTTAACACATAGATCGGTGTCACGTTGTGTATTTGCCAAAAACAACTCCTGAACTGATTTTAATCAAACTTTGCACACTGTGTGCAGTTTGATCCGACTCCAGAGATTTATAAATCTCTTTATATAAAAACGTTATGTTGGTTTGTGTACGCTCCAAAAACTCAAAAAGAAAAAGTTCTGCAACGATCGAGCTGAAATTTTTGAATGATATATAATCCGCATCAAGGATTGTTTTTGAGGTGACAACGTCTTATAAATTGGTTTGCCGGGTGACACTTCAAGAAACTGCGTTACGCTCCGCTCACGTTATGCGCTCACAACGAGAGCGAGTGAGAGGCACGCGTCCCTTCCACTCGGGCATGGTTAGCCCGCCTAAGAGCGAGAGAGACAGACATAAAAAGTGAAAGGCACGCGTCCCTTCCGTAAAATTATTTTACCACTCAAAGTCGTTGTCACGTAAAACTTTCGCCCGTATACCGACTTTACAGGCAACCAATTTTTTTTTGCATCACAATGTGCCACAGTGAAGCGTGGCAGGGTACAGCTAGTATATACATAGTTTATAGGTATAGTTTGTAGCTCAATACATGGAATAACAACCTTTCCGGCGTCAGCTAGTTCGAAATGTATTTGAGTTAAATCCGCCGCCCTGCACCGCCCCGACCACTCGCTGGTAGCCGTCAGGGACTGGGTGAACGGTCCACTCCATAAAACGTGGAGGGCATATCATAAGCCCATATCATAATTTATTCATCTATTATTATTTATTCTATTATTATTAGATTGCTAATTTATATATGTTAATTTTGAATTTGATTAATGCATGTAAAAATCTGGAAAATAAACTGTTTAATTTAATTTCATATCGTAGCCAGCATTCCTCTGCTCACTGCCCTCTGAACCCTCGTCGTGTGAGGTGTAGGTTGTCTTTTTGTCCGACTTATTCTATGTACGTAATACGTATTTATAATTATTTTTGAATTTAGGGCTGTATCCTTTCACTGTGCTGTTATGGGCAGGCATGTTGCTTGCCATCAGACACATGCCCTGCTCATCTCGTCCCTATAAAAAAAGCAAATTTTAAGGAAATTAACAATAAAAGCCACAACTACAAATACAGTATTAAGTAAAGTAAAGTCTATAAGTTTTTTTTTAAACTGCGCTCGGTACCCAGAGATCTAAGATCTTATATCTCTAAGCCCTGTAATTTCTCTGGATACATTGCCCTTCAAACCGGAACACAGTAATGTTAGCACATTTCTGCTTGGCGAACTGGCAAAGCTGTGGTACTTCCCCCAGGCAGACTCTGCCAAGAGTCCTACCACTACAGAAGTAAAGTAAAATATTTTAATTTCAATTTATCCACTTCCGTATGGTTATTATATTATTTTGTTTACAAGATCAGATCTGGCATGTAAATGAAGGCTCGTAGTTAGCAGCTCGTGCGTTCCACTATTCTGATGTGTTTGCCGTGTCGACGTGTCGTCGTTGCTCCGATTTGCCGCGATATTTAAATAAATGTAATATTTCGTCATGGGTCCAGTAGTATATAGCAAGCCACCAGAGTCCATCAGGATGGCTCCCAGCCATAACAGTTCCAAGCACCGGCTTGCCGGCTTCAGCGCTGGCTTGTCGAATACTCGTTTTATGACTTTAATTATTTTTTACAATTGTATTTTTTTTTGGGTTTAATTATAATCGCTTATTTATTAATTAGATGTGACGAGTAAATTTGATTTACCAAATAAATCTTTATACATAAAAATGTTATGTTGGTTTGTGTACGCTTCAAAAACTCAAAAAGTTCTGCACCGATCGAGCTGAAATTTTAGAATGATATGTAATCCGCATCAAGGATTATTTTTATCTAATTTTTGCATCACAATGTTCCACAGCGAAGCGTGGCAGGGTACAGCTAGTTATATATAAATGTCGGTGGAAAATTCACACACAACACCATCTGACCCCAAACTAAGCAAAGCTCATACTATGGCGATCAGGTAGCTGCTATAATACTCACATAGTTTTAAATACATATTTGTTATACAAAGTAACACCCAGACACAACTAATGTTTGAATTCATCACACAAATATTTGCACTGGGTTCCCACCCAGTGCCAGTGCCAGTCGAACCCACGACCTTCGGCTTCGCACGCAGAGCTACTACCCACTAAGCCACGAGACCAGTCATAAATGTGCCAGTGTGCCATGGCTATATAGTTTGTATTTGTACTGTATGTACTTGAGCTAAATTTTCGATGACCAAGAATCGAAACGATAACAACTTAACTTTACCTACGACTGAGAGTGTCTTGGGTTGTAATAATGCTGAAGCTCACATTGAAGTCTCAGGGGTTTGCGTCATCGACATGTGAATATAGCGGCGTAGCGTGGGAGCGGCGGTGGAGCAGCGAATGGATACGTGAAATCTTGGGAGTTCACGACACTGAAATGCGTAATGATGCATCTGCAGCTTGAGGTATAAAGGTGATGTATTGTGTATTAAGTTTTCATTTCCATCGGCAGTCCCTATGAGAGCCAACTTTTATTGTTTTTGTCATTGGGCTCGGCAACTACTGAATGAATGACGTCAGCCGCTTTATTATTTTTACGGGTTTTCTTTTACGTTGTTATTGGCTTGTCATCGAAGTTACTCCTTGCATATTTAAAATGTTGTCACCAAAGAATAAGCATACGAAATTGAACTATCGTACCGTCGCCGTCGTGCTGTTAGCTGCGCGGGCGTGTGCTCGGCGTGCCGTCGGCTGCGCGGACGTGTGCTCAGCGTGCCGTCGGCTGCGCGGACGTGTGCTCGGCGTGCCGTCAGCGGCGCGCGACGGGCCGCCGGCGGGACGCGATGTCTTACAAAATATTTGGCCGCTGACAAACGAGCCGCGCCGGCTCATTTAAATTATTTTGAATGTATAATAAATAAGCGCTGTTTTCAGAGAATTAAACCGTCTGAATATTCGAAGAGACAGCTTTTAGTCTCATGAATTACAAAATAACGTGTCTTGACGAGCGCCGGGCGGCCGCGGCCCGCGCGTCGCGGCGGCGACCTTTCCTGCCAGTATGCTCATTAATAACCGCTTTATAATTAGCGGTATATTTGTCATTCTAATGGAACAAAGCGGAGCTGACCGGGGACTGACTCTACAGAACCGTAATCCCACCATTTTTACTGTTTGCATGTCAACTGCTCAACCACAGCGCACGTAATCCAAGAGCTAAATTGTTCTAACGAGGTGTTCTCATAATGTCATGATGCTAAATCCTGTCACATACAGTTTTAAGTTGCGCCACGGGGGCTTTTCCGTGTCATTCTGTTAAAGAAATTTGACAAAAAACATGTTAGTGTAAATAATGTATCTAACAACACATTTTTTACTCGTCAAATATTAAATCTTAAACCTTTCTTGTTCCCTGAGAGATACAATCTAGAACTTTTCAAGGTCAGAGTGAATAGGTACCTTCTAGGTCAACGTGCGTCATCTTCGACCACACCGTCGCTTACCATCGGGCGAGTTGGTGGTCAAACGCGGACCTATACGCGATAAATTATAATAATAATATAATTGTACCACATGACGAGAACCTCGTGAAAGCCGAGAAAGACAAGCTTAGCAAGTACCTTGACTTGGCTCACGAGGTTACCGCCATGTGGTATGTTGATTCGACGATCATAGTCCCAATAGTTGTGTCGGCAAACGTGTGTGTGTTCGCTATAAGGCCTTATAGCGAAAAGTCTCGACCAACATCTCAAGAGATTTTCGCTAGACGGTTGGATTAAGGGCCAGATGCAGAAGGCAGTAATTCTTGACACAGCGCGCATCATCAGGAGGTTCCTCAGTCTGCAGCCCTAACCACTAACTTGGGCCCTGCCCCGCTGCTGGCGGCAAACTAGGTTTAGGTTTTTATAATGTTTTTATCTTATTTTATATAAATATTGTAAAAACTTAGACTTAAGGAAATAAATAAATACGCATAAAATTAAATAATATAAATGTTTACAACATTTTTTTTTTACATTTAGATGTGTTATAGGTTATATATTTTCAGCTAATAACAACATTATTTCATGTTATGACGATTCACTACATCGTTAATTACGGGATTCGGAATAAATTGATAAATATATCGTAATTAGTAATTTTAGTGTTATTAAGTCTTTTTTCGAAGGTTTTGATATCTCATATTATTTACTAACGTTTCGATTTTCATTTCAGCTGTGAATATCTAATTTGTGAGGGGCCATCTGTGAGAGTCCACGTCTAGATGTTTCATAAGCGTTGAGTATTGTGAATTCCTCGTTTTTCGTTTAAGGGTAAGAGGTAAAGCCTCAATTGACCAGTTGTCACATAAAACAGCCCCTATTCAGTGAATAGGGAAGATACAGAAAGTAACCCGTGCATTATAGATGAGGCTTCAAGTACGGATACTTTCCTCCGAGCGAGTACGTCCATCAGTTCACCCGGCTGCCACCGACGCATGCGTCATGAGCGGAGATCAAAGGCATTAAGCCGACAGATTCAATAATATATTCATAGCAGATAAACGGCTCGTTGTAATCCGGAGTTTATCTTATAAGAGAGTTCGTAAAAATAGTCTATATTTAACGTGACCGCGCGTGGCTTATGTTTGACGGTGGTTCTGAGCTTAGTGTGTAAACGAGATGTAATGCTATCAGCTGAAATGCTAATCTCTTAAAAACTCAGTGTAGAGAGGTATACCCGTCACAAAAAAATACTTTTCATCCCCCCTCTTGCTCTGCTCAAGCTCTTCTTGCTCTAAACTAAACAGAGATTATTAAAAAACCAAGCGTGTTAGTAGATGAGTTGGCTAACAGGAAAATCTACCTTTGGATTTATACTGAAATTGATTTCTTGCGCCGATATCCGCAGTTTTACAGTTAAGTATAGGAATCAAAACTCAAAAGTCCGACTGCACAGTACGGATTCTTGACCGAATTTACAAACATGAGGTCATAGGTTCGAATCCCGCCTGCACCTAACATCAAAAATAGCTCTGGAGCACATGGTGTCGTCCACCAAGCAGCACTCGGCACTCGGGATGTGACGTCACGTCGACGGAAAAATCGTACAATGAATGAAGCGATGTCACTCGAAACTTCTCAGCACTGTATCTGCCTATTTTTAACCGACTTCAAAAAAAGGAGGTTTTTCAATTCGACCGTATGTTTTTGTTTGTAAAAATTTTTTTACAAATAAAACATATTTTTTTAATCTAAATGACAGACCAATTTGTTTTTTTAGTCATCATGCCTTTTGAAATAAAACCAATATTGTTAGTAGACTGTTGTATAATATTTGGTTTCGCCTGTGCTGCGCGGCACACATATATTACAGAGGCAGTATGAGCGGGTCCGCTGTCACATCCATCAGCGCGACAAATGGGCTGCATCCTGCGCTACTGGGGCCGCTCTCTGTTCATTGATGTAATACGTTACTACAGCCACATGTTTTGTTTTAACCATTATAGGTTCCCACTTGACCGCCATCTCGCCTGAGGTTTAAACGTACTGGGATCTTCGATGGAGCGTGCTTACCTAGAAGAGAGCGATTCAATCTCAATTTGGCAACACCAAAATTGTAACTATCAGGAAAAACCCGTTCAGACCACGTTCTAGACGTTCATATCACAAATGTATCATAACCTCTTCGTTAAGTCTTTGGAACGTCAACCATGAAACGTAATATTTTAATTTAATACTTTATCTAAGCTCAATGGCTCTATCCAAAATCCTAAAAGCACATGTAAATGGATGAAATGCACTGAACGACCCGCACTTAATTAGCTAATCCCATATTGGCCCAGTATTGAACCGTGTAATGCATTCCGGCGCGGCCGACGACCCGCGATGGACTCACGGCTGTGAAACGAACACAGGCCATTGTTTTCTCATCTCGGGCATCTCATCATGTTTAAAAATTCATTAAGTATATTGTATTATCAACTTTTCAACAAAATACTCATATTCCTTATTAAGTAACAAAATTATTTACGTATCAGGTATTTTAATTGCAAATTATAGTTGTATATTTGCTATTAAGTAAGCAGAATAATAATAAACATTATTGTACCACGCACATCCCATAGTCTATAGTTTTACAATCCAAGAATATCTGTAGAACGTCCGCTCGGCCAGGCAGCCTTCTGGCGATATTTAAAACAAGCCAGGCTTGGAGCAGTAGTGATATCTTTTGGTAGATTATTATATACCGTGGGTCCCGTGACATAAGACAGTTTATCAAACTTCTCTTAGGTCCCAGGAGTATGTTGGAGCTGCCCTCACGTCCTGTGGGCTTTGTGTGAAGTTCGCCATGTAGGGCAACGTAATATTAAACAATTTGGGATGTGACCGTATTTCTGAATAATGAAAAATCTAAAGAAAAAAGGTTTTCGTTTAATTGCGCGTGGCACACAAAAGCTTAGTTAAAATCTATACTAATATTATAAAGCTGAAGAGTTTGTTTGTTTGTTTGTATCTCGGAAAGTACTGGTCCGTATTTAAAGATTATTTTTCTATTGGATAGTCCATTTATCGAGGAAGGCTATAGAACATAACGCTACTATTAATTGAAGCGGAGCATGAATCAAGAATGTAACAAAATTGGGAAAAAACTTTCCTTTTTCAGAGTTTTCGTACGTTTCGTGCTTTGACATGACACATGACAGCATGTGTCTAAGATTGCGTCACTGAATTTCAGTAATCTGTGCATTGAATATAAACCTTTCCTAATGAAATTTGTTTCTAAATCTGAGTTGGTACGACCAATTTCCGACAGGTGACGTAGAAGGTAGCTGAAGAGGTGTTTTGTTTGAAAGCGATATTCTCAGTAATGACTGAACCGATTTCAGTCATTCTTTCACCGTTGGATATGTACGGGATCCTGATGAGTGCTATATAATGTACCACGGGCGAAGCCGGGGCAGACATCTAGTAACATATATTTTGGGAACCATACTACACTATGGGAGCTACACAGGCTAAATACATTTTATTATCAATGCTGTACATCTTTAGTATTAAAATTAACGTGGTTGTTACACATATTTAATTGGATAACGGGACTCTTACGTACATACGGTCGGTCAATCCGTCTCGAGTTTCGGCCGCGTCCGACGGCCTTTTTCAAGGAGAGTGCACGCGCGCGACGGCTGCCCGTTTGGCACATGCCCGTTTGGAGTGCTAAACGGTCAGCCGTCGCGCGCGCGTGCACTCTCCTTGAAAAAGGCAACTGCAAGGAATACATCATTTTGTCTATCTGGATGATTGATTGCCCTAGCACGGATAGCCAATACGATCTGAAACGATGTTAACCGACCTCGAAAAAGGAAGTTAATTTTAGCAATTGTGAACTTATTTTGTTTATACTTTTTTATAATGAAACCTTTGTACTTATTTGTCGCATTTTATTTGTCGAAAATGTTCAACTCCTAGGGAGGAAAAATCAAGGTAGATTGCCGCGTACTCATAGTGACGTTCCGTTCGCTCCCCGCCCGGAGATTGGACGTATGAAAAGTTGCTGATAACACAACCAAAGGTGTGTGCTATAGAATTGTGTTTCACTTAATCTGATGGCAACTATAGTTCAACAGATATGTGTGCTTAAGGTTTTTGAACAAGTTTCACATAATGTTGAATAGATTTGGACCTGAGACAGAGAATAAGTAATAGATCAGAGTTTTCCGCACGGTTCCTTTGTACCAATCGTATTCAGATGACGTGCATACTTGCTATGTCAACTGAGTGATGTGCCGCGACTTGGCCGCGACAAAAGTATAACACTTCCACAAGAGCGACAAAGAAAGAACGATCAGACTTTTGCTTTCGGTGTAAAGCGTGTGTTCCCCCGCTATACGTAGTAAATGCAAACTATTTGATTTGGGTCAATTTTATGTCAAAATAGTTGGTATTTTTTAAGTTTTACAACTATGCGAGGTTTAGTTAGTGCAAAAAATAGCAGATTTTTTTTATGAAACCTGTACTCTGCGCGCGTTGCTGCACCACCTGTTGAAATTAGTCGCACCAACTCAGACACCTTCTTCGGCTGACGCACATCTACTTTGCTAGAGATTATCACATTCTCAAATCCATAGTTTAAGATTCGATAAAGGTCATACAGACAAACATTCAATTTAATACTTATGTACATAGACATCTTAGGTAGGTACCATTACTAATGTAAATAGATAGAGGTTCCTAAGATGAACATTTTTAAAACAAAAACAACATACTTACTTCAAAAACTTTAGTAAATAAATACCATAACGTAGATAACGTAGTAGATAATTATCAGAATATTTCTATTAGGTATACTGCTAAATTAAGCAAGTTCTATACAGTTATATTTTTATGACTTTTATATCTTTAGTTCGATACGAAGTTTTGGCTAGAGCGTTATCAGATGTGAATAAAGGACATCGAAGCGTCTCATCGGAGCTTTTTGTGGGTCTCTATAAATTAATTTAATTTAATTTATTTTCAGATATTTCAATCCATATTGTTGATAACTTACACAGTCAAAACTTAAAAAAAACATAGTTAACAATTAAACAAAAGAAAAAAAAAGCAGCAAAATACACAAAAAATGCCAATAAAAATCAAATCGAAATTAAAATTGTTAGTAATTTAAAGTAATTTTAGATGTGCCTCAAAAACTGCACTAGTCACACATCTCAAAGACGATTTGGTTTGAGTCCAGAATGCCCAATATGCAAACTAGTCCAGTGCTGCATTATTGGGCAGTCCAAATCCATCCGTGAGGCGAACAACTGCAGGTAACTGTCGTGGCTGCCGCGGACACGCCGTATCAGGGATGCGACCCGCTTTCGCATAATGGATGTAAAACCGTCTAAGTGTGCATCAGCAAACATCCCTGACGCACTGCAAAAGCACTGGCAGCCTTATCAGTCCCCTGAAAGCATTGTTTGTTGTAGAGAACACGCAAGGTTCTGTGGGACTTTTTGTTGCATTTAACCCATAAGCCGCACGTATAAAAGGACTGACAAAATGATCTCAATAGAGTGATCTTTATTTGTGCCGTACAGCGTGCAAACCTACGAGCCAGCATATTAGCTCGAACTGACAAACCCCTGCGCTCTCTCTCGATATCCATATCATCTCCAAGCACCTCAGTAACCCTAGGTATTTAAACTGAGAGACACGTGCAAGAGTGATACTATTCAAAGTGACCGGTGGAACTGTTGAGTAAGTTTTAGGTCCCGCTTTGAAAACCATATACTCGCTTTTACTGGCGTTGTATGTGAGACCGTGAGTTCCCGCATATCGCTCGCAGATAGCTATCAGTCTCCTAAGGGCACTGATCGAGGGACTCAACAAGACCATGTCGTCCGCATAACTGATATTGTTTATAATTACTCCATCAATAGAGCAGCCGACACGGCTATTGCTGAGCTCCCAAATCAGACGGTCTATGTACAAGTTAAAAAGCGTTGGTGAAGAAAGCCCACCTTGCCTTACACCACATTCCAACCTGTACACCGTCCGAATACGACCCCGCCCACCTAACACAATTGCTTTGATTGTCATACCAATATTTTAGGAGTGATATGAACTCAATAGGAACTTCAGTATCCTCCGACAATTTGCGCCATAGCCTATCGTACTTGACTAAGTCAAAAGGTTTTGACAAGTCTAAAAAAGCAGGCGTACACAGGCGTACCTCTATTAGTGTAATACTGGACGGTATTCTTGAGAGTCAGTATCGCGGTTTCAGTTGATAGCCCTGGTCTGAAACCGAACTGGGCGTCATGAAGCTTTAAATTATTTCGCAACTGGCTTTCAATCACACCGTCCAGCAGTTTGGCAATAACTGTCGCTAAAGAAATGGGCCTATAATTTACTTTATTTAATAATGGATACCTGTGTACCCCAATAGCCATTTAGAAACTTATTTTTTTTACCTTACACTTAAGTGGCTCTATTTCTAAGGACTCATGTATTATTATATATTGGTCAGAAGACATTAATGATGACGCTACCGCTTTGTGATAACGTTAAATTTGACAATACCCACCTTTCTCTACCATCATAGCACACACGAGCCCACATGTAATGGAGGATGGATCTGGGGGGCACGGCAGTGCCCCGCCAATCATAATTACCGATGTTATTACCAGGATCGGATTAAGGCACACAATTATCGCTCACCGCCGCGCCGCCGTGTACGCGCGGAGTTCGCCCTCTGGCGGAGTGGTCAGTTAATTATTATCTGTGGCTCTGTGCTGATATCACTTTTTGACTGTATTTTAACATGTTCTTTAATGTTAAAATGAACATCTTTTTAACCAATCCTCAACTGTCAAAACTTTTTTAATCACTTTTAGCACTTTTGGTGTTAGAAAATCTAATGGGATCGCGTCACCGACATGATAATATAGCGGCTTTTTTGGCAGTAGGTCATAAGTCATCACTTCTTTCGGCAATCCTTATGACTCAATTTTTTACGAAATATTTATAGACTATATTATAGAGGTCTTATAATTATAGGTTGACCGCTAGATACCTTATCATTGATCTAAGATTCACCGTAGTTAACTGAAAATAAACTCGTTCACTCCCGCCTACAAAACATTCAAATTGAACCTTAGAAACACACGCACTCGTCACTCGTCCCATTCAGATGTAAAAAGTCTCCGTTGCTGACGTCACCACAGAATAGATGTTGAATCGACGTCGAAAAGGATTTTGTTATAAACCCTCTTCCCTCTTATTACGTTCCACGTTCTGAATGTGACCGAACGCAGGCATGTTACGATCAGAGGCAGAAATGTGCAAAACGCAAAAATATGTCCTCCAAAAATAAACCTCAGCGCATCATCTAGTTATCGCATCTTTGCCAGGTTGTGCTCGACTTCAGTCACGTTCATTTAAAATAATATTTTAGGACTTAGAACTGTGTGTATCTGCTTAATTATGATTGGCAGATTGTTGCTATAAATAATAAAATTACTCATTGTAAAAATTGTATATGTAGGTAAGTAATTCCATTTTAACATTTTAAAACTTAACTCATCCATGTTCAAAAGTAAATTAAAAAAGATACTGGTACCCAAATGTTATTACACTGTGAAAGAATTTTTAAATGATAGGAAATAATTGGAATACTGATGTATAGATGTTGTATAACTTGACATTTTACATTCCATTAACTTCCACATTAAATTCCATTAGCCACATTAGTGTCCACTGTCTATATTTTATGAAACTTTAGATTTAACTAATGTTAGATCAGATAATATATTGTAACGGACAGGTTGAATCAGATTACTCTATAATATATTGTGAGAGTTCTTTGAGTAGGTATCCAAATATTAAATTTTATACATGTTAACATTCTTTTACACACATTGACATTGTTTTATTTTATACAAATTGAATTATTATTATCATTATTTTTGATTATTATTTTTTTATTATTATTTTTGATTTTTCTATACATAATGACATTCTTTAAAATTGCTCACACGGCTAAACTGCAAGAGCTACTACTGCAAGACTTTGGATTCTACATGAAACCACACACTTGTCAAAGTCCATAACATCATCCTGCTGAAGCACAAGACGTTGGCGTAATTGTACTCATCAAACATATCACACTAACATAACACACCGGGATAGAAGCCAGAAATTAATACATGATGAATCAGATGACATACATGATACAACCGATTAAAAGTTAAAAACGAAAAAAGAAGAAGAAGACTATCAGCTGACTATTATTATCATTGTATAAATTCAGACCAATGGAAACTGCGTTGCCAGACATATTGCATGCCTCTAGAAGAAGAGGCCAGTTTGTATGGGTCAATTATTTAAATGTTTTGTATCATCTTATCTTACCTGCAAACAGCAATAAAGATTTTTGTATTTGTATTTAAATTTCATTTTATATTAGTTCAAAAATTCAATAGTTAAATTCAATAGTAAAAATTCAATAGAGTTCCTTCCCGGCACTCTAGCAGTTGGTAGTTTTTATGAAAAGTGGACTATTTGCCGTCCACATCGTGTAAACTTTTGTATGCAATTTTTAATGCTCAAATACTACTTTATAAGCTGGCTTTAAGTGCTCAATTCTTTTATTATTATTGTGTTACTTCAGACCTTTCTTTACATGAACCAATTATGATTATTTTTATTTGACCAGTAATTTGTGAATTATCTATAACTAAATGTCCGCCCCGGCTTCGCCCGTGGTACTTTATATAGCACTCATCAGGATCCCGTACATATCCAACGGTGAAAGAATTACTGAAATCTGTTCAGTCCTTCCTGATAATATCGCTTTCAAACAAAAATCCTCTTCAGCTACCTGCTACACCACCTGTCGGAAATTGGTCGTTCCAACTCCAATTCATCCAACTCAGGTTTAGAAACAAATTTGATTAGCAAAGGTTAATATTCAATGACGCAATCTTAGACACATGCTTCAAAGCACGCTACGAAAACTCTCAAATAGGAATATTTTTTCCCCGTCTTTGTTACATTCTTGATATGCTCCGCTTCTATTAATAGTAGCATTATGTTCTATAGCGTATAGCCTTCCTCGATAAATGGACTATCCAATAGAAAAAGAATCTTTCAATTCGAACCGGTACTTCCCGAGATCCTAGCGTTCAAACAAACAAACTCTTCAGCTTTACAATATTAGTATAGAAAAATGTTGAAACAAATTTAAAAGTTTACCTTGTAAACAAATACATTTTTTTCCATACCTGTCTACAAATGATGAGGTTCCATTTAAAACAAAACGCCAAAGACATCCTATTAGGATTTCGTTGGCTTCGACTACATTGTAGATGTTTTCATTTAAATGGAACCTCATCATTTGTAGACAGGTATGGAAAAAAATGTATTTGTTTACAAGGTAAACTTTTAAATTTGTTTCAACATTTTTCTAGATAATTTGATTTTTAAATTGAAGTCGCTTGTATAAGTATAGTTTTTGAGAGATAAATAATTATTGATTTGAGTTATTTTCATAATAACATCACGATAGCGTCTACGCGACAAGCTGTACCCATTGTCATATAAAGCGATGGAGCGAGACGTCATATAGACGACGACAGCATTAAGACAGCGTTAGCAGGCTCCCGTGGGCTATGGAGACCGCTAAGTGGGCTTTAGAGGCCTGTAACCAAGTTACAGCCCCGCGCCGGTCGGGCTAATTGCACAGATCTGGTAAAGCGATGATACCAGCGGGTCTACCGCCTAACCAAATCTGTCGCTTAGGAACTACGCGTACCTTGCTACAGGTAGACACAAAAACGTACAGACATACATACAGACTGGTTAAATTTAAAAACATTTTTTGCCTCTAGTATTGAAAAACTTCGTGACAAAGAAAGCAAAAAGAAACAAAAATGTAGTGGAAACTTCCTTACCGATGAATATTTTTGCCTTTTACTAGAGAATGCTTTGTGGCTAGTTATTAAATTCCACAGAGCAATAACTCAGGGCAGGCACTTCCGGTCAAATTTTATCAATACGAGTACAGCGTACTGCCACACTCCACTAAAACTCCTTGCAAACGCCGCTGTGGAGCTACCTACTCTTCACACAACTACGCAGATGTCGTTCGTACACACGCGTGAATGTGTGCGTTAGCGCTAGGGCTACTGAATTGTTTTATTGAATAGTTGTGCCCCTTGAGTTCACCTGGTGACGTAAAGTAGTTTGTAAACTTGCTATAATGTTGAGTTACATAAATAGAATGGTGCCAAATTATACTATTCTAATTAAAATGGTGTGTGTATTGCCGCGTAAAATCAAATGAAACCGATGATCGATAGGTATCTAGATATCTATTTCTATTAGTAGGTAGACATTCGCATATTATTTTACACTTACCCAAGAAGGAAACTTTATTCTGTCTCTATAATTATTCCTCCAGGCATTATCAATCCGTGCCCAAAACTGGCTGTGTAAGTTACGAACTTAAAATTACTACGTTATTATAAAGCAACGTTATTTAAAAGTTTCTAATCTTACGTTATTTTATCCTTAGGAAATTAAATAAAGCTTTTAATCTTGTCACGTTTAGTTGACGGACGGACGGTGAACAGCACAACAACCCACCATGATGATATTTCGTTAGGAATTAGATGTTCGATACCAGCCCTTCGTTGAGTGCTCCTAGCGTACTCGAAACGGCCTGAGGAATGAGGAAGCTTGAAATTGGCGGGGGTTGGGGAGTGTCCGTTCTATCTATATTATCTATTCTATGGTACTGCTGTCTATCATCATCATCATCATCGTCAGCCCTTGTTCGTCCACTGATGGACATAAGCCTTTCCAAATATTGCGCCACCAAATCCGGTCCTCGGCTCTCCGCATCCATCCGCTTCCCGCCACTCTCTTCAGGTCGTCGGTCCACCGAGCGGGAGGCCGTCCCATGGGGCGCCTGTCAGCTGTCTATAGAATCAATTTATTGTTTTTTGTTTGCATAAATATTGTTTATTTTCATTACTCTGTAGCGGAAGGATCCGTCGGAAGGACTTTTTAGATCGAGCGCCCGCCTGGAGAAGTACCGCATCTTCGCTAGTCACTGTATTCCGGTTGGAAGGGTAATTTCTCTAGAGAAATTATCTTATATCTCTGGGTGACGAGCACAGTGCAGTGGTAAGTAATGATTTAAACTCTTCGTATTCGTATAGCTGCGTGGCACTGAGCTGTCAATGTCTAGCTAGCTAGTACTGGCAATATAATAAATAAATATATAATAATATAGTTACGTACTTATGGCTAGATAAGTATTGTTCACTATTTGGTTTCCAATCTGCTCACCATGCCATTCTTACTGCTATAAAACAATGAATAACTGTAGTTGTAAGATATAATATATATATATATATATATATATAATATATTGTACATGAGGAAAGAGTATTTATAAGATTAGTCCTATGCCGGTGATGTTGTGTGTGAATGTAAACCATATTCGACACACTGGTATTTAGTTACGTGTTTTTAGGGTTCCGTAGCAAAATACGGGAAAAATGATTCGGCATGTCTGTCTGTCTGGCCGTCCGTATGTCACAGCCACTTTTCTCCGAAACTATAAGAGCTATACTATTGAAACTTGGGAAGTAGATGTAATCTGTAAACTGCATTAAGATTTTGATACAAAAAATAGAAAAAAACAATAAATTTTAGGGGTGTCCCATACTTAGAACTGAAATTTAAATATTTTCTTTAATCGAAACCCTACGTGTGGGGTATCTATGGATAGGTCATCAAAAATGATATTGAGGTTCCAAACAATTTTTTAAAAGCTGAATAGTTTGCGCGAGGGACTCTTCCAACGTGGCAAAAAATGTGGGGACACACTTTTTTTTTTACGGAAGCCTTCATGGGCGAGTCCAACTCGCACTTGATCACTTTTTTTTTTAAGAACCAATCGCAGTTAGCCATTGCTATCTACAGCCTAACTTGGTGCTAGTTCAGAAAGAGCGTTAACTGCGCGAAGGATAGCGAAGGAAACTGCAAGGCGCGGGTAGTACGTTATACTTGTTATATTTCTTCGTAGGTATCTATTCCCCGCCGCACTGGCGGCTCACCCCAGGAAATAAAACCCGTGCGTTCTGTGAGTGCGCTGTCTTGTATCGAACCGCGAGCCTGCAGCCGCGTCTCTAATGTGCCCGTAACGGGGAGAAGAGCCGGGGGCTCCGCTCCTCCTGTCAACACTGCGGTTTGTGTAAATGTCTTGCTTGATAACGATTCGCAAACAGACGTCATGTAGTAAGTACGCTTAATACTCTATTATCACGAACATTTTGCTTAGTAAACTGGTTTAAGCTATTATTTTAAATGTGAAGGTTTGGATGGTTGTAGCTCAATCACGTCAGAGCGGCTAAACTGATGGGGTTCAAATTTGGAACATAATGAAATGTTGGTCTGAAACATCATTTAGGACCTTTTGACGACTTATGATTATGAACTCTCGCTAAAACTTGGCTACCACACAGAGGACACCAACCTACCGTAAACCTAAAGCCTAAAAGAACGCGCTGTGAAAATTATTGTGCAGAACTATAAATATGAGCCCACACTCATAAACGAGACAAAATAATGAGCTGTTCCATACTAAACGACGCCGACGTTTGACTTTTGATTTTGATTTGACAAGTTGGTTAACACTTTTTTGCACAACACTATCAAACTACAATCTAACCTGTAATCTAATGTACCATGAGAGCCTGATAGCTGATATAATCCTATTCTACTGATATTAAAACTCGCAAGTTTGGATGTTTAGATGTTTGTCAATCACATTGGAACGCCAGAGCGGGAAATAAAAGTAACGGTAACTACGCGGGCGAAACTGTGGGGCGCTGCTATTAAGTATATTAATTATAATATAGTACTTACGACACATAGAAAAAGAATAACACACAAATAAAAAAAAACAGGCATAAATAGTACAATAAATAATTAGGAAATAAATTATTACTTACTTATATTTATCACAAAAAATCCTTAGATGGCAAATTGAGCTCAGATATCACGACTTATTAACCTTTGTTTTTTTAAACTTCACTTTTATATGTTATGGGGCTTAATTTTTTTTGTTATTAGCAGTGTATACTATACATATCTCCTCCTTGTTTTGTAAATGTTGACAGTTTTGTACCCGTTTATGGAACTGCTGCTTTCATATTCGATATTGGTGTTGTATCACATTATATTTAAAGTAATAAGTGTTCACAGTGATGAGTGTATCGCGTCCTTTTGGACTTATTACACAGTTACACTCGTTCCATAACAGCATCCTGCTGAAGCACAAGACGTTGGCGTAATTGTGCTCACCAAACATATCACACTTACATAGCACAACTGGATAGAAGCCAGAAATTAATAGACGATGAATCAGATGACATATAGCATGATACAACCGATTAAAAACTAAAATGAAAAAAGAAGACTTTATCAGCTGACTATTATTATCATTGTATAAATTCAGACCAACGGAAACTGTTGCCAAACATATTGCATGCCTCTAGAAGAAGAGGCCAGTTTGTATGGGTCAACTATTAAAATATTTGTATCACCTTATCTTACCTGCAAGATTAGATTAGAGTTCGCTATGTGGTGAGGTGGAATGCCCGCTCAGAAACGAGGTCGTCAAGCCCATCAAAGCGTTCTTCAAAAAACGAGCGATGTTTAGACGCAACAAAAAATAAGTAGTCACTGCCTGTATTAATGAATGTGACCGCATTTGTAAAGTTTCATTCAAGTTGGCTCTCGGCAGGATAACTCAACTTATAGTTAAGTAACGTGGTGGGAATAGCCGAGAAGCGTTGTTGCTACACTTTCCTCTGTAATGTTAATTAATTGTTGGTTCTTTGTACAAAACTGCAATGTCTCGAGACTACACTGAACTTTCTGCATTCATGTAAATAAATCTTCTTAATCACAGCTATTTTATTTTTAAGACCGGTAATATTTTATTAAAATAGAAAAAACATTAATAAATTTAGGAAAAGATGACGAAAAAAATTCTAATTCTATGGGATTTTTTATGTGACTGGAAGGGGAAAATGGAAAATTCGAAAACCTACATTAAATAGACCATTGCAATACATGTAGTAAAACAGAAAGTTGTTTATTGTATGATGTAAATGTATGTAATGTAATGTTAAAAGCAACATAAATATGTTGTTTTTTTTATTAAGTACTGTTTTAATATTTAATACAGATGCTGACTTTATTATCATCTCCGGGGCATTTTGTGATTCGATTATGTGCATGATCAAAATTTTTCAATCAAAATCATTCATTGGCGATATTTAATTATAATTTATTTTAATTATGAATTTGTCGAAATAAACAAAACCATAGAAATGGTTTCTACTTAAAAAAAAATATAGCTGCATCAGGCGACAAGGCGTTAAGATCTAATGATTTTGAGACCGATTTATAATTTGGGTTAAATACTCTACTATTACGGGTAATGTCCCGGATCTACCAAACCGGAGCAACGAGTTGTCGAGATGATTCGTTCTCGCTCACACTTTAGAGTGAAGAGTATCCATTCCATGGTCAAGTGTGGGTTGACAGATGTTGTATGTTTTTTTGGAACATGTCTAATGCTAATTGTTTTTTCTACAAACTCTTGTGTCCTTTATGACGTCAATTGTGCTATAACATTAGGTATAGCTCAGAGAGAGCTATACTCGTACCTGGCGTTGGTCGCGCGTGGTTGTCAAACAGCATGTAGTACGCTGAACAGCAGCCGCCGTAATTTCAGCCGCATGATACGTAGTTCTCTATTAGTGCTATTTAGTGATTGGTGTCAACACGGCCGCGAGCCGAGAGCTGTCGTCTGTTTGCCCGGCGCTGCGAGCGCTCACTAAACACACTACATATTGTTGATACAACAGTAATCGGCAAACACTCATGATTATATTAATTTAGGAGAACAACGGGAGATATAACATTTATAAAATGTTAGCATTAGTAGTTGTTTTATTTGTGTATGTGTTTCTGCTACCGGAACTAATGTCCTTATATTACGTTTTGTTTTTGACTTCATGGAAGTTAAATAAAATCTGTACAGATTCGGTTATGTTTACAAATTTGATATCTCTTTGGTTCTCATAAGCCTCGAGTTAAAGTTAATGACTGAAAATATGAATAACCGGAAACAGTCTCGCAAGGAAATACATTGTAGAAAAATTGTAGATAGACGAAAAGCTGAAACGGTGTGTAAGGATAGTAGTACTTTAGTTTCGTAATAAAGTTTAGGTTGTAGAATGCGTTGCCTGAATGGGCTTTTCCTTAAGGTTATTGGGGTCTTCAAGAGTAAATCGATTTCTTCTAGGTAAGTACCTACGCGTAGACCGCATCGTCGCTTTCAACATATCCGTGCTTTCAACGATCATATGGGTGCAGAAGGTGTTAAAATAAAGCGATAAAGTGAAAAATGCAGCATGCACAATGTACTGAGTAACTGACTTAATTTCGCGATTTCAGGGTTGGCCTAATTGCAAAACGTGTTCGTAATGATGAGATTACTTTTTTATAAAACTGATAGTGAAGCAAAATTACCTGATTAGGGCCAACCGCAAACATAAACTAGAAGTTGAAGCCTAGTAGCTTGAACGGGTGATTCACAATAGATGACAATAGTCAAGTCGTAAGTTCGAGTCTTGTGCGATGCATTGTAGGTAGTAGGTATTTTTCAAAGAGCTCTTGTAAAAGTTTGTCAACAATGAAGATCAATTACAAGGCAGGGGTGTAAATTATCTTTTTCATAGCCGGGGTGAGCTAGTATCGAGGACGGCCGATTTCACGAGCGTGGCACATAGGTTCGAATCTCGCTGCATCTAAGCACTTTTCCAAGTGTTTTCACAAGTTTACCATCACTGCTGGCTATGACACTAAAGAAAATCATCATAAGCAAACCAGCATGTACCAAGTCCCAATGATTCAAGTACCAATGTACCAAGCATCTTTCGAGGTCATGCGTTATCTAAACCACAATGGGCCAGCGTGGTGGATTATATATGACTTTTTCCTTACGAGAGAAGGCCCCGAGTTCCAGTCGAGAGAACATTTAGTAGGCTGTCTATGCTGGAGAAATAAACGCGACCTTTTCAGCTAGTTCCTTCGTACATCGTCTTATGTAATCCTTTGTAGCGCACTTGACTGGAGGCCGCGTGATTCTGAGTAGCTCGTGTCGGCACTCGGTGGGATTGGAGCTCGAGAGTGCTCCCTCGGCGGTCCTCTCCCCGCGCGGCCGCGGTTCTCTCGCCACCGCAGTGTTTGCTCTGTGTCGTCATCTCCCGGGACGCCCACTGCGAGCTCTCGGCGGTAACTCTAAACACACAAACTGCACTGTCACTGCATTCAAACTATAGTATCTACAGTATAGTGCGTGAGAACTGTACCTCTATACACGAATTTTAACTACGTTGTGCCAAGGCTATGTACATTATATAGATACATTGAAAACTAGCAGCTCTCCGCTATAAAAAGTAGCCAGTAAAAGTAGTAGTAAAACGTACATGGTAGTAGTTTTTCCAGACATACTCTCAATATGTTCCAAATTATATCCGATCCGGTCAGCCGTTCCGATGTGATTGCGCAACAAACACATCGTAAAATAACGTGAACGGGAACTACGCGGGTGAAACTGCGGGTCACTGCTAGTAATCTTATAACTATCTTATAACCTTTTAGTAATCTTATAATTCGGTCAAAAATAATAATTCAGTTCCACCAATAATTCCGTTAAGATATTTCGTAAAACGGGGGATAATAAAAATGGCTCTCTTTTTACTAGAAACTCCGTCCACAAATGAATGAAATTGAAATGAAAAACGGTGTCAATTTTCCTGACAGCTAATATAATTTATTGCCGCCTCTTTATGAATGATATTGAGCATCGCTTGCCTCGCGCGGGATCTAACTTCGACGGGCGCTCAATACTTCATCAGGGAGTAGCGATGGAGCACGTTTACTTGGGAACTCGGAGCCCGGGGACTCCTCTGACCTACTCGCCTGGTTCTAACTTGTCATAAGGAGCTCATGACGTCAGTGACGGTCACATATACGTATTTTGGCTTTTGTTTTGGCTGTTGACCGGTGGATGAAGATAGTAACTAAATTACTATATGCGTGAACGATTATAAACTCTGTGTGGGAAAGTGGGGCTCTCAGTCATAGGGTCATAGGTTCAAATCTAGATTCCATCTCTGAGTCTATTTTCAAGTGAACGTGTAAAAGTTTGTCTTCATACTTACTGCGACGGAAAACGTCGTGAGCGAACCTCCATGTTCCTAGAATGCTTCGGCGACATGCGTCATCCGCCAATCGCACTAGGCCAGCCTGCGTGGTAGGTTATGCGCTTGACTCCCAGCAGCGGGAATATTTAGAGGGCTGCTTATGCTAAGCGCTATTAAATAATTGTTTGGAAAGTATATTTTACATTTTACAATGATACAATTTGTACATGCCGTTGGCGGCGACACTAGCGACCATGCTCCGCTTACAATTTACAATAGGCATGACGACAGGTCCTGCAATTATATTAAATTACTAGCTGAACCCGCTACTTCGTTCGCGTAAGCAGATGTTACTGACTTATACATTAATTGGAAGTATCGTACGTCAAATATTTGGATAAGTAGTCATCGTAAAATTTTGAACAAAGCCTGTGTGGAATCAAAATATTTAAAATGTTGAGTTTTAATGATATTCAAGCAAGTTGAACCCGTAAATCTGAGCCAAGTCCTAGTGAAAAGTTAATGTATGAATTTAATTGTAGGTAACACAGAAAAAAATCAAGAACGAAAGAATCCAAATTCGGCATCATAATCCTTTTAGCAGCTAAAACTTATTAGTCCAATTTAGAATACCAGTAACGCCACCTAGTGATGAAAGAAAAAATACATACCACAATAGCAAAACATCGATTTAAATGGCCTTTAGTGCTTTTAGATTTAAACTGGCATTAGCGCCGTCTAATGAGAATATTATGTTGCTTGTTATTTTGATTGTGAACGCAAATCACCTATATTATCTACGCCAAAACGGGTCCATATATTTTCATTTGTGGCTTTTACCTTACCATCACATCAAGTTCCTTACGAAAATATATGCTTATATTAATATGGAGTTAAACGAAAATGTAGACTTATTAGCGCATGTGAAATTTTAGACTCTAAACTATATGTGTTTCGTATGTCAACCCATATCGTTGTGCCGTTTTGACGTGATAGTTAATATTTGTTTCTTTAGGGCCTATGCTTATTTTCAGATTGATAGGTAATAAATACATAGGTAAATGTGGTATTTCAGACTATGAGTTATCTCTGTTTCAATTTTCTACCAAATTTGCTTAGTCTTTCCTACGTCACAGTAACCTATAAGTAACCGATTTGCTATTTCTGAGTTCAAACTACGTGTGTTTCGAATTCCACCTAAATATGTTCAGCCGTTCCAACGTTGTCCTGTAAATATTATGAATGTCACTGTTTGGATGTTTGTTCCTTAATCATGGCGGAACGTATCAAGTGATCGGGTTGAAATTTGAAATAGAATTAGATTACAGTCTGGAAGAACACATAGGCTAAACATTGCCTATGTATAAGTACTCTATGTATTACTTAAGCTAAACCAAGAATGTGTCTTTAATTTTAACTCGATACATTCAGCCGTTCCAACGTAAGTGAATAGTTAAAGCGTCTACCTGTGACGGGTACGTTATTATTAGTATCGAGCAAGAAACGGTAAAAAATCAAGTTTGTTGTATGGGTGTACCTCTTAAATATTTATTTTATTTTTAGTATTTTTTGTTAAAGCGGCAATAGAAATACATCATCTGCGAAAATTTCAACTGTCTAGCTATCACCGCTCTTGAGATACAGACTGGTGACAGACGGACGGAGGGACGGACGTATAGCGAAGTCTCAGTAATAGGGTCCCGTTTTTACCCTTTGTGTACGGAACCCTAACAACGGTCTGCTTCGGTCACCGAAACTTGTT
Organism: Ectropis grisescens; assembly: GCA_017562165.1. Taxonomy (NCBI): domain Eukaryota; kingdom Metazoa; phylum Arthropoda; class Insecta; order Lepidoptera; family Geometridae; genus Ectropis; species Ectropis grisescens. The sequence goes on along the minus strand of CM029780.1, from coordinate 24,147,612 downwards.
GAACACTACCTTTAAATTTTAAACAGTATTTGTATTGAAACAATACGTTTTCTAATAAGTTACGGCTGGTCTAGTAAGTTACAGCTGACCTAGTCGGGAGAATGGCGACTGTCGATCCGGAGACCCAGGGTTCAAAACCACGCGCACCACTATCTTTTCAGAGTCATGTTCGTAATGCCGGTAATTAAAACGGTGAAGGAAAACACCGTGGAGAAACCGAAATCTACCTATAATCTAAGTTCTAAGTCATATGTCATCCACCAACCGACACTGGGCCAGCGTGGTGGATTATAGCCTTGTCTCTCTCCTTGCGAGAGAAGGCCCCGAAAATAACAAAAATCTACTTTAATGACAGGTAATTTAATTCTGTCATTCGACTAAATTTTATAAGAAGGTATAACTATGTCGTACAGATAAATCTAAGCTGATTTTAGGTTTTTTGTTGATATTTGAAAAACTACCTCCCTGTTTTCGATATCTAAGATCACCTTTGAAGTATTTTCTACCAAACAAAAAAGGAATTATCAAAATCAACTAACAATTAGCGGAGTTGTCGCGTAAAATAAAACCAAATAAATAAAAAAACATGCAACCCGATTGAGAATATCCTTCTTGTTTGAAGTCGATTATAACAGTGTATCTCTCTACTTAGTCTGTGATTATAACCGAATGATGTTTGTTTTTCCACACAAAAATATATTTTTGACAATTATTTTGTCATCCAAGACGACGCGACGCGATCACGTGGGCACTTTCTAGAATCTAGATATTCTGTGGATCGTCTGTGATACACAGAATACTTAGAAGTTAGTATGTACCGAACGCGCCGCGCGTGTCGTTATTATTTAATGTTTGTGTAATTTCCGAACCAACAGACCGATATTGTTCAAATTTTGACGGGACAATAAAAAAAATGTGTTCTTTCTAACAAAAAAAGAATTAATGAAATTCAACAACGCAAACATGAGTTACAACCAAATACACATTCTGACTTTCACCCCCTCCCGCAAGAAAACCGATCAGAATTTGGGGATCAAAAGTAGCCTACAGCAATGTCCTTAGTATAAACTAAAATCATGCCAAGTTTCAGCTGAATTGAATCAGTAGTTTCGGCGTGATGCGTGATCCCTATACAGAAAGACAGACAGACAGACAGACAGACAGACAGACAGACATGAAAGAAAAAAAATGCAGTTTCGGCATCAGTATCGACTATAGAGTGCCCCAAAAAATTTTTTTCAAAATATCTTCAATGTACAGAATTCGACCCGTTACAGTTTTATTATAAGTATAGATTTGATAAATTGACAGTATTTAAATAGTACCAAAAAGTAGTAATAAAATATGTACCAACTTTAATTTTGATATTTTCTTTGTTTAACTTACTTTATGATCATTCAAAGTTGGATGGGGAAGTCCATTTTACCTTTAAGACTTTTGTTATGAGACCTATTTCCTAAATGCAATATTTAATATAGCTACCATACAAACTTTACGCGCGACGCATAGTAAATTACCCAACAGTGACGTCACGCTTTCGTAGTGTTCTAGTGTTTTTGTATGAAGCGTTTTTGGGAGAGCCCAAAATTGTGATTTTAAAATCGTGATATCACGGGAAGTTTTTAAGATAACAAAGTAATTCTTTCACCTTTGTTTCAGTTATTGAGAAGCCTTTAGATGGCACATTAAAACAAAAATGAGTCGTCATGTCTATTATACATATCTTGTTTTTTAGTGGTAGGACTATCTGCAGAATCCGTCTGGGGAGCTACCACATCGTATCTGGGCAAGCAGTAATGTAAGTATAAACATTGCTATGTTCCAGTTTTATGTGTCATATTTCCAGATAAATTACAATGCGAATATATAAGTTATCTTATAAGTATCTGTTGTTATCTAGCACAAATCAGCGATTTCGCCTTTGTTAAATATTGAAACAACTGCCAACTTACCGCTTGATGGTAAGCCATGCCCATTAAGTACAGTCATGTCTTGTTCATTCCCTTACAATAAACTAACACCCTGAACTGAGCGGTGTGGTCGCTTAGTAACAAACTAACAAAGCCCATTCAATAAATTAAAAAAGACATCCTGAACAAATTTTGGAAGTGGATCCCATGGGAACGAGTGATGCGTCTCAGGGTCCAATCTTCGGTAGTTCTCAATCATCAACTTCTACGCTTCTATGCTCGCTATTCGTCAGAAACTAGACCCCTAAGACAGAGATCCTAAAAAAGAGATCTAAGAAAGAGATCCTGATGATGATGAAGCCATCTCTATAATCTTTTAAATTTTTCTTGGTTAAGCTAAAACATTTATTTTTATGAGTGATCTTTTAAAAAGGAGTTGTTTGTCTTACCTTAGTTAATTTACTTAATGATCGGATGCTCTTCCGGGCTGCCTGTTTACTGCTTTGAAATACCTATCAGTTTAATATTTGACTTAGAAATCATCTTTAGAAAGATAAGAGCTTAGGGGATGATTGGCCCTTAGATCGAATCTGAATGAGAAAGTCTGAATTTTTGGAAAAGACTTTAAAATAGTTGTCTGATGAACCATACAAATGGAGTATGAGAATTTAAGTGAAGTTAAATCATTATTTTTTATCATTAGTTTTAAACCATTAGTTTTAAAGTGTTTGTTAGCAAAACGGCCGATGGAAAGTATCTGGGAGTATTGGGGCCTTATTTTTAAAGTTATTGTCTATAACATCCGTGAAAATCAGTAATTAGAAAATACGTGAAGTAGGTAATGTTTTTATGTACCTTCTGGACCCCATATCTCAAAATTGGCCGTCTAATCAAGTTAGCGGGTAAGCATGTGTTCTTAGTACGTACTAACTCTACTCAATCGTCCACATTTCGTTCATAAGAAATTACGTGATGTCTGGCGGCTCTGGGATCTTACTCTATAAATATGTATTTACAACTAGCAGTGGACCGCGTTTTTACCCGCGGAGTTGCCGTTCCCGTTATTTTTCCGGATTAAAAGTAAATTATGTGTTCTTCCAGATTATAATCTAGTTGTATTCCAAATTTCAGCCTGATCCGTTCATAAGTTACGACGTGATTGAGCAACAAACATCCAAACACTGACACTTATAATATTAGTAGCATTCCATAAGTATTATATTAGCTTCCTAGCTCCCAAAGTACAGGCTATACTTAGTTTGGGGCTAGATGGTGTAGTGTGAGGAATGCCCACAAACTTTATTTTCATTTTCAATGTTCATTCAAAATAAACATGTTTCTCTAATCTATGCATTCAACCGGAAGAGGTCAAATAATATTTTATCTGTTTTCAATTTTATATCATCTGTCAAGATTCCCAGCCCTTTCTCTTTCGGACGGGCGCTCAGCCGAGACGGTTGTCTCCGCATTCAAGTAATTCACTAGTCAAAATCTTAGTCAACGGCCACCAGGTGGACCGGTTGTGTCCGATCAGTTAATTAATCAATAAGTTTCATTATTCAACCTCTTCTGGCAAGCTCTCAGTCAGGGCGGTTGAGCCAAATTTAATTCAATAAACCAGTGTTAAATACTATTTCAGTGCTTTTCAATTCATATCACCTCAGATCAGTCAGATGGACATAGTCTAGGTCCAGTTCAGGATCCCAGATCATCGCTTAACATCAGCCACCACCGCGTGGACCGGACCGTGCACGCTGTCAACGACAGCCGATCGCCGCTTCGAACCCGCCGGTCATCGCACGGTCGGGTTGCGCACATTTTGGTGGCCCATGAGGGGAACCACATCGAATCGATCGTCAAGCATCGTGGAACCACATCGAATCAATCGTCAAGCATCGTGTAGTCGCAGAAGGCGAATTGTCGAAATCAGCCATCGACGTACCGCCAGTCAGACACACGTGCCGGTGTCGGCCGTATTTCATCATTAAAACGTCATTAATTCGTCATCTCAGTGCTAACAGTGTCAGTGCGTACTCGAATGGTCATTTTCGGAGTGCGGGAGTGTATTTCAGTGTATATCAATTCAAAATTCATAAATAATAAACTAATCATTACGTAAAATTCATCAATCAAGGAAAATAACCTGGAAGCCATTTTTGGAACAATTCAAGCATTATGCGACCGAAGTCGGTGAAGCAAATCATTCATTCACCATTCACCACGGATCAAGACTGAAGTGAGCAACACGTCACTCAAGAACGGAATCATCGAACGGAACTTTATCGATTCGTAAAATCGATCTTCGTAGTCTGTGGACTTAGAGACATTAATATACTGTGGTCATTCACTCAATCATTCAATCGGTCATTCATGTAAACAAACGGTTAATAATTACATTTCATTGCAAATCGCGCTTATCAGCGTAATAAGTTAGTTTCAAGGTATTATTACTGCTAATTAACATGGCGAGTAAGGCTGTAACTCAGTTTGCTAGTCGTTATCGTATGTTAAGTGATTTTGGGACAACCATCCAGAACGCAGGAACGTCCATGGCAGCGTCTGTGGCGAGACGTCACTTCAACAAACATTATCCAGACCTCATTATTGCGTATGAGGCTATCATCGGCGCGGAAGGTCATACGCCGCATGATTTAGAAACATATAGTTCGCAGTTCTCTGAAATCAACCAATTGCTCGTCAAGGTGGAACAGTTGGCCGAGGAACCGGGAGTTCCTGAACGCCAGCAGCTCAATTCGTCAGGGTCAGCACCACAGAAATTACCTGTCAGGATCAGATCGGTCTTTGAAGAGAGGTACGGTAAATCCCGAGATGATTTACCCACTTTAGATCAACTCATGGACCTGCTAGATGAGCAGTGTCTTCTTCATCAAGCGGTCAACGAGCCAACCTGGGCCAAGTCACCCAGGCAATCACCATCACTGCAAGGAGGGTCAGCTCCCAGGGAGGGGGGAGCCGTATCAGCATCTCATTCACCAAGGACATCACATTCATCAAGAGGGTCATCACGTAACGCAGGATCACGTTACACATATCAGGTGACTTCATCATCATCATGTTCCTTTTGTCAACATTCAGATCACACACTATATAGGTGTTCACAATTCAGACTCATGACTCCTAGGAGAGGAAGTCATGGGCCCGTAAGTCAGGGCATTGCTTCAAGTGTTTGAGGAAACACTATGCTCACGACTGTCACAATGTAAACTGGTGCTTACATTGTAAGTCACCTCACCATAACTCACTCATATGTTTGGAGAACTTAAGACATGCGACTGAGGTTAGCTCAGAGCATAATTCAAGGCAGCCGGGTGAACTACCAGGGACTAAGTTGGGTAGTCGGTCATCATCACCGCGAGCAGTACAGCCAACTACTTCAGAATATCAACCACTGACTCCACAACAGACCTTTAGACCAAGGGTTGGAGAACGAGCGGAGCAAGCTCATGTGCGATTCAATGCGCTTCATTTCGGATCACGGTTCAGTCCGGATAGGGATTGACATAATGTTACTGTTGGTGCCATTAATGATTCATTGCCTGTTACTGTCTGCCCAACAGCCACAGTTTCCATCAGATCAAGCAATGGTCGATATACCACTACTAGGGCATTACTAGACACGGGTTCTAATGTGTCTGTCATCAAGCAGTCATTAGTTCATAAATTGCAATTGCACCAACAGTCTTTCAATAATAAATTATATGGTGTAGGTAATCAGGCGGTCAAATCACCTGGTACTATGGTTAAGATAGTTGTCAAGCCAGTAACCAAGTTAGTACCTATCATAAGTACTAAGGCGGTGGTTATGTATTCATTAACGGGAAATATTCCTTCCTACCAAATCAATCAGAATAAGGATATCAACTCATCAGAAATAGTCGTAGTAGACACCAGTCAATCACTAGATGTGGATTTAATTCTAGGAACAGATGTACTCAATTATGTATTCAATGGTTCAAAGATTTCAATTAACGCTTCAGGTCTAGCAGCATATGGGACATGCTTCGGGAATGTCGTTATGGGGACACTTCCTACCCATCGTGCAGAGGTCAGCACTCAAGCTTCTCAACAAGAAGGATCATCAGTTCAGCACTACGGGCTACTGGCAACCAGACTCGAGGAGGTACTCGAGAGGTTCTGGAAGGTGGAGGAACCGCCAATGCCACCAGCTTTAAATCCAGAGCACATGGAGTGTGAAAGGTTGTATCAATCTACTACTAAACTTATGCCCGATGGCAAATATATGGTGCGGTTACCATTATTATCGAGAGATCAAACTTAGGTGAATCAAAATCATTAGCTATTCAACGATTCAAGTCACTGGAACGCAAAATGGATAAACATCCAGAGTTTAAAAGGAAATATAAGGATTTCATGAACGAGTATGAAGCTCTAGGTCACATGTCAGAGTCAGACTTTCAATTCAATTCGGAACACTATATCATACCTCATCATGGTGTATTCAAACGAGGGACCGACAAATTAAGAGTGGTCTTCGACGGAAGCGGAAAAACTTCTTCAGGCGTGTCGCTTAATCACAGCCTTCATACTCAGGTTTGTAAAAACGTCAGATTACCCAAGGAGAAAAGGAATCTAAGTGCAGCTCTTTCAATAGATGAAACGCGCGAGTCAAGTAAATATTGGATAAAGAAAATTCAATCGGATTCATATTCAGAAGAAATCTCATCAATGAAGAAAGGAAAAGTGGTTAGTAAACCGTTACAGAAACATAGCATTTTTATAGACAAAGAAGGTCTTATCAGAGTCGGGGGACGACTACGGAACTCATCATTATCATATGGAGCAAGACACCCATATCTTATACCTAAGGATCATAGGTGGGGTCAACTAATTATAGAGTATTATCATCGGTCATATTGTCATGCAGCTACAAATGCATTAATAGCCATTCTACGAAGAGAATACTGGATAACTTCAATCAGGCGCCAGGTATCAAGGGTCATTAGAAATTGTTTGGTATGTTTTAGGTTTAATCCAGCAATTCAGCCACCTTTCATGGCAGATCTGCCAGCCGATCGAGTCACAGCATCACGTCCATTTTCAGGCGTAGCCACTGATTTTGCAGGGCCGTTCTTGGTCAAAGGCAGCTTATTAAGAAATTCCAAATCAGTCAAAGCTTATCTCTGTGTTTTGTGTGCTTAGGAACCAAGGCGGTACACCTAGAGGTGGTGTCATCCCTGTCAGAGGAAGCGTTCATCGCCGCATTCACGAGGTTTGTCAGTCGCAGAGGCCTGCCGTCACTCATAAGGTCAGACCGAGGTTCAAATTTTATTGGGGCTAATAATTATCTCAAGGAAGTCAATCAGTTTTATTGGATCACGAGGTCATCCTTAAGGAGGAATTTAGGAAGCAGAACATCAGATGGGAATTCAATCCTCCAGCTTCACCCCATATGGGAGGTTTATTCGAGGCTGCTGTCAAAAGCGCCAAAAATCTGCTTAAACGGGAGATCAGGGATACCATTCTAACTTTCGAAGAACTGTCAACTATATTTTCAAAAATCGAGGCGATTCTCAACTCGCGTCCTCTCGTACCCATGTCAGAAGATCCGTGCGATTTAGAAGTACTCACCCCAGGTCATTTCATTACAGGTCAGCCGTTAGTTGCCTTACCTGAGAGTCATTGGAAGGATACCAAAATGTCTCATTTGTCACGATTTCAAGTCATTCAAAAGATGTATCAAAATGTATGGTCACGTTGGCATCTTGAATATTTAAATACACTACAGGCACGAAATAAATGGTATAACCATGTGGATAATGTTCAATTAAATGATTTAGTACTCATTGTAGATGAGAATTCACCACCACTCCAGTGGAGACGAGGTAGAGTTATAGAATTGTATAACGCATCCGATAATATTGTAAGATCAGTAAAGTTAAAAACTCAACGAGGTGATCTTGTCAGGCCCGTTGTCAAGTTGTGTAAACTACCTATTGTTAAGTGATATAGGTTAAGGTTCAATTGTTAACACTTGTATTGTTATCCTAGTCTAGTTCATACGTGGTTATTCATAAGAGTAAATTCAATTATTTAGTCAATTAGTTTGTCAATTTTATTGTCATTCCAGACCAGATGTGGTCTTTCATTCTTTCCTGGCTGGCGAGGAATGTTCATTCAAAATAAACATGTTTCTCTAATCTATGCATTCAACCGGAAGAGGTCAAATAATATTTTATCTGTTTTCAATTTTATATCATCTGTCAAGATTCCCAGCCCTTTCTCTTTCGGACGGGCGCTAAGCTGAGACGGTTGTCTCCGCATTCAAGTAATTCACTAGTCAAAATCTTAGTCAACGGCCACCAGGTGGACCGGTTGTGTCCGATCAGTTAATTAATCAATAAGTTTCATTATTCAACCTCTTCTGGCAAGCTCTCAGTCAGGGCGGTTGAGCCAAATTTAATTCAATAAACCAGTGTTAAATACTATTTCAGTGCTTTTCAATTCATATCACCTCAGATCAGTCAGATGGACATAGTCTAGGTCCAGTTCAGGATCCCAGATCATCGCTTAACATCAGCCACCACCGCGTGGACCGGACCGTGCACGCTGTCAACGACAGCCGATCGCCGCTTCGAACCCGCCGGTCATCGCACGGTCGGGTTGCGCACATTCAATTTTATTGTAGATCTGCCTTTTTGTAGATTTGGTCATATTTATTGATTGATCATTCCTCGTTGTCACGCAGCATATTTTAATCCTATCGCTAAGGTTTACTGAGGCCATTTCTGGAAGAGCAGACATGCTTTAAATTACAGAGGAACAGGGCTAGGTTTAATCATCTGACATAATTGTAGGAGAACCCGCTATACAACGACCTTCACCGAGGAATAAAATGTTTCATATAATCTTCCATCCCGTTTTTTACACCCTTTGGGGTTGAATTTTGAAATGATATTGCGTAAGCACTGAGTAAAGCCAAAATAATAAGTTATGTTAAATGGGTTTTCTAAAATTCAATCAATTTAAGTGAAATATTTAAAAAAATATTTTTAATTGTTAATTAATCACATTCTGGACTGAATTTTTTTAGACAACCCATTTCCAAAATATTCGTTAACACGTTAAATTACATATCACACATTTTTATCGAACACACAGCTCGGTGAAGGTCGTTGTATAGCGGGATCTTAGACTATAATGTACACGTAGTAAAGGAAGTCCAAGATAGAGCGGGATTACCAAGAAGAAACCGATTCAGTATCATTTTGGGTAACAATTTTATCAATTCCTCTATTTTCTGAGTTTTTACTCGTTCAATACTAAACGACATGACAAAAAAAGAAGGTCTTAAAGTGGGCTCTGGCACCTCTCTCACCATTCTGGCTCTGCGTAGAGCTTGCGCGGGGAATACCGCAGCGTCGCCAATTATACTACTTCCAAGCAGCAATGTGTACACGTTACTGCCCTCCACATTCATTCTCCAGATAAATTACAGGATCAAGAAACAAATAAAATGACAGATTTTTTTTTTAACTTTTATAGGTTTACCCTTGACCGCCATCTCGCCTGATGTTAAGCGACGATGCGGTCTACGATGGAGCGTGTTTACCTAGAAAAAACCGATTCACTCTCGATGGATTGGAATCATAATATTACATGGAAAAAAAGATGGATCTCTTCATGTTGCTTGTTATGGTGGTGTGCTGTTATGGGCTGAGAGGTTGCTTACGTTAAAGCGAATGTCTTATGTATTATAGATATCCTATGAAAACAATGAATTCCGTTGGGTGGTATGGAATTTGAAACAGTGCTGTTTTAGGAACAGTCATTGTTATGTTACTAAACAGCAGTACTGCCATAGATGCCTAACACAACGAAATCTTCCACGGCTGCAGGACTCAGGACTAAATCAAACAGGATTCGGCTTCCGAATAAACTTTTATTGGACAAACTGTAAACTTCATTAGAAGCCTATTACAATGTACATCAACATACTAATAAAATACATTTAACGACTAGTACCGACTAGATACCGTTAGAGTACACCGTGACGCTACACTTATATATCTATAACTTATAATTTGTTCTTAGATAACGTTCAAAACTGCATTATAACTAGAAGGCGACGTAATACAGAGCTATATTTGTACGTCTTCGAACAACGGGATAAGATCGTTCGTTTCATGCCTGTTGCATTCGTATTTTGTGGATAATATTATAAAATTAAAATAACTTTTGAGAAACTCCTACGAAATAATACTGAAACAATAGGAACTATAACCGTACAACTTAATTCCCTTCACTGGTTGGAAGTGAAGCGAATTAAATTATTAAACTATATTAATAAAAATAATGAGTATTCAGTATACCTTTTAGTCTGAGTATTTTATACATAATTTGTTATAGTTATACCAATTAATACAATAAAAGAGTCTGGCTGGCTCTGGTCATAGAAGTAAACCTAGGACATGTAGTAATTTATATAATATTTAGAGTAGAAGTCGTTATACATTATATAATACAAGTTCCGGTGATCTAGGCCTCGTCGCTCGCCGCACTGCTATCTGGAAGAGACACGCGCGGATTAGAACCAGGACATCAGGCCGCGTATACACGGTAATACATATAACATACACACTCCCTACGAGGAGTTTAATGTCAGCATAAAATGGTAATTGGAGATCACGCGTCTTGTTGGCGGTAATTTACATGCGATGATGTTACGGGGGAGCGTGTTCATTAATATTACCGCGAAATAGATCAAGTATTAAATCTTAATAATTGTTATTCCTTAGAGTATCAGCTTTCAACAATATTTTAAAGTGTACAGCCAAAGGTAGTTTTTGAAAAAGTCTAAGTTCGAATTCCAAATACCATTTCATTCTAGTTCTGTAAGACACTGATTTGTACATTTGTGCTTAAAATGGCGCGTGTTATTCAATAAATGTAACAGTAATAGAAGTGAAACTAAGATGTTATTTACATAAAAGTTATTGCCTTTCAAGATTTAGAAATCCAGTTAAAGTAGCAAGGCAACCCTCACCGCATAAAACGATCGGTTAAACCAAAACTTAATCATTGGTTAGAGCGTGCGGTGATCGCGAACAAAGAGCGGCTAACGCGCGATTAACTCCGACTCCTGGCTCCCAGCTATTTGCCAAACTCAAGTTTCAGTTTGCTTTTGTTCGCGATTCGACGCGAGGCCGCGGTGACTGCTGGAGTTAATTTATAAATTCTTTGATTTAATTAGCGCAGAGTGAGGCTTTTAGCGGTTTGGTGTAATCTGTGAGTTTAGAGATTAGAAAATCCGTTGAACGGATCTCGCTTATAAACTTGCTAATATGTGTGTTTATCTTAGTAAAAAACACCGAACGCGTGGCCCCGTTACAATATGTAAGGTATTGCATTGTTATATGACTTTACTATTCATCTATTTGTACACACAAGGGTCGGATTTGGCCCGATCATAGACCTCTTCGGGTCGGGCTCAGATAAAACGTAAAAAAATATGTGGCGAAGCCGCGCCGTCGACGTGATCGCAGTAAACACACGACTTTACGGGTCCGACTCTCCGCCGCTAAACTCGCTCGGAGCCAAGCGGAGGTTACGTGTTTAAACGCGAATTAAACGACGTTCGAGAAAAGCTACTCTTGTGTAATTAGCAGTAAAATTCTTAATTTAGCCGTCGAAGTCGCGGCCGGCGCGCCCGGTCGCCGTGACTCCTGCGTTTTATTTCCCTGTCGGCGACGTCCCCTCCGGCGAAACCGGCGGACGACTCGCGGTATTTATTCAGATAGAAACGATGCTCACGATACTTTTATTCAGTGATTCGTTCATTGAACAGAGTAAAACAAGGTAAAGTGACGGAATATGTCTGAGTGGCGCGGACTGCCGTGGGCCGGCGCGGCCGAGCGGTCGCGGGCGGGCCTGGGCCGGTCCGGGCCGGGCCGGGTTCCTCGCCCCGCTCACCGCCTCACCGACGAGTGTTATTAGACACGACATCCTGTCGACTTCACATTAATTTCAATCATTTTGAAACATCACATTTTTTGCCGAAGACGTCGCAACTGACAGCTAATTTCAAAGCAAATCTCGTCGCAAATTGTCCCGAAATTGCTTCGTTTATTCATTCACTTTTCTATATTTACAGGTAGTATCTAGACAGAACTACATGATGCTACGAGAGGCTACTCTACGAGTACATTCACGGGAGACATCCAACAACGAACAGTGAGAGGAGAGCGAGAAGAGAGAAGAAGGCGAGATGGAGGCTACGGGTGCGGCTACGACGGAGCAGACGAGCGGGAGCTACTGAAGAAGATGGCAGACAGAGAGAGACAGTGCTACGACATACAGGTGCGACAGAGAGAGAGAGCTGTGGTGTGTCGCGCCGGAGCGAGCGGCGAGGCGAGTTACCGTGGAGTCCGAGCGAGTCGGGGCCGTCCTGCGAGCGCTTGCCCCACATCCCTCTTAAGTTAGTCCAGCCCGGTTCCCTCTTCCAGTAATACGCTCCTGTTGGGCATCACATCTCTGTACTCCACGTCGGTTAACTCGAGAACCCATCGAAAATTACACCGATGTAAATAATATTGTTCATTAAGTCGTTTACGATTATTACCGCGAAATTATGAGTTATAACGCTCGAAAAATTCTGTGTAATGGTCGGGCGCGGGGCGGCCGCGGCGGCCACGAGGGGAGTTTCATTTAAAATGCCTTCGAGAGTTATGATCTAATTGTGTCGCCGGTCGCTGGGCCGGTCGCCGGTCGCCCGTTGCCGGTCACCGTCGCCGGTTGCCGGTTCAGTCCGGCACATTATTTGCTGCGACCGAATCTCCAGACGATAATTTGTTACTTTGACATCAGTCACACAGTATCGTCGTATCGTCCCGCCAACTATTTGGTGGCCATCGATCTTAAACGTTTTGTTTGAATGTTTTGGTTTAATTAATTAAGATGACTTTTTGAAAAACCGACAGATGATTTTATTGTTTGTTTACCATTCTCCCGTTTTGAAATCATAGAGCTCAAAGTTACAAGAATTTGGCGTCTAAAGTAAGAATTTCTCTGTAAAAGTAAATAACGTAGCGAAAACAGCCTGCTGGGGATGCAACAGCGAGCGTAAATCAGCCGCCAAGGCAGCTCCGTATCAATCAATGGACAGGGATTGTATAAGTAGCTGCCGGATCCACGGGCGCAGACATCGCTCAGTTATTGGACTATCTCGTTATATTTACGTCAAGGGTTATACCGACTATTTACTTTATACGGATCGAGTGTTAATTTTGATTGCAAACAAATGTTAGAATAAAAAATTCTTCAAATTATGTTATACAATTAAGATAATTCCAGAACTTGGCACAAACAACGAGTTCGTCGTGAAGGCAATTTTATTAATTAGTTTTCTTCGACCACCGTCAGCGTGGTACATGATTGGTTTATGATTCGATTTTCGTCACAACTTCAGTTGGTAGTTTGTTTAATTGGTAGTCGGCATTTCTTTATAATGGAGGGCAGACTTCTTGCTGCAAAGTACGGTGGCAAGATACAGTAAGATAAGCGTATGAATACAAGCCGTGTTCGCGCTTCGCCGCTATCACATCTATCGAAATCGAGGTTCCTTTTGGTGGCCGCTACGGACGTTGGTGCTGTTCTAATTTCCTATGTATGTGCTAGCGGTACTCGGGTAACGGACAGTCGGTATTGCCATACTTTCATTAATATATTGATTAATCTAATAACGTAACAATGATAAGGAATGTCCTTCAAACTCCGTTTTAAAAATTACAACGAGCAACTTTTACTCCAGGACAAATCCCGATTATAAAAAACGTGTACCGTATGTTTTGACGTGTTTGAAATACTTTTTGAAAGGCCCAAAAGTAAAAATGGATGACGGTACACGGCTGTGGCACCAGGCCGATGAAGAAGAAGTGCCCTCACCTCCGGCGAAGTGCGCCGGCTTCACCGGCCGCTTGCCCCAGGCGCCGTGCAGAGTCTGCCATGCTTTCTTCTCGGGGGCTTCCATCCTCTCGCTGCTTTCCATCTGCACGGATAAAAAATGTGTGAGTAACAAGGTTTTCAGTTTGAAGTACATGAAATTAAAGGTTAAAGTACGTATAACGAATTGATTGAAGGTATTCAGATCAGGTAGAACAGAAGCCAGAAATGAATCGAAGATGAAGAATCAGATGACATAAATAAAAACCAGAAATGAATAGAAGATGAGAAAGAAGAAGACTTTAATCAGCTGACTATTATTAAAATTTGTTCATTGTATAAATTAAGACTACAACAAATTGCCTTGCCAGACATATTGCATGTCTCTCGCAGAGGCCAGTTTGTATGGGGCAACTTTTAAAATGTTTTGTATCATCTTATCTTACCTACAAACAGCAATAAAGATTTTTGTATTTGTATTTGTAAATCTATAATTTTAGGTTATCTATAAATTTAGGTATAATTTTTAGGAGTGTTTTCAGTGTTCTGAGTACATAAAAATGAGCGAAATCGTCAGGTGACCTGCTGTTCGGGTAAGAGCTCCTCGATCGCGGCTTCCAGTTCCTCGTAGTCGGGTTCGGTGCCGGAGCGCTTGCCCCACGAGCCGTGGAACGCCGCCCACTTCTCCTGCGAAACAATGTCTCTATTACCACACCGAGTACCAAAATAGTAGTCAGATAATAATTAACTCCTACCTTGGCAAAAATGAATAGCATGTATATTATAGCGGCGTGTTAGACGGAGACAAAAATGGAATCAAATTTGTTAGCAGCTGATCGTGCCGGGAAATGTAAGTAAATGTTGTTTTATTGTTTTTAAATACTGATGTTGTTTTTTAAAAAATAATAAAACAACGTTAGTTTGTTGTCAGACAGTTGAGATGAGAAAATCTCACTGCCCAAGTACAGGGGCTAAGTAAGATATTTGATCATTAAGCAGTCGCCAAAAAATAATCTGACCACAAGCTGTTCAACCTGCGAACGTGTGTCCCCGATGGAAGGTTGTCTGCTAAATGTGGCCACATTTAGGTGTAAACAGGAGGGCAACGTTTTTAATTAACCTTTCCGCATTTCCAAGCATGATTGCCAAATGCCGCGCGAGCCCCTTCCACCAGATTACGGCGTAGTTGCCCGCGGAGGTACCCAACAAACTCTTGCCTACTTTACTTTATGTTCTCACTTCGACTTGGAAACTTCACGCTGAGTTTTGATCGGTAAGTGACTTTCAATAGTTTCTATTACGAATCGCAGAAGTTTCGTCGTATGAGTGGTGGTTGAATTGATTCATTCTGTAATTTGGGATTCATTGTGTGTAAGCATCAGAATTAGTTGCTGTTTTCACGCTACTAACTTTAAATGTCGTAAACATGTTCAAATTTGGGTGTAGGCGTGCTAAGCAAATGTCAAGAAAAACACAAAGTTAATTTTTTTCAGACTTTTCAAATGTTACCTACATATTTGCATAGAAATTCAATGTCGTTAGGTGGATCAGAACATCAGAAGTAACCTCAACAAGTTGATTTTAATTAACACTATTCTGGCACGATGATGGATGATCGAGGCAATTAAAAATAAAAGTGTAGTTAACTTACAGGTGCCCTCTTGCCCCACGCTGAGCTCATGTCCTGCCAGCCTCGTTTGCCCCACGCAGAGTTGAGGTCCTGCCACGCTCGCTTGCCCCAGGCGGAGTTCAGGTCTTGCCAGGCGCGTTTGCCCCAAGCTGAGTTCAGGTCTTGCCAGGCTCGCTTTCCCCAAGCTGAGTTGAGATCTTGCCAGCCCCGTTTGCCCCATGACGCTTGCGACATGTCCCTCCAGCCGCGTTTGCCCCAAGCGGAGTTCAGGTCCTGCCACCCCCGTTTGCCCCAGGCTGAGTTTAAGTCTTGCCATGCTCGTTTGCCCCAGGCCGAGTTAAGGTCCTGCCATGCTCGTTTGCCCCAGGCCGAGTTAAGGTCCTGCCAGGCGCGCTTGCCCCACGCTGAGCTCATGTCCTGCCAGCCTCGCTTGCCCCAACCTCCATGTAAGTTTGCCCAAGCCCTCTTCTCTTCTTCTGTTAATTCTACTTCGTTGTCATTCTGAGAAAAGAGATCGAATTTTAGAACTATTACTAAGTTTCTTTCGGCTCATAGTCCTATTAGTTAGTAATTCTAAAAAATAGGCTAGGCTGCCTGAACTACATTGTGAATTGCGAAAATTATGTTCGGTACAAAAATTTCATTTATACCACCGACGCTTTTTTCACGATTTCAGGATGTAGGCTGTAGTAATATTTGTTCGGATACGTGGAGCAGACCGCGTATCCCCGCCCCGTACACCAGTGCGTTCATAAAACCCTGACTGAGGTAACCGTTTAATATTTGCCGGTTTCGTCGAGCGATAAATGACTGTGAGCAATATTGTGACCTTTTACTAAGGGCGGTATCAAAACGATGCCAAATGCTTTCCTGATGTGATTACCAAAGACCAGAATGAAAATGCAAACATAATTTGAAACAAGTTGACTTTTATGAGATTGAATTTCTGCGACTTTTGGGGTAAGTTATACCTACTGGTAAACACGTGTGTTTTTGTTTATTGGCTATCGGGAATAAATTACCTCGGAAAGTAGTCGATATACTAACGATACCATTATACTCCATTAGCGCTAAGTGAATTTATATTTGATTTATATTGTTAGTGACATACTCATATGTCACTAACAGAAATAGAAAACAAGAAAGAAGATTGTTTCATGAATTGGTGTCCTTGTAATCTGTGGAACGTCCGCGCAAACATTAATATAAAACAAGCTCAAGATCGCCCGTTCACGTCACAATTGTTGAAATTGCAGAAAAGCGCAAAGTAAAGTCCTCATTCTAAGGAGCCGGGAACTGCTGGCGTTGATTTGAGGCCATTTGCGAGCTGGTTTATTATTCCATCAGCTGGCCGGCTGCGCTGCCGAGCTGCACGTGTTAATTGCCCGGAACCTCTTTATAACTCGCTATCTCTGCTAATATATTTATTAAAAATCTGTTTGTCTAACAGCCGATTACTTCTGGAGACATAATACCTTTTTAACTGACCTTTTAAAAGTTAAAGGCACCGCATTTACGAAACGGGGCCGGGGCCCTACTATGGTCTATGTTTTTAGTCACGTTTGAATGGCGAGTTGTAATACTTATATGTAACTTTTTATTTCACACAAGACAGCCCAATATTTGAATTTAGAACGACCGTGATATTTTTTAATATTTTTGACACCAAGCTAATGTGTCATACATGTATACCTAGTTACAAATAAGTGTAGTATATTTCACATATTCGAATAAAAATCGGAGCTTTTCTTCAAAATTGGGTAATGTGTCTGTGTAGTGTCCGCCCGACTTGATGAGATACATAGGTATATTCTGAAGCAACATGTGGATCAGATTAGACGTGGGCCACAAAAGAGAAAATAGGCACCGGTGAGAGGCTTATACGCCTCGCAGCGGGGTGAATAAGCTGTGATGATGATGTATCAATGTAATAAGTAATTAACCTTTCTCGCCGTCTTACTTCACCTCGTCCCGGGTAAGATTTTGTTAATGGACTCGTTTCGGTAGCGGCTTAGAAACGCTCATTAAAGTATCTAATCTTGTAATTTGGTCGGAAGTACTCCGCCCCCATTACTGTCAAGTGCTTAGCCGTTTAACGCGTGAACAAATAACAAATAACTAGTGTTTCATGTTATTTGCGGCGCGGCCGCCGCGGGAGCCGCACTGAGCTCCCGCTAAAATGCGGTTACCAAGTTCTCCAGAACGACGCTCACTTGTTTCTCAGTCATCCGATTTCGCTCTTAACGGCTTCTACGAATGCAATGCTTTCATAAACGCGCTGCGGGTTCTACGTCTGTTTGTATTGGATGTTCATCCGTGAATATGACGCTAGAACACGCGCAACAAATAGAACAACCGTTTTTAGAGAGGAGCTTTAGAGGTTAGTTGCTAATATTGTAGTCTCAGAAATGTCTGAGACTTATTTTATTTCAAGCTTTTTCTCTCTCTACAGTTTGGTCGTTCTAAATTATCTTTGTGTATATGTATCGCTTATATGGGTATTACAAATATGTGCAATATGTGTTGTGCCTCAGGTATTTAAAGAATACTTTTCAACGTAAATACTACTTTGCAACTAACTGCTGCGTAGTTAGAAGTCAGCCTTTACAAGTCCATTTTTTCTCATTCACTGTTATGTTCAGACGTTACGACCAAGTTACTCGAAATCACAAGCGGTAGAATGAGGAATAAGGTTTTATACGCTACCACAACACTGGCAACATTGTCCATAATGAGCGTAGTAACCTTTCTCCACCATCAGGGCCCGAAATATTAATGTCATAATGTTATAATCTCAATGAAATCCCCATCAATTTGTGTAAGGAGGACGTTATCAAACTATTAAACTACACGAGAAATAATGTCGAGTAAATAGGCACAAGATTAGGGAAAGAGGTTTATATTGAGATCTTGATTATTTCTCTAAGTCTAGATTGAAAGTCTGTCTCGAGACAGTATTATCTTTGCTTACGTATTTACATCTAAAATTTCTACCTCAGAATGCTGTTCAGTTTTGATGGAAATCCTGTGGAAACATAATTGCCATCCATGGCGTGGTTAATTTAAAAAAATGCGTTATGGAGGAAAACAATAGTTTTTCTACTTAGGACGAGAGAGGGGCACTCAGCAGGTGAGCGAAGCCAGTGACGTACACTCCCAAGGCCTGCGAGGTGAGAATAGAGTTCTGAATTACTGATTTTTGCAACTCAATGACATCAAATCGATATTTAAGTTACTTTGTAAGGGAATACAGAAACGGAAAGAAGAGAACAGGAAATAAGTGGATGGCGGGAGCACACCGGCTCTGTTCGTATTTGTTATCATAACGACGTCCGAGTTGCGACCAGTCCACTACTTTAATTTTTATTCGTTAGGTACGAATTCTTCTTAGAGTATTTTGTAGACTTCCTTTTTCCAGCGCATAAAGAAGTCAATTTAAATCCTTGCAATACTGAATTAAGGTTTTCGGACACTAGCGATAGCCCAGGAGACCAATCAGCAGCAGGGAAAGATAATACAGTCTAGCGTCCTGACATGATGAGGGGCGCTGTTAGAAACCGCTTGAAGGGGAGAAGTGGGCGATGAATTCAGTGAATTCAGTGATACCTGAGGTGTGGGAGCAGATTTTATACGTCCCCTTATAACGAGAGTCTAGTTAGGCAGGCGGAGGGAGGAGAGTGCTGGGTACCTGGGGCACGGCCGGCAGGTCGCGGTGGGCCTCCTCGGCGGCGGCCAGCGCGAGCGTGGTGAGCGCCGACACCCACAACGCAGCCACGCAGCAACGCATCTGCAACAAGGGAAACATCACCGTTACACAGTGGAACTATTTAGTGAATCCTTATAAACTAATTTTGATACAAATCCGGTGACACCGCAGCATAAGGATGGTCGCCTTTCACTGAAGGAATGTTTCGTCGCTCAGATTCTGTACCTTTGTTATTAATATCTGGAACAGGAAACATGCCAATGCTATTTCTACAAGTTAGAGAATCGTGCGATATCCTATTTGGCTAGAGCAATGAAGGTCTGATGAGATGATCTTGTACGAGTCGAGTGAAACCATACGCCAGTTCATGAGTAGTTTTCCCAGGCTGGTCGGTTTTGCAAGAGCCCAGTGATTGGCATGGGGACCGTTGAAATTATTGCAGATCACCATCCGCTGTAAGGCACTGCTCAATCACTTTTTCTGTATTAGATATGATTGTAACATCGGATTGTGTTTGAGTTCCCGTTATGTGGCCGATTGATGCACTTACCTAACATAGAAAAAGTAGTAAGAACGGGACAGTGAACATGCTTCCATTAAAACCGTCAAACTCTTTAGCGTTTTTGTCGCTTTGAATGTCTAATATTCTAAAAGTAGTATTTCTAACGTCGCACGTTACATTTTCTTACTGAAATTTAATCAGCTTATCGTGCTTCTAGATCGAGTCATTACGTCATATGTCATATGACAGTTAAGACAGTGTTTTGTTTTATTCAAATGCCTGATTTACAGCGACCATCGAAATTCTTTATTGATATGGTTTCAAATGGCAAGAATTTAGCGTAAAACAATAAATCAAAGGGTGTTATAAAGTCGCAACACAAATTAAGACGCACAGCTTTTGAGCTTCGTAAGTTTTGCCGACTCTGGGCCACGCTACCGGTAGTCATTTGCGCAGTCCGTTATCAAACAAGGTGCCATATTCTGGCGCGATCGAGATTTAGGAGTTTTGTTCGTAAGTGCTATAGATTTTACTGTGTAAAATCATCAATTGACCAGCGATGAAAATCGTTTGAGCACGTCTTCCTTGGGACCTTCATAACATCACTGATTAGAAATCGATAACTAGAGTGGTTTGCGTACAAGACCCACATTTACTTGGGTAGGAAAACAGTTTTATGTCGAACTTAGATCAAAAAGCAGTTATTCACGAGTAATGTGTAATTTTAATCTAAATTCGGGTATAATGTAACATTTATTATTACACTAGTACATTTTTTGAATATCATCTTTGCGTGCCCTGTTTTTAGGTAGATACGTTTAGTAGCTATATTACTCATACCTTAATTTGCTTATCAAATCGATATTAAATTAAAAGTGAATCGGTTTCTTCTAGGTAAACACGCTCTATCGTAGATCGTATCGTCGCTTAGCATCAGATGAGATGGCGGAGTGTAAACCTATTGTAAGTATACCATGTTTAGTTTGGACCAAACTCTCGAGTCCCAAGACACAAGCTTAGATTTAGTTTGGGACTCATCGGCAATCTTTTGTACTCACGCGTATTTTTGGTAAATAAAGTTTTGTTTGTTTATAAAAGTTTAAAAAAAATCAAAGGTAAGTAAATGATACAATCGTTTGATAAAGAATATTTAATAAAAATATATAAGTTGCGGATTTGTGCACTGAACACATCTACGAAATTCTTTACTGCGACAGAATAGGCTCCTACACAGAACTAACTTCGGGTAATTTGGTTCGCGAATTCGCGGAAATAATTCTTCTTATTGTGAACAACAAGATGAATGGAGCACGAATAAAACCTAATAACTCCTTCATAATGGATATCTGCGTCGTTTAGAAACTGTGAATGAAGTTCTTTGAAGGAATCATTTCGAACTTGTAGACTAAATTTAATGGAAACAGTTAATAAAATAGTTTTGAAATGAAGAAATGAATGGAGCTTTCATTCTATGCAATCAATTATCGTGAGTTACTGGTCCCAGAGCGATTTTCACATCAGTTTTTTGAATTGAATGAAGTTACGCTTTATCTTAGCTTAACAAGTTTGTAGTGATAGAATTCTTTGCAGCATCTACCTGTGAAGGTGCCACACCTTTGCAGATTATGTTATCGCTAAGAAGTAATTTGCAAACTGAATTTGGTGCTAAAATATAATGTTAATTAATGCTAAAAGCTAATGTATCCAGAAAAACAACGCTTATACGTCTAGGTCTAGAGCAGTGTTTTAGTAATAAATTCTAGTTTCAGTAATTTGGTCTGTTCATGTACAAATTACTCCGTGGCTCTGTGCCTTCATGGGCAAGCGTGTTGCTCAGAATGCATATATCACCGTAAAATTATCAAACTATCATAATCTAGCGGTAGGTTAGGTTGTAATCTGACATCGCGTCGTGAGATTATAATCTAACGGTTTTTTCAATTTTACGATGACACACACATTGCTCGTCTCGACACTCGTTATTATAAAAGATCAAATACCGCAGAGTACAGGTAAGATATAAAATAAACCCACAAGACTATGCTGACAAGATTTATTCGTAATAGTAAAACTAATACAACTTAATGTTACTACGTACAAACTTCCCAAGATATCACAAAGTTTCGAAGATACCACGAGAGGAAGCGCATTGGTTCGACTTTCATAGCGCAAACCGCTAGACTGAAATCCGGAGCTGAGCCACTCCCGGCGGTTACAGCAGCTGCGAGTCTCGAGGGCTGTTTATTCTAGGTAATGGACAAGCGAGTGGCGCCGCGTCACACGACATGCGTGTACCTACATCATGTTTTAAATTAACTGCAGTGTTTCAGTTATTTATTTACCTAATCTTTGTCTCACTTATATTATACACGGGGAAAGTTTGGATGTTCATTGCTCAATCACGTCGGACTGAACAGATCGGATATCAAATTGTTATTTAGAACACAGTTAGATTTAGTCAGGTTATGTAATTGTAGTGATAGGCTGTTAGTTTAAACGGTGATTAAAAAAAGAAATCATGTTTACGGACGCGCCCTAAGAAATAAACTAAACTAAAGGTCACCTGGTAGACACAAAAAGTGATACTGGTAGCTATTTGTAACGCACATAAGTCCAAATATGCTCAATCACGATTGAACGAATCTAGTTGAAATCATGAATACAGATTATAGTCTGGAATAACACAAGCTACTTTCGAACGAGAAAATAACGAGAACTGGAATTGCGCAAGTAAAACCTAGGAGCGCTTCAAGTTGCTCAAAAACTTGTTTCGATCGATCTGAGCACTATTGACTTACTTGTATGAAGTAGTGATGGAATCCAATGACCTGTGCATACGAGGGCATTAATTCTCTCGCTTAATGTGCATAATATAAACGGTTGAAGCGCTGCACCGCGTCCATTGTCCCACGTGGCTATAAATATTGCAACGCAAATGCCACCCGTGCAGGCGTAGGTCGGGAGAGGACGCTGTACCTATTTATATTAATATCTTAGCCTTTTCTACATTAAAAATAAATATTAAGTATCGACATAACGCTCTACACACGAGAATAAAGTGAGTTATCGATTAGTTACTTTTAGCTTTCCCTTTGTTGGTTTTCTAATAGTCGCGTTTCAGGCGTTTTATGAAATCTTCCAGATCGTATGAAACGAAATGGGAAAATATTCGGGGTAAAATAAGACTGCTTGTCGGAAAAAACACACACAGAAGGTACCTCACGTGTGGAACGTTATGGTGGTGCCTAATATTTTAAGGCTTCCTTTCTTTTCTACGTTTTATACTTTAACACATTTTTTATTTTTTTGCTTTTTATCAAACTCTCGATGAATTATATTTTGTTTATATTATATATCATGTAATATACATTTTACAGATTAACTCGGCTCGTTCTGCGGCTTAAGCCATGGTTTAACAATTACTAACTTTAAGGGAAAAAAAGATACCTGTGTTAAGTCCGGAAATTAATTTTACGTTGATTAGTTTGGCGCGTAGGCTACCATTACTTATTTAATTTGATTCCAATCTGTTCAGCCGCCATAGATGTACGTGGAAACATTATTTATCCTGGACAGTTACGAAGCTGACCAAAGTAAGTAGACCGCCGATCACATATAGAGTTATAGAGCTGCATGACACTGTGATATTATATAAAGGCATCTTGCTTAATAAAAGGCTCATGTTTTGCCCGACTTGTCACCTTATATTATGCAAAAACAATGGGCAGTCATAGGAACTGCCGATAGAAGTGAAAACTTATAACTCAGAAATTGATAGCTTAGTTTGGAAACTACGCGGGCGAAACCGGAGGGCGAATTCTAAATAGATGGCCAATAATAATTGCCATGGTTTGCCCGATCATTGGCCCGTCATGGCCCGAGTTTACCCGAAAAAATTCTTATCAATCGCGAGCGTGACGCTAGAAATTAATTCCTAGCCGAAAAATCTGTCTATAGCTCGCCAAAAGAAATTTTCACTTCAAAAAATCTCACTTTACAAAGATGTTAGAGATTACAAACATTACAAACTATTGTGAGTTGAACAGTAAGCAAAATTTTAAATTATGTGATTAATATTTACTGCGAATGATATAACAAGTTTGTCTTCCTGCTTCGCGAGGTAAGAGCAAACGCCATCAAATAGAGAAATAATGATAATCACACACTTCCTGCCGTTACTCCGATCTCGCAGGAGCCCCTAATTACCGCCCTCATTACACACGTAAGCACATTGAGCGTATTGTAAAGGTCGCGCGAACAAAACGATACGTGTTATATTTCACTTTACTTATGAAATATTCGTTGAGAATTCAATAAGCTCCTGATAACATCCCAATGTCTCCTTTCAATATTTTCTACAGAGCGAACGTCAGCTACAAAGGGTATTCAAATCGAGTAGGTACCTGTGAACCTACCTGCTCGTGAATGAAGGAAATTGCAACAGAAACTTTGCTCAGGAGATGAAAATATTAGAAAACAGGGTTTGGAGAGCTGCACGCGATTCGCCGTAAAAAAAGTTACTTTTTACCTATAATAATAATAATAAGCCTCTTATCCTGAATTTATAAGATATCTCTGAAATTATAAGATATCTCTGAGTTCAGTGTGCCTCTTGGCAAAGGCCTCTTCTAACAATTTCCATTGTACTCTGTCTCTAGCAACCCTTCTCCATCTTGGGCCTGCCGTTAGTTTTAGTTCGTCTTCCCATCTCTTACTTTGTCTTCCTCTATTCCTTCTCCCATCCCTAGGGTACCAGTCTGTTATGATGTTGGTCCACTTTTCTCGTGTACCGCGCAACATGTGCCCGGTCCATCTCCACTTCAAGCTATCAATTCTGTTAAGTATGTCTGTGACTTTTGTCTTGCTTCTTTTGACGTTTTTTCGTATCTTATCTTGTCTCTTAATACCTATCATACTTCGTTCCATAGCCCTTTGGCAGTGTTCCAGCATGTTTCTGTGATGTTTCGTGAGGGCCCAGGTTTCACTCCCATAATATGTAATACATGGGAGAACGCAGGTATTGAAGACCTTCTTTTTTGATACCAATACTAAGATCTGTGGATTTCATGATCTCTTTCAGTGACCAATTTCTTTTTCATCCTTTAGCTATTCGTCTTTTGATTTCTTTTGTAGTTGTGTCAGTATGTGAGATGATTTGCCCCAAATAAATATATTCTTTCACATATTCAACAGGTTGGTTGTTAATTTTTATTTCATATTTGTTTGCATTCGTTAATAGCTTCGTTTTGGTTATATTCATAGTTTTTCGCTTTCTTTGTTTAGACTTTTTACCTATATTCCTGCTTTATTAAAAGGAAGTTTTGGGGGGAACTTTTCGTGCCGCGAAGCGCACTACTCGTTATTAATTAATATAATCATCCTATTTCTTGAAATCCACAATGATCTCGACAAAATATGGGTTTTAACCGACTTCAAAAAAGGAGGAGGTTCTACAACAACAAAAAAACCGACTTCAACACCGCAAATAGGCACATAAAAGGGAAAAATAATTTGATATAGGTAATTATTACAACCGCTACTCACTCATCTATATGAAGTCGGTGCCAGCCAAGTCTAAAAGGTAATAGATAGATACTACGAGTACTTACCTATGCCTACTTACTACCTCGTACATAGTATCTATCTACCAGCTTTTTTGACTAGACTGGCACCGACTTCATATAGATGAGTGAGTAGCGATTTTAATAGTAACATGTACCAATTTATTTTTCACTGTTGAGTGCCTATTTGTGGTTTTGAAGTCGGTTTAATTTTTTTGTTAAAAATAATTTATGTATGAAGATATTGAAAACAACAAACATTTGATTTCAGGTTTAATGACTATCCAAATTTTGATTCTATTAAATTGAGTGAATACCACAGTAGACCGTAATTTATAATTAACTGAAGTATTTACGATGTTGGGAATTTGTGAGCCCTTTTCAAATATACGTAATTAGATGAGGGCGCCTCGTTACAACGAGGAGATTCGACTCCACTTGCGCTTTAACAACGTACAGGTTGTGGAATGCTTTGCTTGAGTGGGGTATTACAGACGGTTACCATCTTGGTGTCTTCAGGACAATAATGAATAGGTTTCTTTTACGTAAGAACGCTCCTTCGTAGAACACATCGTCGCTTAACATCAGTCGAAATGGTGGTCAAGTGCTTCCAGAATATTACAAAATTAACATCATCTTTAATGACTAGTAGTACAGTTTCGTGCTACTCAGTGTTAAAGTTAGGCGCTACCATATTGCTTACCGTCATGCAAATGTTTCTGTTTGTATTTAAAAAAAAAGTTTCCTCACGATGTTTTCAGGACTCTTGAACCTATTAATGGTGAAAGACCAAAATTACTGCTAGAAATGATTTTAAGTGTTAATTATAGTCTTGTCTTGTACTCATAAATGATTTCTCCGGGTCTCAGTGCGACATAGTAACCAGGCTCTCAGGAACGGTAATCTGTCTCAGCGAAGAGGGTGCCGTCGTAATGTTGAATTACTAATTCCCCCTATCAGCGGGGTGCTCCTAATCTGCCATTTACTTGGTTATTTAATATTAACAGCTGTTTTGTTGGCTTTAGTAGTAAGCTTTGTTTTTATTATGGACGAGTGCCTTTTGTTTTGATCCACAAGTCATTTATAGATATAAATAGCATAATAATAAGTCTACTAAATGTTCCCACAGCTGGGACTCGGGGCCGTCTAGATTCAAGGACGTAATCCATCACGCTGGCCCAGTATGGGTGGGCGGATGAAGCACGATCTCGAAAGATTCTGAGAAGATGTCAGTTTCTTCTAGATGTTTCCCTTCACCGTTAAAATCAACGGCGATAACAGACTTGTACATGTATACTTGAAACAACAACAAAATTAAAAAATTTGACTAACCCCCGACTACCTTAGATGTGTTCAACCTTTCTACCTTAGATTACTACCTTAGATTTGACCAAAATTCTACTAGTCAAGCCCTTTCATTTGATACTAAGGTTTGATATTAAGGGAGTTGTGAAAAAAGAAATGTAATTCGCCATTTTGTGGTAGCGGCCATCTTGGATTTGAAATTTGTCATAGTGCAAAGTATTCTACTAGCCAAGCCCTTTCGTTTGATACCCATATTGCGGTAGGTTGTGAAGAAATATTTTGTCCGCCATTTTGTGGAGGCGGCCATTTTGAATCAAAATTAACCAAACATAGCTAAGAACACCCGAACGGATGTTAACTTTCAAATAAAAAAAACTCCATCGAAATCGGCCCATCCGTTTGAGCTCTACGGTGCCACAGACAGACACACACACAGACAGACAGACATCGACGTCAAACTTATAACACCCCTTTTTTTGGTCGGGGTTTAAAAATACAGTGGTGCAGGTGGGTTTCAAAGTGAATTGCAAGCTCGAGCTCCTCCGCCGCAGAAAAACATCTTAATTTTTGTTTTTACAGCTGACGATGACAACGCAACGTCTATCACTGACCACAACACACTGTATTCCTCGCCCCGTACCGGCAGCACTGAGCACCTGTGGCTGTGCGGACGGTTCGTGGCTCGGCCGGCTCTAACAGCGCTCGGTAGCGCACTTCAATCGTAACCAATGTATTCTGGAATACGTACAAATAAATAGCCTTATTACGGCATTTCGGGTGCTTCAAAACCTTGGATCTTTGATTGTCGCTTGTGAAACTGTGTATATTGCCTCGCTTTGATGTTATCGTCACGTAACCCTAAAAAATCTATGGAAAATACGATCCCTTTCACGTCAATTTGGGGTGTGTTTTAATTTTCGATTCGTTTGGTAGAGTTGAAGACAGAGCGTTAGTATTTTTAATTCCAAGGCTTTACCAACACAGCTACAGTACGTAAGCTTAAAATATGTATTTTAAGGATTTGTTTCTAGAAGTAGCCGTACACAAAGCTAGAGGAGACAGTACTAAATGAGGCTAGTCGCTGCGCCAGCTCATTAGCAGGTTTAAGAAAGTAAGGCAGGGAAAGGTATTTTCTTTAATTATCTACGACTGATGTGAGCTCAGAGTTCTCGAGCTCTAATTTTTTTTTGCTTTGAAACTTCGAAAGTAAAAAACAGTTTTTGTGGAAAGCAGCTAAAAATATTTTTTTTTTACCTTTAAATCGATTAGTATTCTATTTCGTATTAATTTCTTTGAGCTTCAAATAAAGTAAACTCATAGTGAAATAATGAATATAAAAATTAATTGTATTAGAATACAGTAATTACTTTGAGTAGAGTTCATTTATATAGAAACAACTATTCCAAGAAGCAAGCCAAGAACGGAACGTCGCGGTTTTCATTTATTCATCATCATTCAATAAATTGGTAGAAATTATACTTAGTGAATAAACGAACGACTACAGGCTTTAATCCATTGCACCACGGCTTAAAATCGGTGGATGATTCGGCGGGCGGCCGGTGGTCGCTCCGTTTTATGTGAATAATTCATTTTCATAAATGCTATCTTTATAATAAGCGAGTAGTTTGCGGACGCGAGAGCGTCGCCGGTGGCGGTGCACTCGCGCGCGTCGAACGGAACGTGCCTCTCAATGCAATGAGATGTCGTTACACAAATGATTCCATTTCTATTCAGTTCCTTTTATTTCCATACTAACGTCGCTATTGAACAACCCGTCGTGGCCTAAAAACTGTAGTGGTCTAGCCGTAGTAACTGAATAGCGAGAACGTAAAAGTTTTGGTAGGCATGCTCCATCATAGCTCAACATCAGGCAAGATGGCGGTCAAAGGTATATCTAGGTACATACATTTTTTTTTAAAAAGCACAGAGACAGACGAAGGTCTAGAAGTAACCAAATAGGTAAATTCCTCTAGCAGTTGACTGCGAGCCTGGCATACTGGTGGCTTCACCACGCTGAAGTGTAATGATTATTGTTGATCGGAATAAACGCCGACATTTCGGTTACGCATCGCGGCGAGGAAAGGTTTTCGAAAATAAAAGAAGCTCCCAGCCCCTAAAGGCCCAATGTCTAAATCCGAATTCCTCAAATAATAATCCGTCTATCCCTTTCTAGAAAATGCAAGTTTTTTCCTTTACGCCGATTGACTGGAAGAGTTTGCTCTTAGCAATAAGGCTGCCACTTCTGGCGCTAGTTCGTAAGTGTTACTGTAATGTTTTACTTTATTGTCACAATAAAGAGTTTTCTATCTATCTATAAATAAGAGTTCTAAAACGGGGTAAATCCCCGCTTCATCTCGCAGCACGGTCCAGGGCATCCGTCAGCTCGCTCCTGAATACAACCAATTTACCGGCGCGAGGCTCCACGCACCGACCCGACAAAAATCGCTGCAGTTAACCTTCTGCTCGAGTCTGCTTCTACTAGACCGGGGGCCCCTACGCTTTTATATAACGAATGAAACGTTCGTAACGCATGAGATTGTGATAAAGTAAGAGGTGGGATTAATTCATTTGTTTTGTAATATAGAGGGACGAGACGGACAATACGTGGGCCTGATGGTATGCAACATGGCTGTCAAAACGCTGAAAATTAAGCGTTTTTATCATCTGTGTCCAAATTTAAACCTGCTAAACCTGTCTATGTTACCTAGTTTTGCTGTTAAACTCTTTCGTATTTGGCTTAGGTAAGTTTTAAATTTTTGTAAAAGTTTCATATAGTTGTAAAATTGTACTTGTAGATACTTTACTCAGATATACAAAAATATTTAAAAAGTCAGTGTAATAAAAATTTTAATGATACTAATAATTATTATTGTGGGTCAGTAAGTAAAGAGAGCAGCCCGTCGGGTGCGGCACTATCCCGTCGCTCGGTTCTTATCGTGATCTCTCGTTAGCGCGGGATTGATTCCGGCCACTTCACTCGAGTGTCGAATCGATACAATTCGATTTTAGTATCGAGATGATCGAGCCGAGCCGGGACCCGCCGGGCGCGTGCTGCCACGGCGCCAGGGTGGGATTTATACGGAGCTAGGTAAGATTTAAAGATTTAAATAAAATTACAGTTTTGTTTTTCATTTTTTGTTAACAATAAAAAATTTATTTGAGACTTTTGTTTCAGAGAAATTAGAGGAAAAATCAGTAAATCATTTATATCGCAAGTGGCATGAGTCGTGCAGTGTTACGCAGTGATTTCGTCTCTTCGTGCACAAAGAGTTGCGTGGCACTGTACATTGTACAAGCATGGACATGCGTGTTCGTGGGCATAATATCTTGCTCGTGACATCACTCCACATTACATAATGTATGTTGAATAAAACCAAAAACTTTTTGAATATAATTTAGAATAGAACGGGAATATTCCGTTTTTTATTTATTGTAGGTTCACAGTTGTCTCACCTGATGTTACGGTCTCCGATGGAGATTGGCCGCTCTCGACTGGAAGTCACTAACGACTAACACGAGATAGTACAGAGGAAATTGATATTTTATTTGAGTCCAGTTCTTTAAATGGAACATTAATTATAACTTACAATCGAGTTTATCACTGGCGCCTTGACCTCCGCTCGACCTAATGTCTCTATCTTCGTGAATACGTAAAAGGCCTGACATTTCCGATTCGTAGAAAGCACTCGTCATTGTACTTTCCTATAATTTTCCCGTACTCAGTACGTACTGACGTATTATCTTCAATGGGCCTTAATCGATGGGTACTGCAGTATTCATCAGTATCGTGGCTTTGTTTGGAAGACTTCCCCGACCTTTGAAAATACTTAAACATTCTGTAATTCAACTGGAATAAGGTAACAAAATTACCAGTGTCATTAATTATTTAGTTTAAAAGGTTCCTTCGTAAACCGAACATCGCTAGCTTCTTGGCCGGACATGGTGCTTACAGTGAAACTGAAAACAGTGTGCAGCCGTGGTCTCGGAATATCTCAACTGTGAAACAATGATTTCTCTATGTTTTTAATGTACGTATAATTGATACAAATATTTGTTCTGTGTTTAGTACCTATGTATTTACCATTTTACACCTACGTACTGTCACTGTATAAAGAAAAACTACTATGATTTAATAGACTGTAGTGGTAGGACTCCTAGCAAAGTCCGTCTGGGGAAGTACCACACCTTTGCCAGTTATTTTACCGCCAAACAGTAATGTGAAAACATTACTGAGTTCCGGTTTGAAGGGCAATGTTTCCAGAGAAATTACAGGGCTCAGAGATATAACATCTTAGATCTCTGGGTGATGAGCGCAGTGCAGTGCTAGGTAATGATTTGGACTCTTCATGTTCCAATAGCTGCATTTCACTGTGCTGTTATGTGGCAGGCATGTTGCTTACCATCAGGCACATGTCCTGCTCGTCTCGTCATTAATTATTTTAAAAAAAAAGACTGTGGTACTGTATCATGTATCGAGCTTCCAAAATACAATACCAGCTTTGCTTAGTTTGGAGCTAAATGACGCCGTGTTTTTTAACAATGGTAGGTTTGCAGAATAAAATTTCGTTTGAAGTTAAGCGACAACTATGTTTATATAAGTATTATATCATCAGCTATTAGGTTTCCGTAGTACGCACTTTGTTTAGTTTGGGACTAGATAGGGCTGGAAGGAATGTCCAACAATTACCGAAACGGACTTGTGGTAAAAGAGACACGACAGTTTTAAATTCAAACAAATAATTCCGTAGATTAAACCGAGTAAGTAAACATACCACAATTTATGCGCAGAATTAAAAGATGAATTTAATAAATATGAGTAGTTGACGGTCCGTCTGCCGCTTCCCACCGGGCGGCGCCGGCGTCTGTCCCGGCCGGCTGATGCGGCCCGAATTACCCGCGACGTCATTTACCATAATCCGGGGAGATTATGGTAATGGCAGCCCCGTCGATCCACGTGCCCTTCATAATTGTAATCTGCGCAAATTGTGTTTATTTGCCGGAAGATACCACTGACGTTAATAAGCAAATAATCGGAAAAACCAAGCTTTACTTCCGAAACGCGAATGAGAGCAATATATACGAGTACCTAATTTGATTTCTAGAAACTTAGTACCTACTCAACAGGTTCCTAACTACTTAAGGTAATAGGTAATACCAGCAGCTGCGTGCAGAGAGCGAGTGAGTTAATATTTACTCGTACAATAAATCATTAAGTGGAACGCGTAAATATTGCGGTTTGGAACAATTGAGTCGCACGTTGGAACGGCTGGTGGTTAGTCTCTGCTGCAGGCTCCGGCGCGGAAACTTCTCACCTGATTATTATACAGGAAACCTCACAGTTCTCGTATATTAATGTCTCGCTATAAATTATTGTGCTATAGAAGTGACGCCGAGCTTAGCAAGGCGTTTAACTACTCAGAACAGTTACTCACAACTTGTGTTCGGTTTTTTTTAAGCGAAATTTCTTTAGGTCTTGGGCTTTTTTTGGGATGAGAAATGTAGTGTATTTAATTGTAATTGTTAGGTTTTCACTTTAGTCGGCAATCCCATAGAGCCATGGTTTTATATTCAGTAATAAGTTTGTGGTAAGTCGATTTTCTGCAGATTTGTAACACTCATTCTATATCAATTAGTGGACAGGTGGACACGCACTGACAATGTATGTTATTACGAGTATATTCCGTACTTTTGATATTCAGTCAGGAGTCAAAACCAAAGTTGGAGACTTTAGAACATCAAGCATGAATCGATGTCGCTTTTTCCGGGTTTTGTTCCAGTATCACATCGTATTCAAACTGGTTGAGAAATAACTTATTTACAGTAGTCTAAAAACGAAACCTCTAAATCTGAATTTTATCTGTTCTTATGTTTTTTTAGATAGAACAAAGTAAACAAAGGATGATATATTTTGGTTAACAACAGACGTATAAGAGACACAGACGTCATCAACTGCAATTTATCTGTTGTGTCTAGAGCTTGAAATAAGCCAAAATAGAAAAGTGTGGACTCTGGACAGACTTAACTTCGTGGACATCTTTATCTAAGTGGCGAGTGTTGATGGGCGCCCTGCAGTGTACCGGGGACCTGAATACTACGAGAAGGAATGAAAATACTACGTGTTTGTTTTAAAAGTGTCAAATATAACAGAAGATTTCGTTATTTATTACATCAAGCCGCTTTTAAACTCCCAGTTACATGTGCTTTTTTGTTGTTGACGAACGTGCTAACGTTTATTTCATTTTCGTACGTTCGTTGTGTAAAACTTTATTTCAGATTTCACTTTAATATGATTAAAAACTATAAAACTAAAATAATATCTTGTTATTGTGACTATTAACGTCTGTGCGTCCACTTTGTGCTCCCACTTCTGGGACTAAAGGCCTTCTTTTACTTTATAATATTAGTATGATAGAAAGACAAGTCCAGCAATACATGCGTCTGGAAAAAAATGTGTTTGTCTATAACGAAGCAGTATTACGAAACTATTTTAACATGAAGAGTCCTGCCAGCACAGCCCTGCGCTTCTC
The DNA here is from genome assembly GCA_017562165.1 of Ectropis grisescens. NCBI lineage: Eukaryota > Metazoa > Arthropoda > Insecta > Lepidoptera > Geometridae > Ectropis > Ectropis grisescens. The sequence goes on along the minus strand of CM029780.1, from coordinate 24,114,552 downwards.
ATTCAGAGACGCGAGGTGATTTATCTCCTTGCCCTGTAGCATCGCTTGAAATATTGCCCTTCAGACTGAAACATCACCATGTTTGCACTGAACTGCTTGGCGCTACTATGAACAGCAAAGGTGTCTTACTTTCCCAGGAGTCTAGATATTATGTTTTTTTTTAATAAAGTGTGACGAGACGATCTGGACATGTGCCTGATGGTAAGCAACATGCCTGACACATAACAGCATAGTGACACGCAGCTATTGGAACATGAAGAGTCCAAATCATCTGCACCTAGCACTGCACTGCGCTCGTCATCCAGAGATCTAAGATGTCATATCTCTAAGCCCTGTAATTTCTCTGGAAACATTGCCCTTCAAACCGGAACACAGTAATGTTTGCACATTACTGCTTGGCGGTAGAATAACTGGCAAAGGTGTGGTACTTCCCAGGCGGACTCTGCCTAGAGTCCTACCACTACAAAACTATATAAGTATTTAAAACTATATAAGTATTATATCAGCTCTCTGGCTGCCATAGTACAACATTTCCTTAGTTTGGGGCAGACGGTGTTGTGTGTGAATTGCTCACCAATTTTTTTATTATGAAAACCACCTATAAGTATCAGCTGGAGGCTCTGGAATCGATCGAGAGACGTGCCAAAAGGCTCATAGGCAATGACATTCTCGTGCGAAAGAGACTGCAAAGCCTCGAACATCGCCGAAAAATTGCTAGCTTATCGGGTTTTTATCGGATACACTTCGGAGAGTGTGCGACTGATTTATACGATCTAATACCACCTTGCCCTTTTTTCTATCGGAATGCTCGTAGCTCGAAAAAGCGACATCGTTTCATGGTTGATGTTCCAAAGACACGAACGAAGAGATTTGACTCTACTTTCGTGATAAGAACGTCTAGGCTGTGGAATACGTTGCCTGAGAGGGGTTTTCCCGATAGTTCCAATCCTTGTGTCTTCAAATCGAGAGTGAATCGGGTTCTTCTAGGTAAACACTCTCCATCGTAGACCGCATCATCGTTTAACATCAGGCGAGATGGCGGTCAAGTGTACCCTATGTACGTTAAAAAAAACCTATTTGTCTTGATCATACAAATCTTTGTTCTGGGTATGAATTAGACCCACGATTGACTTACTAACAACTAAACACTTGGTTGGTGAATCCAACTACTTCTAACTTATTTGTAGAGTTGTGTTGTGAGCAATAAGAACAGCCATGTTTGATCGCTAAATCGTAATTGCCATTTTTGTTTCTAAAAAATATTTTTTTAAATTGTCCATTCCATTTGAACATTTGGGTATTTCGTTACCAAATTCATCAGAAGTTTAGCCATTAATATGGAAATGTGATTGTCCCGTGGCTAAACAAAAGGAACCGATGCACGGTAAAGCTCCGCGGTAATTACCCTCATTATCTGCAGCCCGTGGGAAACAATACGAAAAAACAATAAAAACGCTCCGTTATAGCTGAAATTAAACAGCCAACGAACTATTCGAAAGTGTAAAACTTTTGTAACAAACCAAAACGATCGAATTGTTTTAATTTTTTTTAAACATTACGGATCTTCGTATCTGTGGTAGCTCAAATTTAAATTAAATAATTCAATGTTTTATTGTAGAAGTTTAACAATCGATTTTAAATTAAATAGGGTTTAATTTTGTTTGCCTGCTTCGGATTTCATTCTCAACTTAAAAAAAAAAAATATTAAAATATTCGTAGATCGCATCATCACTTAAACTCAGGTGAGATGGCGGTCAAGTGCGAACCTATTAAAGTTAAAAAAAAATAAAGGGACGATCGACAACGGTGCGATATTGAAGACAAGAATGAGAGAATGAAAACAAGCCGTATCATTTATAAAAGGGACGTTTTAGTTACAAAAGGTTTTAGTATTAGTAGTATTAATTTATTCAATTTCCGACAGATAGAAGATGACAAGGAGTACCTATTGCAACTAAAATTGGCTTATTAGATGTTTATGTGTTCCCAACATAAAAACCAAAATATTTATTTAAGTAAGTAATACGCAAAAATATTACTGACCCATTACCCCCTGGCCATTTTGTGATAGCCCAAATTTCAGTCAGTAAGACCATTTGACAGCAACTGGCGTAAGTCCTTTTTAAAAAAAAGAATACACCTATTCGTCAATTATTGTCGGCATAAAAGGGAGCTAATATTTGTGAATAAAAAGGTGAAGAATTAAGTGGGTACTTAGTGTACTTTTGTCGCAAGTTCCAGATGACGTGTAGTCGAGTTTCCATCACGCTCGTCGGCACGCACTCACGGACATTAAAAAGTAAAAGTAATCACGTGGGCTACAGCCGGGGAAGAGACTTCTCCGCGCTTCGAATGTCTAAAAAAAATCGTGTGACATTATCAGCACTATCTCTCTTATATTTCGAGTAAAATGAAAGAGAGCCACAGCAATGCCATAGGCAATTTCGTTCAGCGCTAGACTTCCCGGAGCAGAATCCCTCCCACGGTTTAATGACGATACGTTTTTTCAACGTAGACTACGTTTTACTTATTTACCTACACTCTCATTAACGCTGTGGGTGAAAGGTATACATTTCGGGACTGTATAGTGGACACATTCTACATTTAATATTAAGATTCTGTCCTTGTCATACACGTAAAAAAATAGTGTTCATTCGATTTTTAATTTTAGAACGTGGGATAAATTTTATGTATTCATTGTTGAAAACTTTTTTTAATAATAGTACATTACTACTTCAGTGTATAAGGATGTGCTTAAATTGCACTACGCTGCGCTTTCGGCCATCGGCCCAACCAGCAAAGCGATCGTGACAGATCTGTAGTAACTATACTAAATCACAATTTTAATTATGTAAAAACTTTGCCCTTTAGGTTTTTCAAAGCTTATTGTCATTGATTTAAGTGGTACGAAGGCGTGTATATGGATTATGTACCTACATATGATGTTGATTTTAAAGTTTTTTGTGTATCACAGCCCATTACACTAGAGTTTGTATTATGCTATTAACAAAAGTAAGGATTCCCAATTTTCAACCTTTGTACTGCAGTAAGTTTCGTTTATAGTGGCGATTTTAATGTAGAAACCGTCGACCCTCTTTCGGCTTACAGTTTTACACTGTCTGTGTAGGGACGTTATTACGCTACACGCGACATTTTATGATTCGTCGCCGAGCTCCGAGGAGTTGATTATGATACGTGAAGTTTTACAGCTTTTGTTCAATAAAAACGAGATTAGAATAACTGCTGAGAGTAATTGTCACGGAAATCACGAAAATGTAAAGTGAGTTTGTAGGATGACTCCGGCTGTTAACATGACGACGAATTTATTTCGGCTTCGCTCGTGAGTCTCTTATCTCATCTCTAAACGGAATTGGTACTGATATGTGCACGTAGCCCATCCCTAGCAAACTGAACTGTCAAATGCGGCGTGTTGCAAACGTTCTTGCTCAAAGAAATCTTTTATATGTAGTCCGGTAACATTGCAAATATTTTATGAATATACCTCTACATATAATAAATTCTACAAGTAGAATATTCTTAATATTTCTTACGATTTACATCTATCGTTTTCGGTTGGTTCCTAATTTAATAATGTTCGTAGATCTTATAATCTACTTCATTTATTAACCTGAACAAGTTTCTATTGACGTCAAAAGCCTTTGAAAAAGTATCCAAAGTTTTTTAATTTCCCCGGGAGGCATAATTAAAAAACATCACTTTCGCTTCGTGGAACTTTCTTATCTGTCAATATTAGTTTCATAACTTTCATATTAAGAAAAACTACGAGGAAAATATTTAAATAGGTAATAGTTGGTGAGGTGGGGAGGTACTGCAGGTATTCGACATTACTGGGTAAGGAAGTTGACACATCAAGCGTAGATGTATAAGTTTGTCATTATAGTTTTATCAAACTTACCTCTTTCGGGCTTTTAATTTTAAAAGGTAACATCGTGAGGAAACTGTCATGTTCCAATGAACGATGTGTATTTTTGTCTAGTACGAACGATGTATACTTGGCTTTGTGACATTTAGCATCCGTTCCGCACTGGCTCACGCTAGGCCCACGCTGATGGATTGTGGCCTTGTATCTTAGACTACAGGTCCGTGAAATCATAGACTACTAATCGTCTACGACTACCGTCCAAAAATCTTGCGACAAGGAGAAATGATCGAGAGTTGCAACCCCCTACCTTCACTTGACTTTCTATCATCCTACATAGATTTCCTGGTGGTTCATATGACCCATACATTTTGTTCACGGGCCTGTAGTCTTTATCTTTGTGAGCGATTTCTGCGAGCCCCAACAGTGGGAGTGGGAGTAAAAGTGGGAAGCTTGAGCAAGTAAGTATAGATCACGTACAACTTTATGGGGATCAAAATTAAGCGAGAATAAGCCGAGTATCGCCTGTGAGCGTTAAAAGAAAGTTTTTGTTAATTCGTCCCTTAACGTGAGTTTAAAAGTTTGTATGATATTTCATCATCTAAGAAGTTAGAAATATAGGGTTGGATCCTTGTGGATTGAGCTTTTTCTTTTGAATCTTATATGGTAAAAAGGACAACTTTGTTCAGACACATCCTGAAACAGGGATGCGAAGGGTTGTCTTACCGCCGTATCGATACATTTACTCCAGATTAAGCAAATCAAATAATGTGTCAAATTATTGAGCAAAATTATATCGAAATATAAATTTTTGACTTTTGTGATGTCAGAAGAACTTGGATAAACAAGTTTGAGCTTCTGCTACATTTTGTACCGCGGTTTGCTACGAAAGTATCTGTATAATTGCATCTAGAATAACTCAGTCTAAACCATCCCTATAGTTTCCTAAAAATATAAATAAGTATCCGCCGTATGGAAACGGTGAAAACCGATGTAAGTAGTTGAAACGACAGTTGGTATTACTTGTTAATGAATAAGGGCTTACAAGCTGATTGAAACGAGAGCAACTAGCGAGTCGCCTCACTAATCCCGCGCCTCAGCCTAATGGCGGACGATCCGACTCGAGTCGACTCGCTTCACTCGATTATCGCCATAATCGATTCGGGATTGACAAACAAAATTAATTAAAACAAGTACCCGACTGGATTAGGAAAGTATTCGGGTTTATTGGACACGTCTGTCGAGCGGCGAGCGGTCACCGCGAGGTTGCGAGACCTACGATTTGAGTTCTACTGATTTCCGGCATTGAGCTAATTTAAGCAGCGGTAAAGTTATAGGTGCATATATTATGCGTCTAGCTCATTTGTGTCTTGTATCTGTCGTGTCTTGATTTATTACTGCTTATGGATGTATAAAGATATTACTGCTCAGGATTACTCGGTCTAACGTTTCTATACTTCTGCAGCTCAGGACAAGAATCTCTACCATCTGCCTCAAACGTGTATTGGAGCTATTTGGCATATAGCCAGGAAGGCAAGCAATAATCTAGAGACACTGGTGGTCGCTGGGAGAGTTAACCGCAAAAGAACAAGAGGCCGCAGTGCGATTCGTTGGTTCGCTTAGATTTTCATAACTCTACTTACATCAGTCCAGGATGTCTTAAGTGTCGTTAGAGATAGCGAGAGATGGCGTAAGTTTAGCGAGAAGCTATTGGGTGGTGGGACCTTTAAACAGGAGGAACACAACTCGAGGACAACAGCAGACGATTGTTATCACAATTGAACGTAAGCCAGTCAACGATTACTATTATTTGATATTAGTCGCTGTACTCTTTAAAATAGCTGTGATGTACTGAAGGTTTGATGGGAGAGGGAACTAAGGCCCTGTTCGTTGGTTCTAAACTATTTCTAGTGGATCCTTTTGCGCCTTGTGTCATACTCACTGTACCTTTACATCTGAACTTATTTATTGCTGATCTAAGATGAAGAGCAGCCGTGCTTACCTGGGGACAAACAAAATACAAATTAGATGTTAGTTATGGTTTTATATTAGATTTATTAATTAGATATATTAGTAGTAATAGTCATTCTCCGAGATATACATAATATACAAATGAGAATCTCCTTCTTTTTGCAAAACAAGCTTAGTTTGGGACCAGATAGTCTCAAAAAATGCACATATTTAAAAAAAAAAATTGTATTAATAAGTCTTTGTAGAAAATTTTAGAGACTAAATCAGTATTAATGTAACTCGTGTTCGAGCTCGATGTAAGAACAATATCCCAAGTCTCCAAGTTGTAGGCAAGCAGCCCAACTATGCGAGCTCGGCAAGTTGTTCAAAGGTGCCGCAATCACTAACTAATTACTAATTAGAGCAACTTTGCCGCTAATATCCTAATGAGAGAACAACATTCTTACAAGGAAGTCTGTAATAGTTTGAACGCTGTTGGATTACTTCGAAACTACGGGGTTTCTTTAAGGTGAATTTTAATAGAACTATAAGAAATAAAGTCAATTATGTTTTTTATTAAACCTTCATAATTTCACCTCTCACAAGTTCGTACGTATTTACGGTCGGCGTCGTGTTACTTAAGTTGACAGAAGAAGACGTCACAGATGACGAATATTTATAAATATATTTATGTTACATTACAATTGTTTCTTTTTTAATAGCTGCAAATCCGGCTATGTTGTCTTTTATAATCTGCCATTGTCTACGAGTATATTTACGTATGTTGTACATATTCTACGACCACGGCCGTTGAAACACGTCCGAATCATCAGGAAGTTGTCAAATAGGTAATAATTTCGATCTCGATTAAATCCTGTCTTATGAGTTCAAACCGCGAAAGTGTAAGTTAGCATGCTTGGATGTTTGATGCTCAGTCAAGCCTGCCAGCTCACTTATCCTTGGAACACCTGAAGTAGCAATCACCGGGATAAAATCTGTATAAAATTTATGAAACAGTGACTTTACTTGATGTTGGCGTAATTGTGCTCACCAAACCTATCACACTAACATAACACAACGGGATAGAAGCCAGAAATTAATAGACGATGAATCAGATGACATATATGATACAACCGATTAAAAGTTAAAAATGAAAAAGAAGAAGAAGACTTTATCAGCTGACTATTATTATCATTGTATAAATTCAGACCAATGGAAACTGTGTTGCCAGACATATTGCATGCCTAGAATAGAGAACTTTGTATGGGTCAATTATTTAAATGTTTTGTATCATCTTATCTTACCTGCAAACAGCAATAAAGATTTTTGTATTTGTACTTTGTATCTTTACTTAGTAAGAGTAGAGTTAATACGAGTCCTACGAGTAGTTTGGAAGATCTGTTGCCTTTATTATTTCCCCCGTAGTGAGATAATTAACAATGTCCGTAACAACGCCAAGTTGATAAATTAGAACTAATAAGTACATTCTTCACTTTTTGTGCCAATCTGTGTAAACGATACGTCATGCACATTTATCTGCAGCGTTGAACAAAAGACGGAACTATAGTAGATCAGGAAAAGAATGTCTGTTTTTAAGAAAAAACGTTAGTAGCGTTGCCAGATCGAAGAAGAAGATAGTTGGTTTTCTTGTATGATGTGCTATTTGTCCCTCATTGTTCGACGGAGTGAGGTCCGCAATGACCGCGCATCACTCACCTGCGAGACGCCCCCTGTCTGCGGCGCGGGTCCCACTGATACGAACATCATGGTTTCATTAGTAGAACATTTTTTGTCACCAAGAGGAGAGTCGATTGGATTTTGTCACAGTACCTACAAGGCATTTTGAAGATGTTTTTGGTAAATTTGAAAACATTCCCGAAATGTATGTTCAGAGTGTTTAAAATCTGCTCCAAATAACTATATCTAATACTTTATTTGAAAGATGTGATTGCAACCGACCCCGTTAAATAAAACCATAAAATTTGGAGATTTGATCCTATCTATACTTAATACGAGTATTGTAAAGCTGAAAATTTTATTTGTTTGAACGCATTCATCTCAGGAACTACTGGACTGATTTCAAAAAGTCTTTCATCTTTGGATGTGTGTGTGTGATCCCTGAATGCTATAGACTAAATATATGAACCATGGGCGAATATATGATGAATAAAAAAAAAAAAAATCGGTGGACAATTCACACACAACACCTAGTAATCAAGTCTAGGCAGAATGGATGATTGTTGTTCTTTGTTCCAAAACTACTGACTGATTCTGGATGAAATTTGCTACAGAGATAGATTATAATCTGAAATAACGTAGACTCATGCAGATGATTAAAATTACGGAAAAGGGAACTACGTGGGTAAAACTGTGAGACTTACTTCTTTAAATACAATAATAATATTTTATTAATAATAGTTTGGCGATTTTCTATTACCAGAAGAAACCCTAGGGACAACCTGGTATTTCATAACGCTACTCTAATATACTTATTTATATGTGGCACAACTCACATACATATACACAATCATTTTATCTATCTGTCTAAGATTTGAACCGTTGAAACTAAGTTAACTGAGAACTTAGCGCAGCGGGTCCGTGTGGTCGCGAAACAGTGATCTTTACGGTCCAACCCGAGGGCAAGCTAACTCCCGCTAACTTAGTTTACTTCAAGCTATCTCGCCCAAGTTAGACTTAATTTGTTTAGCTGTTGTAGTCGAACAGAACTGTTGCATGCTCTAATTTGTTTACTTAGTTTGCTAGTTTCGAGGTATTTTGACTTAAGTCTCCATTACTTTAGTTAAGATCTTTGGTAAAGGTACGTTTGGCTGTAAAACTATTTTTTAGCCAAAGGAAAGCTTACGTTTGATTGTATGACGTGAAGCGACGATGCGGTCTGAGATCGAGTACCTAGGATAAATCGATTTACTCTCGATTTGAAGACACCAAGATAGTAAGTATCCATTGGGAATGACCCAGATAGTATTTAGATACGATACGAGTATTACAGTTACAAAGTCGTTACAGTTCTACAGTTGAACGAATTTCATACAAATGTTGAATTTCGAAGAGGAATGAACTAACAAGTTTATATGATGTTCAATTGTTTTTCGACTGGTCCGTTGAATTTTTTGATGAAGCAGTTGATATTGTCGTTCGGTATCGCGTTAACGATAGTGCAAAAGTAAAGTATATTAAACATTTACTTTTACATTGTTGCTCACATTATATCAAGCACAGATTCGCTCTTTTATGGAATACTGTTCGCAACTTTGGGATGGATCGGCTAAGTATCAGCTGGAGGCTCTGGAATCGATCGAGAGACGTGCCAAAAGGCTCATAGGCAACAACACTCTTGTGCGAAAAAGACAACAAAGTCTTGATCATCGCGAAAAAATTGCCAGCCAGTTTGTGTGGAACTCAAAAAATAAGATTGAGCTTGTGTTTTGTAACACGGCGCTAAACTGTCTTAAAAGTTGAAAAGCTAGATGCAGCCGGCTCGGCGTCATCGATCCGCGGTCGATGCTCGCACATCACTAATTCAGCTCTCGCCGATCGATCGCTGCGGTTGGTACCGACAATAGGAACGTTGCGATCTTCACAGATTATAAAAAATCTTTACAGCCACATTCAAATACCATCATTATGTCAAATAAAATAATTTGTATCGTTCTAAATGTTTTCATATAAAATGAGTATCAGAACCCCGCGGCTTAACCTGCGTACTGCGTAGTTACCGACTTCATTGTATTTCTGGGTTAGAAAAAATAACCTATGTTTTGTTCCAGACTACCTATGTACCAAACTTCATTCAGTTCCCCTTCGGTAGTTTTTGCGTGAACGAGTGATAAACATCCATCCATCTTCATAAACCTTCGCATTTAAAATATTAGAAAGACAGATTCAAACTGTGAGATGAAAAAAACCATGATCTATCATGGTAAACATCATAAAAAATGGTTATGTATTAATCCTGATAAGGCAAAAAAGCTAGTAACTACGTTTAACGTTTAATATCGCTGCACCAAATAACGTTCAGTACACAATATAAAACTTTTGGAATGTAACTGTTTATGAAATCGGTTCTTAAACTTGTTATTAACTCTGATTAGGACCATATACCGATCTTAATTACAGTGCAAACAGGTTATTAGACAAAGAAAACTAGTGTGAGCTAAAAATTGGGCAGTTTTATTTGATCAGGATCCGGCCACAGTAAACAGCGCGGGAGAATACAGAACTGACCCTCTACCGCCAACGAAATCGGCTATGGATTTGCTATTGTTGTCTCTATCATTTCAAGCGAGAAGAAAAGAGAGAACATTGTCAAAGCTAAGACAATTTTAGTTAGGCGGTAAGCCCCCCTGGTCAAACAAGTGCGTTGCGTTGTACTCGTAGCAGGCGGCCCGAGCTCGCGCCCTCATTAGCCCGCGCGACAGTAAACAGAGCTGCGGTGTTTATTGACCGCATGCCGCGTCTCCCAGATGTCATTACTACAGGATAAGGAACGACGGAAACTGGGAACGAAGCTATTAACGCCACACGATTATAAACAAAGTAAATAGGCCTCATACACAAAACCCATCCGAAGTCTTCCTACACTTATATTTTTTAGGGCTCCGTAGCCAAATGGCTAAATATGGGACCCTTATAGATTTGTCATGTCTGTCTGTCTGTCCATCCATATGTCACAGCCACTTTTCTCCGAAACTATAAGAACTATATTATTGAAACTTGGTGACTCGCACTTGATCACTTTTATTTATCGAATCGGTTTGAAATTTAAAACACAGATTAGGTATGATCTGGAATAGCACATGTAGCCATGTGCTATTCCAGATCATCGAGATCATTCATCGAGAAAATAACGGAAATGCGCGGGTAAAATCTCAGGCGCTGCGATTCCAAACAAAATTGTTTTTAAAGTCAGATATACTCGTAGATACCAAATCAATATGAACTCAAGTTCTTAGAAGGCGTCTATTTGGCTGGTAGTGTGAATCTTACACCGCCAGAGATATATGCACGTAAATATGCTTAGTCCGAATTACTTTGTCGGTGGCGGGATGAGGCGAAAATATAATTAATAACATGGAAGAGCCGTATTTTCGTCACGCACGGTAATAGTCACATTATTTCGACACAATAATCTATTAGGAGCGAGAGCTTTCGTCCTGGTGTGTGGGGACTCGTACTACAAAGAAGACGTTCTGGGAATGTTTTATTTCCTGAACAATGAGATAATACTTCTGAGAATGAATAAAATGTGTTAATTTATTAATACACTAGTTGTGCCTCGCGGTCTTACCCACACAGTCTATGAATATAAATATCAAAGATGTTTGGATGTTTGTTGCTCAATCACGTCGGAATGACTTTTTTATTTTACTTTATTTTATTTTATTTAGTTACTTCAAAGACTCCGGGGCCCTTAACCTATTTCATTTGGGTTCTATTTTTTACATACTTTTGGATTAAGAGAAGAACATGAAAATAGAGGAGTGTTGGAAACTCCTCCCTACTATAATCCCCTGTCGGAATGACTTAATGGATCGGGTTTAAATTTAGAAAACAGAATATAGTCTGGAATAGCAGACAGGCTACTTTTTATCACGAGAATGGGAACTACGCGAGTAAAACCGCGGGGTGCTGCCAATATAAAGTTACCGTAGGTACTAACTGAGTGTAGGCCGCCGAGAGCCACCCGACCCAACCACCACGACATAGAATGTATGTAGAAGCCACGGACGTATAAAAAAGTCGGACGTAGTCTCATTAAAAAAAAAACTGTGTCACTAAAGTCGGCCACATTTGCACGTGGGCGTTGTCAGGATGTCACTGATAGGCTGACACGCACAAATATGCACAAGTAGCGCGTGTAATGACCCACAGATGTATGCGTGTCAGCCTGTATGTGACAGCGCACACGTGCATATTATGTGGCCGACTCGATGGACACAGTTTTTATCTTAGCGAGACTACGGCTACGTCCCACTTTTCAGGGTTCCGTAGCTAAAGGGAAAAATACGGGACCCTTATAGATTCGTCATGTCTGTCTGTCTGCCCGTCTGTATGTCACAGCCGCTTATCACCGAAACTATAAAAGCTATTGAAACTTGGTAAGTAGATATAATCTGTAAACAGCATTAAGATTTTGATACAAAAAAATAGAAAAATACAAAAAAATTTAGGGGTGTCCCTTACATAGAACAGAAACTTGATTTTTTTTTGTATCCATACGTGTGGGATATCTATGGATAGGTCATCAAAAATGATATTGAGGTTCCTAAAATATTTTTTTTCTAAACTGAATAGTTTGCGCGACTTTGTTTGTTTTACCACTTTGGAAGAGTCCCTTCCAAAGTGGTAAAAAGTGTCCCCCCTGTAACTTCTAGAATAAGAGAATAACAAAAATAAAAAAGTGTATGATGTACGTTACCATGTAAGCTATCAACGAAAATTGGTTTGAATGATATCTAGTATGTAGTTTTTTTTTAATACGTCATAAATTGACTATTGTTAAAACACTGCTTAAAGTAACAACGAAGTACAAGAACTTTTGTTTTATGTTACTTGCTGCTACGGAAGCCTTCATGGGCGAGCCCGACTCGCACTTGACCACTTTTATTTTATACGTTCATGGTAGAAGCATAGTTAATGGGATGTCAGCTCCACCGCGACACGTTAGTTTCCCGCCCTTCACTGCCTGCGAACTACCAGATGCATCATCCTTGATAACTTTATTAACAATATTTTAATGCGAGGAAAATATTCGTCTTTGTTTAAAAGACACGAAGCATACACAAGTTTGAATAACATTTTGAAATTTACAAGGTAAAGCTTGAGCTATTTAAGTCAGATTATTTACTGCACAGACGGAGACTGTTTTTGCACAGCATTTCTAGTTAACCGTTGAAGAGTAACTATTTTTTTGAACATAGAGCCTTACGTTGCTGTTTCTTAACAAAAATTTTTATAGGTTTAGTTTACAAGTTGCAATCTCGTTTGTCGAAAACTTTTGTGACAAAAATATATGTTATATATTTTTATATAATATATGCCAGCAACGCGAGTAAGAAACTAGGGTCATTATTGCTGTCTAGTTAGTTTTCTTGTTTTATTTTAATTTTTGTGGAAAATGGAGTTGTCAGTAACAACCATCTCATTTGATGATAAGCGACGATGGTGTCTACGATGGAACTAGTGGAAACTATAACCCAATTATGTTTTACTGGAAGACATTCAGATCATTTCAGGCTTGGAAGATACAGGGATTTTGCTTCGGGACGGAACTGAAAAAAAATGTGAGACGAAATCCGTAAGAAAAATATATAACGGAAGTGACGCGTAAAAACTGCACGTAACCAGTGCTACCATCTACATATATTTTTCTGATGATCGTACCATAAATAATAATATTGAGCATTTTTTTTTTCTAATTGTGCTGCTTCTATCTTGGTATTCCATGACACCGCATCCTTTTTTTTTTAAAGCACGTCGCTTTCTATTTAAACTAGAGCTACGCTAAGCACAGTTCTAGTGCAATGAGAATAAGAGCTCCACTGGACGCTCAGTTTTACAGAAACTAACTTTATTAGCTGTAATTACACATTTGATTAGAAAGTCAGTCAAGTAGCCACGGATGTTATTATCTCTCGATCGATAGGAAGTGGCACACGAAGCTCAATTGAAACTTTTTTATGAATGTTTTAATGAAAAGTATTTAATAATTATCTACGACGAAAGTAGATTTCAAAATATTCTCATATACAACTTCAATACAATTTTAAGATTGATGAAATAAAGATACACCCACGCTGTAATAATGCTCCGAAGTTTTACGGAAAAAGATTTTTATTTATTTATAGAATTAGAAATAGAAAGAGCACAATAACGATGCTTCAGCGATTTTGTGGCAATCATGTATCTATTTTCATATTTAGCATGAAATCATCAAATAAAAATTAATAATGGGAAGATTAATTGTATGCTCAAAATGTTGTGCATTCATCATGTAACCGTTGAGTCGATACGTAGCGCGTCTACGCGTCTTACACGTTGGTTCCGTAGCACACGTAGACGTGCTACTCTGTAACTCTACTCGTTGCCGATAAGAGGTCCCACTTTATAACAGGTACTACTTGTAAGTTCTAAGACTACACAGGTTAACATATTTCGAAAAATTGTGTAAGCTTCTGAGGAGAAAATTTGTGTGTTCTTTGTAAAGTATAATTAACTAAATTGAAGTCAGAATTACTTAATTGCGTCGAAATAGAAACGCAGTTATCAAATATTGCTCATTACGGCACTATTATTGTGAACAATATTTAAAAAAAGTTCTATATTAAATTCAAAAATAAACGTCGAAAAATACAACATTCCTAGTCCGTTTGTCATCGTCACAAAATATAGTAATCAAAGAATTTCGACCGAGACAACTGCAAGCTGTCACTCAACAAGTAAATCGTGTTATCAGTGTTCCAGCGAGTTGTGATGAGAAGTGCGGTCGGGGCTGCGGTCGGCGCGGTCCAGTCGGCACGAGATTAATGGCGGCGGCGACGTCTCACTTCAAACGCTTCATTTTTCATAAACTGACGTCGGCTGATAGGAAATGCCGACTGATCGATTTTGTTTAAAGGGAGACAATCTCGATGGATGATAGCTTTTGTTAGGTCTGTGGGCTGTCGCGCGGGTTTGTTCGGTGTTTTTATGATGAAGTTGGCTTTTTGGTTGAAGGATTTCGTGATTTGCAGAAATTGCTTGAAATACTGTTAATGCGCTATTTAGTTGTGTATTAATAGATTAAAGAGGATCTCAGTTTCACTAATATAGTAAAATAGTATTATCAATTTCAGGAAATGTACTGTGGCTAAATGGTAGAGTGAGTTACATAGTTACGGAATTTTTACTGTGGTAGATAAGTATCACGGTAAAATCGTTATACAGATAATCCGAGATCCGAGGTAGTCGGGGGTTAATCAAAATTTTTGATTTTGTTCTTGTTTTCATCCCTTTACTCTATCTATTATACATTTCAATTTAAGTTTAAAAAACCTAAACTGAAATGAAAACTACAATAAGCACAATATATTATATTATGAATGGGGGTTGTTTCATAATATATTATGAAACAACCCCCTTAATTGTAAGTTCAAAAGCACAGACTAGTTAATATTAACAATTTGTGATTACTTGTTGATTTGTTGCTGTGTCGCCTTATTTATATGAAAAAAAAAGCTTTAGTTATATTTTATAAAAATAATTTCAGTCCGAATTCAATTTGAGAAACCTCTTAATTTCTCGGTTTCCATTCCAGCGCACTACATTTTAATTACTTAGCGTCGTGAATGGAGTCCCAAAAGGACATCGCTTCCTCGTTCCTGGACGACGCAAGAAAAACTAATTTCCGGCTCGCTACATACAAACAGCTCAAAAATTAAATGCAACTCCGGCTGATTAAACATGTTCCTCCACGCGTACAGGGCGTCTCCGAACCAACGAACTAATGTTTCTTATGGCTAAAAACACTACTCGCGTCATTACATCGTGTTGTCATCTTGAAAAGTCTGTCAAAAGCAAACTTATTATTTATATAAACTAGAAGCAAACTCTTTACTTTGTACATCTAACATAACAAAACGTGTAAGGGATCACTAGTGGTACAAATGGTGGCCGTATCGCTTATTTGTCGTTTTAGCCAGATGATTTGACGATACTACAGCATTTAAATAAATTCAATATCCCCTCAGTCTTTATAATAGTTTTAGCTATTTAGGTATTTCTATTGTACAGAACTTTTTGACGTGACAACGTCTTATAAATTGGTTTGTCGGGTGACACTTCAAGAAACTGCGTTACGCTCCGCTCACGTTATGCGCTCACAACGAGAGCGAGTGAGAGGCACGCGTCCCTTCCACTCGGGCATGGTTAGCCCGCCTAAGAGCGAGAGAGACAGACATAAAAAGTGAAAGGCACGCGTCCCTTCCGTAAAATTATTTTACCACTCAAAGTCGTTGTCACGTAAAACTTTCGCCCGTATACCGACTTTACAGGCAACCAATTTTTTTCGGAATTTGGATATAAACCAGGTTCAATTGTCACCCACTAAAGAATCAATTTTAAAAACAATTGCTACATAGAGTCTATTCTTTAAAAAAAAAGATTATCGACTGAGAAACCCTAAATAAAACCCTCACAGGACATCTCAAGACTTTTCATGGGTTCGTTAAACTTATGTTCCTCTCGAAGTTGTATGTTATGATCATTATTTCTAAACCGCATCCAACTATACGTGGGGTCTGTTTAACACGTCCGCTTTCTCCCTCTCTCATATCAAAGTTGTATCGCTATACGACAGATATTAAGTCACCCTGTGAAGTGAGTAGGGCTCTCCTGGTTGCTAATGAGCAGGTAATGAGGCGCCGCCGTCGTAAATTGTGTACTTACTCATAATCTAAGGAGCTCAGTGACAAGATTTTTCAACAGCTGCAGGCTTCAGAGGTTATTTTAAGATTTTTAAGCTCGTGGCAAACAGATTTGTCGTGAAAGGTACAGGGATTTTTCTTGGTTAAAGCTAATTTGTGTTTGTAAAAGATTACTCCGTGTATTAATATAACTTTTAATACGTATAAATGTACGATTTCGCGATATGGGCTCATATTGAGAACTGTACAGATCTCTTAAATAAATATTGGGAGGCAATTAAAAATCATTTACTCATCTTAAAATATGGGTACTCGTAGCCATAGCAAATGCAGTACGTTGGTCTAATGGCTTAGTTGAAAGTAAGCTTGTATGCAAAGCCGTGGGTCATGGATTCGATTCCCACCCAGCGCAAATATTTATGTGGTGAATACAAATATTGAAACAGTGAAAATATTATATTCTGTTAGGGTGTTTCTATTTATAGTAAGTATGTATTTACAATAAATAAGTATTACCTAAATCAGATATCTGGCTCCCATAGTGTGTGGCTTTGCTTAGTTTGGAGCAGGATGGTGTTGTATGAGATACTTAATCAATCTTAATAATTGTCATCGTAAATATTTATTTATTGAGGAATACTGTTAATGTAAAAAGTATGATATCCATCAGATCTTCTAGTTATTGTTACATTCACTTTCTAATCAATCAAAATATGGTGTGAACCAGCGGCAGATCATAGCAATGAAGACAAACTAAATATAGTACATTACTTTTTCATATTGATTGAAGTGTCTGGATAACTCCAAGGTGAACAAATTCGTAATTCAAAAGAAACGCCGAGAAGTAGGCCCCGGCTCTCCCGACTTCATTACGAATTCTCCGCGGTGTAATTATCATTATTAATCATTAAATATTGACGGCTCCTTCTTTATTTTTGAAGTCGGCGGAGGTTCCATTCAGCCGGACAGACGGGCGACAGCTCAAAAATATATCACTGAGTCAATACAATTAAATTTCAATTTATTGATTTTTTTCAAATAATAGAAAAAAAGCAGCGTCATTTGTTTTGTGTGAGTTCTGTGCTTACTCATTATGTCATTATTGAAAAGTGTATTATACAGATGTTCGTATTTATTTTTCATAGATAATAATAGGTTTTCATTTCACCGCCATGTCACTTGATGTAAAGCGATAACGCAGCGCACGATACGATTTAAGCTAGACTGGAAGACACTCAAATTATATCCATCGAAAGCTTCCACTCAAGAATTGCATTCCATTATATATTTGGAATAGACATTGTCATAACGAATAAAGTTCAGTCTTTGGAATATGAACCATACATAACAACGTCCCTTTTGGATCTACGAGCAATCCTATATAAATACATGGTATTAGATTATACAGATCAGTTTTTGTCTCCAAACTGTATCCGCTAAATAGCCGACAAGCTTGTACGTGCTACTTTATTAATTTATGTTTTCAGACTGTACAATACGGGTCTAACTTTTCATTAAAAAAATGTATTCAACTTATTACATTCCAGTAAAGTTAGCTCGATGCCACAGTCATACCATAAAGCTCCGAACCAACACAATTATAATTTAAAAGCTATAAATTTCATTCTTAACATCGGAACTTTGGTCGATAATAATACATTCGCTATTGGAATTTTACGAACTTTCCTGGAAATCCAAATCAAACAAACACGCCACCAGAGGGCGCTGAGTTTTATGGATTTATATTTTAACACAAACATACTGCCTTACCGCCACTCGAACTTGTCTGTGTCGTCGTTGTCGTCATTGACGTTGTAAATATTGTAAATAGTGTGATAGTAAGTAAATATACTATAGAATGTCTTGCGTGAGTGGAGTCTCCCAAAGGATATAATGGTGATGTATTCAAGTTAAGAGTAAACCGGTTTCTTCTAGGTAAATACGCTCATCGTAGTGCGCTTGACATAAGGTGTGTTGGGGATCAAATACTGACTTATTATTGTTTAAAAAAATCAAATTACATTAATTTATTAAATAGCAAATTTGTGGCTTTGGATTTCGCTAATATATTCCAAGAATAATGTGTAGTTAGTGTTACGTCGATTTAATTAGCTAACTGACGATTGATGCGGTGCCAAGAATGTTACTAATGAGTCTGGAAAGAGATAAGACTGATGTTAAGACTGAAATTGCAACGTACAGTTGTAAGACGTAAAAAGAAAGTAAAAGTCTTTCGACACCGCTGTGTAGTAATCAATGACAGCCTGAATTTAGAACACTTAGATTTATTAATAGTTTTGTAGTAGTTGATATTACGTAGTATGTTAAGAGACTCCTACACACCACGCAGCAAGCGCGGGAGCGGGCGGTGACGCGGCCAGCATGAATGGATTAGGATTAAGGTATTTCCGATGCAAGAAGCCCCGGCAGTGCCGGCTGACGGCCCTCAGCCGCCGTGTTTAATGCTGTTGCAGGTTTACTGAAGACTAACTTCGCTTCACGGGTCACTGGCGGCGATAACTACGTCCATTCGTAGCTACTGCGATATTACAGTCACTACACGTTATATTAAAAATACGATTCGTTCTAATCTAGGTGTTTTTATTTATAACAAGTATTTATAATAACTATAAGTATTATATCAGTTATCTGGCCCCCATGGTACAAACTTTGCTTAGTTAGTTGTGGGGCTGAATGGTGTTATGTGAGAAATATATACCAATATGGTACTTATGATTTTTCTATTTTCCGTATAGATTCGAAATAAAATTATATTAAACTAGCTGTACCCTGCCACGCTTCGCTGTGACACATATTATGTGACTGATGCAAAAATTAGATAAAAACAATCCTTGATGCAGATTATATATCATTCTAAAATTTCAGCTCGATCGGTGCAGAAATTTTTGAGTTTTTGAAGCGTACACAAACCAACATAACATTTTTATATATAGAGATGTTAACGTAATGTCTAGTGGTAGTTTACTGTTAACTGACTTTAAAACTTGTCCAACTTTTTGATGGATGTGCTGCTCCTGATTTGAATCGAGGCCGCGAAATCGGACCATCTAAAAATGATATTGATTGATTATCGTTGGATGTATAGTACAAGCATTCCATTCTGAAGACGATTTGATTGTTTAACAATGTAATATATTTTAGATCTGTGGCTACATAAATCAAACTACTGATCCTGACTCTACGCTCATCTGAACCTGAACTTTGGAAACTAGATCATACGTGTGACAATTTACTAGAAAACAAATAAAGCCGAATATTTTCCGTAATCATGTTTAAATACGTCAGTTTAATCCGTGTAATGTGGATAAAGAGCGGGGTTCCAGTTCTCGCGGCCGCGTGTATCCGCGGCGCGGCGCGGCCGGCACGCGTGCGGTCGGGGCGGGGCGGGGGTGCGGGGCTGCGGACCGCCATTCACTCACATTTACTACAATACTTAGTTATATTTAATTCGTGCTGAAGATTGTATAGAACAAATACATTCAGCTAACTAATTAAATTATTATTATAGAAAAACAAACATAATAATTGTATCTATGTGTTAATAAGTTTTACACTTTGACAACGAAAATCCTTACTTTTCGATTACAAAGTATATGTTTGCATAAAATACACACATACTATTAAATAAATATTCATTTAGTCTTTTTCTTGTGACTTTTTAATAAAATGGACACACATATAAATTATCTTAGACAATGTAAGTGACTTTATAGCGTGAAAAGCTGACAGCCACTCATATAATACAAGTAATCTGGAGTATTTGCTATTGCTATGCCTAGTTTCAATTGTTATAGAAAGCCAAAAAAATACCAGAAAGCGAACAGCACACACAAAGAATATTAAGAGTACCATTGTTTAAAATGTTAAATTATTGTACAGAAGAGTTAAATATTGAATCGGGCGCCGCCATTGTATATTTCTGTAATCCATTGAACGCTCGCAGCCGGCCGTCCGCTCGGGTAGACCCAACACCCGCTAATCTCGGCAGGACGTACTTTTGTAGGTAATTCACAGAATTAAGTTAGGATTTCGTACTTTATAATTCCTTGTGGTTCATATTATCTTCAAAATTGTGGTAGGTATTTAATAAAATAATGATAACTGCCTATTTTTCCTCTTAGTTCTTACCGTAAGATCGCCTCTAGTCTGTTGTTGACACAAGATGAAAACGTGGAAAGTAATCAGAGAGTCGGTCAGCATGAGCAGCCTACTAAATAGCTCAGATGCTGGGAGTCGGGACGTTCTCTCGCAAGAAGAGAGCCGACGCCATAATGAACCACGCTGTACCACTGTGGGTTGGCGGATGACACATACACTCGAAAGATTCTTGGAACACGTCAGATTCGTCACGATGTTTGCCTACATCATTAAAGTGGTGGTGACATGCTATGCTTTTGCACTTGGTAAAATACTCAGTGGTGCAGGCGGTATTTGAACCTACAACTTCGTAAAATCGCACGCGCTAGGCCACCCCGACTTCCAATCAACCCAACGGAGACTCGGTGGCTCTATATAATTTCACTTGCGTTATCGAATAAACTTTGCCATTATGTTAGTTAAAACGTAATTTTTATTTAAGACTGTCAGCTTAACACAATGTTTATAAGTACCTACATCAGTTTCCAAGTGAAAACAAAAGTTAGGAAACATCAAAATGTTTCTGAAACTCGGTGGCGCGTCGGCAGCATCACAATGCGCGGGCAAACGCTGTCAACCTCGCGACGTATAAATTAAACATTCAAATTTGGAACCTATTGTAGCCTCATTTTTTCTGGAATTATTATTTTCAGCCAGTACTGATTGATTACAACTGTCGAAAAAGGTGCTATATTTTTTGTGACAGAGTTAGTTAACGAGATTAAACCAATTCGCGTTTGCTTCATAAATATTTAATTCTATAAAAACCGATGAATTCGAATCAAAATGTATTGACGCCTCAGGTAAAAATAGGTGTTAATTTAAATCACCTTCCGCGTTCAAGTTTATTTCGTGAAAATTCGTATAAAGCGAATTTCACGTTCTGTTTGTAATTAAAATCGGTACGTTTAGTCAAGAGTCTCGAATTCTCGATTTCGAGAAAGATACGACTCCAGCCGTGAGTCCCGAGAACTGCACTTACTACGAGTCGCAGACAATTTGACTGTTTGTATTTCACAGTTACTCGTAGTTAGTGTTAAGGGTACAGTAACGTAGATATGATTCCAACTCTGTAGTTTTGCAGAACCAATCTCTATAAGTTTAGGTCATAACTTCATAACAACCTAGGATATGGTCGCCCACGTGTATAGTAAGCTTTAACGGGTTGTTGCTTCTTTTAAGGGTTGATTCTTAAATAAACCTTTTGTTGTAAACGTCACGATCTCTTTTAGCATTTCAATAGTAAGCCTTTGCTTTCAGGGGGTTTGTATGTTAAAGATATTGATATGTATAGTCTGTTGCCTTAAAAAAAGAAAAGGTTCGTTTGACATTTGAGATATAATACTCTTATTTAAAAATGTATAATAGTCTTTTCCTATTGTTTTTCTTAAGGGTGATTTATTTTTGGATAGCTTTCTACATCTCTATTTTCGGATACAATCTACACAGGTGAGCTTAACTTTTTAAAACCTTATTAAACTTAGCTACATTTAGTGTCGGCATTTAGAAGCAAGTTTGGGAAACATGTTTATTATTTCTTGCAGTTTAGTTTTGTTCCCTAACAATCTTTCTATGTCTGAACGGGCCTTTTATTTTTTGAAAAATTTTGTACTGCCATGGGTAATCCACGGGAAATTTTACAGTATGCATTTAATCAGCCAATAAGAGCAGTAGTGCCATGGGAAAATAAAATTTCCCATCACTACCAGTAGTGCCAAGCGGTAGTGTCAAAGGAAATAAACGGCAATTTAGAACAAGCAATCCTCAGCCTGTGTTCGTCCACTGCTAGAAATAGGCCTCTCCCATAATACGCCAATCAGCCCGATCCTCGGTCTTTTGTTTCCAACCGCCACCACTTTCATATATCGTTACGCCATCTAGTCTCAGGGCGTCCTACACTACGTTTACCTACTTGCAGTCTCCACTCCAGAACCCGTCTACCCCAACGGTTATAGGGTCTGCGACAGATGTGACCGGCCCATTGCCACTTCAGTTTGCTAATACGCTAAGCTATGTCGGTGACTTTAGTGCTCGGACGGATTACTTCATTGCGGATTCAAGAAACCTCAGAGAAACCTCAAGCATAGCTCGGTGAGCGGCTTGTGTCCCTTTTATAACTTTTTTTCTAGATTTGTATCCTTCGTGAAGGCTTATTAGAGTTTGAAATAAGTATTGTGGAATATTTCGTTTCGTAAGTCGTATTTTCAAAATATAAAATGCGACAGACGTGCCCAGCTTCTCACAGGTACCTTGTTATCTAGATATCATTTCATGGCTTACTTTCTAAATACTCGAAAGCCTTTAAGTCTTGACTCGATTTTTGTAATTAGACCATCAGAATAGATGATACCATTAACACGGCAATTGCCACAAAATGGTTACAAGCAAAGTTGTGCAGATCTCCAGCAGTTTTTCCAATTATACAGCAATTTTAGGATCCTGGCGGTTCTGGAATTTTAATTTATTTAAATGAATCTGAACGTGGTGTTCATTCATGTATTACAGCATGTTTTGAGAAATCGCTCGAATTACGGCAATTCTATCTCCGATGTACTCGTAGTTACAAATAATTCACAGCAACACAGCCTTTAAAATAGAATGCGTTACCGGAGTGTGCATCTATCTATCTATCTATGTATATCTGGGTATCTTAAAATCGGTTTCGTCTTCGTAAAGTCAAAAGTAATTGTGAAGTAAAGTCTACTTATTATCAAAAAACTGAATCGTTACCAACCCCCCCGCCACGCCGCTCCTACCGCCGAGCAAATGTTTACCGAGTTATAGATTCAGAACTCGATCAAAGGCAGGCTAGTGAAAGTGATTCGCGTAACAATATCGCCGCGGTCTATTGTATGAATCCATTAGGAATATGAAAATACGGTCAAACAAGTCAGCCGGTGATCCATCGTGTTTGACGAACGTTCTCGCCTTGATTCCCTGCCGCCTTCTTGCCTGGAAAGCCTGCCCCCCTACAACCTGTCTGCTTGATAACCTGCCGTTCTGCTAATCTGTCGCCGGTGGCCGCTTTAATCGCCCAGATGACCGTAACAGTTGCAAAGTCTTGATTGGCTGAGAGCTTCAAATATTATAATTGTCATAATAATAATTTACAATTCATCTCATGAATTGTAAATTATGACAAGGTTCAAGTAACTTTGGGTGTGTTGGTGAGGTTAAGTGCAATAGATTGCTTTTAGCGATAATATCATTTTGTGTGCATGTTTGCTTTGAAAGTGTTATTGTCTTCTTTTTTTGTGGTAGTAATTGTATTCTTTCTAATGGGTGCTAGTTATGCTTTCTTGAGCGTACTAAACTCCTCGGGGTCTCACAGATACCTTCGCCTAAAGAATACTATGAAAGAAATATCTAGCACACTTTCCAGGCGAACAAAATCACACATTTATGACGGTCAGTATACTGCCTACATATGATATAATGTGTAAATATGGATTTGTTGTATCTTTTCGTAATCAACACATAGGCTTTCTGTTATCCCGGAAAAACAACGAAATCGGGAACTACTTACACGGGTAAAGCCGCGGGATGATACTAGTAAAGAACTAAAATTCACAGGTGACTTTACCCACTCGCAGAGGAATTTATTATTTGACAAATTTTATTTCAAATAACGAAAAACCTCGGTCTACATACACGTAGGCAAATAAACGTGATAGGGATCGCTTTGCTTCAGGCGGCTACTTTCTGAAACATACACCGCTAACCACGTCTTATGACTCTCCCCTAACCAAGCGTAACTTTAGAGAAACAACTAAATGCTGCCACTCATTTGTAATGTTAGTTTTGAAGTATAGTAAGTAACATGAAGAAAATTTACACAGGACTTAATTGTGATCTAAATGAGTCTCCTTGCGATCACGGGCGTAACGTGACCGAAACTACGGGACTATGTGCAATTTTTTGGTTCAACTTGAGAGATACAATGTTTCAATTATTGGTCTTTCTATTATTATTTAAGCAAAGCTGGAACGGGCCGCTGGTAACATGTTGGTTAAAATATTGATTTGTTCTTCCCATAAAAAGAACCACCAAAGTAACTAGGTACGTTTGATAACTCTGCTCTTAATTCCCCCTGTAAGTATTCATTTCATTACTTAATTTTCACGAGGGTTTTGATGATTTCTTCGACAGCTGTCATTACAGTTAGTAGCTTCGATAAAATATTTATTGTGTTTCAGGCATTCGATTCGGTTTGTGTCCCAAGTTACAAGAATCGGTGTATTTTCATTATTTGGTTATGAAACCTGCATCACTACGTAGTCCAGTCTACATTACAATTTAAAATAGTCCGTTGTTTAACTTTAAAGTTACAATAAAGCTGATTTTAAAAGATTAAGCTGAATAGTAGTAGAATAGAATAAACTGTACAACTTTCTCTCAACTCCCAACTCAGTAGTCTGTCTTTTTTCAAGAGTTAGTTTATGGCAACTAAGTTTCTGATTCTCTACTACTACTGTTAGCTCCAGGTATGGCTCCAGGACCACATCGTGAAAAACTTAGTTCTCGGAGAAGATAACAGTCTTCAAACACAAGTGAAATCCGCAACAACCAGCAAATTAGCCGCTACATTTGAATAAAGTCATTATTCGTAAAAAATAAAAATATGTTTTGTGCCTTTCTACAACAGGCGAATCACGGTCTCAGATAGACCTTTCTATTTATATCTTTTTTTCGTAACTTTTATAGGCTTACTTGATCGCCATCTCGTTTGATGTCAAGCGACGATACGACCTACGATGAAGCGTGTTAACCTAAATGAAACCGATTCAATCTAGATTTAAATATACCGAGACTGTAACTATCAGAGAAAACCTAATCAGACAACGCATTCCACGGCTTAGACGCTCTAATCACAAAAGCAACATCAACAAGTAACATGGATCTCCATGTACCACAACCTTATTCTCAAACAATAAGTATTATTCCCATCACCCGTCAATACAAGGATATTACGTGGGCGTAAGCGGTATAGATTAGCGATCTAGATAGCTTGAGAATTAGCCCGCCCAATTCGTCCAATCCTGTCGTACAAGTGCGTGGGCCACCCCGACCCCGGCAGCCTAACCGCGGATAGGATCACGGAGTTCGCGCGGCTAAAACAATACTACTTTAAAGTGCGTAATTAAATTCTACTCGAGCGGCCGGTAGTAAAGCGTAATAGCACCCGTTCATCAATTCACAATAAAATAAAAATATAAACCTGAATACACACTTAAGCTCGCGCAGATCCGAGCCATTTCCATACAAATTGCGCGCCAGATGGACGGAACGGACGCGAGATGTTAAAACAATTTAATTTTTTGTGATTCGACCGCGCTCCGATAATTGTATTCCGCAGTGTTGTGGACGCTGCGTTAGCTTCAGAGGACGGGGTATTCCGACGGCTTATTGCATTTTCATTCAAATATGGATTGAGTTTTGCATCCGTAAAGGAGAAATGGAAAATTTGAGTACTGTGGTTCGATTAACATTTCACACGCCTGTGTGTCTGCTGCCGTGTGGCAGATACGTGAACTCAGAACACACTCTATTTTGCATTTTAAAATATTGAAAGTGACGAACAGACGATACACCTGATGGTATGTCAGCTTACTTTCTCTATGGACTTTAAAACTAACAGAGAGTTTGATGATACTTGGTCCAGCTAGGGAGGTGCCATTCAAAACAAATGTTTATTAATTACTAGCTACGCTCGCGGCTTTACCTTTGACAATCTGGCCGTTGTTATATCAAAATGGCATGAAATGTCCACGTCCAAATAAGGAACGTCAACAATGAATCATTATCGTGTTTTACAGCTCTCCGCCAACATATGCCTTTACACAATATTGTAAAATGACAACTCCAATCCTACGACTGAATTAGTTGAGAAACTAATGTTGAATATTTGCTGGCGCAAATTTAATAGTGATTTATAATTCAATTTCGTGAAACAATAGGTTTCGGCTGAACTTTGGCACAGCTACGGATAATGAAAAGTTTTTGATTGATCATAGAACATACATAGGGCTATGAGGATCACGTGTTTGCATTTAAAAGGATTATTAGGAGAGTAGGTAAGGTTTAAACTGGACGGGAAAGATAACTAGATTAGAGTGAGAGCTTTTTGAAGGAGTTTTTACAAAGAAGCGATAAAACAATTAATGATTATTAATTATATATTTACTAAGTTTTATACTTAATTTAGTTATTGTAGTTTTGACAATATTGCTTTAAAGCAGGTAAACTTAAAAAAATGTACTTTATTTTCAACATTACCGAAATAAGAAAGAAACTCTGTGCCACACATAACTACATGCTAATGTATTACATCCTACATCGCTGTATCAAACACAAGCGTATTTTTTTAATAAAGAGTGACGAGACGAGCAGGTCTTGTGCCTGATGGTAAGCAACATGCCTGCGCCATAACAGTACAGTAACACGCAGTTATTGGAACATGAAAAGTCCAAATCATTACTTAGCACTGCACTGCGCTCGTCACCCAGAGATCTAAGATGTTATATTTCTAAGCCTTGTAATTTCTCTGGAAACATTGCATTTGTAAAAAACGTATTATTTAGCAAGGCTATCGCGGCTCCAACGGCACAGCTAATCTTTTATAAAATAGGTAACAAGATGACACATTCCCGGTCGGGCGGCCGCCGTCAAGATAGCTGGGATCTTCTAATTTATAGCTTAAATGGAACTTAGATCGTAACCTGATATCTTTCCCGCGCAAGGATCCGAGGATACTCCCTTTGGTTATAAAGATGAAACTACGTAATAAATTAAACTA
This sequence comes from Ectropis grisescens, assembly GCA_017562165.1. NCBI lineage: Eukaryota > Metazoa > Arthropoda > Insecta > Lepidoptera > Geometridae > Ectropis > Ectropis grisescens. Next base: position 24,087,344 of record CM029780.1, on the reverse strand, counting down.
TCTGATGATTTTCATGTAAAATGTTTTTAAAAGGTAATACGAACGAACTAAGAAGTACCTACTTATAAATGATTCCAACCTACAGCGGAGTGTACGGAAAATATTATTATTTTTAGTTCGAAAGGGAATTCGAAAGGAAAGGGATTCATAGGTAAATATGTAGTAACTACATATTATACTCATAATGTTTCTGACATAAATACCAGAATTCTAAATCTGTCATCACGCAAATGTTAGTCTGAAATAAAAGCATAGCATACCGCTCAGTGGGCAGACGGACTACCCTAGTCAGGGTTTTTTGAAATAATAAAGATAGAGCCTTTGCATGCGGAGCTGAGTGAAATCAAGAGCCTCCTCCAGACCAGCCGGAGCAGGCGGTGGGCTGGTAACGCGAAGTGACTTCGTTTCCTCTCGGATATTTGGTTTTTATCCAATTTCGGCTTCCCGCAAACCTAGCTAGTTCGTTAGCTAGTAAGTATTTTGTCTTTATATTCAATTTGCCAAACATTATGAAAATATAAATTTTTTGATAGACTTTCCATATTTACTATATAAAGATACTGGTGTAGAAGACAATGGAAAATGATAATGAATTTGCATGATTGCAAATCCTGATAATATTGTAAACATTTAAGTTTGGATGTCTGTTGCTCAATCACGTCGGAACATCTGAACAGCTAAATGGATCGAGTTGAAATATGGAACATAATTTCTTAGAGAATATTTTTTTTCCATTTTCCAAATGCTACACGGACCAAGTTGTGGGCTAGGTGTACACGAGACAGACCCGGGTGAGGGTATCTCGTTAGTGATATCCTTCCTTATAATCTGAATGATATTTGATTTATTTAGCCGAGGTAGCCTAGTGTCGTGAACGTTCGGTTTCACAATTGTGAGGATTCGGTTTACACCTCCGAGTATTTTTTATGTGCAATTAGTTTATCACGACTCGCTTTAACAGGGAAGAAAAACATTGCAAGAAAATTAGTTTGTTTTTAGGCAGACATCTTTCCAGGACATTCCTCATCCATCAAACACCACTCGGCCAGTGTGGTGGATTATTATTCTTGACTCATTTAAAATGGGCTGCGTACACTACGCTTATTTATTACGATTTGAGGTTTCCCGTTTACTTTGAAAGAAATCCATTTTAGCAAATCATTTCATAGGCTTCCTCATGACGGTTTCCTTCGCCAAGTCAAAAGAAAGCTCATGTTTGTAGAGTGCTGTGTGAGCACGCAGTGTGAGTGTGAGTGAGTGTGGGCGCGGGAATCCGTACCTTGCTCCCTGTGCTCTAATATTAGGCGCGAGTGACGCGAAGCATTACAAGCATTTATTCGATCAGCCTTTTAAAGATATTACAAAGTAAAAATAACCTTTGATGTGTTACAAATGAAACTAATTTCTAAGTTTTAGTCGACTCCAAAGAAAGAAAGAAAGGTTTATTTTTATAAATAAATACGTGAAAAGATTTCTCACACAACACTATTTAACCTATCCAGCAAACTAAGTTAAGCTTGTACTGTGAGATCCAGTTAGGTGATATAATACTTACACAGTTGTAAAAACAGACTTATCATACTCGTACATGTTTTAAAACACCTTACAATACTTCCCCAGGCGGGCTCTTGCAAGAGCCCTACCGCTACAAATTCATTAACAATCAATATTTGTATTCATGACAGCCTTACTAACAACTAAGCTATTAGGCAAGAAGCTATAATGTACGCTCCTGTTTGTCAATATTTTTTCAATTACTAGTTTTGTTGATAAAGGCTCTGCCCCACTTAAAAAAATATTAATCCATTTCGATATTCCGGATTTTTGAAGTGAAATCTCCTTTTGGCACGCCTAGACAGATTTCTTTGGGGGCGTGAATTGAATTTTAACGTCACGATCGGGAATGATAAGAAATCTTCGGGTAAACTCGGTACCATGGCTATTGGCTTTCTAGAAATGCGTTACATTTTCCATTGGCCATCTACAAATGCGTCACCATTTCCCATTGGCCATCTACAAATGCGTCACCATTTCTATACTACGTTGCATAACATACCGCACGTCTTGCACGCACGTATTATACAGGTAAAAACATGTGTATAAATTAAACATTTTCAAATTTTTTAAGTATTGTAAAATGTGAAAAGACTAAAACATACACAAGGTAGGAATTTTAAAAATTTCAAAGTGCTTATTGTAAACTATAAAAAACTAGCATATAAGGTAGAAATGTTTAAAGAGCAATATTGGAAGAAAATATAATTTGAGCTAATATAAAGCTGCTGGCACACTGTCGCGAGCGGGCCGCGTCGCGTCGCGCCCGCCGTATCTCGCCGACACATTGTAAACATAAAGACGTGTGATAAAACCCGCATAAATACTCGATAACGGACGCGCGCCGAACGCGGATGGAAGAGTGTGGAAAATGGGTACTAGCTACGACAGGGCTGTCAACCGCATGAAGAGTTATTCCTCTATTACAAATAAATTGAGATGCTGAGATTTACTTCGGTAACTTTAATTTATTTCAAAGCATTCCTGTCGTATCTGGAACTGTCAGTTTCGAACTGAAACGTATCCATGGTTTATAGTGACTATGATTTGGATCGATTGAGAAGGATGGAAGAAAATCATTGAGGATAGAAGCACTGCAGATCTTGTATTTGGTTTTTATTCTCATAAGCCGGAGTGTGCTGTCATTTACGACGCACTAACATCATCACGCTTTATTCTCGATCTCATAATTTTCCCGAGATAAAAAGTAGCTTAAATGTTATTTCCGACTATTATCTATCTATATACTAAATTTCACCCAGACCGCTTTAGTAGCTATTGCGTGAAATAATTACAAATATCTATACATACCTACTCACATATTTTTTTACCAAATATTAGTAGGATTTTTAAAGTACGCATATTTTGCTGTATAAGTGCTTTACTTGATATAAATGTGATAAAACTAACGATAGTTTCAACGTTCATTCGGAGATTATTTAAAAAGTACATACAGTCAACCCTCCAGTTCGAACAAGCTCTTAAAACATTAACTGTGCTCGTAAAGAGATAACGTGTGTCGATAAGTAGCGTTGTCTAGTGTGCACTTTGCCTTATATATAATATTTGTAGTTTATTGAAAAAATGGGGAATGGAATATAGGGTACCGCAGTAGGAGATATTATAATTATAAGCTAGAAGGAGTGCGTTTTGCATTTTATTTTGAAAACCCGTTTTCAACTTTTCAGTCTACAAACAGGGCTTACCTATTACAAAACAGGGTACGTATATATAACTAACTAACTTGGCTCAACGACTCAAAGTGGGTCCTGGCCGCTGACACCAAAAGACGCCACTCATCTCTGTCGAGCCTTTTCCTGCCATGATACAGAGGCTTGAAGCTCACATATGTCTTGTTCCACTTGGTCTTTTCATCGGAATCTGGGACGTCCCACCGGTCGTAGACCACTTGACACACCTAAATAGGCGCGCTTTGCAGCTTGATCCTCTCCCATTCTCTCTACGTGGCCGAGCCAGCGAAGTCTATAAGATTTGGTTTCACCCAAGATGTTAGGTTCATATAGATGATGAAGATGGTATGATGATGAAGATGGTAGGTATGTATAGTTACTAATATTATACCCAAATGAGAAAGTTTGCATGTTTGTCTCAACGTCAGTCTGAACGCATCGAGTCGAAACTCAAATTCAAATTTAATGTGTGTATGAACACAGATAGATCTAGAATAGTACATATGCTACTTTTTTTCGCATAACAACACACACCAGTGTATACATACTCACCTCTCCCTCGTACACTGATTATCTCTCACTTATCGTAAATCACAAATACCCTTAGATTAAGAAATTTGTAAACTCTTTGCAAATACCCTTTAACCATTTTAATTATCTGGTATGCATTGTTATTACGTCCTTTTATTCAAAACTTTGTTTGTTTACTAAATACCTTAGCACAAGAAGAAGCCTGGATACCCACGTCACAGGTCACCCTAGTGTGGGATCCAGTGATCACGGACTTATTTTTTACTTTATTTGTTTTATTGTATCTACCTTACATGTTTAATTATTTAAGTTAGTATTGTAAGTAACTTGAGTTTTTGTGCTATTAAACAATTTTTAATCATGGGAAAGTAACGGGAACGGAACAACGCGGGGAAAACCGCGGGATGCTGCGAGTTATCCATATTTTTTTGACATTATTTTTTCCATTTTTAAACACTCGTTTGCTCAATTGCATTTTTAAATGTATAAGTATGATTTTAGATATATCCTTAGACCTTAGAATGATATTACAGTATCTAACTCAATAAATTTTGGAAACTATTACGAAATATTCAGATATATGTATAAATATTTAATTGGGTTAATTTATATGTTTGTGGAAATATGCTTTTATTATTCAATCTCCGCAAAGCTTAAAATTCATAATAATCATGATGAAATAAAAAATCCTCGGTATTATTTGCAGGGTTTCTGTTAATGAATGTGCTGACCTTGTTCCCACAGTTTCGCCCCTGCGCCTTACATCGCTGCTTAAGTTAAAGAACGAAAAGCTTTTGCGCTATACATAGAGCAGTGGTTGTCAAAAATGCAAAAGTTTCGTCCTGTGGTCTGTTAAAAATACTCTCTCATTAGCGACATCCTGAGGCTCTAAACTTTTTAAAACCTTTTCATTTAGCGATAAAAAACAGCGGGTGTTTTGTAAAAACATTTAGACTGAGTTTTTTTTTCTGAGTTTGAGTGTTGTTCGCCGCGGAAGTTATTTTGTTCATTGTAAATTGATGTTTTGTTGTTTCGACAATTATTTTTAATTAAAATTTTATCGTATAAGGGTTGAACAAACACTCGCTAGAGGGGAAAAATACTCGTAAATTTATAGAAAACTAGCAGCATCCCTCGGCTTTACTTGTGTTGTTCCCGTTATTTTACTACGATAAAAAGCCTATGCTACTTCAAACAGTAACAGTAACTTTTGTTTGTTTTTTTTAAATTAAGTGCAATATAGAGTTAATCTATCCATCTATCAGTAATCTATGGTCTATTGCTAGTACAATTGCAATAAAGACATTATACTCGTATAATGCTTGACAGTTTTCTGTACAATAATTATTGTAATACAGTAAAGTAGTAGTTTCAAACTTTGAAAATGTATACAATTTGTATGCTCTTTCTTTTGTTTTTATTTTTTATTAATTGACGTGTAAATTGTACATTTATGAATAAAGTACTTTGACTTTGACTTTGCTTCTACAACCGTCGTTTCAATGTATCTAGCTACGAAGAAAACTTGAATATAGACCATTTGAATGTATTTTGCCTTATGTATTAGTTTGCTGGCAGCAAATATGTATGGAGTCGTGATTTGTAGACAAAGCCCTTAGCGGCCATTTATTATGTTGACTAGAAGAGCACGTTTATTCTGATTGCCGGAGGGCTCGCATATTGGACATCGAGACTTTAGCTGATAAGTATGCGTACTGTACTACATAGGCATAGTTAGTTGCAATAAGTTTTTAAATATCACAAGTACTTGTGTGTGATCTCGCCTTTTTTTTTAAATAAAGAGTGACGAGACGAGCTGGACCTGTGCCAGATAGTAAGCAACATGCCTGCTACATAACAGCACAGTGACACGCAGCTATTGGAACATAAAGAGTCGAAATCATTACCTAGCACTGCACAGCGCTCATCACCCAGAGATCTAAGATATCTGTAAGCCCTGTTATCTCTCTGGAAATATTGCCCTTCAAACCAAGCATAGTAATGTTTTCACATTACTGCTTGGCGGTAGAGTAACTGGCACAGGTGAGGTACTACTGCTAGGAGTCCTACCATTACAAAAATGCCTCGCCTGATGTTAAGTGACAAACACACGTCAAACGTACTTTATACCTCCTGGCCGTGTTTACGTCGGGCGTCGGGGGTTAAGAATCAAAAATATCAAAAGATATTGTAGATGGTTCACGTCTCTGAATGCGTGCGTGTGGATCCATTAAATGTTTGTTTGCAGTGAGCCGCGCGCCGCGCGCCGTGAGCCGGCCGCGAGCTGTGAGGGTCTCGGCTTCAATTTCCGCCGCAGGACACATTTATTTGTCAAAGAAAAAATATGTGTACGTACGTGCCTTATTTGCTCTGTGTCTGGGAACGCGGGTTTAGTAAGCTTCGTGTGATTGGTGAAAGAAAAAATGATTCAATGTCTTTAAGTGTTGCTTGGTATCTTTTTTCTTTCCAAACCGGGTTGGTAACTTTGAAATCGGTATTTTGATTTATTGTTCTGAAAGTAATGATGACTTACAAATAAATACTTTTGGTTTTATGTTACACTGTTGGAACAGCTTATAATTCTGCCAACATACTTCGCGTGGCTCCGTCTAACTAATTTAATTCAATTTAATTTGTAGTTGGTTTTTCAAAGTATGGCTTATTAAATCGTAGCAGTACTTATTTTTAAGCTAACTTCGCTTGCCTTGGTATCTCTCTCATGCAGGCGTTTTATCATTACGCTATTTGTCTGAAAGAAAGCTCTCAGCAGTATGGCCGCCATTAATGCCGCTAGTTTATAAGTATTTTACTAAAACAGTTCTATTCTTTGTTTTGTATCACAATAAAGAGTTTTCTATCCATTTATCTCATGTCGCTGGAAGAATATATCGTAGCGGAGTTACAGAACCATCAATTAATATTAATACGTTCAAGTTTTAGTATTAGTTTCAAGTGTTCGCTCGAAACTAGTACAAGTATGATACGAGTGACGGAGCGAGGAATACGAGTATCGGTTCTATTACTCGCGCGGAGTGAAGTGCACTCTCGTGTATAGATTGCGACTGGGACTCGCTCTAATGTGCTTTTAACTTTGTTTCTCGAGGTGTTGTTTTATAGATTTGCTAAGCATTTCTTTAATTGATGACAATATTTTATCGTGGACTCATACAACAAGTCATTTTAATAGGTATTGTGCTAGATATGTACGGATTTCAGTATAAACTATGGCTATTTTAATCTTTTTGAAGCAAGAATGACAGCTAGTACCGTACCCAATTTATAGTTGTGGAACCTCAGTTTAGAATGTAGGTACTTACTAAAATCACAAAAAAATAAGGCATACAATTTTTTATGGAGTTTGTAAATGTAGGTTCCATGACTTGCAAAATAATATTGACTGCTTGAATAGTTTAGAGATCTCGAGAAGCAACTCTTCCAGTGTTCTGGAAGCTCTGCCGCTCTGTGGCGATCTCGATAGCATGTTTGTTTAGTAAATTTAGTTGTTTGTGTCAAAATGCTTGTTTTGTTTGAACACAATTAACTAAAACAACAAACAAACTCTTAATGATGCTAGTCATTTGAATAAATACTCAAACTGTGTTGCATGCAAATATACTCGTTTCATGTCAAAAATTGGGACAATTTGTTTGCTATCGAAATTAATACTACAAATTGCAGCTACTCGATACTCGTATCCGTAATAGCTCGATTCAATTCTGAGTAGTTGTGGCGCGTGTTTGCGACAATACGTTAAATTGGACAGTTTGTATTCGTTGATGTTCAGTAGCTTTGTGACGCCACGTTTCACTTATTGAACAGCGGCAAGACCACTGTTCAATTTAGTTTTGTTTTAATATTTTTGTAACTGGCATTAAACAAACATTTTTGATGATGTCTATTCCACTATTTTTTGGTAGGTTTTTTGCTTTGTTTGCTTGGAAAAAATTCAAATAAATACCAGTAATTAGAGATTTACTACATTAACATGGCCCGCCCCTCCAAATTTCTATTTCAATGTGTGTAGTCACATCCTTTCGAAAGAGTTCGTATGTAGTTGTAATTATTCGTCTGCAGTAGCAGTACGCACACATGCGTGGTGGTGCGTTGTATATTATTTCACAAATACTTTCAAACGTTTTGAATTCTGGAGGGGCGGGTCATGTTATCGTAGTAAATCTCTACGGATATATCCTTAAGCAGTTTTCTTTGTATACTTGTTTAGTTTAGTGGTGTTAGACCATAGAGCACACAAACATATAATTCTAGCCCTCTGGATAGTAAGTATGTTCACTGTAGTACCACGGAAATTGAAAAAATTTAAATAATGTTGTTGGAACTACAAGTATCACAGCCATCAAGTGACAAATATTGATACCATGTAACTTAAAGCCTGTAAAACAACTTTAATAACAACATTGCAGGGAAAGAGCAGGACGTACCCTTGATGGAAAACAACAAAACTCAGTAGGTACTTTGAAATAAAACAGTTTCGATGCAGTCGAAAAAGTCTTTTAAAATTAAGTTAATTTTTACAAGTGAAATGGAGTGTTGTATCTGATATTTTGTTAAGTAATTGGAACGAACAATTAATACTCGCCCCGTACGAGCGACATTACAGCGCGGGCTCGTTTGCGCCATGCCCCGTTACCTCCCACGGCTGAACGAATTCAGATGATATTTGGTATTGTGCTAATCCAAAGCTATAGGGCACCATTTTCCAGGTTATGTCGGTAAATTGAAATATTTAATACGTGAACATTGCGTAATAAATATTAAGGGTTGTGAAAAAACAAAGCGTTAAAACGTACAAAATAAATGTAATTCAAATTACTTTTAGGTACGTTCGTGTGTTCACTGTCCCATTCCGCCCAACGGCCGAACGGACTCAGATGATATTTGACATTGAGCTAATCCGAGATTATAGAAAATGGACACTAAAAGGGGACCATTCACAATACTGAATCCTAAAGAGCGTTGAAATAAAATGTGTTTGTATTGATAATAAAGTATCTACGCTTTATTATCATTACAAACGTAAGCTTTTCTACATTTTTGGGAATATTTATATTAAGAAACTAGTTTGACTGTTTAAGGGTAATAGATAGATACAGTTGTATCTGATTATGTACACGAAGAAAGTGGCCTTCATATTTTGCGGTTTATGATCAAGCAATAATAGCAAAGCAATAATAGTAGACGATTTTCAATATAATTTAATATGTATATTTCTAAAATATTCTAATCAATCGCTGTCAAACAAAAGAAGAGAAACCTCTATGTACCAACAGTTTAATGTAGCTTTGTCGAGCCAAAAATTTATAAAAAATTTAAACAAAGCTTTGTGTAGAAATTATGATAATCTGATGCATTAATGTTTGTGACAACAAACTGAGTCAAAGCGGAAAGAGTGTTTTAGCTTCAGATTACACACCTCTAGCTCTTTGTTCCAGGTGTCACTCGGGGTCCTTTAACAACATCTTTTCCTGATAATAATCGCAGCATATAAAATCCGCCAAATGTATTCCAGATCAATGCGAGAATTGATTCACCGGAGACTTCGCATGTTATGACTGGATTTTCGATTGATGTTTATCATTTGTCCACTAATTAACTTTTACGGAAAGTAGCTTGTTCTAATTTTATCGTCGCGTAACGCTAGAATATTTTAAGCTCTGCATAGCCCCAAATAGATTGGAAGTTTTTTTTGTACTTTTTTTTTACTTTTATAGGTTTACACTTGACCGCCTCGTCTGATGTTAAGTAACGATGCGGTCTATGACGGAGCGTGTTTACCTAGAAGAAACCGATTCACTCTCGATTTGAAGACACTAAGATTATAACTATCAGGAAAAACCCACTCAGGCAACTCATTCCGCAGCCTAGACGTTCTTATCACAAACGTAGAGTCAAACCTCTTCGTCCGTGTCTTTGGAATATCCACCATGAAACGAGAAGTACGATAGAAAAAAGGGCAAGGTGGTATAAGATCATGCAGATCAGTTGCACACTCTCCGAAGTGTATCCGATAAAAAACCGATAAGCTAGCAATTTTGCGTTGATGTTTTTGAAGACTTCGAAGTCTTTTTCGCACTAGAATGTCTTTGCCTTTGCCTTTCTTAGTTTTGTTAGGTAATAGGACAGTCAGTGAAGAGTTAAATGCTAACCGCCATGTTCAAATAACTTGACTTTAGCGTAATCTTGATTGCGTAATCTGAGGCCAATGCCATGGCTTCCTTCACGAAAAAACACATACCTACTACATACTACTGATACTTGCTAAATTCATACCATACCCTTTGTCTACGCCACCGCCATTATGGAAGGCTTGAACTGTTATTTATATTATTCATGTATACAGGTAGCCACTTTTTTTTCTACCTTAAGAGATGACGCTCCTTAGGTCTACCCTCCATAATCTGTATGGATGTAACGACGTTCCTCAATCTCGCCTGTTGACTTTAGCACAGATAAGAAAATAGTTACTTTTTTATTTTTATTTAAATTAGCCACTCCACAGACTCCGGGGTCCGTGATCTTTGTCATTACAATTATCGTTTTTTACACATATCTTGGATAAGGAGAAGAAGAGGAAAATAGGAGGGAGTTGGGTACATTTAAAATCTAATTCTAGTGCTCGTCTGTAGAGCCGATCACTACCGGTTGGGATTCCGCTAGTAATCGACTCAACATCGAGTGTTTGCCTAATTGCCTTTTGCCATTTGCCTAAGAAAATAGTAACTTACTTTAGTGAGGGCGTGGACTCGAGCCAACCGGCAGCGGTGGGGACTCATTATCCTGTCATACTAACACTGACACTGACAGTGACGTTTGTAAACTCGACTCGACAACGCATTAATAAAGCCGACGGCTTCTTAAATCTCTTCCCCTCTCGATATTACAATTAGGTTTGACGAATCTTAAAATTTATTATAATATTATTTGACTTACTCGTATTTTACCATAATAAGTTATATTGCAAAATGTATCTTATGCGCGTATTAGAACAATTACATATGAAAAATGAAATAGTCAGATCGATTTCATGCTGTTTTTATTAATGTAAAAATAATATAACCTTTACACCAACACACTTACTTTTTGTCTGTTTGATGCCATTTTTGTTGGCTGATTCCTGTGTATTCTACTTTATAACAGGGGTCTATAAAAATTAGACACTTGTAAACAAATTGACAGGAAACCATCTCAAAATTGAATATTACAAAAAAACAGCAACAAAAGGCAGTATAATATCTACAAACAAATGCTACAAGTGATGGCTTTATAACTAAAATGCGATCTCTTCGAAAACGTGATGTTATGGACTGGCGTGTTGCATACCATCATGCACAGGTCCTGTTCGTCTCGTCATTCTTTACCACAAAAGAAACAACCGGAAAAAGAGAAAAACAGACTTGGATGTAATGGGACTCTTTACCGACATTACTTTTATTTCGAGACTTAAAAAACCCGATTTATTTTATTATGCAAATTAAAAACGTAAGGGCTGGTAAAACTGTCTATATTAACAATAACTTCTTACTTTCTTTATGCTGAGGCCACACTAATGGGAAATGCCATTAAGGGCGTGTAGGCCGTAATTTTGAATTTTTAAAACAACTTTAAGACCTTTAAAATAGTGTATTAAACTCTGAAAAAAATATATGTATTAGTTAAGGATCTAATCTAGTGCAATTCGCAGTCAATAACACGATTTAATGAATTTTACTTGATAGAAAAAAATCTCAAAGATACCCCTTTTCAAAAGTTTTTCAAGTTTATGACTAAACTAATGATCTTTTTACTAAATTTTGTACTCAACGAAAGCCACTAAAAGTTATAGATGCTTTCGCAGAGTTTGACTTGATAAAAAGTATCAGTTATTCACTATGTTTTAATATCTACCATATATATAGCGCGCCGTTCGGCAGGCCTGATCAGTCGCGTTTCGGCGCTCACGGACGACGGGCCTGTGCTTGATTTTGCAATTTTGACAACCGATAAATTTTAAATATTACGATCATAGTGCCACAGTATAACAATATCAGTAGGTATTACTAGTGAAGCACGCTATGATCTTGATTTTTGATACCGTTTTCATTGAATTGCAAATAGACGCTGATACTAATTAGTACGCTGTTTACTTTATGTTGTAGACCAATAGGGAGTCTCAAAAACTGACGTCGATAACACATCAGTAAAAAAATTCAATGCAGATGCAATGGAAAATAGATTAGTATCGGTAAAATATTCGTCCGTCAAATCAGAGATCGGGATAAGGAAATAATGAGAGGGAGAAATCCCTGCGTAAATCTAATATAAATGCAAGTTAGGTATCATAAATGATACCTAACTTGCATTTATATGCCATTTAGGTAAATTCTTTGGTAGTAAGGTACTTAGTACTTGGAAGAAAAGTCCTCACATACGGATTTTACCACTTTGGAAGAGATTCTTGCGCAAACTATTCAGTTTAAAAAAAATGTTAGGAACTTCAATACAATTTTTGAACACCTATCCATAGATACACGTATGGTTTTGATAGATTTTTTTTAAATTTCTTTTCCAAGTTTGTGACACCACCAAAATTTGTTGTTTTTTCGTTTTTTGTATGAAACTGTTAATATTGTTCATAGAATACATGTACTTACCAAGTTTTAATAGTATACTTCTTATAGTTTCGGAGAAAAATGACTGTCACATACGGATGAACAGACATAACGTATATTTTAAAATTTGTCTACGAATCCCTAAAAACCCAACTTCGTTCATTTAAAACTTATTTAAAATGAAATTTAGACACTCGACCAAATTAGATAAGAAGGCAGTAAAATTACTCGTAGAATTTAACTCTGTACTATATTTCCGATTCGTATTTTTTCGGTTTAGAATCATTTCCTGAGCATAAAATTACAAAATAATAACACATCCAGGTGGAGCTTCAAGCGCCAGCAGCTCGAAAAAACGTTTTTGGCCGATATTCCGAAAAAATTATAAAGCCTATTATTATTGTAGAAAATAAATTTTCCCATCTTTTGTTGCCAGTAAACTTTTTTTCGAACTTACCGATTACGATTTATTATGTCCAATTTAATGATAACAATGTAAAAACATAAGATGTGAATTCCGTTCCCAGTAGCATAAACATGTCTCTTTTTACCGGAATGGAAGAAGGGTTATGTTTTTCGCGCGTATCTTTATGTTTGTAAAACTTTTATTTCCACATATCTTCCAAACGGCTGGATGGATTTTGGTAAAACTAAGATATTCTAAGACTGGTCTCATTCGCCAAAGTGTCCTTAGACTCCTTAGATAGTAGGTAATATTTTTTTACGTGTAGATTTTTTTGTAGTCGGTTTTTAAATTAAAGTAATTCTATCATATTGCTCGTTGCTCGAATGAACAGCACCGTTCATCATCATGATTGAAGAGTTGAACGAAGAGTTTGGTCTCCACTTTTGTAATAAGAACAACTAAGCTGTGAAACGCATTGCCAGAGTGGGTTTTTGTCGAAGGTTCGATCCTTGGGGTTACGAGGTACACTGTGTTTGTTTCTATTAGAGAAGCAAGTTCCATCGTAGACCACATCATTTTCATCCACTATTTTCGGCATCATCACAACCGTATCATTAAAAAAAAAAAATGGCCTATAAATCGTAAACGGTAAGTTTTACAAAAAAAGTTTACAAGCAACAAAAGATGCAAAATTTTATTTTCTACAATTGTTGTCAAAATATATAGTTTCCAAAATATCGGCTAAAACAGTTGTTTTCAATTGGCGTTTGAAACTCTACCTGAATCTGTGAGCATTTTGTAATTTTATGCTCAGTAAGTGATCTTTACCTCATAGAAAAAATTGGATTAGAAATTTAGTGCAAACTTGGCCAAAAACCGTCTATTTTACTGGTCTTTCATTACGTTTCACCACATTTTTTAAATTTTTTGACGAACTTGTGAATTATTAGGAAACATTTTTAAAAGATGCATGGAATTTTAAAAGCCGTTCTCAACTTATAGTGTGACCAAAAAAGAAAAGGTTGAGTTTTGTATACCTACGAGTATAGATAAATTTAATATTTATTCGTTTATATAGCAACAAAACTCTTATCATAAACAAACAAACGTAAACAAATCTTGAACAAAAAATGAGTTTAAATTACATAGTCCAATATTTTAATGTTATTTCTGCACTGTGGCACCGATTCCGCGGTCGGTGACGGTCGCGAGAACAAGACAGCGTTAAATGCCTACTTTGACAGAATTACCTGGCCTTAATTATCGCGTTAACGGACATTAAACGTTGGTGTAAAATACACCTTCGGTAAACGTCCATTAGGTATATTTTTCACCTACGGTTAACGTCCGTTAACGCAATAATTAATGGCATTTCCCGTTAGTGTGGCCCTAGCATTATACAACACATTTCTGTGATATTTAAATTAGCCCTCTTTTCTCAAGAAGTCGATTTGGTCAATTTAAAGTGTAGTTTACTGAACGCGGACCGTCGCTGCCACCTTTGCAATAAATAAGGCTGTCTCAGTAGTGATTAAACGCGTCAGCCGTCAGCTCATCTCGAGAGTTAGTTGATATTCATTAATAGACTCGCTTTGCATAAACCCTTCCAGTAATAGCCTCGAACACTGGGCAAATAATAGGCAAACAGGGGGGAAATATTCGGCAAATTCTGGGAAAATATCAGGCAAAGGCTGAGCAAATACGGGGAAAATTTATGTCTCTTTCCATTAATCACCAGAGCGACTGCAGATGGAATAAATGGTTATTAATCCGGGAGCATTCAGACGAAATCATTAGCATTTTGTTCTGAACTTTCTGAAACGCAATTGAGAAAACGATTTAATGATAGCGCGGGATAACAAATGGTTGTAAATGTTTGTCCAACTTTACTCCTGTCACTAAACATCCAGAAGGTCCCAGTTACTATAAAATCTTCGATTGTTTTCCTGTTACTTTCATACTCGTAATGTTAGTAATTAAATTAAAAATGTGTCAAGTAGACGGCTTCGCCAAGTTTGATTAACTCTAGTTCTTCATCGGCGTAGGGCTGCAGGTTCAGATGATCTTGGTACAAGGCGTTTAACATTACTCAGCAACTTTTGACATGTGTTTTAATTTAGTTGCACAAAGTAAAATGCACAAGTATTTTCAAAATATCAAAACTGCAGTTAATTTTTCAAAAAAATCAGTTCATTAGCATCGTTGGTCGGTCTAATCGAATTAAGTTTAAGTTTAGTTTTGCCTCAACTACTACAAAGTAAGATGAATCCTGAAAATTTTGTGAAATGAATTCTTCAAATATTATAAATATGCTAAATTTGGCTCAAGCATGCCAAAAAAATTAAATTTATCGTTTAGAAATATGATGTAGACGGATTTTGGTTCAGAATGTAACATAAACTATATTTTAATTGGGAAAAAATAGAAGTTCTTTAATTGATGTTCTTTTTTCGAATTGTATGTGGAAGAAGTCTGTACCAATATTGGTTATTCATTGACTGGTTATTCCGGAGTCTGTGGAGTTGCTAAATTTATCTATATATATGAATAAAAATGAATATTTGTCGGTGTATCCTTAATAGAATCGTAAATTATGTTACCATAACAAAGTTATTGTTTGAGCCAAAGGGTTCTGAGTTGGTACGACAAATTTTCTACAGGTGGCGTAGCAACGCAGCGCAAAGTATAGCTAGTTTAAAATACAAAAAAACTTTAACTTTTAAAATCGTTGACAAATATTGTATTTTTAGTGCGAGTGTCGTAATTTTCTCATCATTTGCACACGGGTCTGTCGTCCATTATGTTCGAAAGTTGTAGACCAGTACAATTAAGCGGGACATTGAACGAGTGTCCCCGGCAGCGACACCACGTGACTCCGTTAATTAACACAAACAATGCGATTGTGCGCATGATGAGTTACAGATTCCCCAAAATGGGCAGTTTCTTGAAATGACGCTTTTGTTACCCACGTGAGCGAGATGGCCTTGCACGGTACAAGATTGGGATAAGTACGTATTTGTTACGGTTTTGTAATTTGTTATTGTAGTCTCCTTGCTGTTTCGTAACCTACTAATATTATAAAGAAAATTGTGTATGTATGTTTGTTACTGTTTTAACCAAAACCACTGAGTGGATCAGGGTGAAAATTGATAAATAAGTCGATAAGAGTCTATAATGGTTTAGAAAGAACAGGATTGGGAACTCGGGTGAAACCGCGGGATGATACTAATATAAATACATATAATAATGGTTAGAAATTGGCTGATCTTTTAGTATGAAGGCAATTTGAATTGAAATTTTAGTGCCATCAAGTCTTCCATAGTACACAGGCAGGGCTAATTCTTAACTTGGGTCTCTCCGGAAGAGCATATGCAAGCCTCGGGAGCGGTTACATAAACGAGCCGTTTGTCTTTGACACAATTGGCCCTTTTACAAATAACTTGGTTGTACAAATATAACAATGACTAATTAAGAAAGTTAGATACATTAGAAATATATTATTGGTCATCCATACGGTGGCCACCGTAAAATAGCAGAAATATAAATTAGGTAAAGTGAGCCTTTTGATGGCAATTTAAAATAGGATTACCGTGCCATCCCCGTGACGATGCTGATTCCATTCAACCCGTATAATGAACTGTATAACCAAACCGTTGTGTAACATTAATGATCTATTGATGCTGAGTTTTGTGAATGCCATAACTACACATGATGTTACATCTAAATTTGTATACTTAGTTATTTTTTGATGAAAAATCCGCCCGCCAAGATTTTGATTAGGTTTAAGAAACTAAATGCAAATATGTAAATATTAAAATATGAAATAGTAATTTTAGTTTGCTAAAGAACATTGATTATGAATTAATTTCTAAATTTGTTCCGAAAATACATGGTTGAAGGCATTAAAAGTTAAATAGAAGCTTTGTAAAAAAGTTCGCGAAAATCTCCCTAGACCCACAAATTCGTAACTGATGGCGGCGGCCGATCTGGAATCAATTTATTCCCGTTTTTTACCCGGAACTCCAAAACATTCCGAATTCCCAGAACAGTGATCCCACCTCCTGCAGCTGCCCATGAGAGTCGGCGCTGGCCCGACGCAATGAGGATTTAAAATACAGGATTACCCAGAACGGATATAAAAACCGAACGGACCGTCGGATAGCCTTTTTTAATATGTTATAGAGAGCCAAGACGAGCAAGATAAGTTTTGACGGAAACACGCTTGGCCATAATAGCACAGCGTCAAGCAGCTATGAAGATGCAGCTGGTCTAGTCGGGAGACCGGTGACTGCCGATCGGGAGCTCCGGGTTCTAATCCCACACGCACCACTGTCTTTTCGGAGCCATGTATGTTATGCCACTAACTTAAAACAGGGAAAGAAAACATTTTGTGGTAACTGACATGTTCCTAGAATGTTTTAAGGTCATGTGTCATTCACCAACCTACACTGCCCTGCGTGGTGGGTTATGGTCTAGACTCTCTCCTTGCGAGAGAAGGCCCCGAGTACCATTGGTAGGAACATTTAGTGAGCTGTTTATGCTACGGTATAGGAACATGACGAGTCCAAATCATTACACCAGCACTGCACTGCGCTCGTCGTGCTCTCGTTGAGCAGTTTTTCGTAGGGAGATGTTATGGGTTGGTCACTAACACGGATATTCGGGTCACTAACAAGCTATTAGGAGCAGCAAAGTGAGACGTGCGCTTAGATGATTTTCAGATGGGTCATGTCTTGTGAATGTTACTAATTTTTATGTATGGTCGTGGTAGGTCATAAAATTGGTAAAGATGGTTTTCTATACTCAATTCGAGTAACCTGATATTTAAATTTATGTATTTTTCCCAACCGATGTTTGACCGCCGCGCGTCACGTTTCAAATTGGTTCGGATATCGCGAATATGCAAAATAGGTCTTTGATATTTTGTTTTTAGCTCGTCAAATGGCATATGTGTAAAGATCGCTCTGATGATAAAATGTAACCAAATATCCATCAGTAGATCCTGAGATACTACAGACGGGAGACGGGGATGGGATGAATCAACCGAGCTGTAGAGCCGTGTGGATGAATCAGTAGAAAGAACATTTAGCATTGTTGAAGATATAACATC
The DNA here is from genome assembly GCA_017562165.1 of Ectropis grisescens. Classification (NCBI taxonomy): domain Eukaryota; kingdom Metazoa; phylum Arthropoda; class Insecta; order Lepidoptera; family Geometridae; genus Ectropis; species Ectropis grisescens. The sequence continues at coordinate 24,069,446 of CM029780.1, read as the reverse complement.
TTAGATCTCTGGGTGACGAGCGCAGTGCAGTGCTAGGTAATGATTTGGACTCTTCATGTTCCATCAAAAATATCACAAAATGGTTATAGTAACCGTTAGAGCCACATCACACTAGCTTCTTTTAGCAGTGGTGATTAGCATCTAGTAGTTATTTAGAAGCTATTCGCGGTGACTAGGCGCTCCCCACCTCTCACTGAAAACTGATAACGATAGTTTAGTACCAGGACTTTTGACAGAGTCCGCCTAGGGATGTATCACACCTTTGCCAGTTATTCTACAGCCAAGCAGTAATATGCAAACATTACTGTGTTCTGGTTTGAAGGGCAACGTTTCCAGAGAAATTACAGGGCTTAGAAATACATAGGGCATCTTAGATCTCTGGGTGACGAGCGCAGTGCAGTGCTAGGCAATGATTTGGACTCTTCATGTTCCAATAGCTACTTGTCACTGTGCTGTTATGTGGCAGGCATGTTGCTTACATTTACATCAGGCACATATCCTGCTCGTCTCGCCGCTCTTTATTTCTAGAAATAAATCTATACTGAGTGTAGGTACTGACTGAGGGGACTAGACCACTTCAACATTTCTGCTTATTTATAGATAACATCTCTTTGGTAAATTAGGCGTATGTATAGCGCTGACCGAGACTGCGTGTGTTTGTGTTTCTCTCCCACACCTCATCTGAGAGCATCGTTACATTGTGGACGAACTCCAACAACCATATTAGTAACATGTTAGAATTATGTAGTATGTGTGTTTTGTATAGCTGGATATAAACATAAACAGGGTAGCCAACGACTTGATGACGTAATTCTAACCATGGTGTCAAATATTGTGTATCTTAATTTGTAAAGTTGATATACTATGATATTCTATATCTAGATGACTTTACATATATCCCACTCTCACGGCATAAGAGATAAGATAAGATAAGAAAACACTTTATTAAAATCCACAATATAAAAATACAAAATAAACTTAAATTTCAAATGGCGGCCTTATCGCTAAGAGCGTTTCTTCCAGGCAACCGTGCACGGATTGGAAACAACAGATAATAACGGCCTAAAACGGCACGGCGTTATTATTAGGAAAAAAGTATTTATGTATATAAATTCTCACTTACTTTTACTTGTGATAAGAATAGCAATTGTATAAGTTGTATATTGCCATGCCCTTACAGGGTAAATGCATAGCTGACTTAAATGTACTTTGTCAGCTTTGTCGGATGGAATAAATGATTGATTGATTGATATTTTTTACTCTTAAAACTTGTTTTATGTGAACTGAAGAAACAGCAATTTTTGTTTCAATTATTATTTGTAACCACTTGAATGCCGTCACGCCCGATGTTACGCCTCGCTGTAGAAGCGGTTTTCCGATAGCACACGCTTACCTTGAAGAAATAGATTAACTTTCGATTTTAAGAAATCTAGATTTAATTTATCTGTGAATAATCTGCGAGTGGAGTGTCACCTCTTCATTCGGAACTTCAACAATAAAAAACGAATACTTCAAGAATAAAAACTGCGTGTTAGTGTTGATAAGCTAAATGGTTTAACACACGATACAAAAAATAATAAAAGAAACAATGGTTTTAAGATACAGTTTTCTATAGCATCACTGTGAGAAATATATCGCTAATTACTTCAAACTCATCAGATTCATATTTAATAACAGTTCTCAATAGGTTTTACTACTTGAAAATATATTTTATTACTTACACGTGATATTAAATGAAAAACCGCCGACGTTTGTTCTGAACTTTGGCAAACATTTAACTTTTCAACTCTGGAGCGTTTATAAACTTGAGACTTTAGAGTCAATTATGTACGCCATTTCAGCTTTACTCATTGCATCTAAAAACAACGCCAGGACCCAGCGAGGAAGTGGGCTTGTGTTACACCCGGCTTTAATGAGTAACGAATTATCAACTTCCTTCATTAGACATGTGGAGTTTGTAACTCAGGGATGAACTTTAAAGGGCAAATATTCGGGTCCGCCTCGCGACGGCCCTGTTACACGGTAAACTTAACTACTCGGTTAATTTTAGTTTCGAGAAAAAAACGGAATATATTTTATGTGTGTAATCTGTGTATTTTGTCATAATCTAACATTGTATTGTCTCAAAAGAATATTTCAAATTATTATTAATATTTTCAAAATGAATATTTTTAACAAAATGTACGTCTTTTACAAAAAATATATTTAGATCGTGATTAAGTCCTTTATAGTGTTTTCAATACATATATTTTTTAAATATTCAAACGTATAATTCAAACCCAGCTTTATATTAATTACTATGCATATCCTGTAAAGAAATTGTATTATTACTTTAGTCGAACTATTTTGCTGACCATTTTATTTAATTTAATTAATTTCTCTCATTTCCTAACATCCAATGTGACAAATAAGGTTATATTAAATTAAATTTTTAAATGTGTCCCCCGCATATGTTATAATAGATAATTATGTTATAATAAAATAAATGCATCTTCAGTCGCGAACTCGCTCTAGGCAACTGTCTTAAAGTAATTCCTTTGACTTTCTACTTTTGAGACATGGTATCAAGTCTGTGAGAATAGAGATAAAATGGGTTTGATTTTGTTTATGAAAATACCTCAGCGTATCTCACCAAAGCATGTGTTGGACCAAAAATATTTATATTAGTTTTAGCGAAACATTTACAAAATAGAACATTACAAAACAAACACCCACGTCGAAACTAAAATGAATAAAGGTAGCGTCCCACCCGCCGACGCGAGCTGCGACCGAGCCAGCGAGCGTCGGTTCCGTCTTACGCCTTTCGGCCCAAAACTTCCAGTTAATCTCCCAAGTTCTAACGTAATCAATTCATTACGGTCCTTCGATCGCCGATCGAGCGCTAATGCTGTTTCCATTTATCAAAATAAGTTTAGCCGTAACAGCTCCTCGTTAGCGAACTCTGAACAATAAGTTTCACAACTTATTTATAATTCCGATTGTTTATTAATTATACGAAACCGTTGCCTTGAGAGCGCACTCCAGCGCTCTCTCTATACTCTGCGTTCTTGTTGAACTGAAGCCTTAAAACAATATGTAAATAGGATATATAAATATGTATATCTCTCATTTCGTTTTCTTTCCAAAATGTTTGTATTCATCTCGCAAAGGTTTGTACATCTTTGACAGTAATGAAAAATAAGATTGATTTTATATCGAAAATCGATGCTCATAACTACATATCTTGGCAGAAAACATAGCAAATTAACAAAAACGCTCATTGGAAGACCAAATATTTGGAACGGCGGACATGCTTTTTCACCGATTTTCGAGATAGCTCTGTATAAAATATTATTCGCGCAATGGACTTGTGTCGTGAGTGATGAAGTGCGTGTGTTATTAATACCACTATTCTTACAAAATTACACAATTTGGACGAGAATTAGACCACGTTTGACCACGAACTTGCCTATGGGTAAACAATGATATGGCTAAAAATAGATCACATCGACTGTTGTTACAAAACACATATACGCCAAGCTCAAACTTGTTCTTTTATGTAGTAAGATGGTACAAACATCAAAAATTCCGATGAAATCACATTTTTATGGTCCTTTAAACTTTTTTTTTCACTGATCATATTTATCTCTTGACCACCATGTAACATGATGGTAAAGAACGATGCGGTATTTTACTCTATTGTGTTTTTATATAAACAATACGATTTAACGAATGAATCTATTTTTCGTAGTAGTACTGACTTAATTTGGCTCAACAATTTTACAGCTTTTTTCTCACGTAAGCCATTAGAGTAAGATGGTAAAAGCCTGTTTGTAAAAAAATAACTGTCCAGTTACAGCGGCTATTTAATAAAAACAAAGTCACAAAAGCGCTGTACATCAAAGGCCCGCCGGCCGCCTCTCTCTCGACGCCCGATCTCACAACAAAGTGATTAATCGAAAGAATCAGAGTGTACCGTCTCCGGGGACAACACATCAGGATGCAGAGACAACGAACAAATACTTCCTGAACGTAATCACGGAACACTTGAATCTTACGAAATAGACGTCATTGAATGATTCTATCAGCTCCTAATATTATAAATGAGAACATTTGTATGTTTGTTGGTGAATCACGGGAGCTGTGCGGGTAAAATAGTTTTACATATACGAGTAACTTTGCATTGTTACCACTTTTAAGCTATTGCATAGCTTTTATCGCGGGCCTGGGGACCGAATTTTAGTGATCGTGCATCTCTTTCTTATGTTCACAAGACAGAGGGATGGAAGACCGTAACGCCGTCCTCCCCACTCGGTCATTCGACTTTGAATCTTATTTGTATTAGCTTTACAGACTAAATGCTCTTAGCAGTGTTGCCAACTTAACGGATTTCCCGTGATATTTTTTATGGGAAACAAATGTCACTTATGTTGATAAAAATGCATGCAACATGCAATAGCTTTACCGCGGCAGTCCCCGAGTGACACACTTTTTTTTTTTTTAATAACGATGCGATTCACGTACTTTAACTTATTTCTACTTTAATTTTATCATATCAAGCTGAAGTGTCGGTTTATTTGAACCCGCTATTCTCAGAAATTACTTTTTTAACTCATGGATAAGTACGTCATAGACTACGTGTACCAGGGGAGAAGCCGGGGCGTAACGTTAAAAGCTTATGTTAAGTATATGTATTTATATTTTAACCGACTTCCAAAAAGAAAAAAGAGGAGGACATCCATTTTTTGTTAATAAAACTGTGTAAAACTTAAAAAAGTCGGTATTTGACGTAGTCAGTATTTTTTGCATAATGTTTCAGGCTGGTTCGCTGCTCGAAAAACTGTTAGGATGATATTTTTTAAGGGGAAATTTCTTAAACCACTTTGACCACTTTTTAAGAAATATTATTTGTAATATTATGGGATTAATTTTTAATATTATGAGACCGCGACACGTGCGTGTCTCCTGTCGCGGTCTCGGTGCGAACTGGCGTTCATACAATTCCATCATGTCAAATGCCTGTCGCGGTCTCGGTGCGAACTGGCGTTCATACAATTCCATCATGTCAAATGCCTGTCGCGGTCTCGGTGCGAACTGGCGTTCATACAATTCTATCATGTCAAATGCCTGTCGCGGTCTCGGTGCGAACTGGCGTTCATACAATTCCATCATGTCAAATGCCTGTCGCGGTCTCGGTGCGAACTGGCGTTCATACAATTCCATCATGTCAAATGCCTGTCGCGGTCTCGGTGCGAACTGGCGTTCATACAATTCCATCATATCAAATGCCTGTCGCGGTCTCGGTGCGAACTGGCGTTCATACAATTCCATCATGTCAAATGCCTGTCGCGGTCTCGGTGCGAAGTGGCGTTCATACAATTCCATCATGTCAAATGCCTGTCGCGGTCTCGGTGCGAACTGGCGTTCATACAATTCCTTCATGTCAAATGCCTGTCGCGGTCTCGGTGCGAACTGGCGTTCATACAATTCCATCATGTCAAATGCCTGTCGCGGTCTCGTGTCGCGGTCTCGTGTCGCGGTCTTCGCGCGAACCGCTACCTTAAGAGTAAGTTTTTGGATGGGGACCTTGTGCGTTCGTGTTACCTACATGCGTAATAACAGGACCTATATATCTATAGCTATACATATGACCTATGAGTAAGATCACGGCTGTTTAATACTACAATTTTGAGCTATAAGTTTTCCCTTAAATCGGCTGCCAATTTATTTTTCATTATCTAGTTCACTGCAAATATTATTGAGACAAAAAAAACATTACGTCGTGTAGACAACTTCGCCAGTTAGGGAAACAAACACAAGTATCTAAACAGTTAACACAAACATTTCTCTTCCGAACCCTTCACGCAATTTCTTTCAAACTCCAATTAATAACAGACAGAAAATTAAAAACGCCGAAAAATATGAACGGACTCCCGAACCGTGTTCCAGTTAAGCTGTACTAATGGCGCCCGCTCTAATTGCTGCGTCCTCGCTCACTCTCCAAACATTTCATTATAACACTCGCTTAATATATTTCTTCGAGTTCATTTTTATCGTTCTCACCCTTCCTTATCCCACAGCTGTGTTTACCTTGTTCTTACAAAATATATAACAAACTAGCCACAAGGAGAGCTACTTCTAAAGGAACCTGACGGATAACATAGTACTTATCATATAGTAACTTTTACGACGTAGAAAGATACAAAAGAAACACAATCTTCAATTTAAATATTTGTCACGAATGGGAATCGAACGGCTCATGACGTACGGCTTCTGGCAGACTTACTACTATCTGAGCTTCCAGAACAGTCGATTTAGACTCTAAACTAAGCAACAATAGCAGCCGCAACTGCTATAGCAGTTGAAAAAATGAATTTACGAGATTTTCGACCAGGATACATTTGAAACACGGATTCTAAAATCGAGTGTTTGATTTGATTGCGAATCGAAACTTCCACGACATGATGAAATCAAGAAGTGTTTTTTGTAAGTAAAGAGTGATGAGACGAGCATGTCATGTTGCTGATGCTAACATGCCTGCCCGTTACTGCACAGCGACACGCAGCTATTGGAACACGAAGAGTCCAAACCACTGCACTCGTCACCCAGAGATATAATCTTGTATCTCTGTCCTGTAATTCCACTGGAATGTTATCAAGAATCGTTAGTTACGAAATTTTCAACCTAAAGAAAATCGCTTCAATGATTTTGTTTTAATTCTCATGGGTCTACGAGCGCGTAGCACCTGCTACGAACGCGTAGCAGCTGGCTCGGTACTAACAAACTTCGGAACGGTGCGTGCTACATCATACTGTTGTATAATTTCGATTTTCTATAAACACTCCCTTTTGGGAAGATCGTTTTTAATTTTTTTTCCATCAAATTACAAGATTTATATTTTGTCTTTAAGTTTTTATTTCATCGGTTTATCTTTTTTTTTAAATAAAGAGTGACGAGACGAGTAAGACATGTGCCTAGTGGTAAGCAACATGCCTGCCACATAACAGCACAGTGACACGCAGCTATTGGAACATGAAAATTCCAAATCATTACCATAGCACTGCACTGCGCTCGTCACCCAGAGATCTAAGATGCCCTGTGTATCTAAGCCCTGTAATTTCTCTGGAAACGTTGCCCTTCAAACCAGAACACAGTAATGTTCGCACATTACTGCTTGGCTGTAGAATAAGTGGCAAAGGTGTGATACATCCCTAGGCGGGCTCTGTCAAAAGTCCTGGTACTAAACTATCGTTATCAGTTTTCAGTGAGAGGTGGGGAGCGCCTAGTCACCGCGACTACCTTCTAAATAACTACTAGATGCTAATCACTGCTGCTAAAAGAAGCTAGTGTGATGTGGCTCTAGCGGTTACTATAACCATTTTATGATATTTTTGAGTTAAATAATTAATAATAGTTATTTAACTCGCTGGGTTTCTTCCATGATAAGATTACATTACCGAAGAATTAGATTATTACTCAAGTACCTAGTATTTGAAAAAACGTTGTTAACTTATTTATTGACACGATTACATGTGATATTTGTCTAATGACGTAGTACAATTAAGATAAATATATATTTTAGACGTTATTGTTGCATTATTTATGGAATTTTAAACTATATAATATTAGTAACTTAAATAATCTAAAATTATACCTCTATTATATGTATATATATACTTACAAGAATTGCTCGTTTAAAGGTATAAGATAAGATAACGAGTAATTTATTAACTAAAATTATACGTATGTATTTAAAGACTTAAAATTTTTCTTCCCCTTCATTTAGCTGAACAGTGTTTTTTAGTCATTGATAGAGTTATGCTTGACCGTCATCTTGCCCGATGTTAAGCGACCATGCGGCCCTCAATGTACAACAAACCGATTCTCGACTTGCAGAGACCAAGATTTTGTTAATTATTGCATATACAAAAGCTACGTTGTTATTCCCATAGTTTAAAACATTTTTACCTGCCTTTTAAAAAGGAGGTTCTCTGTTCTCTGTTTTTGTAGATCACAATTCAGAGGTTGCATATAAATTTTATCGAAATCTGTGGAGTGGTTTTTGAAATTTGAAAAAAAACTAAACTACTTTCATTTTATATACGCCAGAATACAAACTTTGCTTAGTGTGGGGGTGAGATGGTGTTGTGTGAGAATTGTCCAACATGTATTTACCTAGATGACTTAGTGGTGGGTTCCTGCGGTCGAGTGTCTAAATAGAATTTTAAATAGAAGATGGTTTTTTGTTTTTTTCGGAGTAAATAAATTATCAATTGTTTGGGGAATTACTTGAATGTGTTTCTTCGATATTTAAGCAGAAGTTTGTTATCAGCAATAATTACAACGGCCTTCCTTCATCTCCTACATCGTCCTACATTAGCGTTAACACGTCGGCCACCACTCGCCGCCGCCGCTCGTTAATCATCGGAACAAATACAATAGTCATACGAAGATATGGAAAATCTATACAAACTACTTAGTTCGGTGACGTTCACTAATATATTGTGGTTTTGGTTTACTCACTAAAAAGGATAATTACATATACATATATATATAAACGAAGTTCTCAATTCAAAAGCATTCATGGGTGATATGGGATTATTTTAATTAAAATCTGGTGCTGCTTGTATATCTTTAAATTTAAATCCAATCAATATCTAATAAAATAATTGTATTCTTAATAACGCGTATATATCGCTATTTTTGTATCCTCATGTCATTCATGAAACAGTTTTGGAATATATAATTTCTTTTGATGTTGACATGAAATATATTCATAAATTTGATTATCTCGTCAATTTTGTATATTTCATAATCTATGTAATTATTTATTGAAAGATTAATTTTAAAAAGCGTGTTAATGAAGATTTACGCAATTATTATACTTATACATAAAATGAACTTGGAAACGTTGCTGTTTAAACCACAGAGTATTGCGACCATTTATCTGATAAACAGCTCCCCGCGGTGCTCAAAAAGCTAAGCGGACGTAGAAAAAAAATATTTTTATTTACTTTTTCAGCAATGCCTATTTTGTTATGACTAAAATCTGTAAAAAGGAATATTTTTTCGTACACTCCGACTACGGCGGTAACAGTCCGTCTTATTGGAATTAGCCTCAGTGTTCCGCATATCATCGTAAAGGTCACGGGACCCTAAAATCGGTGAAAATGTTCTGTTCAGCCTAGCTCTAGAAAATGTTGACATTATAAAGATTAATTTTAATTTGAGCAACTCGGTTCTGGTAAAAAAAAATATATTGTGGGGTATTTTAATTCTTATCAATATAGCTCTGTAATTCAAGAGTAAACATATTTTTTGTATTCTTTGTAATAAAATAATGGCTTTTATATACTTTATAATCATATTTTGCGGCAAAACAATTAATTATAAAATGAAGTACCATATTTAATTACTTTTTTCTCACCTATAAAGCTCTAAATTAAAATTTTGACTATTATAATCTTCATCAATTCCATCTCTTACAAATTAAGATTGATTCCGTTATTGTTAAATTAGTACTTACCGTGATGTGACTCGACGTAAAGTTTTCTGGATGGAGGAACGTGCTTCCAACTGTGAGTCGAGGTGTTCACTGGCTGTCTCCGCGGCCCAGCGGCCTTATATACTAGTTGGAGGCTTCGGCCAAGGGGCGGAGCCAACCCGCGCAGCATCAGCGAGTCTCCGCCCCGTTTTGAAAGCTTTCTATGACGTCATATGACGTCATCGACAGCCAAAGGTTGTCATGTTGTATCACACCTTGAAAAGATTGAATTCGCCAAATTAGTTTCGCATTCGAAGCGGAAAATGTTTAGGAAATCCTTTTTTGAAGCGAACGTTAATTGAATCTCAGCTAATCAGATCTGCGATTTAGGGCAAGGGTTAATTTGGGATTTAAATGTCTTTATTGTTAAGAGGTTTAGCGAAAATGACGGCTCAATGCGCACTCTATATAATAAATAAATTTAAAATATTATTGATTTGAAAGTTTGAGTGTTAGGATATTTGTTGCACGATCACGTTGAAACGGTTGATCAGATTGGGTTGACATTTGGAACACAAATAATTGATGCTTGAGTATTGCACATTATACCACTTGTACCGCAAAAATGTAGTCAATATACATAGGTTTGACACTACTTTTGTGATACGAAAGTCCAGGCTGTGGAATGCATTGCATGAGTGAGGTTTTTCCGGTGGTTACACCGTGTTGTCTTCATTCGGTCATTGTCAAGCACGCTCCATCGTAGACCGTATCGTCGCTCAATGGGTCCCGTGTAAACTTAATATATAAAAAAGCATACATATCATATTTTACGTGTACGAAATCGCGAGTAACAGCTAGATTCCTGCAAGACAATATCCAACACGGATAAAATTAAAATCGTGTTCTTTCGGTGACATCCAATTTACAAAGCACTGACTCATAGTTTGGATGCATATTAACGCCCTCCGCCCACCCATCCCTAGAATAATATAAGCCGTTACATTTCCCATTAAAATGTCACTTCTTTAGAGATTTTCAGCCATCAATAGTTGTTTATTTTTAAATGAAAAATGTCTGTCCATGAAAGTAGTTTTATGGTAGATGATAAAATCGTTGGAATTAATTCTGAGTCTTGGTGAGATAATATCTCGGTGACTTACAAATTAAATACTGATTTATATTAATTACTCTACTATCAACATTATACTGATTTCTTAAATTCCTAAAATAAACTTAATCACTTTTAAAGAAGCAATATTACAATGGAATTATCAAATTAAAAATAATTATCATCATGCGTTCCAAATAAATAATAATTTTGATGAGCTCGGTATACATAGTTCGGTAAGCAGTAGAGGTCATCCGACGCCAACTTTCATTAGTCTCTTTATACAAAAATGTAGACAACATCACTACTGTTAGAGAAGTACAAGCCAATGGTCTAGTGTCTAGAAAAGCCGTGGTTGTTTGGTGACTGGAATGAAAGAATGCTGACGTCGTGGGTTAAGGAAACTGCAAATTTAGAAAAATTTCTTTCCATGAACTGTGTTTTTCGCCAATCTGCACTTGGCCGATTTTGTAGACCGTGACTCTTTCCTTGTAAAAGGAAGACCCAGGCCCCAACACAGTTTTACGAAGTGCAATAGCTACGTGGCACTGTGCTATTATGAGCAGCCATATTACTTACCATCAGGCATACACTCTGCTCGCCTCGTCACTCTATATTATAAAAAAACTTATACGTACCATCTACGTCATCGCACCGTAACTCGACCAAATGTACAGAATATTATAAAAGCATCCCTAGCTCTATTTAAAGTGTAGTTCTGTAACATTAACGCTTGCGCTACGATAGCTCGTAGACATTGCATTTCCCTTTTTCCCATGTGCTACGACACCGTAGACGTAATTTAATTAACGTCTAGTCTGTGGAACGATCTACCTGAGTGGGTTTTCTCCTTTAGTTATAATCTTGGTGTCTTCAAATAGAGTGTGAATCGGTTTCTTCTAGGTAAGCACGCTTCATCGTAGACCGCATCGTCGCTTAACATCAGGGGAGATGGGGGTCAAGTGTAAACCTATTCAAATTAAAAAAACTTCACCTACAGCGAAGTAAAACCTCTCCGTTTCTTTTGGTAGATGAAAATTACCAATAATCATATACAAAGCCGGGGCAGGTAGTGTGTATTGTTTTTACTAATCGTTTATTGATTGGCAGTAGTAATTGCGGCGCGTGGGCAGGCTCCGCGATAAACCGCGGCTGTCGCGCCGTAAACCGCTCGTAACCCGGCGCACGCTGTCAGCGCGACTGCGGTACCTACACGATAGGCTTTAAATACAAGTAAACTAGCAGCACCCGCGGCTTCACCTGCGTACTTCCCGTTCCTGTTACTTTCCCATGATGAAACGATGTTTTATTCCAGACTAATCTATCTGCGTTAAAAATTTTAATCCGATCCGTTCAAGTTTTCCGACGTGATTTAACAACAAACATCCACATGTTTAGCACAATATTAGTAGTGCAGTTTGCTTGCTTCGTGAACGGAGGCGAGGCAGTGCTGACGCGTGGCTCATGCAATTTGTATTTCCATGCAATACATAGCTTGACTAAATAAAATTCCGCTCCACCAGTAAATACTACCAATATTATAGATACTATAGCTTGGATTTTTGGACGTTTCAATTTTTTTCAGTAAGTACTACTGAACGGATTGAGTTTAAATTTGTAATACAGTTGGAATGTAGCCTCAAATACACGATTCAGCACATGAACATGAAGAGTCCAGCTCCTCTACTGCCTAACTAAATCGGTTATGGCTTTGCTATTGTTGTCTCTATCGTTTGAAGCGCAAACAAAAGTGAGAGCAATGTCCAAGGTAAGACAGCTTCAGTTAGGCGGCAGGCCCCAGGTCGCTGCCTAACACTGTACTGCTTTCGTTACCCACAAATCACGCGATTTATCTCTTTGCCCTGTAATTTCTCAAAAAGTTTCAACTCACGTAAAGTTCAAATTCAAATAAGCCTCGAATCTTTATAAGATTATCAATTTTATCTGAAAACAATTTCTACTTTGGTTCATCTTTTAGGTATACAAAATTCTTATAGAAAAATGTAGTTCCATAACAAATACAAGCAAACCCAGAAAACCCATAAACTAGTGTGACAATAAAATTGATGTTTAGTTATTGGACCATAACCAACAATTAGCAGTAACGATCTATTCGAATTAAGTATTGTTTTACAACCGATTTTATGCACTCTTTGAGGAGCGGCCATTGGGAGGACACGCCGGCTGACGTCATGGTTTTGTCATCAAATTTGCCAACACTCTCACTACTCCCAGCAGTGGGGAATTTAAAGAGGACTGTTAAAACTTGTCTTCTGAAATATGAAACGGGTTGTTATGAATTTTATTTTATTTTACTTAACTTTTTTATTATATTTATTTATGCAACAAATATTCCGTACTCATTTTGATTATTTTTAATTCTTATAACATTGCCAAAAACGTTTTGATGGCAAGCAATAAGTGATGTGGATAAAAACACAGTATCACTCAACAATTTGAACTTGAAGAGTCCAAATCACTACTTACTGCGCTCGTCACCTAGAAAGACGATTGTAACTCTTAGCACAGTAATTTCTCCGGTAACATTGCCATCCAAACCAGAACACAGCGTATTACTGCGTAGCATTAAAATAACTGGAAAATGTGTGGTGTTTCCCAGGCGGACTCTGCAAAGAGTCCTACCACTACTGTAAGGACGTAGACGAAGTATTGTCTGGGTGTTTCTATGTATCATAAGTATGTATTTACAACTATATAAGTAAGTATTATATTTTTTACTAACTAGATCCAACTTCGACAAAGAGGTCCAGCAAAGGATCCAACTCGGATGGGCAGCGTTCGGGAAACATCGGCACATTTTTGAGTCCAAAATACCCCAATGCCTAAAGACGAAAGTCTTTAACCAGTCCGTGTTGCCAGTGATGTCTTATGGAACTGAGACGTGGTCCTTCACTTCGGGCCTCATAACGAAGCTCAAAGTCATACAGCGAGCTATGGAGAGAGCTATGCTCGGAGTCTCTTTGCGCGACAGAATCCGTAATGAGGATATTCGCAAAAGAACGAAAGTGGCCGACATAGCTCAAAGAGTAAGCAAGCTGAAGTGGCAATGGGCAGGCCACATCGCTCGCAGAACTGACAACCGATGGGGAAGAAAGGTTCTCGAGTGGCGACCACGAACCGGAAGACGCAGTGTTGGACGGCCTCCCACTAGATGGACAGATGACCTCACAAAGGTCGATGGAAACCGCTGGTTGCAGGTTGCACAGGACCGTTCGTTGTGGAAATCTAGGGGGGAGGCTTATGTTCAGCATTGGACGTCTTGCGGCTGATGATGATGATGATGAAGTATTACATCAGCTATCTGGCCGCCATCTTACAAATTTTGGGGTCAGATGGTGTTGTGTGTGAATAGGGATGTTAACAATTTTTCAGAACTGCTCTTATTTTGAAGATTGACGCATGTTTACCGTAAAAAAATAACATTTTATTACAAAATATTAGTATGATATTGTATTAGTATTTTTGATTAAATATACAATATTAGACTAATCTTGAATTTTCCCGCTAAAATACTAACAACTGTCATGACATCACTAGTCGCAAAACATTGGTCGCGATTCAGACTGTATGTCCAGTTTATGTGTTTTCTTATCATTACTTAAATACAAACAATCAAAATCGTCGTCGCTAAGAGCGCAAACTATAATAAAATGCAGAAAAGTAAACAGTTTAGTCAGCTTTCGACAGCTTGTTTTGCGACTAGTGACGTAATAAGTGAGATTAGTGTTTTCAGTCACGTGTCAACAGTTTGAAAATGTAGCATTTAAAATCATTTATAATAAATTTACTGCGTAAAATTAAATTATAGTCATGTGATTTTCGATATTCTAAATACAAACTATCATAAAATTAACATTAAACATTAATTTGTGATTAGTGTTAACATCCCTATTGTCCACCAATATTTATTTATTCATTTATTGTGTCCAGCCGCCAACCGGATGCACCTAAGACAATGTAATATATAAGTATAATCCATACTATCCATACTAATATTATAAATGCGAAAGTAACTCTGTCTGTCTGTCTGTCTGTCTGTCTTTCTGTCTGTCTGTCTGTCTGTCTGTCTGTCTGTCTGTCTGTCTGTCTGTCCGTCTTTACCGCCTAAACCAACCAACAGATTTTGATGAAATTTTATACATAGATGGAATAGATCCCGAGAAAGGACATAGGCTACTTTTTGTTCCGAAAAAAGGGTTGAAAGGGTTAAAATAAGGGATGAAAGTTTATATGGAAAACTTCGTCATTGTTGAAGGCCTATGAAACTTTACGTCTAGATATTTAACACGAAACCATAAAATGTATGTTTTAGCAGTTTTGTAGTTTCGAACTGTACCTACGGGGGTGGAATTGGGGGTGAAAGTTTGCAAGTTCAATATTATTGAAGATAAAACCATGAAACTTTGTATCTAGACACTTGAAATGGAGTCGATAAACGTTTGTTCCAGCAATTTTATAATTTCTAACTAGACGGGGATACTTATATAACCGCTTGATACACTGGCCGCTTTTCGCGTTTTACAAATTTGGCGGGAAAACGGGTGTCAGGTTACATAAGTGCGGTGTTTATGTTTCGGCATATGAAGTGCCACCTTACTTTTACCCGTTTGAGCCATTTACTCTCAAGAGCGTTTCAAGACGCTTCTAGCGGTATCATTTATTTATAAATTCAAGATGGCCGCCGCTACAAAATGGCGGATAACGTAGGTTTTATCAATCCCATCAACATGGGTATCAAATGAAAGGGCTCAACAAGCAGAATACAATATACTATAAAAAAAATTAAATCCAAGATGGCGGCCGCTACAAAATGGCGGATAACGTAGGTTTTATCAATCCCATCAATATGGGTTTCAAATGAAAGTGCTCAACCAGTAGAATACAACGTACTATATAAAATTAAAATCCAAGATGGCGGCCTCTACACAATGGCGGATAACTTAGGTTTTATCAATCCCATCAACATGGGTATCAAATGAAAGGGCTCAACAAGCAGAATACAATATACTATATAAAATTGAAATCCAAGATGGCGGCCGCTACAAAATGGCGGATAACGTAGGTTTTATTAATCCCATCAAGATGGGATCAAATGAAAGGGCTCAACAAGCAGAATACAACATACTAAAAAAATATTGAAATCCAAGATGGCGGCCGCCACAAAATGGCGGATAACGTAGGGTTTATCAATCCCATCAATATGGGTATCAAATGAAAGTGCTCAACCAGTAGAATACAACGTACTATATAAAATTAAAATCCAAGATGGCGGCCTCTACACAATGGCGGATAACTTAGGTTTTATCAATCCCATCAACATGGGTATCAAATAAAAGGGCTTGACAAGAAGAATACAGTGCACTATACAACCTCAATATTTAATATGGGCGCAGCCACTAAATGGCGTATCAGACAGAATTTTTGATAGTCGACGAGATTTCCATGGTGTCTTATCAAATGTTATGCATGATGGACGCTCGATTAAGGCAAATTAAGAACTGCGAAAATGAGTTTTTTGGAGGAGTAAACGTATTACTTTTCGGTAATCTTTTACAACTGCCTCCTATAAAATGATCAGGAACACCTGTTTTCAATTCTAATATGAAATTATATACATGAAAGTAACTCTCTCTGTCCGTTACCGTCTAACGCCTAAGCCATTTAAAGAGTTTGTTACAATTTGGTGCACAGATAGACTAGACTTAGGAAAGGACAACGGCGACTTTTATCACAGAAAAAGAGTTGAAAAGAGTGGAAATGAGGAGTAAAAGTGTGCATGGAAGGATCTTTGCACTCTTTGTATGCTATTTTTAACCGACTTCAAAAAGGAGGAGGTTATCAATCCAGTTGTATTTCCAATTGTGAATCAATTTAGATGGTTATTTTTTTGGTTGGTAGATTATAGTTCAGAGGTGGTCATATAAATTTTATCGAAATCAGTGGGGCGGTTTTTGAAATATGAGCAACAAACTAAAATTTGCGTTCATGTAATCAGACGATATATCTACTAATATCTACTAATAGACTCTAATAAAATTTGGTGGACCGTCCCAATATGATTTTAAATTAAAGTCTGTTTTTGATTAATTTTTTGAGAACATAGTTTTTTTTGTAATTTGCCGTGTAAATTGTACATTTATTAATAAATATAAAACTTTGACTTAGACCGATTTTGATTAGGAAACGTGAATTTGTATGGTAGTACGAGTAGGTACTGCCTCAATTACTTTAATAAATATGTGGCGCGGACGAAGTCGCGGGTAAAAGCTAGTATATAATAAGTATAGGATAATATATAATGTGAATGGCAATAATAAGCTATACATAAAATGTTTTTGCATGACAGACATTTAGCTAAATAAATATCGTACTTTTTAGTGGTAAATCAGTGCAGAATTCGTCTAAGGAAGTAGCCTTTTTTTAAATTAAATAATTTAGCCACTCCACAGAATCTGGGGTCTGTGACCTTTGTCATTTGTGTTCTCTTTTTTTTTAACATTGTTCGTAGCTTAGATAAAGTATAATTAATCCTCTTTGGTTCGTGGATTACGAGAAGAAATGTTTTTTTTTTAATTCTAGTTCTAGTCCTATTTCGTCTGTTGAGCCGATACTACCGGTTAGGATTCCGCTAGTTATCGACTCGACATCGACATTTGTTGTTTTCTACGCCACCTTCTTCCAGCTTGGAGGCTCAGCCGGAAGAAAGCGGCGTAGAAAAGGTCCAGAGAGGGAAGTAGCCTTTACGTATACTTTTGATAACGCGGGGGTATAATAACTACCGCCTGTTAGTAATGTTCAAATATTACCAGTTTGAAGGAAAATTACATTACAGAGAAGATGTGAATCAATTTATATCTCTGGAAGTGTGCAAACATTGTTAAAGTGTACAAACTGTTTTCCAGTTTAAAGGAAAATTAAATTACAGGACAAAGATTTAAATCACTTCATAACTCGAGTGTCTGTCGAGAGCGGGTTGTCGAGTGTGGTTGTGACTTGGACTCTCCTATCATTACATCTATCTTCGCGCTCTATCTTGTAGTTCTCGAGTGGACGTCCAGCCTAAGGATGTCGTAGGCTAAACGGCCAATTATGATTTTAGTAGTATTGTGTGATCAGTTCCGCAGATCACGTCCGTCGGTAACGAGGCGCTCCGGCGCTCGCGGGCCGACTGTTGACAATACAGATTACACGCCATAACGCCCGGCGCTCCATCGCCGGCCCGACACTGAGTCAACAACACGTGTCGTGCTCTCTACAGGGTTATTGGCAATCAGCCTGCATTCTTTTGACCCGATGCTTGGTACATCGAATTCGTCAACTTTTGTTCGACAGCTTACG
The DNA here is from genome assembly GCA_017562165.1 of Ectropis grisescens. Classification (NCBI taxonomy): domain Eukaryota; kingdom Metazoa; phylum Arthropoda; class Insecta; order Lepidoptera; family Geometridae; genus Ectropis; species Ectropis grisescens. The sequence continues at coordinate 24,051,513 of CM029780.1, read as the reverse complement.
CAAATTCGTATTTATTTTTTTGCCATACAAAATAAAATAAAATTGTATTTGTCCGGTCTAAAAAACATCGGAATCTTCGTAATAAAAGCTCGTGCTCTTTAAAGCTCGATAAATGATGTGCCGAAGTGTACAACCACTAAACAGCTGCTAAAAAGTGCCAGAAGGGAAAAGAAAGAGAAACAACAAACACATTTTTTTTTCGGATATGTATTGAGTTTTAACAAAAGTTGAAGAACAAATTTTGTTTATTAACACAATTAAATTCCGACACTCGACCAAATTTCATAAGAAGCAATCACTAAGTCATCGAGGGATATGGAAGTAAATTTTAGTTATTTTTTTCATATATCAAAACATCGATATAAATTACCGATGTGCCCTCCCAAACTTCAGGCGCACGCAATTATGTCACCGTTGGGAAGAGTGAGCTCACTCTTTCCGTTCTAGTCGGTTGCAGAAAGCGGTACGCCGGACGTTTTTAGGTTTTTTACCCATAACAATTCGTTATCAACAACCAAAATAAGTAGAACCACAGCATACCTCGCCGCTAATGATTCTAGGGTTCAAGTAAATTAGTAGTGTGTAAACCACTTACGCTAGATACACAGACGCAGTATATTACCAATTATTAATTTCAAGGTTATCAAGGTACATCCATGATTTATATCGATGTTTCAAAAACTTTTTCGATTTCGATAAAATTTATATGACAAGCTCTGAACTAAAGTCGACCTTAAAAAAAATCAAAACTGATTCATAATTAGTGGAGCTACTAACAAACATACAAAAAAGCACACAGCCAAATTGAGAATATCCTTCTTTTTTGAAATTGGTTAAAATAAAGATAAATCTATTTATATTAAAATGTTATGTTGGTTTGTGTACGCTTCAAAAACTCAAAAAAGTTCTGCACCGATCGAGCTAAAATTTTAGAATGATATGTAATCCGCATCAAGGATTGTTTTTATTTAATTTTTGCATCAGTCATATATGTGCCACAGCGAAGCGTAGCTAGGTACAGCTAGTAGTCTATATATTCTGTATACTAAATATCGGGAAATTGTCAATAAAACCAAAAATACAAATTATTCATCTAAATTTATTTTATCGCCTTCAAAGTAGGCCCCATCGCTTGCAATACAACATCTCCAACGCTTCACCCAGTCTTCCATACATTTTTCATAGGCTATTTGCGGTATGGCCTTTAGCTCATTCAGCGAATTTTCTTTTATGGCTTCTATCGACTCAAAACGTTTTCCTCGAAGTGGTAATTTTAACTTGAGAAATACAAAAAAGTCAGACGGAGCCATATCAGGTGAATACGGTGCTTGGTCGAGAACTTTTGTTGAATTTTTCGCTAAAAACTCTTTCACTATAATGGCTGTGTGTGATGGTGCATTATCATGGTGCAGCATCCATGAGTTGTGTTGCCACAAATCTGGACGTTTTCGACGGATACTCTCACGCAAATGCTTCATGACGCCTAAACAATATTCTTTATTCACTGTTTCTCCCTCTGGAAGGAATTCGGAGTGAACCACACCACGGTAGTCAAAAAAACTGTCAGCATCACCTTGATTTTGGAGCGACTTTGCCGCGGTTTTTTTTTTGGGTTTCGGCTCGTGTTCGAGACGCCATTCTGAAGACTGTTGGCTTGTTTGCATGTCGTACTCATAACCCCATGTCTCGTCGCCAGTTATGATACGTTTCATAAAGGTCGGATCCGTAGAAGCTCGGAAAACCATGTCTTCAGCGACAAAAGCGCAGCGAAAGCTGCGCTTTTTTGAACAAAATTAAGCTGTTTTGGAACTAGTCGAGCGGCGACGCGTTTCATGCCTAAAATATCAATGAGAATGTCGTGGACGGACTTAAAAGATATGTTCACCTCACCAGCCAACTCTCTCAGACTCATACGTCGATTTTCGAGCACTAGCTTCTTGATTCTGTCGATGTTTCCTTTGGTCGTAGCGGTTGAAGGTCTACCAGAACGAGGCAAGTCTACTACTACTTCTCGGCCTTCTTTAAAAGCCTTATACCATTTAGTCCATTGAAATGTTTCATTTTTTAGGCCTCACCTTGCGTTTTTTAGAGGACGCAGTTTTATTTTTTTGATGTGTAGTGAAAGCTAAAAACAAGTTTGTGGGGTCGCAACCTTTGTCCCACGGCCGCCATCTTGACAATAGGTGTTGAAATGGTTTTTACGATATATCTCTTAAACTATTTATTTGATAAAAAAAAATTGTCAAGATTTTTTGTTGCAAATTAAATTCTCTACAACTTTGGTCCAGTAACTTTTTGTCGTAGAATTATAAATAAAAAAGTTATAAGTGAAAATCTTTAGAAATTCGAGAAAAAAATAAAGTCAATAGCTAAGGTTTTACAGCGCCCCGAAGTGAGTACTACTAGTGGGACAAGGGTTGCGACCCCACAAACTTGTTTTTAGCTTTACACTGACCCCTCCTACACATAAAAAAAATAAAACTGCGTCCTCTAAAAACACAACCCCAAATGTAACTTTTCAATGGACTAATTCATAAGCCCTTGTTTTCGATATACACGATTCGCCGTAGGTATTTCGCAACATTTTTAGTGATTCACCACATGAAATATCATTCGAAACACAAAATTTAAGGCACACTCTTTGTTCAACAATATTTTCCATTGTAAAAAACGCCGAGAACTCAAAACTATGACCAACAAAAAGTGTAGTTTAAAACAAATGAAATGACAGATCCCGCTCAAACTTTGCGCGCTATATCAGTACAGTGCTACCAACACGCAGTAAAAAAATTAGAACAACCTCTTTTACACGGGTCTTTTTATTGGCATATTCCCGATACTTTTTACACAGAGTATACGTCCGCATCTGTGGTTAAATGGTGGAATAACTCCCTGCTATTTTGTTTCATTGCCATGCACCATGTGTATAGGAAAACTGACACATAATAATAAACTCATTTTAATTAAATAGATCTCAGTTTAGTTGTAATATTTTCGAACTATAAACAGGCATATTATTTTATTAGCCTGAACTAGTGAATATCAAGAGCTGGCACCAAAATAACTATCGTATAAATAAAATACTAGTTATTAAGTACCAGTGATTATATCAATGCATATTTCCCTTTGCTAAAACTTTTTTTTTATAGATACTAAGAACAAACCATTTTTTAAAGATCTTTTCCCTCACCGTTAAACCACAATAGCTCATGAAAAAGTACTCAGAGGTGCAGATAGGACTCGAACCTACGACTGAAACCGCAGTTCTCAGGTCAGGCTCAACAACCGGGGCGAACTTGCTAAAAATATTAAAACATTTCAAGTTTGTCTCGGATTTATTACACAACACAAATGAATTATTATAAATACCACTATATCTTCGGTGCCTTATTATTTTATCACAGCATAGTATTTATTTTAGAAAGATAACTGCCAATTTGTAAGTCTCGTCATATCGTAATAATAAAATGAAAATGACAGTAAACAGATAAGCGTTATTACTGTATCATCGGTTTATCTTCATTATCGGGGATATTATGATACCCGCAGATAGCTGCGACAAAAGGCACGCCATTTATTTATAGCGACAGACAACACTAATGTTCCCAGATCACTCGTTCAACATTTTCTGATTGATTCAGTGATCAAATAAATCTCTTCGAGGTTTAATCAAGGCTAGTTTTTATCAAGTTTGGGTTAGAATGTCATCTCACTTGTAAGGTGATGATGCGATCTGCAACGAGCCATGTTTATCTACCTCTAAATAAAGAACCAACGAATATTTATTCGGTATCTGAGTGCGATTATCCTACTAATATTATAAAAGTTAAAGTGTGTATGTTTGCTGCTCTTTTTTTTTTTTTTATTTAAATTAGCCACTCCACAGACTCCGGGGTCCGTGATCTTTGTCATTACAATTATATATTATTATTTTTTACACATATTTTGGATAAGGAGAAGAAGAGGAAAATAGGAGGGAGTTGGGTACATTTAAAATCTAATTCTAGTGCTCGTCTGTAGAGCCGATCACCACCGGCTGGGATTCCGCTAGTAATCGACTCGACATCGAGTGTTTGCCTAATTGCCTTTTGCCATTTGCCTAAGCTGCTTCCTCCCGGCCCAGAGCCTCCACAACGGCCGCATTTCTGTCCCTGATGGCCATCTGTAGGTTGAAATCTCGGATGGTCTTTGGTGATGCATGATATGTTTGCTGCTCAATCACGTCGCATCGGCTGTTGTCAATTTTGAACACATTTAGATAATAGCACATATTATATTACTGTTTGTCGCGGGAAAATAACAGAAACAGGAACCACGCGAGTAAAACCGTGGGGTGGTGCAGGTATCCTAGTAATAGGCGTTGGCTGACATTCAATGGTGCTTTTTTTTTTTTTAACTAGAATAGGTTCGCACTTGACCACCATCTCGCCTTATGTTAAGCGACGATGCGATCTACGATAGAGCGTGCTTACCTAGAAGAAACCAATTCACTCTCGATTTGAAGAGACACAGATTGTTACCATCGGGGAAAACCCACTCAGGCAACGCATTCCACAACCTAGACGTTCTTATCACAAACGTGGAGTCAAATCGCTTCGTTCGTGTTTTTGGAACATCAACCATGAAACGATGTCGCCCTTTTGTGGAACGAGAAGTCCGATAGAAGAAAGGGCAAGGTGGAATTAGATCATGCAGATCAGTTGCACACTCTCCGAAGTGTATCCGATAAAATACCGATAAGCTAGCAATTTTGCGGCGATGATCAAGACTTTGAGGTCTTTTACGCCTATGAGTCTTTTGGCGCGTCTCTCAATCGATTCCAGTCTCTAGCTGATACTCCGATAGCTGGTGCTCCGATGTGATTGAGCAACCAACATCTAAACATCCAAACTTTTAAAATATTAGTAATTTACTGTTTACTTTATTTAATAATAAATATAAATATTGGTGGACATTTCACACACAACACCATCTGACTCCAAACTATGCAAAGCTTGTACTATGGCGGCCAGATAGCTGATATAATACTTATATATTTTTAAATACATACTTATTATACACAGAAACTTTACTTTTGCCTTTACTTTAGTTTATTCTACTTATACCAAATTATACTTCTTAGTGTCGCCACACACGGGCCACACGCGCCAGTCACTAACGCCGCCACAAGAAGCTAGAAGCGGGCACAAAGTAGCTGAAGCGTGCGACAGGCACTTGTGGCTGGTGGTTGAGACTTGTGGTCGGTGGATGATACCTTTTTAACTCATGCAGTATTATAATGGAGTCTGAGGAAGAAGGTTTAGTTGCTCTAATTGTTATAATAAAACGTCGTCGTAGTTTTAACTAAGGCAAGGGAGAGGATATATCGCGCAAGTGGTGCACGTCGGCGTTTCTTAGAAGCCGTTTCCGGCCAAAAGAAGCAAGAAGCGACGTTTTGAAGCTAGTGGCGAGATCTGGCGTCACCGAGTGTGGCGAGTTCGTATAAAATGTATAAAACTATCAGAAATAAGTCGATGGCGGCGTTTTGTAGTTGTAATCGGTGGCCCGTGTGCAGCCACGCTTAGATTGTTTCGCTTCAATATTGCAAGCGATACGCATTGAACCGGATAGAAACACATCATCACACATCTTCCTCGCGGTAATTTCACTTTTAAAGAGTGACCAAGCGAGGCCTCGCCCTGGCAGTGCGTCACCGTACGTATCTAAATGTACGGTATCAATATTATAGATAATCTATTGCAGAACTATCTTATCGATAGGTACCGATAGCGGGCGCGGTCGCGAATCCGTGCAGTTGTGACTGAAGCCGCGGAGAAGGCCAGTGTGGGACCTGAATACCTACTGCGGTACGTCTCATTCAAATACGATACAAACTATTATTGTGTGGCGGCACACCTATGGCGTTTCAAGTCTAAGATACACGATGAAAATCGAATCAGTTTAATATAAATAAATCAATTTTCTTGGGCATTATAAGCGTAAATACATGCGATAGATGTAAAATCTCAAACTTTAAATAAATGTTTGTATTCATCACACAAAGTTTTGTCCGGGATGTCAATCGAACCCATGACCTTCGGCTTCGCTGGCAGACTGTGTTGTTTCTGTTGTCAGACAATGTTTGACCAAACGTAAAAAAAATTTGGACAAACATTATTCGAACAGGTTTCGCCAAGTTAGATACAATTATACATTACAATATTTTCCTCATCGTCGCCTTAGATATTTTTACTAATAATGGGATTGCGCTTGACCATCTTTAGCCTAATATTAAACGAAGATGCGGTCTATAATTACGTCCTACGAAATAACAGGTGCCAGTATTTACTATTTTCGTATAAAAAATTAAACCGACTTTAAAACCACAAATAGGCACTAAAAAAGCGAAAAAATAAACTAAAATCATTATTATAAGTGCTACTCACTCATCTAATTGAAGTCGGTGCCAGCCAAATCTAACAGGTAGTGGATAGGTACTACTTACCATGTGCCTACATAGCATCAATCTACTAACTTTTTGACCTGACTGGCACCGACTTCAAATATACGAGTGAGTAGCGCTTATAATAATGATTTTAGTTAATTTTTGCTTTTGAGTGCCTATTCGTGCCGAGTTGTGCTTGAAGTCCGTATAATTTTTTGTACGAAAATAGTTTATTTTACCCTTTTTAGTGTAAAACAAGTTTTTATTAATCCATTTCCACACTTTCGTATTGACAGGATCGAGTTTCATAACTTTTGTGAAATCTACAACTACGTCATCCAGAAAATTGTACGCAAATTTTAATTTATGGTTCATATTTCAAAAAACCACCCGACCGATTTCGATAAGATTTATATGGAACCATTCGGTTGGGTATGCATCCGAACACAAAAAGAAATTTGAAAATCGGTGCAGGGGTTCTCGAGAAATCAGGTAACATACATATTAAAAAAAACATAGGGGTCGAATTGATAACCTCCTCCTTTTTTTGGAAGTCGGTTAAAAAATAAAACTGTTCATTTGGAACCTAAACTACTATATTTGATACCATTCATATCTTCCTTCCTCGGAATCATCGATATATTTATTTGAGTAATATTTACGATTCCAATCCATAAATATCTACGCGATACGATATTAATATATTTTTCTTCGTACATCATCAATAGTTTCCTAAACAAATGGAGGTTTTTCAGAGCAAATGCTAAAAATTAATTAAAAAACACAGATAATCATTAGTGGGATGTGCGCGGTAAACGTTTTCTGGATGGATAAAATCTTGTGGATGGATGGCGGTGACTACTCAAATTTTATTGACAGCGGTATATTCGTAGCTACACAGATGACGTATTATGCCGTTAGTGTTAAACTAAAATTCTAAGTTAACGGTGAACGTTTCCACTTCGGTCGGCAATCCTTATGACTGCCAATTTTATTTATTGTGGTTTTAATCCAGCAAATTTGCTATAGAAAAGATATGAGTAAACTTACCAAACATTTTTTACTGGTGTCATCTTTAAGGATCTCTCAGTACAAACAGAGGCGGATTAAACATTGAGAGCGCCGTAAACAAAATAAACTCATCGGCACCCCTATACTAAAAAAAACAAACAGTGGTAGTATTAAATATTTGATGACTAGCTGGCGTTACTACATGTGTGATACATAATTTATGTAATTGATTAATCTAATTAGTAACTTAATTACATAAATATTTTCTTTTTGCTTGTTTTACAGTTCCGCTTAGCACACGCCCCTTTACAGGCACATGCCTAGTTGGGCTTAAGGATAGTTTACCTCTGGGTACAAAAATGTACCTGCACAATTTGTGCATACGCGCAAAAGATGCGTGTTGCTAGACATACTTGTAATATCTATGCGATGCAAAAATTGTGTACCCTTTTTTACGAAAATTGATGGCAAAATTTCATACTCTACCATCTGTAGAGTATACAATTTCGCACACTTTTTTATAGAGAAAAGTGCAGAAGGCAGAAGGTATATATAATCAAGATGATCAATTTCACTACCAGTTGAAATGTACTCATCATGCTGACGGCTTTACCACGCTGAATGGCAATGCTTATACGTTGAGCCTAATAAATGCCAGCATTTTGGTCACCTTCGCATCGATTGGCGTGGATTTGTTTGTTTCTAACTAGCAGAACCCCGTGGGTTCACCTGCGTAAATCCCGAACCCGTAATTTTCCCGTGGTAAAAAAAAATTGGTTGCCTGTAAAGTCGGTATACGGGCGAAAGTTTTAAGTGACAACGACTTTGAGTGGTAAAATAATTTTACGGAAGGGACGCGTGCCTTTCACTTTTTATGTATCTCTCTCTCTCGCTCTTAGGCGGGCTAACCATGCCCGAGTGGAAGGGACGCGTGCCTCTCACTCGCTCTCGTTGTGAGCGCATAACGTGAGCGGAGCGTAACGCAGTTTCTTGAAGTGTCACCCGGCAAACCAATTTATAAGACGTTGTCACGTCAAAATAGCCTATGAGTTATTCCAGGCCATTATCTATCTATATACAAAATATCATCCAAATCCCTTTAGTAGTTTTTGCGTGAAAGAGTAACAAACATACATCCATTCATAGAAACTTTTATGTTTGTAATATTAGTAAGAGCATGTTTTCATTATTATTATTTGAAAACGTTTTGTTTGAAAAATAATGATTTCAGTGTACAAGTACTTTGAATTCCTGTAATCACTTACATTTGATTGTTATTTAATATCTAATCGAGCTAAGATAAGCAATTAGCCGAGACCGCTGTTATCAGAGGCTCCGAATCTATAGGTATAGACGGATTTAGACAAATCTGAGAGTTGACCTTGTTGGCTGGGAAACCCACTCAAAACTATTTGGTTATGTAAGTGCTACAGATAACAACCTTATTTGCATCTCAGCATTAAATTAATCTCTTTTCACGCTACGAAGAATGAAAAAATAACAACTTTATGATTATGTATTTTTTTAAATTTATTTCTTCTTTTGGCCGTCTTGGAAAATATGAGAGCGATTTTTTTGGTTGGGGTGCGTAATGCCTCTAATTGAAAAACATCGTATGGAAACCGACATATACCTAGAATCTTTCGAGATGTGTCATCCACCAGCCGACACTGGGCCAGCGTGGTGTATTATGGGTTTGACTCTCTCCTTGCGAGAGAGAAGGTCCCGAGACCCTGCCGTGGGAACTTTTAGTGAGCTATCAGGCATTATGTGCCCTTTAGGCTTTTACTGAATATTCAACTTTAAGCGAGCGCAGAAGGGTAGTGAGTTGCGCATCAGCGTTAATAATGGAATCGAACAGCGTCGTTGCACTTTTCGGTTTTAATGACATATGATTTACAATGACATTCATATAATCATTGTAAATCGAAGGATTGTTCGATAAACAATTGTGTACTCGTCTGAGTACGTTGTCTGAGTGGGTATTCCCTGATATAATACATGTTTTATCTTCATATCGAGAGTCAACTGGTTTATTTTAAGGAAGATACTACGTATAAAATATAGATGAACTCTTTATTGTCTTAACATTAGATAAAAACGCAGATAAATCTTAAAATAAAGAAGGAATTGGCGACTTTAGCGGCTAAGTAAAACACTCCTTTCGTCGTTTAACATCCGCCGAAATGAAGGTTGAACGCGAGTCTATTTCCGATAATAAAAAAACGTATGTTTATAATTTAGTTTCAATTATTTGGAACATAAAACCGGACTTGTAGCGTAAATCATGCCAAAGGAATGTGGAACTATCATCAACGAATGTAGAGATTGTGAAGAGATAACTAAATAGATAATAATAAAATACTTACACACTGTCATTAATGATTTTGAAGCGGCAACAATCTATCATGAAGTCACTTCCTGAGAAAATCGTATGAAAAATTGCGTTATACATATGCTGACTTATTCAAATGTTAGTAACCAGAATTACATCATCCAAATATCAATTTTTATCTGCGAAGTAAAGAGGAAACCAAAAGATATCAATCACGCTATTTTTATTTCTACATACTCTCATACGGGTGGCGCAAGACCGTTTTTTGTGTGGTGGGAGGGGCTTTCGTTCTCGTTCACCAGCATTGGCCATCATTCGGCTGATATGATTATACTGATACAAAACTAGACAAATTGCAGTGTAAGGGAAAATAGTAAAGGATCTACAACTGCTTGTAATATACGTAATTAGTTTAACAAGTGGAGGTAAATTTAGAAATGCAAATTCATTCTACTCGTACCTAAAGCAATTGTCATTTTTTCATTTCAATGACTGTCATTTTTTTATTGCTTACGATTACTCAAAAACTGTCGAAAGAAGTTAAAATGTAGGTATAACTCATTTTTAGGGATTTTAGTATTAAACAGCACTCATGTTGTACAATAATTCCTCAGTAAAACTATATGTATATAAATATGCTGTAGTATATTTATATGCATATACTCCCATCCGATGCCACTCCGATGTTACGCTGCCGCTCTACATTAGCATATCGATGTCACGAAAAAAAGGTTAAGGCTAAAGAAGCTTTTCTTAAATAATAAAAATCAAAACATAATTAGTTCGGCAAAGTTCCCAAAAAACAGAGTTGTCCCTTTGGATCGTCAGGCTTCAGTTTTGGACATAGTAGGATCCTACTCTGGACTTACTTACTTATTGTACTTATGCAAGTAGATATATACTAATATGTATATATACTTACCCACATGTTTTTTTTCCGAAAAATGACCGGAAACTGGCACTGCATGGCGATCGCTACTCAGAGATATCCGATAATTTATCTCTTTGCCCAGTAATTTCCCAGTAACATTGTCCTACAATTCGGAACAAGACTAACTTGCGAAGGTGTAGGACTTCCCCGGTCGGGCTCTGCAGACAGTCTATCTCTGCCAAACAAATTAGAGTATAATACACAGCGCGGAAATAAAGTCAACATAATTACGAGTAATGCTTTTAATTTTTTAATTTTAAAAATTAAACATATTTTTCATCGTCAGATAGTAAGATACGTCACAAAGTATATATGTCAAGCAATGACAAACCAAATTTCGTAAAAATTGTGACAATCTAGTCCGACATTGAAATGTTATTACTATACTTTTATGTTTCATTGATAATACAATCAGTAAACTGGCCGTGTCACTCTATCATTGCGATGATTACGCCACCTTCAATACACACGCGATATCTAGACTATGGCACAGTCGTAGACCGCTTCGTGGTTTTCCATGAGGCGTAAACGCAATCAACCGCAATGTACTACCTACTAGGTGACCTCTCAAAGTTTTGAAGGTACCTATTCCAAGTATGAACAGTTGCTCACGTTAAATCAAGCCTAGATGCGCTCTTGTATGAAGCACTGTTCGCATCTTTAGGTAGGATCGACTGAGTATTGTGATTATTAATAACGAGTATTGTGTCAAATATATTTAGCATATTAATGTATCAAATAAATTTTAGCATATCTTGTTTTTTTTTGTACTGAATGAGCCTAGCCAAATTTCAAAGTTTCATTAAAAATTTTAGAAAGGTAGAAAATACTACTGCTATCAGATTTTCCCCTCCCGCAGCAGCGCCCGCGTGTTTCTCGTTATTATTTCGGGATAAAAAGCCTACGTGTTCTTCCAGACTATAATCTAACTGTGTTCCAAATTTCAGCCAGATACTTTCATACTTTACGACGTAATTGAGCAACAAACATCAAAACATTGACATGAATCATTTTAATAGTACTTTAGCTGCTGAGATTCTGAAAGACCTTTCAAAGCCCGCGGAATATCTACCACGTCAGGATGAGACGACTTACCTTAACGAGTTCTAGCTAAACTAGAATTAGTCAACCCTCCTAAGAATATTTATTCAATAAATATTTTGCATACAAATTAATTCTTCAGATCTCGTCCCAAAGTTTTAAAGAAACTGGAACCTACAGTTTAGAATTCGCGTCACATCTTCGAGGAAGTTGCAGAAAGTATCGGGAAAAGTTCAGAAAACGTTTGAAAATGTATTTTTTCCTCATTCGATTAGAGATTCAGTTAGAAGTTCTATCTGTAGGTACAACTGGGCAGCGGCAGGGACGGGGAATATTGCGTTAGTGTTGTATTTCATTGCTTTTTCACCTTCACAATTTTTGTAGCGTAGTTTCCCAAAAGAGGTTTCCAGTGGTCAACATTCGATGTTATGTGGTTTTATTACGCTATAATTTTGCTAATAATTAACCTGTTTTGATGTTTGTTTTTGAAATGAAACACGGCACAGATTTTTAGGCTGTGAATCGCCACGTTCGCAACTGAAAGAGTAATTCGGGTGAATTCTTGCTCTCTCTATAAGCGAGAAAGCTGCAGGTTCTGTTGTCTGTCTGCTGTCACTCTCTTTTTTTTAATTCAAGTTTCAAGAACTTTAAATAATACGAATCTTCTATTTAATCTTTCATCCCCTGTTTCAGTCTCTTAAAACCCTTTTTTGAATAAAAAAATTGGTTGCCTGTAAAGTCGGTATACGGGCGAAAGTTTTACGTGACAACGACTTTGAGTGGTAAAATAATTTTACGGAAGGGACGCGTGCCTTTCACTTTTTATGTCTGTCTCTCTCGCTCTTAGGCGGGCTAACCATGCCCGAGTGGAAGGGACGCGTGCCTCTCACTCGCTCTCGTTGTGAGCGCATAACGTGAACGGAGCGTAACGCAGTTTCTTGAAGTGTCACCCGGCAAACCAATTTATAAGACGTTGTCACGTCAAAAGTAGCTTAAATATAGTACCTACTAGTATTTATTTTATCAAATGTATTTATATTGATATTTAAGCAAATAAAAAAGTGAGGAAATCAATGTATAAATAAACAAAATATTTAAAACATCAGATATTTTTTAATTTAAATTAACAAAATGTATCAGCTTCATATACTTATGATCAGATAATCAGTGTAAATTGTATCCACATAAACTACAATTTATTATATCCGGATTATTTGCCGTGACTAAAAGTATACACTCGCTCCGCCATTTAACCATGTTAAATATTCCGTAATTAATTAATATTGAACAACCGCGGCCGCTTAAAATGATGTTTGTATCTGCACACTACTACTATCAACTCATATATACACATATTAGTTGGATCCACTGGAACTAAGCGCAATACGTAAGCTAAACCATATTCCGTAGAACGGAAAATACTAACCTTCAAAATTACGTTCTAATATAATGTAAGATTGTGTTCCACCAACACTTTAAGCATTTTGGAGCATCACGTGATCAGAGCACGTTGGGCGTAAAGGTACGAGTATACTGAAAGCACCGAGTCACGCGCCCGGCAAGTCTGCGAAGTGGTTGTGCGTAGGCGGAGTAGATATTGTTTACAACCCCCAACTGGATGTATGAAAGATGTAAATTAGACAATGTATTTAATAACAAACTGAAGCTTCCCTTATATGAAAAATATTGCTTTAATGGAAAAGTGTTTTGGTTGACAGATACCTATTTAGATAAATAATGATCGTTCTTCCGTCAAGTAGTAATGTGCAGAAATTACTGTGTACCAGTTTGAAGGAAACTATGTAAATTTTATATCTCTGTAGTGCATCGCAGTACTTTGAAATTTGGAGCAGTGATTTGGAATTTTCATGGTAAAAAAAAACTGCGTGACACTGGGCAATTAAAAACAGACGTGTTGCATCAGCCGCGTGTCTAGCTCGTCCTGTCACTATTATTTAAATTGTACTGCGTTAAAAACAACTAATAATGCACCTAATATTTACATTTGGCATGTAAACTGTTTTCATTTAATTATTAGAAAAGTAGCCCCGCCGAGCGATTTTAGTTGCGTGGTTCCCGTTCCTCATATTTTATCGCGATAAAAACCCATGTAGTATTCCAGGCTATAATTTAATTTAGGTATATATTACAAATTTCAGTTGAGACAGAAGCATCCAAACTTTTACTTTATTAGTAGGAAAGTAGGACATATGTATGTATGTATAAATACGCTAAATCAGTTCGGTATAAGTAAGCTAGTACCTGGTTGACCGAGCTTTGCTCGGTTTTTTTAAATGATATTTAGGCAGATACGAATTACGAAGTGATGACTTACTTAGACCTACTTAGATACGAATTAAATGCGATTATAAAAGGCTCTAAGCATAAGATTTTCTCAGAAAAAAAAGAAAAGAAATCCCGAGTGCCACCATCATCAGGATTCGAACCGGGGTCTGTTGACTCCGAGGGCGAGCATATTCCGTCTGAGCCATTTAGACTTAAAGAACAGTGGCGAAATAAGTTATCGTATTCTAATGACATTGTAGGAGTTTTTCATTGTCTAAAAACAGGCATAAAATGATGTTTTTAAAAAATAAAGCTAGCTAGATCGATTTATCGTCCCCGAAACTGCCTGTATACATAATTTCATGAAAATCGTTCGAGCCGTTTCCGAGATTCAGATTATAAATATGCCTACAAGATTGCTCGTTTCAAGGTATAAGATAAGATTTATTACCTTGCATGCCCACTCACCCATCTTCGTCGCCTAATCCCAGCTAAATGTAAAAAAATAATTCAAATGACAAAGATCACTGGGCCCAGAGACTATGAAGTTTTTAAATATAACATTTATAACTCAGAATTTGATAGCTTACTTTGGAAACGACGCGGGTGAAACCGGAGGGCGTGGCCATGAGCATGGGTATCAAGAATCGCTGCCGCATTTCCAGATAGCCAATGGCCATGATCCCTAGTTTACCTGAACATTTCTTATCATTCCCGAGCGTGACGCTAGAATTCAATTCACAGCCCACGAAATCTGTTTGTGGCGCGCCATAAGAAGTTTTCACTTCACTAAAATCCCCACCAACGTCTGTTGTTCTAGAGGGAGATGATGAAGATGAGATATTTTGAAGACATTGTAATTATTTCCAGAACAGAGAACCATGGGTGATGTGAAGCGCTACACCCTGGGCGAGGTGGCGGCCAACAACGGCCGGAACAACTCCCCGCTGTGGATGGTGTATCGGGACTCCGTCTACGACGTCACCAAGTACCTCGACCAGGTGAGACCACGACACCAATTCCCAATTGTGCCACAAGTTAACTGCCATAGGTGGTGTTAAGTTTCATTTGATATTTATAATAAAGTTTGCCTGTACGTCTTGTAGAGGCTCGTAAACTATGCATTTGATGATGTGATGATCTTTAACAAAGTAGTTGTTTGGGCGAAAAAAGGTTGGCAGGACCAATTTCCAACATGTGGCGTAGCAATGCGTGCACGGTACACTGTACAGGTAGTGTTAAATACATTTTATAAGCATTCGTCCATGTTTGAAATATTTTACAGTAAATCTGTCATTTTGACACTGCCTTATTGAACTTAAATTTTATAATACGACGGATATGCAGTCTTACTGCAGAAAGAGACTAGTACTGATCCGCCAGGGCTGTGCCATTCCTACTAGTAATTAGGTTAACTTGATATTTATGGCAAGTTCTGAAATGAACTGTTTCATTTTTTTTAAAGCTTTTATGTCGTCTAACGACAATGCCAGTCCCGTGAAGCTGTTTCATAAAATAGGTACTAGTGATGGAAAATAGGTACAAGGCACGTTGCAAACTGTATTTTGATTTCTGTTGTCTTATTCCAGCACCCTGGGTCGCCGGAGCCGATCGCCGAGGAGGCCGGCAAGGACGCCACGAAGGCGTTCGACGAAGTTGGTCACTCTTCCGACGCCAGGACCATCATGGCCAAGTTCAAGATCGGAGAGCTCGTCGAGGTAATGTCGATGCACTGTTCTTGTGGTTCCGTCGGTGACGGGTCTCCTCACGAAGCCGTTGGTCCTGGGTTTCGACCCAGACCCAGAACAAATCTGTGTGTTCTGTGTTTTTCTATTTATTTGACTAATACAACAGTGAAAGATTGTATGTTACTCGCATTTGGAAGAAATTTGGCACAAATCGTTACTTAGATAACAACACTAGTCTGAAATAACGCTTAAAACGAGATTGCTTTTAATCCCGGGAAAATGACGGGAATACACACTACGCAAGTAAACTGCGAGATGCTATTAGTATAATCGTATCTTATTAATACCACAAAATCAAAAGTTGGGTGCTTGTTACTCAATCACGTCGAAACACCTTAACGGATCGAGTTGAAATTTGGAAGACCCGAAGTTTCAATAGTAGTCTAAAACAACACATAGCCTTACCATCGCGGGATAATAACGGGAGCGAAACTCGCGGCAAAACAGCAAGGCACTGCTAGTGTGTAATATTCAATTCAATTCAATTTATATATTCGAAACATTATTTCAAAAGAACACTTGGTAACGTCACTTACAATTAAATTATAGATCATTATTCAGTGTACATAATCTAAATAAATAAAACATCTTTGTAATAAAATAATACCAAAAAATAATGTCAAATAAAACTGGTATGTATTTTAATTTATTTATGCATTATATCATCAGCTATCTGGCTTTCAAAGTACAAATTCACTTAGTGTTATATCTATTCTATGGTTTTTGGTTTGTGGCTAGATGGAGTTGTGTGAAGAAATATAGGCTCATATTTTTTTATATCCTGTGGGTAATTTCTTAGACGTATCGGTACGTTCCTAAACAAATCTCGGTGTTTTTCTAGCTATAGAAAGTAGGCCACCGAAGGCGTATTCGTACATTCACAAAATATCGCAGCATTAAGGAGTCGTAGAAAAAAAACAACGAGGGGACAAGGGGGCGAGAACAAAGCCGATAATTTCTTAAATTTGTTACTTGGTTTAATAGGACTCCATATAGAAATATTAGAAATTATACGCCTATACAGTCACACAAAAATAAATTTTAACAGTGACATAACTATTGATTTTACGGAATTTATTATGCAATATAAAAGAAAGGCACATACTTAGCAGTGGAGTAAATTAGCAAAGGTTGCTGATAATAAATTTAATGTTTTGCTTTAAGTCTTTCATTATTAAATGCCGTAAAAACGTGTTTTCTTTAAGAATTATACTTTATGTACCTACGTACTTCGACTGGAAGAAAACCTTAGTGAAACGCAACATACACACTGCCATAGTTCCGGTCTCTGCAGCTACAAATGTGTCCATGGCTGGACTAATGTCCCTCCACTTTCACTAATCATACCATTAGGGTGCTTTCTGAGGGGCTTTCGATGTATCCACGCTGCGTACTGCGGTCGCCATTGCAATAACCGTACAGATTATTATTAAATAGTTCTTAGCTTTCATTTGGTGCGATAAATACGAAGAATGTTATTTACCAGAAACGAATGACAAACCAAAGTGGACGGTAGCGTGATATGATGTCAAATTAATTGTGTTTAAAATGATTAGACTGCTGGATCTTGTAATTATTTCGGCTAAGGTAAAGTAAGGTTAGATAATCGACACGGAACTTAGGTACTCTTTGACGTCAAATTCAAGTTTACCAAAGCTTCGGTATAAGCTATAATCACTGTTAAATAGTGTTTGTTGTTAAATCAAAATTAACAACTTTTCATCATATGCATATTTTACTATACACAAGAACAAAATTAAAAATTTTGATTATCCCCCGACTACCTCGGATCTCGGATTATCTGTATAACGTTCTTGTTATTAGTCAATGATGTAGGTAGACCTTTCATTTGATACCCATATTAAGGGAGTTGTAAAAAATGTATTTCGCCATTTTGTGGTAGCGGCCATCTTGGATTCAAGTTTGTAATAGGTAGTGCAAAGTACTCTACTAATCAAGCCCTTTCATTTGATACCCATATTGAGGTAGGTTGTGAGGAAATATTTTGTCCGCCATTTTGTGGAGGCGGCCATTTTGATCGATATTAACCAAATACAGCTAAGAACATCCGCACGGTCATTAACCCTCAAATAAAAAAAACCGCATCGAAATGGACGTCAAACTTATAACACACCTTTTTTTGGTCGGGGGTTAAAAAAAAGCGTTTGTCTGTTAGTTCCGGCTAATCTATGAAATGGCCGCACCAACCCGCACTGGCCAGTGGCCATCCACCAACCCGCACTGGGCCAGCGTGATGGATTGTGGTCTTAACTCTCTCCTTGCGAGCGAAGACCCGAGTCCCAGCAGTGGGAACATTTAGTGGGCTGTTGATTATGAATCTATGAAATGGCAGGGCCGATTATAACGGGACTTTCACTGCCATATAGTGGATGTTCTTAGGAGTAATTTGGGCTACTTTAATTTTAGAAAGACGTTAGAAATAGTGTTCCGCTGAATCCAAATTGAAACAATATTGTTATCACTATAGAACAATAGCAGTACGAAGTTCGCTGGGTCAGCTAGTATATTAATAAACCAGTTTTACCCGCGTAGTTGCCGTTCCCGTCATATTCTTGCAATAAAAAGTAGACTATGTACTTTTTAAGACGATAATCGAACTATTTTCCAAATAACTATCTACTCCAAACTTTGTAATTTATTAGATGAGTATGATATACACAAGAAACACCCCATCGAGATCGCTACAGTGCGATATAGTTCCCAGATCGCTGCTTTTTATATAATAACTACGAGTATCTTCACCACCATGACTAATACCCATTCTAAATCTGTTTGTTACATAGATTATATTATTATGTAACTTTAATATTTGGTACTTTGTTACTCACTTAGCGTAAAAAGAGATCATGGGACACCCGGTAGCAACGGAGATCCTTCAGCTAATATAGCAGCAACACTATTTTTAAAACAAAAATTGCAAAATTTTATTATTTATGGTACGATCAGCTGAAAAGTAAAGTTGGCAGCACTGGTCACTTCCGTTTTACGAGATCTTTCTTACCGTTTTAGTTTCACGTTTTTATTCAGTTCGGTCTTAACAGTATATTTTTATTCATGCAAACTGTTTGATATTTTCCAGGAAGAGAAGAAATACGACGCCAGCGGGAAGAAAAAGAAGCGAGTAGTGACAGCGGCCCCGGAGGAGCCCAGCCGAGGGCTCTGCAGCATCATCACGTGCGGCCTGGTCGGGTAGCCCGGCTCTCAGCGCGTGCTCCAAACATTTACAATAACGACAAGGATACTGTGACAAGAAACTAAGCAGTCATAGGAACTGCCGATAGAAGTGAAAACGTATAACTCAGAATTTGATAGCTCACTTTGGAAACTACGCGGGTGAAACCCGAGGGTGAGCGTGAAGCCCACGTGGTATGATCATGGCCATCTAGATCATCCGCGTTTACCCGAAGATTTCTTTCATTTACGAACGTGACGCTTGAGCCCAATTCATAGCCCATGGAAAATATGAATGTGGTGTGTTAAAAGCAGTTTTCACTTCAAAACTGTAAAAAAATCTGTCTACGCCACTGTTCTGGGCTGGTCTAAACTTAATAGTTCTATAAACAGTAGAAGTACCAAATTTATTTCGTCACTGCTAGTGAGCTATTAATTTTATAGGTACTAGGACCTAAAGCTAAATTCGTGTCAAAGTTTTCTGATATGAAATATCTCAAAGAAAGAGGAGTGTGGGAAATGTTTTGGAATACGGTGATTAGTCCTAAGTAATGAATAGTATAAATACAGTGAAATAGCGAAGAGTGTCGAAAAACATCAAATCAGAGTACAATGTGCGCCTCCTGGACAATGCAAGTGGCGCGGCGTTGTGGTAGTTATGGTTAAGTTATATAAACTAATTAGTTATGAAAACTGTTAAAAAGATCTCTCGAAAAAAAGCTCGGACTTTTAAGCAAACCAAATGTTAAAATATCCATGAGAACGAAATCAAGTTTCCACCGTCAACCAACGGATATCATTGCCATAGCTTCGGGCCGATACGAGTATTCAAAAAGCATAAATACATATCTGAAAAAGACACGTTTTTTGTAAACAGATGTTTTCGGGATGCAAATAAATTTGCAATATATTCAATTTCAATGATTATCATTTTGTATTTTTTTTTATTTTCGTAAAACATTGGCGCCACCTATGGTGAAATTGTCAACTACAAGTCTATTTTCAACCTGAAACCCCTATTTTTTTACTAGCCTTAATTTTTTCTATGTAGGTGTTTAGCAGATTTTGTGATATTTCAATTGAGTTGGAAGATGAGGAAAATTAATTACCACCAAACCTATTTTCCGGGTTTTTAGCGAAATCTTACGTAAATTTACTTAAAATAAATATAAGATTTTGTAACCTACTGATATCAAAATAGTTGCGCTAGATTGTAAATTTTGTAAAATACTATATTGTAAGTTGCTGATTAAAATATTTATTTTATACCAAATTGTTGTTTTTTGTAAGATCAAACAAAGACCCTCACATTTTGTTGTGGCTGATGTACCTATTGATGCAAGTTTCAAGGGTTGATCGTCAGGTTATGATTTTTATTTCAGAGGTAATTAAGTCTTGAGTCCTTGAATGTCTTATATAATCCTTATATGAATACTTAATAGGCACTACTGCATCAATCAACAAACCATTTCTTCTTGAGCAAGGTCGCGCCCATAGTCATAGGTAATATTATGTGCACCCTACGATTGCTTTTAACCTTCCTTAATTAGTAAAAGTCAAGTAATTAATGCCTATTATTAAGCTGAAAAGATTGTTTAAGCGCTAGGATCTCGGGAACTACTGGTTCGAATTGAAGGATTATTTGTGTGGGTGGATAGGCCATTTATCGAGAAGAATTTAACGATTTATATATTTACACTACTTTCAATAGGAGCGGAGCATGAATGAAGAATGTAACAAAACGGGATAAAATATTCCTTTATTAGAGCTTTCGTACCGCGCGTTGACGTGACATCATGTGTCTAAGATTACGTCTGTATACTTTGCTAATCAAATTTGTTATAAATCTGAGTTGGTACAACCAATTTTCGACAGGTGGCGTAGCAGGTAGCTGAAGAGGTATTTTCTTTGAACGCGATATTCTCAGGAATTGGTTTTTTTTTAATAAAGGGTGACGAGACTAGCAGGACATGTGCCTGATGGTAAGCATCGTGCCTGCCACATAACAGTACAATGACATGCAGATTTTGAAACATGAAGAGTCCAAATCATTAGCACTGCACTGCGCTCGTCACCCAGAGTTCTTAGATGTTATATCTCTAAGCCCTGTAATTTCTCTGGAAACATTACCCTTCAAACCGAAACACAGTAATGTTTGCACATTACTGCTTGGCGGTAGAATAACTGGCAAAGGTGAGGAACTTCCCCCAGGCAGATTCTGCCAAGAGCACTACCACTACAAAAAAACATTACCGATTTCAAAAACTCTTTCACTGTTGGATATGTGTCAGCAGTGATTTTTTTTTTGGAAGTATATTATAGCCTTAAAACGCATTAATAAAATAAAAACAAAAAAATAATAGGTAGGTATATGCAACAAGAAATTTAAGGAGCGAATACCTACTCGATGACCTGTGTTGTGGGATTCAGAAATGCAAATAGATACCTGAGTTCTATCAAACTATACCCTCTACACACGAGCCCTAAAATCAGAGGAAATTACGTAAAAGTAGTGGGGAGGACCCTACATCGCACCATAAATCACCAATCTTGCGATACTTTTACGTAATTTCCTCTAATTTTAGGGCTCGTGTGTAGAGGGTTTTATTAGAAAAAAATGTATTCGAATCAAACTTCTCATCCCAAAATTGGAATATTAGTAGTACTATCCGTGAGTGACGGTAATTTGACGGTTCCATGTTATGTAAAAAATCTCAATCGCTGTGGTTTATTCAATCAGCGAGACAGACAGCCGCTTGAAAGCTTTCAATGAGGCGTTTCCAAGACGTAAAAAGACCTGTCAAATACAGTTCCCAATGTCACCATAAGTGGCGCCACTGTTTTGTTTTGTTAGAGAAATTTCACAAAAACCAACAGTGCTGACACACTTGGAAATATTTTGAACTATCTTTGACAAGTCTTTTTGCGTCTGGAAAACGCCTCGTTACACATACATATCTACCAATACCTACCTTTATTTCTATTGGGCTCTTCTCAATATTGGTGGCGAAGTTTTCATGCTTTTCAATACTTACGGGTTTTTTGATCGGTAAAAGCTTAGATAGAGAATAAGTAAATAAATAGATCAGGGCTTTCCGCACGGTTCCATTATACCAATCGTAAGCAGATGACGTGTAATATATTAGCTATGGCAGCAGAGTGATGTGCAACAAAAGTATGACACACAAGAGTGACAAGACAAGAGCAGTCGTGACTTCGGCGTAGGTAAAGCGTTTGTTCTAACTCTATACTTAGTATATGTTAACTCTTTGGGTAAAAGGTTTGCACTATTTATGACCTATTATATTTAGTTTACCCATAGAGTAGTGGTAGGACTCCTAGGCAGAGTCCGCCTGAAGTACCACACCTTTGCCAGTTATTCTACCGCCAAGCAGTAATGTGTAAACGTTACTGTGTTCCGTTTTGAAGGGCAATGTTTCCAGAGAATACAGGGCTTAGGGATATAACATCTTAGATCTCTGAGCGCAAGTGCAGTGCTAGGTAATGATTTGGACTCTTCATGTCCCAATGCTGCGTGTCACTGTGCTGTTATGTGGCAGGCACGATACTTACCACCAGGCACATGTCCTGCTCGTCTCGTCACTCTTTATTTAAAGAAAAGATTTCGGATTCTTTTCGCTACACAAAATATGTCCTAAATCTACGAGTTTGCTTTTTACCTAGGCAATTTTTTAACGGTAATAATATTTATTGCATTTGACTGCCATCTAACTCCAGGTAAGCAGGTCCCGTCCACGCTCCATCGTTCGCCGTGCTTACCTAGAAGAAACAGATACACTAGGTAATTACACCATAGACTTGAAGAGATCCAGATTATAGACATTACGGGTTTTTAACTGTTATAGGTTCGCACTTGACCACCATCTCGCCTGATGTTAAGCGACGATGCGGTCTACGATGGAGCGTGCTTACCTTCGATTTGAAGACACCAAAATTGTAACTATCGGGGAAAATCCACTCAGGCAACGCACAAAGGTAGAGTATCTCGTTCGTGTTTTTGGAACATCAACCATGAAACGATATCGCTTTTTTGAGATACGAGAAGTCCAATAGAAGAAAGGGCGTTACCATGTATGTATGGGTGCTTTTGAACCTTTTATTGCTCGCTCCGCTTAGGCTCTAAAAAATAAAACCCGTCTTTTATTATACACTCCACGAAATTTCATAAAAATCTATCATTACGTCGTCTAAATTAAACAATATAAAAGCTAATTTTAGTTGTTGTTTTTACCTCCGAACTATGATCAACCAAACAAAAAAACATCAAATCGATTCACAATTGGCGAGGCTATCGCGTAACATACATACAAGAAAAGATACAACCATATTGAGAACCTCTTCCTTTTTTGAAGCTGGTTAAAAAATAATATAATGGCGCCACCAGTACTCAATGGGCGCCACCTATGGCCAAATAAAAAAATCCGTTTGGGCTTCAAAATGCAAGCTATAATTAAAATCTGACTAACGCAAAAATGGGTTCCGTATCATTAGCAAATAAACGGCGAAAACCTCTTTTATAAACCAAAAAATAAAACTAAACATTCTGTGAATAATTAAAGCGTCTACCTGTCACCATTATTAGTTTCGTGCAAATAACGGTAAAAACCAAGTTTGTTGTATGGGAGCCCTTAAATATTTATTTTATTTTGTTTTTAGTATTTGTTGTTATAGCGGCAATATAAATACATCATCTGTGAAAATTGCAACTGTCTATCACCGTTCTTGAGATACAGCCGGGTGACAGACGGACGGAGGAACGGACGGAGAGCGTGTTGTTGACGTCGATGTATGTCTGTATGTGACATCATAGTTCTCAAACAGATAGATTAACATGGACGCGTTTTTTTTTTCATTTGAAGGCCAGTTTCCTTGTGGTAGTTCTTAGCTTATTTAGTGAAATAAATCGATTCAAGATAACCATCTACATAAAATAACGGCTAAAATATTTCAATACTCAATACTCAATACTCAATCATTTATTGCGTCATTATGTTACAGTAATAAATAAGTACATTTAAAACAAAATTAGTACAAAATTAGTCGCAACACAACGTACCCCAACAGGGCATTGCAATTTAAGTGTCTTTTTGGAGCAAAGCGTTTCATTTCACAGTCAAATAGGTACTTGGTTTTCTTCCTCGAAGGTTCTTAGGTCATCGGTCAAAAACTCGGATAGGCTATAATAGGCTTTTGACAATAACATATCTCTCAAGGTCCTGACAAACCTACGCTCGTCTTCAGTTTCCTTAAGTTTATTGGGAAGTTTATTATAAATTTTTGTAGCCATCGCATGCGGACCGGTACTATGTAAAGTTAGTTTTGATGTTGGTACGTTTAAGTTGTATTTGTATAATGTCCTAATCGGGTAGCGCCAGTTGTCTGATACTTTGCTAAATAAATTTGGATATTTTTTAACAAATTTGCAGTTTTCCAATATATAAAGTGATGTCAAAGTTAAAATTTTGTAGTCAATGAAATAGGGTTTATGAAAATGTGGTTTACTTATATCGGGGAATTTAACGTTGGCGAGGATACGCACGCATTTCTTTTGTAGGATGAAGAGGTCGGCGGCATCAACACTTCCACCCCAAAGTAGGATCCCGTAGGTCAGCCTGGAGTAAGCGTACGCGTAGTAGGCCGATAAAGATGTGTCGAAGTCGGTGCTTCGTCGTAGCTCTCTTAGGGGCGTAAATGAAGCTGGATAATTTTGATTTTAGCTTCGTTACGTGAGACTTCAATTTATGTGTGTGTCAATGTTTATGCCTAGTAGCGTAGCTGCGTCAACAAATTCTAGAGTATTATTATTATATACGAAATCAATGTCAAGAGGGATTTTTTGTGGGGGTCTAAATTGCATGATTTTGGTCTTGGTAAAATTTAATTCTAGGTAATGGTCAGTCATCCAGTTAGTGGTTTGGTCAAGTAGTTCACGAAGTTTGTCATATAAATCTGAGTTATTATTACAAGATGTCACGATGGAAATGTCGTCCGCGAACATTATACAGGGGCTATCTATTATTTTTGGGAGGTCATTAATGTAGATTAAAAAAATTATACATCCGATTACACTGCCTTGAGGAATTGAGCTATTTTTTCTCAACTTCCTCCATACTTAAGTACTTCTTTTGTAACCTCGCGGAGGTTACAAAGCGTAGGTAATTACAAATATTTTAGTTTGTAACCTGATAACGAAAAAGGAGAAAATTTTCTCAGCGCGATCAAATAAGTCACACGTAATTATCATAAACCGTAATAATAGCCATTTAATCAAGAAGTTGAAGTATACAACAGCGTGATTCTCGTAGGCACCTACCTACCTGATTCGCGTTGCAGCATGCCGCATGCTTATTAATCTCATCGACAGAGCTGCAGTCATTATCTTCGTCTCAATAGATAATTAAATACTTACTTTTATAGAAACAGGCTCCGAGGAATCGTAAAATTTTATAGGAAACTTTCTTTAATGGTTTTCGACTGGTCAACGTCCTCAATAAAACCTATCATCTGGTTCTTTGGGTAGAGAACAAAAGCACTTAGTCTGTAAACAAAACTTAACATTATTTTTACTGAAAGCGCCATCTAGCGACACGAGGAGACAGTTTGTAAAATGTAATGAACTCGAGGGTTTCCTACAAAAGCCACGGCTAAATAATTCAAATATATTCCGTAAGGTGGCACTTCTACAATACATGAATTATTTAATTATGTAGGTATTCAAAAAGAAAATACGATAATAAAATACTGTCTTCAGTTAATTTCAATGACAACCCTATTAATGTTAAGTAATTTGAAGCCGTAAAAATGTCACAGTAGCCAAATAGAAGTTTATAACAGTGCCTCAGTGAACTTGGTTCGAAAAATGAGATGTCAACAGAGGCATGTTATGTAAAATTATGCAGTCGACTAATTTGATTTGAGAAGCAAGAAAGACTCGCTTGCACAGAGTATTTTTTGATAAGTTCAAATATAGGTAGAATAGTTTGTCATTATCACCCACTTCCATAGCACAGGAACTCATGGTGAGGATATTAATGTTATAAGATAGTGACACCTGCATAGCTGTCGCAAATTTTGTGTTAAAAATTGATTACAAAGCAAACAAAATCAATATGCAGTCACATCATTTTCATGCATTTATTTGATTATCTTGCACCAAATTACTTGTATTTACATATTCATACTTGGGACACACAACTATCGAAAATGTAGGCACACAGGTAGATTTTGCATAAATAAACTAACAATTTGATTAAAGACAAGTTCTAATTCAGTAGTATGGAGTTACAGACAAAACAATCACATTTATCCAAATCATTTATTTAAGCAAATGAACATAATATGAACAAACTATAACATTAAATTTATCTACTTAATGATATTTACATTTTATACCTCACTTACTTTATTAGTTTTACGATTACACTACGCACGTACACCTAGGACACTTATCCTATGTAGAAAAATGCAGAACACAATTTCACCCCAACATACTCTGTATACATACAATACATTCTTCTTCTCATAAAAAACATAAGTAAAAAATATTCTTTCCCACTTTATCAATTGGCCTCGAGGTCACAAACCCTTTCACTTCCAAAGAGAA
This sequence comes from Ectropis grisescens, assembly GCA_017562165.1. NCBI lineage: Eukaryota > Metazoa > Arthropoda > Insecta > Lepidoptera > Geometridae > Ectropis > Ectropis grisescens. The sequence goes on along the minus strand of CM029780.1, from coordinate 24,024,921 downwards.
TTTGCACCAAAATCTTATTCTGCATTTTTACTGTCATTTATTGTAAATATTCTTAGTAAAGAATTATTGATAAATTACTTATCAATAAATTTTGTCATATTGTAAATAAAGTGCCAACATCAGAGTGGTAACACGTAGAAGCGAGACATTTCAACCAACATCGGGCATGGTCACGGCATAATATCAGTTGGATCTGTGGGGCCTTAATATTGAAAATAGCCTCACTGTCGGTTCAAAGACTTCACCGATCCAACACAGATACAAAACGACTAATATCAAACAACAACAAGAATCGTACAAAACTTAAGTGCATAGTATGTAATCCAACTAAATACTAAGAAACAAGATAGTCATGCAGCGGCGGGGGCGACAGCGGCGCGGCCACTTTGTGGCGCAGTCTGAGGGCTGCCGGCGCCGCCGGCGCCGCATGCTCCAACTAATATTACATATAGGTTTTACATCTAGCACACTACACACTGCTTTGTCCAGTTTCTTGAAGAACACAAATGATACATAAGTCGGAAAGCTTTTTGAAATCAGGGAAGACATTATATATCTACATAGGTAGCCGAGAATAGGAGAACATTCAGTGAAATTTACATATCAAACATATGTAATAATTAAATTATCAATTCTTCGACAGATAAGTTATTTATATAAATTTCAAATCATAAATAACTTAAGAACAATAAGAGAATTGCACATGAGGCACTTTAGCATAAGTTTAAAATGGGTCATTCCATGAGACCACAGTCCGGGCGGCGTCCGCCCATTACATCATAATTAATTTATTATTATGCCAGATCTCCGCAGTATCCGAACCCAGCGTGTCCCACAACGCGATATCGCGAGACGCGTATCGCCATCGATAATATACATTATTCAAGGAGTAAATAAAATATTTTAGTAAAAACTCTATGAGGACATCTACACAGACCCATTCGTAACATACAAAACTCATAAACTATATCGGTATGATTTAAAATGTAGAACTATCGTCCGGAGCGTCACTTTCGTACAATTTACATTCTGGGCGTCATCGGCGCCGGCGCGGCTCACTGCTGCTGCGCGGAGTGCGCCGCCTGACCCGCGGACTTGGTGATGACGATGGTCTGCTTGCCGGCCACCGGCGACTTGCCCAGCTGCAGCATGTTGGACGGCAGCGTGATGATCTTGTTGCCGCCCACCGTGTTGGTGGACACCAGCTTCACGATGGTGGCGCCGGGGGCCAGCGTGCCGGCCGCCGCGCCGCCGCCGGCCGGCGCCGCGCGCGCGCCCATCATCGCCATCTTGGGCATCGTCGCCACCGTCATGCCCGTCGACGTCTTCACGAGCGTCACGTACTGCGGCTGCGAGACGGCGGCCGCACCCGCGCCCGCAGACTTCTTGATGATGACCGGGATACCGGCGTTGCCGCCGCCCTGGCGCAGCACCGTGGTGGTGGCGGGCGAGGCCGTCGCCTGCGCCGGCGCCGCCTGCTCGCCGGACTTGGCCGTCACGATCTTGTAGACGGGCGTCTTCTGGCCGGGCGCGGCCGCCAGCTGCAGCGCGCCGCCGCCGGCCAGCACGGGCAGACCAGCGCCCAGCTTCACGGGCACGGCCTGCTTCAGCCCCGCCACGCCCGCCTGCACGCCGCCCGCCGCCTTCACGAGCACGTTCCCGGCGCCGAGCTTCACGCTGCCGGCGCCGAGCTTCAGCGGCACGTTCCCCTGCGCGAGCTTCTGCCCCGCGCCGCTCTGCAGCTTGCCCTGCAGGCTCCCGGCGCCCAGCTTCAGCGGCAGCGCGCCGCCGGCCAGCTTCACGGGCACGCCGGCCGCGGCGCCCGCCTTCACCTGCACGAACCGCGGCGCGCCGCCCGCGCCCACCACGATCTGCGCGCTGGACTGCGCGGCCGACACGCGCACGGTGCCGCCGGCCGTGCCGAGCCCGCTCACGATGCGCGTTACGCCCTGCGGCGTCACCGCCGCGACCTTCATCTGCTGCGCGGAGCCGCCGGCCGCCGGGGACTTGACCGCCGTCTTCGCTTGGTAGGTCGTCTGCTTCACAGTCGGCGTGCCGGGCGAGATCTTGACGGCCGCCGGCCCGGACACTTTGACGGCCGCCGGGCCCTTCTGGGGCGTCGCCAGGACGGGCGCCGTGATCGAGCTGACGGCGGCTGCGGCGGCAGCGGGCGTCACGGGGATGGGCGCGGGCGCGGGCCGCGGCGGCGTGGGCGGCTCGGGCGCGGCGGCCGGCGCCGGCGGTGGTGACGCGAGCCCGAACGCCTTGCTGGCATCGGGCTGGGCGGCCGGCGACGCGGGAGGAGGCGCCGTCACCGGCTCGGAGGCGGATGGGAAGCGCGTGGGCGTGACTTTGCCGCACTTCTGTACCTGCAGCAGATACGTGGTGACGGTGTTGAGCGCGGGCCAGCACAGCTCCAGCGAGGTGGTGCCGGCGCGCACCAGCGCCACGCGCCCGGCCTGCGGTGGCACTCCCACCTCCAGGTACCAGAGGTCCTTACAGCAGATTTGGTTGTTCCACGTTTTTTCTGTACCCGTCTCGCCCCGACCAGATGTAGAGCCTCGTCTGGATGGCGACCGCGCTGTGCCCGGCTCGCGCGCGCGGGATCGACTCCTCGAACTTCTCCAGCGCTATGTTGTCCCACGTCATCGACTCGAGGTTCAGAGAGGCCAGGGTGTTGGTGCACTTCCATTCCTTTTCGTGTGTGGCAAGCTTGGACTCGTCGGGCACTAGCGGGACCCAGCCGCCGTACACGTACATGTGGTGGCCGACGACCGTGGCCGTGTGCAGCGAGCGCGGCAGCGGCGGGGGCCCGCCGACCTCGGGCCGCGACCAGGACATGCTGTCCACGTCGAGGATCCACAGATCGCCGAGCCGCGACCCGCTCATACCGCCATAGATGATGAGCGATGACTTTCCGGTGAGTTTGTCCGTGTGAGACACTCCACTGTGCGATTCTCGCGGCGGAGGAGACTGTCCGTAAGTAAGTGGAATATCCCATACTGTCATAGAGGAATTCGGATACAATTCTAGTGTGTACAAGTCGTTCAGATATCTGGGTATATTATTCTTGGGGTCATCGCTCTCATTGGCGAGCCCGCCGAAAAAGATAAACTTTCCCATTGAGGAGTGTGAAGCTGTGGCCGAGTCGCGGGCACGGCGGGAGTCCCTGTTTCGGCGGGAGAGGCTTCAGACGTTTCCATTCCCATCGGGACGCCTGCAGTTCGTAGAGATCGTTAGAATACTTGCCGTATTCCACCATGCCGCCAAAAACTAGAAGACGAGTTCCGTCGACCACGAACCCGTAGGCGGCGCATCCTGGAGGCACTTCGCCTTTCGTTACGGGGACGAACCACTGGTTTGTGGTGGTATTGAAGACATGCAGTTCGTGAACTATTCCTTCGTTGCCACCGCCGAAAACTATCATCAAATCTTTTATGGCGACAGCCCGATGGCCATGGCGTGGTCGTGGTTGGGGCCCGGTGGGATTATTCACTTTTTGCCACTTAAGTACAGCGTTTTCCTTCATTTTTACTACACATTTGTTCACTTTAAGTTTTCACCGTATGTATCGCTCGGGATGCGTATCTACAGCATAGACAATGAGAAACGTCGTAAATAAGCTTGGAAGAAAATATTCGGGTTACTCAAAGCTGCATACACCAGTTCTATTTTTCTTTCTCTGTCGCACTCGTTGTCTGGTCCTATGAGTACAAAAATGGCACCTTATGAAGCTTCAAGTGTATAACAAAAATGGCGTTGGTAACAGTGCTGCCAATATAATCATATTGGAAAGGACGGCGTCGGACGTCAAGGGTTAGTCTATGGGTGAATTTACTTTTAAATCATAGATAATATTCATCTTCAAAAAGTAAAATCTGTACCCCTGAGACTGAAACTAGTGTAATGAGAATTTATCAAATAATGAGACAAATATTTTTCAACAACGCATTAGTAGATGGTGGTATCTGCCTCATAAATTGATTTGAATATATTTTGTCCCAATAAAATGTATCTATGTCAATTGATATGTATTTTAAATAAATTTTGACGTCATCATCAGAATCGTTTATTGCTACAACGAGGTACTTTTTTGTTTTAACAGACTTTTAAAAAGGACCTCCTCCTTTTGATCAATGAGGTGTTTTCCGACGAGAGAAAAATAGTTCTAAAGTACGCACTAGATGGCGATGTGTAGATTCGCCAGCAAAGAAGTAGGAAAATTAATTCGCTAGGATCTGTCTCTACCATACACTCTCAAAAGTGTAATCACTATGAAGTCCCTCCCTATTTTCAGGGAAAACGAATAATCTAAATTATTCGCAATAAGTAAAGTTTTGGAAGTTTCGCAATTACATCAATTATTTTAGATACATTTAAAATTAACAAAATAGATACTTGAAATAAAAAAATCATACTAAAACAATCTTTCTTCTTTTTCGTTTTAAAATATTGAGATTCTGATTCTGATTCTGATTCTGAGAATAAAAATAAACAATTAAGTTGACACTGCAATAAAAAATGCTGACTGATTACAATCGATTTTCAATAAAAACCTTTATAAGTCTCGATGCAGAGACACCAACTAGGCAAAAGTAAAAGGAAGATTGAAAAATATAAATAGCAACACTGATCCAAAAATATTTATCTGCGGCTGAAAGACTAGTATCCATGGATCCAAGAATAAATAAAAAAATAGCGTTGGGACATTAGTTACCAAACAACGAGTGTAAAGAACCGCTCCTTAAGTTTAAGTGAACTTTGCGAATTAGTTCATCGATTATCTTGTTCCGTGATTTTTCGGGGAGGTGCACTATTTTCCAATAATGCCGCATGACCAACTGACTGATTTAGTTCGCTCTTCCCCGAATTTTGTGTTACCCACTCGCCTGTCCCTGGTCATTACGGTACCACATTTTTTCCCGGTCAACTATTACTGGTTCTGTAGTGCCACAACCACGAAGCGTTCTGAACCACGATTTTGTTAATAAGTCGCGTCGGAAACAATGACCATTACTTACTTCACGTATTTTCTGATAACTGATTTTCACGTAGGCAATATTTTTAAAATAAGGCCCCCAATACTCCCAGACATTTTTCGTCGGCCGTTTTACTTAACAGACGTTTTAAAACTCCCAATAATAAAGTTTTAGTTTTCACAAAAATAAACTGAAATCAAATATCTATCATCAATTATATTAATCCATAATTTTTTAGTCAATTGTAATATAACCTACATTATTACTACTGCACCCGCCGACCGATGCTAATTTTTTTAATAATAAATACTTGAAATGAGCCGTTTTCCGACGAGACAAAAATAGTTCCAAAGTACGCACTAGGTGGCGGTAGTGGAATTTAAAAAATATTTGTCTGTACCATAGACTCTCAAAAGTGTAATAGCTCTAATAATCTAATACTATGAAGCTCCTCCCAATGTTCAGGGAAAAATGTAAATCTAAATTATTTGCGATAACTAAAAATGTTGGAGGTTTCCTAAACGCATCACTTGTTTTAGATAAATTATAATTTTCTTCTCAGCTCAGCTGATGTGTTTGGTTTATTTTACCTTCTATAAACTTTAAATACTCGAAGAAAAAATTTCATTCTAAAATATATTTTTTCTTTTTTAGTGTTCAAAGTTTGGATATAAAAATAGTCAATTAAATTGATAATGGAATAAAAAATCGTTACTGATAACATTCGATTTTCAATAAAAATCTTTAAAACTCTTGATGCAGAGACACAAACTAAGCACAAGTAAAAGGAAGATTCAAAAATATAAATGGCAACACTGATACGAAAATATTTATCTGTGGTTGAAGGACTAGTATCTATTCTATCTACTTAGTCTGTGGTATCTATCTGTGGTGATTTGTGGTATCATGGTGGTATCTGGTGGTATCTATTGCTAAGAATAAATAAAAAAATAATAGTGTTGAGACATTAGTTACCAAACGACGAGTATACAGAACAGCTCCTTAAGTTTTAGTGAACTATGCGAATTAGCTCATCGATTATCTGGTTCCGTGACCGTTATTTTTCGGCGATCCACTATTGTTCAGTAATGCCGCAAGGTCAAATGACTGATTTAGTTCGCTCTTACCCGAATTGTATTTTTTTTTTAAATAAAGAGTGACGAGACGATCAGGACATGTGCCTGATGGTAAGCAACATGCCTGACTCATAACAGCACAGTGACACGCAGCTATTGGAACATGAAGAGTCCAAATCATTAGCACTGCACTGCGCTCGTCATCCAAAGATCTAAGATCTTATATCTCTAAGCCCTGTAATTTCCCTGGAAACATTGCCCTTCAAACCGGAACACAGTAATGTTTGCACATTACTGCTTGGCGGTAGAATAACTGGCAATGGTGTGGTACTTCCCCAGGCGGACTCTGCCAAAAGCCCTACGACTACAGAAACGTATGTTACGTATTCAACGATTTTAATATATTTCGAATTTTTGTAGTGAACATTTCATTAGCATCGTTGTGATTTGAAAAACAATGAAACGAAAAAGCGACAGTAAAAAGAAAGTTAAGCATTTCTAAAGTATCACTTCTACGACGTAATTTTTTCTAGATACACATTTTCTAAACATTTTCAAGAGATTAAAACAAAGAAATGATAGATGGCGCTTATGTTACGCCTAACATTACTTAACATTTCTGTCCAAATCTATGGTTTTGACAATATCCGTAAATTGAGATAGATGAAATTTTTGAATCAGACAATTTATAGTTCTCTTGAATTTAATGCATGTACACACAGCATTTTCGATTTTGCAGATGTTCATAAGCCATAGCAACCAACAACACAACAACAATAGCAAATAACAGCAATCGTAGACATCTACGGTCAGGTAGCAAAAGCATAAGCAGCCCACTAATTGTTCCCACTGCTGGGACTCAGGGCCTTCTTTTGCAAAGAGGGTGTCATAACCATAATCCACCACGCTGGCGCAGTGTACCAATCCACACTGATGACACAGTCATGACCTCGAAGAATTCTAGGTACATGACGGTTACCTCACGAAGTTTTCCTTAGGCGTTTTAAGTTAGCGGCATTACGCACATATCATTATCATCGAAACGATAGGATACCAATCGGCAGTTGCCATTCTCCCGACGACCAGCCGGAACTTTTCTCAATTCATGTGAAATTTTTGTATGTTACATTATATGAAATAGTTAAATATTAGAGCGCAGTATGAATAAAAAAATTGCAATATTGTCTTCTAAAATATTTAAAACAAGACCGAACGAACGAAAGATAGGAGCGAACTAGTTCGACACAGGTATGCGAGCTAAGTTCAGCGTTCCCAGTGGTCCTCACTATGTGGCTCAGTGGTTTTTGAGATTGACATCGCAATCTAAAATTTACAAACGCCTCCTAACGTCCTTTTTTCAAACAATTTTTTTTTATCTCGTCGGAAAACATCTCATTATAGAGGGTGGCCCATAAGTCCTTAGTAATGAAAAAAAATAATTAAAATAAAACTAATTACACTATGAATAATATTTTTATTTGTAAATATAGCTAGAAAAACGGGAATTATTTTTTAACTAAACAAAAAACTAACGAAACTATTTAATATCATCTGGGAGCCGTATTATAACGACCTCAGATGTTCTGTATAGTCTATACGGCACTGATTCCTTTCAGTTACATTAATTATTTAGCGTCAGTCTGGTTGTACTAAAAGTGAAGATAAACCTTTTTGTGGTTTGTTCAATTTGTAAAACAAATGCATGTATCCGATTTAATTTTTTGTTTTCTTTATGTTGGTAGCACCAAAAAAAGCGCGGGAAAGTGTTTCTATGCAGTAGTCTATGGTTTAGTAACCATGTGAAATAGCGCAAAGGATATCCGTTAGATGGCGTGATTTTAAATTTATGATCGTACAATGAAGTGTAGCTATAATTATATGTAGAGAATCAAATCCGATGGCCTTCAATTTTATCAGGTATTTTTGTCTGGATTGTATAATGTAAATTGTCATGCAGATCTATAAAAGATGTATCTATGGCATCCTCATAAATATTAGGTAAATATTCATTTGGCTAATTTCTAGACCAGGAGGTATTTTATTAACCGACTTCTAAAAAAAGGAGGAGGTTATCAATTCGAACCGAAGGTTTTAAGTTTGTAAGTAGAAGGTAAGTAGTATTTATCCACTACCTGTTAGATTTGGCTGGCACCGACTTCAAATAGATGAGTGAGTAGCGCTTATAATAATGATTTTAGTTTATTTTGCGCTTTTTAATGCCTATTTGTGGCTTTGAAGTCGGTTTAATTTTTTGTAGTTTATTTATTATTTTAATTTAATTTTTTTATATATATATATATTTATATATTTTTATATTATCTATTAATTTAAAATGTCAACCGTGTTAGTTTTCCAGATAATTTTACACGCTATCATAGGCGTATTGGCTGTTAGATTTAATATAGGTAAGTATTAACATTTGGCGTATGTAGTGGTAGGAAGTTTTAGAGTCCAACTGGGGAAGTACCTACCTACCACACATTTCAGCATAAGCAGCCCACTAAAATGGTTCCACTGCTGGGACTCGGCCCTTCTCTCTCAAGCCTCCACAACGCTGGCCCAGTGCGGGTTCTCACCACACCTTTGCCCCTTATGTACTTGTTCTAACACCAAGCAGTAACGCGCAAACATCACTGTGTTCCGGTTTGAAGGGCAATGTTTTTAGTGCAATTACATAGAGATAAAACGTCTTACATTTCTGGGCGACGAGCGCAGTATAGTGCTTGGTAACGATTTGGACCCTCTTTGGTCAATGTCTTGCACGTCTTGTGACTCTATATCACGGAGATAATTTATAGTATTTGTAGGCAGGCGCGGATCCAGAGGGGGGTCAAGGGGTCATGACCCCCCTGGGCTGGGTCCAGTACCTAGGTGGACCACTGATTTAAAAGCATGCATGTACCTACTTATCACACAGTTTTGTGACATGACTACGACTATGTGACCCCCATGACCCACCCTGGATTCAAAGCTGGTCCGCCCTGGTCTGTGGGTATTAGCTCCGTGCTCTATTATAATAAACTCTTTACATACAAAAAAAAATTACCGACTAAACTTTACTTTAGGTAGGTTTGTAGTATAGTGTGGCTCTCATTGTATTTTAGTTTTGTAAATAAAGGCTATGCCCAGTAAAAAAAAAATATTACATCTAAAATATACCTGTACCGATTCATTGCCAATCATACTCACACAGCCAAATCACGAACACCTAAGAAATTAAGCACCATTCACAAATCGAGCCCCGCCCTCAGCCACAGTATATTATCAAACTCCATGGTCCACGCGGACTTTGACAAAGGGGAAACGCTGTGTATGCCTCTACCCCCTTCCGAGCTGCTCGCTGCTAACTAGTCGCTAGTAAATATTATTTTGAAAACATTTTATTAACGTTTTTTAATGTTTGCCACTTCTGAGCCAGACTCCATGTCATCTTTCTATGTAGGTATTAGGCAAGTACCATAAAAAGAAAAAAAAACATTGTTTTTACAAAAACACAATGAACCCTTTGACATTTTCTCCGTTTTCACAGCCCATTAATATTCGAGAAAAGGGTCTTCCTTCCCTTCAATTATGACAGAAAACCGCCGAAAGCCTTAAATCGTATTACAGGTGACGAGTTTTAACCCAACGGGGAATTCCAAGAAATATAAAAGATCTCAAATAGTTATTTACTTGAATCCATTTTTTTTTGGAGACGCTAAATTTGAGTTTTTATATGTTTATGAATAAATGTTTCACTTTCTTAGATTTTTTTAGAGAAAAGCCACTTAAAAATTCAGTTTAAGCCATATAAGGATAGATATAATCCGACCTTCTCCCAGGCGGAAGGGTATGCGTAAATGCATTTTCTCCACGTAAATACGAGTATAAAAAATATCATAATCCCAGCAGTGAAAATGTGAGGTAATCTTCCAACACCAGTGTTTCCTACCTCCTACCTCCTTCATCATCATCATCACTACATAGAGTAAAACAAAGTCACTTCCCGCGTCTGTACGTCCCTTTCAATGCTTATATCTTTAAAACTAGGTCCCAAACAGATTTCAATGCGTTTTTTTAAATAGATAGAGTGATTCAAGAGGAATGTTAAAGGTTTACATGTATGAAATAGTAGAGACACACTGATAATTTTAAGGGTTTCTAATGTAATGTCTTAAATAAACCTTACTTTGCGCTTACACTGCAAACGCTGGCAGCATCCTATGAGCTAGATCAAAATAATGTGCAGCGGAATTGCACCCCTTCAAAAGGTGTACAAAAAAGTCACAAATAGTATATGACTATCTCTTATGAATAACTTACAATAACCATTGTTATAAGTAAGTATATTTTGTAATAGCATTGCATCCGTGCGAAGCCGGGGCCGGTCGCTAGTTAATCTATAAACCTTTAACAAAGATTGAATACGTGTGTTCTTGAAACAGCGAGATTTCTATTTTGTTTATTTCTAAGCATTTTCTTCTTAACCCCCGATCAAAAAAGAAGTATTATATAAGTTTGGTGTGGATGCTGGCCATTGGTCTTTCTGTGGCACCGTAGAACTTTGATGGATCGGCCGATTTCAAAGCGTTTTTTTTATTTGAAAGCTAGTTTTTGAGGTGGTTCTTAGCTATATGTTTCCATCTTATGTAAGTAAGTACACAGTTAAGCAATAAACGATTCTGATTCTGGTGTTTGGTTAATATTGATTCAAAATGGCGAATAAAATATTTTTTCCCAACCTCCCTAAATATGGGTACCAAATGGAAGAGCTAAACTAGTAGAATAGGTACTAAACACTATGACAAAATTCAAATTCAATATGGCCGCGACCACAAAATAGCGAATTCATTTTTTTGTTACTACTTCCTCAATATGTGTATCAAATGAAAGGGCTGGACTAGTAAAATACTATACAAATTTCAAATCTAAGGTATTCGAGAATAATTTTGTTCTTGTTATAGGTACGTCTATACATGAAGTTTTATCAAGTCAAACCTATTCACCAAAAGAAGATTGAAGCAATGTGAGTCCCGGTGCGCTAGGAGCAAACATTGTTCACAGAAAATAAAAGTTCGTCCATGCCCCGTGATTTCTTAAATTTCTCTTAAACAATTTGGCAGCTTCGTCAAAATATTTGGACTTTGTTTTTAATTACACAACAATTTGGTTTCTTTTCAACTCTTTGTGTATTTTTATTGGATACTGTTTTGCGAAATGAATGAGCTAATATCACCTCACCCTTTCTGTCATATTGGTCATAGCTCGAAAGAGTGACACCATTTCATGGTTGACGTTCCAAAGTTTCGAACGAGGTTTGACTCCATCCTTCGGCCATCCATGTTCGAGCCTTTTCTCGCAAGGAGAGAGTCAAGACCATAATCCAACACGCTGGCCCAGTGTGATTTGGTGGATGACACGTGCTCGAAAGATTCTAGGAACATGTCGGTTTCCTCACGATGTTTTCCTTCACCGTTGACATCGCCCACATCACATGACTTCGTGGGATTTGAACCCGGAGGCTCCGGATCGGCAGTCGCCGTTCTCCCGACTAGAACAGCCGTAACTTAGACCAATCGTAATTAGGCTACCACGGCTTCCATGAATATATAGAATGATAGAAAGGAAAACATTCCTACTGCAATCCTATTAGACTGCAGGCCCGTGAACAAAAATTATGGGTCATCTGATACAGCAGGAGACCTATGTAGGATGATAGAATTGTATAAAGTAATAAGATTGAGCACTATGCCGTCACGTGTAAGCTGTCCAACTGAGTACAGTTGAAGAGGGGGGGTTCTAAACCTCGATCATTTCTCCTTGTCGCATGATTTTTGTACGGCATTGCGAAATAATGTATTAGAAGAGGTATTGAAACTGTATGGGACCAAAGCCGAACATAATCAAATGACCAAACTTACTCTGTAAATCGTCGGAAAATCATGATTTTTTTTCATAAACTAACAATATGTAATTAAAATTTATAATTTTTATAGTTTCAATATCTCTTCTAATCTATTATTCCGCAACGCCGTACAAAAATCATGCGACAAGGAGAAATGATCGAGGTTTAGAACCCCCCCTCTTCAACAGCACTCAGTTGGACAGCTTACAAGTGACGGCATAGTGCTCAATCTTATTACTTTATAGGTACCCTTCTATCATCCTACATAGGTATCCTGCTGTATCAGATGACCCATAAATTTTGTTCACGGGCCTGCAGTCTATATTTACATCAGGTTTAGAAAATAATACACAAACAAGAACTGGCAAACCGCTGTACACAGCGACAATTTTATCTCCCACCACGTCGGTTAGGAAAACTAGTTATACAGAAGCATTTTAGTATCAAATTCCATCGGCGTTGCCCCCACTGAACCTAAGTTAAATGAAATCAGTTCGTAGGTGAAGTTATGAAGTGGTGGAGTCAGTTTGCTGTTGCTTCGCTTTGATGAATATTGATCTTGTTGCTAACAAACTATACTTCGAGCAAAACTGCTGTTCCAACTTCTGGCTTTAAACTTTAGTGTAACTATATTATGCGTTACATTTAGGGCATGCATTCCGGAATCCCGAAATATCACAATTCCGATATCTTGGACTTAATATTCCGTTATTTTAGTTCCGGAATTGAAACACTACAATATCTATCGCTATTCCAACATCGATATTTTGACTACTGACTTCTTTTGGTTCATGTGGTTGAAAAGCCTGTAGGTAGTCTATATAGGTTAGGAGATCCCGCTATACAACGACATCATCATCCAATCACAAGTTTAAAAATTGATTTTTAAACTTTTCATTTAAAATGATTGTATTTTTGAAATCTCATTACGTTATCTCATTCATCCCCTAAGGGTAATGAAATTTTTATTCCTTAAACATATTATTTGCATAAAATTTCGCATGGAGTGAGCATGATCAAAACAACGAGTAACGTACTACAGTGTTTTTAAAAATTCAACCTCCAAAGGGGTGTCGAAGGGACGAAAGTTTGTATGAAACTTTTTATTCTTTGAACATATTGAGCATGAGGTTTCGTAAGCATTGAGTAAAGAAAAATAATAAGTTATGTAATAGGTACAATATTTTCGAATATTCAATCATTTTAACTGAAATGTTAAAAATAAAATATTGTATTGTTAATTAATCATATTCTGGACTGAAATTTTTTGGGCAACCCATTTGCAATGAATATATTTGTTGACATATTTAATGGAATATAAAATACTTTTCATGCAATAACCAGCTCGGTGATGGTCGTTGTAAAGACTACTGTTGTATTAAGTTTATTAAAAATCGATACGATACATTTTTAGTAAAACTCGTTTCATAAATATTTTTTTTCTAGAATCTAAATAGTATTCTAGTTTCGGAACAGTTCCGGAATTCCGATATTGCGCATCCAGTATCGTAACTCGTAACTCAGTTCCTGAGTTGAAAACCTTCCGATATTATCCTACATGCCAGTTTCTGACCGTCTTGAGCTTTTGGGCGTTACTTTGACATCAATTTGACTACGCTCAATTTTGGTTCGTATATCGAGTCCAAGGCCAAATTAGCTGCCAAAAAAACTAGGTGTCCTCTCAAAGGTGCGAAGGTACTTCAAGTCTGAACAGTTGCTCACATTGTATCAAGCACAGATTCGCTCTTGTATGGAGTACTGTTCGCACCTTTGGGATGGATCAGCTAAGTATCAGCTGGAGGCCCTGGAATCGATCGAGAGACGTGCCAAAAGGCTCATAGGCAAAAACACTCTTTTGCGAAAAAGACTACAAAGTCTTGATCATCGCCTAAAAATTGCCAGCCTATCGGTTTTTTATCGGATACACTTTGGAGAGTGTGCGACTGATTTGCATGATCTGATACCACCTTGCCCTTTTTTCTATCGGAATGCTCGTAGCTCGAAAAAGCGACATCGTTTCATGGTTGATGTTCCAAAGACACGAACGAAAAGATTTGACTCTACTTTTGTGATAAGAACGTCTAGGATGTGGAATACGTTGCCTGAGTGGGTTTTCCCCGATGGTTACAATCTTGGTGTCTTCAAATCGAGAGTGAATCGGTTTCTTCTAGGTAAACACGCTCCATCGTAGACCGCATCGTCGCTTAACATCAGGCGAGATGGCGGTCAAGTGTAAACCTATAAAAGTTTAAAAAAAAATGTCCTAGTCCGATTTGTAAGTTTTTAACTTAAATTCCTTTAATTAATGAGATTCATTCATGGATATGGACGGGGATGGATGAACACGATGTAATGACAATTCCAAAGTTAGTTCTTAAAAAATTCTCACAGATGACGCTGATGAAAAAATTAATTACATAATTTTATGTAACAGGTACCTACCAATTATAAAGCTATTATAATGTTTGATTTATAATTTATTCTTAAGTTGTTATATAGTTTTTTTTCCGGCCTTCTGTGCGCTTTGGTGTATACAATAAGCACAGAAGGCAACTGAAATTTAAGAAATAAATTAGTAATAAAAAAATGCAATGTCATGATGTGTTCTCAGTAAACTCTTTACGAAGTCGACCGATATTCACGAAAGTTGGCATTTGTATCTAACTATCGGCATCCCGCGGTTTCACCCGACGGGTTAGCGTTCCCGTAGTTCCCCCGTGATAAAAAGTCTACCTAAGTCATATTCCAGAATCCAGAACACACCTAATCTGTTTCAAATATCAGTCCGATCCGTGCAGACATGCCGATGGTGGAGCAACCACCATCTAAAGATCCAAACTTTTGCAATTGTAATATTACTTATAGTAGGATTAAGGTCCTGAATAATTAACATAATAAAAAAAAATGTGCAAAAGGAGAAAAATAGTTTTAAAAAAATCCACAGATGGCGCTAACTTAAATTTCAATACTTTAACTTTTACACTTTTGCGATTTGAAGTCTTATTGAATACATTAGATATAATATTTTCAGACCAATGTTTGATGTTTTCGAAATTTCCTTTGGGGGTACTACTAAGTGTCCCGCGAACCATCAAACAAAAAAATCTGCCTCGGTATAATGTTTTCGATACATGTGTTTCAAATATTTGGTATTTAACAAAAGTTTATAATGCAATTTTTTAAATTATTTACTTCACCCTTTTTATAACGTCACCCATTGAACATGGCTTTTTTATTTTAGGCACAGGCCAACCCGCCTTTTTTCCACGAAACAAAAATAGAAAAAAAAAAACATTTCAAGTCAGATACTCAAACTCTGACAGACGTTTTAATGATACCACGACCATTTCTAACAGTTGTTAAATAAAATAACACATAATATAAGGTCGAATTGAAAAACCTCCTTTTTTGAAGTCGGTTAAAAATAGTATATTTGTTTTACAACAAGCAAGACCTGTATAATGGCTCCGTCGCCGACGAAATTCCCGATTACTTACACTACGTGAAGCAATTTCATTTGAGCTCAAATTGATATTCTCCCGCACACCTGCTCGCTAGTTTTAATATCTTACGCACTAGCTGCCGCCCTCGGGTTTGCCCATCGTATTAAGTAAATAAATAAATAAATAAATATTGGTGGACAATTCACACACACAACACCATCTGACCCCAAACTAAGCAAAGCTTGTAATATGGCGGCCAGATAGCTGATATAATACTTATATCGTTGTAAATACATACTTAGAAACAGCCTGACACAGTGCAAATATTTGAATTCATCACACAAATGTTTGAACTGGGTGGGAATCGAACCCAACGACTCTCGGCATTGCAGGCAGAGTTACTAAGCCACGAGGTCAGTCAAGTTATAAAACGTATCAGTACCAAATTTGAATTTTTCATGCTGAATTCAAACAGCTTACCATCAGGCCGATGACATATTCGTCTCGTCACTCTGTTATAAAAAAAACGATATAAGTAGAAATGTAAGACATGCGTTGTCTTAAAAACTTAAACTGTATGACTTAAAAAACTTGACATTTTCTCAGCTACTAACTAGAACTCGTCGGAATACGAGGGCGACCACTGACATTATTAGAATGTTATTTAAAAACTCGGTCTCAAACAACTTTGATCGAAACTTACAACGAGAAAACTAAAACAGTCGAGAAACTATATTCAAATTTAAAAAAATATTATATGTGGCATACCGCAAGGAAGTATCCTTGGCCCATTATTATTCTTAATATATATTAACGAACTACCACTTCTAACCAAATATTTATGCATTATGTTTGATGATGATGCCACTATTTACATACCGAAAGATGACAATATGACTCATGACGATTTCGAAAAGATCATTGCTGAAATACTTGATAAGGTTGTAAATTATTTAGCCAACTTAAATCTACAAGTAAACATAAAAAAAAAACATAATTAATAGCATTCAAAAACTGTAAACGGCACCCACTAGACCTGAACGTAGTAAATAAAGGTATTAAATTAGAGATGGCAAAAGAAGCTAATTTTTTAGGAGTTACTATTGATACAAATTTAAACTGGAAAGCGCACATTACTAAAACGAACAACAAAATAAACAAATGTATACATTCATTATATATTTTAGCAAATGTGTCATCGAAGAAAATAGCAATAAATGCATATTATGGTCATGTTTATCCTCTTTTATGTTATGGCGTCATTTTTTGGGAAAATTCAGTCGAAGCCACGTCTACATTTTTTTACAAAAAAGATGTCTTAGAGCCATTTTCAGTATGCGTAGTCTTGATACTGTGCGAAATGTATTTAAGGAACATAACTTCTTAACCCTCACTTGTTTATTCATATACCATATCTGTATATTTGTAACCCAGTATAGAAGCCATTTTTTTACTACAACAAGCAGATCCAATCTGTTGCGAACTAAATATAAAAATAATATTTTTGTTCCACAGGCAAATAACGCACTCTATCACAAAAACTCATTTTTCACAGCCATCAAAGTTTATAATAATCTTCCCTCTAAAATAAAACTTCTGAATGGGTCTACATTCAAAAGAGAATTAAAAAAATGGCTTCTAACAAAAGCATTTTACAATTTAAAAGAGTATTTTAACGATGGGAAAGATGTTTAACTATTTTAGTATGTAACTGTTCAAAATAACGTTTGTTATCGAAAACAGAATTACAAGAAAGTACGTAAGCACTTTCTTGTATACTTGTTAATGTTGCATGCCCGTCAAGGGTACACTGTTGTACATTTTTATATTTTGGACCTATTTTTAATCAGTGCGAGCAATAAATGTATTCTTATTCTTAAAAAAGTCATAGAGACAATATTTTGTTCTGGAGTAGAATCCAGAAAGTATATGAAACAGACACACACTTCAGACATTTTTTACGTTTAATAGTTGTGTGAAAACGCGAATTAGGAAGGCTTTGAAGCAAATTACGCCTGAGACTGCCGGGTCGGGGTGGAACGTCTCCGGTTTCGGCCGCGCCGGCGAGGGACATCGGCGGGGTAGGCGGGACGCGGTCAGCTTGACTTACGACACTATGACTTGACTACATGATATCTTGGTTGTTTTTCTTCTCTCCTTCTTGAGCATCGCTGCAAAGTTGCAAATGGTTTTGGTTTTGGTTTTTATCGGGTACATTCAATTTAATTTTTTCAATTCAATTTATTTATTCGAACCATTATTTCAAAAGAACACTTGGTAACGTCACTTACAATAAAATTATATAGTACATAAATAATCTGTGCACATAATAAAATAATACTAAATAATAATGTCAAATAAAAAATAATCAGCTGTAAAGGGGCCTTGTCATTTAGGTGCAGCTGTAAAAAGGCTTTGTCATGGTGAAAAAATAAATTATCCAAACAATGAATACATACAGTAGGTACTTAAACAAATTTACATTAATGTTTAGTATTATTCCACTTTACTCGATAGTTCTAATTTTGACATATTCCTTTTCCAAATATTGCTGTCCTTTACAAAATCATCTACAGTGTAATATGCTTTGCTCATTAGGCAGTTTTTTATTTCGGTTTTAAACCTAGTTTCATTATTTCGGGTTGATCGTGCACGGTTACTGTGAAGAGATTACTGCTCTGTGACCGCTATTTAAAACAATACCTAGTTTATAATAAATGAAGTAGCTTTACATTTAAATGTGTAATAAGTAGTATAGAAATAGTCTAAGCGAGATAGAGATTTTTTTTCTTTCAACTTTTATAGGTTTACACTTGACCGCCATCTCGCCTGATGTTAAACGATGATGCGGTCTATGATGGAGCGTGTTTACCTAGAAGAAACCGATTCACTCTCGATTTGAAGACACAAAGATTGTAACTATCAGACAATAAAAAAATGGAAAAGTACCTGGAGATGACGGAATAACGTTAAGGCAGGTTGTCTACTTGTACTGCACGAGCTAAGGAAAATATTAAATTTTGCTTTAGAAACAGATAGAACTCCAAATACACTTACATACTCCATACTTGTGACACTCTGTAACACAAAGAGCGTTGTAATTTTATTTCCAAGAAAGGGGATACAACTTTGCTTAAAAACTACCGTCCCATCATCTACAAATTGTTCTCGAGGGTGATTACGAATCGTCTCGCAAGAAGATTTGACGAATTCCAACCTCCAGAACATTGTAACATTGGTTTCGAGGAGGATATAGGAGGTACCATAAACCACTTTCACACAGTTAGGCAGGTTATACAGAAGATGGAAGGGTATAACCGGCCACTGTGTCTAGCATTTGTGGACTACGAGAAAATTTGGCTCTGTTGAAACCTGGGCTGTGATGGAGTCTCTGCAGCGATGCTAAATACACTGGCGATATATCGAAGTGATGAGAGGTCTTTACAAAGTAGCCATAATGGTTATACAGGTACAGGGTCAGAAGACTAAACATGTCGCAGAGGAGTGAGACAGGGCGATGTCATATCCCCGAAGTTATTTACTAACGCTCTAGAAGACATGTTTAAGACATTGGACTGGAAAAGGAAAGGTATAAACATCAACGGCGAGTACCTCTCTCACTTACGATTTGCTGATGATATCGTGGTTATAGCGAAATCGGCGGGATTTACAGGAGATGCTGACAATCTTGGCGGATGCTTCCCGCAGGATAGGTCTCGGGATGAACATCGAGATAAAACTAAGGTTATGTACAACGCACATGTTGATCATAACCTGTTCATCTCGTACCCTTCTCGAGGTTGTTAAAGAATATGCCTACCTCAAATCCTCCAATTAGGAGGCGCGAACTTCGAGAAGGAAGTAGATAGAAGAATTCGGCTAGGCTGGGCAGCGTTTGGGAAACTTCGTCACATTTTCTCAGCGTCCATTCCGCGATGCCTGAAGACTAAAATCTTCGATCAGTGTGTCCTGCCTGTACTTACATACGGAGCCGAAACGTGGACACTAACAGTGAAACTGGTCCATCGATTTAAAGTCGCACAGCGACCTATGGAGCGAGCTATGCTCGGTGTCTCTTTGAAGGATAAAATCAGAAATGAGATTATCCGACAGAGAACTAAGGTGACTGACATAGCTCATCGAATAAGTAAGTTGAAGTGGCAATGAGCCGGTCACATCTGTAGAAGAACCGATAACCGCTGGGGTAGACGTTTTCGGGAGTGGAGCACCCTACAGCCTGGTGGAGCGACGACTTACGAAAGGCGGCTGGCAGCAAGTGGATGCGAACAGCAGAAGATCGTGCCATGTGGCGATCCATAGGAGAGACCTACGTCCAACAGTGGATGACTATTAGATATGATGATGATGACGATGATGAAGTAGTATTATCATAGTAGTAGATCAGTGTCAAATAATCCATAGGAATTAGGAAAACAGGGAAACGGTAACCGCGTACTCCGCGTACGGTTTCTGTATTTTTCGTAATTCAACAGTAGCATAATACATAGATTATTCGACACTGATCTAACTGCTTATTCCGGATTTCAATGCGACCCGTACAGAAGTTTGACAAGACATTCATATAATACTAGCAGCGCCCCACTGTTTTACCCGCGCAGTTCCAGTTGTTTTCCTGTTATAAAAAATAGTCTATGTAAAAATAGTAATATGGGCTATTCCAGACTATGATTTTTATATTGTAGTCTAAGTATGGTTAAAATTTCAACCCGATCCATGCAGGCGTTCCGACGCGACTCAGCAACAAATATATTAAAAATATTTAATTAAGTAAACGGGTAACTCACGTGTGATATGGCCGGTCCAATCCAATCCAAGTTTCGGCCGCATTCAGCGGTCTTTTTCGATGAGAGTACGCGCGTGGCTGCCTGTCTGTCACTCATTTGGTATTGAAACTAGAATCCCACAACGCGGATGTGAAGAAATATCTGGTGAGTAGCAGGATAACATGAATCCCTACATATATATTTTTTTGATTTCAATTACTACTTGTTCCACTAGAAAAGGTAAAAGAAATATTTGTTTTCACAAAAATTACACCGACTTCAAAACCGCAATTCAACAAAATATTAACACTGGTGATTTCTTTAAGGTCCTTCCTTGCTAATTCCTACTTATTAATACTTATTATAAACGCGTAAATAACTCTGTCCGTCTATTTGTTACGATTTCACGCCTAAACTACTGGATAAATCCGTACTAAACGGTTTGAATCCACTTTTCTCGTACGTACAGCTTTGGAGTGGAATAAGTTGAAGGCCTCCTTGTTCCCTGAGCGATACAATTTAGAGCTTTAAGTGTCAATTTAAGTTTAAGTAATTTAAGTCGACCACACCGTCGCTTACCATCAGGCGAGTTGGTGGTCACACGCGGACCTATACACGATAAAAAAAAAACTTGGTATGAGAATAGTTTAGAGACGGAGAAAAAACTAAGGCTACTTTTTAATGCCGAAAAAAGAAAGTTTAAAAAAGGGGATGAAAGAGTGTAAGGGCGTTTTTTCTTGCAGCCCGATAGCGGATATAATACTAATATAGTTGTAAATACATACTTGAGAGAGTCTACGAGGGAAATCTACGAATATAATGCACCTTCACGTTACGCGCATGTAATGCTTCTTTAGCATTAAGCTTTCATTCAAATCAATTTATTTAAACATCGAGCAGGGCAATGTCAATGTCTGAGCGTAGTTGTGGTGACACCATTATTGATTCTGACACCATACTGTGGACAGAGCAGCGATATGATGGGTTTTTTGGAGAGTACTCGATGTATTGTGTAGACAAGCAGGTCTACTACGAAGTTCGATAAACGATATATCGGCCGAAGTTATGGACTTTTCATACCACGAAACACAATCGGTCGGTTGATGACACAAAAACTGTCAAATCAGCGTCTGTCGGGATGAACGAAACGCCCGATCAGATCAACACACAATATGTGTATTCATCACACAACATGTGTATTCATCACACAATTTTTTGCACCGGGTGGGAATCGAACCCGACCCTCGACTTCGCAGGCAGACATACTACCAACTATTATACGTTAAGTCGCGAAGCGAAGCCAATTTGTTACCAGCTTGTTATTTCATTATTCGCGGAGCACTTTTTTTACCTGGTTGTCTAATTAATATGCAATGCACAATCGCCATTGACTTGCAAAGTGGCGACAGTCTTTGGCAGTCAAAGCTCTTGCTTGAAATTACAAAACTGTTTTTATAACACCTTATCTTAATGCTAATACAAGGATTAGTTAACTCTGGCAAAAAATACAGCCATACCACAGTACAAAATTTTTAAAACTATTTACACTCTTATTATGGCTTTAACTCTCTCCTAGTGGAAAAATTTGCTAACTGTACGTTACATACGACATAAAAAATACACTTGAAAAAAAAATACATGACAAAAAAAACTAATGTCGGGCACATCTGAATAGAGATGTTAGCACTAATCACAAATTAATGTTTAATGTTAATTTTATGTTAGTTTGTCCTAATGGAATATCGAAAATCAGATGATTAAAATTTAATATTACGTAGTAAATTTGCTAAAAATGATTTTAAATACTATATTTGTAATCAGTTGTCACGTGACTGGAAACACTAATATGACTTATTACGTCACTAGTCGGAAAACAAGCTGTCGAAAACTGACTAAACTGTTTACTTTTCAGCATTTTTATGAGAGTTAGCGATCTTAGCGACGACGATTTTGATGGTTTATATTCAAGTATAAGGAAACACATAAACTGGACACACAGTCATGAATTGCGACCATTGTTTTGCAACTAGTGACGTCATGTCAGTCGTTAATGTTTTAGCGGGAAAATTCAAAATTAGTCTATTGTTGTATTTTTAATCATAAATACTTAAACAATACAATAAAATAATAATATTTTGAAATATAATGTTATGTTTTTACGGTAAACATGCGTCAATCTTCAAAATAAAAGCAGTTCTGAAAAATTGTTAACATCCTTATCGTCGATAGATCGATGAATGCTTAGATATAAGGATACCGCTCACGCCTGCTGCTAGTAGGAAGAGTGCGCAGCATGCTGGCGCTATTACCACGCTGAACAGCAATTTTTATTTATTGTGTAAAACGAATAGCACTTTGTTGACGTCGAGTCTGGCCCACTGATATTGCTGTCGGTTATAAAGGTTTTCGAACATGAGAAATTCTCCCGAAGCCTACAGGCCTACTTGTCATTATAGCCGCTGCACCGAATGAAATCTGGAATTTCGCAAACTGTCCGTTCAACAATAACATGTTAGCATGCCAGGCACGCTTCCCACCGGTAATTAAATCATCTCTAGACCTTCACCGGTCAGGGCGATAAGTCAATTGCTTTCAATGTCTGCAATTAATTGAAGATACAATCTTGGTATTTTCAAACCGAGAGTGAATCGATATCGTCTAGGTAAGCATGTTCTAACGTGAACCGCATCATCGCTTCACATCAGGCGAGATGGCAATTAGGTACAGACCGATCAAGGTTAAAAAAGTTGTTTATGTAGTAGTTCGGTTGCCGTTGTTTTAAAAGTATTTTTTAAGTGAACACTTCTTTTGGCGCATCACACAAAGATTTTTCGTTGGCTGTGAATCGATCTCAAGTGTCACGCTCGTAAATGAAAGAAATCTTCGGGTGAGCTCGGGATCATGTCCATCTAGAAATACGTTAGCATTTTTACATGGCCATGGCGTGTTAAGATAGTTAAAACACATTTAAAATCTTGTCTGTATGGCCAAGCTTAGCATACGTATGATATATGTTGACGATAATGCTTTGAAGATTTATCCCCGACTAGAAGCGCCCGCCCGGATTCACCCGCTTAGTGTCCAAAGTGAGCTATCAAATTTTGTGTTTTCACTTCTATCGGCAGTGCCTATGACTGCCATTATTCTTAAATATTTATTGCGGGGTTTTATAAAAATATCCTGTCACAGAATTTGACGGTTTTGCTTCGACAGATTTTAATCTACCGAAAAATAATCCGTTAAATTGTAAGCAGTATGTTCGATTCACGGTATTTCGACAAATTACAATATCGCTAGTGAGGTTGTAGTATAACGGGGTTAACAATTACAAAAGACGTAAATATTGCACAGTTTACATCACGGATATTCGGGTTTACATGTTGATGTTATTTGACATTACTCACTCCCACCGATCAACTGCAAAATCCACTACTACAAGACTTACGATTCAAACTACATACTTACCAAACTCCAAAGAATATCCTGCTGAAAAGACATTGGCGTAATTATGCTCACATAATATGTATCTCACATATGTATACAACACAATTGAATAGAAGCCCGAAGTGAATAGAAGGTGTAGAAGTATTTAATCATCTGACCATTAACTTTATCTTTTTCTCATTACATGAATTAGGCTGATACAAATTATTTTGCCAGGCACATTGCATGTCTCTCGAAGAAGCCAGTTTGTGTGGGTGAACTTATAAATGTTCAGTATCATCTCCTTTCTATATGAAAATTTATTTGTAATGTAAGTATAATTACATAATTATTTTTCAGATAAATTCAGTATTAATGATATTAGAACAGTGCGTCGGGTCGGCGACTTCAGAAGCCATCAGTCGCTCGCGGCAGCCGGGGCTACGTGGTCGCGTAGCACGCGTAGCGTCGAGCGCGCACTCTCGTAGTCGACGCGAACTTTTGTCGTCGTAGATCGAAGTTTTTAAATGCATCTTAGGCATCTTAAACTGTGAACTGTAGTACATTTAGATCGTAGAAAACTTTCAAAAAATATAGTGATTAATTTCAAATTGTTTGCGCTGGACTTGTGAGTAATTTAAAACAAATTAAATTAGAGTGAAATTGTTTCGTAATCGATTTTGAAATTTAGGATATTATTTAAAAAAAATAAACACTCATATATTCTTGAAAAACTGCCCTATACATACATAAACTTGAATTGATACTTTTTTTAAATCCATTTTGAACATCAGTCGAAGATTAACTTTGTTAAATTTTTTTGTAGTTTTAGTTTTGCAAAATCCATAAATAATAAATCATTTCTTTATTTGCGAATCCATTGAACCATTGAAACCAATCATTGAACGTTAATTGTGAATATAATTTGAAATATAATGAAAACGGTGCAAAATATGAAACGTTAAATCGAGAATCCAATTAAACTAATACTGATTATAAAGTATACAGTAATATAATATTTGTAAAATTTTTGCTCAAATCTAATGAATCATTGTCTACTGACGTCCGGTTACTCGTATTGTTGGTTTAGACGATTTTTGAGACTTTCAATAGAGCCAATATTTTTTTAATCTTATACCTTTAAACGACCAATTCTTGTAGGTATATATGTATATATATAAAGAATCTGAATTTCGGAAATGGCTCGAATGATTTTCATGAAATTATGTATACAGGGGGTTTTGGGGACGATAAATCGATCTAGCTAGGTTTTATTTTTTAAAAACATCATTTTATGCGCGTTTTAGAGTACGAAAAACTTCTTCAATGTCATTAGAATACGATAACTTATTTCGCCACTGTTGTTTAAGTCTTAATGGCTCAGATGGAATATGCTCGCCCTCGGAGTCAACAGGCCCCGGTTCGAATCCTGATGGTTACACTCGGGACTTTTCCTTTTGTTCTTTTTTTATTGAGAAATTCTTATACTTAGAGCCTTTTATAAACGCATTTAATTTATATGTAAGTAGGTCTAAGTAAGTCATCACTACGTAATTCGTACCTGCCTAAATATCATTTAAAAAAACCGAGGAAAGCTCGGTCAACCAGGTACTGAATATAATTTAAGATAAATGAAAAAAATAAATCTCATGTATGTATTATGGTATGCATTTTTATATGTTTAAAGAATTTAAAAGAATACGCCAGACGATTTATTCGGGGGTTTGATATTGCCAGACGTGTGCAAAAAATGTTTTGCAAAAAGTTTCCAAAATGTATTTGAGACAATTTGAAATTGGGAATTATTTGTGTATAAAAAACAGGGATTTTTGAAAGAAAAATAATTTTTGTGGGACTTTTTACATCCCAGGTGGTCTAAATTAATGGTTTTATTTTGCTCTGTTACTCATCAGCCATCAGCCAGGTGTACAGCTTCGTGTTGGGGTACAATAGGCTACATTAGGCTACATAGGGTACATTGTAAGAGCTTTTAGCTTGCCTAACCCTTTAGCACTAACCCACAATTTGGTACCAACTCCACGAGATGGAACGAGCTTGTCTCCACTCTCGTGACTATTGCCGTATAACGCTGCCAAAATTAATAAAATGATATAATAATAAATAATTATAAAGTTATAATTTAGATAATTATAAATAATAGTTATAAAGTTCGCGATAAAAAGGTTTAAAGACATTTATTCTCATATAAGATAATTATCAATATTAATCAATCAATCATATAAGATAAATATCAATCTAAATTAATAACTTAAGTTATGTGTAATGTTTTCAATGTTAAAGCCACGAAAGTTCAAAAACGATATTTAGGTTAAAAGTCCCTGAGCCTTCTTCTAGCTTAAAATTCGATAAGTAGAGCCCATCTGAGCCCAACTGAAACAAGCGTTTATAAAATGAATGTAGCGCGTAGGCACGTCGACAAATTTATATAATTCTAAAAATAAATCAGGATTTAGATATATAGATAACTATTGTTACACAGAACAGAAAAATACAGTAACACACAATTATGAACCACAAATGGCGGCCTTATTGCTGAGAGCAATCTCTTCCAGGCAACCAACTTAAAGGAAAATCGCCTAGAAGAAGGTTAGGCGAGGCGAGGCGATATTTTCCTTATTACTATTACTAATATTTAATTGTACTATTACTATACTATTATACAAAACAAATTAATATACATATATTTACTACAAAAGTGAGTTTAGTAATGGATTCTTTGTAAAATTGTCTATTGCTCAATTACTTCGGAATAATTTAACGCTTCGGATTGATATTTGGAACACTGTTACATTATTATAGTCAGTAATATCGTCTAAGCTGTGGAATGAGTTGTGTGAGTGGGGGTTTACCGATGGTTGTATTCTTGGTGTCTTCAAATCGTGAGTGAATCGTTTTTTTTAAGTAAACACACTATATAACTCAGTGTGGTTTAACATCAGACAAGACTGCGGTCAAGTGAAAACCTTTTATTATTGTTAAAAAAACCCCATGAACTCACATCTATGAGTCCAAACACCGCCACCACTATGCCACAACTATTGAGTTTAAATGCTACCTTTGATTTTATTATGGATATAATCGTGAAACTGAAACAATGGAAAACTGAGTTTTATAGTCAATTTAATGAACGTTTATAAATTTCAAGCAGAATAAAATTATTAATTTTGATTTTAAATCTATCTACGTCGACCCTATTCATTTCTAGGAATGTTTTAATTGCTAAACTCAGTGTGGGATAACAATAGATTCGATGAATTAGACTATTAAACAGTGAGTGTAAAAGAACTTTACATTATGATAGAAAAATATATATTTTTACTTCTATGCAAACATTTGTAATATCAATTAATTTACATATTACAAATTTAATTAAAACATTTTTTTTCGGAAAAATCCAACCGAATTGAGAACGCCCTCCATTTTTGGAAGTCTATCAAAAATACTCAATCAAGCACACTAAACTCATATGGGGGAAAGTTTGTATGTATCTTTGTTCCCACTTATCTCAGTAACAGTTGAACGGATTTGAAAAAAATTAAATACATACGTAAAAAGTTCATTACTTGGATAAATATATTCAAAATGCTACATATACCATTACGGAGTGGTTATTATGCCGCAGGTTAGACAGCGGGGCACATCTAGTACATAATTTTAATTGCCCGTTTTTAGTTAAACTTATTGGCATTTAATTATTTAGGCACAAATATTATCGTTGCTCACAAAATATGTATGTGTTTTTTTTCAATAGCTGAAATGAATCCCTAAACATCGGTACATTTAGCAATAATGAAGTTAAAGCTAAATTTGGTATGAATTTGAGCCAAACAGTTTAGAAAAGTGAGTGAGTTATTTGTGATTGAGTGGATCAGTGAGTGTCGTGATGGCGGAGTTTCTTCGCGCCAACGAGTCGGCGGCTCACTTCCTCGCACGCTGCTCCAACGTGTCGCAGTTCGACTGCAGCGAGGAGGAGATGCTGTGGCTGATGATGGGACCACGGACGCTGCCACTCACCAAGCTGCTGCCCATCTCTCTCGTGCTGTGCTCCATCTTCCTCACAGGTAACTACAGTGGAGTGGAGTAGAGAGTGAGACATGCCAATGTTTCTCCAACTAAAAAAAATGCTGTGGCTGGTTATGGGCCGACGATTGCTGACTCTATCAAACTCTTGCCCATTTCCCTCGTGCTGTGCTCCTTTTCCTCACAGGTACCTACAGTGGAGTTGAGTGGAGAGTATGTTATAGAAAGGGGTTTCCAGCCTCAGTTCGACTGTAGCGAAAAGATGACGATGTGGCTGGTTATGGTCCTTGTATTCCCTCGTGTTTTATCTTCTTCACAGCTGTGTAGTTCACTAGAGTGCAGTTCAGAGAAGAGAGTGATATAATAAGAGTTTAACAACGCGCCTCAGTTTGACTGCAGAGAAGATGCTATAGCTGGTTATGGTCCACGTACGCTGCCACTCACAAAGCTTCTGCCCATTTCCCTCGTACTACCCCTTCTTCCTCATTCCGCACAGGTAACAGAGTGGAGTTTGATCGGAGAGTTGCAGTTGGTGATGCTGTCGCTGATTAGCACGTTTGCTGCTATTTATCAAATTGAAAGATAGCAAGAGATAGATAGGTATCTATCTTTTGTTGTGCTCGATCTTCCTCACAGGTAACTATCGTATGGAGTTAGTGCTGTGTACGACATGAATATCAAAGAGGTCCAGCGAAGAATCCAACTCGGATGGGCAGCGTTCGGGAAACTTCGGCACATCTTTGAGTCCAGAATACCCCAATGCCTAAAGACGAAAGTCTTTAACCAGTGCGTGTTGCCAGTGATGGCTTATGGAACTGAGACGTGGTCCTTAACTGTGGCCCTCATAACGAAGCTCAAAGTCACACAGCGAGCTATGGAGAGGGCTATGGTCGGAGTCTCTTTGCGCGACAAAATCCGTAATGAGGATATTCGCAAAAGAACGAAAGTGGCCGACATAGCTCAAAGAGTAAGCAAGCTGAAGTGGCAATGGGCAGGCCACATCGCTCGCAGAACCGACAACCGATGGGGAAGAAAGGTTCTCGAGTGGCGACCACGTACCGGAAGACGCAGTGTTGGACGGCCTCCCACTAGATGGACAGATGACTATTTGCCACCAAAACATTTGCTCACTTAATGATAAAACTCAACGTATAGAAGTTCTCCTAGAAACTGAACTAAAGTGCGATGTTCTTGCGTTAACAGAACACTGGCTTACTGCCCCGAATCTACAATGTATACATTTAAAAGACTATAAATTAGTGTCTAGTTTTTGTAGAAATAATGTAATTCACGGCGGATCCTGTATCTTTGTAAATGAAGCACTAAGGTGTGTCGAAAACGTTGAGTTATCAACGTTGTCAGAAGAAAGATTTTGCGAAATCTCCGCGATTGACGTTATAGATTTTGACATTACTATCGTTTGCATTTATCGCACGGGCCTAGCTCATGTCAGAGGTTTCTTAGGTACCTTGGAACGTTTGCTCGATAAGCTCAGCGAAGCTGAAAGAACATTTATGATTCTCGGTGATATAAACATAATAATAATAATAATATAACACTTTATTACAACTACAAATCTTAAAAAATTAATCATAACAATAATAGCATTACAGGACAAATGAATAAATTTGCAGAGTAATTGGCGGCCTTATCGCTTAAAGCGATTTCTTCCAGGCAACCATTGAGTGGAGAAACGTCTATAAATATTTTGTAGTGTAGGTGGTGTGGTGTAACTTACTATAACAATAATATTCATCCATACCAATAAATATAAACATACTTATAATACAGAAATATATACTTAGATAAATACATAGTCATATAAACATACATATATCTATAAATAACTAATATGAGAAAAAGTACCTAATGAGAAGAGGAAAGATAATGTTGAAAGACACGATTTTTAAAAATGGGAAGGGACTTGGCTTCTCTGATAGAAAGAGGAAGAGCATTCCATAGTAAAATAGCTTGTATTGTGAAAGATTTATTATATGAGAGGTTAGAATGGGTAGAGGTAGGGAACATGAGCTTAAGGAGACGAGTGGTGCGGAGAGGATACGATTTAGGCTCAATAAACTTAAATTGTTTTTTTAAGTATAGAGGAGTAGTGGGATTGTATAGAATCTTGTAAAGCAAGGAGAGAATGTGAGCATTACGGCGGAGGCGGATAGGTAACCATTTGAGCTTATGACGAAATTGAGAAATGTGATCATATTTTCGTAAACCAAATATGAATCGAATAAAGAAATTTTGTAGTCGTTCCAGTTTATCTAGCTGCTCTTCGGTAACATCCAGATAGCACACGTCAGCGTAGTCCAATATTGGAAAAAGGAGTGATTTTACGAGCGCAGTTTTAGTAGAGATAGGAAGGAAATTGCGTAGTCTCCTAAGGGAAGCAGCAGTACCAAATATCTTACGGCTCACTTCTGCTAATTGAGGAACCCACGAAAAATTTCTGTCAATAAGGATACCCAGATTTTTGACCACTTCACTGAAGGTGATAGGAATACTGTCAAAAATCACCTGGGGAAGACGGAACCAGTCAATCCTCGAGATCATACGTGAACTTCCTACAATAATAGTCTGAGTTTTCAATGGGTTCACAGTGAGACCGAAAGACCTGCTCCAGTTTAGTAAGCCATTCAGATCGATATTAGTAATTTGAATAGCTTCGTGCAGGTTGTCTACAGAAGCTTGGGTATATATTTGTAAATCGTCTGCATACAGATGGTAGGATGAAGTAATTTTTTTTGTGATTGAGTTAATAAATATTGCGAAAAGGAGTGGAGATAAAACGCCGCCCTGTGGAACACCGGCAGAGACACTACACCACGAGGAATAAGTGTCATCAATACGGATTCGCTGTCGGCGTCCAAACAGGTAACTGCGAAACCAGTCAATTACCGATGGAGATATGTTAAGAGAGCGAAGAAGTTCCAACAAAATGTCAAAATCGACATTGTTGAAAGCATTGCTGAAGTCTAGTAGCGTTAGCACAGTCAGCTTACCATGACCGATACCGTCTCGTATGTCATCGGTGATCTTCGTAAGAGCAGTAACAGTGCTATGGCCCGCACGAAAACCAGACTGATAAGGATTAAGCAGGTTATTTTTGACAAGATAAGAGGTAAGTTGTTGATGGATAAGGCGTTCTAAAACTTTGGATAAGAAAGGAAGAATAGATATGGGACGATAATCGGAATAGGATTCAGGATTAAGTTTTTTGGGAAGCGGCGTTATTTGGGCTTCTTTCCATATAGCTGGAAAAGTACCCGATGTCACAGAGTAGTTAAGGATGTGCTGGATTATAGGAGCGATTTCATCGAGTATGGGTACGATCATTTTGCGGCTAATGCAGTCGCTACCAACAGCATTAGATGAGATAGATTGAATGCTCTTCTTAACATCACATGCGGTAAATTGACTAAAAGTAAAGGGGTCATAATTGGGAGGACTTACAGAGAAAAGAGATTTAAGCGTCTCAGCTTTTAATGGTCCATTAAAACTGGAAGAATCGGAGAAGTGACTATTAAGTTTATTGATGTCCAGATTTTGCGGAATGTTATCGTGACGCGATTTTCCAACTCCCAATGACCTCAAAAATTTCCAAACTTTTGCAGGATTTTCATTTTCTACAGAACTATGGATATGTCGGCGTTGTGCGTCCCTACATGCTCTGTTGCAGACGTTACGGTAATGTATATACTTTTCCTTACTATCATTAGAATGATGTCCTTTAAGTTTGTTCTTAGCTAGTAATTTTTTGTGCATTAACACACGTATCTCATCAGTCAACCAAGGTAAAAGGTCAACCAACATAAATGTCTTAGACAACTCTAGCGCTGATTTTAAAAATCTGTTTGATTTGCTGAACTCCCATAATGTGAGCTCGATTGTAGACTTCCCTACTCGTATAACAGAAAAGTCACAAACTGCTATAGACCTTATTTTTACAAATGTAGCGCGAGAACTTACTTCCGCAAACTCCATAAATACGCTTCTGTCAGATCATTTAGCCGTCCGCGGAGTAGTGACATTCGCTCAGTCTATGCCAGTACAGCTCACTCGCCTGACGCGTGATTTCTCGCAAAATAACCGCGCAAATTTTATTATATCTGTTGACAGTATAGATTGGTCTGAAGTAAATCAGAGAAACAAGACCGCTCATGCATTTGTGTTGGCAATGATAAATATTTTAGCAAATAAGTATGACACTTGTTTCCCGATAAAACAAAAACCAAATAGTAAACGTGACGCGTCGTGGGTTACACCTCACATACTAAATCTGAAATCGTTGTTATTTGACATTTCTAAATTAGTTGACAAATTTCCTGAGGAAGAGGACTTAATAGCTATATTTGACGATCTCAACAGGAAATACAATTCAACTTTGAAGATGTCTAAAACAAACCATTATAATAGAATTATACACGGAAGTACGAATCCGTCTAAAGCTATGTGGGGCATCGTGAACACAGAGAGGGGAAAAATAATACACCTAGGTTGAATTTCACCGATATCGTAAAGGATTGCAACGGCAAAAAGTTTAGTTCACCAAAAGACGCAGTAAATGCTATGAACGCTCGTTTCTTAAATGCAGCTGCTACCTGTGGGGCTCCTAAAGCTGATGCTGCTACCGTTGGTAAAATTTTAGTGTCAGCGCGTCATCCAACTAACCGCTCTCTCAGACTGACCAGTTTCTCGGCGGATGAAGTATTCCGCATAGTCTCGTCTAGAATACCCCCAAAAAAGTCAAAAGACATATATGGTGTGTCGATGGAGCAACTAAAACTAGCAATTTTGCCCCTAGCTCCAGTTCTCGCCACACTGTTTAATAAGTGTCTTAGGGAAGGCTCGTACCCGTCACCGCTGAAAATATCAAAAGTGTCCCCGATATTTAAAGGCAAAGGCAAAAGGGATGACATTGATGGATATAGACCGGTATCAATTATACCAGCAATAGCCAAAGTGTTCGAAAATGGCTTGAGTTCGCGATTAGTGGCCTACCTATCGGAAACCGACGCGCTGTGAACAACAATAATACGCATACCGCGAAGGGAGGTCTACAACTTCTCTAACGCGTGAAGTGGTTCGTAATGTGTTGGCTGCTCGTGAACGCAAACAGCAAGTGGCAGTCTTGTGCTGTGACTTATCGAAGGCCTTTGATGTCGCAGACCATGAGACCTTGGCTTTAAAGCTGAAACACTATGGCATAGCTGGGAAATCATACGCTGTGTTGACTGACATGTTACGAGGCTGCTCTCAACTGGTGGATGCTGGCGATGGCGATAATAAATCAGACCCATTGTCTTCATCTATGGGAGTGCCGCAGGGTTCGTCAGTTTCAAACATCATGTTTTCACTCCTATTGAACGATCTACCTGACGCCGTAAAGGGTGCAGACATATTCATGTATGCAGATGATGTGGCTGCCATAGTAACCGCCCTTTCGATAGAGGAATTAGAAGATAAATTAAATACTGTAATTAACGGTTTAAACACATGGTTTCGTGCTAACGGTTTTATGGTAAACTCCAAAAAGACTCATTTTATTCACTTTTGTCTATCGGGTCACTGTACAAAATCGCTAAAAGTCTTACTTGACGGGGTCCGGATTGAGCAGGTACAAAGCACAACATTTCTGGGGTTCGAGATTGACCGCTGCATGACATGGGAACACCACATCGACAAGATGTGTGCTAAAGTAAGCAGTGCGTGCTTTGCACTAAGACGGGTATCCTGAGTGGTGTCTGCAGATGTATCTCGTTCGTGTTACTTCGCCACGGTGCATTCCCGGTTACAGTACGGAGCCGAACTATACGCACGCGCTGCCGACTGGGAGCGTGCTTTCCGCGCCCAAAAACGTGCCATACGCGCCATCGTGGGCGTGTCGCAATGCACATCCGTCAGACCATATTTCAAAGAGCTTGGCATACTTACGTTGCCTGCAATCTTGATCTACCAAGTAGCTGTGTATGTCAGAAACAACTTAGACTCATACGACACGCGAGGAGAGAGACATTCGCGCAATATACGTAACGCGGACAAGCTGGATAGTATACCTCACTCTCTCGCGAGATCGGAAAAACTGACTCACATTATGGGACCGGAAGTTTATAACACTCTTCCTAAAATAGTTAAATTAGCACCGAGTTCGGGTAGCTTCAAAAACCGATTAAAAAGCTGGCTTATCGATCAAACTTTTTATAGTTACAGCGAGTTTTTATATAGTGATGGCAAACTCACAATAAAATTGTAAAAAATTGACATTGTTCATTACAATTGTAATAAGTACATATATTTTAATTTTTGACACTTATTTGTACGATACCACTATTATCGTACAATATAAAGTTCAATTTAAACTTTAAAAATGTATACTCTTTGTATACTCTTATTTTGTTTTTTTATAAAATTGACGTGTAAATTGTACATTTATCAATAAAGAACTTTGACTTTGACTTTGACTTTGACCTCATAAAGGTCGCTGGAAACCGCTGGTTGCAGGTTGCGCAGGACCGTTCGTTGTGGAAATCTAGGGGGGAGGCCTATGTTCAGCAGTGGACGTCTTGCGGCTGATGATGATGATGACGACATGAATATACTCGCATTCATCTAATATCGCATGTAATTCAAGGTTTAGCCAAAATCTAAAGAAAGCACGTTAGCCCAGGATGTACCTATAAAGAGTGAGGCAGTATCACGCAGCGAAGTTTCCTCCAAGCACAAGTGATTACTACAATCGGCTTAATTTATGAAGGCTCAAGGCTTTCTCAATCCAGCGCGCTGGTCGAGCTCCCCAAGTCAAGTCACGCCTGGAAACTAGGGATTGATTTTATAAATATAATGTCTTAGGATCGTGTTGTGCGAGATTTCATTACATTTAACACTAATCTTATATAACCTTACAGACAAGATTTTGTCTTGAACGTTGCAGATATTCGTGTAAGAAAATCTTCTTATTATTCTTATATAAGTAAAAAAAATTTAGAAGACTTTCAGTCTCAATTCCCCGCGAAAAGTAGCGTAGTGATTTCAACAGTTAATTTAATGGATGAATTATTGAAAAACCTTTATTCTTCACCGATACATTAAATATAGGAAAACAGTAAGACTAGTGACCTCATCGCTGAAAGCAATAATTCCTTTCAGGTTACTTAGGAATGGACAGAGATCTCAGAAAAAAATATTGAATTATTTCACGCAGAACGCAGACTTTTATACCATTGAAAAGAAGTGTATTGAAAAGTAAACTATGTGAATATAGTTTTTTGGCTTCGATTATGTGAACATTTAAAATTGGCAGATGTGTTGATGAGTTGGTGTCTGGTCGGCAGGCGTGGCGGGCAACGTGGCCGTGTGCGTGGTCATCGTGCGCCACCCGGCCATGCACACCGCCACCAACTACTACCTGTTCAGCCTGGCGCTCAGCGACCTGCTGCTGCTGCTCTTCGGTGAGTCATATAAAACATACTACTGCTACAATGATATACAAGGCCATATTAGTACTAGAGGTACAATTATATACAAGTCCATACTACTACTACAAATATAATACAAGACCATACTCCAAAATATGGCGCTAATCCTTTTTTGGCTGTTTACCTCGGCCACCCCTAACGGCCAGATCTGGTCACGGATTTTAGGACGGGCGTCGCGGCGCCCACGCTACGCGACGCGACGATACTCCTCTCCTACTCACATTCAATGGCAATTTGGACACTCCGGAACTACTGTTTGAGTTATTCTCCTCCCCATGCTTTCCCCTGACCGTTACGTTTTCATCTATTTTCCAAACCATGTTCTAGGTCTAACCTTGGTTTGAATGCGCCTTTGGCTAGAATGACCCATGGATGTCTTTGGCAACAATTTGAATACCTTTATAGGATCCCTTAGATCTGTGACTTTGTAATAATATTTTTATGTCAGTATTATGTACTGTGAAATTCTAACATGACATTAAATTACTAATTTTAAAATGGACCCAACCCATATTTAATGTGCATGTCTTCGTCTATAATTATTGTGGCACTTAGCCCAGTAATAAATAAAACATTGTAATGATGTTTGGATATTTGTTAATCACGTTAAAGCGTCTGAACGGATCGGGTTGAAATTTGGAACACAGTTAGATTGTAGTCTGGAATAGCCAAAGAGTTTACATATATTATGCTACGAATAGAGTTAGATTTTCCGCACGGTTCCTTTGTGTCAATCGTAAGCAGATGCATACTTTCTATGGCACCAGAGTAATGTGCCGCGACAAAAGTATGACACTTCCACAAGAGCGACAAGGCAAGAAAGATGCTACCCGTGCTTTCGGTGTAAAGCGTTTGTGCCAACTCTATACGTAGTATATGTAAACTTTTTGGGAATAGCACATAGGATAGGCTCTTTATCACGGAAAAATAACGGGAAACGTAATACGCGAGAGAAACCGCGTAGTTCTGCCCGTGACTTAATCGGCGTACTATTTAGAATAGCCAATATGTTATTCCAGACCACAATACCGAGTTCCAAATATCAGCTTACTTTCAGTTTTTACGACGTAAGCTGCAAACATCAAAACTTTTACAATAATAATATCAGTAGAATCAGATTTTTTCTCGACAAAAAAATATCGACATTTAATAACTCAGCTTCATATAAATCTTTTGAACGAAACTAAAAACCGTTTTCATTCGACACTCGTTACGCGTGAACGTTGCGTAAGATCCCGTAACTGCCAGGTTTTCGTCATAACAGTAAAATGATAAAAGCTAAAAGTTTGCGTGTTTGAAAGTGTGTATGTTTGTTTTTACGTATCTCTGTAATGAATCCTATACATAGTACAGCTGTGATATTTGGATGTTTGGACATTTGGACATCTAGATGTTCGGATGTTGAAGGGTTTGGCTGTTAAAATGTTTAGATGTTTGTTGCTCAATCAAACTAATTTAATTCCGTGATAGATGACATATAAAATCGAACCATTCTTGGAACATGCCGGTTACCTAACAAGGTTTCCCTTTACTGTTATGACGATAAACTTGTACATTTATTTATTAAAATTCAGTTGCCTTCTGCGCTTACAGTATACACCAAAGCGCACAGAAAGCCAGACTATAAAACATATATATAAATAAATTAGTCACAAAAATTCACAAATTATATTATATGCATCGATATAATTAAAGAAACGAAGATGAGGTAAGATGACGTATCTAAACGTATACAATACGTGGCAAAAAATTGTTTGAAAAATTTGAAAATTGAATTGTCAGCGACTGAGACTAAATCAGGAGACATCACCTGATTTTGCATCGCCATAGTTGAAGCGCGTTTGCCGCTTCTGTCTTTTTTAAGAGTTCGATGATAATATGGCATCATGATCGAAATTACGCCAAAATTATGCAGTTATTACAAAAATAATGAAATAAACTCAAAATTACCAACATTAATTTTGATTCTAATCTTAATATAACAACATTTAATAATTTCACATAGCTATTTAATAGCAACACCACTTACTTACTTACTTTAGAGGTGCTGACGAGATGTGAACCAACAACCACGATTGAGAACCGCACGTCCCAGCTGCTAAACCAGCACAGCTTCAAAGGCAAAAGACACAACGAATCAAACTTTGGCGGACTCGTTGCAGAGCCTGGGGAAGTACCACACCTTTGCCAGTTATTCGACCACCAAGCAGTTATGTGCAAATATCACTGTGTGGTTTGAAGGGCAATATTTCCAGAAATAATATAATCCAGAATTGTAAAATGTTTATTCAATCATTTGTGTTAAAATAAACCAAAATTCGTATATCTTTGTGCCAAATTAATGAATTTTTTACTTTTCAGTTTTGCTTGAAGTCGGTTCTTTTTTTGTTAAAATTATATTATTTTACGATTTTAAGTGATGGGTAGATCTAACAAGAACACTTCGTGAATAAGGAGAAACTAAATATGTATTCTTAATATGTTCTGTGGGTTGAATAGCCCACACGACAGACGAAAGAAACAACGCGATTAGGATACTTTAACGCAAAAATCTCAAATTGACGCATCAATAACGTGGCACGTAGCAATAACGAGGTTGTCCTATGTAAGATTTTAATGTTACTTTTGTATTATTTTTGAACTTTGATGTAAAAACGGCGGGGTATTAGAGGCACAGAGACTTCAAACTTGACGTGTAAGTGTATCGCCGTGGCTCGGTCTGGGTCCGAGCCTCAGTTGCTCTGTCTTCTTGTCTCTGTGTTAATGTGTGTCTTTATATTCCTCTATTTCGTCTCCCTGACCCTCTGTTTCTCTGTCTCACAGCCTCTCTGTCTCTTTTCTCTCTGACTCGTTTTCACTGTCTCTTTGCGGGTGCAGGCACGGGCATACAAAGGAACGGGCTTGACACGTACAATACTTCACAATGTGATATGTTTTAAATCCAAGATGGCTGCCACCACAAAATGATAAATTATGTGTTTTTTCTAAACTCCCTCAATAATGGTACCAAAAGAAGAACTTGACGAGTAGAATAATATTCACTATGATAACATTCAAATCCACGATGGTCAGTGTACACAGACCTGTAATGGCACTCAAAACCCATATGGGTGCAAAGTTTTTATCATTATCTAGCACCATCATCATCAGCCTATATCCACTGCTGGCCATAGACCTCTCCCACAGCTGAAAGTTCTCAATACATGAATTAACCCCAAAAACTGGGTAGTTCCTATAAGTCATTAAGAAATTCCCTTGACTGTCCTTTGTCTTCATCACTACTGACTGACCACTAATGACAGTCACAACCCATCTATATAAAAAGTTCTCATCAATACTGTCGTGTCTTCAATACAAATACAAATACAAATACAAAAATCTTTATTGCTGTTTGTAGGTGAGATAAGATGATACAAAACATTTTAAAAGTTGCCCCATACAAACTGGCCTCTTCGAGAGGCATGCAATATGTCTGGCAAGACAATTTGTTAGTAATTTATAAATAAAAAATTAATTAAATAATAGTCAGGTGATTAAAGTCTTCTTCTTCCTCATCTTCTATTAATTTCTGGTTTTTATTTATGTCATCTGATTCTTCATCTTAGATTAATTTCTGGCTTCTATTTGGTTGTGATATATATTTGTGTGAGATAAATGTTTGGTGAGCACAATTTCGCCAACATCTTGTGTTTCATCAGGATATTGTCTTGTGTTTTTGAGTTTGATCAATATATCCATCCAGGGTCTAAGGTCTTGCATTAGTAGATCTTGCAGTTCATCCATGTGAGGAATGTCAAAGAATGTATAAAGTGTGATAAATGTATATAATCAAAAATGTCGTTAATTATAATATTCATGTAAATACTCAAAGACTGTCAAAATGTAATACAGTACAAACTAATTCATCATTATACAATATATCATTATATGGTCTTATGTCAGTTGACTGTCAAATTTCATCATGGAATAATAATATCTATTGAGATATTAATGGAATAAGGTTTAAAGATTGTAAAAATTTCATGTTAAACAATGTCTAAAATATTAGTATTCCAATTAATTTCCTTATCATTTAAAAATTGAGTTACAGTATAATAGCATTTGTGTATCAGCACTTTTTTTTAGTTTACTTTTGAACATTGTTATGTTAAGTTCTTTTATGGCATTTGGCAGCTTATTATATAAAAGAGGAGCCATACAAAAAATGCTGTCACTCATAATCTTTTTTTTGCGTTTGTCTATGAGCAGTCTACACTTATCACGCCGGTTACGTTTTACTTTGTCACTCAATAGAGGAAAATAATGAGGGTTATTCCTTACAAAACACATAACTTCAAATATGTACAGGCATGGCAGGGTTAATATTTGGTTGTCTATGAATACTTGTCGGCAGCTATCTGTAACTTGCATCCCGAACATAGCACGAATGCATCGTTTTTGTGCTTTGAAAACTGAGGCCGTATCAGTTGAATTCCCCCAAAAAATGATCCCATATCTCAAGACTGATGCCACCAATCCATGGTAAGATGTAAGAAGAGCATCTTTCTTTACCACTGGAGCAAGCCTATGCAGAGCATATGCCGAGCAATAAAACCACTTGAATAAATTAATAAGTTTTTTATTCTTCTCGCTACGACTTTACACTTACAGCATCGTGACATAAAAAAGAGGGAGAGGCAGAGCCCTCTGTACCACAACTACAAAGCTTGTAAAGCTGCGTTCAAAACATTGCTATGCATAACGAGTATTTTGAGATACGTTCAAGATCTCACACTCTCCCACACTTATTACAAATGATATGACTTATATCTAGTGACATTGAGTGAAACTTATTTATTATAATTAGATTCTAATGACTGCGAACAAGGCAGCATTTGGTTGATACGAGTGACGTTTCCATTTTAAGCCATCTATTATATAACTAACACCTGGTATAGATTCCTCCAAAATTAAACCTTGAACCCATGGCCTGCCTCCTTTCCTATAATCGCTGACCATTACCTTTTGACCTATATCAAATTTAACAACCCTTTTTTCTTTGTCAATCTTTACTACCTTCTCCCACACTACATCCGACAGGGGTGGGGGTCTTACCATGCTAAATCTGTTTCTCAATTCTTTGCCTAACATTAAACGGGCTGGAGATACACCTGTAGTGCGCTGCGGAGTGCTTCTATAATCTAATAGGAATAAATTTATAGCTGCACGAATGCTTTGCCCTCCTTCTTTAATTTTTGTTATAGCAGACTCGAAAGTTTCCACAAATCTCTCTGCAGCTCCGTTGGTCGCTGGATGTTAGGGAGGTGTAAAGGTGTGTGTTATATTATTAGATTTACAGTATGCTGAAAATTCTTGACTAGCAAATGAGCGCCCATTATCTGTCACTAAATGCAATGGGAATCCAAATCTGCTGAATAAATTATCTAACATATCAATTGTATTTTTACTGGTAATGTTTGCCATTTCATACACTTCAGGCCATTTTGAGTAACTATCCACTATAACAAAGAACATTTTATTATAAAATGGTCCAAGAAAATCGGCATGTAATCTATACCAAGGAGAAGGGGGTACAGGCCATGTTTTTTGTACTTTTGTTGGTGTTGTGCTATTTTGTAGACAAACTAAACAGTTTTTTGTAATTTGCTCTATATCTGTGTCAAGGTTAGGCCACCAGAAGTATGACCTAGCAATTTCCTTCATTCGAACGATTCCGAAATGACTTTTGTGTAACTCTGACAAAACAGCTTCTCTTATGTTCCCTGGTATTAGTACGCGATAACCCCATAGAATACAACCTCGATCTATTGTCAACTCATTTCTCCTGTTGTAAAATGGTAAATAATCTTTAGCTAAAAGTTTTCTTTCTGGCCAACCATCTGTCAAAAAACGTAATATTTGAGAGAAGGTTCTATCTGTCTTTGACTCTTTTTGTATAATCTTCCAATCTAATGTTTTTATTTCTGAATCGTTCGAATAACAATTATGACTAATACTAGCATTAGCGCATAATGTGTGTGTTTCTACATTTTCGATTTCATTGTTCGATTCCGGCACGGCCCTAGACAAAAAATCAGCTGGGTTTGTAGATGACTTAATATATTTTACTTTATAATTGAATGCAGAGAGAAAGATGGCATAATGTTGCAATCTCTTAGCAGCCATTTTTGGTATACTTTTAGTTGGTCCAAAAATTCTTATCAATGGTGCATTATCAGTTTCTAGTTCAAATGGGCGTCCATAAACATAATTATAAAATTTTGTGATACCAAAAATGATTGCCATTGCTTCCTTATCTATTGTAGCATATTTCTGCTCTGTTTCATTTAGCTTTTTACTGGCAAAAGCAATTGGTTTAACCACGCCATTTCTATCTCTGCTTGACAATACTGCTCCTAGGCCCGTGTCAGATGCGTCACAAGTTAAAATTAGTGGTAATTCTGAATCATAGTGTCTTAAATTTTTAGCAGATGTTAATTTCTGTTTTATTGTTTCAAAAGCTTTATCACACTCTGGTGTCCAACAAAATTTACTCTTTTTTGTACAATTATACAGTGGTGTTAAGATAGTGGCCATATTTTGCAAGAAACGAGTAATAATTTATTTTACCCAAAAATGACTTTAGTAATGTTAAGTTAGTGGGAGCTTTTGCATTTAAAAGAGGTTTTACATTTGATTGTATTATACTAATGCCATTTTTGTCAACATGGTATCCAAAAACATCCAAACAAGTAGTGAAAAATTTGCATTTTTTTGGATTTAATTTAAATTCACATTCTTGTAATTTACTTAAAACCTGACATAAGGTTTCATAAGTCTTATGTAAATTTTTCCCCTTGATATAAATGTTATCAATAAAAACAATGACATTATCAATTTTTTCTAGTTTCTTCGACATTAGTCGTTGGAAAGCCCCAGGTCCTGAGCTAACACCATAAGGTAGATAATTATATTTATAGGTTCCTACTTCAGTCACAATGGTAGTACAATGTTTACTTTCCTCACTG
This sequence comes from Ectropis grisescens, assembly GCA_017562165.1. Classification (NCBI taxonomy): domain Eukaryota; kingdom Metazoa; phylum Arthropoda; class Insecta; order Lepidoptera; family Geometridae; genus Ectropis; species Ectropis grisescens. The sequence continues at coordinate 23,982,800 of CM029780.1, read as the reverse complement.
AGCGAGGCTTGGAGGTAAGCCTCTTTTAAATCCAGTTCGCAGTAATATTCGCCCTGCTTAAGGGTGTTGAGTACATCTTCAACATGTGGTAAGGGATAATGATCCGTCTCTAAGCATGGGTTAACTGTTAATTTGTAATCACCGCACAGGCGGACTGACCCATCTGGTTTTAAAATAGGGACCACTGGTGTACCCCATTCACAGTGTTGAACTGGGCTGATCCTACCATTTGTCAGCAATCTAGATATTTCGTTATTTACCTTTTCTCGAAGTGCGTATGGTACTCGTCTTACTGGTAGGCATTTTGGTTTAGCATCTGGTTTGAGTTTTAATGATATTATTTCTCCTTTGAAGTTTCCCCAACCAGGACTAAATACCTCTGCGAACTGGCGATTGTTGTGCATCTGAAACATGTTGAATTATATTAGTTCCAATATCTAAACTATTCTTAAAGGTTGGAGGCCATAAATTTAGCGCATTTAACCAGTCTCGTCCGATGACTCTTGGTGAATCATTATTTACTACAAAGATATTTAAGATTTTTATCGTATTGTTATATTTAACTGTCAAGTTAGTCACTATGCCTAATGGTTTGGTCATGCTCTGGTCGAAATTCTTAAACATGATGTTACTGTTACATAATTCAAATGCACTGAGATATTTATTTTTATCTCCGATTGAAATTACTGTGACTTCAGACCCAGTATCTAATTGAAAGTCTAAGTTCTGGCCATTTACCTTTACTGTTAGATAGTGAGGAGGTATCCTACTTACTCCGTTACAGCTGTAAGTTTCATATTCTTCAAACAAGTTTTTTATAGAACTTTCTACTTCTTCAGTTTCTTTGCATACAGATCCTTCTGTGTCCAGTGTGTTTGCTTGACGTAGTTTTTTAGAACACATTCTATATATATGGCCTTGCTGACCACACTCTGAACAAAATTTCTTGAGCAACCGGCAATTTGCTTTGTAGTGATTCTTCTTTCCACAACAAAAACACTGAATTTGCTGACTTTTATTATTATTTTCTCTTTGTTTTGACATTGTCTTTTGTTTACGTTGATTGTAAAACATTTCTGTTACTTCATTTGTACTGTTAGTATGTATTAAGGCAGCTTCAACAGTTCGGGCCACTTCAATGTATTTCTCTAATGATAAATCAACTTCACTTTTCATAAGTTCAAACTTTATAACTTTGGATGACACTCCTTCTATAAATTTTTCCTTAATCTGATCATCACTATCCTTAAATTGACAGTTTCCAGCCAATTTCCTTAATTCTAGCACATAATCCCAGATTTTTTCATTTGGTAACTGGTTTCTTTTGCGGAATTCTAACCTTTCTAAAGCCGTTGATAGTGGTTTGACATATTTTTCTCTGAGTTTTTTGCACAGTTCATCAAACGTCATTTTAATTGGTTTTAATGGTAAACATAGAAAGGTTAGTGTTTCAAAAACATGAGGCGTTAGTTTGGTTATGAGTAAAGGAACTTTCTTATCTGCACTTATGTCGTTAACCGTGATGAAACATTCTAATTGTTGTTCAAATACTTCCCATTTTTCACCATTAAACTGTTTTAATTCTCCACATACAGCCATTTTTTTTATGTTAGTTTCGATTTTTTCCTGTGTAGATTTGTTTTGTGTCGTTTTAAGAAAATCACTTAGTATTTTTCTTAGGCCGTCTATGCTGGTTTTTGTTGAATAGCTTAGTTTGTAATACGTCAGTAATTCTTGCAATTCTTGTTTTGTGCACTTGTAAATATATGTACGTTTTCCAGATTTTATAAAAGAAATCTTTTCTTCGGATTGTTCTAATGTTAAATCTTCTTCTGAACTCGAGAAATCAGATTTCGACATCGAAATATAACAAAAATTCAGTTTGCGAACCCCTTTTATGAAGATGGCGTCGCTTGAACGCGTTGAAATTCCTGTCTTGAGCTTGCAAAAATAGGTTTCCGTGTCCGAGAAACTTTTTCTACTTTGTTACTTACGATTTTTGCACGTTAGGTTAAAATCCTCGTCGCCATTTGTCGTGTCTTCAATAAAACCACTTGAATTAATTAATAAGTTTTTTATTCTTCTCGCTACGACTTTACACTTACAGCATCGTGACATAAAAAGAGGGAGAGGCAGAGCCCTCTGTACCACAACTACAAAGCTTGTAAAGCTGCGTTCAAAACATTGCTATGCATTACGAGTATTTTGAGATACGTTCAAGATCTCACAAATACAAACTCATCGAGCCCAAACACAAGGTAACTACTATGTACCGTCGAGTAGTTCCCTCGACGGATTTTCGACTCCCTCATCAGATCGACTCCAAACCATCTGCTTTAAAATGCTCAAGGGTAAACGTAACTAACGCATCTTTACAATTTTCGAAAGTTATCCTCGATTTCTATAGGATGCCATCATAAGACCCTAGTTTACTTATCATGGTACCACCCTGGGGATATTTCCTTTACAACAAAAAATAATCATCAAAATCGGTTCATAAACGACGAAGTTATCCGCGAACACACATAAAAAAACGTATATACGGTCGAATTGAGAAACCTCCTTTTTTGAAGTCGGTAAAAAAAAACTTAATTACTATTAAGTTTTTGTCCATCCCCGTCGTAGTGTACTCTCTACCTAAGATTGGCAGTGTATGTTAACAAATCCTCGGCTTTGATATATTGATGTAGTTTAAGCTTCCACGGGCTCCCAGACTATAGGAACGAATCGGGAATGCCAATGGAATATTGAGAGGGATTTAACGCGTGGTATAACTCATTCTATTCCACTCCATTCGGTATTCAAATGACGCATGTAACGCCGCTACGTACTACTATAGTATTAGGCACCAGATTGAAAAGAAGGAAGATAAGGTATTTGCGGATAATGCCTTTTCACGTAATTTTCAGTAGTTTTAATTTTTCTTTCTATTTTGGTAATGGAAATAAAAAAAATTGGCAGTCATAGGAACTGCCGATAGAAGTGAAAACTTATAACTCAGAATTTGATAGCTCACTTTGGAAACTACGCGGGTGAATCCGGAGGGCGTGGCCATCTAGAAAAGCGTCAGCATTGGCAATGGCCATGGTCCCATTTCTGATCATTTCCCAAGCGTGCCGCTAGAATTCAATTCACAGCCCATTTCTCAAGTCGATCTTGTTGCAGTCGCAAGGAGACAGTAACCCTAGTAATATAAAAATAAATGAGAAAGTTTGATGTTTTTGTATCCATTACGTCGGAATGACAAAACGAAACGTTTGATATTTGGAATGCGTAGACTACAAAGTCTATATTTAGACAGGACTATAATCTGAAGTAGAGCAAGCACTACATCGTTTACCGAAAAAATGTTTTGAAAAAAAAATCCTTTTCAGAAAATTCACTAATAGCCTATTTATTTAACAAGTGCTTTTAGGTAAAAAAAAAAACCTCATTCTCCTATAATTATGAGGTGTCATTTGATTGGGAATGGAATCTGGATTCCATTTCGGATCTAAATTTTTTCGTTTTCGGGTGTATTTTCAACCCTCTGGAAAAGTTATAAATATTAGTCTTACAGTTCCGAAAGTAAGGTCTTTTTTTTTGTGAATATCCTCCTCTTTATCATTTTTTTTTAAATTGAAAATATCTTAAATAGTTTTTGACATATTGCAAATAACGATACACAATTTTTATTTTCACTAAATTGTTTATAATTGCTATTGCAATTTTAGCGAGTGGGCTTAGAATTTTCTCAAAAAATATCAATCAGAATGCGAAAAAAAGTTTGACCTAAAAAGTACTTGTTGACTAGACTATTATAAATGCTACGCTACACCAAAACTATAACTCATTTAAATTGTACCCTGTATCGTGAACATAATACATGCAGATCTGCATTCGATTCTAATCTAATAATAGTGTAAATTTCTCTGTTTGTGCTCCAACTTCATCACTAGCAGATATCGCGGGAATCTAAATTGGTAAATGATTTTAGTCCACGATAAATGTACGATCTTGAGATAGGTGGCGCATTACTCTACTGGTTGGTAGTTCTGCTAAAAGCTTTTATTGCAATACCAGTTGAATTTATGTAGCTGTAAAACCAATGCGCTTGGTTTTAGATAGACTGCATCTACGTTAATCAGCTGTAGTTAGGTATACCCGGATAGAAAACATATGCACATGCACACAAGCGTTGGAAACATATTCAGAAATGTAAGTGGCTGAGTTTTTTTTAAGTGTACGAGTACACGTAGAAATTTTTCATCACAACTGCCTTCGGGGTGAAAGTAAACATCATGGCATGTTTCAAGAAAGTTTCGACGACTCGCATCATCCGCCAAACTTGCGCTGGGTCCGCGTGGACGGCCATGGCCTTGGGTCTCCTTTTGAGAGAAAGCCCCGAGTTCCAGCACTAGGAACATTTAGTGGGCTGCTTCTGTTAAGATTAATTGACCAATAATTGCCTACAATTTCTCCTGAAGTTAAGGAACGATGCGGTCTACGACGGAGCGCGAGTCGTGGATTCACTCTCGACTTGATGACACCAAAACTGTGTCTAAAAGTGAGAAAAATCCACACAAGCAACTCATGCTACGTCTTAGACATTTTTACCATGAAAGTGGAGTAAAACCTCTTAGTGGGAGTCTTTGGAATAAAAAAAAATGTCAGTCATTCTGCTTCATTATTTTTGGCATCGATTAACATACTGATATAACAATCCACTTCCTACTAATATTGAAATGTGAAAATTTGGACGTTTGGTACTCTTTCAAACAAAAACGAATTAAGGGAACTGAATGAAATTGGGTACATATATAGATAACAGTCTGGAACAACATATAGGCTACTTTTTAAACCGATAAAATAACAGGATCAGGAATTAAGCAGGTGAAACCGCGGGACGCTACCAGTTTCATAAGAAACAATTCTGGTAGGAAATAACGCTGTAGTGGGAAGTATTACGATGCAAATTCAATTAAAAAGCGATTACAAACAAACAAAACAATTTAATGGACGAATTTATGAATCATAAATTATTTTTGTTAGTAAACAAGCCGTAAAAACAATATAGGATTTTGCAAAGCGTCTGTCCTAAGCTTAAAAGCGATAAATATATTGTACCTAGTCCGTTACTCCCTATTGAGGTCAGTTTCCGTTGTAGGCTAATTCATAATTAATTCCTACTAATATGATATTTGCGATAGGAAAAGATCGTGAGGAAATCGGCAGGTTTTCAGAAACTTTGGCAGTCATCTGCCGACCGGCGATGGCCCGTCGGACTAATTAGAATGGTGTGTTTTTGACCTAGTCGTTATTAAAATTGTGAAAATTTGGATCTTTTTTTTCAACGTAGATACGAATCATGCAACACATGCACTGATGGTAAGCGACATGGCCGCTTATACCAATGCAGTATTAATTAATTTGAACAGGCGGAGTCCACATACATCACCACTTACCATTGCACTGCGCTTGTCGCCAAAGGTATAAGGTTATTAATCGCTTTGTTTTATAATTTCTCTGAAAACACTGTCCTTCAAACAGGAAAAACAATATTTAAACTTTACTCATTTTCGGAAAAAGAATAACTAGTAGCAGAGTATCTGGAAAAGGCGTGTTTTCGTATTCTGCTGAAAGCACTACAACTACTAATTGCAAGTTTGTTGCTTAAGTCACGTCACGTCACGTCGTTACGTCATAAACGATAAAAACGCACCGATTTGGGACAGATTTGTGAGTCTGAAATGTACTTTAGCTTTTATCCCAAAAATGCCGAGAATTATGCAAATACCTAATAGTATTTTATATTCTTCGCAGAAGCGATTGAAGTCAAATAATCTTACTAATATTATGTTAAGTTATTTTCAATAAGCTTTTCCGAGCGGTTAGCCGAAGCGACGCGTGGCCAAAATGTTGGCATTTATTTACCCCAATGTATACTACATTGCCCTTCAGCGTGATAATGGCGTCAGCTTAGATGGTTTTATCGTATGAGCTTAGTGTAAGTAATTAGGTGTGTGGTTTTCATTGTAATTCCGTTTGTAGGCCTCGACGCAAGAACTACGGGGTGTTAAACTAATAAGCATGCCCATTTAAAAACAATACGTAATACAATGTGTAATGTAATGAAGTATAATACATACAACCGCACATACTACACAGCTACTTGGCTTCTATACGCTGGCTTTGCGTAGTTTGAAATTTAATAGAACGATCTGTGTTGCTATTAAATGTTTCGAAGTCAGGTGTCAATTGCCTACCCACACTGGGGCAATGTGGTGGATTATGACCTCCACACTCTCGTTGTGAGAGAAGACCCGCCCTTCTACTAGCCTTAGCAGAGAGACGTTCTAGCAACATACGGAACGCTAACAAGCTAGATGGTATATCTTACATTCCATTCCACTTATCTCACTCCCTCACGAGATCAGGGAAGCTGACTCAGTGTCGGTAAGTGACGTCGACAATGTTGCCACGTTCGAGAAACACTTTTCTCGAGTAATTTATAAATTCGTATATTCTAATTTAGTATTAATGACCTGATACAGGGAGTTAAGAGCTACGGCCGACGTCGCCGGTTCGTACGCGGCGCGACCTCTTCCTTATCCGAACCCATCAATTCTCTTCTATACATACGAGTACCTAAAGGTATCGGTTCGCCCGGAGACCGCGACACGAGACCGCGACGCTCACGGGTATGTGTCGCGGTCTCGGCGCAAACTGGCGCCCATACAATTCTATAGAGTCAAATGCCTGTCTCGGTCTCCGGTCGCGGTCTCGTGTTGCGGTCTCGTACCTTAACCGGTTTTTTGGTAAAACGGTTAGGCATGTCACAACGTCGAACGATCGAACATCGGCTTCTCCCATGGCTCGACATCTAGCCCGATCCTCAACTTTACTGCTGCTGCCTTCCGAATATCGTCATTCTATCAACTCCAAAATGTTAATTCTCTTTATTACTCTTTGCTACTCTTTGCTATTTACTCTTTATTATATTTAATTTGAAATAAACAACACATGCCGCAGGGGTCTAAAAAAATCGGAGTAATAATCAGTCGATAACAATCTACCAATATCGACAGATTGAAGTGAGACTTAATCATTAAAAAAAAGATGAAACTCCATTGGTACATTTCGTTTGATGACTTCATCATATTTAAAGTGACTTTCCTATAGAGTAAGATCCCAGGGCCGCTTGACGTCACGTAATTTCTGATGGGAACTCCTAAAATAATGAACTTTTAAATCGTCTGTTAAGTAAAACGGCTGACGGAAAGTGTCTTGGAGGGCCCTTATTTTTAAAGATATTGCCTATAACATACGTAAAAATCAGTTATCAGAAAATACGTGAAGTAATTAATGTATCTTCTGGACCCCATATCTCAAAATTGGCCGTCTAAAGGTACAAGTTCGCCCGGAGACCGCGACAGACACTTGACACTATGGAATTGTATGGACGCCAGCTCGCGCCGAGACCGCGACAGGAGACCGAGACACGTATCGCGAGACATGTGTAGCGGTCTCGGCGCGACTGGCGTCCATACAATTCCATAGAGTCAAGTGCCTGTCGCGATCTCCGGTCGCGGTCTCGCGTCGCGGTCTCGTGTCGCGGTCTCCGGGCAAACTTGTACCTTAAGCGAGCTAGCGGGTAAGCATGTGTTCTTAGTACGTACTAACTCAATCGTGCACATTTCATCCATCAGAAAATACGTGACGTCTGGCGGCTCTGGGATCTTGGACTACTATAATTATATCAACTTGTCTATTACTTCAACTTATAACAGTCGAATTTAGATCTGGTTTATCGTAAAGTATAATTACAAAGTTTAACTTAAGGCAGAATGAGTTCCGCAGTTAAAGTCGTAACTTGAAAGACAAGTTTGAGCTGTGAGCTGTACGGAGATGCCGGGAAACCTAGTGAGGAAATTGTCACGTTAAAATATAATTGCGTCTTTGTTCTCTTGTCTTATCTCGTTGATATCCGCAGGCTTGCTGCGAGAAATCAGCTATTTCTTAGTAGTTTTATGGTAAAGTTACCTAATCAGTTGAAATTATCTACGTTTGAGACATAAAACGAAATCGATATGAAAGTGATACAATTTATGTTTATGGGATACCAACCTTAGTATTAGATAAATATAAACTCTTTATTGCGACACAAACAAATGATTTTAAATGTTATTATTAATTGATTGATCTATGTTTGCAACGTTATCATCTAGACCTGGTTCCAATAAGCTGTTAGTGCTTTCCACAGCTGGGATTCGCTGCTTTTTCTGACAAGGAGAGAGTCGTGGTCATAATTCACCACGCTGGCCACATGCGGTTTTGTGTATGACACAAACTCTCGAAAGATTTCTTTCTTCGGACGCGTCAATTTTCTCACGATGTTTTCCGTCACTGTTAAAGCTAATAGTGATGACAAACTCCTACACCTACTGAGGGAAGAATAGGCCGAGGAGCAGGCGGGATTCAGACTCACAAACAAACCTACGATTGTGAAATCGTCACTGGGCCACTTCATCTTATTACTAATAAAATAAAATAAAAATTCCAAAGTTTCGTTTTACATAATATTACAATTTATAATTTAGGAAAAAATATTTTTTTTTTATTTTGAAAGAAAAGTAGAGGCTGAAGTGCGTGCATACACCGACAGCCAAAAAACGATTACGAATAATTGTGTTGGCTGACAACTGTCTCTTCAGAGTGAATCTTTAGAATGCGGGCGCACACCGACACCCATCGATATAAACAAGTGGATGTTTCCCCCTAAACTTTAGGCGCACGGAATTATGTCACCGTTGGGAAGAGTGAGCCCACTCTTCCCGTTCTAGTCAGTTGCAGGAAGCGGTGAAAACCAGACGTTTTTACGTATCACTATTCGTTAATAACAACCAAAATAAATAGATCCACAGCACACCTCGCTGCTAGGGAATCTAGGGGTCAAGTAGATTGGTGGTATGAATCCACTTACGCTACACACATAGACGCAATTTATTAGCAATTTGGAGGTGCTCAGAGCACATCTTTTGGTTTATATCGATGCCGACATACAAATGCAACAAACTGAAGATGGCGTATGGCAGTACAATTGGCCTCAAATAGCCTCTACTTTCAAGCCAACTTAGGCCAATCGTATAAGAAGCGTTAGTAAACTTCTTAAAAATTCAACAACTATAACTTTTTGCATCCGCACATGTGTCTATACGAGTAAGTTGGTAAACACATCCACTTTTTATTTACCATTCTACCTCTAAGCTTATTGTCTATGTTTACAACGCGACCTTTTACTCCGCCAGTTCTGCTACACAATTTTAAATATCTAAAAACATAGCGTCCCCCACTACGAGTAAAATTGGTCCCACTTTACAAGAGATTATCTTCTAATTCCGGATTAGTAAGTGTCGCCCTATACCCGACCGGCGCGAGAGGCTGATATGCGTGTAATTACGGAGCGCAGGGCGTTTATTTTTAATTACCTGTACAATATATTATTCAGCCCCTTGACAATTTGTTTTGCATACGAGAAAATGAGTTTTACGTTTGTTCAAGAAATTACACGTTTTACACTTCAAATGTTCTATTTTTAACCCCCGACGAAAAAAAGGGGTGTTATAAGTTTGACGTCGATGTCTGTCTGTCTGTCTGTCTGTCTTTGTGTGTGTCTGTCTGTGGCACCGTAGAGCTCAAACGGATGGGCCGATGAGTTTTTTTTATTTGAAAGTTAATATCCGTGCGGGTGTTCTTAGCTATGATTGGTTAATATCGATTCAAAATGGCCGCCTCCACAAAATGGCGGACAAAATATTTCTTCACAACCTACCTCAATATGGGTATCAAATGAAAGGGCTTGACTACCAGAGTACTATACGCTATAACAAATTTCAAATTCAAGATGGCCGCCACCACAAAATGGCGAATTATATATTTTTTTTCACTACTACCGCAATATGGGTATCAAACGAAAGGGCTTGACTAGTAGAATACTTTGCACTATGACAAATTTCAAATACAAGATGGCCGCTACCACAAAATGGCGAATTACATTTCTTTTTTCACAATTTCCTTAATATGGGTATCAAATGAAAGGGCTTGACTAGTAGAAGTGTTGTACAGATAACAAATCTAAGGTAGTCGGGGGTTAATCAACATTTTTAGTTTTGTTCTTGTATCTCTACTGTTTTGTGTAAGGGAAGCTGTCTTGTAGGACCTAAGACCTATAACACAGCTCTTATTAGAGGTGACAGTATCGGGTATGTATGTATGTATGTATTCGGTATGTACCTATGTATGTATGAATTCAATAGTTCTCTCTAGCTCGATTTTCCTTTGGTGTCAGATGTATGCTAATTAGCGTAAGTAAGTTAGGCTCAGTTAGATTTAGGTTCGTTTGGGTTTATGCGCGTCTAGCACTTATCCAATGGTCAGTTATAGGTAGTGGAAGCACATATCAGCTAGCTACAATATGTCAGTTTCAAAACAAATAACTAACATAAATAAATACATTCTCAGTTAAAATACTTTTGTATCCAAAGAAAATGTGGAAATAATGATAATGATCTCCACGAACCCTGTAGACGTGAAATCGATACCTAAGTATTTAGAGGCGCGTATTTATCAATAGAATTTAATTGAGTCAAAACGTTGTTAATTCTAATCTGAGAAATTGGATTCCTCGAGGAGGATCGCAGCTTCCATCTGATTGGATTTGCCGACTTGGATCGTGATTAATGTAATTAAATAGCGAAAGGTTTGACGAACCTGTCTTTAGGTGTTTACGTCATTCATTAAATCTGTCTGCACGCTTTTTTTAGTAGCGGTTTGCCCTGGCTTCGAACGGGTAGACATTTATTCTGTTATTATTGTAAATATGAAAGTTTGTGCTAGATTATAATAGAATGCGTAATGGATTTCGGAACATCCCAAGACAACAGCGACACACGACTTCTCTGACTATGTCGCAACTACCTGGCTTAATCAGCCGTTGAATGAACAGCCTAGCTTGTAATGCTGCAGCTAACGATACGGCTGAATATCACTGGAGTCGGTAGTTAAACGGCGATGTTAATTACACGACTAGGATATTCATTGAACGGCTGATCGAGCTAGCTGCGCTCCACCGGTTTTGGCGTCGTTCGTCGTTAAGTAGGCACACATTAATTATTGTTTCGGAAATAAACATCAGTAATATGTATCAAGGTATATTTACGACATATAAAATAGTTTGGACGTTTGGTGCTAAATCACGTCTCACGTCGTAAAATCTGAATAGTTGGGGTTGAAATTTAGCATACAAACAGTTATATAACATCATATATATCTAATATACTATCACATATCACAGCACCTGGTTGGTATCAGGATTCGAACCGGGACCTGTTGACTCCGAGGGCGAGCATATTCTGTCTGAGCCATTTAGACTTAAAGAACAGTGGCGAAATAAGTTATCGTATTCTAATGACATTATATGAGTTTTTATTGTCTAAAAACGCGCATAAAATGATGTTTTTAAAAAATAAAACCTGGCTAGATCGATTTATCGTCCCCGAAACCCCCTGTGTACATAATTTCATGACAATCGTTCGAGCCGATTCCGAGATTCAGATTCTATAATATATACTTACAAGAATTGCTCGTTTAAAGGTATATGATAAGTATTTTATTGGTAACATTTTGGAGAGTTTGCTGGTGATTTGCATGATCTGATACCACCTACACATACACCACCAAGGGGTCCACAAACAATGCCTCTAGACCGAGACAGACTCTAGACAGTTGCCGTTCTCCTTACTAAACCAGACGTAACTTGCAGAAACTTTGTAATTTGCTTGTGTAATTTTTACAACACTTCGAGTTTTAGTGTTGCAAAAATTAATTTTCAGTTTTTTTATAAAAAAATCATATAGTAGGAGATCCCGCTATACAACGACCTTCACCGAGCTGTTTATTGGATGAAAAGTGTTTCATATGTAATTTAATATGTCAATAAATATGTAGCAAATGGGTTGCCTAAAAAATTTCAGTCCAGAATATGATTAATTAGCAATTAAAAAATATTTTTATAAATATTTCAGTAGAATTGATAAAATTTTAGAAAAAACTGTACATAACTTATTATTTTGGCTTTATTATACACAATGCTTACGAATTTTATTACGAAATTCAAACTTCTATTCAAAATTCTAAGGGTGTGAAAAACGGTATGCATGTTTGTATGAAACATTTTATTCCTTAAACGTATTCGCATAAAATTTCGCACGAATTGAGCATGATCAAAACAATGAATTATGATGTATTACAGTATTTTTCAAAACTCAACCTCCAAAGGGGTGAAATAAGGGATGAAAGTTTGTTTGAAACTTTTTATTATTTGAAAATATTTGCATGAGATTTCGTAAGCACTGAGTAAAGCCAAAATAATAAGTTATATATATGGTTTTTTAACCCCCGACCAAAAAGGGGTGTTATAAGTTTGACGTCGATGTCTGTCTGTGTGTGTGTCTGTATGTGGCACCGTAAAGCTCAAACGGATTGGCCGATTTCGATGCGGTTTTCTTTATTTGAAGGTTAATATCTTGTTTTTCGATGCGGTTTTCTTGATTTGAAGGTTAATATGTTCTTAGCTATGTTTGGTTAATATTGATTCAAGATGGCCACCTCCACAAAATGGCGGACAAAATATTTCTTTACAACCTACCTCAATATGGATATCAAATGAAAGGACATGACTAGTATAATACTATACACTATAAAAAAATCAAATCCAAGATGGCCACCACCACAAAATGGCGAATTATATTATTTTTTCACTACTGCCTCAATATGGACATCAAACGAAAGGGCTTGACTAGTAGAATACATTGCACTATGAGAAATTTCAAATCCAAGATGGCCGCTTCCACAAAATGGCAAAATACATTTCTTTTTTTTACAACTCCTTTCATATTAAGGTACTTAACTAGTAGAATGTTGTACAGATAACAAGTCCGAGGTAGTCGGGTGTTAGTAAAAATTTTGAATTTTGTTCTTGTACTAAAATTCCATCAATTTAAGTGAAATATTTAAAATAATAATTTTTAATTGTTAATTAATCATATTCTGGACTGAAATTTTTTAGGCAACCCATTTGCTATAAATTTGTTGACATATTAAATTACATATAAAACACTTTTCATCCAATAAACAGCTCGGTGAAGGTCGTTGTATAGCGGGATCTTAGACTAATAGCGTAGCATAGGCCACCAAAGATTATGTCACCGTGTCATTTGTCAAGTGCACATATCTCGCCCGCGACAAAAACGCTTATTCAAATATTTTCAGTATCGCAGGGAAATGTTTGTTCCTTTTCAGCTCCATCAGCCTGAACGAATTGAATTGGATGTGACACCAACATATTTACCATTTAACTTGGGGACGTATACTATATGTATAAGTTAGTTTGGGCTGGGTTCTCCATTGTAATGTTATCAATATCACTAGCGGTTAGCCACAGCTTCGCCCGCAGTACTTGTATTGCCTATAGCACTCAAGGATTACGTACATATCCAATGGTGAAAGAATTTTTGAAATCAGTTCAATAGCTCCTGAGATTAACGCGTTCAAACAAATAAACTCTTCACCTTTATAATATTGGTATAAGTAAGTATAAATAAAGGGGAAAGTTTGGATGTTACTTACTCGATCACGTCTGAAAAACTCTGAAATTAACGGGTATGACTGAGATAAGTTCCAAATTTTCAGACCAGACTGCTATTGAATCCCTATATATAGACATAGATATAAATAGTATATAGGAAAATCATTAATAACAGAATGTTAATCGTTTTTGTATGGTATCTTCCTCATTTCCCTAATGAATACCTGAATACCCATTCACAAAAGAACGGCGTTTTCTGAAATAAAAAATGAATTATGTTATGTAATGTAATGAATACAGGGCGTCTGCCTGTCGAACACAATTTCAACTACGACGGTTGTTCTCTAACAATACTAGGTGCATCATAGTTACATTATCGTTTTACTTTATTGTACGGATGCAACTCAAACTGATTGATCCCTGTCCTAGATTAGTTGTGTAGTGAGGGTTGCTGACACGTGTAGCGTGGCGCGCTCGTTCTAGGCACATGTGGTGAGGACACCTGATGATGGTCACGTGATCCGCCCCTACTGAGAAGAATTATTATGAGAATTCGATGTATGTTTTCTTTGATTGTAAATGGCTGGGATTCCATATGAGCTGTGTGGATACGTATCAAAGCTGTGAAACAATGCAAATACTTCACCAGAGACTTGCGAAGAAACTGCGCGGTGCGATCATATTGTGAATAGGCGGTTTCGGAGGTTGTGAAAGAATTTACAGGAGAGAAAGTGCCTCCTGGAGGGATTTCTCACAGTTATGTACACCAGTTAATGTATTTGTCTCATATATCCCTCCAGGATCTCCAGGTTTTACTTTTCGAGAATCATGTAGGAAGAGTATTTCTGTATATCTATTTGCGCATCGTCTCACCACTAGAACTGCACTAAGCGAGGAGGAAAGTAATAGTCTTAGTAGTATAAAATAGTAGTCAATATTTTATACCATACACAGGTCAAAACACAGTTCAGTGTAAAGCTTGCGAAGCAAACACACAGAGCTGATAGTCTGCAGTTAAATAGGTTTAGAGGTATTTCCTGCTAATTTAGTGATGCCACCAAATCCGCGTTGAATCTTCTCGGGTCAGTAAATACCCGATCCGATAGATTCTCATCCTGTTTAATACCTTGTATAAACAAGAACGATTTGGGAAATTGCGTAACACATTACCAGAGAAACAGAATTCTTGAAATGAACACTTCTTTAGCCACCTTGGTAATGTTGTGGGGAAGATGCTATGGGTTCGCGTCATGCTAACGTAGCATATGCGGTTACATTTGTTTTTTTTTCTTTTTCATTAACTAATGTGTAAATTGTATATTTAAGAAATAAAGAACTTTGACTTTGACGAGACTTTGACTATGATGACGTCAAGCATTCTAAGTAGACCCAAGCGTCAGTCATTTTTGGCGTATATTACTATGGTATGGTATATTATGGCTAGCATATTGACTACATAGCCTACTATGTAGTCAATATGCTCACTAAACCACAATAAAAGCCATACACCAAGAGTTGAAGTTGACTACATAGTACGAGTATATAGAACAAATTTGCTTCCCGTAAACACGGGTAATTTTAGCGATGTCTAATGTGATGACGTAAATAGACACATATTTTACGCTCACTTTTTTTTTTGTTGGCTGAAGAACCCTGTGAGATAGATCAAAATAATGTACGACAGTATTGTACACCTTAAAAATGTCTACATAAATTCCGCAAAGCTCCATTTTTTAGAGGTAATACAAAATTACCATTATTTATTTATTTTATGAGAAACAATGTCTTATTTTCGAAGCGCTTTTAAGCAATACAGCGAACTTTTTCAATTGAGTACTTTAAATACATTATGCATCTAATACAGAACACTATGGCCCTTTACGTAAATTAAATGAGAACTTTCTATAATATTACATTGCATTCGTGCGAGGCCGGGGCGTGTTCCTAGTATTAATTTAAGAGTTGTTCTTCTGTAAGTGGCCTCCTCCTCGCGGCACCCCGCGTCCATACAAACGGCTTCATCGACGCGGGCGTGTAACGCGAGTTTTATGGACCTCGATAAAACTTGGAATTAAATTGAAAGTGGCTGCCGGTAATTCCCCCTAATGGCGCGATCATTGAGCGGCTGCGAACTTTCAATTGTATTCTTTATGGAAGGATGAATCACTTTTACACGAGTATTTATAAGGTAATGGACGTGAAATATTGGCTTTTTGATTTAGGTCAGTTGAATCTGAAATGTCCTCTTGATAAAATTTCTGCCATAACACTTTGAGACTGCCATTTAACTTTCTTTGTAAAATGTCACAAAGTTTTTATTACATCACAAGACCAGGTGACGAAGGTTTGTTGTCGATTAAAATAACAATTTGTGAGTTTTTTTAATACCTAATCAATAGTGTTGCTCGTCCATAATCCACAGTTTGGAGTTTCAGTTTGTGATTACGTAGGTAATCTCATCACTTATGATATCAATTGATCAAATCAAATGCTCAGATATGGCAAAGCGGACAGTGGCCACTTTGCCCGGACCGCTTTGCCTTTTCAGGCATTTTGTTTTCAACGTAAATTTCACCCACCATTTCTCTATTTTGAAAAGAAAGCAAAGCTACACGTCCGTTTGCAATGAAACAATTAATTATACAATTGAACCACAAACACTAAAATATTATAAGATTGAGCCATATCAGCAAATATTTACCAGCCATTTTTTTAGTCGCACGGATAAAAATCATACTTGTCACACCATGGCTCTGCGCATGCTGCGAATACGGGAGCGCGGCGACCCGGTGCGGGGCAGGGGATCGTCAATGCGCCCCAAATGGCAAAGTCACGCTAAAATTCAAGATAACCGAGTTATAGACCATGGCCACTTTGCCTCCTATGGCCGCTTTGAGCTGACTTCCCCTACATTTTATGGTTTCGTGTTAAATATCTAGACGTAAAGTTTCATAGTTCTTCAACAATGACGAAGTTTTCCATATAAACTTTCATCCCTTATTTTAACCCTTTCAACCCTTTTTTCGGAACAAAAAGTAGCCTATGTCCTTTCTAGGGATCTATTTTATCTATGTATCAAATTTCATCAAAATCTGTTGGTTGGTTTAGGCGGTAAAGACGGACAGACAGACAGACAGACAGACAGACAGACAGACAGACAGAGTTACTTTCGCATTTATAATATTAGTATGGATTACGTTCAGTTGCATCTTGGTAAAAGGTAAGTGTCATATTTTCCAATGCACATAATAAGACCTGGTACATAAGGCGTTGAGAATAGTAAACAATGATACTTATATAAATATTACATTAGCCAGATAGCTGATATAATATAATAATATAAGCCTTTATTACTGTTATAGTACTAATTTAACAATCAATTTAAATAAAACTTGAAAAAAAAACTTAACTAAAATCTTAAACTTAAAATCTATCGGCATTCTGTTATTCTTCCCTATTAACAGCTTGTCTTTCGACAAAGGCCTCCTCTAAGGCTTTCCACTTGTTCCTATCTTGTGCTGTTCGTATCCATTCTGGACCTGCTGTTTTTTTAATATCGTCTTCCCATCGCTTAGTTTGTCTTCCTCTGTTTCTTGTGCTTTCTCTGGGGTACCATTCTGTTATTATTTTGGTCCATTTTTCTTTCTTTTCTCTCGCCATATGCCCAGTCCAGCGCCACTTCATTTTTCTGCAAATAGATTGGACTTTCCCGAACTTAGTCTTTTCTTTTATTCTTTTTAATTGTACTTTATCGCATCTTCTTATTCCCAATACACTTCTCTCTATCCCATTCTGACAAATATTTAATTTATTTTGCTGTTGTTCGGTTAAGGACCAAGTTTGACACGTATATGTTAGACATGGCAGGATGCACACATCGAAGCTGATATAATAGATAATTGTAAATACACACTACTGATACATAGATATACTCAAATACACAACAAATGTATGCTTTCATGTGACAAATACCTAGTATCAAAAAGTTTGTAAGTATGTTTAGCTAGCAATAAGTAGGTGGGATATTCAGGTAAAGTAGAAACACGTTCATAAGCCAAACCAATTATAGTGTTTTTTACGTGTAGGCATACTTATTAAAATAAAAAAGGGACCAATTAGAAACGTTACAATTGATGGAATCATCAATTGATGGTTTCATGGTTGATGTTCCAAAGACACGAACGAAGAGATTTGACTCTACTGTTGTGATAATAACGTCTAAGCTGTGGAATACGTTGCCTGAGTGGGTTTTCCCCCGATAATTACAAACTTTGTGTTTTCAAATCGAGAGTGAATTGATTTCTTCCAGGTAAACACTCCATCGTAGACCGCATCGTCAGGCGAGACAGCGGTCAAGTGTAATCCTATAAAAGTAAAAAAAGCACATACATAAAGCTATTTATATTGAAAAGATGATTTTGTATTATTAGGGCTTTTTGCAGATTCCGCCTTGGGACATATCGTACTGTAACAGTTATTCTACTGCTAAGCAGAAAATTTGAAAAACATTACTGTGTTCCGGTTTGAAGGGGAACCTTCAACTTTCAGAGTAATTAGGGGTCAAAAATACAAACCATAGGAATGTTTTATACAAATCATCTTACATAATTAATAATTAGCGTGTTAGAATCTCTTATGATTCTGTGCTGTTATGACGTAATTTATGTCAAGATAGCTTTAATTCTGTGAGCTTAGATGTGAATGTGCTGATAATTACTTAAAAGGTAGTAGGATGAATAGAAAGAACCAATTGATGATATTTGGATGTTGTTTATTCTTCACAGTTATATTTCTGATAGACCCGAGAGGGTATATTATATTAAAAGACTCTTAATGCCACTTTCGCAAATCCCTAGACGACAGAGAAAGAACGTGGCCAAGAAAACTCTGCGCCATCACATACAAACATAATCTGTACATAAGTAAACAGCTTAGACAATATTTATAATACTTATCTTTACAATGTGTTTATCGTTCAAGAACAAGAAGAGTAATAGCAAAAGCAATAGGAAACAGCAAGAGATAATTATATACATGAGACCCGAATAGAGCGACACTCACTTTTATACTAGTCGTTATCAACCTTTGAGTCCAAAATAGCCTAATGCCTAAAGACGAAAGTCTTTAACCAGTGCGTGTTGCCAGTGATGTCTTATGGAACTGAGACGTGGTCCTTCACTGTGGGCCTCATAACGAAGCTCAAAGTCACACAGCGAGCTATGGAGAGAGCTATGCTCGGAGTCTCTTTGCGCGACAGAATCCGTTATGAGGATATTCGCGAAAGAACGAAAGTGGCCGACATAGCTCAAAGAGTAAGCAAGCTGAAGTGACAATGGGCAGGCCACATCGCTCGCAGAACTGACAACCGATGGGGAAGAAAGGTTCTCGAGTGGCGACCACGAACCGGAAGGCGCAGTGTTGGACGGCCTCCCACTAGATGGACAGATGACCTCACAAAGGTCGCTGGAAACCGCTGGTTGCAGGTTGCACAGGACCGTTCGTTGTGGAAATCTAGAGGGGAGGCCTATGTTCAGCAGTGGACGTCTTGCGGCTGATGATGATGATGAATGTAACAGTTTTTCGTTGTCTAAAAACGGCGTTTTTTTTTAAATAAGACCTGGCTAGATCGATTTATCGTCCCCGAAACCCCCTGTATACATAATTTCATGAAAATCGTTCGAGCCGTTTCCGAGATTCTATATATATACATATATATATAGAACCCTACTGACTTACTGGCTGACTGCCCTAGTGGCTTAGTTGGTAGTAGCTCTGCCTACGAAGCCGAGGGTCGTGGGTTCGATCCCCACCCAGTGCAAATATTTGTGTGATGAATTCAAATGTTTGCACTGTGTCTGGGTGTTTCTATGTATAATAAGTATGTATTTAAAACTATATAGGTATTATATCAGCTATCTGGCTGCCATCACACAAGCTTTGCTTAGTTTGGGGTCAGATGGTGTTGTGTGTGAATTGTCCACCAATATTTATTTATTTTATATATATATACAAGAATTGCTCGTTTAGAGGTATAATATATTACTTTTATATTATTTACTACTTATATTTAACCGTATTATTAGTAGTTCTATAACACATGATTATACTTAGAAAATACATCAGTTCTTTTCTTTTTACATAATAATGTCATATAATTCTCGATATAATCAATAATAAACCATCAATTCCCTCACTTTTAATGTCACCCTAACCTAAGAAGCGCATTGAAATACTAAGTCCAAATCATTGCTGATTTGGACTTTCATTTTCAAAAGCTTAGTGTACTGTGCTGTTAAGAGCAAACATGTTTCTTACTATTAGGAAAATGTTTAGTTTGTTCTGTCACTCTATATTTTCAAAAGAAAACACGAGTATGTCCAACGTTTTCTATTTTCAAAATGTCTAATCCTAAGAGTTACATGAAAATTGCGGGTTCGTATCGAAAAGAATGCTCTAATAGCAGAACGTCCTAAAATCAAAACGGCATATTAGCATAACATCCTACTAGCACATGACCTAGTAGCAAAACGGCCTAATATTAAAATGACACCATAGTTGAACGGCCTAGTACAATTCAATACAAAATATATAAACAAATATACATTAATGAACTTAAATCTTTGATGCTAGGTTTTGCCATAAAACAAATGTTACCTATTTGCAATCAATAATCATCGAATATAATACTTTTTAAATGAGTCACTTTTTTCAAAAAATCAAATGCAGAAAATTTATTTTCTTGTAGCTTCTGTCTGCATTTCATTTTCAACAAACAAACAATAATTTGCAACAAACTTCGAGTAACGGGTTTTAATTTTATAGCATAACATGAATACTAGAGAATATATTCCTACGAGAATTCTCGCAGTTGTTGTTTTCATAGAAAATGGCGAATGTGAAATAAAAAGCTACTAAGTTATAAATTATTTGTTTTCATCTTGAAGTCCCGTTGCCCGCAGCTGTGTCATAACTGTGACGCATTAAGACATACAGGTAAAACGTGACCCGTTATGAATTCATTCCAAATCGAGTCTGCAACGCACGACTCTAATATTCGATAATCGAGTATAGTTTGTGCCACCATTCACGTCTATCGGACAAATTCTTGAACCACAGATCTCCCAAGAAGAATGTCTAATTTCATAACGGAATTCAACTGAAACGCCACGAGGAAACGGTAAAAAGTACTGGCGAGGTCTCTCTGACGCGGGTTCTGCTGACTCTCTTTTAGCAGAATCGGGACCCGGATCAACTGACGATTGACGAACGAACGAACTGACGATTGCTTCATATATTACGGATGATCCGTTTAGGAAACTTATATCTAATTTTCTTATAATATCTGACTTCAAAAAAAGAGGAGGTTCTCAATTCGTTTTTTTTGTACGTAGGAGTACGTTACTCGATATTGTTGTGAATAAAATTTGGAGTTTTTTTGTCTTGTACAAAGGTGGCTCTATACAAATTTTATCGAAATCGGTTTGGTGTTTTTTAAAAATTGAACAAAAATCTAAAATATTTTTTCGTTTACCTAGATGACTTATTGATGGATTCTTATGAGGTTTGTTCGAGTGTCTGAATATAATTTTAAATTGAAGTCGGTTTATGTTTCTTTTTGGAGAAAGTAATTATTATTTTAATGTTAATACCTAGGGGCATGAGTTGTTCCTGCAATTCAGCTTGAAGATTAATTAAAAAAATAAATAGATAAAAGTTAAGAATCGTCGTTCAAGGGATCTGTATCCTAACTAAAATTATCCTTTTTATTGTTTTCGCTTCATTTTCACTTGATAAGAAAGAGAGAGTAGCAAAACCAACATTTTAGTAAGACGTCGGAAATAGTTTCTTCTTTCAAACAAAAACGCATTCGTTACGCAGTGACAATGTCATAAACAAAAACACAGTTATGTCAGACTTATAATGATCCTCGTTTTATTTCTACTACTTTCTTTACTTGTAAAACTACGTTCCAAATTGCACCGCGTTCCAAAACCAAGATTACAGACGTCTGTCTGTCTTAAAGCTGGACAGCTAAAATTTAATTAGCCAGGACACGTTAGCCAAATGACAGCTCACCGCTGGAGAAAGACTCGAAGAGACAAAAGTGACGTCACGAACTACAATAGCACGGCAAAGACTGGCCACCCAAAGCCGTAGATTGGACCATCTAGATGGAGGGAGGAGGAGTCTTTCCCCAGCAGTTGGGCGAATTGGGCTAGTGGCAATGAAATGAATCACAACTCGCATTGTTATTATTAGACTTTAAGGTCAAGTCAAAATCATTATTCAGATATTTCTATGATTTTGACTTGACCTTGAAATGACTTATGAATAGTCATACTATTCATCCAAGGAGGCGTCATTGAGGCCCAGCTTAAACCATTAGAGATGGAACTAATGTTGATGATGATGAAAGTATCTAGCAAAGTTTAACGTTGGGCTAAAAAAAACTTAGGTTTTTTTCGAAGGTATCGCGCCTTCCGTATGCAGAAACGTGCGGTACGGTGTGTGGCGCAAGTGCCGTGGGATACCCCGGCTCGCCCATATTTCAAAGACCTGGGGATAATGACGCTACCCGGCATTCTCATATACCAGGTGGCGGTATACGCCAGGGTCAACCTCAGCGAGTACGAGGAGTGCGGTGCCCGGCACTCGTACCCCACACGGGCTGGGCACAAGCTGGCAGTGATCCCACACTCCCTTACTAGGTCCTCCAAGTTGACGCATGTCATGGCTCCCGTAGTTTATAACCAGTTGCCCCGCGACGTCACAACGATAGAGAGTCTAAATCTATTTAAAATCAAACTTAAAAAATGGCTTATCGAGCAATCTTTCTACGACTTCAATGAATTTTATAATTTTAGAATATGAGTGCAACGGCACATTTATTGATTTTTCATTTATTGATTTATTATTTTTTATGACATTATTATGGTTATATTTTGACATGTAAAATGATATTTTATGAATAAATAATGATTATGATTATGATTATGATTATCGATCGCAGGTTTCATTGAGCTCAGAGACTGGATAAGCCACTCCGCAGACGAGACTTACCGCAATATCTCACTAAACTTTCTCTCTACGGATAACGAAGCGGAATCTTTTTGCTTAAAATAATGGCCGTATCTAAAGAGGAAGGAGCAACGTGTTGAGCAAGACGTGCACGCCTACCCGCCACAGTGCAAACAAATGAACACGAAGAGCTCTTGCTGACTAGCACAACACTATTCTTGTCACAATTTTTTTCTGGAAACGTTGTCTTTCAAACCAGAACAAGGTACAGTTTGAACATTTCTGATCGTGTTTTCCCCGTAACTTGTATGTTTATGGTAAAAGGCTTTTTTTTTTCTCAACAGACAATATTAAAAACTAACGGACGTCGTGTTCCCGAAATGAAACCAGGTTTACACGAGCCACACATTTTGGAGTAAAATTTAAATCGGTATAAGTAATCGATGTTTGAGACTTCTCGCCTGAGGAACTCAAAGAAATAAGATTTTTTTTAACCAATTAAGATTTGATTTAAACCAGAGTGATGTACTTATATTTATTGTGCCGATTTAATTTAATTGCAATCCCAATTTAATTGATAATATGTGAACCCTGTTATTATTATATTACGTACCTATTCAAATTGTATTTTTTTTTTCATTATTTAATTCAATTATTACTAACAACTGTATTGAAATTAATTTGTTTTTATGTTTTGATAAGTTACTTATTTACGCCTAAAATAAGCTAAGGTCTATTCATTTAAGTTTATTTTCATTACTGTCAACTTTACTCTGTGAGCGCTAACTCTGCATTCCGAGTACAATGTAATATCTGATTGTTATAACCGGGTGCCCAAGATACAGGCCTAGCCTAGTTTGGGACCCACCGGACAAACTGCCGAGCTACAATTGGGTTAAAAATGTATAGAATATGCTTTAATTTAAGGATAACAATAATGTAATTTTGTTTTTGGTAATAAATGACTTATCTTATCTTATCTTATTTTGTTACATTCTTGATTCATGCTCCGCTACTATTAAAAGTAGCGTTATAGCTATAGTCTATAGCCTTCCTCGATAAATGGACTATCCAATAGAAAAATAATCTTTCAATCCGGACCAGTACATCCCGAGATCCTAGCGTTCAAACAAACAAACAAACTCTTCAGCTTTTTAATATTAGTACGAGGGTCAAACTGAAAGTTCTTAGAACTGGCCACTTATAAACAATATAATAAAAAAATAATTCTATAATTTGAAAATAGAACACTTTGCCAATATTACTGAGTATATACTTCATTCATTTGTCATTTGTTTTACGATTTGGCGGCAAATTGAAAATTGTCTGTGTCACGTCAACATGAATTTAACACGAGAAAATTTTCGTGCAATGATTTTTTATGACTTTCGATGTCATTTAAGTCAACAAGAAAGTTATGATAGACTACGATTGGCCTTTCACGATGAAGCCCCATCTCGTGCGACTGTTTACAACTGGTTTAATGAGTTTAAACGTGGTCGCACTAATCTCACTGATGGTTTACGTGAGGGACGGCCTTCTACGGCGACGACTGAAGATAACATCTGTGTTGTGCGGCGTATGATAGAGACTGACAAAAGAGTGACCTATCAGCAGATTCGGACAAGCTTAGGCATCGGTATGAGTCAAGTGCACAAAATCCTACACGAACATTTAGCGGTCAGGAAGCTTTGCGCCCGGTGGATACCTCATAATTTGACTGAGGCTCAAAACTCCATCGTGTGGATTGGTGCCGTAAAATGATTGAAAGATTTAACGGAGGTGACTCAAATGCTGTGTTCGACATACTAACAGGTGACGAAAGCTGGATTTACTGTTATGATCCTGAAACCAAAAGACAATCTGCTCAGTGGGTGTTTCCTTTCGAGGAGTTGCCAACTAAAGTGAAGAGAGATCGAAGTGCGGGGAAAAAATGGTGGCCTCGTTCTTTGGAAGGATAGGTCATTTCGCAACAATTGTGTTAGAGAATCAAAAAACAGTTTCTGCAGAATGGTACACTACCAATTGTTTGCCACTTGTCTTGGAAAAAGTTCCAGAGAAACGACCTCGCAGTAGGATCCTCCTTCACCACGACAACGCCTCATCGCACAACGCCAAGCGAACGATCGACTATTTGGCGACATCAAACGTTGAATTACTGGGTCACCCGCCGTATAGCCCCGACCTCGCGCCTTGTGATTTTTATTTATTTTCAAAAATTAAAGAAAAACTTAAAGGAAAGCGGTTTATGAATGCTGAAGAAGCGGTGGCTGCGTATCGCGATGCCATTGAAGAGACCCCTAAGGACGAGTGGGCAAAGTGCTTTTCCCAGTGGTTCCATCGCATGCAACGGTGTATTGACGTGAATGGACAATATTTTGAAAAGATATAATAAAACTAATAACTGGCTAATGTAATCAGTTTTTGATTTTCTAAGAACTTTCAGTTTGACCCTCGTATAGATTCATGTTCCTTAAATATGAAATTCAAGTCTGTTGGAAGTTTGAAGTGATATCACAAAATTTTTGAAATCGTCGCAAGAGCTACAAATAAATAATTTCATTTCAAAAATAGGATGAAATAAATTTATTTCATTTACCTACATCCTTCTAAATTCAGTTGGCAGCGTATTTAATAACTCCAAGTCGCAAAAACAAGCTTGTAGCGGAAATTGTCACAAGTAGATTTACTTTGTCAACTCTTCAAAGTAGTAAAGTGAAAAAGTAGGTACAAACCTACATACAAAGTTCTCTTTAGGTAAAATCTTAAACGAGCTTAACGAGATCTATCCAGATCTAGAACCCAACTAAAGCCCGATCAATAGCCCGGGTTACACAGAACTGTTATACCTTGATCGGGTCGGCTTTGCACATATGGAATGCTATAAAAAATCAAATGCTTTTAAGTTATATTCCTTTTGGTGCGTTTGTAAAAATGATGAGAGACAAATTGGCGGGCACATCGATAGCCAAAAAATGCTCAAAGAATAAATGACATGATAAAGTAGGCTTACAACTGTTTCTTCAGAGTTCAAAGCCAAATTCGACGGACTGTAGTTGCGTGTTTTTTTGTTTTAACTTCTTGACTAAATGAGTAAGAAAAAACTGTTAAAGAGATATAGACTTAATCTCATTAGACATTAGATTTAATTCAACAGGAAGAGGCGAGCCCGCGGATGTGCTCTCGCCTCGTGAAGGGAAGGGACCTGTGGCAGTTGACCGCACGTAGGTTTCTACTGCCTTAATTTTAGCCCAGAGTAAATTCTTTCTGAATTCCACCTGGCTTTGGGTCGAGCCAGGTGGATTTGTGGGACTCCCTGCAAGACTCGCAGCTTACCCACTAAAACCCCTGGGGTGTTTCAACGGAGTCTATACGTGGTAGCATAACAATTTTTGTACTAATTTAAGTAGGCAAAACGTTTTTACGGCTAATGATAATTTACTATAACAACTAAACGCATAGTTGTTTTCGCATAATTTTGACGTGACAACGTCTTATAAATTGGTTTGCCGGGTGACACTTCAAGAAACTGCGTTACGCTCAGCTCACGTTATGCGCTCACAACGAGAGCGAGTGAGAGGCACGCGTCCCTTCCACTCGGGCATGGTTAGCCCGCCTAAGAGCGAGAGAGACAGACATAAAAAGTGAAAGGCACGCGTCCCTTCCGTAAAATTATTTTACCACTCAATGTCGTTGTCACGTAAAACTTTCGCCCGTATACCGACTTTACAGGCAACCAATTTTTTACTAGCATAACCATATATGGCATAAAGATAACTTAGAATAATGTTAAACACATAACCGTATATAACGTAAAGATAACTAAGCATAAAGTTTAAAGGCACACAATGAGAAAACGGTAAAGGTACGGAAAAAATATGGTGCACTTTTTGAACCCGGATGGGCTCCCGCCAGAAGCTCTCGCATTTTTATATACACTTTAGGGGTAGTACCGACAAGACTAGGTGGCGTCAGGGTTCGGGTTCTATGTAACTTGCACTGTGTCTGGGTGTTTCTATGTATAATAAGTATGTATCTAAAACTATATAAGTATTATATCAGCTATCTGGCTGCCATCACACAAGCTTTGCTTAGTTTGGGGTCAGATGGTGTTGTGTGTGAATTGTCCACCAATATTTATGTAGTAAATTAGGAAAAAGGGTCTTAAATGGCACTTCTCTCACAAAGAGAGAGCCAAGGGCATAATCCACCAAGCACAGTGCGCCGGATGACGCACGACTTTGAAATATTCTTGGAACATGCCGGCTTCCTTACGATGTTTTCTTTCACCGCTATAGTCAGTGGAGCTGACAAACTTGTAAATCTGCTACAAAAAATCTGAGAGGTGCAGGCGGAATTCAAAACTTCGACCTCATGGTTGTAGACGTACATTCTAGCCACTATGGATTCCCAGTAGACCGCCGTGGGTTTGGATCCGAGGAGCAGCCATCAATTATTATACATCCAATACAATACATAACACTTTATTTCACCACAAAACCATACACAAAAACAGTGATTAACTTAAAATTATACATTTTGGGTACAAAAGGCGATCTTATCGCTAATAGCGATCTCTTCCAGATAACCTTTTCGTAACTAGGACAAGATGAAAGTACGGACAGTGGTGTGGTATCCTTGGTACATGTAAACAATTAGTTTCATAAATATCATACTAATATAAGTAATACATAACTAAAATAACACAATACATAAATATCTGAATAAATACTTTAGAATAGACGTACATACATAATTACATTTAATAAAAATACACTAAGCGTAAAGGCCTCCCACTAGATGGACAGATGACCTCACAAAGGTCGCTGGAAACCGCTGGTTGCAGATTGCGCAGGACCGTTCGTTGTGGAAATCTAGGGGGGAGGCCTATGTTCAGCAATGGACGTCTTGCGGCTGATGATGATGAAGCGTAAAGGAAACACGCACAGGTTTACACAACAAGGTTGCTTAAGTAATGCTGCCAAATCTGAGCCTTAAATGAGTCGACGCTCTGAGCGCGCCTGATGGACACCGGAAGTGTATTCTACAGCGCAACAGCACGCACACAGAACGAAGAGCCAAAAAAGGGCTTGAGTGGGATGGAGTACACAAAGGAAGATTTGTAGATGACCTAAGTTTAACAGAATGAGTGTCGCATAGGAAAGTGAAGCGAGAACTTAAGTAGGAGGGCAAAGAGGGGGTAAAAAGAATTTTATGCAAAAGGGAGAGAATGCGAGTATCTCTTCGAAGACGAATTGGGAGCCACTTGAGCTTTGTGCAGAACTGGAATATATGATCATATTTCCGAAGACCGAAAATAAATAAATATTGGTGGATAATTCACACACAACACAATCTGACCCCTAAATAAGCAAAGTAGTCTAGTATGGGGAGAAGAAGAGATTGAGCTAACGCAGCCTTGGTAGCAGTAGGTAAGAAATTACGGAGTCTTCGTAAAGACGCTGCAGAAGCAAACAGTTTCCGCTTTAGCGATCGGATTTGAGGGCCCCAAGTGAGACATCTATCAAATACAATACCTAGGTTCTTAACTTCTGCACTATAAGGCACAGTTGTACCACGGAAAGCAACTTTGGTCATTGTGTTAAAGTCAATCCTCGAAATTAGCCGAGAACTTCCTATGATAATGGCCTGAGTCTTAGAAGGGTTGACAGTAAGACTAAAAGATTTGCACCATTTTTCAATACGGAACAAGTCAGCATTGACTGCCTTCACCGCGTTCAAGCAATCCAACGAAACTTGAGCGTACACTTGGAGATCGTCAGCATAAAGGTGGTAGGATGAAGAGTTGTGAGAAGTTACTGCATTTATGAAGATAGCGAAAAGTAAAGGAGAGAGAACGCCACCTTGAGGAATGCCGGACTGTGTATCGCATCACAAAGAAACAGTATCTTGTATTCGTACACGTTGTCGGCGACCGTACAGATAATTACGAAAATACATACATATATGGAAGAAATCTAACTGAAATAAATAATCTGGTTTGGTTTGATTAGCCTTCCTTACTTCACAGTCTCGATAGAATTTCAGGGTTTACAACATTGTAATACTTGTCCCATTATGACGACAGAAATATAAAGGGCTCCTTTTGACACAGTATAGGTGTTTCGCACAGCCCTAAATTTCAACACCAACATTTTGTATATTAATTTTAAGTTTAACTTTTGTATATTAATTTGCTACAGATTGCCAGTTTCACAACTGAAAGCAATCACTGGCGAAACAACTTCTGAAGCACTTGAAATATTGAATTGCGTTAAACTTGCTGTAATGATAATAATTTATTGAAGTGTTATTCGATCAATTAGTTTAATGAAGCAACAATTATTCGATGTCCTTAGATAAGTAAAATTTGAATTAAACGAAAACGGCGCGCGTGAGCGGTGCAGGGGAAGCGGGAGCAGTGACGTCGGTTTCTGGGAATTTAGTCTAGTGATCTGTGATTTAGTCGCGATGGAGCGTTTCACCGGAGCGGACCGTGCGTTTTGTGTGCGCGAGTTTTATCAAAACAACAATTTGGCAACCGTTGCGAGGCGTAAATTTCGAGAACACAAAGGTTTACACAACTTTGATGACACCCCAGCTCTCCAAACCATTAAGAATTGGGTTGCTAAGTTGTACATAAGCAACGAGTCTTGAGTGGAGACCTAAACTCTAGAGTGGATACTAAAGGAAAGGGTTAGCCTTCACTTTTTTAACCGACTTCACTACATTCGGCTGTATATTTTTATGTTACGTGATAGCTCCGTCAATTGTACAATGTAAATCGATTTTGATAATTAGTTTTCTGTTTTGACATTCGTGAGAAAGATACTAAAGTGAAAGTTAGAATAAAACTTTTAAAACAATTAAGCATTTGATTTTGAGAGAATTGTGAAAAAACACGTATTCCGCCATTTTGTGGTGGCGGCCATCTTGAACCCATTTTCATCAAACGTAACTACACTCCCGTCGTACTAACCTTTAAAACAAATAAAACTTAATAAGCACTTTCCAGTTGTTTCCAGTTAAATTACAGGGCATAGAGATAACACATTTTATATCTCTGGGTGAGGAGAGCTGTGCAGTGCTGGGTAATGTTTTGGACGCTTCATGTTCCAATAGCTGCGTGTTACTGTGTTGTTATGTTCATCAGGCACATGTCGTGCTCGACTCTATATTGTATTAAAAATACTTATTATTAAAAGCGCATATTTTAATTGTATTAAGTAGAATTATTATAAAAACTTTAAATTTACCTATCTATTTTTGTCCTTATTGTACCGACTGTAACAAAAAGAGAGCGAATACAAATCAATTAAAAATCTTTTTATTGCAGGTGTCTTAGATCCATTCATATCGTTTTCTTCAATTACGCCATTCTGTTTTTTTTTTCTATTTTCCTTCAATAGTGACTACATGCAGCGCATTTAAGTATTCATTTTACTCTGAATTGAAAATAAACAGCATTGAACAATGACATTTGGAGATTAGTAAAACACCGTTGTATCTATCTTTTATCTTTGAATTCGTGAACTTGTAATAATATTAGAACGAACAGACACTATTTTTAACCCCCGACCAAAGTTATAAGTTTGACGTCGATGTCTGTCTGTCTGTCTGTGTGTGTGTCTGTCTGTCTGTCTGTCACCGTAGATATGTTTGGTTAATATCGATTCAAAATGGCCGCCTCCACAAAATGGCGGACAAAATATTTCTTCACAACCAACCTATTTGATATGGGTATCAAATGAAAGGGCTTGACTAGTAGAATACTATACACCATAACAAATATCAAATCCAAGATGGCCGCCACCACAAAACGCCAAATTGTATTATTTTTTTCACTACTACCTCAATATAGGTATCAAATGAAAGGGCTTGACTAGTAGACCACTTTGCACTATGACAAATTTAAATCCAAGATGGCCGCTACCACAAAATGGCCGAAATACATTTCTTTTTTCACAACTTCCTTAATATGGGTATCAAACGAAAGGGCTTGACTGGTAGAACGTTATACAGATGATGCGAGATCCGAGGTAGACGGGGGTTAATCAAAATTTTTAATTTTCTTCTTGTATTTGGTTTCCATTGTACAAACCTTGCTCGAAAGTGATGTGTAAAAATGAGAATGAATAACATACTGTAATGTTACATATTGGCTTTAAACAATATGTAAGCGTACATTTCCTCCCTAATCACCACTTATTCATAGGAGACTATGTGGATACCTAGGTACTTACATACTGAATTTTCATACAACTAATATCTGTTCAATCGTGTCCTCACGATAAAGCATATTTTTCTTGTTATAATATTACTATTTTTTATGTGTTTATTTCTATTTAAAACTGTAAAAACTTAGTTTTTCTGAAAATTTTATTTGTTTACTTTATGTCATTATACTTCAAACGTCAATCAGCGATAAGCAACCTCTACCATTTTCATAAGGTTGTATAATTTTTAGGTCTGATTCTTTCTGGCCGCTAATTTTAAAATAAACTGTTCTGTTATTCTAGACTTGAAATACTGAAAGTTTTCTTGTGAAATCTAGGAACTGAGATGGGCAGACAACATTTGGATTCCAAACCAGAAACATCTAGATACCCTGAAAGATACAAAAGTGCTGAATAAATTGAAGCCCAGTTACTGCTGTGGGCTATTAAAATACCCTCGCTGTGTACCGCTGATGAGCTGCTGCAGCCCAGTTGATGCTGTGGGCTACTGATCCTGCTGTGGGCTGCTGATCCTGCTGTGGGCTACTGATCCTGCTGTGGGCTGCTGATCCTGCTGTGGGCTGCTGATCCCTGCTGCGAGCCACTGAACCCTACCGTTCAAGAACTGATCCTGCTGTGGGCTGCTGATCCTGCTGTGGGCTACTGATCCTGCTGTGGGCTGCTGATCCCTGCTGCGAGCCACTGAACCCTACCGTTCAAGAACTGATCCTGCTGTGGGCTGCTGATGCTGCTGCGGGCTGCTGAACCCGCGAGCCATTCCCTGAACCTCTCGAGCCCAGAGGCTTCTGCGGGCCGCTGACCTCTCAAGCCCAGGAGCCGTTGAACCTTACCGTTCAAGAAACCCTCTCAGTTTCTGGTTTTAGTGTTTTCAATGTTACGTCCTTTTCTTAATTTTACTTTACCTTTTTTTTAACATCCCTTTAACTTTTACTACATTTACTTACATTATACTAACATTACATTAACCTCCTATTATTTCACCCTGTTCTCTATATGTTCTTTTTTTTAGTTTTCAATAAATCTCTTGACAATAAATAATAAGTCAGGCGACACCAGTTCTAGATCTAATAAATAATAGATCAGCTGACGAGAGGCGCCTTATCAATAAATCAGTCAGCAAAAACTAAAAAAACGTTTTGTGTAAGTGCAAATACATAAATGTAAGAATGTTTGTTTATTACTTAACTAATTAGAAAAGGACTATTCCCTAAGAAACTTTAATGATTTTTCGGGAGAGAAAGGCCTATGTACTATTACAGAATATATACGAATAGTACTGGTAGGACTCTTTACAAAGTCCGCCTGAAGAAGTATCACACACATACCTATGCCAGTTATTTTGCCGCCAAGCATTAGGTTTTAATGCTGGGTTTTAATAGGGAATATGCATGCATTTTTTTATATTTTTAATTCACTTTTTACATTATTGTAATACAATAAAAAATATAAATACTCTTGTAAAAGTACAAATTGATTTTTAAAATAATGTTTAAAATATCGATATAATTTGTCCAGTTTAAACGCCGCCATCTTTCCCGCGCCTGCATGACGTCACAGGCCACGACCTGTGTTTGTTTACTACAAGTGTTGCAGTTACTTTGTACCAATTTTTGAGTTGTACTAGCTAATCAAACGATGGAGAACACGACTTTTCTCTCTAACACTACTAGCTCAGTACGAATATCGACACCGTTAAAGCAGAAAACATGCCATGTGACGTCACATTTGGTTTCCACAGATAATGATGCGTTTCGCAAACTTGAATTTCCTGCGCCTATTTTGCACTTTTTAAATAATATTTTTTTATAAATAATAACTAACTAAATAATAAAATAATTGTTTTGGCATAATGGCGGGACATTAAGGATTCTACGAAAAAAAATCAAGCCTATTTAAACTACATGCATATTCCCTATTTGGACTTATTATATTTCAATAGATGCGTGTGATTGTGCTGTTATGGGGATGTTGCTTCCCATCAGGTACATATTATGCTCGTCTTGTCACTCTATATTGTAAACAAATATAATATTATACTAGATGTCCGCCCCGGCTTCGCCCGTGGAACATATACATATAGCACTCATCGAGATCCCGCACATATCCAACGGTGAAAAAATTTTAGAAATCGGTTCAGTCATTCCTGAATATTTCGAGCTTTCAAACAAAACACCTCTTCAGCTACCTGCTACGCCACCTGTCGGAAATTGGTCGTACCAACTCAGAGATTAGCAAAGGTTTTATATTCAAGAAGTATGTAATCTGCGATATTCAATGACGCAATCTTGACACATGCTGTCATGTGTCATGTCAAAGCACGAAACGTACGAAAACTCTCAAAAAGAAATATTTTTTCCCGATTTTGTTACATTCTTGATTCATGCTCCGCTTCTGTTAATAGTAGCGTTATTTTCTATAGCCTTATAACCTTCCTCGATAAATGGACTATCTAATAGAAAAATAATATTTCAATTCGGACCAGCACTTTCCGAGATCCTAGCGTTCAAACAAACAAACAAACTCTTCAGCTTTATAATATTAGTATAGATAAGTATATAATACATCTAAATTAGAAATTTCAGCCTGGTCCATATAATATCGTTTTTACGACGTAATGGAAGCAACAACCATCTAAATAATATCCATACTTTCGTATTATAATAATATTAGAAAGATTCACGTGAACTCATAAATAAATCATGGTATTCCTTCTTTCATCTTTCAAACAGATATAAAGATTATGTTAAATTGTATAGACATAAATATTCACTTAATTTATGAAGCGGATTATCTTCGAAAAAGGCTGTTTGTATTTTAATGTAATAATGTCTCTTTCCGTTTCGCGAAATAAACTTTACAGATCAAAGTGGTTTTGGGAAACATTTCAGCGAATCTGATAGCTGATAGGGTCACGTTCCTCTCATCATGAATAACTTTACAAGTAGTATCAAACGCTCGAATATGGTTCGTGCGCACCACGTAGGTATAGGAGTCGTAACGAACCATATTAGTACGTCTGGATGGTATGGTGAATATTATTATTACCGTTTCGCTAGTTTGGTTTGTTAGCGTGTCTCATCGAAAATGGTATGAGGTTCTCCATTCGATTGTATGAACGGCAAACCGCACCGATTTTTGATTCAGTCGTCAATCGACCGACGCGCGAGCAATACTTTGGGTTTACATCACAAGAGTCTGTACAAGAATGAAATATCAGCATTAAAAATAAATTAAAATAAAGATATCATATTCGGAACACTGATGTAGCAGCGATAGTGGTTAAAAGAAATGTGATTTATGGGGTATGGATGAAAGTGGCATTCGCACTCTCGGATACGGTTCGTCGCGAACCATATACGAGCGTATGTTATTATTCTACTAAGTGCTGAAATTTTATTTATAAAAATGCGAACTGTTGTCAAATCGTACTTTGTGTCAAAGTATATGTTTGATGGGAACAACTTATTGTATGCGACTTGAGTAAATGAGTTTTCCATGGTTTACGTGGACGAAGTCGCGATCTAATACTGGTGTAATAAATATAAGCGAGAACATTCTACTAATACAGTCTCGGTTATACTCGGTTTATATTATTCCAGTCTAGCTTCGATCGCTAGAAACCAGGCATTATACAACTTAAGGGTTACAGCTAAAGCTTACGCCTAAACGAATCTAATTGAAATTCAGAAAGCAATTAGATTAAAGTCTGGAATAGCAAAGTTACTACGTTTTTTTTAAATAATGAGTGACGAGACGAGCATGACATGTGTCTGATGGTAAGCAACATGATTGCCACATAACAGCACAGTGACACTCAGTTATTCGAACATGAAGAGTTCAAATCATTACCTAGCACTGCACTGCGCTCATCACCCAGAGATCTAAAATGTTATATTTCTAAGCCCTGTAATTTCTCTGAAAACATTGCCCTTCAAACCGGTACACAGTAATATTTCCACAATACTGCTTGGCGGTAGAATAACTGGCAAAGGTGTGGTACTTCCCCAGGAGGACTCTGCTAGGAGTCCTACCACTATGTGGGTCGAAGCTGCGAGGCGCTGTTAGCATTTTTATATTTAAATTATTTACTAGCCTTAAATTAAAAATACCGCGCGTGTAAATTCCCTGGATCGTAGCAGCGTCTTATTATTCCAACCTTTTAGAATTTAATTATTACCTACATATACATATTTAAGTAATTCTAAAGGTCTATTTTAATAAAAGCTCTAGAAGTTCTTCCCCACGCATCTTTAGTTAATTTGCGGGCAGTGTTTTCAACCCATTTTACGGGAGTGACGATATACGCAAGTCAGCATGCGTATTACTGGGGATTGTTGGAGTACTCATGAGTACGGTTTGTGAGCATGGTAAGCATATGGAATGCGTTCAGGTATGCCTATGTTTTCAGGTATACTTAGAGTATTTTATGTATGTCCTAGGCATATGTATAGTATACACACGATCCGTGTGTTTCGAATGAGTCTCGGCGTTGTAGCAGGGTAACAAAAGTAAAAAGCACGCGGTACTTGGGAATAATTATAGACGAGAAACTGACATTTAAGGAGCATCTTAAAATGACGGCTAAAAGGACTAGAAAACTCATTTACGTTATGACACTCCTTCACGATGTAGCAAATCCTCAACTCCTTAAGACTATATATCGGGCCCTTTGCCAGTCCGTCCTTACCTACTGTATTACAGTAAGAAATATGGTGCACTTAGACAAGGGTCTATTAATGGTCATTTATATTTATGTCATAGATTTGACTCCGCGTGGGCCAGAAGCTCCCGCCAGAAGCTCTGCGGTCAGCCCTGAGTGTCGCTTCTCCATACTCGGCCTATGTTCCACTACGGAGGTCACCGACTAGCTTCGCTCGCCACCTCCCCCCTTCATTGCGCTCGGCCTCGCATGCCTCGCTCCACTCGGACCTCCCTTGAGCTTCTGGCTCCCACATTTTTTATATACACTCTAGAGGTAGTAGCGACAAGACTAGGTGGAGTCGGGGTGCTCCGAGTCGGATCTGGATCCTTCCTAACCTTCCCGGTCCGATGTAGTCTTAGCAAGGTGGATGGTGGTAAAACAGCCCAATAATATTGTTTAGGATTCCGCCGAACACCAGAATCCACAGTCACCTTAGCAATTTAGCAACACACGTACCTTTTTCAACGCCATGTTGTTGTTATGTCAGACTGCGCCATGAGTGTTAAGAATCGGAACTAAAAATTGTCAAAGCGGCGGTTAATCTTTCGCTTTATTACATTACGGCTAGCCGTGTTGAATGACGTATGGCGTCGAATACATTCCGTCTGTTTTTTAATCGGCCGCATTCATTCTGGCTAATCGTCAAACCGCCGCTTTCCAAACCGGCCCCGTTTTTCAAAACGGCTAGCCGTAATGCGAATTATACAATTCGGCTACGACATATACATATATGAAGCCATGGTTATATAATAAACTGGACAAATTGTGTGGTATCCACGGTCTCACGTATTATGAGCTGAAATCAAAAGTTACAAAGCAACTTCTCCAATGGTCTTTTGCGGATACGGAAAGCTTCTTGAAGGGAATTTGGTGAGCCACGGAATTAGACACCACTCATACCCATACACATACATACACCACATACACGCCCTCACACACACATAATTACATGTCGCGTAAATCCGCTGCACACTGTCCAAAATGTAATCTATAAAACACTGTCAGACTAGACACTTTTCCACGATATTCTAGGCTAAGCAACTTTTTAAGTCTCTATCACCCATTAACTGAACAGTGCACCGTTCTACCGAGTCAACAGCTTCGAGCTGGTACTTCGCCGATCCATCCCATAGGTGGCTGCAGTGTTCCACACACGAACGAACTTGAACCTGATATAGAGGAAGTAATCTTTTCCAGTTAATTTAGCTTTTGAATCCAGGTAGCCACCGTAATGTTGTCTGCCAAATATGCATATTTAAAGCCTCCCAGAAAAGACAGTGAACATCCGTGCTAGTTTAACCTATGCTCGATTTAACTTTGCTCAATTTGACAGGTATTGCTCGCGTAAGCCTTGAGTATGCATTCAGTCCGGTGATAAGCGACATCTTTAATGAAATGGGCCAGTATAAACACACAACGCATTAAGGAAGACAATGGCGGCCCGTGCCGTGGCTTCCTCCCATTACGGACATGGGGCTATTTCCGAGGGTCCCTCACGTCCCGTATATTTAGCATACTTACTTACCATACTCGTATTACAGAATAATGTACGTATTACAACAATGCTACTGATATTTTACTTAACTTTATATAATAATATAAGTGAAAGTTTCAGTATTTGTTGGTCAACCACGTTGGAACGCCTGAATGGATCGTATTTATATTAATTATTATTTATTTATTAGAGTATGAGATACCTAGGAGTAATAATTGACGAGAATCTTTCGTTTAAACACCACATAAACGACATATCATCACGGGTGCGTAAATTAATTCATATAATGAAAAACCTGAGAGATTGTGCTCCTTAAGGACATTTACATCACGCTATGTCAGTCAGTCATTCAATACTGCATTTCGATTTGGGGATGGGCTGGAAAGACGTATTTTATAACGGTCGAGAGAGCACAACGAGCTCTAATTAAAGTATTGCTAAGGAAGCCTTTTCGTTTTTCCACCGACTTAATCTACTCCGAATTCAACGTGCTAAGAGTTCGACAGTTGTTTGTTTTCAACGCTGTCATGAGGACTCACTCTTGCTTGAGATCTCGCGAAGACTACTTAACGTTATTGGCTAAGCGCTCTACCAGGGCTTACTTGTTGCCACTGCCTCACGCCAAGTCATCCCTTGCTAGGCGTGCGCCGTCGTACTCGCTTGTCTGCACCTACAACAACGTGTCAAGGCGGTTGCGAGACTGCAAACACTTGCCGAAATTCGAACTTAAAAAGAAACTAAACGCCTGGTTACAGGGTCTTACGTATGATGACACTGAGGAACTCATAGGTTGTTTATATAGTGAATAGTTCATATATAATGGATAGCTTAATAGTTTGTCAGACACGGTTAGATAATCATTCATGTCTCAGTTTGTACTTGTAGTTTTGTTTTATTTAAGAAAAAAAAAATGTTTTCTATTTAGACGTTTGTTTCACATTATAATAACTGCCTAAAAGTGTTCTTTTTAATCATAAATAATTTATAGTCTAACTGTAACGAATTTATTGTTCGAAATTTCGCACTCGAGCTCCAAGATACAAGTCTTGCACTTAGTTTGGAGCTCACTGCTAATCAACAAATGTATATTGTTTAGTCAATTCTGATTTTAATTCTGTTAAAGTGTGTACCATGTTTCTGGAAATAAATTATTCTTATTCTTAACTGATTCACTCTCGATTTCCAGACACAAAGAATTGTAACTATTGGGAATAGCCCACTCAGGCAACGCATTCTACAGCCTAGACGATCTTTTCACAAGAGTAGAGTCAAAGTCAAGAGATCTCCTCGTTCGTGTTTTCCTTCCCATAGAAAAAAATGGCAGGGCGGTTTTAGATCATGCAGATCGGTCGCACACACTCCGAAATAGTGTAACCGATAAAAAAACCAAAAGATAGCAATTTTTCTGCGATGTTCAGGATCGATGTTCGATGTTCTTTTTTCACACTAGTGTCATTGCATATGTGTTCGGATTTGGTGTGATTTACTTATTATTTACCTACAAGCATTGTCACATTTGAACATTTGTGTAGGTCATAGGTCATAGAACAATACTGTACTCATCTCAGCTCAACTTTGGCTCGTACATCGAGTCCAAGACTATACTAGCTGCCAAAAACTAGGTGTCCTCTCAAACGTGCGAAAGTACTTCAAATCTGAACAGTTACTTTTGCTATACAAAGCACAGATTCGCTCTTGTATGGAGAAGGTACAGTCCGCGAGGTATAAGTTGAGCTTTGCATTAGTGTGAGTGATCACCAAAAGTACAGTCAGACAACAAACTCTTAAATATAAGTCGGAGAAGTATTCTAGTATTAAAATAAAATAAAACTAAATTGATAAAATAAAGTCCAGCTGTGTATTTGACTGATGAGTACATATTATTGTGTGATTATTACTAAAAATTCAATTTGAAAGACAAAATAACTACACATCTTCTACACCAGACATTGCACCATAGTCACTTTCTTTATCACTCTCGTTATCATTTTCACTCTCGTAAAAAAAAAACAATTTGGAACGGGCAGAGACTTTAATAAAAAACAAAATTACAATGAGAACTATATTGCCATTCAGCGTAGTAATACCGCCAGGATGCAGGACCCGCTTCTGCTGGTAGTGGATTTGATCATTTGTTTATTTATATGCATACAGATGTATTAAGTGCAAAATTCCACTTTACTATGCATGGTTGGGAAGTGGGATATTCTCCCGATCTCTGTTTTTCTTGAAAATTCCAATCTGAGTCTTTTAAGGTGAATAGGATTTTTATTGTCAAACGTGCTCTGTTAGACCACACCGTCGCGCATATTAGGCGAGCTTTTGAATAGTGGATAATGTATCTTTGGCGAGAGAAACGATCTTCTTAGCATTCCATGGATTCCCCGTGCGGGTGCATCGTGTGGCAGAGAGAGAAACCCCGAGTAGATCCCGAGACTTGTGACTCGTGCGTAGGTTTAAGGGACCCCTTTTCGATGTACATCAACTCTCACTTTCACTACTCGCGTCTCTCTCCCTGTCCAGCCATATTAGCGTAGATTTTTACGCTAATATACTACTTTTAATACCGAAAAAAAGAGTTTTTTTCTGATTCTACGCCTACAAACTCAGGGGCAGTAATAAAAAATAAAAGTATATTTTTCATGAGAAGGCAAACGAAATGCTCTTCAAATATTACTGGGTAAAGTTCCTCTTTCTTGCTAGCGGTTGTGTCTGAGCCGAGTCCAAATTATAAGTAGGTACAGTTAGTTACTTTGTCTTTGTACAAATTACTTGCCCAAACTTCTTCGTTATTAAATAACTTTCGCGTAGGATTTCGCTGTCCGTGAGGTCGAGCGCCGGAAACTCACCTTTATGGCTTGTTGCGTTATGAGTGATAAGTTCACTTTGTCATTAGGCGGCCACGAAACGATCATAGAGGCGTTTGTAGGGTGCAAAAAATTACAAATGATTTCTATTGAGTCAAAAGAAGTCATTAATATCTTATTATCTTTTAGAAACTGGATAAGCTTATGTTTACATAATACGTGAAACATCTTTATTTTTTTTGCTTAATTTTGTTCGATCGTTGTTTGATCATTTCTATGACAAATTCAGTGATTGTTCAAAAAATTTCATTTGTCATTGAATTTGTGATCTAAACCAGGGGTTCCCAAACTTATTTTGTCTGCTGCAGAGACAGAAAGAGTCAGAGACTGAAATGCGGTCGTGGTGGGAGTTCTGAACCTGGAGGAAACGACTTAGAAAGTAGAAAAATCTGACCTAAGAGCACTAGAGTTAGATTGAAAATGTTTCCAGCGTTCTCCTGTTTCCCTTTTCTTGTCTTAATCCAAGTTATACATGAAAAAGAACCCAAATGACAAATAAATATTAGTGTGATGAATTCAATTGTACTGTGTCTGGGTGTTTCTATGTATCTTAAGTACCTATGTATTTACAACTATATAATAAGTATTTACATCAGCCATTTGGCCGCCATAGTACAAGCTTTGCTTAGTTTGGGGTCAATTGGTGTTGTGTGTGAGTTGTCCACCAATTTTTTTAATATTGATATTTATTTATTTATATAGGTAACGGACGCTGGAGTCTGTGGAGTTGCTAAATTAAAAAAATAACCTAAAAGTACTACTTAGTTATACTTAACCGCCTGTGTAGAGCATAGCTGAAACTATTCGGCTTAATATACTCGAAGAAACTATGTTTCTTGTTTGAAAAGCTGATGCTATGGGACAGCGAACGAAACAATGGTGCGATAGGATTAGATACCAAAATACATTGTAATTTTCAGTTGTTTCATCGAAGGACAGAATATACAGCGAAATAGACATTTGCGGCGTGTCGTTCATAATACAGCGGCAAATATCTCGATGTAAGTCAAGGAAGTTAAAAACAAACTGGAACTTGTACTTGTTTTGATCCGATAATCAATTATGTGAATTGAGGTCTTTGTCTCTCGAAATTATTAAGATGACAAAACCTCGTCGAGACAAATTCGTAAATCTCATTCCTAGAATTCACTGTGCTGTTATGTGGCAGGCATGTTTCTTACCATCAGGCACATGTCCTGTTCGTCTCGACACTCCTTATTTTAAAAAAATACCGGCGATGAAAACGTGCTTGTGTTTTTCCAAACTATAATCTGTGTTCCAAATTTCAACATGACCAGAGGTGTTCTTAGGTGATTGAGCAATAAATTTCTAAAAATCTATAATAATAAGAATATTGACGTCAAAATTAATTTTTAACAATGTCTGTGCCACAGTATTTTGAGTAAACAATTTATTATACGAAGTTTTGAATTCATGAAACTGAAATTTTTGTAAAATTGTGTTATCAAGTATTTGCAACAGTGTCGCCGTACCTATCTACTATGGGTGTAATTGTAAAACGTACCAGTTTGCTAGAAAGGTCCTTGTAGTAAGTAATTATAGTAGTACCCAAAGAGATTTGCAGAGCTCTCGCGAAGCGTGAAGGTGTCCCGAGTTCCGTGATGTACACAACTATGTAAGTAACTAGGGATGTTACACAATCATTTACCCGGCTAGATCTATTTACGGCGCAAAACTTATATTTGTGCCATTTTGTACCGGAATGTGGCCTTCAAGTGTTCTGTGTATTCCTCTGTTAAATACTAGCTGTGTCCTGTGGTAGCACCCACCATTTTTACGACAATTTATTTTTGATAAACATAATTCAAGGATAAAATTTTATAAACTCAGAATGTCTTATTTAACAAAACATAAAAAAAATATTCGCTTTAAGTTGAAAAAATGAAGGAATTTTCATACAAACCGTCATGATATATTTCAACCGTTTAAACTCTT
Organism: Ectropis grisescens; assembly: GCA_017562165.1. Lineage (NCBI taxonomy): Eukaryota > Metazoa > Arthropoda > Insecta > Lepidoptera > Geometridae > Ectropis > Ectropis grisescens. Next base: position 23,940,901 of record CM029780.1, on the reverse strand, counting down.
TTTTTGCATCAAAAAGTATCCCAGATCTCTTCTCAGGTTTTATACTATATTTAAACATTAATGAAAGCATATTACACAAATATACAGAAGTACTTTCTCATCTATAAAAATAGCAGCTCCTCGTGGGTTTATCCGTGTTGCTCCCGATTCTATTATTTCCCAAGATAAAAAGTAGCCAAGAGAACAATAAAGGAGACAAGGAGATATTAAGGAAGGTTGCGACCCCCCTCTTCAACTGCGCTTAGTTGGACAGCTTACAAATACTCAATACTCAATCGTTTATAGCTTCATTATGTTACAGATAGAATGAATTAGGTATACAGATAGAATTTAGTACAAAATTAAGTCGCAACACAATATACCCAATCGGGCATTGCAATTCAATTATCGTTTTGGAGCGAAGTGTTATCACAGTCAACTACCAAGTTTTCATCCTCGAAAGTTCTCAGGTCATCAGTTAAAAACTCGGATATACTATAATAGGTTTTGGACAGCAGCAGATTTCTCAAAGTCCTAATAAATCTACGCTCATCTTCAATTTCCTTTAATTTGATGAGAGATATTATATATTTTTATAGCCATCGCATGCGCATACTATGTAATGTAAGTTTTGATGTCGGTGTGTTCAAATTATATTTATAGAATGTCCTAATAGGGTAGCGCCGGTTGTCTGCTACTTTGTCAAACAAAATTGGATATTTCTTAACAAATTTGCAATTTTCCAATTGTATAAAGTGATGTCAGAGTTAAAATTTTGTAGTAGTCAATAAAATAAGGTCTGTGAAAATATGATTTACTTATGTCAGGGAGTTTAATATTGGCTAGGATACGCACACATTTCTTTTGTAAGGTGAAGAGGTCAGCGGCATCTACACTCCCACCCCAAAGTAAAATCCCGTAGGTCAACCTGGAAAAAGCGTACGCGTAGTAAGCCGATAAGGCTGTATCCAGGTCGGTGCTTCGACGTTGCTCTCTTAGGGCGTAAATAAAGCTGGATAATTTCGATTTTAGTTTCTTTGTGTGAGCCTTCCAGTTAGTGTGTGTGTCAATATCTATGCCGAATAATGTGGCTGCGTCAACGAATTGTAGGTTGTTTTAATTATAAATGAAATTGATGTCAAGCGGGATTTTTTGTGGAGGTCTAAATTGCATTATTTTTGTCTAAGTAAAGTTTAAATCAAGTGATCAGTCATCCAGTCAGTGGTTTGGTCAAATAGTTCACGTAGTTTGTCATTTAAATTTAAATTATTAATACACGACGTCACAATGGAAATGTCGTCCGCGAACATTATGCAGGCGCTGTCAATTATTTTCGGAAGGTCATTAATATAAATCAAGAACATTATGCATCCAATGACACTGCCTTGAGGAATTTAACTATTAACTTGTATTGGAGCCGATCTAGCCACATCTATGATTCCTGTTGAGATATTGAAATTTTCAATTTCTACGCACTGTTCCCGGCCGCTTAGATATGAAATTATTATAATTAGATATGAGAAATGCCATAGTGCTGAATCTTATTACTTTATACCCGTCTATCATCCTAAATAGGTCTTCTGGTGTATCATATGACGCATAAATTTTGTTCACGGGCCTGTAGACCCTGTAGTCTATAAGAACACTCCTGATACCATGACTCATTCATCTATACTAATATTATAAACCTGAAGAGTTTGTTTGTTTGTTTGAACGCTAGGATCTCGGGAAGCGCTGGTCCGAATTCAAAGATACTTTGTCTATTGTATAGTCCATTTATCGAGGAAGGCTATAGGCTATAGAAAATAACGCTACTATTAATAGAAGCGGAGCATGAATCAAGAATGTAACAAAATCGGGAAAAATATTCCTTTTTGAGAGTTTTCGTACGTTTCGTGCTTTGACATGACACATGACAACATGTGTCTAAGATTGCGTCATTGAATATCACAGATACCTCTTGAATATAAAACCTTTTTGCTAATCTCTGAGTTGGTACGACCAATTTCCGACAGGTGGCGTAGCAGGTAGCTGAAGAGGTGTTTTGTTTGAAAGCGAAATTCTCAGGAATAACTAAACCGATTTCTAAAGGTTTTTCACCGTTGGATATGTGCGGGATCTCGATGAGTGCTATATATGTTCCACGGGCGAAGCCGGGGCGGACATTTTGTCTATTATACAAGAACTAATCAAAATCAATTCATTCTATTCTATTATATTATATTGATTCTGTTGTATTCCTTCGGGTGGCACGATGCCACAGATACACACACAGACATGTCTAACTTATACCTCATCGTTTTTGGGTCAGGGGTTAAAAATAGACACCTAGTGTCAAATTTAAAAACTGAACAGAGTAATGAATGAAATAGTATAATAAATTAAAAGAAACAAAGTACCATACAGATCCTAAAAATCACATAAATGCTGAAGTTTCGGGAGTTTAAATATTTTTTGCGGCAAAAATTAAAGGGTCTGTCTGAGATTTAGAAAGTAAATTTGCAGTTAAGTGTAGAATAGCACTAATGGTATTTTTTACTCCGAAAAAATTGAGATTAAGGCCAGGTAGTTCTGTCAAATTAGGCATTTAACGCTGTCTTGTTCTAGCGACCGTCACCGACCCCGGAATCGGTGCCACAGTGCAGAAATAACATTAAAATATTGGACTATGTAATTTAAACTAATTTTTCGTTGAAGATTTGTTTATATTAGTGATAACAATTTTGTGAATTGTGAAGTGATAAGAGTTTTTTTGATATATAAACGAAGAAATATTAAATTTATCTATACTCGTAGATATACAAAACTCAAACTTTTGTTTTTCGTCACACTATAAGTTGAGAACGGCTTTTCCAATTTCATGCATCTTTTTAAAATGTTTCCTAACAATTCACAAGTTCGTCAAAAATTTTAAAAAATGTGCTGAAACGCAATGAAAGGCCAGTAAAAATAGAAGGTGTTTTGGTCAACTTTGCACTAAATTTCTAATCCAATTTTTTTCTATGAGGTAAAGATCACTTACTGAGCATAAAATTACAAAATGCTCACAGATCCAGGTAGAGCTTCAAACGCCAATTAAAAAAAACTGTTTTAGCCGATATTTTGGAAACTACATATTTTGACAATAATTGTAGAAAATAAAATTTTGCATCTTTTGTTGCTAGTAAACTTTTTTTGTAAAACTTACCGTTTACGATTTATAACCCATTTAATGATACGATTGCGATGATGCCGATAATAGTGGATGAAAATGATGTGGTCTACGATGGAACTTGTTTCTCTAATAGAAACAAGCACAGTGTACCTCGTAACCCCAAGGTTCGAACCTTCGACAAAAACCCACTCTGGCAATGTGTTTCACAGCTTAGTTGTTCTTATTACAAAAGTGGAGACCAAACTCTTCTTTCAACTCTTCAATCATGATGATGAACGGTGCTGTATATTCGAGCAATATGATAGAATACCTTTAATTTAAAAACCCCGACTACAAAAAAATCTACACGTAAAAAAATATTACCTACTATCTAAGGACACTTTAGCGAGTCAGACTAGTCTTAGAATATCTTAGTTACCAAAATCCATCCAGCCGTTTGGAAGATATGTGGAAATAAAAGTTTTACAAACATAAAAGATACGCGCGAAAAACATAACCCTTCTTCCATTCCGGTAAAAAGGAACATGTTTATATTACTGGGAACAGAATTCACATCTTATTATTTTTACATTGTTATCATCAAATTTGACATAATAAATCGTAATCGGTTTTTTCGAGCTGGTGCTTGAAGCTCCACCTGGATTTGTTATTATTTTGTGATTTTATGCTCAGGAAATGATTATATAAATCTTATATAAAAAATACGAATCGAAAACTTAGTGCAGAGCTAAATTCTACGAGTAATTTTACTGCCTAAAAGGCTTCTTATCAAATTTGGTCGAGTGTCTAAATTTCTATGAACAATATTAACATTTTCATACAAAAAAAAGAAAAAACAATAAATTTTGGTGGTGTCACAAACTTGGAAAAGAAATAAAAATTAAAAAATTTAACAAAACCATACGTGTATCTATGGAAAGGTGTTCAAAATTGTATTGAAGTTCCTAACATTTTTTTTCTAAACTGAATAGTTTGCGCGAAAGTCTCTCCCAAAGTGGTAAAATCTGTATGCGAGGACTTTTCTTCCAAGTCCTAAGTATTTAACTACCAAAGAATTTACCTAATTAGCATAAATGATACCTAACTTGCATTTATATTAGGGGATTTACGCAGGGGTTTCTCCCCTCTCATTATTTCCTTATCCCGATCTCTGATTTGACGGACGAATATTTTACCGATACTTATCTATTTTCCATTGCATCCGCATTAAATTTTTTACTGATGTGTTATCGACGTCAGTTTTTTGAGACTCCCCTTTTGGTCTACAACATAAAGTAAATAGCGTACTAATTAGTATCAGCGTCTATTTGCAATTCCAATGAAAACGGTATCAAAAATCAAGATCATAGCGTGCTTCACTAGTAATACCTACTGATATTGTTATACTGTGGCACTATGATCGTAATATTTAAAATTTATCGGTTGTCAAAATTGCAAAATCAAGCACAGGCCCGTCGTCCGTGAGCGCCGAAACGCGACTGATCAGGCCTGCCGATCGGCGCGCTATATATATGGTAAATATTAAAACATAGTGAATAACAAATACTTTTTATCAAGTCAAACTCTGCGAATGCATTTATAACTTTTTAGTGGCTTTCGTTGAGTACAAAAATTTAGTAAAAAAATTCATTAGTTTAGTCATAAACTTGAAATAACTTTTTGAAAAGGGGTAACTTTGGGATTTTTTTCTATCAAGTAAAATTCATTAAATCGTGTTATTGACTGCGAATCGCACTAGATAAAATCCTTAACTAATACATATATTTTTTTCAGAGTTTAATACACTATTTTAAAGGTCTTAAAGTTGTTTTAAAAATTCAAAATTACGGCCCACACGCCCTTAAGGGCTGTTTTTCTTATCCTGCGCGGACTAATCTTTAGCCAACTAAACAGGACCTGAGAAAGGGTTAGTACATGACTTCGGAGGGTTTTGGAAATAGCAAACCTTTTTAGAGATCGTAATTTTTACGATCTCATATTATTTTTAATATTATTTTCATGTCTGTAACACAGATTGGATCAGGCGAGTAAACACAAAAACCTATTGTAGATAGGTATTATTAGATCACGTTTACACGAGCCAGTTTACCTGCTCCGTCGCACTACAATCAGTTCCCACGTTCCCAGTATTTCAGCAGTCAAACAGAAAATCTAATTTGCGCTACTTTGTTGAAGGAAAAAAAGTCGCAGGCCTTTCCTTCCGCACAAATTATTGTCTGGTCCGTTTCTAGTTAATGGGAGCTGATTTGGAAGAATCCATCACGGTTTTCGACAAGTTAAATAGGTTTTTAATGTTGGTGGAAGTTGAGTTTGTGCAGTTCCTTAACGATGATTGGTCGGCGCGTCCCGCTGGGAGACGGGATTCATCCGAGCTGCGGATTGAGGAACGAAGCCTTGGAGCGAGTGACTCGGTTACAGATCACGCGCGTTCTGCTGAAATTTGATGCGATTGATAAGGTTATATATTAATAATCTTTATTGATTTCATTACATTTTCACATTCTAATACAACCAGCAACTTGCTACGTCCCGCTATTGGTAGATATTTAGAATTATATCCGTATTATATCAGCTAAATCTATTCAGTACAGAACATAAAATATGTGTGGCAACATTTTAATATTTGGTAGAAGCTACACACACATATGGCAAGACAGATTGCCGTGCTTTCTTCTAAAAAAGTTGTGAGAAGTTGTGTTAAAAAAAGTGTTATTGTAAACTTTTTTTACATTTTATTTGAATATTCAATAAATATTCTTAAATACATTCTTGCATGATTTCATTTCACACAAAATGACTTCCGTAGGTACACAAATTCTAACGTTACTAGCGGAAACCACAAACTCTATTATCATTTCTATTTTACTTGAAGGAAATTCATTTACGCATACCCTTTGTTGCGAGAGACGGACTTGGTGTCTTACGACTGAACATCCACGACGTTCTACCTTAGACGCTAACGGCAGAAACGCGGGATCGCTCCTGTAATCTTCCGCGAACCTGCCGCGGTTTAATCGTCTACTGGCCCTTCTATAAGACTCACTCCTGTCACCGGTGTACCGGAACCCAAGTTAACCCATCTTTACTACGGTAGTCATTTAGCTGATATAACGCGGTTTATATTCTAAATACATCCCTAGATATGATGAGAATGATAGATGAAACACAGCAAACTCAAGACGCAGCAGACATATCCATTTTTATCACCCAAACTGTTGTACCTACTTTATTGGAATCGAACTCAAAAGCTTTTTTTTTATTAAATTTAGCAACTCCACAGACTCCGGGGTCCGTGACCTTTGTCATTTGTTTTCTTTTTTACATGAATCTTGGATTAGGAAGAAAAGGAAATAGGGGGGAGTAGGGAACATTTTCATTCTAATTCTAGGCCTATTTTATTTTCTAAACTGCCTCCTCCCGGCTCAGCGCCTCCACCACGACTGCATTTCTGTCTTTGATTAAAAAAAAGACTCAGAAGCTAAAACCATAGATACACTGACTGATAACTGAGCCACGAAATTAATTAATTCAACGAGTCACAATTCCATTCTATTTAAATCATGTTCCAGTTGATTTGATATTTAAAATTAAAAAGTTGGGCAGGAGATGCGTATTTCACAAGGAAATGACGCCATTAGAGGGCCCGTGGGTGAGGAACGTCAATTTAAGGGGTTGAGGAATTTTAGGGACGCCATAAAACTGTAGTCATATAAATATCGTCCACCGAAATTTCCGTGATATTACACTGAAGAGGTTAATATGTAATTTATGATATTAGTAGAACACCGCGGTTTTAACCTGCGTAATTTGGGAATGTCAGGTTTCCTACTTTTACTTTGAACTTTATTTTATCCTAGAGTTCGTTGTCAGATAGCTTGCACTATCGTAACTTGATTTTCATCTAAAATAGGTTTGCTTTTGACCGCCACTTCGCCTGACGGCAAGGATCGGGGCGGTCCGTGGTGGAGCGCGTTAACCTAGAAGAAACCGATTCACTTAAAACTTGACCCAGATTGCATGCACTAGGGAATACCTACTCAGGCAACGCTTTCCTGGAACAGGGAGTCAAACCTCTTTGTTCGAGTCTTTGGAACACCAGCCATGCAATGATGCCACTTTCTGAAGTGACCGGCAGTCTGATAAAAAAAGGCTAAGTGGCATTAGATCGTGTAGATTAGCTGAAGGCTTTACAAAATGGATCATAAACATAAAAAAATCCTTTAACATACGATTTTGCAGCGATGCGATGCGACTTCGAAGTCTATTTGAACTAGGATTTCGTTACCTATAAGCCTTTTAACACGTCTCTCAATCAAACCCGCAGCGTCCATCTGGTATTGAGCCGACCCATCTCAAAGGTGCGAAGAGCACTCCACACAAGAGTGAATCTGTGTTTGAGATTAATGTGAAAAGGTGAAAAAAAGCAAAGAAAAACTTTGCACTGCAACTGACTTTGCACTTTTGAGAGAGTAGCCGGTTTTTTAGCAGCTAATTTATTCGTAGACCCAAAGCTGAGCGTAAACATTACGAGTATATTTGACAGCCAAAACTTTAATTACCAAATCGAGATGGTCAGATATCGCGACAAACACGAAGCAGGAGTAAGTTGGATTAAACTCCTTTTTAGGAAGAACAGACACGCATGCTTCTTACCTCGTTACGTCACTAAAAATGGTGAAGAAAAACATCGCGCAGAAACGGTGTTTTGATAATTGTTTGAGGCCATGTGGCATCCGCTACCCCGCACTGGGCCAGAGCGGTGGATCTCTTTGCTCTCTTTACGAGAGAATGCCTAGAGTCCCAGCATTTATTTATTTATTGAATAATAGGCGAGCAGCTTTAGCTGATGTGCCTATATCTCAGTGTTGAAATAACAAATTATAGGTAATTGTCTGTTAAAATGATTTTGTCTTTTACTATCCATTTGTCAAGTTTGTTCTTAAAAGAGTTTAACGACTTTGCCGAAATAACATCCTCAGGCAACCTGTTCCAGTTGTAAACCACTCTGTTGCTGAGGATGTGATGTGCAGTGTTCGTCAGTGATGGCGCGTGGGACAACTGGGACTTATGACGCCGACTATCTCTCTTATGCTCCTTTAATCTGTACAGGTTCCTAATGTGAGGGAGATTATAAAATCCATTCAGTATTTTAAATGTTTCGATCAAGTCTCCCCGCAACCGTCTCTCTTCCAATGTAGTGAGGCGCAGGGCTTTTAACCTGTCTGTGTAAGATTTACGGCGAAGGGCATATGGCAATTTTGTCGCTTTTCTTTGCACACTTAGTGCACACTTAGTTTCTTTGCACATTTAGTGGGTTAATTATACTTATGCGTTTGTATCGGGCTTTTCGTGTCCAATTTTCACCATGAAAAAAAGACAGTGGAAAAAAACTCTTTATTTACTTAAAATCTATACTAATACTAGAAATTATGTAGAACAATTTGTATGGAAAAATATAATTGTTGTTTTTTACTATCTTCTTCCCAACTTCCATATTTTCTCACTGTTTAAATCTTCCGTGAGCGTTTCAAAACCAAAATCAGCCAAATCGGCCTAGCCGTTGTCGAGTTTTAGCTAGACCCACGAACAGCAATTAATTTATATATATATACTTGATGCCCACCCCGGCTTCGCCCGTGGTACATTATATAGCACTAATCGGGGTCCCGTACATATACAACATGAAAGAATTTTTGAAATCGGTTCCGTCATTCCTGGAATGTCGCTTTCAAACAAAAAACCTCTTCAGCTACCTACTACGCCACCTATCGGAAATTGGTCGTACCAACTCAGATTTAGAAACAAATTTCAAGGTTCAATGCACAGATTACTGAAACAAAACGTTTCAGTAATCTGTGGTTCAATGACGCAATCTTAGAGACATATGCTATCATGTCAAAGCACGCTACGAAAACTCTCAAAAAGGAATATTTTTTCCCGTTTTTGTTACATTCTTGATTCATGCTCCGCTTTTATTGATTGTAGCGTTATGTTATATAGCCCTTAGCCTTCCTCGATAAATGGACTATCCAATAGAAATAGAACCTTTCAATTCGGACCAGCTTTTCCCGAGATCCTAGCGCTCAAACAAACAAACTCTTCAGCTTTGTATAGATATAGATTATAGAGCTGAACAGGTTTTTTGTTTGAACGCGCTAATCTCAGGAGCTCAGCTCAGGACCGATTTCAAAAATTCTTTTACCAATGGATATGTACGTAATCCCTGAGTGACAAAAGTCATATTGTACCACGGGCGAAGCCGAAGCGGATCACTAGTTATATATATGTAGTTAACATATCAGCTACCAGGATTTCATAGTTTCATACTATACGAGGTTTGCTTACTTTGGGGCTAGATGGTGTTATGTGAAACAGTGTTGACCAATATTAATATGATTCTGGCTATCAATTGAACTTAGAAGGATACTTATTGAGTCGAATAACTTTGAGTCGTCGATTCTGTAAAAGTTTACTCGCCATTAGTCTCCACTTCTGCTGTATCTTTGCCCTGAGATCGTTGAGTTTTATTAGGCCTGTCAATATACGATTTTACGTGTTTCCAAAATAAATTGACCTCTAATTGTTAAAGAGTTGCAAGGAAATGTAGATCAAGTAATAACAGTCAAACGAGAGCACAGACTAAGTAGGAGGATATTCTGTCGAGACTTTGCTTTCAAGGAATTCACGAGCTGATACACGTGAGTGTGGGTGGGAGTAACATGAAAGATTTAGTGATAGAATAAGTAAACTGTATTTATTTTGGTATCTATTGTGTGTTCAACAAGGATAAGGACTTCATATTAATATATATTATATCAGAAATGTATCTCACGAATGAAATATTGTCTTCTATTTTTAGTTTGAAAACGATTTTATCAGATTGTTCTTTATTTTTGTAGCTGTAGGAATCTTTGCAGAGTCCGCCTGCGAAGATACTACCCACGCCTTTACCAGTAATTCTATCGCCAATCAATAATGTGAAATCATCACTGTGTTTCGATTTGAAGGGCAATGTTTCCAATGAAATTATAGGCCATAGAGACATGACATCTTATATCTCTGGGTGACGAGCGAAGTGCAGTGCTAGCTGATGATTTGGAATGAATTAAATCTTCATGCATAGCTGCGTGTCAATGTGCTGTTATGAGCTGGCGTGTTGCTTCTCATCACGCACATGTATCGGTCATCTCTTTGCTCTATACTTTAAAAAAAGTGGTCAAGTGCGAGTCGGACTCGCCCATGAAGGCTTCCGTAGCAGCAAGTAACTTAATGTAATAGTAGATTATTAACCAAGGGCTGTATGTACATCAATTGCATACGAGGTTTTTGGCGCCTGAGCGAAGCGAAGGCGCTAATTAACCCGAGTACGCAAATGATGCTTACGCCCGAGATAAATACTCTACTTTACATATCGATTGTGAGGTTAGTAAACAACAAGACAGCAGGTTTCAATGAACATTTATTAAGAAGAAAAAAATGTGTATTTAATTAAAATTAATAGTAAAATTATTACAATTTGTAAGAGATATGGTCACGTTCTTTTTAGGAATATTTATAGTTTGAATATGAGTTTGTGATGATAAGACTTGAGTTTGAGTGACTTGAAGTTCTTGCATCGTAAATGGCGGCAGTTGACTGGTACTATTTTCTTCATTAACAAATGGCTCAGATGATGTGCTTTGACGTGGTGATTTCAAGTTAATATTTTCTGATATTTTAGAAGTAATTTTGCTTTTGTTTGCCATCGAATCTTCGATATAACCTTCGGCCACTTTGCTGGACTTCCAGCCGCCGTGCCTTTTTAACAGAGTGAGGTTGGCTCCCGAATCAGCCAATAGAGTCGCTGATGTTCTGCGAAAGCAATGCCCGGTGTATAACTCTACGATACTCAGTTTTAAATATGTGGCTATTTGCTTTGGCATGCCTGTAAATTTGTTTTTTCCTATTACTTGTCTGTGGCATTTTCCTTTACTGTAATTAAGAAAAAAACGATTTGTATCCACGTTTTCAGGCCGAAGAACTTGATATTTTTCAACATAATTTGCAAATTCTTCATGCACAACAAATGACCGGTCAATTTTAGTTTTCGTGTTAGGCAGTTTTATGAGTAGTAATTTGTTATGTTTTTCTACATTTTCTATTGTCAAGTTTGTCAATTCCACGGTTTTGCAGGCTCCCGATATCCCAAAAATTAGAACAACCTGTAAAAAAGACATAAGTTGTATTAAAGGCACCAAATTCGCATAGTATTTTTGTGAAATATTTTGGTAACTTGTTAAAAAGGGCAAGTAAATACGTAGGTACCTTTATTGCTAAATAAATTTCATCCGAAGCTTCATTTAAGAATTTCTGTACTTCTTCTGCAGTAAATACCTTCGATTTCTTGCTTTTAAAGCCGTCAGACTGCCTTTTCAAGAAAGCAGTAAGTTTAGAAAAATCTTTCAAATTCACGTCATGTTTTGTCATCATTGTAGATTTTAGCATGGAATAAAAGCACCATAAACAGGAAGGTTGTAGCCTCATAATAAGATAATACATCAAAATATGATATAAAAACACTTTCAGAATGAGATTTTACTTTTTTTTCTGACCGCCATTTCATAAATTCGTCGTATGCCTTTACATATCTTTCTTTCGAGTTCGGCGGTAATATATTTTCGACAACTGGTTTTGCCCTTTCTTTAATAAAATCGGGCGTTAGATCTATGTCTTCGTCACTAGACATGTTTAAGGGTAGGATTTCATGGAGCGGTTTCAAACCGCGCCCGCGCGCGGGCGCGAACCGCGACGGGCGACGATTTTTTTTCAAAACTCACGAGACCGCTCATTGTAGCGGTTCGCGCCCGCGCGCGGGCGCGGTTGGAAACCCGCAAGGTTCGCGGGTGAAAACCGCGTGGACGTGCGGTTGGAAGTCAGTAGAATAGCGTAGGGAGGGCGGTAGGGGCGGCCCGCACGGGGCGGCACTTTTTAGGGGGTGGCAAATTTTAGATTAAATAATAATATATTTAAAGTCAGGTTTTTCTGCCAAGGTAGGCATTTACGCTGCCTCGCGCGCTCTGATGCCCCGCTTTGTGCGGAATCGGTGCCACAATGCAGAAATAACACTAAAATATTGAATAAATTGAACTAAGTACTAGTTTAAACTTATTTTTTGTTCAAGATTTGTTTATAATTGTGATAAGAGTTTTGTTTTTTTATAAACCAGAAAATATTTATCTACACTCGTAGGTAAACTAAAATTAACCTTTTCTTTTTTGACGCTTTGAGACCAGCATTACCAATTCCATTCATTATTTAAAATGTTGCCTTATACTTCATAGATTTTTCCAAAAAAAGAAAATTGTGCAGAAACTTAATTAACGATACGGTTGCGTTAATGCCGATGATGGTGGATGAATATGATATGGTCTACGGCGGCGCTTACTTCTCTAACAGAAACAAATTCACTCTCGACTCGAAAATCCCAAGGTTTGAACCATCACGAAAAACTCACTCTGGCAATGCGTTTCACAGCCTAAGTAGTCCTTCTTATTACAAAAGTGGAGATAAAACTCTCTGTTAGATTCTTTAATCAATTATGAACGATGTTATTTTTTTCGAGCAACGAGCAATACGATAGAAAAACTTTAATTTAAAAAACCCGACTGCAAAAAATCAACACATAAAAAACATTATGTACTATGTGATGATACTTTGGCGATTGACACTAATTTAACAATATCTTAGTTATAAAAATCCATCCAGGCGTTTGGAAGAAACGTGGGAATAAAGAAATTTACAAACATACCAGATACACTCGAAAACCATAATTCTTCTTTCAGTCGGGTAAAATGGCAATAAAGGAAATAAATAATATTTTTTTATCGCAGCCGCAAATTAAGAAAAGTTTGTATTATCTGTAATCTGTATATGTATTTTATTCCACAAATTGTTTTAATTTCTTATTCTATGACGATTTTTTTTTGACTCCGACGATATTGACCAAGAACTTGTCAGAGTGAATTTCTACTCGTAGAGTCTTGCGGGAGGAGGCCACGAAATGTTTTGCGATAAGGCGTAAGAGCAAGATTAAAGTCGAAGCGTTCGAAACAGACTCTGGAAATGATGGAAGAAGAAGAATCTATTTAAGCTGTGTGGCAAATTGTATAGAAAACCAATGAGTACAATCAGCCCCTTGACATAGCGTTTGTGGCCTATGAGAAAGCATGACGGATAACTCGGTGAAAGTCTGGTTGGTCATGGAATCCCTACAGCGCTGCCAAATTGACTGCCGAGAAGCCGAGATATATCGAGGTAATGAGATATTTGTATATCGCCGCAACTATGACTGTTCAAGTTCGAAACTCGCTAGATTAGACTGGACGTGACATGTATAATAACGGCAACAGGCGTATCTCACCAAACGATATCGTCGTAATGGCCGAAATGCTGGGGCATCTACAAGAGATACTGATGGGCCTTGTTTACGCCTCCCAGCGCATCGGTCTCCAAATGAACCTATATAAAACCATGTACCAGTTGAAAAGCATGCTGTGAAACGAGCAATGGTTGGTGTTTTTCTGAGTGATCGTATACGAAACGAAGTCATCCGTCAGTGGACCAAAGTTATTGACATAGCTAAACGTATTAAAACAAGCGGAAGTTGACTGTGTCCTCGAAGTCAACCATAAGTTTAGCATGTTTCAGTAAAACTTGACATAACTGATGCGTTGGTAATGCAAAAAGTCACTAAAATAAACACAGGTTTTTACCTTAACCTTAAATCATACAAAAATGTTCCGCCAGGCATTAAAAACTCACTAGTTCTAGTGACAAAGTCAAATTCATTTAGCCATTTTACATTATTTATTAAAACTAGTTCCTGTTATTTTCATGTGATGAAAAGTAGCCCATATGTAATCTATTATCTAATCTGCAATAAACTTATATTTTATTGCAGATAATAGATTACAAGCAAGCAAATACTTGATGTATTCGAGAGGTAGAAAAACCCTATCCTATTTTACAGAATAGCCTACAAACACTAAAAAGTACAAAAGTTAAAATAAAAAACATAAAAGTTACGTTTAAAATAACCGACTTCAAAACCACAAAAAGGCATTCAAAAGCGAAAAGTAAATTACTAAGGGCAGCACTATTTTTGTTTCTCCCGCCCCTCAACCGACTGCCAGAACATTGACTTATATAAGTAAGGACCAGACCAACCGTACGAAAAAAAAAAACCACCACATTGGCCCTAAAAACATTTTTAGGGCCAGTGTGACTCAGTTCACAGCGTTCAGTACGCGGAAGTGAACGAGTATTTGGTGGGCATTAAAATGCATAATTGTGTGCTAAAAGGCTGCAAAAACTACGACACAAAGAAAGATGGGATATGGTATCATCAGTAAGTATTTAATCTTAATTTTCTTTTGTTGCTGTTAGATTAATAGGCATACATTTTTAAAGTGATATTATTTTTCTACGGATTTCCACAAAATAGCCGCCACTGAACGCGTGAAGTGGACGAAGTAGCCTTGTGCAAACGTGATTTTTGTTGTTGTTTTATTGATATCGAATTTAGTGCAAGTGATTTTGAATTTTGGGATTTAATAATATAACAAAACGTAATCCGTCTTATTCCAAAACACGGACTAATTATAGTACTGGAATTAAGCCAGGTTTAAACCAAGTCTAGGTCTAAGCTTTATTACAAAACGAAGTTTTTCTTTAAGCCACGTACTATCTATGATCCTAAAGATTAACTATCGAACCCCTAGTTTAACTATCGACTTACTTCGCATCTGTTATTTTAAGGTTAGGACAACACTTGTTTCTTCCATATTTAACAATTTGAACTCTCGCAATCACACACTAATCACACATTAATGTTTAATGTTAATTTTATGATAGTTTGCATTAATAGAATATCGAAAATCACATTATTATAATTTAATATTACGTAGTAAATTTGTTATAAATGATTTTAAATCCTATATTTTTAATCTGTTGTCACGTGACTGGCTACACCAATATGAATTATTACGTCACTAGTCGCAAAACAAACTGTCAAAACTGATTAAACTGTTTACATTTCTGCTTTTTTTAATATAGTTTGCGATCCTAGCGACAACGATTTTGATTGTTTGTATTCAAGTAATGATAAGAAAACACATAACCTGAACATACAGTCATGAATCGCGAACAGTATTTTGCGACTAGTGACGTCATGTCAGTTGTTAGTGTTTCAAAATGAGTCTAATATTGTATATTTACTCATCGAAAATACTAATATTTTGAAATTAAATGTATTTTTTTACGGTAAACAAGGGTCAATCTTCAAAATAAAAGCAGTTCCAAAAAATGTTAATATTGTTGTATAACGTTGGGCTATCTCAGGCTTAACCTTGGACTAAGTAGTCATTGGATAGTCTTGAGTTTTGTAATAGGAACACATTTTAAACCTGGTCCTAAGTTTAATACCGTATCAAACCTGGATTAGTTAGTCCTGGTTTAAACCTGTACTACGAGTATCTTAGTTTTTTGGAATAAGACTGAATAGGATTAATCTACACTTAGGTTTGAGTACATTACAAAAAGAAAATATTCGTAAATACTTTCGAATTTTTGTGTTTGCATTGAATAGGATTCGAAACTAATGAACCGATTTGAAAAAAAAATGAATGATACTCGTACATTAATAAAAATACTTTTTACTATGTTTATTATTGTATTTAAATATTTGAGAAACTATTTTGAATACCTATACATATTATGTAGTTCTTTTAGAGTTTTCACAGAAAGTTGAAAGACATTTAACAGCTACATGACGCTTTTTGTCTGTTGGTATAGTAAACATTTTATTCACATATATTATTCCAATTGCAAGTAAAAAAAAATGTATGAAATTACGTTTTTTTTTGTACAATGCTATGCCGTCTTTTGTCGTCAACGCGGCACTAACGTAATTCGTATGATTTACAGATCTCGCTGTTTTAGCTTGTATTAAGAAGTTTTCTAAAAAATGTATAGTAGGGCGCATCCTTCCTTTTGAAATCATTGGCTGCAGACGGCTACCGCACCGCTGCTCGCGCAACCGCGCGGTCGCTACGCGGACGCCGCGCGGCACCCGCGTAGCGACCGCGCGGTTGCGCGCGCAGCGGCGCGGTCGCCACGCGGGCGCCGCGCGGCACCCGCGTGGTAGCGCGGGCGTAAACCGCCTCGTGAGTTTTGAATTCAATTTTTACATACAAATCTGCATCCTACAGAAGACGCGGGCCCGCGCCCGCGCGCGGGCGCGGTTTGAAACCGCTCCATGAAATCCTACCCTTAAACTTTTGAAAAGAACTCAAACAAGAAAATTAATTATTTTCGCGATGCTTTCGCGCCTACTAGTAGACTGCCTTTTTTTTTCACGCACGCAAGCGCGTCAAATCTTGCTGGCCAGTTTGATTTTTAAATCGATTCCATCTAACATACGATGAGGAAACAAATAGTTCCATATTTAAAATAAAATCTTTATAAAATAAACTGTCTAGATTCCGATTCGAGTAATTAATCGATACCGAGAAAAAAAATAACTTTTTAAAAATATTCTTCGTGCAGTATGAGTATGACAGTTCTTTTTTCAAATTCCAAAACCTATGCTGTATTGATAGGTACACCCCGGCATTCAGGGGTGTAAGGGTGTACTTACAGAGCAAGATATATATAAAAGTTTTTGTAGTTAGTTGTTACTTTAAACAGTGTTTTAACAATAGTGAATTTATGACGTTTTAAAAGAAAACTACTTACTAGATCTCATTCAAACCTGAAAGTTTACATGGTAATGTACATCATTCTTTTTTTTTTGTATTGTCATTATCTTATTTTAAAAGTTACAGAGGGGCGACACACATTTTACCACTTTGGAAGAGTTTACATTACCATGTAAACTTTCAACGAAAATAAATTGGTTTGAATGAGATCTAGTAAGTAGTTTTATTTTAAAACGTCATAAATTCACTATTGACTTTCACTAATATATAAAACACTGATTAAAATAACAACGAACTACAAGAACTTTTATATTATGTTACTTGCTGCTCCGGAAGCCTTCATAGGCGAGTCCGACTCGCACTTGACCACTTTTATTTTAAAGCTTGTTATCTCATTTCCAACTTTCGATTGGGTGAACCGATTTCGATAATTATTATTTTTCTGTTCGAAAGGTTTTCTATTCGTTTTTGAATAAAAATACACAAAGTCCCGGAAAAAATGATTCCATTTCAATTTTATCAAAATCAGTGCTTAAGGGCTTTTGTAATATCAAAACAGATTGATGATATAAATTGTTCGTCCATTGTTTCGTTTATTAAACGTTTTATTTAGCTTATTCCGTTTGTTTTTGTCTTGGATCGAGTTTAGTAATTGAAATTTCATTTTCTTACTGACAACCTGATCTGAAATTTGGTATACATCTTTGGTTCTGATGACAACACAAATACGTATACTAAAATTTATTGTAAATTCAAGATGGCCGCCGCTACAGAATGACGGATAACCAATTTTTTTCAGTTCCATCAATATGGGTACTAACCAAATAAAAAGGCTTGACATTAGAAACTTTACAATAATGAGGCACTAAATGAATTAAATAAAATGAGAAATAAAAACTAAAAACTTGAAAATAAACCAGTAAAAATGATTTAAAAGTTAAACGGTTTCATTGTAAACAATCATGGTAATTTTGCAGATAAATGTGCTAAAAGCTTGAACAATAATTTTGACTAAAATAAAATCGTGGGACTCTACAAACGAACATTCTAATAGACGATATTTGAAGTGCCTTACGATTTCAAGTCAAAAATTTTTTTTTTGTTATATTACATTTATCTGTAAAATTACCATTACTGTTTACAATTAACTTAAAACGTTTTTAACTCCTTTTATTCAGGACGACGCGACGTCTGAAATATTTTCTTTCAAACGAAAAAATAATCACCGATGAACAATAAGCGGAGCTATTTAGCTGAAAAGACACAACCGAAGAACCTCGTCTTTTTTGAAGTCGGTTAAAATCTATACTAATATTATAAAGCTGAAGAGTTTGTTTGTTTGAACGCTTGTTTGAACGCTAGGATCTCGGGAAGTACTGGTCCGAATTGAAAGATTATTTTTCTATTGGATGGTCCATTTACCGAGGAAGGCTTTAGGCTATAGAAAATAACTCTACTATTAATTGAAGCAGAGCATGAAACAAGAATGTAACAAAATCGGGAAAAAAATATTCCCCTTTTGAGAGTTTTCGTACGTTTCGTGCTTTGACATGACACATGACAACATGTGTCAAAGATTGCGTCATTGAATTTTAGTAATCTGTGCATTGAATAATAATATAAACGGACTTACTCGGTGGTGGTTATAACCTCTACTCGTGTTCGTTGTTCTTTGTATCTTATTTGTGTTTTCTGTGTATATATTATATGGTGAGTGATATATCCTATCGTAGTGAGTAGTTGACAGGGCTAATGGAGTTCATATCCCCAGCCCGGGTGCCCCCGGACCCTGATCCGCCTGATAATATGGATACGATTGAGCTACCTTCCACTCGAAATGCAACTAAAAGGCATAGAGAGCCAGTCATCCCAGTCGGTTCATCTGTTAAAAAATTTGTAACTAGTCAGGAGTCGGCATCGGCTTCCATTCAATCAGTGTACCAGCACCCTTCCCTTACTATATTGGGAATTAGGCAGTACGAGGACACAGACACTGGTCCGTTTATTGTTCATGTGTCACGAGTGGAGACAGACGCAACCGCAGGCACAGTTATGCGCCCTATTAAATTTGGTCAATTTGTATCTTCCAATAATATCCAAAACGTCTGCCGCGACGGAATAAAAAAAGTCGGCCGTAATAAAGTTTCTATACAATTTAAGAATGCCTCGGCCGCTAACCATTTCGTAGAAAATCCTATTTTGAAAACAAACTATTATGATGCGGTGATTCCAACTTTTAACGTAACACGCATGGGAATAGTTAGGGGAGTCCCTGTGGACTGGTCTATGGACGAATTTGTTGGCTCTCTTCAAATCCCTGGAAATTCTTATGTATTAAAAGCTAGGAGACTTAACAGAAAAAACAAAACCGAAAATGTTATCAACTGGGTTCCAACTCAAACAGTGGTCCTCTCCTTCAGAGGCCAACATCTGCCAAATAAAATTTACTCCTTTTATTCATCATTGGAAGTGGAAGCCTACCAGTTTCCGACTATCCAATGTATGAACTGCTTAAGGTTTGGACACATAAAGACACAATGCCGCTCCCAATCTCGGTGTTACCGTTGTACCCAGCCCCACAGTGGTGACAGCTGTGAAGTTCAGGAGTCGCAGGCTACATGCCTGTACTGTCTTGCACCTCACTTCTCCACTAGTAGGTTATGTCCTGAACAAGAACGTCAACGCAACATTAAATCACTGATGGCTCAGAAAGGAATATCCTACCAAGAAGCTGGTGGTCAAATGCCTAAAATTACAAAAACATATAGTCAAATTACAAAAGATACCACAGTTAGTCATGATCCACGATCCAAACTCGCAGCTTCCTCTCCCTCTTCCCACCCGAAACCTACTACATCATTAAAAAAAAACATTATCCACAAGCCCAGACCAAACCTACCACTTGGAAAGTCATTTGATAGAGCAGCCCACCAATCCATCATTGCTCAGGGTCCTTCATCCCTCCCTAGAGGATATGCCCTTCAAACATCCCAGAATTCCCAGCTCGCTTCCCCTCCATCAGACTCTCACCAATTACTTCTCCAACTTCTTACCATTATCATAAACCTGATTTCCCAATCCCCGACTCCCTACCGCCCAACGTTGCCCAAACTATATCCCACCTCTCTTCACTAGTAGACCACCATGGACTCATGCCCCATGATCCAGTGGAACAGCAGGAGTCTTCGTAGGAAGGGTCCTGACCTATGCTACCTCATCAGAAAGTACAGCCCTGTCCTGGTTGCTGTTTCGGAGACATGGTTTGTTCAGGGACCCGATACCGGATTCCAGGCTTTTCATGTCTCCGCAATGATCGCCAGGATGGTTCAGCTGGTTGTGCCCTGTTAATAAAACTATCTCTACCTTTTTCCCAAATCCCTCTTCCTTTCCACAGCCCAGAAATAAATTCTGTCGCTGTTCGTGCCTTCAATATTTCCTTTATATCTATCTATATTCCCCATCCTGCTGCCCACCTTATCCCAGACATTCTCCTAATCATTTCTTCCGTCCCACAACCTAAAGTGATAATGGGAGACTTTAATGCCCACCACACGTCGTGGGGCTCATACCATTGTGACACCTTTGGTCGCTTACTTCTTGAGGCTATTGATGAGGCAAACCTATGCTTAGCAAATGATGGCTCCCCTACTCGCAGAGTCCTTCCTTCACAAAATCCTAATTCTGCAGTGGACCTAACCCTATGTTCTCCTGGCCTTCTTCCCTCCTTATCCTGGCAGGTCCTTCCTCTTACCAGAGGAAGTGACCCCATCCTCATTAGTTTAGGCCTTCGTGTTTCTCATCCCCCTCCTCCTTCCCCTCTTCAAAAATTTAGATTGTCTGGTGCTAAATGGGATTCTTATTACATCTATCTGGAAAATATTCTTCCCTCATTGCCTAACACTACAGAAGAAAATCCTATGGTATGCTATTCCAAATTAGTAGATGCCATCTTAGCATCAGCACATGAATCCATCCCGCTAAAGAAACCTAGAAATAACCTCCTCTCCCCTCCCTGGTGGGACTCTGATTGTACTGTAGCGATCCGGGAGCGCAACTCTGCAGAAAAAACTTATAACAGCTCCATGACTCCGGATAATTTCTTGACATACAAGAAATTGGTCGCTAAATGTAGGAAAACCTTATCAAGCAAAAAGAAGCTAGGATGGTTAAAGTTTTGCGAAAGTCTCTCCCCATCAACTCCATCAGGCATTGTCTGGAAACAGATACGCCGATTCAGGGGTTCACATAATGCTCCCAATCCCACATCCAACGATCACTCCTCCTGGATAGAAATCTTCGCTGACAAGTTAGCTCCCCCATTTGTTCGCGAAAATCCTATCCCTCCTTCCATCCGTCCCCCCCAGATTCCTACCCACATCTCCTCACATTTTGATTCTCCTTTCTCTTTGGAAGAAATGCAGCTGGCCCTTGACGGACTGACTGACTCCGCCCCTGGAATTGATGGGATACCCTTCTCTTTCTTTACCAGAGCCTCAGTAAATTTGAAACAGTACTTTCTTGCATTGATTAATAGATTCTATGAATTGGGCTCTGTTCCTGATTCTTGGAAATCCCAGATCATTATCCCCATCCTCAAACCTGGTAAAATCCCTTCTGATCCCAATTCCTACCGTCCCATAGCGCTATCATGTGTTCCTTTAAAAATAACTGAAATCCTCATCAAAATAGACTTGAATGGTTTGTAGAAAGTAATAGGTTACTTCCAGGTTCCCAGTTTGGCTTTAGAAAGGGAATGAGCACCACTGACAGCCTCAGTATCCTCACTACAGATATTCGCATAGGCCTAAAGAACAAAAAATATGTTGTAGCTGTGTTTCTAGATGTTGCATCTGCGTACGATAATGTCCTTCTTCCGATCCTCAGAAACAAGCTGTTGCAGCTGAGCATCTCGCCGAAGATGGTTAAATTCATCAACTGCTTTTTGATGGAGAGATTAATCCTCATCAAAGACCAAAACGCAAATACAACATCTAGAATGCTATGGAAAGGATTGCCACAAGGCTCAGTCCTCAGCCCTCCGCTCTACAGCATGTACACTTATGACTTGGAAAATGTAGTCACACCTTTCTGTCAAATTCTACAATATGCTGATGATTTGGCTCTTTATGTCACTAGCGAAACAATTGAGGAAGCTGAATTGCAACTAAACTCTGCTCTAATTTACCTTGAGGACTATCTAAATGATAACGGCTCTTCAATCTCTGCTGCCAAAAGTAACTCTATTGTTTTTACCCAAAAAAGATCTGTGCCCAATATTTCCTTAAGATGTAATAACCAGCTCATTCCCCAGAAGACCTCAACTAAATTTCTAGGCCTTTGGTTAGACACAAAGTTAACTGGTGTCCCCCATTCCGATCATGTAGCTACCAAGTGTGAAAAGAACATGAACATCCTCCGCTCTCTTTCTGGTGTCTGGTGGGGCTCCCATCCTTTTTCACAAAAGTTATTGTACAATTCCATAATTCGTAGTCATTTGGACTATGGAGCATTCCTACTCGAGCCTGGTAATAAATCAGCCCTAAGCAAATTGTCCAGAATCCAAGCCAAGTGCCTTCGTACTATTTTAGGTGCTATGAAATGCTCTGCCACTAATGCAATCCAAGTTGAATGTGGAGACCCTCCCATTCCACTGCGCAGACAATTCTTGGCAGACAGATTCTACACCAAACTGCTTCAAAATTCAGAGCATCCATTATGGCCAAAGTTGCTAGAACTACAGAGACTCATCCCTCCTCACCTTATTGGATCCGAAATTAATCTACCACGCCTTCTCCGTAGTCATGTAAAATATTCAAATCCTTCTTACCCCATTGCATCTTTCCCCATTAATCCTTTGTTCTCTACTAAATACCGCGCCTTAACTTTCCAGCCTCACATCATTCTAAATTTGGGTGTAGATAAAAGCTCACTAGATCCCAACAAAACTTTTTTAGAAATTATTGGAGCTAATTGGACTGATTGGCTAACAGTTTTTACAGACGCCTCCAAACTGACTCTAGATGGTGAAGTTGGCTCGGCTGTATGGATCCCCAAGTTCAAAATTGTACTCAGTAATAAGTGCCCTCCTCTAAGTTCAGTTTTTACAGGTGAGGCCACTGCCATTCTTGAAGCCATCCGTTATGTATCCTCACACTCCATCAGTAAAACTCTCATCTTGACCGACTCTAAAAGTTGCTTACAGGCTGTTTTAGCCAATCAGTTCAAGTGCAAAACTAAGTTCCCAATAATACTTAAAATTAAAGAAGATCTTTTGAGGCTCATGAATTGGGACTACAAATAGCTCTAGCCTGGATCCCAGGTCACTCCGGAATTTTAGGAAACGACCATGCAGATTTTCATGCTAAACAGGCTACCATTTTGGGTAATAAAGACCACTATCATGTCTACTCCCATGACTTATCTGCAACATGCCAACCTAAGTTGCTTAAAAGTTGGAACACACTCTGGACTCGATCAAAGTCTATAACGGGTAAATTTTATGGCCAAGTTCAGCCCACAATTCCCTCTAAACCCTGGTTTTTTAAATTCAAAAATATTCCCAAACAGATAACATCCACTATCTGCCGCCTGCGGTTGGGTTTTGCCTGCACTCCGGTGTTCCTCGCAAAATTAAGAATCCGAGATAACTCTCTGTGTGAATGTGGGTTAGCTGATGGTTCCACTGACCACATTTTTTTTGAATGTAGTAGAAATCAATTCTCCCTCTATGACATGATCCCACCTGACCTTCCCCGTCCCACTAACTTTACCAATCTACTCCCCTTTGTATTTTCCCCATTTGTGTATGTCCTTAGTAAATATATTCAGAAAAATAATATTAAACTGTGATGTTTTAGTGTGTTTAGATGATTATATATTTTTATTTAAATCTCACAATTAGTTATTATAAGATATTATCTTTTTATGTCTATTTTGTGATGTCATATTTGTGTTTGTCCCATACAGTTATCTATCATATTGTAAGAAGTATCTACTAACAAAGGTATCCAAAGTTCACCGATCATCAGAGCCAAGAACCCTGCCTGTTTACCGATCACCAGATGTTTCTGCCTATCATCAAACTCAAGATTGCCTGAAGTGGACTGATCACCTGTAGCAAGACCATCTCTTATACAAAATAAACTTCAGAAGACTATAACAATGATCAAACGCTGGACATTGGCGAAATTCCGGTAGCATTACCGAATGGAGGCCATAAATAAAAGTTGAAGTTGAATAATATAAACCTTTTTCTAAATCTGAGTTGGTACGACCAATTTCCGACAGGTGGCGTAACAGGTAGCTGAAGAGGTTTTTTGTTTGAAATCGATATTCTCAGGAATGAGTGAACCGATTTAAGTCATTCTTTCACCGTTGGATTTGTACGGGATCCCGATGAGTGCTATATAATATACCACGGGCAAAGCCGGGGCGGGCATCTAGTAATACATATTTTATTTCACATTTATATACGTACCTACGTATTATTGTTTTTGTGTACAATAAATGTTTCTGTTTAACAATCCAACGAAAACCACGATAGCTTCAAACAATGATTGTATGAATATTATAAGTCAATGTTAATGCCTTTCCTGTCTATCGGAGTATCAAGTGGACCATATCTATTTTGAAATCCTTTTTTCCACTCTGTTAATTCGCTCATCGTAGTTACAAAAACTAGCGTTTTCAAACAAGCTCTGTAATTTTTATATTATACCAGCCGTCCGTTCCGGCTCGGACATTGTCATATAAAGACTATTAATCGAAATAAAAACTATCCTATATTTTAAGTTGGATCATATGTGCAAATTTGGTCGAAATCGGGTCAGTGGTTCAGGAGTCCATCGCGGACAAACAGCGTGACGTATGACATGACATGAAATTGCCATTCCACTGAACTGTGTAATCACATTAAAAAAAATGAAATATCCTTCCCACTAAAATGATGCATGTCAATGTTTCGATGTTTGTTGCTCAATTACGTAATAACGTTTGAATGAATCGGGCTGATATTCGGCGTGTTGATTATAGTCTGGATCTGGAAGAACATAGTGATAAGCCACTCTTTTGTTCCGAAACAATGACGGGAACGACGCGGGCAAAACCGCGGGTCGCTGCTAGTACATAATAAAGCGTATTTAAACTTTAGATAGGTGCCATCTATAACATTATCAGTAATTTTCCTGATATTACAAAAAAAAAACAAATTCAAAATCTTTACCGCTGTTTGCAGGTAAGATAAGATGATACGAAATGTTTTAAAAGTTGACCCATACAAACTGAGTTTAAAAAAAAAAAAAGTTAGAAAAAAATTGTTTTAGTCTTAATTTATACAATGAAAAAAGAATAAGTAAATAAAATAATAGTCAACAAATTCTGGTCTTCTTCTTTTTTGTCTTTTTTTCATTTGTAGCTTTTATTCGGTTGTGTTATTTATATATGTCATCGGATTCTATTTTTATATTTATTTCTTGCTTCTATAGATATTACTTTTAATTTCCCAAAGTCCCCCGCTGGCCGTTGGCACAAAAAATAATGCACTGTTGTAACGGCCACCACTGGGGCCGGTTTTAGTGGTGGCCGTTGGGAGTATACCTTCTATTGGTTGTGCTATGTATGTGAGATATGTTTGGCACAAATACGCCAACGTCTTGTGTTTCAGCAGGATTTTGTTTGGAGTTTTTTATTTTTTTTATTAAATTAAGCAACTCCACAGACTCCGGGGTACGTGACCTTTGTCATTTGTTTTCTTTTTTTTTACATGAATGTTTTGGAGTTTGATAAGTATGTCAGTTATATCCAAGGTTTTGCAATAGTCATTGATTAGCAATAGTAGATCTTGCATGTCAGCCGTGTGAGCAATGTCAAAGAGGTCAATAGGTATGTATGTTATCATCATCATCATCAACAGCCCACTAAATGTTCCCACTGCTGGGACTCGGAGCCTTCTCTTGCAATACGTAATAAAATAATATTAACATGTATAAAGTGAAGTATGTACATACTCGCTGATATTGGCTAAATTCAGCACTCACTCGTCTAAAATCTCAATATTCTCCAACATTTAATAACGTAGATTGCAAGCATGAATTCCATCGAATGAATGAAAACATGATCCGATAAAAGCTTGCGTTACCCACTCGGGCACAGGGCTACACAGAAAACATCTACAAGGCGAAAGGGTGCTACTGAACATCACATCACACACACACACACACTCTAATGAACTTTTACTAACTAAATAAACGTAGGAAAACATTTCTCACACAACATTATCTATGTCCCAAACTAAGTAAAAATTGTACTGTGGGAGCCAGCTAGCTCATATAGCACATATAAAAGTGTGAATACATATACTAATATGTACATTCACATATCAATATCATCATCATCGTCAGCCCATGTTCGTCCACTGCTGGACATAAGGCTTTCCAATATTGTGCCACCAAATCCCGTGCTCGGCTCTCCGCATCCATCCGCTTCCCGCCACTCTCTTCAGGTCGTCGGTCCACCGAGCGGGAGCCGTCCCACGGGACGTTTCGAACGTGGTCTCCACTCCAGAACCCTCCTCCCCCAACGTCCATCGGCTCTGCGACATATGTGGCCCGCCCACTGCCATTTCAGCTTGCTTATTTAATATATAAAAGCACCTGGTTGACCGAGCTTTGCTCGGTTTTTTTAAATGATATTTAGGCAAGTACGAATTACGTAGTGATGACTTATTTAGATCTACTTAGATACGAATTAAATGCGTTTATAAAAGGCTCTAAGTATAAGATTTTCTCAGAAAAAAAAGAACAAAAAGAAAAGTCCCGAGT
This sequence comes from Ectropis grisescens, assembly GCA_017562165.1. Lineage (NCBI taxonomy): Eukaryota > Metazoa > Arthropoda > Insecta > Lepidoptera > Geometridae > Ectropis > Ectropis grisescens. Next base: position 23,914,214 of record CM029780.1, on the reverse strand, counting down.
GAAACCATCAGGATTCGAACCGGGGCCTGTTGACTCCGAGGGCGAGCATATTCCGTCTGAGCCATTTAGACTTAAAGAACAGTGGCGAAATAAGTTATCGCATTCTAATGACATTGTAAATGTTTTTCATTGTCTAAAAACGCGCAAAAAAGGATGTTTTAAATAATAAAACCTAGCTAGATCGATTTATTGTCCCCGAAACCCCCTGTATACATAATTTCATGAAAATAGTTCGAGCCGTTTCCGAGATTCAGATTCTATATATATATAGACCTACAAGAATTGCTCGTTTAAAGGTATAAGATAAGCATATCAATATACTCAGAACAACTGTCTGTATTTGTAGGACAAACGTTTGCACTGGGATTTGCGGATTGAACACACGACCAACGGTATCGCAAGTAAACTCAGTACCAACTAAGTACACCAACCAAAGTAAAATTTGTAAAAACAAATTACTAACTGCCCCCGCAAACTTTCATATAAATCCTCAACCGTATATAATGCCAAAGTAACGTGACACGCTATGTAAACCACTTAAGGTAACGACGACGAAAAAAAAAGTCGGTGCCAGAGTAAAATTAGTTATTTTTTATGCACAAATTGTGTAGTTTTTAAATGAACTCACGAGCGACACACGTGTGCTAAAGCTAGGCCAGTCTCAATTGAGTTGTCTGACCAGTGCCAAACGCGCAGAGATCACGCTTGCATTCTAGTTGAATAAAGCCGCCGGACGCTGCAACTTAAGTCGGACTGGACCGACTATAGCATGCGTGAGTTACCCGTGAATAAATTTAATATGTGTAGCAGCCACGTAAGTTTTCATACTAAATTTTGTGTGCGTAGTTGTTTATTATGTTATACTCATTTTGGAGCACGACATACCCATTGCAAACATTGCATAAAACTGTATATTAAGCCATTTGCCAGCCTGTTATTGGGTATTCAGTTTGGGGCGGTGCATGTAAAACCAAGATTATAAATCTCGAAAGAGCTCACCGTTCTGTAATCAAAGTAATGACACATAAACTATTCCGATACCCTACAACACTTCTCTACTCCGAGTCAAAAATTCTGACGATCCGTCAGCTCTACCTTCTCCACCTTGTCTTCCACGATCACCAAAGGGTCAAAGTCGAACCTACCAGATCCACAAAAAGCGTCTGTGTTATCCAAAAATCCTCGACTTCTTTTGCTAGAAGGCAGTCATACTTCTCCAGCGCCTTTGTGTACAATAAGCTAAACAAAATTCTAAATTTTTATCCGTTGCCTCATTACTACATTATTGTAAAATTACTTTGGATTTGGTTGCTCAAACAAACCGAGTCCACAGAAATGGTGCTTATCATTATGTCCTGACAAACTAATATCCTGTTTTGTTTTTAAATTGTTTGTTGTAATTGTCATCCAGAATCAAAATTATCTTTTTATCCTTATTTTGTTCTTGTCATTAAATTAAAATACACACAGAGTTCAATATGCTACATTTCTACAGTTCATAGTATCATATAAGTGGATAATTATTGTAAACAATCCATTCCGTTTTCGGCGGAGGGTATTGGTACGCCATCTCACAGGTTTTCCTAGTTTGGGTACCAATGCACTTCTACATGGATCAACACAAAATAACAATTATATCTGTATGAAATGTTTTTGTGATGTTTTAAGAAAATAAATATATTTCATATTAAGCATCACAGCTAAAATAGTATTAACTATTTTACAGTATTTAATTTATTATTTTTATTTATTTAGTATAGATTAAGTCCTGTTTAATGTTTTGAATATGTGTTCAAATCGCGTAAGTTTAAAAACAATACAAAACACATACCTTCAGGCCAGCACAGACGTTTTGCGCAAACCTGTGCATATAAAGGATTTATTAGAATTGATGACAAAACATTATTAATACTCTTGACGGTGAATTCATTTTCAATGTTTCGTATATCAATATAGCAAAGTCGTGGTGGTTGAGTGGCGAGAATGTTTTCACAATTTTCAAAATCGAATTGCGTCTGACCGCCTTTAATTATTTTCTCAGTTATCCTAGCCTTATAACAGTTATATTATGGTCTCGTGGGAAGTTACTCTACCTGGGAAGCCGTGGATCGTGGGTTCGATTCCCACCCAATGCAAATATTTGTGCGAGGAGAGTTCAAATATTTGCACTTTGGGTGTTTCTATGTATAATAAGTATGTATTTAAGTGAAGGATTGTTAAATTACAAAAATAAAATTGACATATATTAATGTTATAAAGCTAAAGAGATTTTTGTTTGAATGCATTAATTTCAGAAACTGCTCAACCGATTTCAAAAAAGATTTTACCGTTGGAAATGTGCGTGATCTCTGAGAGCTATATTTTATCTTACCTAAGTGTTACAAGCGAAGCCGGGGCGGATCGCAAGCAAGAAAATTGATTGAAATGCATTTCAATTAATTTATTACACATATCACGTATAATGCTAACTTCAACAATAATACATTTGGTGCGCATTATGTACTACATTATGGAGCAACTCATTTTTATATTAAAAAAAACAAGGGATCCGGATTTCAGTCAGAGGAAGCTTAAAATATCTATAATACCATCGACATAAACCACAAGATGTGCCCTGAGTACCTTGAAATTGTTAACAAACTGCCTCCCTTTGTATAGTGTGGTTTACAATTACCAATCTACTTGACCCCTGGAATCGCTAACTGCGAGGTATGTTGCTGTTCTACTTATTTTGGTTGTTGACAACGAATAACGATAGGTACAAACGTCCGGCGTTAACCGCTTCCTAGAATCAACTAAAACAGAAAGAGTGAGCTCTCTCTTTCCGTGTTTGAGTGAGATAACAATAATTCCGTACGGCCGAAGTTTGGGAGGGCACAACTACTGATTTATATCGATATAATAAGTGAAATGCGTCCACATTTTCACAAAAAGATTGAGAAGCCGATTCGTAGTGTTTACGGTACGGACGTGTCTTCGTAAAATATTATTTCTCAGATAAAATAAACGGGTCAGCCCCGATACCCGCGCTAGTTTATGATCGAAACAAAGATTGCTTGAATCACTTAGGTGAAGTTCGTCCACCTATACCTACTTTTTTTTTAACTTTTATATTTTTACACTTGACCGCCATCTCGCCTGATGTTAAACGATGATGCGGTCTACGATGGAGCGTGTTTACCTAGAAGAAACCGATTCACTCTCGATTTGAAGACACAAAGATTGTACCTATCGGGAAAACCCCTCTCAGGCAACGTATTCCACAGCCTTGACGTTCTTATCACAAAAGTAGAGTCAAATCTCGTTCGTGTCTTTGGAACATCGACCATGAAACGATGTCGCTTTTTCGAGCTGCGAGCATTCCGATAGAAAAAAAGGCAAGGTGGTATCAGATCATGCAAATCAGTCGCACACTCTCCAAAGTTAAAAAACCGATAGGCTGGCAAAATGCGGTAGACCGCATCGTCGCTTAACATCAAGCGAGATGGCGGTCAAGTGTAAACCTATAAAAGTTAAAAAAAACACTATTCTCTATTTAATAAAATGTAATGCAGATCCACTGCAATTTATATGAGTGAGAGAATGTTTAGATAAGTGCCGTTCTGTATGACACTATAAATCAGCAGGTGAAACCGCGGGCCACAGCTAGTAGGTATTTTACGTGTAGTGTTGTTGACGACAGCAACACTGTATGCGGCACCACATTTGAATATATAGTGGCTCTGTGTACTCGGAATCTAGACGGATTACAGCCTAACTACTATATTGTTGTAATTATACCTAACATCATTTAAAGGTCGTGTTACTTGACTTATCTAATCCATAATTTTATACGATTACCTGGAAGAGATCGCCTTAAGTTATAAGGCCATTGCCAGGCCAGGACATATTGAAATGTCTAAATTAAAATAATCAAGTTTTTTGTAATTCAGTAAATAAAATAACCTTGTAATCTGACTTTTAAAGACTTAATAAGTGTTTTATGCTGTCTTTTATCATATTATTAGGGAAAAATGTCCTTAACTAGTAGGAAGATATAGTAGTAGTAGCTTATGTAGAAAAAAAAACCTTTTAAGCTGGTTGCCTGGATGAGATTTCTTTCAGCAGTAAGGCCACAATTTGTGGCGATAGTTAATAAGTGTTTAACTGTTATATTTCTGTTTGCATGTGCCACAACCCGTGGCCACAACACTAGTCATTTGCGAAGCTTAAAGTTCTTAACAGGAAAGTTACAGAACATTGCAACTAATGCGTTACACAAACAACAATTCATATTAATTAAGTACATTTTACTTTTATAACGGGTTTCTATAAGTTTGTGCTAAAAGCAGGATCAATTCCGTATAACCCGTCGTCACTTGTGTTGGAAGCGCTTCTTATTTTTCACAATTATTTATTTTTGAATCACACAAATGAATCATTTCATCAAGTATCTCCTGGAAGACACAAACTTACTACGGGTAGAAAATAACATATTTCAGGTAATGTTCTTACTACTTATGTAGGTAATTTCATTTATATCTGTCCAGCCGTAACAATATATGGATGAAACGAGCATAAAATCTGTGTTTGACGCAAATAAACAGTTGAAATAGAACCCCCTCCTTGTTTTGAGGTTAAAAAACAACAAAAATCAGACATTTACGGGTGTTTTTGACAGTTATTATTCGTAAATGCCAAGGGATCACAAAACAAGAGTTAATTATTCACGGACGTTCGAGTGAGCGGCGAGAAGCCGCCCCGGGACGTGTAAATGCCTTCCCAGTCTTATTTCCGCCACTCAAATATTATTACGTCTGTTGGGACTGTCGGACGCCGTGACGCGTGACGTCATTTCATCACCGCACCCGGTGTGACGTCATGACGTTACTGTCTCGTTTGAGTGTTGAGTGAAAGCTCGAGGTTTTTTATTTATTTATTTGAATTTAGCAACTCCACAGACTGCGGAGCCCGTGACCATTGCAATTTTTTTACAAGAATCTTGGATTAGGAGAAGAAAAGGAAATAAGGGGGAGTAGAGAACATTTTCATTCTAATTCCAGACCTCCTTCCAGTGCCTCCACCACGACAGCATTTCTGTCTTTGATGGCCATCTGCAAATTGAACTCTCGGATGGTCTTCGGTGTCGCAGCCAACGTTCACCGTACGAACCGACCGGTGGCGTCGTCGGTGTCGTCAGCGTAGTTTTTTTTTTACCTTTTATAGGCTCACACTTGACCACCATCTCGCCTGATGTTAAGCGACGATGCGGTCCACGATGGAGCGTGTTTACCTAGAAGAAACCGATTCACTCTCGATTTGAAGACACAAAGATTATAACCATCGGGGAAAACCCACTCAGTCAACGTATTCCACAGCCTAGACGTTGTTATCACAAACGTAGAGTCAAATCTCTTCGTTCGTGTCTTTGGAACATCAACCATGAAACGATGTCGCTTTTTCGAGCTACGAGCATTCCGATAGAAAAAAAGTACGTTAGTCCCTTGTGTGCCGTGAGATTGCAACGACCACGTGGGCACAGTAAATACATATGTTTTACTGTGGCATGGGGCACGCTCTCGTGCCCAGTGTGGATGGATAACTCGTAGTTAATCTTAAGAAATATGCCAGTTTTCTTTACAACATTTTAGGTCACATATAGTTTATGATTTTGGTTTTGAGAGTAGGTGTAATAAAGAAATCTGTGCCTAGCGTAGTGGGTTGCGGGCATGCATGCTCTTGTGAAGAGAAGGCCTCTGGCTGTTACAGTAAGAACATGTAGCGCATATGAATGTCTTTTTTTTATTTATTTAAATTAGCCACTCCACAAACTCCACGGGGTCCGTGATCTTTGTCATTACAATAATCTTTTTTTTACACATTTTTTGGATAAGGAGAAGAAAAGGACAATAGGGGGGAGTTGGGTATATTTGAAATCTAATTCTAGTACTCGTCTGTAGAGCTGATCACTACCGGCTGGGATTCCGCTAGTAATCGACTCGACATCGAGTGTTTGCCTAATTGCCTTTAGCCATTTGCCTAAACTGCCTCCTCTCGGCCCAGAGCTTCCACAACGGCCGCCTTTCTGTCCCTGATGGCCATCTGTAGGTTGAAATCTCGGATGGTCGTCGGTGATGCAGCCCACGCTCGCCGCACGAACCGACCGATGGCGTCGTCGGTGTCGTCAGCGTAGTATATAAAGGTCCCCGTGTGCCGTGAGATTGCAACAACCGCCTTGTTTGCCTTGGTTTTGATTGCGATTACCGACTCGTATGTTATTCCCTGAGCTTCATGGATGGTAAGGATGCGTGACCCGGTGCCTGACCCATAACCCTGGTTTGTCAGGGTCCCCTTCTCCTCGTGAGTGTGAACTAAAAAGAGGGTGTTTGGTAGGGTGTTGGGTATTTGCGCTCCTTCATATCTTCTCTGCTCTAGGGACTTTATAAGAGACGCTAAGGAGTACATACCGGAGTGCATATGCGACGTCCATTGGGTTTCGATGTGTGCAGAGCAATATCTGGCTGATCTTTGTTACCAGGTTCGGGCGATGATACCTCATTTCGAAGAGATTTTTCCTGTCGATATAAGGCAACTAATTGACGTCTCCAATGAGGACAATTTCACCAACACCAGACAGCCTTGAAGCCATCACAATTGCTCCAAAATGGTTCATGAGAGCTTCGTCCACCATGAGGCGACTGAAACTTTCTCTACCGAAACCATTTACCAGAGCAGAAGCCATGGTTAGCACTCTCGTTTTGACCAGGTTTCCGATTCATATGAATATGTCCATAACATACATGTAGGTAGCTCAATAAATCTCCCCACTGCTGACACCCGGGGCCTTTTCTCGAAAGGAAAGTCACCATACTGGCCCAGTGCGATTTGGTGGATGGACGTGACCTTGAAAAATTCTAGGTGCGTGCCAGTTTCCTCAGGATGTTAACCTTCAACGTTTAAAGTTACGACATTACGCATATAACTTCCAAAAGACAGTGGTATTCGAAATAGAGGAAATCGAACCGGAATCGAATGTCTCGACTAAACCATCCGTAGCTTATTTCATAGACAATGCATATAATTAGAGTGACCTGTCCGTTGTTGCAGGCCTGCCGAACGACCTGACGGTGTCGTGGCACCAGTACCCCTACAGCCTCGGCATCGTGTTCTGCAAGCTGCGAGCGCTCATCTCTGAAGCGTAAGTTCTCACATCTGACAATAATATTGTGATTTTTTCTCAGAAATCAGAAATCAAAATTCTGTGCACAATGTATATAAAGATGTTATAGAGGTATATGTACGAGTGTAAGTAATACAAAAGCAATAGTTTTAACCTCTACGGGCATGCAAAAGGCCTCATTGGAAATATTAAATAGGAAATATGTCCACGTTTGTGATAAGAACGTCTAGGTTGTGGAATGCGTTGCCTGAGTGGGGTTTCCCCGATGGTTACAATCTTGGTGTCTTCAAATCGAGAGTGAATCGGTTTCTTCTAGGTAAACACGCTCCGTCTTAGATCTCATCATCGCTTAACATCACGGCGAGATGATGGTCAAGTGCGAACCTATTATAGTAAAAAAAATTGTTACAGAATAATTAATTACACTATTAGTGGTAGAACTCTTTGCAGTGTCCGCCAGAGGAAGTACCACACCTTTGCCAGTTATTTTACCGCCAAGCAGTAATGCCAAAACATTGCTGTGTTCTGGTTGAAGGGCAATGTTTCCAGAGACGTTACTGGGCTAAGAGATAAAACATCTTATATCTCCGGGTGAGGAGCGTAGTGCACCGCTAGATAATGATTGGGACTCTTCATGTTATAGCTGCGTGTCACTGTGCTGTTCTGAGCAGGCGTGTTGCTTACCATCACGCACATGCCCTAATCGTCTCGTCACTCTGTACTATAAAAACATCGATAAATCCGCCACACCAGGGTCTGCAATCCTCATTTTCCTTTTCCACCACAACGCAGTGCTATAGACTTGAGCTCTTCATATTCATATAGTTATCGGCACTTGCCTAGTTCGTCACAATATTTAAACCAAAAAGTGGTTATATGAAATCCCTCTACTCAATATATCCTTCTCGTTTAGCCCAGCACAATATCTTAATCATCGCGGTAGCTTATGCCTGTTGTCAACATTCAGTATTAATAAAGCTAATGCAAAAAATGTTCCAAAAAAATGTGGGAAAATTCGGTAAAAACACGCAGTAGGACAAAAAGGACAATGGGAGGTTGAACAATGGTCAGATTACATTTCCGAAAGCTGACGCCCGCAGTGGTCTTTTACTCCGGTTTCGAGGGGTGTACGGGTGTGACGGCTTATCAGACATTTTGTTTTTGACAAATGTCAGATGGAGATTAGAGAATAACTTAAAAAAGAAAAAACTTCAATTCTTATCTTATCTTATCTAAACTAATATTATAAAGCTGAAGAGTTTGTTTGTTTGTTAGAACGCTAGGATCTCGGGGAAGTACTGGTCCGAATTGAAAGATTCTTTTTCTATTAGATAGCAGCGATATAAACGAATGGATGCGCCCTAAGCACCTTGAAATTGGTCATAAACTGTGTCTCTGTGTGTATCGTAAGTGGTTTACAAACAACCAATCTACTTGACTCCTAGAATCGCTAGCAGCAAGATATGCTGTGGTTCTACTTATTTTGGTAGTGGACAACGAACAGTGATAGGCAAAAACGCCCGGCGTCCACCGCTTCCTACAATCCACTAGAATGGGAAGAGTAAGCTCACTCATCCCAACGATGACATGATTCCGTGCGCCCTGAAGTTTGGGAGGGCACATCTTTGTATTGAGATCGTTGTTAGATAGTACATTTATCGAGGAAGGCTATAGAATATAACGCTACTATCAATAAAAGCGGAGCATGAATCATGAATGTAACAAAAACGGGGGAAAAATCCTTTTTGAGAGTTTTCGTAGCGTGCTTTGACATGACAGCATGTGTAAGATTACTTCAACTTCAAATTTTTATTTTGGCTTCCATTCGGTAATGTCACCGTAATTTTGACAATGTCCAAGATTGCGTCATTGAATATAAACCTTTGCTAATCAAATTTGTTTCTAAATCTGAGTTGGTACGACCAATTTCCGACAGGTGGGGTAGCAGGTAGCTGAAGAGGTTTTTTTATTTGAAAACGATATTATCAGGAATGGCTGAACCGATTTCAGTCATTCTTTCACCGTTGTATATGTACGGGATCCCGATGAGTGCTACATAATGTACCACAGGCGAAGCCGGAGCCGACATCTAGTTTCAAAATATAACTCAAACACATTTCTGTTTTGCGTTGCTTATATATGTAATTGTATGCTGTATAAGTATGTGTTCGTGTAAGCGTATAGATCACAAACATCGTGATGAAATAAACGTTTTCAGCAAGAAAAACATTTTTATATATATATTTATTTATATCATCTTCCAACCGGCACTTGAGCAGCGTGGTGGATTATGGATTTAACTATCTACCTTTGAGAAGTAAGAATGAAAGGCCAAGTCGGAATATAACGTGGATTTATTACAAGTTTAAGTAGTATTTAGCCACAGGTTTTACACAGAGGCAATCTGTCAATCGTGTTTTAGGGGCCATCTGTAGCCGAGCATCCACTTAGTGTTGCGGACATTTTAACTGAGCGTGCTCGCTCAAATCCATCAACATGAAAGGAAAATTACAGCCGGATTGCTGAAACACTAACAGCCAGTGAAGAGGAAATACATTTCACCCGTGGCTTTTGTTATAAGTGTGAGATTTAATAATCGGGTTAGCTGATATACAAAAAAATGTTTTATTCTTTGTAACCTATCTGCTATTTCTGATTTCCCAATTTCAACCGATCTAATCAACCGTTACGACGTGATTGAGCAGCAAACTTTCAAAAATAAAAATTTTTGACATTTATAAATATAACTAGCAAGATATATTTTTACCCTACTTTTAAAAATATATTAATATAAAATTAAGGTTAAACTTTAAAGATCTACATTTTGACATTTATTTAACTAGCAAGATATATTTTTAACCTACGTTTAACCATATAATAATATATAAACTATTTTTTACAAAAAATTAAACCGACTTCAACACCACAAATAGACACTCAAAAGCGAAAAATAATTTAAAATAGGTAATTTTTATAACCTCTACTCACTCATCCATATGAAGTCGGTGCCAACAAAAATTTGTAAAAAATAGTTTATTTTACCCTTTTTAGTGCTAAACAAGTTTTCACTAATGCATTTACACGATTTCGTGTTGAGATCTCAATACATGAATTAAACCCAAACACTGGGTAGTTCCTGTAAACCGTTAAGAAATTCCCTTGACTGTCCTTTATCTTCATCATCAGACCACTAATGACAGTCACAACCCATCTATGTAAAAAGTTCTCATCAATACAAATTCATCGAGCCCAAACACAAGGTAACTACTATGTACCGTCGAGGAGTTCCCTCGACCGTCTTCCCGTTCCCTCATCAGATCGACTCCAGACCATCTTTAAACTATACTGCTTTAAAATGCTCAAGCAAAAACTTAACTAACGCACTAGTCATCTTTACAATTTTCGAAAGTTATCCTCGATTTCTCTAGGATACCATCATCAGATCCTGGTTTCCTTATCATACCACCCTTGGAATATCTCCTTTACAACAAAAAAATAATCATCAAAATTGGTTCATAAACGTCGAAGTTATCCGCGAACACACATAAAAAAAAAAAAAAGGAACATACATACGGTCGAATTGAGAAACCTCCTTTTTTGAAGTCGGTTAAAAATTAAGGTTAAACTTTAAAAATCTAAATTTTGACATTTATATAATTAGGTATTTATATAGTAGGATATATTTTGAACATATATTACAATAATATTAAGGTTTTTATTTACATATTTGGTAATTTATTGTACAGTTGTATTGGAGCACTATTGGGCGTTCCCTTCAAGCGATCTACGCTTACTTTTGTAACCCTCGACCAAAAAAAGGCTGTTATAAGTTTGATGTCGATGTCTGTCTGTCTGCCTGTGGCACCGTAGAGCTTAAACGGATGGGCCGATTTCGATGCGGTTTTTTTATTTGAATGTAAATTTTTGTGCGGTGGGGTTCTTAGCTATGTTTGGTTAATATCGATTCAAGATGGCCGCCTCCACAAAATGGCGGACAAAATATTTCTTCGCAACCTAGCTCAAAACGAGTGTCAAATGAAAGGGCTTGACAAGTAAAATACTATGCACTATAGCTAATTTCAAATCCAAGATGGCCACCACCACAAAATGGCGAATTACATTATTTTTTCACAACTACCTCAATATGTGTATCAAATGAAAGGGATTGATTTTTATTTTTTTTATTAACTAGAATAGGTTCGCACTTGACCACCATCTCGCCTGATGTTAAGATACGATGGAGCGTGCTTACCTTGAAGAAACCGATTCACTCTCGATTTGAAGACACCAAGATTGTAACCATCGGGGAAAACCCACTCAGGCAACGCATTTCACAACCTAGACGTTCTTATCACAAACGTGGAGTCAAATCGCTTCGTTCGTATTTTTGGAACATCAACCATGACACGATGTCACCCTTTTGTGGAACGAGAAGTCCGATAGAAGAAAGGTGGAATTAGATCATGCTGATCAGTGCACACTCTCCGAAGTGTATCCGATAAAATACCGATAAGTTAGCAATTTTGGATTTACTCTGGGTGAAAAGCGCTGTAATGATTTGGGCTCTTCATGTTCCCATATCTGCGTGTCACTATGCTGTTATATCCTCTCTGCTATGCTCGTCACTCTATAGTAAAAATATTCCTAAAAATCATAAACCATTGCGAGTACGTATGTACATATTTTTGTGTCATCCGCCAACTAGTACTTAGATCAAAGATTATTGTCTCGATTCTCTTCTTACGAGAGTACGCCCGAGTTCCAACAGTGGGAACATTAAATGGGTTGCTTACACTAATCCAGATTTTAAGTAGCAACGATAATTTTTACGTTGCTTCAATAGCGGGACTTTACCGGATACATTTCCGATTGTGTTTGATTTTTAATAGATACTTCCCTTTTTTTCTATCGGATATCTCGAAACTCGAAAACCAATCCCGGTTTATGATTGACTTTCTGAAACCTCAAACGAATGGATTTGATTCCAATTTCGCTAGCCAAAGCCAAAGCATTGGAATGTGCTGTTCGAGTGACTTTTTCAAAATGAATATAATTTTAATGTCCTTAAATCAAGAGAGTAAATAAATAAATAATAAATAAATATTGGTGGACAATTTTAGTAAGTAAGTTATTCTGCCGCCATGCTACTTGGCATGTGTGGAAACATTGCCATGTTCAGGTTTGAAAGGCAATGTTTCTAGAGACATTACTGGGCTAAGAGATAAAACACCGATTTCGATATATCGTCATTTATCGGTGCGTTGTTATCTAGTGATTTGGACTCTTCATGTTCCAACAGCTTTGTGTCACTGTGTTGTTATGGGTAGGCATGTTGTTTACCATCAGACACATGTCATGCTCGTATTATCATTTTATCACTACATAGTATAAAACACAGTCGCTTTCTCTGTCCTTATATCCCTATGTATGGTATGTTTAGATCTTTAAAACTACCAAACAGATTTTGATGCGGGTTTTTTAAAATAAATAGCGTGATTCAAGAGGAAGGTTTATATGTATGTCGGTGACAGAGTCTCGCCATCATCATTATTGATTGCATCCTTCTGCTGTGGGCGTAGCGGCGGGTAGTGTTGGATGAAAACACGCAAACACAATGGAATTTATGAAGCACAGGTAACAAAGTTGGTCTTAGATAAACGCTAAAATAAATAAACACATTTTTTGCACTTTACAAACGCTGGCTGGATCCTACGAGATGGATCAAAATAATGTACTACAGTATTGTACCCCCTAAAAAGGTCTACAAAAAAGGTATATATATCAACAATGGTATATATGTCTATCTCTTAGGGATAGCCCATAATAATAGTTTTTATTGGACTGGAGAAATATCTAATATTACTTACTATTACTATTACTGCCATTTACAATAATGTCACTTCCCGGGTCATCAAGGGAACCATGACAGGACAGTATATGGCAGCTTACAGTGCAGAAAATGGCTTCGTGACACTGAACGAGAGAGAGACAGAGCGCGCGGGAGTGCCTGTTTATGCGACACCACCAAACGACCCAATTGTAGTTACTGCCCGATGCACCAAGATTATGCTGGACGATAAGATCCTAGAGATGGCCAAGACCATCGAAGGGAACGGTAACGTCAAAGCAGGTTGGGAAAATTGGGAGGTACCGAGAATACAGTGGGTCAACGGAGTTCCAGGATGTGGAAAAACAACATGGGTGATTAGACACTTCGACGTGGACAAGAACGCCATCATCACTACAACAACTGAGGCAGCAAAAGATCTAAGAGAAAAGCTATCGCACCGAATCGGAAACCTGGTCAAAACCAGAGTGCGAACCATGGCTTCTGCTCTGGTAAATGGTTTCGGTAGAGAAAGTTTCAGCCGCCTCATGGTGAACGAAGCTCTCATGAACCATTTTGGAGCCATTGTGATGGCTTCAAGGCTGTCTGGTGTTGGTGAAATTGTCCTCATTGAAGACGTCAATCAGTTGCCTTATATCGACAAGGAAAATCTCTTCGAAATGAGGTATCATCGCCCGAACCTGGTAACAAAGATCAGCCAGGAGTTGCTCTGCACACATCGAAACCCAATGGACGTCGCATATGCGCTGAGGGAAATATACTCCGGTATGTAATCCTCAGCGCCCCGTATAAAGTCCCTAGAGCAGAGAAGATATAAGGGAGCGCAAATACCCAACACCCAACCAAACACCCTCTTCTTAGTTCACACTCAAGAGGAGAAGGAGACCCTGACAAACCAGGGTTATGGGTCAGGCACCGGGTCACGCATCCTTACCATCCATGAAGCTCAGGGACTAACATACGAGTCGGTAATCGCAATCAAAACCAAGGCAAACATGAAGCTGCACGAGAGCGTGCCCCATGCGGTTGTTGCAATCTCACGGCACACGGGGACCTTCACATACTACGCTGACGACACCGACGACGCCATCGGTCGGTTCGTGCGGCGAGCGTGGGCTGCATCACCAAAGACCATCCGAGATTTCAACCTACAGATGGCCATCAGGGACAGAAATGCGGCCGTTGTGGAGGCTCTGGGCCGGGAGGAGGCAGCTTAGGCAAATGGCAAAAGGCAATTAGGCAAACACTCGATGTCGAGTCGATTACTAGCGGAATCCCAGCCGGTAGTGATCGGCTCTACAGACGAGCACTAGAATTAGATTTTAAATGTACCCAACTCCCCTCCTATTTTCCTCTTCTTCTCCTTATCCAAAATATGTGTAAAAAATAATAATATATAATTGTAATGACAAAGATCACGGACCCCGGAGTCTGTGGAGTGGCTAATTTAAATAAATAAAAAAAAAAAGTTTTTATTAGTATCAGCGTTGCACCCGTGCGGAGCCGGGGCGGGTCGCTAGTACTTATATAAATAAAGAGAGTTATTTCCTTACCGGTGAACGCACTCCTTCTTAGATTTATCATCATCTTCGATTTTTACCGGTTGAGATGTAAGTCAAACGCGCGCCAATAAACTACAAAAAAATGCACGATCCACTCAAATTGCTCTTACAATACCGACCACCCCGACACTCGGAGCGTCCACCTCAGAACGATGACCATGTGCCGCCCACCCCGTACCACCAGCTCAGTACTTCCAAAATCAAAGTGAACGTAGGTACTTTACTTATATTCATAAATTTTCAATTTACACGTCAATCAGTGAATAAAAACAAAAGGTAGAGCACATTCCTGCTCGTCTCATCACTCTTAACTATTAAAAAAATCATTTTGTAGTTTAAGGCCAGGTAGTTCTGTCAAATTAGGCATTTAACGCGGTCTTGTTCTCGCGACCGTCACCGACCGCGGAATCGGTGCCACAGTGCAAAAATAACATTAAAATATTGGACTATGTAATTTAAACTCATTTTTTGTTCAAGATTTGTTTATACTGTTTATACTAGTGATAACAATTTTGTGAATTGTAAAGTGAAACGAAGAAATATTAAATTTATCTATACTCGTAGATATACAAAACTCAACCTTTTCTTTTTGGTCACACTATAAGTTGAGAACGGCTTTTCCAATTTCATGCATCTTTTTAAAATGTTTCCTAATAATTCACAAGTTTGTCAAAAATTTTAAAAAATGTGCTGAAACGTAATGAAAGGCCAGTAAAAATAGAAGGTTTTTGGTCAACTTTGCACTAAATTTCTAATCCAATTTTTTTTTTCTATGAGGTAAAGATCACTTACTGAGCATAAAATTACAAAATGCTCACAGATCCAGGTAGAGCTTCAAACGCCAATTGAAAAAAACTGTTTTAGCCGATATTTTGGAAACTATATATTTTGACAATAATTGTAGAAAATAAAATTTTGCATCTTTTGTTGCTTAAACTTTTTTTGTAAAACTTACCGTTTACGATTTATAACCCATTTAATGATACGATTGCGATGATGCCGACAATAGTGGATGTAAATGATGTGGTCTACGATGGAACTTGTATCTCTAATAGAAACAAGCACAGTGTACCTCGTAACCCCAAGGATCGAACCTTCGACAAAAACCCACTCTGGCAATGCGTTTCACAGCTTAGTTGTTCTTATTACAAAAGTGGAGACCAAACTCTTCGTTCAACTCTTCAATCATGATGATGAACGGTTCTGTTTTTTCGAGCAACGAGCAGTATGATAGAATAACTTTAATTTAAAAACCACGACTACAAAAAAATCTACACGTAAAAAAATATTACCTACTATCTAAGGACACTTTGGGGAATGAGACTAGTCTTAGAATATTTTAGTTACCAAAATCCATCCAGCCGTTTGGAAGATATGTGGAAATAAAAGATTTACAAACATAAAAGATACGCGCGAAAAACATAACCCTTCTTCCATTCCGGTAAAAAGGGACATGTTTATGCTACTGGGAACAGAATTCACATCTTATTATTTTTACATTGTTATCATCAAATTTGACATGTAGGAGCACGTACGTGTACGTGACTGATGTAGTACATAAGTGGATGACAGCGGAGAGTGGTTTCATTTCCATCTCCAATACCAGCAACACCTACAGACATAATAAATCGTAATCGGTAAGTTCGAAAAAAAAGTTTACTGGCAACAAAAGATGGGAAATTTTATTTTCTACAATAATAATAGGCGTTATAACTTTTTCAGAATATCAGCCAAAAACATTTTTTCGAGCTGGCGTTTGAAACTCCACCTGGATTTGTTATTATTTTGTGATTTTATGCTCAGTAAATGATTCTAAACCTTATATGAAAAATACGAATCGGAAATTTAGTACAGAGTTAAATTCTACGAGCAATTTTACTGCCTAAAAGGCTTCTTATCAAATTTGGTCGAGTGTCTAAATTTCTATTAATAATATTAACATTTTCATACAAAAAAAAAAAAAAAAACAATAAATTTTGGTGGTGTCACAAACTTAGAAAAGAAATAAAAAAATAAAAATTCTAACAAAACCATACGTGTATCAATGGAAAGGTGTTCAAATTTTTCAATTTCAATTTCAAGTTCAATTGTATTGAAGTTCCTAACATTTTTTTTCTAAACTGAATAGTTTAGAAAGTCTCTTCCAAAGTGGTAAAATCTGTATGTGAGGACTTTTCTTCCAAGTACTATGTACCTTACTACCAAAGAATTTACCTAAATGGCATATCATAAATGATACCTAACTTGCATTTATATTAGGGGATTTACGCAGGGGATTTCTCCCTTCTCATTATTTCTTTATCCCGATCTCTGATTTAACGAACGAATATTTTACCGATACTTATCTATTTTCCATTGCACCCGCATTGAATTTTTTACTGATGTGGTATCGACGTCAGTTTTTTGAGACTCCCCTTTTGGTCTACAACATAAAGTAAACAGCGTACTATCTGCAATTCCAATGAAAATGGTATCAAAAATCAAGATCATAGCGTGCTTCACTAGTAATACCTACTGATATTGTTATACTGTGGCACTATGATCGTAATATTTAAAATTTATCGGTTGTCAAAATTGCAAAATCAAGCACAGGCCCGTCGTCCGTGAGCGCCGAAACGCGACTGATCAGGCTTGCCGAACGGCGCGCTATATATATGGTAGATATTAAAACATAGTGAATAACTGATACTTTTTATCAAGTCAAACTCTGCGAATGCATCTATAACTTTTTAGTGGCTTTCGTTGAGTACAAAAATTTTGTAAAAAAGGTCATTAGTTTAGTCATAAACTTGAAAAACCTTTTTGAAAAGGGGTAACTTTGGGATTTTTTTCTATCAAGTAAAATTCATTAAATCGTGTTACTGACTGCGAATTGCACTAGATTAGATCCTTAAAAATTACATATATTTTTTTCAGATTTGAATACACTATTTTAAAGGTCTTAAAGTTGTTTTAAAAAAGCAAAATTACGGCCCACACGCCCTTAACGTTAAAACATTCGTACGATAATTAGAGCAGAAAAGTGTTAATTATTATTCGCAAAACTATACCTACTTCAAATCACTTTTTCCATACCGCCTATCTACCTAGATAGTAAAAACCACCACTTCTCTCCACCTATTTTAGGCTGCTCACCCTGAATCACCTATACTGTATCGTCCACCCCATACTTTCCACCCCACGCAGATCACTCCTACCTCCTTGTTTTAACTATTATAAATTTACACTTGACCGCCACCTCACATAATGTTAAGCAACGATGTGGCCTACGATGAAACGTGCTTACCTAAAAGTTACCAATTCACTTTTAACTTGAAGACACCAAGATTGCAACTATAGGCAAAATCCCACTCAGGTAAAGCACTCCACAACCTAGACGTTCTAATCACAAAAGTGGAGTCAATGATGTTTGTCTTTTGGATATGAACCAGAAAACGATTTCGCTTTTTCGTGTTACGAGCAATTTGATAGAAGATGATATTATTAGGCTATACAGATGAGTTGCACATTCTACGAAATGTAGTCGATAAAAAATTACAAGCTAAACTAAACGAAACAGTGATATACCATCCCTAGTTAGCCCCTATAACACTTCCTATACCTACCGTTAACCGTATAAACCCCCTGCGGAGTCCTACACAGCCCCTTATTTCAACAAATCTCAAATTGCAACACAAAAATATCCACAGTGAATGTTTACAAACGCTGTGAAAAGTTGTTAGGTTTCACAGAAATTCGGATTTACCACCACTTTTACTCGTATAATCAGGCGAGGACGCCACTACTGTAACAATCCGAAGAATTTAGTAAACGTCTAGTTACCAAATCTTGCCGACTATATGAAATACGTTGCAAAGGACGAAATAGGGTACAAAAACGCGAATATATATTTCAATGTTCCGCTAATGAAATGTTTGTACGTGAATCCTCTCAGCTGGTGTTTGTGCGCCGAACACGTTTCATTTGGCTGCTTCTGTAAACCATTCACACAAATTGTACACAAATAAAAATAATTGCCAAAGAATCAAACCGATTTTGTCGTAATATAATTTTACTCGTATCCGAACAAAACCCAACCTCAATTTCAAATTTAACTCGACTATATATTTTTTACGATTTTTTTTTTGATTTTTCTTACGATTTGCGGACGACATCGTAATTATGGCAGAATCGCTGGAGGACTTGCAGTGGATGCTGGACAGCTTAGCTAAAGCTTCTCAACGCATCGGCCTCCGGATGAATTTGATAAAACCAAAGTCATGTGCAACGAGTTCGTTGCTCCGGGACCGATTGCCGTTAGTGGAACCACTCTTGAAATTGTACAGAAATACGTTTACCTAGGGCAGACGCTCGAACTAGGTAGAGGTAATTTTGAGAGTGAGGCTATGAGAAGAATACAGTTGGGCTGGGCAGCATTTGGAAAACTTCGTCGAGTCTTCTCGTCACCCATCCCACAAAGTCTCAAGACTAAAATGTACAATCAGTGCGTCCTACCCGTTATGACCTACGGTGCTGAAACGTGGACACTTACAGTCAAAATGGTCCGTAAGCTCAAAGTCGCCCAGCGAGCTATGGAAAGAGCTATGCTTGGAGTTTCTCTGAGGGATTGCATTCGCAATGAAGTAATTCGTCAGAGAACTAAAGTGACCGACATAGCTCACCGTATTAGTAAGCTGAAGTGACAGTGGGCCGGACACATCTGTCGCAGACCTGATAACCGTTGGGGTAAACGGGTTCTGGAGTGGAGACCGCGAATCGGTAAACGTAGTGTAGGACGCCCTGAGACTAGATGGAGTGACGATATTCGAAAGGCAGCTGGTGGCGGTTGGAGACGGAAGACCGAGGATCGGGCTGAGTGGCGTATCTTGGGAGAGGCCTATGTCCAGCAGTGGACAAGTACATGCTGATGATGATGATATATTTTTTAATGTGATACCTACCTACGATGACTTCGTCCAGATAAGGTAAGAAAATCATAGTTTCTGGTTGATATTTATTTCAAAAACCACATCACTATTTCGATAAAATGTACAAGGGACCATAACTCAATTATTATCTACCAAAAAAAAACATCAAATTCGTTTTACAATTCACGGAGTTATCCCGTAACATGCACATACGTATAAAAAAAAATACAATCGAAATGAGAAACCTCTTTTTTGAGGTTGTTTAAAAACAGGTCAAGTGTGAGTTGGACTCTGAGGGTACCTTTAAAGAACCCCAACTAATTCACCTTTCAAACAAGAAATAAATAAAATCAAAATTGATTTATCCGTTCAAGAGCTACGATGCCTCAGAAAGATACACATACACAGACATTCCATTGTTTTTGCGTCGGGGTTTTAAAAATAGTCAGCGCCACAGGTGGTGCTCATGATTTTGTTTGAGAAATTTGATAATTATACGTCAATGCTAATATTAATGCTTTTCAGTGTTCTCAGTCGGTTTTCTGTTGGTAGTAAACTACGATGTCAAGTTAATATTTGTTTCTTTGATTTGATCGGATTAAAGCAAAAATATATCGTACGTATAAAAAAAGTCGGATGTAGTCTCGCTAAAACAAAAACTGTAACGATCGAGTCGGCCACATAATATGCCCTGTCACAAACAGGCTGACACGCACACATTGGTGGGTCATTACACGCGCTACTTGTGTATATGTGTGCGTGTCAGCCTATCAGTGACAACCTGACAACGCACACGTGCAAATGTGGCCGACTCTAGTGACACAGTTTTTAGTTTAGCGAGAGTACGTCCGACTTTTTTATACGTCCATGATCGGACATACCAAGAATATTTACAATAGTAAGTGGAATACGACTCTTTCGGTTTTGTGTCGAAATCCTGCGTAGTCCTACGAGTATGTATGATACTCGTAACTATATGAGTATGTAGATATTACAAGCTTTGCTTAGTTTGGGGTCAGATGGTGTTGCGTGTGAATTTGTCGACCAATTTTTATTTATTTATTTCACTGTGTAAGCAGTTAAGGCATAATTCATAAAATCACTCTTAACCTAGCTCACTTAAATGATAGATCTAAACCTGCTCGACCTTCCCTGAACGACACATCTAGAGCTTGTTCTGTCTTACCCCTATCTACCCTCGTCAAGTTCTAGACAAAAATTAGATCCATCTGTGTCTGAAGTTGGACAAAGACACGTCTCCTCTCGACGGACAATCACGTTACTGCGAAGCCTCGGATTATTTGTTCAATTAATTCAATGAGACCGGGCTCGATTGAGTTTTGATAATTAACGACTTTTGTCTGATTTTCAGGTCCCACGTTCGATGACCCTTACATGAATCTTTTTTTTTAACACAATTTTATTGGCTTGGTATTTATGTATCTACTAGCGGCTCTTTCCGGCTTCACTCGGATAATGTCACATAAAGACAAACAATCGGAATTTAAACTATCCTATCTTTCAAGTTGGATCAAACTGCACACGGTGTGCAAGTTATATTGAAATCGGTTCAGTAGTTTAGGAGTCCATCGCGGACAAACAACGTGACGCGTAATTTATATATATAAAAGAAGAAGTAACGGAATCTTTGAACGTGATTTTGCCACTTCGAAAGTAACGCGTTGATTTAAACTTTGCACACTTATCAAGGGATGATAGCAATGCAATAATAGCGACAGATTTTTTTCTTTCTAGGTGTGTTTTTATAAATGCGTGTTTTTTTTTGTCTTTTTAAAC
The DNA here is from genome assembly GCA_017562165.1 of Ectropis grisescens. NCBI lineage: Eukaryota > Metazoa > Arthropoda > Insecta > Lepidoptera > Geometridae > Ectropis > Ectropis grisescens. Next base: position 23,892,941 of record CM029780.1, on the reverse strand, counting down.
TATTTCTTATTGAAGTTAGGTATTTAAAATATAGAGTAAAGCATTCATTAAATATATTACGCACATGACTTCGAAAAGACTGGTCCGCGTGTAATTTGAACCCGAGGCTCCGGACCGGCTCTTGCCATTTTCCCTACTAGACCAGCTGTTACGTATTAAGCCAGACTTGATTTGAATAAGCGAAAACACCCCACCAAAAATGTGCCCACTGCTGAGACTCCGCATGGAGAGAGTCGAGGCCATCATCCACCAGGCTAGTCCAGTGCGGGTTGGCGGTTGACACATGCCTCTGAAAGAAATATACTGATTTCTTCACCATGATTTCTTTTTAACCCCCGACCAAAAAAAAAGGTTTTATAAGTTTGACGTCGATGTCTGTCTGTCTGTCTGTGTGTGTGTGTCTGTCTGTGGCACCGTAGAGCTCAAACGGATGGGCCGATTTCGATGCGGATTTTTTATTTGAAAGTTAATATCCGTGCGGATGTTCTTAGCTATGTTTGGTTAATATTGATTCAAGATGGCCGCAGCCACAAAATGGCGGACAAAATATTTCTTGACAACCTGCCTCAATACGGGTATCAAATGAAAGGGCTTGACTAGTAGAATATTATACACTATAAAAAAATCAAATCCAAGATGGCTGCCACCACAAAATGGTGTATTATATTATTTTTTTCACTACTACTTCAATATGGGTATCAAAAGACAGGGCTTGGTTAGTAGAATACATAGCACCACAGATTTCTAAAACAAAAGGCAGATGGAACGTGCAGAACACAGATCCTTAGGTCCAGAAAGCAAATATCAAACGCCAAAGCAAATACAAACTCCAGCCAGTACGAAACGGACTTCCGTCTCGTACGGGAGTCCCGTGTGATTTTAAGTTTTGTACAAGATTATGCCATCTTGTGTTTTCAAACATTGTTCCCAAAAATAAGAAAAGGAAAGAGGAATATCATTTCATAGGAAAGTTTGAATATTTTTACTGATTTTTGTATAATTTAGGCGATTTCATTTCGATTGATGAATAGAAACACAACACCTCAACGAAAATTGGTTAGTGTTCCTGTACTAAACTGAAATTATTTTCCCTAAAGTTAAGGTAAAATATAGATTATGATTTTTTGAAGATACTCGTAGACCAAATTATTTATGTACTTAAGTAGATTGTATTATTCTATTTTAAACCCTATTTTTATAATCGTAATTTTTTAATTTTATGTCAATCGATGCCTAGCACAAATCCACATCATTACTAGTGTTTATAAAAATACTAATACTGTTGATGAAAACTATAGTTATGAAGCAAGTTTTAATTCTTGTAAGTAGGTATAGTGGAGCTTAAAAAAGTAGGCGAGTTCTTTTGAGAGATCTAATTGTTTTAATCAAGCTCATGTTATCTGGCCGAGTCAGTAGTGACATTGTCGAAGTTTTATACGGTGCTAATTTGTGCGTACATACTTACCCAAAAAAGATGTTGGGATCAGGCCAATCGTTGTAGGCACTACATATTTGCTGCCTGGCTTTGCTGCCAAAGTGGGTTGTAGGTATAAAGCGTTGCACTTTCGAGCTCCCTGTACCACAAACTTGATTTTGGTTCTCTGAGTGGACGTGAGGCTGCTGTTCATTCTGTCCTGACTTTCTTTGTCCAAAATTGGGGAGAGGGTTGTTAAAGGTGTACGTCAAAAACGCCTTTAATTTGGTTGATCGTGGAGCCCCGTTGTCCGAAGTGAAGAATAAAATTCTTGACTTCTACAATTTTCTTTGCCAATGTTATGGCGGACCCACAAAATTATCAAAACAATCCTACGCTATCTTCCGTTGGCTATCAACTTGGTGAATCTTCGGCCATGCGACCTTCGCCCTGGCCATTCGCTCTGTCATTTAACGTCTCTAGTCCAATATAAACGTTAGGTATTTGGACGACGTAACTTTGGGTGGCGATGTGATTAATGTTCAACTGATTTACATAAACTCTTAGACGGTTTTCGTTGGTTTGTATCAACATTTTTGAAAAGGTGAACTTTTGGTTTGCGACACGCGTCCAGACAAAGATTGGATAGTAAACAAATTGAATGATCTGGCCCCCCCAACATCAAATCAGTTGACAAAAATTCTCTGCACCTCCTGTGTTCACCGATATTAAATGAGTAGGTAGTTGCCACCTTTTGTCAAGCATAATATTCAAAATTTCACAAGAAGCTCCGATAGAATACTCAAAATAAACACACACATGACTTTTACTATTATTCGGCGTTGTCTTTTTATTCCGAATTTTCTGTACGAATATTCGAATTTTTTGTTGCATGCTAAATCAAAATTCTTAACTTCATAGGATGGAAATAGTAATAACAAGAAAGCCTTGCATAATATATAATCGGTGTAATAATAAATTATTTTAACATTATAATATAAATATGTGTTTATTATACGCGAAGATTTCCGAAGCTAAGACAACAATAGTGGGATTTTTTTCTTAAGACTGGGAACATTACACGCACACCAACGTGAGTAATTTGACAACGTCGGTGAGACATGTCACGCATACATAACTAACACAGACTAAGTTGATAACTAATTACTGGCCTCACAGTGTCGTTCACGAAGGTTTCATCTGTTTAGAAATCTGTGCATAGCACTATGAAAAATTTCAAATTCAAGATGGCCGCTTCTACAAAATGGCGAAATACATGTCTATTTTCACAACTCTCTCACTATGGGTGTCAAATGAAAGGGCTTAACTAGTAGAATGTTGTACAGATAACAAATCTGAGGTAGTCGGGGGTTAATCAAAATTTTTTTATTTTGTTCTTGTGTCGTTATTACCAGTGTCGATGACAGACTTGTTATCCACAGTTGACTGCCACGGTATTTGTGCAAAATATAATTTAGATCACGGACTGAGATAGCTAAAGAGAAAATTATACAAGAATAACAGAGAGAGAGAGAGAGAGGAAAGTAGGGGAAGGATATGAGTTCCGTGAATACTTTCTAAGTACTATCTTAAACAAAGCTCTCATCTGTTTCAGAGTGTAACGCAGTTGTAAATAAACCTTTTTTGCTTGCGAAATAAAACGTGTGACAAAATACTCGAGTTCGCTCACGGAACGTAAAATATCAAAGTTTGAATGTATGTTGAAGAGTTACCGGTACTACGCTTCTTTTATTCCAACATTACTTTCTGTTCTTTATGAGCAGCTGGTGTCAGCCCGAGGCAAATAATACAAATATACAAATAATTTCTATACAATACAAATTTTGAGGCCAACTGTTTACATGATATAGATGCTAACGTTCTGAAATAGAGCCGAGGCGATGGTCTATATACTAGCGGCGCCCGCGGTTTTACCGGCGCTTTTCCTGTACCCGGTGTTTTCCCGGGGTTCAAAGTAGCGTATGTGCTAGTCCAAACTATAATTTGTGTTCCAAATTTCAACCCAATCCGTTGAAACGTTCCCCCACGTGATTGAGCAACTAACATACAAACTATCGCATTTGTAATATTAGTAGGAAATAAATATAATAGACAGTCTGCTCGCGGCGCTACGAGTATAAGCTATGGATTCGAATTCCATATTTTTAAAATGAAAACTTATTTTGACACACAACAGACAGATTTTTCATGGGCTGTGACACAGATTTCTAAAACAAAAGGCAGATGGAACGTGCAGAACACAGATCCTTAGGTCCAGAAAGCAAATATCAAACGCCAAAGCAAATACAAACTCCAGTCAGTACGAAACGGACTTCCGTCTCGTACGGGAGTCCCGTGTGATTTAAAGTTTTGTACAAGATTATGCCGAAGATTATTATTTAGAAATCTGTGGGCTGTGAATTGAATTCTAGCGCCGCGCTCGGCAATGATAAGAATTTTAAGGTGAACTCGGGATCATAGCCACCCCCTCCGGTTTCACCCGCGTAGTTTCCAAAGCTATCAAATATCTATATCTGAGTTATAAATTTTCATTTTTATCGGCAGTTTCCATAACTGCCAATTTTTAACCCCCGACCAAAGAAAGGGGTGTTATAAGTTTGTCGTCGATGTCTGTCTGTCTGTATGTCTGTCTGTGTGCGTGTCTGTCTGTGGCACCGTAGAGCTCAAACGGATGGGCCGATTTCGATGCGGTTTTTTAATTTGAAGTTTAATATCCGTGCGGATGTTTTTAGCTATGTTTGGTTAATATCGATTCAAAATGGCCGCCTCCACAAAATGGCGGACAAAATATTTCCTCACAACCTACCTCAATATGGGTATTAAATGAAAGGGCTTGACTAGTAAAACACCATACGCTATAACGAATTTCAAATCCAAGATGGCCGCCACCACAAAATGGCGAATTATATTATTTTTTTCACTGCTACCTCAATATGGGTATCAAACGAAAGGGCTTGATTAGTAGAATACATTGCACTATCATATGACGAATTTCAAATCCAAGATGGCCGCTCCCACAAAATGGCAAAATACATTTATTTTTTCTAAACTCCCTTAATACGGGTATCAAATGAAAGGCCTTGACTAGTAGAATAATGTACAGATAACAAATCCGAGGTAGTCGGGGGTTAATCAAAATTTTTAATTTTGTTCTTGTATTTATCATCATTATTTACAGCCCTCCTGCTGAACATTGGTATCTCTTCGCGTACGTTATTCGTCCCAATTCTGCTATAATTTTATCTTAGCCTGATTGCACCCTACCGAATGTCGTCGTCCGGAATGTTGCCGGTGGACGACTTTTTTTCAAATAAATTTATAAATTTTCTGAATAGCCCTCAGATGAATGAAACTCTATACTAAATAATTTACCGTCGATAATATCCTAAATTCGGATATATTTAACTCAAACGTGTACCTGTGTACCCGTCAACTAAACCTAACTTACCTCTATTTGGAACAGACAGCTAAGACCGCGTTCTGTGGTTTAGCGTAAACGGGGCGTAAACACCACCCACACTGTTTCCAGTGGAGTTTCCACCCATTCTGTCTCCGCTGTAAACAGCGGAGTCCGAATGGGTGGCTGTAGAATGACTTTAATAGCGCCAAAATTATTTCAATTTTAGTCATAGAACATACATACGCCCACACAAGTACCACTGGGGATGTACCACTTCTATGCCAGTTATTCTACCGCTAAGCAGTAACGTGCAAACATATGTTTCGGTTTGAAGGGCAATGTTTCTAGTGAAATTACACGATATAGAGATAAATCGTCTTACATTTCAGGATGACGAGTGCAGTGCTAGGTAATGATTTGGACTCTTTATGTTCCAATAGTTGCGTGACACTGTTCTGTTATTGCTGTTGTTGTGCTTACGAACACCCAAATATAACCTAAAAGGATAATGATTTGTTGCCGACAATTACGCAGATCTACCCGCTGGCGGCAAACGTACGGCTTAATTGGATCAACATGACCGAGTATAGGTACTATTGATTCTTCGAAGACGCGAAAAACGTGTTTTCGAGGACCCAAACCCGCTTATCTGTTATTTCCTCGCGAGGGATGCTAAACCGATTGATGAGGGTCACTAGGCAGGGATGAATAAAAGATTAAACCAATTTGGACGGAGTCTGCGTATTGTCGTGTTGGGAAATGCAGATTTCCCCGAGGAAACTGTCTGGGAAATAGTCCGGGGATAATAGTGGTGGCTTTAATATGATCTTCACTTTCAATATGGTCTATGCCTCGTATTTTATTTTCCGAAAGGAAGTATGACGTTGAAAGAGTTTCGTGGATACTTCATTTCTTTTGTTTATATACCATGGGCACCTACAACGATAGAAAAAAATATTAACAAGTTTGTAAACCACTGATAATGATGATGGAGGAAAACAGGAGGATACCGACAAGTTTTGAGAAAAATGTCTTTCGAAGACTTTTTTATGTAGAGTGACGGGATGGACGAGCAAGACATGCACCTGATGGTTATCAACACGCCTGCCTATTTGCAGCAAAGTAGCATGCCACATGAATCCAAATTTACACATAAAACTTCTCTTGAAACATTGCCAATCAAACCGAAACAGAAAAAATTACATATTGGTAAAATAAAAAAATCTGAACCGATTTTGATTAAACATTCCTAATACCTAATAAAAAAACCGTTTAAAAACCATTTCATATCTTTGAGTTACAAGCGCTGTGCAGGACAGGCAGTAATTCGAACTTTTACCAATCAAACAGCTGTGTGGTACCGTTCTATTATGAGCAGGCTGTTGATGCTTTTGGAGTAATAAAAAAAAAAGATAAATATTTGATAAATCAATTTTATTGACCCATTTCGTTTGATATACGTAGAGTAAAAGGGCTTAATCTTGAGGGTATCTACCATGTTTCGATATCGCTTAGATCTAGTTTGTCTGGTTGTCACATGGTAGAAGGATGAGGACGGGATTTCTGGTGCGCAATTTCTACAGACACTCCCAAAATGTAGCCGATGATAAACTCAAATTTCAAGTAAGTAGCTCGAAGATAAATTCTAGTAATAACGTATGCTATTTAGGTCAATTAGAAAGAACCAACACACTTCCAGAGTGAATATAGACACTAATAGCAATAATAGAAGCGTCGTATGGCGTTGAGCATCCAAAGCGGTTCCATTACTTGTGTCAGACCACAACCTAAAATTGCAAAACTTTACGACCGCACTAAACACCGTCACATAAGACGTCGCGTCGCAATAACTCGAGGCGCCAGTGGCCTCCGAGGACGAGACACTTACGGTGTAATGGCGGTCCTGCGGTTCGGTGTTACCCGTTGTTGGGACAGCGATAATCCCCAAATTACTGGTATCCCGATACATCTTATTATATAAAATTCATTACACGAGGTAGCGATCACTGGAACTCATATTAGGGCGCTGTGTCGTTTTCATGTCACGTGTTTCAACAAAATTATTGTTTCATTTAAAGTACGTAGTTAAAATTGATATTACTATTTTTAATTTAATGTATTACTCACTGCGAATGCCCCGCATTTTAAAGGCCTTATTGCATTTGGCTAAATTTATTCGACTGAATTAAGTCGCTACTGAATTTAGTGTAGTATATTAAGCTAGCATACTAAGCTTAGTAGCGAGAGTTGCTTGCTCTTAACTTGTTTCTAAACTAGCTTCTGAATTAAGTCACTACTGAATTTAGTGTAGTATATTAAGCTAGCATACTAAGCTCAGTAGCGAGAGTTGCTTGCTCTTAACTTGTTTCTAAAGTAGCTTCTGAATTAAGTCACTACTGAATTTAGTGTAGTATATTAAGCTAGCATACTAAGCTCAGTAGCGAGAGTTGCTTGCTCTTAACTTGTTTCTAAAGTAGCTTCTGAATTAAGTCACTACTGAATTTAGTGTAGTATATTAAGCTAGCATACTAAGCTCAGTAGCGAGAGTTGCTTGCTCTTAACTTGTTTCTAAAGTAGCTTCTGAATTAAGTCACTACTGAATTTAGTGTAGTATATTAAGCTAGCATACTAAGCTCAGTAGCGAGAGTTGCTTGCTCTTAACTTGTTTCTAAAGTAGCTTCTGAATTAAGTCACTACTGAATTTAGTGTAGTATATTAAGCTAGCATACTAAGCTCAGTAGCGTGAGTTGCTTGCTCTTAACTTGTTTCTAAACTAGCTTCTGAATTAAGTCACAAAATTTAGCCAAATCCAATAAGGCTTAGCCTTCGCAGTCTCCGTTACCATTATTACTCTCTTGTGACACGCCATCTCTGACCAATTCCAGACTTTAATCTATCTGTGTTCCTAACTTCCATGACGATCCAATCAAACAGTCTGACGAGATCGAGCAACAAACATTAGCACATTCAAACAAAAGGCAGTCGATCTTCTGATCTCGTATTAGGTAAAATACTTCATAAACTATTTATGCTCGCGTTCAAGTTCTAGTCAATTATAATATCATACACCAAATGAGAAAAAAGGCCCCAGCAGGCTGTGGGAAAAGTGGTGTAAGCGAACAGTCATAAGTATTGTTTTAGTAAAAGATGGTCACGATGTTACTATTCTTACTATGGCTTAGCTACATTAATCTGGACTCGGTGGACGCAAGACCGAAACTGACGGCAAATTAAGAGAGAGGTCTTACACTCACAGGTGGGATAGAGAAGGGTAGATGATTTCGAAGAACGTCTGTTGACAAGAACAAAATTAAAAATTTTGATTAACCCCCGACTACCTCAGATACTAGTCAAGCCCTTTCATTTGATAGCCATAATAAGCGAGTTTAAAAAAAAAATACATGTATTTCGCCATTTTGTGGAAGCGGCCATCTTGGATTTGAAATTCGTCATATGATAGTGCAATGTATTCTACTAATCAAGCCCTTTCGTTTGATACCCATATTGAGGTAGCAGTGAAAAAATAATATAATTCGCCATTTTGAGGTGGCGGCCATCTTGGATTTGACATATATATTGTATAATATTCTACTAGTCAAGCCCTTTCATTTGATACCCATATTGAAGTAGGTTGTGAAGAAATATTTTGTCCGCCATTTTGTGGCGGCGGCCATCTTGAATCGATATTAACCAAAGAACGTCCGCACGGATATTAACTTTCAAATAAAAAAACCGCTTTGAAATCAGCCTATCCGTTTGAGCTCTACGGTGCCACAGACAGACAGACAGACAGTCAGACAGTCAGACAGACAGACAGACAGACAGACAGACAGACAGACAGACAGACAGACAGACAGACAGACAGACAGACAGACAGACAGACAGACAGACAGACATCGACGTCAAACTTATAACACCCCTTTTTTAGGTCGGGAGTTAAAAAGGTTGCTCTTGACTCATTATTTGGTTTAAAATCAACCCCGAAATGTTAGGATTTTTTTTATTTATTATAGGTTTACACTTGACCACCATCTCGCCTGATGTTAAGCGATGATGCGGTCTACGATGAAGCGTGTTTACCTAGAAAAAACTGATTCGCTCTCGATTTGAAGACACAAAAATTGTAACCATCGGGAAAACCACTCAGGCAACATATTCCATAGCTTAGACATTCTTATCACAAAAGTAGAGTCAAATCTCTTCGTTAGTGTCTTTGGAACATCAACCATGAAATGATGTCGTTTTTTCCGAGCTACGAGCAAAAAAGTAAGTATGTGACAAGTTAATGTTTCTAGAGAAATTACAGGGCTTAGAGATGTAACATCTTAGATCTTTATGTTCCAATGGCTGCATGTCACTGTACTGTTATGTGGCAGGCATGTTGCTTACCATCAGGGACGTGTCCTGTTCGTCTCGTCACTATTTATTTAAAAAAAAGTGTTCTTGCTTCAGATACTTACTGAAAATTAGGTGCTAACCCTTGGAATGTGCTTTTCATCCAATACAGTTGTTGTATGTTACTAGAATGTAACAAATTAACGCAAATTAACACAACCAGGCGCGGTCCCAGCCACAAATTTTGGAGGGGGTCACCAGTACAAAACCTCAGATTTGGGGGGGGGGGCACCAGTAGAAAAACTACTTTACTAGTAGCGCCCCACGGTTTTACTTGCGTAGTTCCCGTTCCAGTTGTTTTCCCGCGTTAAATAGTCTAATAGTCTATGTATTTCAATAGATTTTTTTAAATTTAATGTAGGTATATGATTTTGGGAGAGCCATGTCCCCTGTGACCCCCCTTCGGACTTACACCTCGAGCTAAAAACATTAAATTGGAAAGGTACATACATAGAATAGGCATTAAGTGAAAATTTCGCTCAAATCTATCCCTAAGTAAAGCAATTAGTTTATTTATTTTACGCAATTCAAACACGTAATTAACGAACAAACATGTACCTACGTCGACACATTACGTGCTCGAAAAACAGGGACTAGTCCTGAGAGGTTTACACTGATTTAAAGTTTATTATTTATTATACACTCATTTAATCTTTTTTCTTAATTTTTAAGTTTTTTACAATACAGATATAAAAAATACAAACATTATAAAAAACTTAAAAACTAGGGTGCCGCCAGCAGCGGGGCAGTGCCCAAGCTACCGGTGGTTAGGGCTGCAGACTGAGGAACCTCCTGACGATGCGCGCTGTGTCGAGGATGACCGCCTTCTGCATCTGACCCTTAATCCAACCGTCTAGCGAAAGTCTCTTGAGATGTTGGTCGAGACTTTTCGCTACAAGGCCGTTTGCCGACACAACTATTGGGACTATGATCGTCGAATCAACATCCCACATGGCGGTAACCTCATGAGCCAAGTCAAGGTACTTGCTAAGCTTGTCCTTCTCAGCTTTCACGAGGTTCTCGTCATGTGGCACGGTGATATCGACGATTACAGCCAACGCTCGGACCGGTCTACCAGCACGATATCAGGCTTATTGGCAACAATAGTCCTGTCCGTGATGATAGAGCGGTCCCAGTAGAGCAACGCACGACCATTCTCGAGAACTGGCAGAGGTGCGTACTTATAGTACGGCACCTCGGACTCGACAAGGCCGTATCGAAGAGCAAGCTGCTGGTGGATGATCCTGGCTACTAGGTTATGTCTGTGCAAGTACTCGCCGTTAGCAAGATGCGAACAACCGGAACATGGCGAAGTGATTCGCCTGGACGGCGGCATGCCCGACAAATGTCGACCGTACCGTCCTTCATTATGTATTTCCGGTAATTGTTCGTCTTGATAACTTCGTCAGCAATTGCACAGGCAAAACCCTCGGTTTCTCCGAAGAGGTCCCCGAAGCGTAGCCAGTTCACCGACGCGAGCAAATTCACATCGGGGCCCGTTAGGGCCCGATAGAACCGCCCGTGCAGCTCCTTGCTCTTCCATACTTCCTTGCGATCATCAGTGCTGAGCACCGATGGTTTGCGCCAGTTCTCGTTTGCCATTGAAAGAGGCGTGAAGCTCCTGTCAACTGCCACAACATCACGATGCATCCCGGACTCACTGTTGCGGAAATAATCCCTAAGACTGCATACCTCGCGGTTGTGAAGGTTCTTGGCATTTAAAAGCCTCGACCTCCACACTTCCGCGGGATATACAGCCTCATAACAGATGAGCGCGGGTGTGCAGCATTCGGTGTGTTGTGAGCAGTTGACGGACCTTTCTGTCCAGGGCGTCGAGCTCAGTCTGAGTCCATCTCAGTATGCCAAAGGAGTATATCAGCAGAGGCATTACCCAACCGTTGAAGGCTCGCGCCTTGTTACCGCCTGACAGAAGACTTTTGAGTACTTTTGTCAGCCGGCACAAGCGCTCCTTCACCGATTTCTTAATGTCATCTGCTGATATACCCAATGACTGTGACATACCGAGATATTTGTAGGTCTCGTCTTCGGAGAGATCTGAGAGTTATAGTCTCGGAAAGTTGTAAATTCTCTGAATTTACTACTTTCCCTCGCTGTACATGCATGACCGCACACTTGTCAACACCGAACTCCATCTTGATGGCGTTACTAAAACCTCCGTGGTTTTAATAGCTCCAACAAGTCTTGGCGTTTCGGTGCAAAAAGTTTGAGGTCGTCCATGTACAACAAATTAGATATAACCTCACCTCCTCTACGAAGACGATAACCTAACTCTGAATCCTTCAGCAGAGTGCTGAAAGGATTCAGACTTAGGCAGAACCACAGGGGACTTAGACTGTCACCCTGAAAAATGCCTCTTTCAATCCTAATCAAGTCCTCCGAAACAAAAGAGCTGTCTACGCTACCTGGTTGACGAAGGACTGTGACCCACTGTCCCATGCATTTGCTTAGAAAAGATTTTAGAGTTGGATTTATTTTGTACAACTCTAAAACCCTTTCTAGCCATGAATGGGGCACCGCATCATAGGCCTTCTTATAATCAATCCAAGCAGCGGAGAGGGCTCCTTTGTTTCGTTTGACTTGTTGGCAAATGATCGTGTCAATGAGGAGTAGCTCCTTAGTACCACGGGACCCAATCTTACATCCATTCTGAGAAGAGGCCAAAACGTTATTCGCGACAATATGCGCATTAATTTTTGCTCTCAGAATGGATGTAAGCAGCTTGTAGATGGTAGGTAAGCACGTAATGGGTCTGTAGTTCTTCGGTTCCGTGGTACTACCAGACTTATGGAGCAGGAAGGTGACTCCGGTGGTCAAGAAACTGGGAAGAGAACCCGTCTCCAGGGCTTCTTGGAATTGTGTTGCCAAACGTTCATGTGAGCACCGAAACCACTTTATCCAGAAGTTGTGCAATCCGTCCGGTCCAGGACTTTTCCAGTTCTGAGCCGTCCGGATAGCACAACTAACGTCTATGGAGTCGATCGTAATATACGTTATTATTAACATTATTATTTTATCTGAAAACAAAAACCAACATAAATTTAAAAGGAATTCAGTTGTCCACACAAATTAAAGCAGTTTTTTGGTAATATTAAAAAAAATGCCACACCGATTTCTATAAAATGTATATAAATGGGACCACTTCTGAAGTATTTTCTACCAAACAAAAAAATAGTTATCAAAATCAATTCACAATTAGCGTAATCGCGCGTAACAAACGCAAAAAAAAACAATCATCAGTGTTATTATTAAAACATAGGTATTTTTAGGAAAAAATAAGTAGGTAATTGTTGCGTATCAGAGATTCGTAAACTCTTTGGTGCATAAAATATAGTATAGACGAAACCGTTATTCGATTTCGATTAGAAGGTACCAGAACATATCCATAAGGGCAAATTCATAATATGACTAGATGTCCGCCTCGGCTTCGCCTGTGGTACATTATATAGCACTCATCGTGATCCCGTACTTTTCCAACGGTGAAAGAATGACTTAAATCGGTCCAGTCATTCCTGAGAACATCGCTTTCAAACAAAAACCCTCTTCAGCTACCTGCTACGCCACCTGTCGGAAATTGGTCGTACCAACTCAGATTTAAAAACAAATTTGATTAGCAAAGGTTTATATTCAATGACGCAATCTTAGACACATGCTGTCATGTCAAAGCACGATATGAAAACTCTCAAATAGGAATATTTTTTCCCGTTTTTGTTACATTCTTGATTCATGCTTCTTTTGATGGTAGCGTTATGTTCTATAACCTTCCTCGATAAATAGACTATCCAATAGAAAAATAATCTTTCAATTCGGACCAGCACTTCCCGAGATCCTAGCGTTCAAATAAACAAACAAACTCTTCAGCTTTATAATATTAGTATAGATGTCATACGAACTCAAAATGGCAGAATGAAGAAACCTTGACCAAAACTTGACACAGCGTATTTTGGCAGTCAGAAGTGACAACATTAAAATCTAAGTTAAAAATCGTGAAATTCGTCCTAAACGACTTTGAAAACATCAACTGTACAACAGAGAAATTACAGGGCTTAGAGATATAAGATCTTAGATCTCTGGGTGACGAGCGCAGTGCAGTGCTAGGTAATGATTTGGACTCTTCATGTTCCAATAGCTGCGTGTCACTGTGCTGTTATGTGTCAGGCATGTTGCTTACCATCAGGCACATGTCCTGATCGTCTCGTCACTGTTTATTTAAAAAAAAAAAAAAAAAAACTGTATACTCGTAACAACAGTTAAAATGCTCTTTGAATACTTTCGTCTAATGGGAATCGTTTGGCGCGCAAACAAAACGAAACATAATTTAAGTAAAATTACCTTAATAAACATTTATGAATGAGACGGTATAAATAACAAAGTGACAAAAATAAATAATGATGTTGATTCCAGCGCGCCATAAATAACGGTATAATAAAGATATATTTTATTTGATATAACAAAAGCTCAAACAGCTCATAGGCAACGACACTCTTGTGCGAAGAAGACTACAGTCTTGATCATCGCCGAAAAATTGCCAGCCTATCGGTGTTTTATCGGATACACTTTGGAGAGTGTGCTACTGATTTGCAAGATCTGATACCACTTTGCGCTTTTTTCTATCGGAATTCTCGTAGCTCGAAAAAGCGACGTCGTTTCATGCTTGACGTTCCAAAGACACGAACGAAGACATTTGAATTTTGTGATAAGAACGTCTAGGCTGTGGAGTACGTTGCCTGAGTGGGTTTTCCCCGATGGTTCCAATCTTTGCGTCTTCAAATCGAGAGTGAATCGGTTTCATCTAGGCAAATACGCTCTATCGAAGACCGCTTCGTCGCTTAACATCAGGCGAGATGGCGGTCAAGTGTAAACGTATAAAATTTAAAAAAAAGCATTTGTTTCTTATTAAGACACGTACCTACAGAGGGTTACGTGCGGAGCTGTACTAAGTAACTAGTGATGCTTTCTATTCAGCATTATGAACGGTACATATTTTGTCTAATGGCATTCACAGACGCTCAAATATGGTGCGCATCGCACTACGAATATGATTAGACACGGACCAGATCTGTGGATGAGACAGAGAACCAATTTTTGGTTCAGTCGCCATAAGACCGCCACGTGAATAGCATGTCGCTTTGATCCTACATAATATAATTTAAAAAAAATAACTTCTAATATAAATAATATTAAGAAAGAGAAAGAGATTTACAAAACCTTTCCAAGAATGTTACGCTCCAATGAACATCTCTTACAAAAATTAGGACAGTTCTCTTCCCTATTTTTGCTCGCATTCAGAACAGCACAAAATATTTAGTTATTCCCCATGTCTTATGGAATGTGAATGTAATTGATGTTTAAGTTTTATTTGCATTTAAAAATTAAACGCAAAACAGTAACCAGCAGGGCAAGTACGGATAATATAGATTCCGTTAACGTCGGATGATAGCAAGCCGAAGCATCACGTAAGACACATCATAATATATATTTTTTTAAAATTTAATAGGTTTACACTTGATCGCCATCTCGCCTGATGTTAAGCGACGATGCGGTCTACGATGGAGCGTGTTTACCTAGATGAAACCGATTCACTCTCGATTTGAACACACCAAGATTATAACTATCGGGAAAAACCCACTCAGGCAACTCATTCCACAGCCTAGACGTTCTTATCACAAACGTAGAGTCAAACCTCTTTGTCCGTGTCTTTGGAATATCCACCATGAAACGGTGCCGCTTCTTCGAGTTACGAGAAGTACGATAGTAAAAAGGGCAAGGTGGTATAAGATCGTGCAGATCAGTTCCACACTCTCCGAAGTGTATCCGATAAAAAACCGATAAGCTAGCAATTTTGCGGCGATGTTCAAGACTTTGAAGTCTTTTTCGCACTAGAATGTCATTGCCTATGAGCCTTTTGGCACGCCTCTCGATCGATTCCAGAGCCTCAAGCTGATACTTAGCCGATCCATCCGAAAGGTGCGAACAGTACCTACTCCATACAAGAGCAAATCTGTGCTTTGTACAACAAGAGCAATTGTTAAGATTTGAAGTACTTTCGCACCTTTGAGAGGACACCAAGTTTTTTGCAGCTAATTTTGCCTTGGACTCGATGTACGAGCCAAAAAAAAAAAACGATACGGATACACCTCGAAAAGTCTGTTGAAATGAACTCCTTTTAGCGGGGAACAGACACGCCTGCGTCTTTCCCTCGTTAAACTTGGCCAGATTGGTTTCGCCCCATTCAGATATCATCACGTAAGAGCACAGTATCCTGCAGCTATTTGTGCAGGGTTCTCTGACAAGGAGAGAGTGAAAGCAATAATGCACCATTATGCGATTATGCGGATGGCGCTCTGAATCTGCGTGACAGCTCCAAGCTCCATCTATGAGAATATACAGTGAGCTGCATAGGCTATATGCTACATGTATAAGATTATACAATACAATATACCTGAATTTAAAATAACAGCTTGACATGTAGGATTTTAACCGACTTCTAAAAAAAGAGGAGGTTATTAATTTGGGTGTATGTTTTTTTTTCAATATGATTCGTCAGGAAACATTCCAATATCTAAGCTTATAACAGCATAACAACCTTTTCCAAGTGCTCTTTTTCAAACGTTCTTTTTCCAAACGTTATTTTTCTAATCTTTTTTAAGCGTTCGTTTTTCAAACGCTCGCTGGCCTGTTCTAATTTTCCAAACTTTTAAACAATTGGCAACGCTGACGCGACACTAATATAGGCTCTGGCTGCCTTACTCCGGCTACCGAAGGTTTCCCGGAGCCTCGCGACAATACGGCTGTAAGCTGTAGGTATACCGTCTCGGTTTACTTCCCAAATCCCTATCAAAATTGGCGCTCTCACTGGAGATTTCCGCAAATCCCCGCTGTAACTCGTGAGGGCTCGATATTTATGTTTTGTTTTTCAACAAACAAACACAACACGTATGTAATAAAGTAGATAGTACTCTGAAAAGTGTTCCCAAGTGGTTCCGAGTCAGATTCAAATTATGTGACGAAACATTTCAAGCGCTGTTACTAATTATTCAACAATATTTTGGTGTGAATCATGTTATTTTTGAATATATTAATGCAAAATAGACTGCGTCTTGCTAAAACTAAAACAGTTAAATTCACACAGTCTGGGTAAGCAGATAGGCTACTTTTTATTTCTCAAAAATTATGGCGACACTACGCAAGTAAAACCGTGCTTCTATGTAGTTATTGTATAAATAAAACAAATTCTTTGTCAAACTATATTCTCACAGATTACGCTGAACGGTGTCACCTGCATTTCGCTCGAACCGAGTCAGTAGCTCGGTGATTTACGGATCTGGCACGCTCAGTATCATTACAAAAGATCATTTCGTTAGGTTATACGGATGCCACCGTGCCATTTCTCGATCGTCCGACGCCATTTTGCCCCACGACAAAGAACGTTTTTTTTAAACCAGAACATCTGAAAACGGTTTCAATTTTATTTTAATCTACTAAAAAAAACGATGGTGACTGTGCTAAAGTTAATAGTATTTGTGTGTTGTGTTCTATTAGTGAAAAAGCGTAATAACATTGAAGTACTATGAAATCTATCGATATATTTCCGTTTTTAAGAGTTCAATGGTGAAATCCAAAACTTTTTTACGACGGGCGTGAAATGTAAACTTAGCATTATATGAAAGGATTAATTAATATGGTAAGTACCTAAAAGCTAATACAATAGTAAACAAAATTTCAAGGGCTTTGTTGTGATATATAAATGTAGGTATATTATTGTGAATATGTAATATAAATATCGATACCCTAATTCGCAAAACGGATAACTCCGTAATAATAAATTTCACAGGAGTCATTACAAAACTTAAAAATAAAAAAGCAATGCATCAAATGAAAAAAACCAAATTTTTTTAGAAATTGTGTTTCTTATTTACTAACAAACGGCTAATAATAGTAAAAAAAATCAGTAACGCAATAGATTTCAGTGGTGATTTAGTGGCCCCTGTGAAATTTGCAGCTATGGAGTTATTCGTTTTGCGTATTAAGGTATCGATATGTGATAATAATCTAGCCATTCCGCGAGTTCGCGTGAAACGCGTGAGGGGTTCTAGAATTTTAGATAAATAGAATAGAGCATTATACATTTGTAGTGGTCGGACTCTTTGCAGAGACCGCCAGGAGAAGCAGCACGCCTTTGCCAGTTATTCTACCCTAATAGCCATGTACAAACTGTATCACTGTATTCCACTTTAAAGAGCCATGTTCCAGAAAAATTACAGAGCATTGAAGTAAATCATTTTATACCTGTAAGTGATGCGCAGTGCAGTGCTAGGTAATAATGTAGACTCCTCATGTTCCAATAGCTGTGTGCCGCTTTGTGCTGTTATGGGTAGGATGTTAGGTATGTTGCTTACAGGCGTTTGCTTACTACATGTCTTTACACTACTTTTGTAGTGGTAGGACTCTTGGCAGAGTCCGCCTGTGAAAGTACCACACCTTTGCCAGTTATTCTACCGCCAAGCAGTAATGTGCAAACATTACTGTGTTCCGGTTTGAAGGGCAATGTTTCCAGAGAAATTACAGGGCTTAGAGATATAAGATCTTAGATCTCTGGGTGACGAGCGCAATGCAGTGCTAGGTAATGATTTGGACTCTTCATGTTCCAATAGCTGCGTGTCACTGTGATGTTATGTGTCAGGCATGTTGCTTACCATCAGGCACATGTCCTGATCGTCTCGTCACTCTTTATTTAAAAAAAAAAAATGTCTACATCGGGCGCGGCCCCAACCTCGAATTTTGGAAGGGGTCCACCAGTACGCAGCCTCAGATTTTGGGGTCACCAGTAGAAATACAATAAGTCGTGTAAAAAGACTTTACTAGTAGCGCCCCACGATTTTACCCGCGTAGTGCCCGTTTAAGTTGTTTTCCCGCGTTAAAAATAGTCGTCTATGTTATGAAGTATGCACCTCTTTTATTTGTACTTCCCGTTTTCCTATTTTCGTATCTTTTTTTTTTCCATCCTACGGTTGCCTGGAAGAGATCGCTTTAAGCGATAAGGTCGCCCATTGTTACTTTAATTTTAGTCTTTAAGTCTTTATGATTTTTGTTTTAAATTAAGTGCAACAAAGAGTTAATCTATTTATGTACTATTAGATATTTTTAATGATGTTGTATTTTAAACCGCGCCTGGTCTACGTGCTTATATGTCATGCTCATTGCTCTATAGAACTACAAAAATACGACAGTGCTGCTAACAAAATCACAAAGTAAGTCGCCAATAAAATATTTTCACAAAAAATCATCAGTAAACTAACCACGTAGTAACTATTATCTTATCTGTGACCACCTTACACTACACAGAAAACTTAAACATGGGCATCTTATACCTTTAAACGAGCTAATCTTGTATCTATATAAGTATCCATACTAATATTATAAATGCGAAAGTAACTCTGTCTGTCTGTCTGTCCGTCTTTACCGCCTAAACCAACCAACAGATTTTGATGAAATTTTATACATAGATAGAATAGATCCCGAGAAAGGACATAGGCTACTTTTTGTTCCGAAAAAAGGGTTGAAAGGGTTAAAATAAGGGATGAAAGTTTATATGGAAAACTTCGTCATTGTTGAAGGACTATGAAACTTTACGTCTAGATATTTAACACGAAACCATAAAATGTATGTTTTAGCAGTTTTGTAGTTTCGAACTGTACCTACGGGGGTGGAATTGGGGGTGAAAGTCTGCAAGTTCAATATTATTGAAGATAAAACCATGAAACTTTGTATCTAGACACTTGAAATGGAGTCGATAAACGTTTGTTCCAGCAATTTTATAATTTCTAACTATACGGGGATACTTATATAACCGCTTGATACACTGGCCGCTTTTCGCGTTTTACAAATTTGGCGGGAAAACGGGTGTCAGGTTACATAAGTGCGGTGTTTATGTTTCGGCATATGAAGTGCCTTCTTACTTTTACCCGTTTGAGCCATTTACTCTCAAGAGCGTTTCAAGACGCTTCTAGCGGTATCATTTATTTATAAATTCAAGATGGCCGCCGCTACAAAATGGCGGATAACGTAGGTTTTAACAATCCCATCAACATGGGTATCAAATGAAAGGGCTCAACAGGCAGAATACAAAAAAAAAATAAAAAAAAAAACCAAGATGGCGGCCGCTACAAAATGGCGGATAACGTAGGTTTTATCAATCCCATCAATATGGGTTTCAAATGAAAGTGCTCAACCAGTAGAATACAACGTACTATATAAAATTAAAATCCAAGATGGCGGCCTCTACACAATGGCGGATAACTTAGGTTTTATCAATCCCATCAACATGGGTATCAAATGAAAGGGCTCAACAAGCAGAATACAATATACTATAAAAATTGAAATCCAAGATGGCGGCCGCTACAAAATGGCGGATAACGTAGGTTTTATCAATCCCATCAACATGGGTATCAAATGAAAGGGCTCAACAAGAAGAATACAACATACTATAAAAATTGAAATCCAAGATGGCGGCCGCTACAAAATGGCGGATAACGTAGGTTTTATCAATTCCATCAATATGGGTATCAAATGAAAGTGCTCAACCAGTAGAATACAACGTACTATATAAAATTAAAATCCAAGATGGCGGCCTCTACACAATGGCGGATAACTTAGGTTTTATCAATCCCATCAACATGGGTATCAAATAAAAGGGCTTGACAAGAAGAATACAGTGCACTATACAACCTCAATATTTAAGATGGGCGCAGCCACTAAATGGCGTATCAGACAGAATTTTTGATAGTCGACGAGATTTCCATGGTGTCTTATCAAATGTTATGCATGATGGACGCTCGATTAAGGCAAATTAAGAACTGCGAAAATGAGTTTTTTGGAGGAGTAAACGTATTACTTTTCGGTAATCTTTTACAACTGCCTCCTATAAAATGATCAGGAACACCTGTTTTCAATTCTAATACGAAATTATATACATGAAAGTAACTCTCTCTGTCCGTTACCGCCTAACGCCTAAGCCACTTAAAGAGTGTGTTACAATTTGGTGCACAGATAGACTAGACTTAGGAAAGGACAACGGCGACTTTTTATCACAGAAAAAGAGTTGAAAAGAGTGGAAATGAGGAGTAAAAGTGTGCATGGAAGGATCTTTGCACTCTTTGTATGCTATTTTTAACCGACTTCAAAAAAGGAGGAGGTTATCAATCCAGTAGTATTTCCAATTGTGAATCAATTTAGATGGTTATTTTTTTGGTTGGTAGATTATAGTTCAGAGGTGGTCATATAAATTTTATCGAAATCAGTGGGGCGGTTTTTGAAATATGAGCAACAAACTAAAATTTGCGTTCATGTAATCAGACGATATATCTACTAATATCTACTAATAGACTCTAATAAAATTTGGTGGACCGTCCCAATATGATTTTAAATTAAAGTCTGTTTTTGATTATTTTTTTGAGAACATAGTTTTTTTGTAATTTGCCGTGTAAATTGTACATTTATTAATAAACTAGCTGAACCCGCTACTTCGTTCGCGTAAGCAGATGTTACTGACTTATAGTGTAAATTAGTTGGAAGTATGGTACGTCAAAATATTTGCATTATGTAATCATTGAAAAACCGAGTGAATTTGTTTTCCCACACAAAAAAAAGTTTAATTTTATCATCTTTATTTTTCTTATTATATTTTTTTAAACAAAATCAAACATACTTATTAAGGTTTCGTAGTATCGAACATAGCCGCAAGTGTTAAGTTTGTAGGATTTTTATAGGATACATTACGAAAATTCTGAAGCTGATGTGCATGATCTGATTACCTACATTTCTTTTTATCCGCAAGCTGTTTTCTAGCTGTAACCCGCGACTTCGCCCGCGTAAAATTTTGAACGAAGCCTGTGTGGAATCAAAATGATTAAAATTTTGAGTTTTAATGATAGGTACTCAAGCAAGTTGAACCCGTAAATCTAAGCCAAGTCTTAGTGAAATGTTAATGTATGAATTTTATTGTAACACAGAAAAAAAATCCAAGAACGAAAGAATCCAAATTCGGCATCAAAATCCTTTTAGCAGCAAAAACTTATTAGTACAATTTAGAATACCAGTAACGCCACATGAAAGAAAAAATACATACCACAATAGCAAAACATTGATTTAAATGGCCTTTAGTGCTTTTAGATTTAAACTGGCATTAGCGCCATCTAATGAGAATATAATGTTGCTTGTTATTTTGATTGTGAACGCAAATCACCTGTATTATCTACGCCAAAACGGGTGCATATATTTTTAATTTTTGGCTTTTACCTTACCATCACATTAAGTTCCTTACACAAATATATACTTATTATAGATTAATATGGAGTTAAACGAAAATATAGACTTAGACCCCATGTGAAATTTTAGACTCTAAACTATGTGTGGTATTTCAGACTATAAGTTATCTGTTTCAACTTTCTACCAAATTTGCTTAGTCTTTCCGACATCACAGTAACCGATTTGCTATTTCTGATTACAAACTACGTGTGTTTTGAATTCCTTCCAAATATGTTCAGCCGTTCCAACGTTGTCCTGTAACTGTAAATATTATGAATGTCAATGTTTGGATGTTTGTTACTTAATCATGGCGGAACGTATCAAGTGATCGGGCTGAAATTTGAAATACAATTAGATTATAGTCTGGAAGAACACATAGGCGAAACATTGCCTATGTATAGTTACTTATCTATATGTCCCAATGTGTTACTTAAGCTAAGCCAAGAATATGTTTCAAATTTTAACTCGATACATTCAGCCATTCCAACGTAATTGAGCAGCAAAAATTTAAATATTGACATATTTATATAATATTAGGAAAGGATAGGATATTACAAAATTTTGAAAAATAAAACCGGTCAAATGCCAGTGGGACTCGCGCGCGAAGGTTCTGAACCATTAGCAAATAAAATGATTTTATTGTATGGGAGCCCCCTTAAAAATTTATTTTATTTTAATTACTTACATTTAAAGAGAACATAAAACTTAATATTTTGTGAATAGTGAAAGCGTCAACCTGTGACAGGTACGTTATTAGTATCGAGCAAGAAACGGTAAAAAAGTCAAGTTTGTTGTATGGAAATAAGCCCTCTTAAATATTTATTTTAGTTTTAGTATTTTTGTTAAAGCGGCAATAGAAATACATCGTCTGTGAAAATTTCAACTGTCTAGCTATCACCGTTCTTGAGATACAGTCTGGTGACAGACGGAAGGATGGGCGGACAGCGAAGTCAGGTACGGAACCCTAACAACGGTCTGCTTCGGTTACCGAAGCTTGTTGAACACTACCTTTAAATTTTAAACAGTATTTGGATTGAAATAATACGTTAAGTTACGGCTGGTCTAGTAAGCTACAGCTGACTTAGTCGGGAGAACGCCGACTGTTGATCCGGAGACCCAGGGTTCAAAACCACGCGCACCACTATCTTTTCTGAGTCATGTTCGTAATGCCGGTAATTAAACGTTGAAGGAAAATATCGTGAGGAAACCGAAATGTACCTAGAATCTAAGTTCTAAGTCATATGTCATCCACCAACCGACACTGGGCCGGCGTGGTGGATTATAGCCTTGTATCTCTCCTTGCGAGAGAAGGCCCCGACGTCCAGCAGTGGGAACATTTAATGGGTTGTTTATGCTGCTACTTATTACGCTGATATGTTTTCTCCAAAAGAACAAAAATTTTATTCAATGACAGGTAATTTAATTCTATCGTTCGACTAACTAAATACAGATAAATCTAAGCTGGTTATTTGTTTTTTGTTGATATTTGAAAAACTACCTCCCTGTTTTCGATACATAAGATCACCTCTGAAGTATTTTATCAAAATCAACTCACAATTAGCGGAGTTATCGTGTAAAATAAAACCAAATAAAAAAACATACAACCCGATTGAGAACATCCTCCTTGTTTGAAGGAGGATGTTCCCATCCTTCTCCTTTTTTCCACACAAAAATATATTTTTGACAATTATTTTGTCATTCAAGACGACGCGACGCGATCACGTGGGCACTTCTTGAATCTAGAATCTAGATATTCTGTGGATCGTCTGTGATACACAGAATACTTAGAAGTTAGTATGTACCGAACGCGCCGTGCGTGTCGTTATTATTTAATGTTTGTGTAATTTCCGAACCACCAAACCGATAATGTTCAAATTTTGATGGGACAATATAAAAAATGTGTTCTTTCTAACAAAAAAAGAATTAATGAAATTAAACAACGCAAACATGAGTTACAACCAAATACACATTCTGACTTTCACCCCCTCCCGCAAGAAAACCGATCAGAATTTGGGGATCAAAAGTAGCCTACAGCAATGTCCTTAGTATAAACTAAAATCATGCCAAGTTTCAGCTGAATTGAATCAGTAGTTTCGGCGTGATGCGTGATCCCTATACAGAAAGACAGACAGACAGACAGACAGACAGACAGACAGACAGACAGACATGAAAGAAAAAAAATGCAGTTTCGCCATCAGTATCGACTATGGAGTGCCCCAAAAAATTTTTTTTCAAAATATCTTCAATGTACAGAATTCGACCCGTTACAGTTTTATTATAAGTATAGATATAAAACTTTGACTTAGACCGATTTTGATTAGGAAACGTGAATTTGTATGGTAGTAGACATACGAGTAGGTACTGCCTCAATTACTTTAATAAATATGTGGCGCGGACGAAGTCGCGGGTAAAAGGTAGTTTATTAATAAATATAAAACTTTGACTTAGACCGATTTTGATTAGGAAACGTGAATTTGTATGGTAGTAGACATACGAGTAGGTACTGCCTCAATTACTTTAATAAATATGTGGCGCGGACGAAGTCGCGGGTAAAAGCTAGTATAAATATATATATAGAATCTGAATCTCGGAAACGGCTCGAACGATTTTCATGAAATTATGTATACAGGGGGGTTCGGGGACGATAAATCGATCTAGCTAGGTTTTATTATTTAAAAACATCATTTTATGCGCGTTTTTAGACAATGAAAAACTCCTACAATGTTATTAGAATACGATAACTTATTTCGCCACTTTTCTTAAAGTCTAAATGGCTCAGACGGAATATGCTCGCCCTCGGAGTCAACAGGCCACGGTTCGAATCCGGGTGGTCCTTTTCTTTTTGTTTTTTTTTTCAGAGAAAATCTTATACTTAGCGCCTTTTAGTAGGTCTAAGTAAGTCATCACTTCGTAATTCGTACCTGCCTAAATATCATTTAAAAAAACCGAACAAAACTCGGTCAACCAGGTACTGTATTATTAACGTCAATACGTTAGTGTTTAGCACTTCACTGATGTTTGCATACATTTCGTATTTTTATAATATACCTACATACATACTACACAAACATCAATTTACAAAAGTCCCAGCATGTCTCGAACATCTTTCACGCGTAAACCTCCGAAAAAGTACGTGATTTTGCTTATATACATTTAAAGAATTTCTCCAAAATATAATTATGCTTTCTTTTTACTTGTTCGAGAGCATTGCGTCTTATTTCGTATTTTTGTACGTTTTTACAGAAATAATTGCTTGGCCGCAGGTGGGACCGGCCTAATTGAATAATAACATAACTTAGGGTTAGTTGGGGCTGTTGTTCCTTGTAAGTTTAAGTTCCAGTTTCTCGGAGTAATTGTTTTGTTATGTTAAACCTTAGAACGTGTAACCTAGGAACAGCTAAAGAATGTTTACTGAAGCGACCTGAAAATCTATTATCTATTTCTAATTTCTGTATAAAACTATTTAAGCCAATATTGACTTTACCCTTGTACTAAGAACAAGACATTTTGGAATACGTTGCCTGTATGGGTAATGGGTAATCATGATCATGTGACATACGGACGGACAGGGTACGTTTATAAGGGTCCCGTATCCATTCTGCCATTTGACTACGGAACCCTAAAAATGACGAAGATGATGTCTGGAGTATAGAGTCTATACAAAAGTTGTTTATGCACGTTCGTCACATTTCCCCACTCCGGAAGTTTTATGAACTATATCTTTGTCCTTTTTCTATAATTTGATAGAATGAAAAATACGTGTTTTCTATTATTCTATACTAGATGCCCGCCCCGGCTTCGCCCGTGGTATATTATATAGCACTCATCGGGATCCCGTACATATCCAACGGTGAAAGAATGACTGAAATCGGTTCACTCGTTCCTGAGAATATCGATTTCAAACAAAACACCTCTTCAGCTACCTGCTACGCCACCTGTCGGAAATTGGTCGTACCAACTCAGATTTCGAAAAAAAAATTTAGCAAAGGTTTATATTCAATGCACAGATTACTGAAATTCAATGATGCAATCTTTGACACATGCTGTCATACTCGTATGTCATGTCAAAGCACGAAACGTACGAAAACTCTCAAAAGGGGAATATTTTTTCCCGATTGTTACATTCTTGTTTCATGCTCCGCTTCAATTAATAGTAGAGTTTTTTCTATCCTCGATAAATGGACTATCCAATAGAAAAATAATCTTTCAATTCGGACCAGTACTTCCCGAGATCCTAGCGTTCAAACAAACAAACTCTTCAGCTTTACAATATTAGTATAGATTCTAAGTGATAGACAAATTAAAATTACATATTTTCCCCCCAATCATCATCTCACAGCTGCCTGGCGCCATTTTTTTTAAATACAATACAGTACAAAACACTTTATTATACTACAAAACAATACAGAAACATATATAAAGAGTGACGAGACGAGCAGGGCATGTGCCTGATGGTAAACAATATGCCTGCCACATAACAGCACAGTGACATGCAGCTATAGGAACATGAAGAGTCAAAATCATTACCTAGCACTGCACTGCGCTCGTCACCCAGAGATCTAAGATGTTATATCTCTAAGCCCTGTAATTTCTATGGAAACAATTCCCTTCAAACCGGAACACAGTAATGTTTGCACATTACTGCTTGGTGGTATATGCCTATGGTATATGCTTAGCCTAGTTTGGGGCTAGATGGTGTTGTGTGAGAAATGCTCAGCAAAATTTTTATGTTTTTTGTTTTCCTTTTCAAATTTCATTGAAATCGATCAAGCCTTTACATTATTGTTAAAAAAATATCCGCTGCAGTAAGGTTATTGACGTGACGCGGTTGTCGCAGGGCGTCGTACGTGTCGGTGCTGACCATCGTGGCGTTCTCGCTGGAGCGCTACCTGGCCATCTGCCACCCGCTGCACCTGTACGCCATGGCCGGCCTGCGCCGCGCGCTGCGCATCGTGGCCGCGCTGTGGGCGCTGGCGCTCGTGGCCGCCGCGCCCTTCGCCGCCTACACCACCGTCAGCTACCACGAGTACCCGCCAGGTCAGTCCCCGCCGTCAGCTGCCACGAGTACCCGCCAGGTCAGTCCCCGCCGTCAGCTGCCACGAGTACCCGCCAGGTCAGTCCCCGCCGTCAGCTACCACGAGTACCCGCCAGGTCAGTCCCCGCCGTCAGCTGCCACGAGTACCCGCCAGGTCAGTCCCCGCCGTCAGCTGCCACGAGTACCCGCCAGGTCAGTCCCCGCCGTCAGCTGCCACGAGTACCCGCCAGGTCAGTCCCCGCCGTCAGCTGCCACGAGTACCCGCCAGGTCAGTCCCCGCCGTCAGCCGCCACGAGTACCCGCCAGGTCAGTCCCCGCCGTCAGCTGCCACGAGTACCCGCCAGGTCAGTCCCCGCCGTCAGCTGCCACGAGTACCCGCCAGGTCAGTCCCCGCCGTCAGCTGCCACGAGTACCCGCCAGGTCAGTCCCCGCCGTCAGCTACCGCGAGTACCCGCCCGGAGTTTCGATATATTAATAGGCAGATCAAGCAATATGTAGCAAAGCACTAAAAATTCTGTGAAATATATCTTGAAAATATAACCCCAAAGTGAAAGGGTAACGCAGGGTAAGTTTGCCGACCCCCCAATATCAATCTCAACTGAGCTAAGACCACCAAAGTTTTCATGTATTTCAGGGTTCAATGCTCGTTAGACGACAATTTCGGACAACGTTTCACACTAAGAATAATTACAGTAGTACTCGCCTGGGGATGATATGGCTAAGCACCAACTTATAACCAACTTAACCATGTCAGTCAAAATAGCACGTCTTCGAAAATTGACTGTTTTGTGAGAGATATACAAATGCTTAGTGGTTACGTGTATACTCGTATATGGGTTAATATTTGATCTGTTCCGTTCGTCTCACATTGTTCCGTGAGACAATATCTAAGGTCGGGTTCGCTGGAGGCGTCGGTACACAAGATGAAGCCAGCGGAGGCCGGCGGGTACGGGTGAACTTTGTGCTACCTCGGCCTCCGTTTGTGTCGACCTTGTATTGTCTGTTCTATCTCTATCTTCCTAATAATATTATATTCCTACAAATTTTATAAAATCTGGATTTTTCGATGTTCGTTCTCAATCGCGTTGGAACGGCTGAACGGATTGGGTCAAAACACAGTTATATTATGTATAAACTTTATGGCGGGAAAGTAAAGGGACTTGTGCGCCTAAGCCCGCGGACCACTGCTAGCTATTTAAGTAATTGTAAATCGCTTAGATCTCTATCTGACCCAAAAATATTTCCCTGGCTACAGCAAGGGAATACCGCCAGTTCTATTTCGACCAAGAATTTGACCAGCGCGTGGACTAAATTAATTGATAACAGATATATCTATATTTAACGAAATCTCAGAAGCTACAAATGCTAGGAGTCTCAAGTTTTGCATGAAGGTGTCTTTTAGCACGTAGGCGCTTACTAAGATGTGGTTTTGCGAAATTCAACACCGTGGGAGGTAAAATAGGGGATGAACATACATAAACGCACGGGGCTAACCCTTAGAGATAGAAACTTAAAATTCCGCACACGTATTCTTCCTATTATGTAGGAGAACTGAGGAAGAATTTATCAATATTCTATCCCCATGGGGCCTGAAATAGGGGACAAAAGTTCGTAAAAACCTTTTTATTCGTTGTTATAGGGGATTAAAATTTCATATGAATGCCTAAATCATACGCCATTGACTTACAAACAGCGAGCAAAGCTGCGGCAAAAACTGGTACTTAATATAGGTACATAGAAACACCCAGCAACAGAACAAATTGTATGCCCTGGGGATTAAACCCTACTTCTTCGCTTCGCAGGCAGGCACCCAGTTGTAGGCTACTAGATTCTGTTATTACAGTGTGGAAAAGCTATTAAAAATAAAAGGTTTTGGACATAAAACAGTCATATAGGTAAGCTATAAAAGCTGTCTGCGGCGACAAGGCTCGCTACAAAAACCCAGATCTTAAATCTCTGTCAGTGATTGAGACTAATTTTACTGAGTCCTCAATCAGCATCATTTGTCTGAACGATCCGAGCTTTACGGCCTGGAATAACGTTAGTGCTTATACTCTATAGTCGCCAAACTCAAAACAACAACCCGGCCTGGCATTATCTGATCCTGGGATCCTTTGTGACTACACGTTTATCATCTAACCCGTAAAGCAGCGCGGTACCCATATGGGTTCGGTACCAGATATGACTCATCATGTGCAAAAAAAAAAAAAATGTAATCTACCCTCAAACATTTTTTAGTTTTGCCAAAGCAACTCAAAAATTTTCGCGACAGCAA
Organism: Ectropis grisescens; assembly: GCA_017562165.1. Classification (NCBI taxonomy): domain Eukaryota; kingdom Metazoa; phylum Arthropoda; class Insecta; order Lepidoptera; family Geometridae; genus Ectropis; species Ectropis grisescens. Next base: position 23,864,077 of record CM029780.1, on the reverse strand, counting down.
AAAAAAACTATAAACTAGTGAAATCACTTAATAGGATTTGTTTTATAATTTGGTTTTAATCACGGCCTAGTCTAGCTTATCAATTTATCAAATGCATTTCAGAAAGTATGCAATTGATCTGCACGATCTGTGTGTTTCCTGCCGCTAATGGCCGCAATTTACAACACTAGTTATAGGTAAGTCTCCTATGTATTGTAACTATCTGAACTTTTATGGCGTGCAAAATAAAATGTTTCTGTCTGTCTGCCTGTTTGTCTGTCATGATATATTATAATGTCACCTTGGGTCTTTTTTCTATCGGATTGCTAGTAGCTCTAAAAAACAACATAGTTTCGTAAGTAAGTATGGCATGTTCGGAATAAACGCCCAAGTCTTCATTACATGGAGGCATCTCCATTGGGCCGTGACTTTTACGACAATCACTATAAAATTTCACAGACGTGCGTAATCAAATCTTTTACACGGAATATATACGAGTACATAATTATGTATATGATATCTCCATCGATATACAACGCTATTCTGCCTAAAATAAATAATTTGCCTACAAGAATAAAGACAAGGTTTAAGGCAGGAACTCAATAGAATTAGACTGGCCTCGTGGCTTAGTGGGTAGTAGCTCTGCCTGCGAAGCCGAGGGTCGTGTGGGTTTGACTCCCACCCAGTGCAAATATTTGTGTGATGAATTCAAATAATGATACTGTGTCTGGGTGTTTCTATGTATAATAAGTATGTATTTAAAACTATTTAAGTATTGTATCAGCATCTGGCCGCCATCTGGCAGCTTTGTTTAGTTTGGGGTCAGATGGTGTTGTGTGTGAAGTGTCCACCGATATTTGTATATTTATTTCTTTATTTAATTACGGTCGATCATGTTTTTACTATATTCACTACAAGAGCTATACCAGCGATTTCTCACTCCGGTATTTCAGTGAAAAGGTGACATCGTTTCATGGAATGAAAAATAAACCGATTTAATACTAACAATACTCGTATATAATTTGTAAAAACTTTGTAAAAAAAAATTTGAACTTTAGTTATTATTAAGTAATTTGTCTCTAGTATTGAGTATGCGTGTGTGTATGTTTTGATTGCCAAAGTTTGTTGTCGAACATGGACATCGTAAAATCGCAACGCTCTTTGTACAGGGTTAATGCATTATTGTAACCTAAATAACTTGTTTTTTTAGAAAACTAATGTATTTAAAACAATAAAGAAACAAATAAATAAATAAAATTGTATGTAAAAATATTTTTTTAGCGTTGAATTATATTAATCGATTTTTTATTAATGATTCCGTACGAACACTACCAATTTTAATGCAATTCATTACATGTGAAATTAACACTAAAGTTATTAAAAACTAAGAGGCTACTTAAAACCTACTGCAAAATATCTACGCATAGATGTATTTATAATATAAAAAGAAGGAAATATCAAAAAAGATTTCCAATTTCAAGCTTGCATGCTTTACATATTCCATGAACATTTTCTGCTACAAAGCTCTCACGGTTTGAAAGATATAGCTCTAAACTTGCCCGACGGACAGACAGACTGCATTTTCTGTAATAGAATTCTATTTTAAAAATATATTTCTAGCCATGTTACAAGATCGTTTTACTAAGATTTACCTTTTTTTGTAGACAGAGGGAGAAAAGTTCCGAGTCCCAGCAATTATTTCATAAATTTATTGGTTTTTAATAACTTAAGTGTACCTACCTAATTTGGGCCAACTTGAGAGATAAGTATTAAGGACGGTCTCGATCGATTTCAGTTCGCAATAAGCGGATTGATTAGTAATGTTTACTCTATTTTTTATAGCTAGTCTGACCCAGCCTTAACATTACTGTAATATAATAGAACAAAGCTCGTTTGTTATTCAGTTTGATGTAGGTCGCCTACAATGAGCCTCCGTCAAAATAAATGTTGTAACCAATAACAACAAGACCTAACTTCTCAGAAGTTACACGATAAACCAATAACAATATATTATACCACTTGTTCTATTTTTTTATTCATTCATAAAGTCGTGGCAAAGATTAATGAAACAAACAAATGCTGTGGATTTTATTATTTTCTTTATCTTTATGAAGTAATTTCTTTAGTCGCGAGAATTATTGAATCATTTCAATCGTCATTGAGGTTGACTTTTTTCATATCAAATCTTATGGGTTCGCTTCACCGTTTACATAACTTTGTTTATGTTTCACTAGATGGCGCCACTGAAAACTTTATCTCGCGTAAATGTAAGCCCTATTGAGTGGTTTCATTTCAAGATAAGGTGTTAGACAAAGCCCCTATTACAACACAAGTTGTCTATTACTGTTGGTAAAATTAAATTATTTTTGACATAAACATGTAGTAGAAGGGGATGGAAGGTAGGAGCTGATAAGGTGGTATCAACCTTCCCTTATTATAAACGGAGTTCATATTTCAATAAGTACAAACATTTATTTTACATCAAATTGTAATGTGACGAATCTGTGAAGTGGCGTTTATAAAATGTAATTATAGTAATTATAAATGTGAATGTTCTTTTCATGACAATAGATAATATTCTATTTCTCTTCCCCCCAGGGTCCGGCAACGCGTCTCTGGAGTCCGCGTTCTGCGCCATGCTGGAACTGCCGTCGTGGTACCTGTGCGAGCTGAGCAGCCTGCTGTTCTTCGTGCTGCCGGGGCTGCTCATCCTCGCGCTCTACGTGCGCATGGGCGCCCGGATCAGGTACGTGCTGGGGTATGTATCTCTCCTCTCCCCCATTCATCTATACTTCTATACTTAATATTATAAAGCTGAAGAGTTTGTTTGTTTGAACGCTAGGATCTCGGGACGTACTGGTCCGAATTGAAAGATTATTTTTCTATTGGATAGTCCATCTTTAGCTACTATCAATAGAAGCGGAGCATGAATCAAGAATGTAACAAACGGGGGAAAATATTCCTTTTTGAGAGTTTTCGTACCGTGCTTTGACATGACAGCATGTGTCTAAGATAGCGACATTGAACTTTTGCTAATCAAATTTGTTTTTAAATCTAAGTTAGTACGACCAATGTCCGACAGGTAGCGTTGCAGGTACCTGAAAAGGTTTTTTGTTTAAAAGCGATATTATCAGGAATGACTGAAGCGATTTCAAAAATTCTTTCACCGTTGGATATGTACGGGGTCTCGATGAGTGCTATATATGTACCACGGGCGAAGCCGGGGCGGACATCTAGTCTCCTATAAAGTGTAATATGTTAGCATTTACGCTGACATACATATTCTGACTTTTGTACTTAGATGTCATTTGTATTGATTTGGTAATTTTGTTTTTTAAAAGTGAACAGTTCTTTTGGCGCACCACACTCATATTTTTGGTCTGTGTATGAAGCTCATCGTCACGTTCGTAAGTGAAAGATTCTTTCGGGGTGAACTCGGGCCTGTCGATGTTGGCTGTGATAGCTAATACGCCTATATCAGTCAGGGATCGGGGATATCTAAATGTGAAATAATTTTTGAAATCGGTCTAGTTGGTCCAGAGATTAGGGCGATCAAACAAAAAACCTCTTCAGTTGTATAATATTAGTATAGATAATCATATTATATCTTATTTCATAAATAATAAATGCAACAATATTATTAAGAGTAGGTATTTCAAGTGAAATGTATTTAAATAACCAAAGAATCAGATTAGGTCAAAGTGACCACTGCGCGGATTCCTACCTGAATGTGCCCAAAATACTTGCTTCGTTTCCCCTCACAGATCTCTCTTGCTAATACCGCAAGGGAGATCTGATGTGTCAGAAATCTACCTGCTTCTGGTCACCACTCTTTTCCCTCAAACGGTGTCTCAGAACTTCTGCACCGACGACCTTGCAGTATCTGCAGAATGAATAATTTTCGATATTCCGTTGGAAAAAGTGCATTTGATCTTTGAAGTCATAGATCTTTTGACGCGTTAGGGAAATAGTTAACTAGTCAACATTTTAGCAAACATTCAACATATGGGGTACACATAATTTGACTGACAAAACCCCTATACAGCTACGCTTTTAGTATTGTTTAAGATCAATAGATGGCGTCACTGAACAGCCTGAATCGCGCTTTCGTTTTGTTTTGGAAATTACCCTATTTAACCAAGTCAGAAATCTTAAATTAATCGTGAACAAACAAGCTCTGTGATAAGTAAGTTCATACGTTCATAGTGGGCTTGGAAGACCAGTGGAAAAGTGTCTCCAACACTTATTGACAAGGCCTCTTTACAGCCGCGTTCAATTGTTGAACCTATGTTAGTATGATATAAACTAAACGGTATTCCTATTTTATAATTGTTTAATGTGACGTTACCAAGTGATTTAATATGTAATATCCTAAGGTTCGAATAAATAAATAAATAGAATTGAAAAACTATGATCTGGGTACATTATCTCTCTGTACCTACTGTCATAGTACAAAGAAAATAGACTGTTCCACTATTATGTGGTAGATTGGTGGTAGCCGCTAGTTCAGAGTAGATCTTCCGTGGATTTCGACGACGCACGTTAACCTCAGCTTCACATAGTTGCTTACTTATGCAGTTTCTCAGGAATATCTCAACGGATGCTTTAGAATAATGGACGTGACGGTGGCGTCGGTATCACGTCTAGACGCTGTAACTATCTCCCAGCGGTTAAAGTTCCGAGGCAAGCTTCTATTCAAGGTATTCTGCACCTTCGCCGCCAGACCAATGATAATTTATCTTCATTCCAAGTTTACACTCCATTGAAGGCTGATTTTCTTTACCGCCTGCGATGTCGTGGAATAAATAGTAATGGACCATAGTTATTTTTAATATCCGAGGCAAAAACGATGAGGGGTATAGATTCTGTCTCTGTGTGTCTGTGACGGATAAGATATTCAAATCATTTTTATGTTTGATAAAAAAATAACTTAATTTCAAAAAACCCGACTGCAAAACATCTACTTACATGTAAAAAACATTACATATTAGCTCAGGAAACTTTGATCATTGAGACTAGTCTAACTATATATTAGTTATGAAAATACAATCAGCCGTTTGGAAGATACGTGGGAATAAAGAAATTTATAAACGTACAAGATACGCGCGAAAAACATAACCCTTCTTTAAGTCGGGTGAAAAAGTCGGGACCTTTGCTTTATCAAAATAGCACATTGCAAGTTCAGCCGTTCAATGTTATCAGATTTTTGGTTAGCTGCTGAAAGAATGTTAGACGCATAATGTGCGCTTTACTTAAAAACATTCATAGGTCTGACCTAAAATTTTAAACATTTAGGATTTTTATGCGATGTTTTATTGCAAATGTCCGGTTTTGTGTAGCACAAATAAATATTTTACACACAAGCAGTGTGTTACTTAGTTTGAAGAACAATGCTTTCAGTGCAACAGTGCAGAGAAATTACAGGATAGAATAGATAATAAGAATAAGAATTTATTTATTGCCATACTCGTATGATACCTAAACATCTTATATCTCTGGATGACGCGCGCAGTGCAGCCTTTTTCGATGAGTTGATGAATTCAGTAGATTCGGTAGAGCAGAGATATTGTCTTCTTTCCGAGCGTTCGGCTGACACGATGCGTGACCAAATTGAGCGTAATATCGTTACCGGTATTATGGAAACGCTTCCAACTGCTAATGGATTTGAATCCCAATACGCTGCCGCGTAATTTAAGAACGCAGTAAAATACATGGGAACAGTTTCGAAAAAAAACGCTGTCCACCGAGCCGCACTGGGCCAGCGTGGTAGATTAAGGCCTTAACTCTGGATAGCTGCGTGTCACTGTGCTGTTATGTGTCAGGCATGTTGCTTACCATCAGACACATGTCCGGATCGTCTCGTTACAATTTATTTAAAAAAAAAAAAGAAGACCCGAGTCCCAGCAGTGGGAACATTTAATGTACTGTTGATGTTGATCTGGACGAATTAATAATTGATTCTTATAAAATTCGGTCGAATGTCTGAAGTCCATTTTAAATCGAAGACGGTTTTTTTGCAGCGAAAATAAATGATTTCTCAGTTCAGATACGAGTATAATTAGATTATCATCGCAACTCGCATTAATGGTGAACGAAAACATCGGAAGCCGAAGTGTGTTTCTTTTATTTCTCGATGCCACTATTTGTCCAGGACAAAAGGTAACCCAGATGTCGTCGGTCGCTTTAGAATTTTTTTCTTGAATGAGTCCATATTACATACAAGTTCTCGCATAACTTCAGTTATCCAGTTCTGTTCAGAAATGTTTGCTTAAGGGCTACAAACAAATATCTATACGGAAAACTTTCATATCTAAAATATTAGTCAGATTCATCGAACTCTTAAAAACGGCAGAAGCGGCAAACGCGCTTCTACTATGGCGATGCAAAATCAGGTGACGTCTCCTGATTTAGTCTCAGTCGCAACAAGGAGTTTTGTACGTTCGCTGACAATTGTGTACGTTCGCTGACAATTCAATTTTCAAACTTTTCAAACAAATTTTCGCCACGTTATGTTGTCTTTAGATTATGGCATTTCTTTAATTATATCGATGGTCAAATTAATAAAATCCTAGATATCCTGAAATAAAAACTTATAATAGCTTTTGAAATTTTACTGACTATTAAACCTAAAAATGTATTGTGAAGTTAGCTGAAGTACTTATACCCTGTTTTAGGGTTCTATATAAAAAGTAAGACTAGGAAGACACGACGTGCGAGAAAGAAAGAACGTTCTCGTCTATCTCTCTCTCCCTAACTAGATAAATAAATAAATATTGGTGGACAATTCGCACACAACACGATCTGACCCCAAACTAAGCAAAGCTTGTAATAATTATGGTGGCCAGATAGCTAATATAATACTTATATAATTCGAAATACATACTTATTATACATAGAAACACCCAGACACAGTGCAAACATTTGAATTCATCACACAAATACTTGCACTGGTGGGAATCGAACCCACGACCCTCGGCTTCGCAGGCAGAGTTACTATCCACTAAGCTACGAGGCCAGTCAATGCTTCGATACGGTGACACTCTTCGCAGAGTCCATCTGGGACCGTACCATACCTTTGCCAGCCATTCTACCGTCAAACAGTAATGTGTAAAATTAACAGTGTTCCGATTTGAAGAGCAACGTTTCCCGATAAATTATAGGACAAAGAAATAAATCTGGGTGACGAGTGCAGTGCTGTGTTAGGCAGTGATTTAAAGTGATCATTTTTAGTATGAAAACTAACGTCGTTGTTACATATTTTAAATAAATACACAGGTAACTCACGTTTGTTATAGTGAGTCCAGTCCGACTCAAGTTTCAATCGCGTCTGGCGATCTTTTACAAGGAGAGTGCGCGCGCGTGTTCGCAACTGGCTTAGTCTAAAAAGTGTTGCTGAGTACGAAACAAGCTGCAATAACACGCGCGCACTCTCATTGAAAAAGTTCGCCGGACGCGATCGAAACTTGAGACTGACTATATCAAACGTGAGTTACCCGTTTATTTATTTAAAGTAAAGTGATCATGTTCAAATAGATGTTTGGCCCGCTGTTGATATGGGCAGACGTGTTGTGCCAGACGCATGTCTTGTTCACCCCTTCACTCTACGTATATTTATATTCTTTAAATAATTTAAATCGCTCTAATCGTATTAGATCGTTTTAAGCAATAAGGCCACCCATTTAGTGTCTAGCACGTTTTTGAGTTTCCTTTGCCGCCAGTCTGATTTTGATCGACGATTTGAATTAATGAATGCAAACTTGTGTTTGTTGTAATTTGAAATAAGAGATATGATTAGAAAGTAAGAAACCTCTTTTTTAAAAGCCACATAAAAACTAATGTGTTTTTATGTTTTTGTATGACTTTTGTATGACTAGAGAAATGTTTTGGGCAAGATCGAGACCAGAGCGGAGAAAATAGATACCTGAGTGGATCTCTTATCTGAAATTAATACGGCCACAGAACCCATAGCAGAAATAAGTTACCATTGATGTCGACCCAATAATCTCTTTTGTTATAAAAATTTTGATTAATTCGAGACGCGTGTAGGCGCCTCGTAAACTAGGCTTCGCGCCTTCAGACGAACATTACGACTCGGTACTTCTCGCGGTTTTAACTGCAGTGAAGGGAATATGTTGTACATATATAATATATACATACAATTACTAGAGAAGTACCCCACGGCTTTACCCGCGTTTTTTTCTGATTATTTTGTTTTCCAGATAAAAAAATAGTTATGTGCTATTCGAGATTTTCATTTAACAGTGTTCCAACTTTCAATAAAATCAGTTCAACCGTTGGAACGAGATTGACTAACAAAACAGAAAAAACAGTTGCATTTAAAAATAAATTATCATGATACATTACAATAATACGGAAAATTATAATACAAATCCAAAAAATAAATATTGGTGTACATTTCACACACAATACTATCTGACCTCAAACTAAGCAAAGCTTGTACTATGCCTGATATAATACTTATATATTGTTAAATACATATAACATGTAACCGATTCGAATAATTAAAAAAAAAAATAACAAAGTTAACTAAGTATACATGTTCAAAGCAATCGTCAAATGTCACTTTATCAAAAATTATATTTGACAATGTAGAAAAAAAATTAAAAACACAGTAAGCACAATAATAACCACAGACTCTAACATGTACGATTCGTATAGGTACTTAAAAAAATCAATTTACTTAATTGGTTCCAAAGAAGAATAAGAAAGAAGAAAAGAAGAAAAAAAAGAAGAAGTTTAAAGTATCTGACAATAATATTTTTCTATTAATAGAACCGTAAATTAAAATTATTAAAATGTTCCCCTACCAAAATATTATGTTAAAAGATTAAAACAACAAGAACAAAATTAAAAATTTTGATTAACCCCCGACTACCTTAGATTTGTTATGTGTACAACATTCTACTAGTCAAGCCCTTTCATTTGATACCCATATTAAGGGAGTTGTGAAAAAATAAATATAATTCGCCATTTTGTGGTAGCGGCCATCTTGGATTTGAAATTCGTCATAGTGCAAAGTATTCTACTAGTCAAGCCCTTTCGTTTGATACCCATATTGCGGTAGTAGTGAAAAACATTATATAATTCGCCATTTTGTGGTGGCGGCCATCTTGGATTTGAAATTTGTTATAACGTATAGTACTCTGCTAGTCAAGCCCTTTCATTTGATACCCATATTGAGGTAGGTTGTGAAGAAATATTTTGTCCGCCATTTTGTGGAGGCGACCATTTTGAATCGATATTAACCAAACATAGCTAAGAACACCCGCACGGATATTAACTTTCAAATAAAAAAAACCGCATCTAAATCGGCCCATCCGTTTGAGCTCTACGGTGCCACAGACAGACACACACACAGACAGACAGACAGACAGACAGACAGACAGACAGACAGACAGACAGACAGACAGACAGACAGACAGACAGACAGATAGACAGACAGACAGACAGACAGACATCGACGTCAAACTTATAACACCCCTTTTTTGGTCGGGGGTTAAAAATAACATATTTCATCCAAAAAAAGAAGTTGTATTAATCATAAAAGTTGAACTAACTTGAATGAACTGCACAAGCCGGTTGCTTACGGAAGATCTTACCTGGTAGCTTAAGTATTAACACACCGTATAATGGTTGCTGGTATAAGCAGATTATGAGCACATCCGACCGATCTGAACGGTTCCGCAGCCATCAAAGTTAATAGTACATTACTGTCGGCGCGTGCCGGTAACGACAGAGCATATGCAGGAGACGCAGACCGGGTATAATATTCTGAAACTCAAGCATTGTTACTCGACATTGTGAAAGACTTTTACCCCGAAAATGAAAAAATACTTTTGAACAACCCTCAGGATTTTGGCACGTTAATAAATCTATATTCCCTTGTCAGACATAGTACGATAAAGTTGCTTAGAATGTTGAGACAACCGCCACACGACATTTAAATAAAAATGACGATCATTCGTTATCGTCCCTATTTTCACCGTCACCATCACCGTCATTAACATCATCACCATCATTATCACATTCACCACCGTTAGCGTCGATAAGATCATCATTCTTCATAATAATCATCACCATTTTCGTCACCATCATCACCATTATCATCATCATACTTATTGTCGTCATCATCATCACTGGAACTTAATCATCACATCATCATCAACAGCAACATTCTCATCCACTACTTACTTAGTCACACAACTGAGTATAGCCTGTTTCAGTCCTGGTTTAATCGAGTCCAAATTCGACCGATGATAATTACCATACCGTAGCCATCTTGGCGGGTAATTTACTAATGTGACTTCACTTTTCACATCTCATTTGGTTTATGGAGACATTATCATCAGGGAGACAGTTTGGTATAATGTCGCAAAGATTAGGGTATTTGATGGGCAGCCGTCGTGTCTGACATTCAGATGACTGTTAGATAAGACAGACACTGAGCCATTGGATAGTGAAAACATTGCAGAATATGGATGTTAACAATTTTTTGGAACTGCTTTGATTTTGAAGATTGAGGCATGTTTACCGTAATATACCGTATATTTTATTTCAAAATATTATTATTTTCGATGAGTAAATATACAATACGACTAATTTTGAATTTTGCCGCTAAACACTAACGACTGACATGACATCACTAGTCGCAAAACATTGGTCGCGATTCATGACTGTATGTCCAGTTGATGTGTTTTCTTATCATTACTTGAATACAAACAATCAAAATCGTCGTCGCTAAGATCGCAAACTATAATAAAAATGCAGAAAAGTAAACAGTTTAGTCAGTTTTCGATAGCTTATTTTGCGACTAGTGACGTAATAATTATATTGGTGTTTCCAGTCACGCGACAACAGATTAAAAATAAAATATTTAAGATAATTTGTAATAAATTTATTACGTAATAATTATAGAAATGTGATTTTCGATATTCTATTAATGCAAACTATCATAAAATCAACATTAAACATTAATTTGTGTTTAGTGTTAACATCCCTATTCTATTTTCACAATGTACATAAAAAAATATTACACTTACACACTTATGAATCTTGCAAAAAACCAAATCGTTAATAATGTCAAGTGAAAATTATTTTGCTTTTATGTGTGTTTCACTGTCCTACTAAGTACAAATGCGGTATTCAAAGGAATGCTCGTTTCGCGATAATTGAAGTTTTGTAAAAATGGGCTTAATTCAATTTAAGTAATTTGCCACTAATTGGCTTAAAAAAAATCAAATATTTCTGGGAGCCTACGCAATATGTATATTGCAAAGTCAAAGTTATTTATTCATAATTGTACAATTTTCACGTCAATTAAAAAAAAAACAAAAAAGAGTGTAATATTTTTAAAGTTTAAATAGAACATTCTATTGTACGGTAATCAGTATCGTACCAATAAGTGTCCAATATTGAAATATATGTATTTATTACAATTGTAATGAACAATGTCAATCTATTACAATTTTATTGTGAGTTTACCATAACATGTCAGTCAACACAGCGTATGATTTCCCAGCTATGCCATAATATTTCAGCTTTAAAGCTAAGGTCTCATGGTCTGCGACATCGAATGCCTTCGATAATTCAAAGAACAAGACAGCCACTTGCTGTTTGCGTCCACGGGCAGCCAACACACTACGAACCACTTCACGCGTTAGAGAAGTCGTAGACCTCCCTTCGCGGTATGCGTATTGTTGTTCACACAGCGCCTCGGTTTCTGATAGGGAGGCCACTAATCGTGAACTCAAGCCATTTTCAAACACTGGCTATTGTCGGTACAATCGATACCGGTCTATATTCATCAATGTTGTCCCTTCTGCCTTTGCTTTTAAAAGAATATTGGGGACACTTTTGATATTTTCGGCGGCGACGGGTACGAGCCTTCCCTAAGACACTTATTGAACAGTGTGGCGAGAACTGGAGCTAGCATTGCTAGTTTTAGCAAATTAGCAATTTTGCCTATAGTTCCTCTAATACCTTAGTGATTTGAGGTAAACTAAGATAGGATAGGGGTTTTTTTCACATGATTTGACCTGCTTAAAAGCTTGTTTCGTTTGATGGTTATTTTTTAAGTTTTTCAATGGATCAAAAGTCCAAAAGTTCTACTTTTTGAGAAACCGCTTTTGTGCTTTATCGGGCTGATTAGCAGGTATGATGATGGGGAACGTTCGATTTGATAATCGTGGGGTCACGGGTTTGAGTCCCGAAAACTTGACTTTCAGTATCGGCTGGTCACTAACATTGTCCACTATGAAAGTTTTTTCGGACGGGCACTAGGACTTTGCCCCCAATAAATGATATAGAAAACTTCGTCAGACGTAGAGCGTACGCCATCAGTTAAGACCGTGCGCGGCGCTACTATCGCGTTCTGTGTTGATAATCGATACTTGTATAGAAATTGCATCTTTCCAACTATTCATCAATGTATTCCAGTAAGGGCTATGTGTGGTTGTTAATTGGATTTCACGTAGGGAAGAATGGCTCTCAGGACTAATGAGGTTTATTTGTGAGAAATCAGCTTTTCGGCTAAATTAAGATAATTTTGATGCTGTATAGAAATTCCTTTATGTACCTTTATTTTAATAGGTTTAAGTCAGCAATAAATTTAAGCGGTTATCTTTTCAAATAGATCTTGTGGATTATATACTGCTATCGTCTGATGAATATTATAATACCTACTCGTAGTAAAAGCTTCATTTGAAATGCTTAACGCCTAAAATCCCTCATTTAAATTTCAGTTCTTAGGAATTCAAGATTAGTTCAATAGGTTTGTGAGTTTATTAAATTAGGTATTTAATTTTAATAGTTTTTAAATAATCTAAGGATATGCATACAAAATAGCGCTAAAACCAACAGGCCGGTACAGTGGTGTATAAAATAATAAATTATCACTTAGCAAAAAAAATAGGGTGTCTATAAAGTTATGTGGTTTACGGACGATAGTTTAACGTGGCAATGTTAATACAAATCATTGATAGATGCAGCAAGCGTACAATGAACGTAACGGGACATAATAGGACATTTTTTCGTGCATGCAGCCGGCGTTCATCGATTTATTAGACGTTGTTACGTCAAAAAACTAAACATTTTCTTCAATCAAATTTAAACTTAAACAATTTTTGACAAAAAATAGTTTTTATGCCGTAAAAGATTGTTTTAACAACAGTAATTAATTTTTAATTTGAAAAAACCTTTTTTTTAATAAACTACATAAATATTTGAATGAAAGGTGTCGTCACATCTCGTATTATTAACATTAATGTTGTAATTTACTCCGATAGTTAGTCGTATTTTATTAGCTATAGTGTCTCAATGTACCTACAAAACTCTCTGGTAGTTACCATTAACGTACTTATTGTAACATTACGCATACGTTTTCGTAACATTTACCCTGTCAAGGGCGACTAAGTTGTAAGTTACTATACCTGTTATTATTGTAAGACCATAATGAACACTTAGTAGCAAATAAATATTTTAATTGGAATGGTTAATGGAGTCGGGTGAGAGTGGACATTGGATGGGTTTTACAAAATATGATAATTTGGCCGAAAGTGAGCCTTAAGGTAAGAAATTCCCATTGTTGAGACTCGGGGCCATCTCTCATAAGGATACAGCCAAGGCCAGTCATAAACATGACTGCAACTACTTATCCCCCCTCCTCCCCTTACACCTCTACCACAACGTGAGGAGTTTAATTCGAGTTCTGTATTTTCGGCTTAATACGACATACAGTTGAAGGCATTTGAAGCAAAAAATAGTAGTAAAAATGTTATTTTGTACTTATCGATAACTAATAAATAATAACTATGCCGTTTATATTTTTCATAAATATGTTACATATTTATTAGATAATAGATTAGATAAGCTGGCGCCATACTAACGACAAATGCCATTAATTATTGCGATGGACGTTCACTGTAGGTGTAAAATACACCTAATGGACGTTTGCCGAAGGTATATTTTAGTCCTACGGTTAGCGTCCATTATAACGAAAATAATGGCACTTCTCGTTAGTCTTGCCCCAGCATACATCTGAAATAAACAGATATGTATGTCTTTTAATGAAAATAACATTACGTAATATGCTATTTTGTTTCACGCTTTTCCCCGATACAGCTGACGCTAACAAAGGCAATTTGCTTATCCCGTCATTCTATTTCCTACAAAAAGCAAGGTTGCCGTAAAACAGTAAAACACAAATGAAAGCTGCCTGCCTGACTGCCCGGCCCGTCTCAACGGCAGACACAATGATTAATTAAAAGCTCAAGTTCTGATCGCAGCCTGACGGCGGACGGCAGCGCTGATGCCCGAGCTACACGAAGCTAGTGTTCCGTTTTCCTAGTTTAGTGTTTAGTTTTTTTTTAGTCCAGTAATTTCTCTGGAAACATCGCTTTTCAAACCGGAGCACAGTAACGCTTACTCGATACTGCTTGGTGGTAGAACATTTGGCAAAGGTGTGGTACTTCCCCAGGCGGACTCTGCCGAGAGTCCTACCACTACACCGTTTCTTCACTGTTAAAACCAATGGTGATAACAAACTCGAACTCGTACATCGAGTAAGCAAGCTGAAGTGGCAATGGGCAGGCCACATCGCTCGCAGAACTGACAACCGATGGGGAAGAAAGGTTCGACCACGAACCGGAAGACGCAGTGTTGGATGGCCTCCCACTAGATGGACAGATGACCACACAAAGGTCGCTGGAAACCGCTGGTTACTGGTTGCGTAGGACCATTCGTTGAAAATCTAAGGCCGATGATGATGATGATGACGACTAGTACATCTGCTTTTGGAAAATGCACAGAAGGGGGGGGGGGAGGGGGGCAGGCGGGATTCGAACTTGCAACCTCACTATTGCAAGCCGGAAATTCTCGCTACTGCGGTACTATGCTCTAAGTTTTGATAAAGCTTAAAATTTGTAACTGTAAGAAAAAACGTAATAATACGTTCAATAGAAAATCGATAAGTTGATTATAAATACTTATATATCTTGTCTTATTTACGAAGAGTAGTTTTTAAATGAGTGCCCTGATTGGAGAAGAAAAACGGTGGACTAAGAAAGAAAGATAATGAGTCTAAATAAAGTTATTTAAAACTCTTCTAAAACTAACTAAAATACAATCTCATTTCTTTTGAAAGCGATGAAAATGTAGAGAATTTAATTAAGTATAATTAGTTTTATGGAACATTGAATTGCAGGAATTTAATTCCATTTCAGATCCAAGTTTCAATAATAGTCAATTATTTCGTGAATTTCTTGCTACATTACGACTCGTATTTAATTATGTGTATTTAAACCGGCTTATAAGGAGGAGGTTCTTGATTCGCTTGTATTTTTTTCTTTACGCAATCTAATAGCTCCGGTAATTACGAATCTTACAAGCTTTAAGTTTCTAAGTTTCTTTTTTTTTATACCTATTTTCTATTTTAGTAGCTCTGCAGTTTATTATTACCTACTTGTATAAAATCAGGAGAAGCCTGGATCCCACAACACAGGTTACCCTAGTGTGGGTCCAGTGCACACTAACACAATATGTACTCGATCACTGTATCTTTTATCACTGGTATGTATACCCTTTCTTGTGTTTTTCATAATGTCTTTAGTTGTTGGCACAATAAACGTTTTTCATTTTTCATTTTCATTTTTTTGCTTAGTTTAGGGTCAGATGGTGTTGTGTATGAATAGTCCACCAATATATAGTTTTATTTATTTATAAAAAAAATGTTTTTTTATAGATCATAGTTGGGAGTGGTTTTTTGAAATACGAAAAATACTAAAATTTTGTTAGTTGGTAAATGACACATGATCTCGAAATATTTTAGGATAATGTCGGTTTCCTCACGATTCATTCGCCGTTTTGAGTTAGCTACATTACGCACATGACTCTGAAAAGACAGTGGTGCGCGTGGGATTTGACCCCGAGGGCCTCCGGCCGTTTTAACTATCTATCTGTAACTTTCTATCTATCTGTAAATGGAGCAATTCTTTTGGTTTAAGTGTCAATCCCACTAAATCACAGGTTATTGTTATAGGCAGCTCCTACTGGATCTCAAGAATTGACTGGACCTTGATTCCTAACGTAACTTTTAATGGAGATATATTACCATTTAGTGATTCAGTCAAAAACTTGGGTATAGTACGTATTTGATAAAACCTTATCATGAGATAGTCACATCAAAACAGTAAGTGGTAAGCTCTTTGCATCAGGTGGTTCTCTTAGACGCCTTCGCAACTTTTTACCGACTGCCACTAAAATTGCACTCGCACAGTCTCTGCTTCTTCCCATCCTGGACTACGCTGATGTATGTTTTCTTGATCTTAGAGAAGACCAGTTAGAAAAACTTGAGCGCCTTCAAAACTACTGTATTAGATTCATATTTGGATTGCGCAAATACGAGGGTCAAACTGAAAGTTCTTAGAACTGGCCACTTATAAACAATATAATAAAAAAATAATTCTATAATTTGAAAATAGAACTCTTTGCCAATATTACTGAGTATATACTTCATTCATTTGTCATTTGTTTTACGATTTGGCGGCAAATTGAACATTGTCTGTGTCACGTCAACATGAATTTAACACGAGAAAATTTTCGTGCAATGATTTTTTATGACTTTCGATGTCATTTAAGTCAACAAGAAAGTTATGATAGACTACGATTGGCCTTTCACGATGAAGCCCCATCTCGTGCGACTGTTTACAATGTCTCACATGTCAAATCTCACTGATGATTTAAGTGAGGGACGGCCTTCTACGGCGACGACTGAAGATAACATCTGTGTTGTGCGGCGTATGATAGAGACTGACAAAAGAGTGACCTATCAGCAGATTCGGAAAAGCTTAGGCATCGGTATGAGTCAAGTGCACAAAATCCTACACGAACATTTAGCGGTCAGGAAGCTTTGCGCCTCATAATGGATACCTCATAATTTGACTGAAGCTCAAAAACTCCATCGTGTAGATTGGTGCCGTAAAATGATTGAAAGATTTACTAATTAAGAGACTCAAATGCTGTGTTCGACATACTAACAGGTGACGAAAGCTGGATTTACTGTTATGATCCTGAAACCAAAAGACAATCTGCTCAGTGGGTGTTTCCTTTCGAGGAGTTGCCAACTAAAGTGAAGAGAGATCGAAGTGTGGGGAATAAAATGGTGGCCTCGTTCTTTGGAAGGATAGGTCATTTCGCAACAATTGTGTTAGAGGATCAAAAAACAGTTTCTGCAGAATGGTACACTACCAATTGTTTGCCACTTGTCTTGGAAAAAGTTCGAGAGAAACGACCTCGCAGTAGGATCCTCCTTCACCACGACAACGCCTCATCGCACACCGCCAAGCGAACGATCGACTATTTGGCGACATCAAACGTTGAATTACTGGGTCACCCGCCGTATAGCCCCGACCTCGCCCCTTGTGATTTTTATTTATTTTCAAAAATTAAAGAAAAACTTAAAGGAAAGCGGTTTATGAATGCTGAAGAAGCGGTGGCTGCATATCGCGATGCCATTGAAGAGACCCCTAAGGACGAGTGGGCAAAGTGCTTTTCCCAGTGGTTCCATCGCATGCAGTGGTGTATTGACGTGAATGGACAATATTTTGAAAAGATGTAATAAAACTAATAACTGGCTAATGTAATCAGTTTTTGATTTTCTAAGAACTTTCAGTTTGACCCTCGTATGATCATGTGTCCCAATTTCGCGCTAAACTCAAGTGGTTGCCCATTCGTTTGCGTCGTAATGCCCACATTCTTTTTCTGCTGTTTAATATTCTATTTAACTCTAAAACTCCACTCTACCTTAAAGAACGCTTTACTTTATGTCAAGACTGCCATTTTCGCCCATTATTATCAAAAACAAATCTAACTCTGATGATCCCATTAGCACGTTCCCATTAGCACGTGCATGGGAAGTCTTTTGCCTTTCAAGCAGCCCAATTGTGGAATGAATTACCTATTTCCATAAGAAAATCTCCCTCATTGGAGTCTTTTAAAGGTCACGTCAAAGAATATTATCTGTCGAAACTACAATCATAATATCCCATTATTCCACTTAGTATCCTGTTACATAATGCGTCATTAGGTATTTACCGTCTACTTTTATCTTTAGATATCTGTCATAAATAAGTATCAATAAAAATTTTATATACCTACATTTATGTATTAGTTTGTCATAGATGTATGTAAGTATTAGCATGTAATTTTTATTAGCATGTATGTTTATTTTATTCTATTTTTAGCATATCTACATACGTATATCTATATCTAAGTAATTTGTATTTAACTGATGTAGTCTGGATTGGCACACCCCGCTATCAAAGATATCAAAAACCATTTCCACCCAAAGGTTGCCTGGAAGAAATCGCTTTCAGCGATAAGGCCGCCTGTTGTAGCACTAGCTGTTGTTATTTTCTTTGTCTGTAAATCTGTTTTTTCTTTTGGTGTGAACAATAAAGAGTATCTATCTATCTATCTATCTATCTATCTATTCTATGGCCGAACTAAAACGGCTTTGGCTTTTTTATTGCGGTCTCTATCATTTCAAGCAGAAAGAAAAGAGAGTCTAGTGAGGCGGTAGGCCCCCGGATCGGCAGTCGCCTCTCTCCCGACTAGAGCAGCCGTAACTTCAATACTTGATTATGACATACTAGATGTCCGCCCCGGCGTTGCCCGTGGTACATTATATAGTGCTCATCAGGATCCCGTACATATACAACGGTGAAAGAATGACTGAAATCGGTTCAGTCATTCCTGAAAATATCGCTTTCAAACAAAACACCTCTTCAGCTACCTGCTACGCCACCTGTCGGTAATTGGTTGTACGAACTCAGATTAAAAAAAAAATATTAGCATAGGTTTTACCTATATTTAAGAGGTATGTAATCTGTGATATTCAATGACGCAATCTTAGGCACATGCTGCCATGTGTCATGTCATCATGTCAAAGCACGAAACGTACGAAAACTCTCAATAAGACACTGTGCTGTTATGTGGCAGGCATATTGCTTACCATCTGGCACATGTCCTGCTCGCCTCGTCACTCTTTATTTAAAAAAACATGCTTCGAATCTATTTTTTATAGAGAAAAACATGAAATACTCTATCTACCTGATTCTCTATTTCCCAATAGTTACAACCTGGGTGTCTTCGAATCTAGTGTTATCTATACTAATATTATAAGCTGAAGAGTTTGTTTGTTTGTTTGAACGCTAGGATCTCGGGAAGTACTGGTCCGGATTGAAAGATTCTTTTTCTATTGGATAGTCCATTTATCGAGGAAGGCTTTAGGTTATAGAAAATAACGCTACTATTAATAGAAGCGGAGCATGAATCAAGAATGTAACAAAAACTGAAAAAAATATTCCTTTTTGAGAAATTTTGTTGCGCGCGCTGACGTACGCCGAAGTCCGTGACTGCATGAGTTTTTTTAAGGTTGCGTCATTACAAACCTTTGCTAAGCAAATTTGTCCTAAATCGGAGTTGGTAAAACCAATTTTCATGATTGATAATTTGATCTGTGCCTGTAACTTAATTTGGAAACAATGCCTTTCAAACCGGTACTTTACTTAGATTTAATAATTATACTATTAGTATGAAAACTAACGTGGTTAGTACACATTTAAAATAAATACACGGATAATTGACGTTTGATATAGTCAGTCCAGTCCGACTCAAGTTTCGATCGCGTCTGGCGATCTTTTTCAAGAAGAGTACGCGCGCGGGTTCGCAGGTAAAACGAGCTGTAGTCGGAGTCGGACTGGACTATATCAAACGTTATTTATTTAAAACGGAACACAGTAATCTTTTCATATTACTGTTTGGTAGTAAAACTGTGAGTTAATATAAAATATTTCGTCGTAATCGTGAATAGTGACTGTGACGAATCTCACACATTAGAATAGCAGCGTCACAAGATTTCGTTCCCGTTCGTGTTATTTTCTCGCAATAGAAATAGTGCTGTTCCAGATTTTTATTTAAGAGTGTTCCTTAATTCATCAACTCATTCCAACGTGATTGAGTAACAAAAATCCAAACATCCCACTTCCGTATTTATGACATTACTATTGTTACATGTATATGTTATTTTCCGGGAATAAAATAGCCTGTGTTCTTCCAGCCACATAGGCATTATCTGTGTTCCACATTTTTATCAGATCCGTTCAGACGTTACAACGTGATTGAGCAACAAACAACCAAACAAAAACCATACAAATACCCAAACATTGACATTAATAGGATTAAGGTAGTATCTTCTGTCATAGTTTTCGAGGTAGTTGAAGAAAGTCACCAGAAAACTGACGAACAAGAACAAAATTAAAAATTTTAACTAACCCCCCAATTACCTCGAATTTATTATCTGTAAAACGATCAACTAGTCAAGCCCTTTCATTTGATACCCATATTAAGGGAGTTGTGAAAAAAGAATTGTATTTCGCCATTTTGTGGTGGATGCCAGCTTGGATTTGATGATATAGTGTTTAGTATTTTACTAGTCAAGCCCTGTCATTTGATACCCATATTAAGGGAGTTGTGAAAAAAGAATTGTATTTCGCCATTTTGTGGTGGATGCCAGCTTGGATTTGAAATTTGATATAGTGTTTAGTATTTTACTAGTCAAGCCCTGTCATTTGATACCCATATTAAGGGAGTTGTGAAAAAAGAATTGTATTTCGCCATTTTGTGGTGGATGCCATCTTGGATTTGAAATTTGATATAGTGTTTAGTATTTTACTAGTCAAGCTCTGTCATTTGATACCCATATTAAGGGAGTTGTGAAAAAAGAATTGTATTTCGCCATTTTGTGGTGGATGCCATCTTGGATTTGAAATTTGATATAGTGTTTAGTATTTTACTAGTCAAGCCCTGTCATTTGATACCCATATTGAGGTAGGTTGTGAAGAAATATTTTGTTCGCCATTTTTTGGAGGCGGCCATCTTGAATCGATATTAACCAACCACAGCTAGAAGTATCCGCACGGATATTAGACTTCAAATAAAAAAACCGCGACACCATCACTACGGTGTCATAGACAGACACACACACAGACAAACAGACAGACATCGACGTCAAACTTATAACGCCCCTTTTTTGGTCGTGGGTTATAAACGTATTGCTGAATACTCGACCCTGAGCAAATGTTGAAACAGAAATCTTTTACACGAGCTATTGATTCGAAATATAGTTTTCAGAGTTCTAAGAGTATCTACATTGAAAAATGTACAGTGAATAGCGTCAAGTCTGAATGTGACAGCGTAAAATGAAACAGCTTTGAAATGCAACGGAAAACCAATTGAAGCGCTTTAAAAATAATTTATTTAAATTCCAGGTTTATTTTATAAGTAGGTATTCCGCGTTCGTGCCCGATTCGTAAACAGTTTGCGAAAAAATACAACTTTTAGACTTGTATTTGAATAATTTGTTTTCTCCGAAGAAAGCAAAAACCGACTTCAATTATAATAATAATTAATTCAATTATAATTAAATTCTGATGCTGGAACAAATTTCACAAGAAGCTATCACTACTTAAGTCGTGTAAACAAATGAAAGTATTATTATTTTTCATATTCCAAAAACCGCCCTACCGATTTTGATGAAATTTATGTACCTATATGGAACCACCTTTAAGCTATGATCTACCAAACAAGAAAAAAAAATACCAAAATCGATTCACAATTGGCGGAGCTATCACGTAACATACATTTAAAAATACATAACTACTATAATAATTAAAACTAATTAATAAATAAATAAAAAATAAATAAAAATAAATAAATAAATAATAATAAATAAATAAAAATAATAATAAAAATAATTAAAAAAATAATTGGTAAAAACCTTTCTACAACAAGACGAAAATGACGGTTACAAAGTGCACGCTATGAATTTAGAAATGCAAAGTGACACGTAATTAAAGAAATTTTCACAGGCTGGCGAAAAGGAAAGGGTTAGGTACACTTACCTCGGCCACTGCTACGATTTGCACTTGTTTTTAATGTTCCTTTTGTTGTAATTTCTTGTTATTTGTTTGATTTTTGATATTGTTTTACGCCGGCCGGCGACGCACATGGTTCGAAGTAGTGAAAAGTTCTTTTCCCGGGTTCTCACGCTGTCATATCGCTGAGCGCACTCTGGCGGTAAGTGGCTGAACCGCATCGGTGGAGAACGGCGCGAATTTCAAACGCCGTCAGTGTCTATGGTTAGGCCGAGGCAGGGAAAAAGTGGAAGGAAAAGCAATAAGCCTGTACATACCCCCCCACATGAAATCACTCGGGGATTTCATAGAAATATAATTTTGCAGAAAACTCCAGTTTACAGCCTGTTTACAACCTGTTTGGTAGCGAATATGTCTAATAACGAAAACACTCAATAAATAAAAAATACTAAAGTAAATGTAAATAATACGGTATGCTAAACCTAAGTCGTGTACCAAATTTGCTTACAATCTAGAGCGGATACCTTGTTATGTTTTTACAATTATTCAGAAATTGGCAACGGACAGAGTTTAGTAACGGGTCGCTTAAAACTTCCTTTGCTAGTTCGAAGCGTTACGACACGCACCACGCCGTCATCACCTGGATGAAGAGCAGTCACTCGACCCCAACGCCATTCGAGAGGAGGAAGATTCTGGTCAACAATCATCACTATGTCGCCAATTTTCAGATTGACTTGACCTTGAAACCAGCGACCACGCTGTTGCAAGAT
Organism: Ectropis grisescens; assembly: GCA_017562165.1. NCBI lineage: Eukaryota > Metazoa > Arthropoda > Insecta > Lepidoptera > Geometridae > Ectropis > Ectropis grisescens. Next base: position 23,841,378 of record CM029780.1, on the reverse strand, counting down.
ATGAAGATAATCGCGTTGCCAAATACGCCAAAAACACTGGGTTAACTTTTGAAGCAGTTGCCATCTTTCGCGAGGAGGAATCTGCTCATCATGTAATTTTGGTTCAGACAAGGAGACCAGCGGACCACCCGTTAAGAAATGACCGGGAGTCAGTATATCCACTTCCCCCGGATCAGTAGAAATAACACAAAGTGGACGAGAGTTCAGCACGGCCTCTATCTTAGCGAGGACAGTCGCGAGCTCTTCGTACGTCAGTACCTGCAGCCCCACTACTCTTTTAGATGTTCTTTCATTAAACGAACGCCACTCTCAAAGTCCACCAAAATGGCTGCCGCTAGGTGGGTTTAGGGACCAAGTTATTTCTCGCTTCGTTAAGTCACAGCTAATTTCGGTTTGATGACTCACTAACCACTGATGCATCTCCGTTAAATAACGTCGAGCTCCCACGAAGTTCGTGCCACAATCAGAAATTATTTCACGACACAGTCCCTTCGTGACACGAATCGATCGAGCATAGCGAGGAAAGCTGCGGAAGATAACTCGGTTACAGCATCCAAATAAATGGCCTTCACGGCCTGGCATACTATCACGGCTACGTAGACCTTGTAGGTACGCGCATTACGCCTTCGACTTTCTTTAATTAAAAGGGGGCCCGCAAAATCAACTCCGATTTTCTCGAAACATCTAGAAGGTTGGACTCGCGGTCCAGGTAAGTCACCCATCAACGGTTGACAAGGTTTCGGATTGGCTTTAAAGCAAATTATACATTTTGATAACCGAGAGCGGATCAAATTTCGTATGCCAAGGATCCAATACTTTTGCAGTAACAGTGACTGCAACATACGGGGTCCACAATGTAAGTACAGCTTATGAAAGTAATCGATCAAGAGCACGGATAACCTAGAAACCTTAGGTAACAATAAAGGATTTTTCGCTTCCTCCGGTATATTCGCATTTCTCAATCGCCCCCCCCCACACGCACCATATCGTTATGGTCAATGAAGGGATTAAGCCTCTGGATGGATCGATTGCACACCTTATTCTGCTCGAGTAAACGTATTTCTGATGCAAAAAAACAACCTTTGTTCATGTTTAATCAGAATGTCAAGTGCCAGACTCAGTTCTTCTAGTGTCAACCCGGTCAAGACACGTTCTTCCTTTGGTCTTCCTATGTTCTTAATGAAGCGCCCGCACCATGCAGCTACTCTGTGAACTCGCGAGAACGAAGAGTACTTATTCAGCAATTGTGTTATCATGCTAGATTCAGATTGCTTGTGGGAATCCGTATCGCAGGCCACATGCGCAGAGGATTTCAGCTCGGGTACTTCATTATGGCACCGCTGTTCTTTTCTAACTGGCCAAGTTACAGGATCAGCAGTCAGCCACTTAGGACCAAACCACCACGTTGGAGTCTCCGTTAGCTGAGAACAACTCAGACCTCTGCTGCACAAGTCAGCAATATTGTCATGCGTTGACACGTGCATCCAATTTTCTACACTCACGTCGTCCGTTATCTTGACTACGCGGTGCGATACGAAAGTTTTAAGTTTGTAAGACGGAGTATTTAACCATGCGAGAACTGTACTGCTGTCCGTCAGTGCAGTAATTTTTGAAATGGTAAGTCTTGATTGAAGGAGCTGGTAAGTGTGCTTTATCACTCGAGATAGCAATCCAGCGGACAGAAGTTCAAGCCGGTTTACCGTTAATACCTTTAAAGGCGCAACTCGAGATTTGGCGATTAGCAATTGACAAGAGGAAGTGACTTCATCCGATGATCTTAAGTACACGCAGCATCCATAGCCTCTTGTAGATCCGTCACAAAATCCGATTAGTTCGAATTGAGTCGCCCCCTTTAAAATGATTCCACGGGGAATTTTAACCTTGTGTAAATATTGCAACTCTGCGCAGAAATTGCTCCACTGGACCTGAGTTTCATCAGGAACAGTGTCATCCCAATTCAATTGTAGACGCCACAAATCCTGTAGAATTAATTTTGCAACTAAAATGACAGGTGTCAACCATCCGACTGGATCGTACAGGCGGGCAATATCAGCCAAAATCTCCCGTTTCGTGAACTTCATGGTAGGTTCAGAAGCTGAATATGTGAAGACATCCTGAACAGGATCCCACTGAATTCCCAAAATTTTGAGTGTATTTTGATTACTTTCATCGCAAAAGGGCTTAGGCACTTGACAGTGCTCGACGGGCAGCTGAGCGAGAAATTCAGATGAGTTGCTGCTCCATTTCCGAAGTTCAAATTTACCGCAATTTAGTAAGTTTATTAAGCTATCTTTTAGCTCTAGTGCTTGATTGACAGACGGCGCTCCTGCGATGATGTCGTCCATAAAGGTATCTTGTGTTAGAACTGCAGCTGCCTGAGGCCAGTCCCCACCATGATCCTTAGCAAGTTGGTGCAAGGTACGGATAGCCAAATAAGGTGAACTAGATACACCATAAGTGACTGTATTTAACTCATACTCTTGCACAGGTGCATCAGATTCCCTCAAAGAATATGTTGATATTGCCGGTCCTCCATTCTTAAATCTATATTTCGGTACATTTTAGCGATATCAGCCGTAAACACAACGCGAGGTATCCTAAATTTGATCAAGATGTCTACTATGTCGTTTTGCAACTTAGGTCCGGTGTACACGATATCGTTAAGGGCAGTACCGTTAGATGTTTGGGCACTGCAATCAAAAACAACTCTGAGACTCGTAGTTGTACTCTGAGGTCTTAGCACACAGTGGTGTGGAATGAAATGTGAATCTCTAGACCCGGCTTCGACTTGTGTCATGTGACCTAAGGCCGAATATTCACGCATGAATCCGTTGTACTTTTCTTTAAGTTCCGTGTTACGAGAAAGTCGTTTCTCGAGGCCATATAACCGATTTAGTGACGAGTTATAAGATTGTCCAAGTGGCCCCGAAGGGTCCTTCAGTAATAAAGGGACCACATATCGCCCATCTGGTTTCGTTTCACTAATTTCGAATATATTAGCTCACATTTCTTATCTTCTGGATTGATTACCGGGACGGTGGGAGGCTCTTCTATTTCCCAAAATTGCTTAACTACTCGATCGAGAGCGAGAGTAGACGCGAATAAAGTCGTGACCGTTGACGGAGGTCGACAATGAGTGTCTATCTTACCAGTGATAACCCAACCGAACACACTGTGTAATGCAACTGGCAACCCTGGTCCCAGAACAAGACGCTGTCCATCATAAAGGTCGTGAAATAATTCCGCACCTAGTAATAAGTCAATATGGTTCGGTTTATCAAATTGTTTATCCGCCAAAATAAGATGTTCACAAGCACTTCGTATCTTTGAAGGTAATTCCGCAGCTGGCATTTGGTTAGTTATAGTATCCATAACAATGGGATTAATATGGTAACTTGGATTGTTTGAATCTCGAGGTTGTATGGTACATGACGTTACGCCTCTTAACTGATGTACAAGGTTTTGCCCCAAGCCTGCAACTGCAATGTTACAGCGGCGCAATGGCAACCCTAAACGCCGCGCGCAAGCAGTAGTAAGAAAACAGTCCTGTGCACCACTATCAATAAGCGCCCGAACAGTAATGGGGCCTCCTGGGCCAAACACTCTTACTTCACAAGTACCAAGAACAACCAAGGAGCTACTATGTCCAATATTCACATTGGTGCTTGTAGAACTCATAGTACTTGCTGCATTTGGGATTTCAAGTTCAGTATTTGCAGCACTAAACGGCGTAGGCGCATTAGCCGGTTCATGTAAAAGGGAATGATGACGAGCATTACACTTTGCACAGTTAGACTTGGAGATACATTTATCCACACCATGATTCGGGCGGAGACAATTGACACACAGTTTCTTTGCTTTAATAACTTTGTAGCGGCTGGCTAAATTGTAGGCATGGAATAATGGACACCTATATATTCCATGGTGGGAGAACCCACAGCAAGTGCAGTCAGGAAACTTATTAGTATCTTTGGCGACAACAGCTACAGAGTACGTCCCTGTTATATCAACTTCTCCCTGCGGTACAGAATATGATTCTGCATTCTGAATATTTTCCAATTCTACAGGTAGCCCCATTTCCACTATAGGTACAAAATCTGAGTACGGCCCTGAGTCCCTAAGAGGGTCCATTTCTGAGTAAGGCCCTGTCTTAATGCACAAATTGGCATTATAATCAGAATATGGCATAACATCCAATTGGGGTGCAATGTCTGAGTGCGGCCCTGTATTAGAGTGCATCCCTGTAGCCCCAGGTGACATGGAGTGATAACCATTTATGTGTTGTTGTATATTATTGTTGTTACGGCGTACAACTCTTGGCTGTATATGTGGATGTGGACTGGTAAGACGAGAGGAGACAGTGGATTCACTAGCCTCCAATATTTTAACATAATCCTGGATAAACTGTAATAATTTATCAAAAGTTGGAATCTGTTCTTTATTTTGTGACTCAAAAAGCTTCCTTGTGTCAAAATCTAAGTTCCGAGAAGCCAAGTAGAACAACACAAACTGGTCCAGGTTTTCAATATTTATAGCTTTAAGTGCATTAACAGATTCATATAACAAGTTAGACATGCTGCGCAGTTCATGTAGGTTGCATATTTTCATTTGAGAAGAGTTACATATTTTATCCAAGTAATTTGTAGCTAATAAACGCTTGTTTTGGAATCTGTTTATCAGGGCCTTGAATACAATCAAATAGTTGTCTGCTGTTACTGGAACACCCTTCACCACAGACAATGCCGTGCCTGATAAACAGGATAATAAGTAATGAAATTTTTCTATTGATGTGAGATTTTGATTTTCATGTACTAACGACACAAAGGTATCGTAGAAAGTTTGCCAGAGTTCAATATTTCCATCAAACTTACACAATTCGAGTTTGCCTAGTTTTACCTGAGCTACTGGCTTACGGGGTGCTGAGTCAGCACTGCTAGCAGAGTCCCTTGAAGGCTCAGGGGCCATCAGACCATCAGCTACAGCATGAACAGAGTAGTACAAAGTATCGAACGCTTCCACAGACTTATAATCAATTGTGCACTTTGGATCAAACTTTAACTGCAAAATATTAATGTCATTTATCACCTCTACAAACTCTGTCCGTAAAACCTCAATGCGTCTGTACCTACTTTTAAACGCACTATTTTTAGATGCATCCTGTTTAATTGTCTTGGACAAATCATATAATATTTGTATGTCTCGGTAAATATATTCCTTCCGAGCAGTAAGCATAGCAAATTGCGCCTCGTCCTCTTTTACCCCATTATTAAAGTAATTAATTAAGTAAGTATGTAGGCAGGTAGGTAAAAGAATACAAGTTCGCGAATACAATCAAACGAAATTAACACAATATAGGCACGAACTTAATTTCGTGTAAATACAATAAGAGACACGTACTTAGGCAGTAAATGAAATAGATTTAGTACCTAGTTACAGTTTCAATGCTAAGATAGCGTTATTAATTTGTTTGTACACCGAATCTACGTCTTATAAATATGATGAATGAATGCAAATCACTCGATGAAAAGATTATTCAATGCGTTTCAGACAACTTGCACTCGAATTCTATGATTACGAAGACTGTAAATTGAAGTTTCAATGCTAAGATGAAATGAAAGTTAGTTTGAACAGCGAATCTGTCCTGTAATATTTTGTTGTAATTATGATGAATGAACGCAAATTGCGCGATGAAAAGATTAATCAATGCTTTCCAGACAACTTGAATTCGAATTCTATGATTACGAAGACTGTAAATTGGAGTTTTCTTATGAATTGAACCCAAAATCCAAAAGTAATCCGGCTCGAAGGACCACTAAATGACACGTAATTAAAGAAATTTTCACAGGCTGGCGAAAAGGAAAGGGTTAGGTACACTTACCTCGGCCACTGCTACGATTTGCACTTGTTTTTAATGTTCCTTTTGTTGTAATTTCTTGTTATTTGTTTGATTTTTGATATTGTTTTACGCCGGCCGGCGACGCACATGGTTCGAGGTAGTGAAAAGTTCTTTTCCCGGGTTCTCACGCTGTCATATCGCTGAGCGCACTCTGGCGGTAAGTGGCTGAACCGCATCGGTGGAGAACGGCGCGAATTTCAAACGCCGTCAGTGTCTATGGTTAGGCCGAGGCAGGGAAAAAGTGGAAGGAAAAGCAATAAGCCTGTACACAAAGTGAGTGGTTAACCATAGGTGAGTTCTGTATCCCATTAGCTCTAAAATGGCGCACCTTGATCTATGACTGGTCCCCTGCCTTATTAAAATTTTATCTAAATGCATTCCAAATGACCCTCCCTGACCAGAGTAACTTGGTAAGGTGGGGAAAAGCCTCTGAAAAATGTTGCTATACTTGTGGAGAGGCGATATGTACAGCAAGGCACATATTGGTGGGATGCAAGGTGCTCCTTAATGGGGGTCATTACTCACGGCGTCATGACAGAGTACTTGAAATCATACGTGAAGCCATGAGCCTTTCGGTAGCTAGAGCCCAAAAGGGATTGACGACAAACAACAGACAAATTAACTTTGTAAAAGAAGGCTCAACTTCAAACTCCAGGAACAAGCCTTACTCAATCCTGGGTACAGCACCTGATTGGACTATTTTAATGGACACGTATGAAAAGCACTACAAAATCCCAGAGGATGTGGGTGCTTCGTCATCAGACCGGACATTTTCCTTTTTCTAGAGCTACGAAACGCATAGTCCTTGTAGAACTTACCGTACCGTGGGAAACTAATATACCTAAAGACCACGCGATGAAACAAAATAAGTATTACGACCTCCTAAACGAATTAACAAAAACGGCTATGTAGTTAGTTTATACGCTGTAGAAGTGGGAGCGAGAGGTATACCAGCAAAATCTCTCTATAACCTACTGAAAGACCTTGGCTTATCCAGAAGTGCTGTAAGTTCTATACTAGAACGTGTATCTAAAGCTGCACTAGTAGGCTCATATCAGATTTGGCTGGGCAGGAGAGAAAAACGAGTGGTGAAGGTGAGTGTTGATGTACGTCAGAAAGGGCCCCTTAAACCTACGCCCGAGTCACAAGTCTCGGGAACTACTCGAGTTTTTCTCTCTCTGCACACGATGGACCCGGCACCCGCACGATGAATCCATGGAATGCTAAGAAGATCGTCTCAAACAAAAATGACAGCCCGGAGAGACGGGATGACGCTGGAAAGACAGATGGCTGGTGGAAAAGACATCTGACGGATGGAAAGACATCTGACTGTTGGAAAGACAGCCGAGGGTGAAGGCCTAGCAAGCCAAGCCCGGGAATTAAATCGCTAAAAGTCCAAATAAGAATAATACCCTGGGACAGTCCGAGAGGCGGGCGGAAGATCTGTCCACCGTGTGATAGTAATGACGACCCTGGCGCGAATACGGACTTGAGATGCCCTGTGTGCGGGAAAATTTACAAGAGACGAGCCTGGTACCAAAAGCATTTAAAGACACATGATGGTGTTGAAGCACGACAGCCGTCGGTCAGTACTTCGACAAACACTATGGATAGAGTTGACCTCATATATCCCAAGGTGAACCATCGAGTGAAAACTACCAGGAGTCCATTGTCATCAGGACACGTCTTGGCATTCCCAGTTTAAAAACTCTACCTGGAAAGTTCATGACGAAAACTTGGCGATCTTATTAGAACATCCTGGGCCAAAACAAGACCTAAACAGCCAAGTAGAAACTTTCCAGGACACCATATATACATACTTCTCGGAACATTACCCACCATCAACTTGTTATGCTCAAAATAGCAAGGAAAATATGTTCAAAATGAAATTGCGGAGGAAGAAAAGAGAGTTAATAAAACGTCTTCGTGTAGCTAAAACCATGGGCGATAACCATCTAAGTCACCAACTGTCCAGGGCTCTAAGATCAATCCTTAAATTAATACAAGGAATATCGCTTCAAATTAGTAAAAATCGTGATAATTTTAACAGAGCTAAACACGAAGTAGACTTTGATAAAACCCTTTTCAATACTCCAAAAATATTTTCAGGGAGCAAAATGGAAAGCTTATCTTGACTAACGCGCAAATTTACGATCACTTTAAAAGCACATACGAAGTGCCTAAACGCGGGAGCTCGTACGTAGAACCAAACATCCAAAGACCTAATGATCCTCTGACAGGCTTTCAAGGCACCCCACCTAGTGAAGAGGAAGTAACCTATCAAATTAAAAAGAAAACTACTAAATCAGCTCCTGGCCCAGATGGCATTCCTTACATAGTGTATAAAAAGTGTCCATCAGTTCGTAAACATATCTTGAATATATTCATTAAGATCTGGTCAAGAAAGCAAGTCCCAGTAGCATTTGGAAGAGCAATTTTGTCCTCATCCCTAAAAAGCAGGAAGTAACTCATCCCAAAGACACCAGACCGATAGCCCTAACCAATACAATTTCTAAAATCTTTTCAGTATTTTGCAAACAAAATGACCACATTTATGACTAGCAATAGGTATTTCAGGCCCAATCACCAGAAAGGGTTCTTGCCTGGTATTTCTGGATGCCTGGAACACAATACATTACTAGCAGAAAGTTTGAAAGATGCCAGAACACATGAGAGGCAAATTACAGTCTGCTGGATAGACCTAGAGAACGCGTTTGGTTCTGTCCAGCATGAACTTATGATATTTGCCCTAAAATGGTATAACTTTCCTGCTGAAATTATTGACATAATTAATTCTTATTATTGCCACTTAAAATTCGTCATAGCAGTAAACAAGGAATACACAAAACCACTTGAATACAATGTAGGACTATTCCAAGGGTGCTGCTTATCACCAATAGCATTTAATATAGTTATAAATATTTTAGTAGACAAATTAATATCCCGTGAAAAGAAATGGGGCTACCGGTTTAAAATCAACAATAAGTACACTGAGTCAATCTTGGCCTTTGCGGACGACCTTGCAATACTTACACGTAATCCCAAACAGTGTCAAGAATTGTTGAACGAAGTCGATGAGTTCTGTACATGGACGGAGGGAATGAGGACAAAACCATCTAAATGTCATTGTCTTTGTCTGGGTAGAAGAAATACCAAATATACGTCTTACGATCCGGGACTCTCCATAAGTGGCCAAGGAGTTGCCACAATTGCAGAGGCAGTGCCTTTCAAATTTCTTGGTAGAAAGATAGATCACAAAGGACGTACACCATCATTAGAGGTGGTTGTTGAAAATTTCATGAACAACCTCAATAAGGTAGACCAGCAGCCTATCAGCAATATCAAAAAGCATGGATATATGACAACTACCTCACATCACGTCTCACTTGGCCTTTCCTAGTATATGACATCGGTAAAACTCTCCTGGCAAAGCTAGATGCCAATGTCATAAAGATATTGAAGTCATGGTTCGGATTGGCACATCCGGCTGATCCTCTACTCTTTTAGGGATCACAATAGTTTTGGGCTGAAACTAAAGAAACCGTCTGAACTTTACAAACACCTAGGAGTTACAAAAACGCATGTTTTGGGAAAGTCGCAAGACGAATTAATTACATCTCTCCCAAAAGACAAAACTGCTTCAGACCTGGAATCTAGACTTCAATTCCATAAACAATTTATGGCAGGTGCACAAGTAAATACTGCTGGGTTGGGTGCGAGAAAAAAGGGAAGACCGAGACATGGTAAAAACCTTTCTACAACAAGACGAAAATGACGGTTACAAAGTGCACGCTATGAATTTAGAAATGCAAAGTGAGTGGTTAACCATAGGTGAGTTCTGTATCCCATTAGCTCTAAAATGGCGCACCTTGATCTATGACTGGTCCCCTGCCTTATTAAAATTTTATCTAAATGCATTCCAAATGACCCTCCTGACCAGAGTAACTTGGTAAGGTGGGGAAAAGCCTCTGAAAAATGTTGCTATACTTGTGGAGAGGCGATATGTACAGCAAGGCACATATTGGTGGGATGCAAGGTGCTCCTTAATGGGGGTCATTACTCACGGCGTCATGACAGAGTACTTGAAATCATACGTGAAGCCATGAGCCTTTCGGTAGCTAGAGCCCAAAAGGGATTGACGACAAACAACAGACAAATTAACTTTGTAAAGAAGGCTCAACTTCAAACTCCAGGAACAAGCCTTACTCAATCCTGGGTACAGCACCTGATTGGACTATTTTAATGGACACGTATGAAAAGCACTACAAAATCCCAGAGGATGTGGGTGCTTCGTCATCCAGACCGGACATTTTCCTTTTTCTAGAGCTACGAAACGCATAGTCCTTGTAGAACTTACCGTACCGTGGGAAACTAATATACCTAAAGACCACGCGATGAAACAAAATAAGTATTACGACCTCCTAAACGAATTAACAAAAAACGGCTTTGTAGTTAGTTTATACGCTGTAGAAGTGGGAGCGAGAGGTATACCAGCAAAATCTCTCTATAACCTACTGAAAGACCTTGGCTTATCCAGAAGTGCTGTAAGTTCTATACTAGAACGTGTATCTAAAGCTGCACTAGTAGGCTCATATCAGATTTGGCTGGGCAGGGAGAGAAAAACGAGTGGTGAAGGTGAGTGTTGATGTACGTCAGAAAGGGGCCCCTTAAACCTACGCCCGAGTCACAAGTCTCGGGAACTACTCGAGTTTTTCTCTCTCTGCCACACGATGGACCCGGCACCCGCACGGTGAATCCATGGAATGCTAAGAAGATCGTCTCTGTCTTTAAACTAAGTAGGTATATGTGTTTATAATCATTGTATATAATTTGTTTGGTATGCGTAATAATTTATTAACATAAGTTTATAAAACCGAATTGATAACCCTATTTTGAAGTTTTTAAGAGACTTATTACATTTCACCCACATTTTCGCACAAAGTTATCAACTTCGACGTTCTTATTCCGAAAAAGTAAACAATTTTAGCTAATGATTTTTTTTAAATGGATGTATTTTATTATTGTATATCATAGCGGCTTCCGATAACTAATTTTTGCGTAAATTATTTATACAATATTAAAATTCAAAAGCAAGTTTTTTTTAAAAACGCTCGACGACTCGTTTTAGAGCACAGGCCCGTGAACAAAATTCATGGGTTATACTGAAGTCAGAGTCAAGGGTCAAACTGAAAGTTCTTAGAACTGGCCACTTATAAACAATATAATAAAAAAATAATTCTATAATTTGAAAATAGAACTCTTTGCCAATATTACTGAGTAAATACTTCATTCATTTGTCATTTGTTTTACGATTTGGCGGCAAATTGAAAATTGTCTGTGTCACGTCAACATGAATTTAACACGAGAAAATTTTCGTGCAATGATTTTTTATGACTTTCGATGTCATTTAAGTCAACAAGAAAGTTATGATAGACTACGATTGGCCTTTCACGATGAAGCCCCATCTCGTGCGACTGTTTACAACTGGTTTAATGAGTTTAAACGTGGTCGCACTAATCTCACTGATGATTTACGTGAGGGACGGCCTTCTACGGCGACGACTGAAGATAACATCTGTGTTGTGCGGCGTATGATAGAGACTGATAAAAGAGTGACCTATCAGCAGATTCGGACAACCTTAGGCATCGGTATGAGTCAAGTGCACAAAATCCTACGAACATTTAGCGGTCAGGAAGCTTTGCGCCCGGTGGATACCTCATAATTTGACTGAGGCTCAAAAACTCCATCGTGTGGATTGGTGCCGTAAAATGATTGAAAGATTTAACGGAGGTGACTCAAATGCTGTGTTTGACATACTAACAGGTGACGAAAGCTGGATTTACTGTTATGATCCTGAAACCAAAAGACAATCTGCTCAGTGGGTGTTTCTTTTCGAGGAGTTGCCAACTAAAGTGAAGAGAGATCGAAGTGCGGGGAAAAAAAATGGTGGCCTCGTTCTTTGGAAGGATAGGTCATTTCGCAACAATTGTGTTAGAGGATCAAAAAACAGTTTCTGCAGAATGGTACACTACCAATTGTTTGCCACTTGTCTTGGAAAAAGTTCGAGAGAAACGACCTCGACGAGTAGGATCCTCCTTCACCACGACAACGCCTCATCGCACACCGCCAAGCGAACGATCGACTATTTGGCGACATCAAACGTTGAATTACTGGGTCACCCGCCGTATAGCCCCGACATCGCGCCTTGTGATTTTTATTTATTTTCAAAAATTAAAGAAAAACTTAAAGGAAAGCGGTTTATGAATGCTGAAGAAGCGGTGGCTGCGTATCGCGATGCCATTGAAGAGACCCTTATGGACGAGTGGGCAAAGTGCTTTTCCCAGTGGTTCCATCGCATGCAGCGGTGTATTGACGTGAATGGACAATATTTTGAAAAGATATAATAAAACTAATAACTGGCTAATGTAATCAGTTTTTGATTTTCTAAGAACTTTCAGTTTGACCCTCGTATGATACAGCAGGAGACCTATGTAGGATGATAATAGTTTTTGGTTCATATTTCAAAAAACCACTTGACTGATTTCGATAAGATTTATATGGGACCATTCGGTAAGCATACCCATCCGAACATAAAAAGAAATTTTAAAATCGGTGCAGAGGTTCTCGAGAAATCAGGTAACATACATAAAAAAAACATAGGGGTCGAATTGATAACCTCCGCCTTTTTTTGGAAGTCGGTTAAAAATATGGGCGGAACAAAGTTAGCCGGGCCAGCGAGTACATAAGCGCAGTAGCTACTGAGTATTTTATAAAATTAAGACAAAAAAATAATAACCAATCATGGCAATCTAAACATTTATTTTTTACTATTTTTAAGAACACTTTAACCTTATTAAAACTTACGCTTGTTGTTCAGATATTATCTCAAAACCGCTATTTTGTAAGCACTGCATTTGCAATAAGAAGGGCAGAAATATTGTAAAACACATTAAAATATCTTTCTTTAAGTAAGAACAGCGGTTCCGAAAATTGCCTCGTACGCTTAAAATGAGTACGGAAGTACAACTGTAAGTATGGTAAATATAAACAAGACGAAATAACTCTTATTATTGAACAATAGTTACCGCCAGCCCCTCGGGAATGTCACGGTATATGTTAGAACAAACGTAACTAGTCCACTAAAAATATCGTTACTATCGCATTCCGTAATATTTTTCCTATTCACATCATTAGTTGTGTTTTTGGTCACCGAAACACATAAGTTTGTGGCTCTGTAATTGATAAAGTCAAGATAAATCAAACATAGAGTAGCTCATTCGTTCTTATCGGATAAAAGCGCGCACTTTTTATTTGTTTGTTCTTTTCTTTTTTTTTTTAATCAAGAGTGACGAGACGATCAAGACCTGTGCCTGATGGTAAGCAACATGCCTGCCACATAACAGCACAGTGACATGCAGCGATTGGATCATGGAGAGTCCAAATCACTTGTGTGATGAATTCAAATATTTGTACTGTCTGGGTGTTTCTATGTATAATAAGTATGTAATTAGAACTATGTGAGTATTATATCAGCTATCTGGCCGCCATCTTACAAGCTTTGCTTAGTTTGGGGTCAGACGGTGTTTTGTGTGAATTGTCCACCAACATTTATTTATTTATTTATACCTAGCACTGCACTGCATGTCACCCAGAGATCTAAGATGTTATATCTCTAAGCCCTGTAATTTCTCTGGAAACATTGCCCTTCAAACCGGAACACAGTAATGTTTGCACATTACTGCTGGAATGGCGGTATAATAACTGGCAAAGGTGTGGTACTTCCCCAGACGGACTCTACAAAGAGTCCTACCACTACTAAAAAAATTAGCAACTCTACTACATAATTGATCCCGGGGTATCTGTCACTTATTATAATAGGTTCGCACTTGACCACCATCTCGCCTGATGTTAAGCGATGATGCGATCTACGATGGAGCGTGCTTACCTAGAAGAAACCGATTCACTCTCGATTTGAAGACACCAAGATTGTAACCATCGGGGAAAACCCACTCAGGCAACGCATTCCACAACCTAGACGTTCTTATCACAAACGTGGAGGCAAATCTCTTCATTCACATTTTTTGGAGCATCAACTATGAAACGATATCGCCCTTTTGTGGAATGTGAAGTCCGATAGAAGAAAGAGCAAGGTGGTATTAGATCATGCAGATCAGATCATCATGATCATCGTCTTTTGACGTGACAACGCCTTATTGGTTTGCCGGGTGACACTTCAAGAAACTGCGTTACGCTCCGCTCACGTTATGCGCTCACAACGAGAGCGAGTGAGAGGCACGCGTCCCTTCCACTCGGGCATGGTTAGCCCGCCTAAGAGCGAGAGAGACAGATATAAAAAGTGAAAGGCACGCGTCCCTTCCGTAAAATTATTTTACCACTCAAAGTCGTTGTCACGTAAAACTTTCGCCCGTATACCGACTTTACAGGCAACCAATTTTTTTTGTACAAATATCTTACGAGAAGAAAAGGAGATATGTAAGGAGGAGGGGGAGCAGGAAACATTTTCAACGTAATCCTAGCGCTCTTTAGTCAAATTTTCTACGTCGCTTCTTCCCGGCTCAGAGTGTCCACCACGACCGCATTCCTGACCGGGCCTTCTACCGCCTAACTAAATCTGCTTTCGCTTTGCTATTGTGGTCTCTATCGTTTCAAGCGGAAAGAAAAGAGAGAGAGGTATAGCAAAGATAAGACAGTTTTAGCTAGGCGGTTGACCTCCCGGTGGCCTACCGCCTAACTCTCCTGCTTTCTGCTTTACTTTGATTTGTGACGCAGCTGAAAGCAGATGCAGTTGTCTGCTTTCATCGGCGTTACCTAATATTGACCGATGATGTCGCAAAGCATAGCAGAAAGTAGGAGAGTTAGGCGGTAGGGCTGCCGGTTCCAATAGCTGGTATGTCTACGTATTTCAGTGTTGAAAAAAAAACAAATTATAGGTTTTTGCTTGTTATACTGATATTGTCTTCCACTATCCATTTGTCCAGTTTGTCAAATTTTATAAACATAAATGACGCTGATAAATTGTGGTGCTCTAAGGCCGACAAGACTAGCATGATGGATTATGTCCTTGATTCTCTTCTTTTGAGGAAAGGCTCTGAGTACTAGCAGTGGGAATATTTAGTGGTTTACTTTTATGACGAAGATAATACTCTTTCATGAATAACATTTAAATGATATTCAAAAATGGTCCTTTGAAATCAATATAACATTTTATACATCACATCGGCACAGGCATCTTTGAGAAATCGGTAAACATACACAAATAAAAAAAACGACGAATTGAAAGCCTTTTCAATTCAATTCAATTCAATTCAACATGCTTTTTCCTCAGTCACGTCGGAATGGCATCGGTGCATGGAATCGGTACGATTTGAAACTGGAACTGAGTTTGATTACGCAGATATTGTCACTATTAAGATACAATTTATTTATTTTTTGTTCTTCTAAATGTTATCTCTCGATATCTCTTCGAAATTGTAAGTCTTCAAGTGTGTCATGTATGAAATGTATACTCATTAATAGAATTACTGAATGTATTAATGAGAGCCACCACCGCTACATTGAATGACAGAATGAAAGGGGAGAGCGGAACGAGTGATTCAACAGACTCAGGTAATATGGAAATTCGTTCACAAACTTATAAATTAATCTTTGAACCTCACAAAGTGTAGTTTTAGAAAAAACAAAAAAGCAGTAAAAGATTGACATTCGATAGTTAAAGTAAGCCGTGGCTTACACTGGGGACTGGTAGAGCATGTGACCCCCCCTGGAGCCTGGGTCCGCCCTTTGCTGGGGACACAGTCTAGTTACTCGTACCTAGTAAATAATATAATATCACAAATTTGATGCAAAACGTAATCGCAGGAAAATGCTAGTATCTCTATCAAATTGAAAACAAAACGTAGTAATTTTATTGTCTACCACAGAATAATTGTTTCGGCAATTATCTCCCGAACCACCGCCAAAGAAGAAATATGAGTCAAAGGCACGCCACCGCTGCGAGCAATCCGACAAGAAACGAAAGCGGTCGGCGTAATGATATTATAATTGTTATAAGTATTATCTGTAAGGCACCTGTCCTGGGCAGATCTTGGTAATTACTGTTAGAACGAACGCACATTTCATCGGAGCTACTGTAAACCCGGATCCTACCATTCTAATAGGCATGACGACTGATCCTGGAATTATATTAAACTATAGCGTTCAAGCAAACAAACAAACAAACAAACAAACAAACAAACAAACTCTTCAGCTTTATAATATTAGTATAGATTTGCTATAATGATAGTATTTAAATAGAATAAAAACATGCAACAACTTTAATTTTGATATCTTTTTGTTTTACTTACTTTATGATCATTGAAAGTTGGTTGGGCAAGTTAATTTTAAAAGTACGAAATTATTAGAAAATGTATTTACCATTGAATAACCCATTCAATTTAAAGTGACTTTTGTTATGAAACCAGTTTTCTAAACGCAATATTTAACATGCAAACTTTAAGCGCAACGCATAGAAAATACGAGACAATGACGTCACGCTTTAGTAGTGTTTTTGTATGCAGCTGAATTAGGAAAGTCCAAAATTGTGATTTTAATATCGTGATATCACGGGAAGTTTTTAAGATAACAAAACTGTGACGAAACGATTTCGTAAAAATCGTACAATGACGTCACTCGTAACTTCTAAGCACTGTAATCTTCGTCACCAAATAAACAAAATTGGTAAAAAATGTCGACCAAGCGTTCGAAAAGCGCCATCCTTATCTCTTTAAAAACGAGATAAGGATGGCGATGCTCGTGCGCATCGCCTGTTGACGTGCGAACCAACGCGAATCCACGTCTACACAGTAGAGGGTCAATAAGGCATTTAGTACATTTCTTCTTTCTAAATCTACCCATGCCGAATACTATTATGAGGAAATAAATATCATCATCATCAACAGCCCACTAAATGTTCCCACTGCTGGGACACGGACCTTCTCTCGCAAGGAGAGAGTTAAGGCCACCAGTGCGTGGTGACACATGACTTCGAAAGGTTCTGGGTACACGTCGGTTTCCTTCACCGTTTTCAGCTAGCGGCATTATTTACCGAATTTATTATGATTGTGTGAGTATTGCTACATATTGTTACGGAGTAAAGCTACTGTGGTAGTGTAACAAAACTATCTATTGTGTCTTCATTTCATATTTCTGAAAATTATAATAATGATGGCGGACCCCAACTCACGTCATATTCACCTAGAGCACAGTATAAAGAAATACTACCAGTAGTTCATCGCCTTTGATCTTGGAAGAAACGCCGATAATGTCTAGGCACGGGTAGGGTTGTCGCAAACAAACATGCTTATTACCAAAATAAAATTAAAGCGACAGCCCTAAGCCGCGCTCCTGCAATACTAACATGGTAATGTAGGCAATGCAGGAGCGCGTTTCCCGCGTCTCACCCCGCACGCCCCGCATGATTTCCCCGTCTAGACGGCTTCGTCTAACCACAGTATGATATAATAGACTGTGCCTAAAGTTAAAAACTTTCATAAAAAGCAATATCGCTAATTGTGTAAGTTCGCACCAGTATGTGTGGTAATAAAATGTACCTCTATATTGTGTTCAGGGTTATGTGGAACACTTGTACCAAGCTCAAAGGACCAAAACCCTTATATACAGACTATTATTACAATTATTAGGAAACTACCATTTCTAGAAATACATTGAAATAAAATTAAATTCCCTTCAAAATATACAAAATAGTCATAAGACCATATCGTCGCTCAACACTACGCGAGATGGCGGTCAAGGGCGAACCTATTATTGAAAAATAATCTGTAGATTGGTATTCTTGTAGCACTAGACATTTTTGTACTATGGCTGAGTCTCTTCCCTACGCTTTAAATGGCAAAAATGTGTCCAACACTTGTTGTTTTTTAACCGACTTCAAAAAGGAGGGTGTTCTCAATTCTGTTATACGTTTTTGTGTATTTATTATGTTGTGATAGCTCCGCTAAATGTGACTCAATTTTGATGATTCTTATTCTGCTTGGTAGGAAATACTTCAGAGGTAGTCCAGTAGAAATTTTATCGAAATCGGAAAGGTGGTTTATGAAATATCAACAAAAAACTAAAATGTTCTTTCTTTTATCTGGACGACGTAATCACAGCTTCTTGTGATACTTGGTCAAGTCGAATTTAATGTTAAGTTGTCGGTTTTTACTTTTTCACAGAAAATTGAATTATTATTTGGAAAAATAGTATAGGCTTTTTAAACTTCATCATCATCATCATAAGCCCGAGTTCGTCCACTGCTGGGCATAATCCTCTCCTTTAATACGCCACTCAGCCCGATCCTCGGTCTTACGTTTCAGATTATATAGCGTTAGATAACGTTGGTCCAGACGGCTGGTGGCGGTTGGACAAAAAAAAACTTACTCACGTCATATTCGGCTCAGTACAGTTCTGTATAATCCTGTGTAACTGAAGTTATCTGCGCTAAATCAACAATATTACAGTAATCCCTCTCCCGGTAATCCCGCTATATCACACTTTACGAAACAAAGATTAAATTTATGAATACGCAGCTATTTCAATGTTTATTGCTCTGCCTTCAACGCGCCTGCTCTCGTAATACCTTTCAGATTCCCATTGTGTGTTGAAAAGGTTCTGGGGAGTTGTGCGAACATCTCTTTATGTTCAACTATTTAGTTGATCAACCATTGTTTTGTTGGAATGAGTGGTTATAATATATGCATCTACAAATAAATAAATTTGACTTTACCGTAGCTTTTGTAGCGGTAGGACCTTTTCAGAGAAGCCAGATATTAATAGACGATGAATCAGATGACATATAATATGATACAACCGATTAAAAGATAAAAATGAAAAAAGAAGAAGAAGACTTTATCTGACTATTATATCATTGTATAAATTCAGACCAATGGAAACTGTATTGCCAGACATATTGCATGCCTCTAGAAGACAATAACAAACCTAAAATGATGGAAACCATCGATCTGACAGTGGAAAATGATAGCTTGACCCTGAAAAATAATGATGTCAACTTAATTAAAGGAAGAAACTCACTTAAAAAATATTTGAGAGTAAAAAGAATGATAATAAAATGCAAGAAGCACTTAAAATATAATCATAGAGCTAATATAGAACTCATCAAAGACAAGCTTAAGTTAAAGGAAGTGATCAGAGATGACAGAATCACCATAATGACTATTCAGCAACGCTATGATGAGAATGCTATAACGATAAATAGATTAGAACAGCAACTCAAAGATTTGAAGAATAAATATAGCATAGCGCAAAGAGAAATAGAACAGCTAATAGGTGCGATGAATAGTCTAATAGGTCCGAGTCCATCTAAGCAACGATACTCGATTTCAGCTACAGACTTATTGTCTGACACAACAACGACTCCCACAAATGATTTATCCTTTATGATACGTCCCGACCACATTACATCATCATCAGTACTGTGTAACAACAAGAAATCTAACTTAAATACAACAACAGAGATGACTACCAATGCTGACGTGATTCAAGAGACTTGTCAACAAACTGAACATGATTTTAGTGAAATAGAAAAACATTAAAAATTGGCAAAGTTGAACTTTTTCTGATGGAATTGGCATAGGTTTTGGAAACATTTTCAACAGTATAAATAATGATAGTAAATTTTCTAACACATGTATTACAAATGTAAATTTTCAACAACTAATTGCTAAAGTTGTGGACAGCAAATTTAAGCAAAAATCAAATGTTGTAATAATGATGGGTAATTCATTGGGTACTACAAAAAAGGATCTTATTAATTGTATAGAATCATTAGTAGATTTTCACAGTTCAGGAACGGTTGGAAAAATAGTGTTGTGTACATTTCCGTATTCGACATCATTGAGTGAAAGGCAAAATCGAAAAATATATACTTTAAATGTAATTTTGCACAACCTCATTTCAAACAAAGGAGGAGACTTTGTATTATTCGACATAAATAATTTTATAAACAATTTTGTTATATCTAACGGAAAACAATTTCTAGTCCGTCGTTTAAAAATTAAAGTAGCCAAACTGATTGTTTTCACATTATTAAATGAGCAAACCAGGAAATCTCAAAACCTGACAAATATTGTAATAACTGACAGTCATCTTTTAAACTGACAAACTTGACAACAGGGAGGCATTATTATGTTTCAGCAAAGCGTCGCAATATAATAGGCCCCCCTTGCAACAAAGCAACTACTATTGATAAGGTTCAAGAAACCTCTATTAACATTTTGTACCAGAATATAAATAGACTGTTAGGTAAATTAGAAGAAATAGAATTATTCCTTGAAAGCTCAAAAAATTATGAAGTAATTTGTTTTACTGAGACGTGGCTATCAAAAAATGAATTGAACTTTTGCCTAAACAATTATACAATTGGTAGTATTTTCTATAGAAAATTCGCGATAGGCGGTGGTTGCATAATTTTGTCAATAATAGTGTAAAATTTAAGTGTCGAAAAGATATAGAAAAATTACCGTGGAACGACATTGTGAACTAGCATGCATTGAGTTGGATAATCATATTGTTGTATGTGTTTATAAACCGCCTAGTGCTGACATTGAGATCTTCCTTACTACTTTAGAAGAAGCACTAAGTAAAATTTCAAAGAAAAGTAAACAGTGATGTGTGGAGACTTCAACACAGACATACTTTTGGAATCACGTACTAAGAGCAATATACTAATGTTATGCCAATCTTTTAATTTAAAAAAAGTGTTCACTGAACCAACAAGGGTGGCAGTAACTAAGAAAGGTAGTTCTGCAACCTGTATTGACAATGTCTTTGTCAACTGTGAATATCTGCACACTGAAGTCCTGGATTGTTTGCGTTCAGACCATAGGGGACTGAGCATTTGCCTTCCTGCTTGTATAAAAAGGGCAGAAGACAAGGTGCTTATTAGGCCTATTACGTTATCTCGCATATCAGCTTTAAATAATGTGATAGGTAATCATTTTTCCAAAAGTTTTTTCGATATGACAATCGACAGCCCTAATCAAAACTATGCTGATTTTTTTAAAATGTTAAGTTCACAATTTGATAGTATCTTTCAGACGAAATTAATTAATATTAACGCAAAACCTAAGTTCGCTGAATGGGCTACACCGGGACTATTTAAAAGTCGAAACAATTTGTATAATTTATATAAACTAAAGACATATTGCAATGATGATGCAACAAAAAACTATGTTAATAAATATTCAAAAATTTTCAGAAATTCATGTATACAAGCTAAAACAATATTTATTCGAGATCAAATTAAAAACTCTAATAACATGATAAAAAACACGTGGAAGATTATAAACAAAGAGGCTGGGAGATCTAAAAGTCGTGAAAAGATAAACGCACTTCGGGTTGGTGAAAGAGTAACAACAAGAAAATCGGAAATAGTAGATGCTTTCAGGACTTATTTTGCTGATATCCCTTGAAACAACTAAGCACTTAACATCGTCCCCTTACTTGCTGAAGAAATGTTAAAAGAAAACGTTAAGTGCCCTTCATCTACATTTGAATTTCACCAAGTGACTGCTATTACAATACTAAAACATTCAAAGACATTAAAGTAAAGAGTACGGAGGACTTATGGGGATTATCAGTAAGAGTACTTGATGGAATTATAAATAGCATTGCTCCTTACTTAGCGGAATTGTTCAACGAGTGCATTAGAGGTGACACATTCCCTGACATGATGAAATATAGCAAAGTTATACCACTGTTCAAATCTGGAGATAAAACGAACCTGGCAATTACAGACCCATCTCTATTACCCTGCCTTAGTAAAATATTTGAGAAACTTATATGCAATCAACTTCTATCTTACTTTGATGTTAATAACCTATTACATAGCAACCAATTTGGATTCACAAAGGGACGTTCCACTATTGATGCAGGCGTTGAACTAAATAATTATATTTTAAGTGCCTGGGAAGATCATCACGATGTTCTGGGTGTGTTTTGTGACTTGTCTAAAGCTTTCGACTGCGTTCATCATGATACTCTTTTGAAGAAACTACAGTTCTATGGGCTATCGAAGCCAGCTCTAAATTTTATTTCTTCTTATCTTAAAGATCGTGTACAGATAGTTGAAATTGACGGTGTGCAATCAAATGAGTCCCCTTTAAAATGGTGTACCTCAAGGTTCCATCCTTGGACCCTTATTGTTTCTTATATACGTTAATGATCTACCTTTTATGATAAAAACCATAAAAACGTAGAAATAGTTATGTTCGCTGATGATACATCACTTCTTTTTAAGGTTAAAAGGAATAAATGATTTCACAGAAGTAAACGCAATTTTGGACATCACATACAAATGGTTCGATGCAAATAATCTAGTTCTAAATCCAAATAAAACTAAATGTATAAAGTTTACGCTATGCAATGTACTGGGCTGTAAACTTGATATTAGACTGAAAGATAAAGTGATCGAACCCGTACAATCTACTCTTTTTCTGGGCATTTCAGTGGATTCAAAGCTGCAGTGGGGTCCTCACATAGAGAGACTAGCTGATAGACTCAGTTCAGCTGCCCATGCAGTTCGTCAAATTAAGAAAATATCTGACGTGGAAACAGCTAGACTTGTTTATTTTGGATACTTTCATAGCATTATGTCCTATGGGATTTTATTATGGGGATCGGCCGCGGATAGAAATTCAATTTTTATATTACAAAAGAGAGCAATCCGTGCTCTATACAATCTGTCTGCTAGAAAATCATTACGGGAGATGTTTAAAACTATAAATATACTAACAGTCCTGTCGTTATACATTTATGAAAGTATAATGTATGTGCGAAAAAACCGTACTCGACTGCAGAAAATGTCTGATTTGAATCCAAAAGCACATCATAAACATAAAATTGTATTTCCTAAATGCAGACTACAGAAAACCATTAACTCTTTCAAATGTAATGGTATTCGCTTCTATAATTTAATACCTGCACAAGTGGAAGGTCTCAATGAAACTAGGTTTAAAACCGAAATAAAAACTACCTAATGAGCAAAGCATATTACACTGTAGATGATTTTGTAAAGGACAGCAATATTTGGAAAAGGAATATGTCAAAATCAGAACTATCGAGTAAAGTGGAATAATACTAAACATTAATGTAAATTTGTTTAAGTACCTACTGTATGTATTCATTGTTTGGATAATTTGTTTTTTTCACCATGACAAAGCCTTTTTACAGCTGCACCTAAATGACAAGGCCCCTTTACAGCTGATTATTTTTTATTTGACATTATTCTTTAGTATTATTTTATTACATACACAGATTATTTATGTATAATTTTATTGTAAGTGACGTTACCAAGTGTTCATTTGAAATAATGGTTTGAATAAATGAATTGAATTGAATTGAATTGAATTGAAGAAGATGCCAGTTTGTATGGGTCAACGATTAAAATGTTTTGTATCACCTTACCTTACCTGCAAACAGCAATCAAGATTTTTGTATTTGTATTTGTCCGCTTGGGGACCTTGGCCAGTAATTATTATACCACTAAGAACTAATGCGATAACAAAACTGTGATCTAATTTGAAGGGCAATTTCCAGTGAACATTTCCAGTGAAATTATGGGCCATAGAGATAAAACTTCTTATATTTCTGGGTGATAAGCGCAGTGCTAGGTAATGATTTGGACTCTTCATGTTCCAATAGCTGTGTGTTGCTGTGCTGTTATGGACAGGCATTTTGCTTACCATCAGGCACACTTCCTACTCGTTTCTCCATTCTATACCTATTATAAAAAAATGATGTTTTCCATAGACATTTTATTGTTTTTGTTACGATTAGGTAATATATTTTTCATCCCACCAGCTCGGAAAGAGTACTTTTGCTCCTCGATATCAGGGCGCAAAAGTCGTTTTTACCCTCTAGAGGTCAAAGTAAATTTGAATTTAGAACATCGTGTGTACTGAGGTTTTGAATTCAAAACATAATTCAACCTATTTATTTCTACCTCCTTGGTGCAGAATGCATCATACATTTTTTTTAATAATATGTTAAAAACTCAGACTCGGAACCTCCTTGGTGTACTTACTTTTTTTTAATTTGCTTAGCGCGAAAACATTTAAAAATTTGCATTTAGTCATTTGCTCGCTGAGGTGGAATGAAAAGTTACGTGTTGCACTCGAGTGCAAAGATTTTTCACCTTGTGCTCTTTTGATTCCCTTGCTACGCTCAGGATTCTAAAATTGAATCACGAGCGCAGCGAGTGCTCGTTTCTCTTGCTCGGTCATCAAAATTGAGCACGCGGTTAAAAATCAGCTTTGCACTCTTGTAACAAATAACTATTTTTTAATTAGTGATTTACGACGTATTTTGCTGTAATCAATTTTAAAATGTATTGTAGACAAGTCGAGTAGTAACTAAATTTGAACTGTCAGTCTATAACTCAAAATGAATAGTTTTTTTTACATATTTTAATCAAATCCCCAAATCCATCTACATACAATATGTGTAAGTAGGTTATGTATTTATTGTAAATTCATTTTTTTGGCTTCGAGAGCTGCTAAACTTTGAGAAGCTTTTGACGGGACTTACGCTATGTTAAGTTTTTTTTTTTTTAAGTTAGATGTAAAGTTGTCACTGACGTTAGAAAGATTAACTTAGGCTACCAATTATTATTAAAAAAAAAAAAGTGAATCGATATTTATTGCTCGTAGACGTACGGAACTGAAAGGATGAAATTTAAAACATAATTTGAATACACGGTCTTTTTATTTAGTGAAATGGGTACGGGAATGGGAAGTAGGCGGGTGAAACCGCGGGGCGCTGCTACTGATGTATGACGGTTATGGAACGCTTGCTCGAAGCTGAACGACCCCCTCTACCTCTAATCGGCTATGGCTTTGGTATTGCAGTCTCTATCATTTCAAGCGAGAAGATACGAGAGAGCAATAACTAAGCTACGACATTTTTAGTTAGGCGCAGACCCTCGGGTCGCGGTCCACTCATCCTAATACACAAGTTTTGTTTTTATGTTTTGGAGGCAACCCTAAATTAGGACACAGAGTAGGTTAAGTAGTATGTATTTTTAAGCTCATACGCAAAACGACAGGGTGTTTTAAGTTTGATATCTCTATGTGTTAGTGTGTTTGATTGTGGCATCGTAGTTCCCAAACGTACCACGCCTTTGCCAGTTATTCTACCGCCAAGCAGTAATGTGTAAACATTACTATGTTCCGGTTTGAAGGGCAATGTTTCCAGAGAAATGATAGGGCTTAGAGGTATAACATCTTAGATCTCTGGGTGACGAGCGCAGTGCAGTGCTAGGTAATGATTTGGAATCTTCATGTTCCAATAGCTGTGTGTGTGTCACTGTTCTGTTATGGGCAGTCATTTTGCTTACCATCAGACACATGTCCTGTTCGTCTAGTCTATTATAATAAAACATTACCTTAGCTCTTGTTAATCAGAGATAACTAACTTGTGTTTTAATTAACACTAGTGTTCGTTCAGTACATCATTTGCATAGAATTTACGACTAAGAAGAAATAAGAAATTCTTTCTTTCTTCTTTTCTAAAAAGACTTTCATGTTCCAATAACTGCGTGTCACCGTGCTGTAATGTGGCAGGCATGTTGCTTACCATCAGGCACATGTCCTGCTCGTCTCGTCACTTTTTATTTTAAAAAGTACGTATACGAATAAAAAATAATAAAATACGAATGGACCGATTTTGATTTTGTTTTTCTTTTTTGCGATGGTTGAATTAGTTGAAAATTCTTAACTATGCTTAAAGTCAATTGCTCCAAGATAGCCTTCGCCACAGTATGGCGTAATACATATTTATTTTCAACGATTATTTTGATTAGAAATGTAAATAGACACACTGTTGTGTTTATAAATAGGTAAAGTTACATACCATCTTTTGTACCCAGTTACAGCAACAGGATTCTGATTCTGTTCCAATTGTTATTTCTAGCTTATTCACTCATTTATTTGTTTTCTTAGGTTTACATTTTTACAATATTTATATATAAAACAACACAAAAAACATTATAAAAACCTAAACCTAGTTTGCCGCCAGCAGCTGGGCAGAACCTAACTTATTTATTATTATTTTGTAAGTTCTAGCTAACATAAATATTCCAAGAAAAACATGTGTTTCAGGGAATTCAGCTATTGCCAATCGGGGCTTCAATTCTATTCATTTAATTGACCTATTAATTCCGGAGACCACTAAACTTGGGAACGTATTATCGAATATTATTATAATATACGAACAAAAAGCTAAAGAATCTGTGTAATGTAATATATTAAATATTATTAAATATGAATTAATAAAGGGGCCACGTCAATTAGACGCATCAGTAATGCAGCTGTAAAAAGGCTTTGTCATAGTCACAATAACAAAAATAAACATAAAAAAATAAATATTGGTGAACAATTTACACACAACACCATCTGACCCAAACTAAGCAAAGCTTGTACTATGGAAGCCAGAAAGCTGATATAATACATAATATATACATTGTTGTAAAAGTCATAAATGCATACAAAGGAAAAATATTCACATTTGTATATTTAGGTACATAAGTATTATGTTACCTTATCCTAAAATTTTGTCTTTGATTTCTTGATTGACTGATTGGAAATTGAAAAATTTGTCTTCTTAGCGTGTGAAAGTATATCCCGAAACCCATAGCATCTCAAGCAAAAGAGCTGTTTAAACGTTTAAACCAACCTTTTATTTTAAGTATGTTATAGTTAGAGCCTTCCGTATCATCACGAAACCAGATTATTTAGTAAATTGGTGGTCCCGTGACAAGGGTCCGCTTATCACAGCCGGTGGGAGGCCGAGGCTCGTTATTAAGAGGTTTGAGTAGATAATGTTGAAGCCACTGAATAGCTTTATTACTACGGCAAATAGGAAGTACAAGCGTAAACACATTCTTTAGTAAAAACTTCTAGTAAATCTTTGTTTCATATTTTCTTCTCATCATCATCATCATCATTAGCCGCAAGACGTCCACTGCTGAATATAGACTTCCCCCCTAGATTTTCACAACGAACAGTCCTGCGCAACCTGCAACCAGCGCCAGCGGTTTCCAGCGAACTTTGTGATGTCATCTGTACATCTAGTGAGAGGCCGTCCAACACTGCGTCTTCCGGTTCGTGGTCGCCACTCGAGAACCTTTCTTCCCCATCGGTTGTCAGTTCTGCGAGCGATGTGGCCTGCCCATTGCCACTTCAGCTTGCTTACTCTTTGAGCTAAGTCGGCCACTTTCGTTCTTTTGCGAATATCTTCATTACGGATTCTGTCGCGCAAAGAGACTCCGAGCATAGCTTTCTCCGTAGCTCGCTGTGTGACTTTGAGCTTCGTTATGAGGCCCACAGTGAAGGACCACGTCTCAGTTCCATAATCCATCAATAGCAACACGCATTGGTTAAAAAAGACTTTCGACTTCAGGCATTGGGGTATTTTGGACTCAAAGATGTGCCGAAGTTTCCCGAACGCTGCCCATCCGATTTCTTTTACGTCAAGAATATTTCGAGTTGGAGGGTAATGGAGCTTTTAGTACTAGATACATACATCGCCATTAACTATTTATTTTTGATTTTTCCATTTTATGTAAAAAGTAGTGACCCGCCCCAGCTTCCCACGGGTGCAATGCTGATATTAAATATAAGGACTCTTGGCGGAGTCCGCCTGGGGAAGTACCACACCTACCGCCAAGCAGTAATGTGCAAACATTACTGTGCTCCATTTTGAAGGGCAATGTTTCCAGAGAAATTACGGGGGTTAGAGATATAACATCTTAGATGTCTGGGTGACGAGCGCAATGCAGTGCTAGGTAATGTGTTGGAATCTTCATGTTCCAATAGCTGCGTGTGTTCCAATAGCTGTCACTGTTCTGTTATGGGCAGTCATGTTGCTTACCATCAGACACATGTCCTGTTCGTCTAGTCTATTATAAAAACCATTACCTAGCTCTCGTTAATGAGAGATAACGCACTTGTGTTATAATTAACACTAGTGTTAGGTCAGTATAACGTTTGCATAGAATTTACGACTAAGAAGAAATACGAAATTCTGAATTTTCAGCCAAAATAAATATTTTGCCATGTCCCAGACAGTCTATTTACTTACAACGTCATTAAGCAAAACAGACTCACACTATTACATTTATAATGTTAGTAAAATAGCCAAGCGTTCCCCTTAGATTGATGATTAAATAATAAATAAATAAATATGGGTGGACATTTCACACATAACACCATCTGACCTCAAATTAAGCAAAGCTTGTACTATGGAAGCCAGATAGCTGATACTGTTCGGTGTAACACCAAACACACAATTTACCAACGCGCGCCATGCGTTGTCAGCATTGTCGGCGCATGAAACGCAAACATTTTTAATGCACTTTACGGAACCGCCGCGACCGGGTGCATTCGAAAACAATTAACATTCTATTAATATTATTAAACATTAGTCAAATCCAAAACACTTTTCTCTTGCAATCCTCACCCTTTAAGAGCTACCGAAACATTGGTCCTTCGAGCAAACGCGAAACATTTCGTCCTTCGTAAAGGGTCTCGCGATTCGTGTGTGAACTGTGAGGCAAAACGAACTTTAACATTAACATTTGAACATTAACATTAGTGAAAGAGTGTGGATTACAGTGTCATAAGGAGAGGTTTCAAGATTTGACGCAACATCTAACAAATTTCAACGACTTCAAGTAAGATCTTTCCTTACTAAATTATCAAGTCAACATGGAAGGTGGACAACATTACGAGAGGCAGCTGGAGATTAAACAAAAGATTATAACACTATTTACTAACTTTAAAAAAGATGGTGCTGAGAGAAAGTCAAGATTGGAATATTTTAAAACACGTTCCGAAACATTAACTAACCTATGGGCAGAGTTTGAGTCAATTGATAAAATATTATGTACTTCCGAAAGTAGGACACATACATATTTTTCAACACAATGTTATGCGAAAACGCGTGATATTTTCTTAGAACTTTCCACCTTATTAAATGATGGCTATAACAAATTAACAAAAGATTCTGCTTCTATGGACTTTGCGGGAACATCCAGTCAGAACAAGCCTGAATCGGGTGGCGAGGAAGATGACGAGCAGCCGCCATTGCTGCCACCGTCTAACAAGACCGATAGAAATGTTGCCTTTTTCTCGCCAAAGAAACAGGACGCAGGCTCGCCTAGCAAACTTGATGAGATGTACCGCAAGCAACAAGTGAATATGAGAGCTTTTGCACGGACTGTGAACAACATCGATGTGGAATTATTGATAGAAAAGTGGGAATTCGACGATGCTCTCAAATCACTTGAATATCGTTGGTCAGTTATCGATTCGTTGCATTGGGAGATTGAAAGTGAAGCATACGAAAGAGATATCATGTATGAGGCAGTATTTAACCGTGAGGAAAACACATATAATAACTTAAAGAAACAGATTAACAAAAACTATGGTCGGTCGCACACAGGGACAAATCAACTCCAAAACTTGACATTCCAATCTTCTATGGAAATTATAACTCATGGGTGTCTTTTAAAGACTTGTTCATTGAGGCTATTCATAACAACACAGCTCTATCCAATGCACAGAAGATGCAGTTTCTGAAGAGCAAAGTTAAGGGAGAAGCCGAGCGCCTCATCCAACATTTGCAAATAAGCTCTGATAATTATTCAGTATGTTGGAGCATTTTAAACAACAGATATAACAATAAAAATGATATTTACTTCTCACATGAACATTTTATTCGGGCTACCTAACATACAGCAACAGTCATTAGGCCTAATTAAAAAAATGTATGACACAACTACGGAATGTCTACATGCGATTAGGAATCTAGGAATAGATATTAGCACTTGGGATCCCATGCTAGTTTATGTTTTATCCCAAAACTGGATTCAGAGACACACAAAAACTATATTGAGTCTCTTAAAAATTCAAGAGAAATACCGGTTTTGCAGGAGTTTATAGACTTTATGGAAAGTAAATTCACTACGCTAGAGTCATCCCGACGCAAACAAGAGTCTACGGCGCAGAAAGCCCATTCACAACAACCAACGCTCACGCCGAGAAAATCTTTTCCAAATTTCAATAACCACAACAAATTTAATAACCAAAATCATGGAATTAACCGAAGTTATGCAAATGCAAACCCCACAGTTGCAAAATTGCATCATGTTTCCGGTATCAAATGTCCTCTATGTAACAATGCGCACGGAATTTATAATTGTAAATTATTTTTGCAAATGCCAGTGGAAAAGCGCTATCATACAATTAATCGACTTGCATTATGTGTTAACTGTTTATTCACACATAATGGAAATGCATGCAATTCACTAAAAACTTGCCATAAGTGCGGTGATCAACATAATACACTTATACATGAGGCTTTTGTAAAGTCTACGTCAGCAAACCAGACAACAGCTTCATTAACTAACACGGCGACAGCCTTAACAACCGATAAGAAAAATGCGGTAAACACGTCTCAACTATCACCTAATGACGATACGGAAGTTTTGTTAGCGACTGCCTTATTAAACGTGCGAAAAGCGGATGGAACATTTTATACTTTAAGGGCTCTTATCGATCAGGGCTCTCAAATTTCTCTAATAACGGAACAAGCTGCTCAGATACTTAACATTAAGAGAGAAACTGCAAAGGAGTTATATATGGAGTAGGACAAAGAGAGAATAACTGTAAGGAAAACTTAACATTACTTGCGGTTCTATTTACAACAACTTTACCTTTAAGGCCGAGGTAATAATTATGAATAATTTGATTAAAAGCCTACCAAACAAAACATTTGCTAAACCATCGTGGCCTATTATACAAAATCTTAACCTAGCCGACCCCAGTTCTACGTCAGTCGTCCCGTAGACTTACTACTCGGGGCGGACATATACAGTAACATTCTTTTGAGTGGGATAATTAAAACAGAAGATGCATCACAACCAATAGCGCAACATACGCAACTTGGCTGGCTTTTGTGTGGTAATGCGAGAACTTACCATTGTAACGTGGTAATCAACTGCTTAGAGGACATCAAACATTTCTGGGAAGTGGAAGACATTGAGGAACAGGAGAATTAACGCATGAAGACCTCAATTGCATTAAACATTACCAGGAGAACGTGAAACGAAACATAGATGGACGGTACAAGTAAGACTTCCAATGAAGGCTAATTTTAAAGAAGAACTAGGAGAATCAAAAACGAAGGCTATAGCGCAATTTAGAAACATGGAAAGAAAATTTGAACGACAAGAAAGGTTAGCAAAAGCCTATAAAACATTTATCCAAGAGTATAGTGATCTAAAACATATGACACCAGTCAACAGTTATTCGAAGCAAGAGTGTTATTTGCCTCACCACGGAGTAGAGCGCGCCGAATCTACCACTACAAAATGGAGGGTTGTATTTAATGCCTCCGCCAAGACATCTTCAGGGCGCTCATTGAATGATTTAATGTTTACTGGACCTAACCTACAACAAGATTTGATGTCTTTGCTGATGAAGTGGAGACAATACAAATATGCTTTTACTGCTGACATTGAGAAAATGTACCGACAGATATTAATAAACGAACTTGATCAGCCACTACAAAAATTATATGGAGGATAGTCCCGAACAACCATTACAATCATTTCAACTTTCAACAGTAACATATGGCACTAGGGCTGCCCCTTTTGGCCATGATGACATTACGGAAGCTAGCAGCGGATGAAAGGGCAAACTACCCCGACGCGGCGAAAGTAGTGGAGGAGTCGTTTTATATGGATGACTTAGTACACGGAACTTATACTATGGAACAAGCAAAGAAACTGATCGATGATTTAATTAATCTTTTGAAGTCAGGAGGATTTAACCTGCGAAAATGGTCGTCAAATAGTGAAGAAATATTAGAGAACATTAACAAAGAACTGAACAGTAAGAAAGAAGAAACCGTTTTAAATTTAAAACCGACACTGTCTCGAAAACACTAGGGTTGTGCTGGAACCCAACCAATGATACGTTCACATTTAAATGTAAAATAACCAAGTTAACATCTAAACCAACAAAAAGAAATCTACTGGCCGAAATATCCAAACTCTTTGACCCATTAGGTTGGTTGACACCCCTAAGCACAAAATTAAAAATTATATTTCAAAAGTCTGGAAAGAAAACACGCATTGGGACGAGCGGGTGTCAGATAACATTTATAACGAGTGGTCTAAACTACAAGCGGACATTGACAAAATAAATGATTGCAAAATACCTAGATGGATATCATCGAATGAACGTGACGTCATTGAACTACACGGATTCTGTGACGCTTCTATCGAAGCGTTTGCCTGTGTAATATACGCGAAAGTGAGAAAACAAACAAAATTGTTCTTATCGCCGCAAAATCCAAACTTGTACCACACAAGAAAACATTAACATTGCCGAGACTAGAGTTGAGCGGTGCATATTTACTGTCAAATCTTATGAACAAAATTAAACAGTCATTAAACCAACATGAAATTGAGATGTATGGCTGGACTGATTCTAAGATAGTTATCGGTTGGTTACAAGGTGAACCGAGCCGCTGGAAACCCTTCGTTGCCAACCGAGTGAAACATATACAAGAGGTGATGCCTGTAAAGAGTGGAGATACGTGAGATCGTCGGAAAATCCGGCGGATGCTGCAAGCAGAGGTTTGACTGCATCTCAGTTAGTTGAACATACGCTGTGGTGGGAAGGTCCGTCGTGGCTACCCGTATTTATACCTCAAACTGCAAAACAAACATTTTATACAAAAGAGGAGGAGAAACAATCATACACGTCGCATCCAGTTCAACAAAATAAAATGATAACGTAATTGACCATTTGTTAGAAAAACATAGCACATTCACAAAAGTGCAACGCATCATTTCTTGGGTTTTGCGCGCGCTGACCCCGAAACAATGCAAAGTGCCTACAACATATCTCACATTACGAGAATTACAGAAATCAAAGTCCGTAATAATAAAACACGTACAAATAAATGGATTTGGAACGGAAATAAATTTCTTACGTAAACATGGTAAAGTTGAATCGAAAAGTATGCTACTGCATTTAAATCCATTTATTGACGGTGAAAACATATTGCGTGTTGGAGGTCGCTTAAGAGAAGCGAACATTTCAGCTGAAATGAGACATCCGAAAATAATCCCGAAGGAGTGTCGTTTAACTACCCTACTCATTGATAAGGCCCATAAAGAAACATTTCACGGAGGAGCTAAGTTGACCATGGCCAAACTGAGACAAGAATATTGGATAGTAGGAGGAAACAATGTAGTGAAGAAACAGCTAAGGCAGTGTGTGACGTGCCGCAGGAGTGAAGGACGAACACAAAAACAATTAATGGGAGATTTACCCTCTGCAAGAGTCAACGAAGCCATGCCATTTTACCATACCGGAGTAGATTATACCGGTTTTGTGAACATAAAAGCCAACAAGGGACGCGGAAGTAAAACTCTAAAGGGCTACATTGCCATTTTTATTTGTATGGTAACTAAGGCCGTACATTTAGAGCTAGTGACGGATCTAACAAGTTCAGCATTTCTCGCTGCGCTGCGACGTATGTCGGCGAGAAGAGGAGCCCCGCGACACTTATACAGCGACAACGGAACCAACTTCGTTGGCGCTAACCGAATACTGCAAGAAGAATGGCGACAACTTTGTAACATTTTCAACGATGGTTTTTTATACGGAAATAACAGAGATGAAAATAGAGTGCCATTGGGAACGCTCCTTCCTGGCCAAGCGCCGGAGGTTTGTGGGAACGAGCTGTGCGGAGTTTAAAATACCATCTTAAGAGAGTTATAGGCGAACAAAAACTTACCTTTGAAGAGTACGCGACAATCTTGTGTCAACTAGAAGCTTGTCTCAATTCACGTCCTCTCTGTTCGCTGTCTGAAAACATAGATGACATTGAAGTTCTAACACCAGCTCAATTTTTAACAGGAAGATCAGGTATAACTATCATTGACACAGAAGAAGATGCGAGGACACGATGGAGTCTAACTCAAAAGATATTTGGAGATATCTGGAAGAGGTGGAAAATGGAGTACTTAAGCCAATTGACCGCTAGACGCAAATGGCAAACACCACAACATAATATTGAAACAGGAGACGTAGTAGTCATCCAGGAGGAGAATTTACCACCAGGAAAGTGGGCGTTGGGCAGAGTTGTGGAAGTCCATCCGGGACACGATGGATACGTTAGAGTAGTGACTTTAAAAACGAAGAATGGAATGCTGAAAAGGCCGGTAGTAAAATTGTCTGTCTTACCTCTAGAGAAATCGAGACAAGAAAACGAGACGCAACCTGGAAACGATAAACATGACAAGGCCGATAAAACGAGTGATATAAGAAAGAGAAGCTATTTAACAACATTCTGGATCATGTTACTATTTTTTATAATGATTTTGACAACTGGAAACTGCATTGATGTAACTTCATTAAACAAAACACAAGGATTATACTTTGATAGATTGGGGAAAATACAGATAATCAGAGATGAATGGAAACTGGTTGCATACTATAACATGAAGCCATACTGGGAAGGAACATCCGCATACATAAAATACAACGAGCAGCTCGAAAGTGTTTGCAATGAAGTTAAAACCTAGCGCACTGTAATGTTATAATGTTACAATTAAGACAGTCGTACAATGAACTCCAACACTATAATACAATTTTACTAAAACATCAATTAAAACAAAGGACACGTAAACGACGTGGTCTAATAAACGGAATCGGATACCTTGCGAATTCATTGTTTGGCGTGTTAGATGACCGGTTTGCAGAGCAATATCAAAAGGACATTAACTTAATTAAAAACAACGAGAAACATCTTGTAAATTTATGGAACAACCAGACTTCAATAGTAGAATCTGAGTATAATGTATTAAAAAGAACCGAGAATGCCATCCAGAAACAGCACAAAATGATACATCAACATTTATTATCCCTAGAGAAGACTACAAACACTATGACAAAGGAATTATCAACCGCGGAAAGTATATCTCAATTCATGATGGTAGCTATGGCGGCCAACAACTTACTTACTCACCTGAGAAACATTCAAGAAGCTCTACTAGATACCATCACCAATGTTTATGATGGAAAAATGAACATACACATTATAGACCCCCAACAACTGCAACTCGAACTGAATACTATATCTAGACACTTAGTAGGCGACTTGACTCTCCCCATAGAAAACATTCAGAAAGGCTTAGAAAGTATATACCATCTCTTGAAAATCAAGGCACGAATAACTGACGATTACATGATATTTGAGATTCGTATCCCACTAATAACTAGAGACAGTTACGATCTATTCAACATAATGCCTATTCCGCGCCGTGCCGGCGAAAACATGATATGGATAAATCCGATAGAAAGCCATCTGGCAATAAACTTACAAAAGGATGCATATATTCCTATTTCAAGCAAGGACTTGCAACAATGCATATCATGTGACACAACGACATATATGTGCTACCTAAAAGTGCCTATATTCAAAATGTCAGGCGATGGAGATTTATGCGTAAAGAATGAAAAAAATCAATGTAAAACCAACATAGATACTTGCCAGAGTAAATGGATTAGCTTATCAAAATTTAACCAATATTTCTATTTTGTTGCAATCCATGCCAACTACGTATTATGTGTAAGGATCAGATTACCTCGCATACTTTAACTGAAACGAATATAATTAGCTTGGAAGAAAACTGCATTTTAAAATCGGATAACTTTACTGTACATTCTCATCAGGTGATGGAGAGTAACGTGGACCTAACATTTGATATACAAGCACCAAAAATTGACCCCATAAACAATATAATGAATATTTCTTTCAAGGCTCTGGAAGAAAACATAACGTTAAACAATGACGAAGAGCTAAAAAACATCGGTGAGCGAATAAAGGTAATGAAAGAGAGTCAGCCTATCTCGGATGATTTTTCGATACACGATATCCATCAATATTCCGCTATATACTGTCTCTGGGGTTTGGGATTACTTATCATAACAACATTCGTATATCGGAGAGCGAAGCGTAACTGTCAAGTAAGAAGAGCAGCTGGTAATTCGAGTGCGAGTGCAGAGAGTGACGCCGACGGTCCCGCGGGCGGCAGGCGCGAGGCCGCGCCGCCGCCGGGGCCGCGGGCGGTCGGCGCGAGGTCCGCGCCGCCGCCGCCCCCACCCCGCCGCAGCCCGCCGCACGCGCCAGTGACGTTTACAGTGCTATTAGTGAAAAAGTGCAAGTGTGCGATTTTAAACAAAACAATAGTGTCAAGTGTAGTACCTCCGATCACGGAACCTCACCGACCTTTAGAAAATTATCTTTTAACTAATTATTATTTTTATGCGTTCATGCTCTTGCTCAAACATATTATTAGTTATAACTTTAAACTTTGTAATGTTTTCGTTTGCCCCCGGCAAGATGTTCGGTGTAACACCAAACACACAATTTACCAACGCGCGCCATGCGTTGTCAGCATTGTCGGCGCATGAAACGCAAACATTTTTAATGCACTTTACGGAACCGCCGCGACCGGGTGCATTCGAAAACAATTAACATTCTATTAATATTATTAAACATTAGTCAAATCCAAAACACTTTTCTCTTGCAATCCTCACCCTTTAAGAGCTACCGAAACAGATACAATACTTAATATTTTTCAACATATACTTATTATACATATAAGATTGATTCTATAAGAAAGTTTTAAATAAACTGTAAGAAAATTGTAACGATGACAAGCAAATTCCACGACAACAGCCAGGGCGAAAATTGCGAGTAGTGTCAGTAGTCCGGTTGTTAGTTCGGTTAACCGAACTACTGCAACTTTTTGGTGCCAGTAGTTCGGTTGCACGTCATCACCGAACTGTTGACACTGCGGAGTGCCAGTAGTACGGTTGTTAGTTTTTTAGTGTTAGTTGCATTCGTTTTTAAATTCAGATTTTATGGCATTCAGGGTAGCTTTTTCGTAATCTACATGTATTTCCTTGGAATCCCACTCTGGAATTTTGTACTTATTAATTCAAAGACGATGTTATAAGACTCGTGTTTTTATAGGATATGAAAGCAAATGCCCGTGGGATCATGTTTATAGCTTCAATTGAACTACCCAAGTCGCCAAGTATGCTGAATCATTAGCAAAATGGAATAGGGCTTTAAACGTACCATCCATAAAGTACACTTTAATCTGTTTAAAAAAATCTCGTGCATGATTACTACAAAAAATTATAATTCTAATATCACCATCAAAATAATTGCCAGTAGATTATCAGA
Source organism: Ectropis grisescens (assembly GCA_017562165.1). Taxonomy (NCBI): domain Eukaryota; kingdom Metazoa; phylum Arthropoda; class Insecta; order Lepidoptera; family Geometridae; genus Ectropis; species Ectropis grisescens. The sequence goes on along the minus strand of CM029780.1, from coordinate 23,804,132 downwards.
AAACTACGTGGGAACTTGCAGCTCGGAAAGAGATGTTGGGCGTATTTTCTCTACTCCCGCATTTTGGCGAATCTTACGTTCTTAGATTCTCGAAGAAACTTAAATTGTAGATTTCTTTTGAGAGAATGATGGAATTGGGTTGGTAGTGGCTAAATCTAGGCCCTTATTTTTTAATGCAAACTAAACATACATTGCACATTCGGTCTTCTAATATTTGCAACGGCAAAAGCTGCTTTTTGAGGCATATACGGAATTCCTATAAAACTGGTATCCAGAAAAAAGTAACACCCTGCCTCTTCCTGGCTGCATTATCTTAAAATCATCGTTGTCGTTCATTTTACTATACAAGTTTACTTTATAATTTTAGATTTTAGGTATAATCTGTACTAATTATCAACTTGGAAAATAGTTATAATAATATGTACTTACTTATCAAATTGACACCAGCGGCGCCAAATGGGTTAAAGATTGATACAAATGAAACTTACATGAAAAATCGCAAAAAGTTAGTATATATTTTTATGTACCGCTGAGATGGTGAGAGAGTCGCTAGTTTTCAATCAACTGAAGTGGTGTATCGATAGTTCGGTGCTTAGATGAACCTGAATTTCTATATGTAAGCAATAGTTCAGTGCTTAGATAGAATCAAAACTAATGCAACTAAAAAGTTAACATTAAAAAACTAACAACCGGACTACTGGCACTCCGCAGTGTCAACAGTTCGGTGATGACGTGCAACCGAACTACTGACACCAAAAAGTTGCAGTAGTTCGGTTAACCGAACTAACAACCGGACTACTGACACTACTCGGAAAATTGAATAAAATTGAATTTAGTGACACACACAAAATATTCAACCAGAAAATTTGACATGCGACAAACTTCTCTATCAAATAGAAGACAGCACCATCATCGCAATTTCTGACCAAATCCGGAAGCAAACTGTAGAAAAATTTAGTTATTCATTTTGTTAACTCTGCATTTAAGTTTGTCTAACTAAGCAACAAAGTTAGGGAGTTTTACAGTAGTTGGTTTTCTGATTTCCGGGAGTGTGTAGCGAGACTCCTTTATGTGTGTCCGGAATGTGGTCACTCTATTATTGATCTCTGATGTAAGTTTATTAGTTTTGTGAGTGTTTGTGTGAGTAAATTTATTAGTCCAACTTCGTGGTCTCTACTAAACCGGGACGATAATTGCCTGGGGATAGGAAAGACGACGGAAGAAAGTGATTTTCAGTGAACTATTACGAAGATAGCCTGAGGGTCTGCTGCGTTTAAGCCTAGTAAAGGATAACTTAACTTATAAGTAGGTGATAGTAAATAGAACTAGTAGATAATTGGATTGGCCAGTGTAGAGACCCAATCGTCATCTGAGCATGATAGATGTTCTCAAGATTTGTAACGAACTCTTCGAATCTACGTCTATCATACGTTCATGCGCACTGCAAAACTGTACCTACTCTACCTGATTCTCTGATTCTGTGTTTACTGATAGAGATACTATCTAGATTTCTTAACCCGACTCATATATTAATAACAAACAACTATCAAAATATCTTTAGAACTTGTTTTTAACTCTCGACCAAAAAAAGGGGTGTTATAAGTTTGACATCGATGTCTGTCTGTTTCTGTGTGTGTCTGCCTGTGGCACCGTAGAGCTCAAACGGTTGGGCCGATTTCGCTGCGTTTTTTTTATTTGAAAGTTAATATCCTCGCGGAAGTTGTTAGCTATGTTTGGTTAATATCGACTCAAGACGTCCCCCTCCACAAAATGGCGGACACAATATTTCTTCACAACCTACCTCAATATGGGTACCAAATGAAAGGGATCCGAGGTAGTCGCCGGTTAATCAAAATTCTGAATTTTGTTTTTGTTAATGTATATTTTAGAAACAGCACTAAAGTTGCACAATACGTCACGTTTGGTATACAACAGATATGACATGTCGGTGACGTCAACTCGCACGACTTTACTTGAACAAAACACATTTAACGTAGACGCTGCTTCGCCGCCGCTCCGACACTATTAAGCCGCCGTCGTCCAACACTAGATATATACCTTAACTCTTTATTCACTTAACAAGAAAACAAAAAAAAATAGTAGTAATTGGCGACCTTATCGCTAACAGCCAGATCTGTTCCAGGCAACCGCTAAATGGAAAAGGAAAAAAATAAAAATAACAAGACGGGGAAGTATAATGAGTGGAAGATTTACGAAATTTTGATAATGTGTGTCGTGTAGTGTAAAAAAAACTACTAGTGTGTCGGTTACGTAAACGCATTAGTTATCCCGTACAGAAAAGTGACAAAAAAAGTATTCGTTCCACTTGCATAAAACATATTTGCGCAAAGTATTTAGTGGATCAAACGTATTTTCGCCTAGAATAATTGTATATAGAGTATATTTATCTTGATCCCACATAAACTAACTTTGCAGCTAATATATTTGTCTAGATTGTTGACACGCGCCCCAGCTCGGCACTTCGGTGTTTGTTCACAGGCTGTTTGGGCTTCTATAACCTTTTTTTATTATTTTGGAAATAAAACATCTCTCTGAAATCGGCGAGCGCTTTGAATACCGATCAGTGTGTGAGGCTCCGTGTCGGGCAAGTAAGGTTCCTTGTATTATGGTAATATAAAAGTGATTTTGGGAGCTTAGGGTGTTAAGGAACTGGTAAGGGCGCAAGACTTTTTCATATACACTGTGTTTATATCATTAAATCACTTTTATTTTAAAATCCTAGCCCCAGTACCTATCCTAGTAATTTAAAAAATGAAAGAAAACTAATAGCAACTACCACTAAGTCGTCTAGATAAATCAAGGTATTTTTTTCGATAAAATTTAAGGGATATAATAAAACAAAATGTATTTATTTATTTAGGTATACAAAACAGTACACAGTTAACAATAAACTTAAATAATATATATAACAATTTACAGTTTTGACCTAAACTATGCACCTAACTGTGTATACACCACATGAGTAATTAAATGACATCAGGAAAGATACTAATTAAAATTAAGTTAAATCAATATAAATGACAAAATAACCATATAATAAATCTAAATTCAAGTTATTAAGTTTGATTTGAGTTTACGTAATTTGTGAACACAATATTTAAAATTAAAACCAATTCACAATTTTGTGTAACATACATAATGTACAGAAAACAAATCATACAACCAAATTGAGAACCTCTTTCTCTTTTGAAGTCGATTAAAAAGACAGTATAGCAAAAGTGGTTCCTATTACTAAGTTAAGGAGCAGACTTTTCTACTGAAATAGAAAAAAAGTTCTGCAACTCCACACATTTTACAGGGTCCAAAGGTCATTATTTTAAACACCTGATATTTATTTGTTAATGACGACTGGAACGTGACTTTTTGCAATTGGTTTAGGTGTCCTGCGAACTTTCACAATTTACTGAAAATATACTTGTATAAAATGTAAATAACAAAATATTAGATAAAAAATGTTTCATCATCATCCATAACCTTCTCTATCCCACTGCTGGGTATAGGCCTCGCTCTTACTTTGCCTCGGTCTTGTGCCAATCGAGTCCAGATTCGACCCGTGATTTTTATAATAATATATCATCGACCCATCTTGTAGGTGGACGTCCAACGCTCCGCATTCCCTGCCTCGGCCACCATTCTGTTACAATTTTGGTCCACCTGTCGTCACACCACCTAACACTATGTTCTGCCCAAGTCCATTTCAACTTTGTCACTGCTTTTCCGACGTCCTGGACTTTGGTTCTTCGTCGGATTTCAGTGTTGCGAACTCGATCTTGTAGTTTGATGCCGAGCATGGACCTTTCCATGGCTCTCTGTGCTACCCTGATCTTATACATAGCCTCGTGTGTGAGCGTCCACGTCTCACCATATGTAATGGTGGGCAGGATACAATGATTAAAAAGACGTGTTTTCAGACACTGTGGTATATGTAGGGATGTAGGAATGTCAGCAAGTTTTTGAATATGTTTCTTGCAAAAAAATATTTGCTTTCTAGCGTTACTCCAGGGGTTTACGCTGTAATTATAATAAAATCTCTATGGGAACATCTCTGATGTATGATTTACTAAACAAAAAAAAAACATTAAATTTGTATTAACAATTTTTAGTTTTCTGTTGATATTTTAAGAATAACCGAACCGATATTCCAAAAATGTATATGGCACCACCTCTGAACAATAATAACAAACAAACAATACCATAAAAATCGCTCGTATATTATAATATAGTATATGGTGGCGAGAGATGATCACTCCCAGCAATAGACACATAAAGAAACTTACCATGTCAAAGTAGCCCATTGATATGTTATTAGAGCTATACATTTTTTAGAGGAATTATAGGGCTCAGGGACATAGTATCTTAGATCTCTGGATGACGAGCGCAGTGCAGTACTAGGTAATGATTTGGGCTTTTCATGTTCCAATAGCTGCGCGTTACTGTGCTGTTATGTGGCAGGTATTTCGCTTACCATCATGCAAATGTCTTGCTCCTCTCGTTTCTATAATATGCTATGTAAAAAAGGACGTAATTTCATTTTTGCAACATGTGTGTTTGCTTATTTTTGCTTAAACTTCTTATTATGAAGTTTCGGGAAAAAGTGTTATAAGTAAACTCGTAGAAAATTTCATTTCCTACAAATTATAGTTGTGTGAATTTTTAGTAGGATTGGTAGTTTTAAAGATTAGAATTAGATTAGAATTATTTGGAAAAAGGCGTTTTCCAAGATGGCGGCCGGAGGACAACGGTGGATATCCCGCAAACTTAGGGTTAAGCTTCTAGCGACCCCCGCATATGTCCCAAATATACAATTGCGTCCCCTAAAAATACAATATTAGGTCTTTAAATTATAACATTTCAATGGACGAAATATTAAAAATAGAAGGTTTCTACCTTAGATAAAGTAATATGTATCCTCTCTACTTTATTTATTTATTCAGTCAATAAGCACACAAAACATAATGTAATAAAAACAAACTATAACATAAGAGTATACTGTTCAGAACTGTATTACATTAACTCTCTACGCTGAGAGCTCCGAGTAGTGACGTCAGTGAGTAAGACCGAACAGCGGCTTTATGGCTAACGAGCTTAGGCCCCCGAGACCGATACTAAATAACCGTTTGACCTCGTTAAACTTAGATTTTTGGTTACTACATCAAAAATACCTAATACCCTGAAAATTTGCTGACATACAAGGGCACAAGTGATTCTGTAACACATATTAGGTATAGTAGTATTAGTAGGTATATTCTTTACTACATGTTTCTAAATACATAAAATCCAATGTTTTGATGGTTGTTCTCATTGAACTTTTCACCCCATCGACCGATATTCACGAAAGTTGTCATTAAAAACAAAGCTTGGGTAACCAAAATACTAGGCTAGTACTACTAAATAAAAAATAAAGATGGTGTACAAATTGATAACCTCCTCCTTTTTGAAAGTTGGTTTAAAGTAATACTCCAAATTGTAAATGAAAACCCCCCGACGGCATTTGGGTATTTTTTTTCTAATAGTCGTATTAGAAAAAAAATGCCCAAACAAAACGCAGTTTTCCTTTTACTCGACACGGACGAAGCGCGGTTAAATACCGATGATGTTTTATAATAGTCAACTGAAGTTTTGATTTAATTTATTGTATTTACGTGCTATTCAAGTTTTTAAACCGACTTCAAAGAAGGAGCAGGTTCACAATATGGCTGATATAATATATTATCTGAGGTACATTTTATGTACGGATGTTACGCAATAGTTATTTGGTTTTTTTGTTTGCAAGTTTATAGGAATTTCAGAGATGTATGATGAAAAAGAGAATATAAATTTCAGAGATGATGTTCATGTATTGTATTATTAAAATCAGTTTAGTAATTTTTGTTGTATTAACAAAAATGTATGCACATCGATATTATATTCGATCATTATTACATAGCAGCGGTTCGCTTAGTTCCCGTTATATTTTCTCAGGATGAAAAGTAGTATGCTAGTGTAGCTACGTGTTCTTCCAGACTATAACCTATCTGTGTTCAGTTTAACCCGCTCCGATGAGGCGTTGCGACGTGATTGAGCAGCAAACATCCAAACACCTAACCATCCAAACTTTCATATTTATTATATTAGTAGCATTTATTTTATCATACATATTAGTCTTACTATTAAACATTGCGGTAAATTCACATTTACACAATAAACCGTGTGTGCCCAGACACTCGTTAGCTTTGAAGGTGAGCGCCGCTAATATTGACTCGAGCCACCGATGTCTTGGTCGGATGATACGTCACCGTTTTGCGGCGATGAAAGCTGTCAGCTGAAATATTAGCTTTAGTATAACTATTTACAAGATGGTGGATGACTGAATATGTGTAAATAAAACGACGTTTGTGACTCGGTACCACAGTGATGACCTAGTAGCTTATTTCAGCGAACCTGCGCTCTGAACCGTGAGTTAGGTAAATACTTTGATAATATACTTGTCTAGATGGAGCGTTACGCTGTAATTGCGATAATTTGCGTATCACGCACGCTGGTGAAATACAAACACTTATGTTCGTGACATCTTTTTAAACATGGTGTCAAATGCCGCTGTCCTGAGATACATTTTTTTTAAATCAATTGTTTCTGTAACTAAATGATTATGTAAAGGTTACTTGCCGATGATAACTAACGTTTTTAGTTATGTTAAATCGTCCTTTGTAATTTTTGCAGACATATATAGCGCAAATCGTCATATTCAAGAGTCACAAAACATATGTATACCGCACAGCGTCAGTATGGAAAATAGAAAGATCGAGCTTATCAGCCAACAGTTGACTAATATTTTTTTTGCGGCTCGAACTGTCAATCTGTACAAGTGTGTAATCAAAGCCTAAATATTTAGATTAGTAGTTAATACTCTTTAATGTACGCACCAATTAATCACTAGAACACCTTCATAGAACAAAACAAAGTAGTTTCCCACTGTCCATCTGCCCCTATGTAGGTATGCTTAGATCTTTTAATATGCGCAACGGATGTTATTGCAATTTTTTAAATAGATAGTGCAATTCAAGTGGAAAGTTTACATATACAAATAATAATGTGGAGAAACATTGATAAATCTTGAGGTTTTTAATTTGATGCTATAAAAACATATTTTTAGCGCTTATATTGCAAATTCGGACTCAAACCTATGAAGAAGTTCAAAATAATGTATAAATATGCTACTGTATTTTACACCTTAAAAAAGTCCATAAAACTTTCATAATGGTATTTATCTATCTCACTCACAATAACCGTTTTTAATACTATATTTAGTATCAGTGTTACATCCGTGGGAAGCTGGGGTGCTATGCTGGTTTGAAATATATTTTCAGTACTCACTAGGCTCGGCCCGCGATTTTACCCGCTACCATAATCCCGTTATTGTCCCATTTTAAAAATCTTAAAGTTTACGTGCTATTAGAATATACTAATCTGTGTTCCAAATTTCCACACGTTCCATTCTGACGTACCGATGTGATTGAGGAAAAAGCATCTAAACTTTCGAATTTATAACATTAGTAGGATTTTTGTCGTTGAAAGATGAAGTTTTCTGATGTAATCTACCTCCCATATTTTTATCTAGAAAGAAAAGAGTTGTTTGACGTTGTTGTAATCAATCCATCTGCACGCCCGCGTCTCTCCTGTCCAGCAAAGTTTCCCGCGAAATTCATTTACTGAACGTCGTAAAAAATGTATTTTATGTAAACACCAAAACGATAATAGTAGATTATGGCACAAGTGTGTAAAGTTGGTGATTATTGCTTAGGCGCTATTGCGATATTAAGACAGCCGAAGATGGTAATCATCAATGCACACAATTTATCATACGACGTTTTTCAACACACTTATGAATAAAATCGTAATGAAAAAATCATTCCAACAATAACGACGAGTTGTTAAAAATGTTTTGGTATGGCGGGGGAAAAATCTGTTGTCAAAAATGCGGGCGCAACTAATAATTGTGATCAGCCACAGACTAAAAAAAAATGGTTCCCTTTTTTCTATTTGCGGATAACGTTTTAGCCACGTACAAAAAGTGGAATTTAATGTGGAGTTAAAATTTGAGAGATTTTTTTTTTTTAAACCCGTACAAGTTGAATTTATCTATTTATATAGTAGTAAGTTGCATGAAGTGACCAAGCAATAGCTACATTAATTCATTTGTTCTATCGAACATGATCTTTTTTGTGTTGAAACTTTTTTAAGAACAAATCAACTCAACCAACAAAATTGTACTAAATGATTTAACTAAAAAAAATAATACACTCTACAACTCACTTGTGAGTTATGGAGCGATTAAAGGTGTAATTATATCCCTGATTGTGGTGAAATTAGAGCAACTTTATGAGCACGTGTGTTGAAAAGTGTTATTTATATACCTCTATTGTAATGTCCTGTTTGCCGGCAGATCGACTCACAGCAACAAGCCGGGGCAGTCGGGAACTCTGAACGGAGTCAACGGGGAGCGTCCACGGGGAGGCGCGGCAGGCGCAGTCCAAGAAAAACATTATCAGGATGCTCGGTAACACAACTACTGTATCTGGCTTTCATCATCATACACTTTGGAGAGTATGCAACTGATTTGCACGATCTGATACCACCTTGCCCTTTTTTTCTATCGGAATGCTCGTAGCTCGAAAAAGCGACATCGTGTCATGGTTGATGTTCCAAAAACACGAACGCTACTTCACTCCGCCGCCGCCACGGCCGTCGCCCGACACCAACATGCCAGTGTCGCGAATCTACAACATTTTCTTTTACCAAAAAGAGCTCAGCATAAACAGCCCATTAAATGTTCCCAATGCTGGGACTCTGGGCCTTCTCTCGCAAGGAGTGAGTCATGGCCATAATCCACCACGCTAGTCCAGTGCGGGTTGGTGGATGACACATGACTTCGAAACATTCTAGGTACATGTCGGTTTCCTCACGATGTTTTCCTTCACCGTCTTAAGTTACTTTACACACATGACTTCGAAAAGACAATGTTCAACGCTACTAAATAATGTATTACTTCAAAAATTGAATCTAAAAAATGTAATGGATTAATTCCACAGGTGAAGAAAGTTGGCCAAACGAGCATTCATTCATCTCCAGAACGAAGCTCTGACTTTCTAGATTTCAGCTTTTGCACTGAATATTAGTTATGATTGAAAGGAATGTGCTTAATTGCTGATTTTAACAAAACTCTTCACTTTTCTTTTTTGATTTCAAATAAGTTTCTGAAACTAGAGTTTATTGTTTTCGTCTGAATTAAACTGAATCTTTTGAATAGCTTCTTTACAATTTTAGGGTTGTGTCCTACCACAAAGTCATTCGGTTTTTTGACGTGACGTTTAATAAATCGATGAACGCCGGCTGCATACAAGAAAAAGTGTTCCGTTATGCCTCCCGATACGCTCATAGTACGCTTGCGCCGCATCTATCAATATTTTGTTATGACGTTGTCACGTTAAACTATAGTTCGTAAACCAACCGACTTTACATACGACCCTTTTTTTTTCTAAGTAAACACGCTCCCCCGTCGACAGCATCGTCGTTCAACATCACGTTCGCTGGCGGTCAAGTGTAAGCCTAAATAAAATAGTAATAAACGCTCAACGCGGATAAAACAGTTTTCAAATCAAAATTCGAACTCTAAAGCATTCCATTTAAGTAGATAGCATAGGATACTTATATATTAAGTAGCGTAGTTATAATCCTATCAGTTTGCTGAGCTTTTGTATTTGTACGGGTGTTTGTGCGAAACGGAACATAACTATGATATAACAGATGAATATAATGATCATTAAAATAAATCCGTTCAAGCAATGTAACCAAAGCTTTATTTCTCGAAATGATAGAGTAACAAGTCGGCGTTCGCACTAGCAGCCATTTGGCGAGATCAGATCAAACAAGAGCTTGTTATATTCACACAAGCAGTGCCCCCCAGGTTTACGCGCGTAGCTCCCGTATTATTATTTTTCAAGATAAAAGTAGCCTACTTTATATCTCGAAAAAATTACGGGAAGGAGAATGGGCACTCCGCTAGAAAAACAACGAAGATAATAACAACAACAAGAAAATAGTTTATAATATTAGTATATAGTAATGTAAGATCCTACGTTGTTTTGCAGTGAGCCACCAATTTCTAAAATACTGTTTAGTCTGTCAACATTTGTCTTGGATGTAAATGGCACGCTTGACCTTTGCTCAGTGATTAGGCTTACTATTAACTAAGTCACGAAGCCAATAAAGATACTTCGAACGGTTTGGGAAACCGAAAAACATGGTTTAAAATATCTGAAAGTAAATTTGGTAACCAACGCACCTGTAGTTAATTTATTAGAATCGAACGAGCATTCCAATCCATTAATCTAAAAACGAACGAGTCTTAATTAAAGAACTTTCCTTCGCCTCAGCGGAATTCTGAAAGTCTAGATTTTGTATCGGCTGCCCTACGAACAAAACTAATACAGAACAGCCATTCCAAGGAAATACACCTCAGAGCTTGAGCGAGAGCAAGAGCACCTTCCCCGAAAGTTTTTCTTCAGAAATATACATATTTCTATAAAAAATCTATCTAATACCACCATACTATATTTTATGTCGGACTACTCGGAGCTTGAAAACGCGACATCGATTCGTGGTTGATGTTTCAAAGACTCTGTTGTAAAGGTTTGATTCTACTTTTGTAATCAGAACATCAAGTTATGGATAGCGTTGCCTGAGTATATCCCGATGGTCGCGGTCTTGATGTCTTCATATTTTATCGAGAGTGAATAGGTTTCAAGGTATAAACGCTCTGTGGGCAGGCCACATCGCTCGCAGAACTGACAACCGATGGGGAAGAAAGGTTCTCGAGTGGCGACCACGAACCGGAAGACGCAGTGTTGGACGGCCTCCCACTAGATGGACAGATGACTCACAAAGGTCGCTGGAAACCGCTGGTTGCAGGTTGCGCAGGACAGTTCGTTGTGGAAATCTAGAGGGGGGAGGCCTATGTTCAGCAGTGGACGTCTTGCGGCTGATGATGATGATGATGATGATAAACGCTCTATCGTAGACCGCATCGTCGCTTAACGTCAAGCGGGATGAATATTAAGTGTACACTTATAATTTTAAAAAAATATGGTTGTCTGTAAAGTCGGTCGGTTTACGGACGGTAGTTTAACGTGACAACGTCATAACAAAACATTGATAGATGCGGCGCAGGCGTACAATGAGCGTAACGGGACATAACGGGACACTTTTTCGTGCATGCAGCCGGCGTTCATAGACAGTGTCACGTCAAAAAGAGACAACATGATTAAACCTTCCCAAAAATTGTCTATCGCGCACGTCCTGCTTCACTGCTCCATCGCCGCTCCGACACTGCACCACTACGCTGCTACATTGGTATGTCAGTGACGCGAAATTTTAATCCCTTAGAAGTAAAGCCGCATTGCACTTGTTCATACAGAGGTACTAAGATTTTTTTCCTTTAGTATCTCGTTTCCCTAATTATCGTTGTGCCTTTCTGTATTCCATGTTTTATGGAAAATAAAAATTTGTATTTTAAATGAATACACGGGTAGCCCACGTGAAATATAGTCAGTCTAATCAGGCTTAAGTTTCGGCCGCGTCCGGCGGCATTTTTCAAGGATAGTGCACGCGCAGACGCGATCGACCACCGACCGCAGGTCTTCTGGGAAATCTATATGTCACGCAAGTTACCCGTGTATTTATTTAAAATTTGTAATAACCACGTTACTTTTTATACTAATATATTTGTATTTGTTATTTGTATTATATGAAGGTAATCTTCATATATTAGGATAGCCGGAAATGCGGGTACTCCACTCCCAGTTCTGCGTTATTCGTTCTCAGCGGGCACCAGGCTACGTTTCAAATTAACATTCTGGGACCTCTTTACTAATTCCGTATTTACGAATTTTAACTTGTGAGAGCAGCTTTCATTAAAACCTGTGGAATTTTGCTGTTCATTTGGGCTGTTACTTTTTTATAAAATTGGGTGAGTGGGTAAGCATGACGTGCGCTCGATGAAATGAAATGAAATTTATTCATTTAGTTTAAAGAAAACATTTTTTAAAACTATATACTCACTTATTATGTTCAGAAAAAGTATCTAATCATGTGTACACTGGTCCACACTAGGGCGATAGTAAATAACTATACGTATAATAGGGCGGTACGTCACGAAATAAGTACTTTTTTAACTAGAATAGTGTCAACATATTCGTGTGACGAGCGACAGTGACTTATCACTTATAGATTTAGGATGACTATTTTTGTAAATCAAATTGGATAATTAACTCTTTTTAAACCAAAAAATGTATCCGACTTCAAATAGGCACTCAAAAGCGAAAAATAAGTTAATATAATTATTATAAGCACTACTCAGTCGTCTATTTGAAGTCGGTGCCAGTCAAGACGAAAACCTAGGTGGTAGATAGAAACTATGTACGTAGAAAGTAGAATAGGTAAGTAGTATCTATCTACTACCTCTATGACTTGGCTTAGTCGTTATTATTCTATGACTTTATTATTTTGTAGTGTTAGGACGCTTTGCAGAGTTTGTTTGGGGAACTATCACATTCTTGTCAGTTATTCTACAGCTGAACAGCATTGTGCAAAAAAACATACCGTAGTCCCATTTGCAAGGCAATGTTTGCAGATTAATAACAGGATATAGAAATAAATCTTCATGTTTCTCTGAGTGACGAGCAAATTGCAGTGCTAACAGCTAGCAAAGTTCACATGCACAATCTTGAGGCTACTGGGCCACAGCGACTTCTCTGTGGCTATCTGATCTGTTAACTAAACTGACTAACTTTCAAATTGGAAAAGTTGAAGAATAGACTAATGAAAAAAATGTAATTGAGTAGCGACCCTGACACGACGCTCCATCATTACATTAAGGGAGTAGTTCCAGCAAAGAGCTCGACATATCTATATATGGTACCTACTACCAATTAATAATTGAGTATTAACACAGTATATAACATAAACAGTGTGGGTAGCAAGAATAATTAATTTACCTGAATAATAACATAAATATAACAGACAGATATAATAACAGATGTCGGTGCTAAATGGGTCAAAATGTATGTTAAATTATCGGAATTGACATTCGCTTATCAAATTCCATCAAAACGCCTCAATACATTTTTACATCTAGTCCTTTTGACGTCACAAACAACGAAAATATTCACATCGATCGACTGAAAAAAACTTACTGCTTTTTGTGTTGTGGAAGTGAGTGAGTGCCTATTGGAGATGGAAATAAAATTTTGAATAAATTAGTAATATCTCCGAATATATATAATACTAGCTGTACCCTGCCACGCTTCGCTGTGGCACATTGTGATGCAAAAATTAGATAAAAACAATCCTTGGTGCGGATTATATATCATTCTAAAATTTAAGATCGATCGGTGCAGAACTTTTTGAGTTTTTGAAGCGTACACAAACCAACATAACATTTTTATGTTATAGAGATATGTAATTCTAGAAACATGACAATATTTTTAATTCACCTTTAATACTAATAACAAATATTATAGGTATACAAAATTAATTTAGATAATAATTAGTCGCATAATTAGTATTATTTTATATCTAGATGACGTTATCCAGATATAAAATAAGCAAAGCTTTTACAATGAAAGCCAGATAGCTGTACCTATGTACATCAGCTAAAAATTTGTTAAAGTTGGCAAGCATATTCAATTTTAAATCCATTTCGATATAAAACAGTCAATCAGTGTTTTATGTCCATCACAGTTAATGTTTGTCCTAGATGGGAATCAAACTCACGGCTCACTGCGGTGATTAACTTCCCACAAAGGCACGAAAGCAATTACCAGTGTGTACATGCTAATTTAGTTTTGGAATTTGAACTGATGACCTCACGCTTGTGAAGCCAGCCGTCCTCACCTCTGTGCCACCACCGCAGGCCAACAATTTAATAACATGTTTTTCATCAATTTTTCTTCATTTTCCATTTGACGCTTGACTGCGGAAAATAATTTCAACACCTTTAAATAGCATTTTCGAGTAATCTTACCGCGGCTCGTGACGATGTGAAATAAAATATATTACTTCAAATATGTAGCGAGGAATTTACGATTTGAGAAGCCGTGACAGCGTTTGAAGTATATTTGTAATTTGTATCAAAGCCAATAATAACCAAAACCAATAAGTGTTTTGCCAGTATAATTAAATCTCTCCACTCGCTGCAACACTGCGTTATCGAAGGTGTAGTTAAATCGGTTTCTTTTTGCGCGTATATTATAGTTCGTAAATATACGTGTACACTGTCTTTATGTAAAGTCACCGAGTTCGTTCTGTAACATTCGCGTAATTATGTACCTATTTCAGAATGAATGAACGTACCATGAATGAATGTATTAATTTATAACTGTGATTTCCTGGCTTACTTATTTATTACGGGAATCGGGAACAAATGAGACACTCGTATAACAGCTGCGATGCGAATGGTTTATTACTGTACACCGATATGCAAACGTCTTATAGCTACCCTCATTATAATAATAAAGTAGGCATACTCCAATATCTACTACAGTTTTTAATGCTTCGAACAGTGTTTTGTAGTGGTAGGACTCCTAGCAGAGTCCGCCTGGAGAAGTACACCTTTGCCAGTTATTCTACCGCGAAGCAGTAATGTTGAAACATTACTGTGTTCCGGGTTGAAGGGCAATGTTTCCAGAGAAATTACAGGGTTTAGAGATATAACATCTTAGATCTCAGGGTGACAAGCGCCGTGCAGTGCTAGGTAATGATTTAGACTCTTCATGTTCCAATAGCTGCATGTCACTGTGCTGTCATGTAGCAGGCATGTTGCTTACCATCAAGCATATGTCCTCCTCGTTTTGTCATTCCTAATTAAAAAGAAAATGACGACACATAACATTACTAATAAAATATGTGATGTACATTCAGTTTCATTACCTCTTCTAATCTATTATTCCGCAACGCCGTACAAAAATCATGCGACAAGGTGTGTAATGGCCGAGGGTTGCAACCCCCCCCCCCCCCCCTTCAACTGCACTCAGTTGGATAGCTTACAAGTGACGGCATAGTGCTGAATCTTATTACTTTATACCCTTCTATCACCCTACATAGGTCTCCTGATAGTTCATTTGACCCATAAAATTTGTTCACGGGCCTGCAGTCTACCTGTCGTACGAGATATTACAAATATAACCATTTCGACAGATTCAATAGAAGTAGTTAATCTCGTTCCTCTGGGATTTTACATCACGTTTGCCTGGACGAGATCGCTTTAAGCAATATACCCGCCTATTAACATTTCAAGCTTATAATAGTTCTCAAGGTTGTTCTTTAATTACATTTATGATTGTGGTTAAAAAAAAACTTTTCCTGAGTCATCAAATCGTGCATCGAATCGATACGTCCTACTTATTTTGAAATTAATTTCTAGGCACCAAAGATTACGCTCTATTTACAACAAGATTAGACATAGGATCCGTTGACCTTTATTAAAGATAGCTGTGGTTGGGTGGTGATATTACACGTTTGTTCAGACAAAAATAACTCTTTCTAGGTTACCTACACAAGATGCGAATTCCCTCGCCCCATCCTAGGAAAGCGACTTATCGTAAACACAGATTCTATTATGATGTCTGTTTTACGAGTAATATATTATGTAGGCGTCTTCAATATGAGTATAATGTTTTCCCGCTAAACGTGTTCCACCGTAGATCGCATCGTCACTTCATTGGGCGAGATAGAAGTCAACCGTAAACTTGAATGATTAAAATATTTGACTAACTGACAAGTGGCTGGTTTGCAGCTTTAAAAAAATAACCTATGGCATTAGAAGACATCTGAGGCTAACTGCCATTTGTCTTTTAACCTCCTTTGACCGAAGTACTAACCGAAATTCAGTGACTTTGCTTACACCTGGAGTTTACTTACAATCTAGCATAAAAGCCATTGATTACACACCTCATAAAAGCTCATTAAAAGCAATCCTCCTGTGTCATACCGCCGCCTAATGCCCGAGCGACACGAAGCTAGTTTTGACGTGACAACGTCTTATAAATTGGTTTTCCGGGTGACACTTCAAGAAACTGCGTTACGCTCCGCTCACGTTATGCGCTCACAACGAGAGCGAGTGAGAGGGCACGCGTCCCTTCCACTCGGGCATGGTTAGCCCGCCTAAGAGCGAGAGAGACAGACATAAAAAGTGAAAGGCACGCGTCCCTTCCGTAAAATTATTTTACCACTCAAAGTCGTTGTCACGTAAAACTTTCGCCCGTATACCGACTTTACAGGCAACCAATTTTTTTTTTTTATATGCTAGGATAGCAAGCAAGCAAGTTAGTACTACTATCTTTGTGTAAGCAACGTTACGCAACGCTAGTTTTGTCTACACGAAGCTAGATGTACTAGCTTACTAACATTAGTTTACTATCCTCGCTTGAAAAACTAGCCTCGTGTAGCTCGGACATAAATGACGCATAGTACAAGATTTGCTGACTGGGATTAGATGGTGTAGTGTAAGATATGTACTCCCATATTTATTTTCACTAGCGCACTAAATACGTTATTCCAACCCAATTTATCAAATGAACGACTAAATATTTCACAGTTCACAGCTGACAATTAAATAAACTACGTCAATTCAGCAATTTTACTATCATAAATCAGTCCGAAGCTTGAATACCCGAATTCAAATAATCACGCCGCAAAATTTGTTCAGTAGTTTCTGAGAAATAATCACCCCGGGACAGCGTTATTTTAGGGTGTTTTAGGGTGTTTGGCGACGTCTCGTTCTGATTTCGTTTTATCTTTCCCCATTCAAAGGGCTTCAGTTTTTACGAAACCTTTTTAAATTATTCACAATGGGGTTTGTCAGTGTTTTTCAAACTTTTGGAATACGCGATCCCCAATACACAATCCTACTAATATTACAAATATCAATGTTTAGATGTCTGTTAGTCAATCGTATAAACGGTTCGGGTTAAAATTTAGAACACAGTCAGATTATACTGTGGAAGAACACATACGTTTTATGCCAAGAAAATAACAGGAGAACTACGCGGGTAAAACTGAGGGGCGCTGTTAGTATTCACAGTAGAAGACTATGAAATGTAGTAGTATTTAGAATTATGAGTACGTTTAAAAACGATACTACGGAGTGACGGATATATTCTTCACATTAAATGTTAAATAAAGTTTTGATTTTACAGAAAAAATTAGCAATTTATAGCAAACTCTGATATTTCCTAAAAGTTGCTTGGAAGAGATTGCATTATGGCTATAGCGAGAATCATCAATCGTCAATCGATTTTTTTAGGTTTGTTTGTTGTAATGTGTATGTTTTATTAAATTACAATGAAGAATTTATCTATTCCCTGCCTGGATCCCACAACACAGGTAGCCCTAGTGTGGGGCTCAGTGCACACTAACACAACATGTATTTGTTTTTTGTATTTTCTTCTTGTAAGAAACGTGTGCCATATCTTGTGTTTTTGTTTATGTCTCTCGTTATTGCCACAATAAACATTTTTTCATTTTTCATTTGTCAATCTAGGTATCCAAATATCACCTTAAAACTGCGAACAGTGTATTATCAAGCGACATCGCTAGACATTACATTAACTGACATTAGTTAATTTACCAAAACACTCACTCAGCCGAAACATTTAATTCCCTAGGCGTTTTCATTATGAAAGAAGAGTTAAACCTCCTCGTTCGAGTTTTTGAAAAGTCGACCATGAAACGATAGTGCGTTTACGAGTTTCGCGCAGCCCGATAGAAAATGAGAATAGATATTAAATCGTGCAGTTCAGCTGCTCACTTCCCGAAATGTCCCCTTTTTGTTTTGGGTCCATTTAGAATATCCTTGTAGCAAATTTCATGACACTACAGTTTGACAAGCGATGTCTGAAAGAACAGTCGTTCATTATATTGCGAGGAAGTTCATTTAAAAGGCTAAACTACAATTAAGATTGTGAGACTAGCGATATTACGTACTTAAGTTTCATAAATGAGTCCTGAGTTAGAAAGTAATTTTATTTTTAAGACTGAGGGCTAATTTGTGTCTTTCTGAATATTAGGGGTCTAATTTCCCCGAATGGAATGACCTTGTCGTAGCCATAGTTAGTCTGCGCTCTTAGCCTTGGGTTGTGGGTTCGATTCCTACAAAGATAATCAGGTGATCGATATGGATGTTGTTTCTGTTTCTGGGTGTTTACATGTATCTCAAATATAAATAAAACAATGTTTCCAGAGAAATTACAGGGCTTAGAGATATAACATCTTAGATCTCAGGGTGACAAGCGCAGTGAAGTGCTAGGTAATGATTTTGACTCTTCATCTTCCAATAGCTGCGTGTCACTGTGCTGTTATATGGCAGGCATGTTGCTTACCATCAGGCACAATCCGTGTTCGTCTTGTCACACTTTATTTAAAAAAAATTGGTGGAAATTTTTCACACAACATACAAGATATACCCCCAAACCAAGCAAAGCTGATACTATGGGAGCCAGATAGTAGATAATATAATATTTTGATAGTTATGAATATAACTATTTAAATATTAAGGTCTGATGGTGTTGTGTGTGAATTGTCTACCAATATTTATTTATTAGATATTTATTTATTTATGAATATGCTATTTATGAATATGAAATATATCCTGTGTAGTTTCCGGTTCCGGTTATTTTCCCGCGGTAACCATGTTCTATTGCAGATACATCCAGTCCGTGTGTGGCGACGGTATAACACCTCTTAATTTTAAGCTGTTACGGCGCTATTTTGGCTTTTCCGCCCATCTATCTATTCTACTCCCATGAGTCTCAAACCACGCATAACTGGAAACATAGGTATTTTACATTACCGGCCGTGGTTAAAGTAAATTCCTAAGATGGAAAGAACAGTAAATGTAAATTCAACTTTATTTATTGTTATTTAATAAGAGAAAGAATAATTCACGGATCCCAAGAGGATTCGCCGGGACATCACTAACGCTTTATTCAGAATTGCCTCACGCACTCGAGAGAGGTCGCTGCTGAGAAAACTCGCCGTATTCATCCCTACTATTTTAATTAACCTCCTACTAATCTTGGCTAGTTTGGAATGTAATACAGTTCTGTACAGTATACTCTAATATTATAATATGCGTTTATTACATTCTCTTTTGTGTGCTCATTGTATAAATAATTAAATAAATCTGCGTCCTGTGTATAGAACATCGACTTGTTAAAACCCTGACCAAAATATTTAGACTGCCAGCATAAAGCATAAACATCCCACTATTTAGTGGTTCCACTAGTTCCCACTGCTGGGACTCGGGGCCTTCTCCGCGCAAATAGAGAAAGCCATAATCCACCACGCTGGCCCAGTGCGGGTTGGTGGATGACACATGACTTCGACAAATTCTAGGTATACGTCGGTTTCCTGACGATGTTTTCCTTCACAGTTTAAAGTTAGCAGCATTACGCATATGACTTCGAAAAGACAGTGGTGCACGTGTGGTTTTGAACTTGGGGTCTCCGTATCGGCAGTCGCCGTTCTCTGGACTAAACTACCCATAACTTACTAGACCAGCCGTTACTTACCTACTAGACCATAAAACACTGTTTTTTTAACTATTATAGGCTCGCACTTGACCATCATCTCGCCTACGACGATGTCAAGCGACGATGCGGTCACGATGAAGCGTGCTTACCTAGAAGAAACCGATTCACTCTCGATTTGAAGACACCAAGATTTTAACTATCGGGGAAAACCCACTCAGGCAACGCATTCCACAACCTAGACGTTCTTATCACAAACGTGGAGTCAAATCTCTTCGTTTGTATTTTTAGAACGTCAACCATGAAACGATGTCGCTTTTTTAAGATACGAGAAGTCCTATAGAAGAAAGGGCAAGGTGCTATTAGATCATGCAGATCAGTTGCACACTCTCCGAAGTGTATCCCGCCACAATCGTTCTAAAAGTGACATCTTTTGGATCAGCACGCACTTGACGTGGTGAATTTTTTGATTGAATTGATTATGATATGAATTCGATGGCCTTGTGAGATAAAGCTATAATAATAATAGCATAAAGCTGCTCATAATAATTTATGAGTATAACTGTATAAAACTGTACAAAAGATGATGTTAAACTATATAATATAGACACAACAGTTTGCTTATTTCGGGCGTGCTATATACATTTGTTTTTATTACGTATTAGTTTAGTACATGATTTCTGAGTAACCTTAAGTTCTACATACACATATTAAAACATTGATTGAATAAGAAGTCCCGAAGTTAAGTCGAAACCCATTAATTTGTCATCTCAGCCAGCGACCCGGCCGTACCCGCCGGCGGCAGTCCTAGGCCAGTGGCGTCGTTAGGAGTGAGCAAAGTGGGCCCTCTCCTATGGTCTCGCACTTAAAGAGGCTTTTTTCATTACGATGCCGCCAAAAACACTAAAAACCCTCGCTTATTTTAAATTAAATAAAATATTAAGATTCATTTTCTCCGAAAAAAAAAATCTGACTTCAATTTAAAATTAAGTATTCAGACACTCGACGAAATTTAAATAAGAAGCAATATCTTAAGCGCTCTACAGACGATGCCCTGAAATCGGAGGAAATGACGTAGATGTAGTGGAGCACTAAAATAGGGTATTCTCTACACACCAGCGATGCCATTGCTACGGCAATTGCCGTGTTATACGGCAATTGGGGCTGCTTGGCAAAAAAAACACGGTACACGGCAGAACTTTCACTGCCGTATCATAAAACACGGCAATCAGAGCAACAGACTTTAAAAAAACGAAATCTCGTAACAAAATGATCACTTCCACTATAAACAATACATTGCTCGCCAAACAATACATTAAGTCTAAAGGAAATTGCACAAATTTTAAGCCAACTAAATAAATGCTAAATTACATGAAAGACAGTTCAAAATACAAACTAAAGAAAGAGGAAGAAGAAGAAATAAATTTAAGTGACATAAGATATTTATATTATAATAGTTCTAATGAATAAACAGCTATTTGTATTTATTTTTGTTTCTTTAACCTTCATTAGGGACAGTAGAGCTACAAAGTACATTGTTTATGGAAACTGCTGCCGCCTATGGGATGGGTCGGCATAGTACCAGCTCTTGACTCAGTTGATCGTCGCGCTGTTCGGCAAATCGGTGATAGAGAATTAGAGACTTAGTAGCTAAAAAACTGCTAAGCCCAGAACATCGTCGAAAAGTGGCTAGTTTGACAGTGTTTTATAGGATACAATTTGGAGAGTGTGCAGCGGAGTTACACAACCTAATATTGCCTTCCCCTTTCCAATACAGGACAAGTCGTAAGTCGGCTCACTACCACACATACACTGTGGATATTCCCAAAATCCGTACTAAACGGTTTGAATAAGTTGCCGGCCTCCTTGTTCCCTGAGAGATATAATCTAGAACTTTTCAAGGTCAGAGTGAATAGATACTTTCTAGGTCAACGTGCGTCATCTTCGACTACACCATCGCTTACCATCAGGCGAGTTGGTGGTCAAACGCGGACCTAAACGCGATAAAAAAAAATATACGAGACACGGCAATTTCTTAAATTTTGCCTCAAAACACGGCAACTTGATATCCAAAACACGGCAGTCATGTTTTTTTTAATGGCAACCCTGCTACACACGTACAAATCAGTCAGTACGATACTGGCTGTACAACGGACTGGTCGTCGATCAGAGCAAAGAGTATGTAATTACTACGTAGGAGTCGGCACTCAGTACAAACCAATAACAGCAGTTAACATGTCTGTTCAATACCAACCTAACAAATTATTTAGTTTTCATAATATTAGATTTAAATAAAGTTTCTAGTGGAAATGAAAAACTTTTTGGTAAACTACGTTTTATATTTACAATACAATAGAAAAATAAATTTACAGCTAATAAAGAACAAAAAACGCGGAAATAAATCAAAGAACAATTATGATCAACACGCAAATGCCACAATGACTAAACAATGCCAAATTGACAAATCGCCTAAATTGGTAAAGAGATGCCCGATGATATGATATTATATTATATATCGTAAAATGCTATTGCCTATTATAAAATTTGAAATCGGATCGGTTGAAATTGCGAAAACAGTTGGATTATAGTCTGGAATAACTTAGACTTTATCAGCTGACTATTATTATCATTGTATAAATTCAGACCAGTAGAAACTGTGTTGCCAGACATATTGCATGCTTCTAGAAGAAGAGGCCAGTTTGTACAGGTCAACTTTTAAAATGTTTTGAAAATGTTTTGTATCACCTTATCTTACCTTTTAGTTTAGTTAGTTTATGAATAATATTTCTAGGATTATGATGGGCAACAAATTTGTGTGTTTCTAATGGATAATACTGTTGGGGCTATTAAAAATTTATCATTTTACTATGTACAATGTAAAATGTCATCATCATCAGTCTGTATTCGTCCACTTCTGGACATAGGCGACTCAATAATATGCTTCTCAACCCAATCTTTGGTCTTACGTCTGCTACCGCCATCAATTGCCTTTCATGTATCGTCATTCCATCTAGTATCTCGAAATCGTATACTACGTTAATTTTTACATAAATACACGGGTAGCTCACGTTTAATGTAGTCAGTCCAGTCCGACTCAAGTTTCGATCGCGTCCGGCGATCTTTTTCAGGAGAGTGCGCGCGCGGGTTCGCAGCTCGTTTAGCACGTACTTGTAATTAAACGTGAGTTACCCGTGTATTTATGTAAAATGTGTAATAACCACGTTAGTTTTCATACTACGTTGATTCGCGGTTTAGCCAACAGCTTGACGTCTTGCTTGAAGTCAATCTGACCAAAAATCGACTGTAGGTATATAGGAACAGGAACTGAAACAATTTTAAATTCCAAAAATTTCTTCAAATAGTGAGTCAACATGGATATAAATACTATTTTAAAGAGTAACCTACTTCTTTACACACGTATTTATTCTGTACTAACTAAAAATACTAGTTGTGGAAGTGTCATACTTTTGTCGCGGCACATCCCTATGTTGTCGTAGTTGACATAAACCTTATCCGCTTACGATTGGCACAAAAGAACCGTGCCGAAAACTCCTATCTATTCTATCTATTGACTTACATTTTATCTGGTTTCCGCAAATTTCAAATTTATTATAGACCATCTTTTCGGCGGCATTGTAGTAAAACGTATTCACTGCTTAATGCTAACATAATATTATTATGCAATATCTTCTATTCAACTTCTATTTCTTCTTCTTTTTTCTATTAAGCTCCTCGATTAAAATACACGAAACACAATACAAGCAATGTGACGGCCATGACCACAGACTTAAGTAGATACTTTGAATAACAGTGAAAGAAAGAGAAGCTATACATACTGTGCTCTTGACATGGACCGTGTAAATTTCATACATTTATAATTGTTCCAAGTTATGATACACTTACAACTTACAAAACTAGGGCGTGTATTCCGCAATTCCGAAATCTTGGAGATTTTTTTTTGATACTTAAATTCCGAAATTGAAACACTTTAATATCGTTACTACAATATCGGTATTTTGACTACCAACTTATTTTCTAACGATACACACACGCGATAAGTTATTAAAATAAACCTGAGCGGCTCCAAAATTATTGTACTGGATTTGTTTAACCCCACCATTCTCCTACTTCAAAGAACTTTTTAAATCTTTACATAATTACCATAAGCTTCCTTTTAGGTCAAAATCAGTCTTTCCTAAAGGCCCTTCTGCTTTAACTAAAATGTTCGATGGCATATCGTTTACTTGCAGGGCGGGCGACTCAGTTATGGAATAAATTGCCCGTGCACATCAGGCATTCTCCTTCACTGAACAATTTGAAAAATATGTTTAACAATTATATTTGTTAAAATTGTAGACTTGTTGTTGGAAAATTTACTACTTATGCAATTACAGGCGTTTTTTATTTATGTTGTAATCGCATTACATTTATTTATAATCGTATTAATTAGTATTGGTATTATACATCAATAACTAAGTACCTACTAGTATTGTTGTATAAGATTAACTAACTACAATATCATTATATTGTGTTTTTATTATTATTGTGTCTTTCATTCCGTTTTTTTGTTCTTGTTTGCGCACCCCATATTCTGACTATTTTACAAATTCTTTTCCGTCCTAAAGTTGGCTGGAATAGATCGCTTTCAGCGGAAAGGCCGCCCACTGTCGCAGTACTTTACAATGTTTTGTTGAGTTTTGCTGTGCCTTTTTTAATGTGTCAATAAAGAGTAAGCATAAATATTAATACATTTTGTAGGTAAAATCCAAATACATTTTCCAGTTTTGAAGCTGTTCCGGAATTCCGATATTGGGTATTTACTATCATGATTCAGTGCAGGAATTGAAAACTTTCCGATATTACATTCCCTACTTAAAACAAAAACATAGGTGTTGCCATGGCACTTACTACTGAGAAAAGAGAGACTTAGGTTAAAAACTGGTTGTAAAAACATCATGAATTATAGACAAAAACATTAGGGATGTTTTTGAAAACTTGTTGTAGCGCACACACAGATTTTTCGTGGGCTGTGAATGAAATGAAAGAAATGTTCAGATGAACTCAGTATCGCCCAGAGGAGATGATCGATATTCATTGATGGTGATATCAATTTAATTTTGCAGATAAAAGTAGTACTGCGTAGTGGTACTAGGCGCAATCCGAACGGCTCAAATTCAAAATGACAATCCTTGCTTCTGTAATTCTAAACAGATAAAACAAAGACCGAGATGTGAGATTCCGTGTCGGATCAATCCGACTGGGTTTAGAATTGCTACGCTGGTTTCATTTAATTTCTACAATAAAATAGTCGTAACATATATCAACTAAAAATAAAATATACCTACACTTTTTATAGAAAAGAGTGCTTGTCACTGTTTTCTATAAAAAAGCAGGACATGTGCTTGATAGTAAAGCAACATGTCTGCCACATAACATCACATTTTTGGTAGTGGTAGGACTCTTAGCAGAGTCCGGCTGGGGAAGTACCACACCTTTGCCAGTTATTCTACCGCCAAGCAGTAATGTGCAGACATATTGAAGGGCAATGTTTCCAGAGAAATTACAGGGCTTAGAGATATAGCATCTCAGATATCTGGGTGACGAGCGCAGTGCAGTGCTAGGTAATGATTTGGACTCTTCACGTTCCAAGAGCTGCGTGTCACTGTGCCGTTATGTGGCAGGTATGTTGCTTACCATCAGGCATATGTCCAGCTCGTCTCGTCACTATTTACAAAAAAAACAGTGATACGCAGGTATTGGAACATCAAGAGTCTAAATTATTACCTAGCACTGCACTGCACTCGTCACCCAGAGATGTTTTATCTCTATGCCCGATAATTTCACTGGAAGCATTGCCATTTGAACCGGCACGTAGTAATGTTTCCACATCACTGCTTCGGGGTAGAATAACTGGTTATTTATTTCAAGATAAGTTAAGAAAATATTTTGTGTACGATTTCGATTACTCGATCGTATATCGTACTATAGCCAAAAAGTCGTATAAATACGATTTAAATCGTATGGTTGACAACACTGGCTGAAATCGGACCCGATTTTTTGATAAGTGATTTATCACGCCCCCTCCGCCCCTTTTTCGTCATTTCCTCCGATTTCAGGGCATCGTCTGTAGAGCGCTTAAGTCGTCGAGGTAAATGAAACTAATTAGTAGTTTTTCTTTTTTTCAAATACCGCCACTTCAATTCAGAAATAAATTATAATAGGGTGGGTGTCTGAACTATGACCAAACAAAACCATCCAAATCAATTCTCAATTAATGGAGCGTATAAATAATGTATAGCGTAATAAACATACAAATAAAACATACAACAAAAGAAAACCTTCTCCATTTTTGAAGTCAGACAAAAATATTAACTAAAACCATCCTGAACCTTAAACAACAACAAAATATAACCCCCAATTTTACCTTTTTGTCCATCTTTTCCGTGCTTAGTACGATATATTTATTGAGTAGGTGTTGGTAACGAAAAAAGGGGCCTCGCTGGTGCGATAGCCCACGTCTCTAATAGTCCTTGTGCCGTCTCTGCCCGGGACCTTCGGAAGGTCGGCGTTACACAACTATTTAACGGTATCCATCGCGTCCACCCCCGACCCAATCTAATTGGGTTCGATTTACGCGAAAATGCTGCTTTAGGTGGGTGTAAAATTTTGGTCTTAATTAATTCTGGCTTAAACTTTATGATCTTTAAAGAATAAATTTTTACAGTTTTCTGTTAGAAACATTGGTAAATGTTTTTAGAACGTAGCTTTACTAATCGACTTCAAAAAAGGAGGGGGTTTCTCAATTCCATCTCATGATATATTTGTATTTTTTGAAATTATTTTTATCTACCCGAAGAAGTTGCTTCTTCCGAGTTCAATCACGGCGTAATGTATGACCGAATCTGGCTGAAATTTGGAACGTAGATTAGAACTAGCCAGAACACACATACTATATGATAAATTTTGTCCTGGCAACACAGCAGAAACTACGCGGGTAAACGTCAAGATGCTGCTAATAGGTTTATAAACTCTTTATTGTACTAAATTAAACAAACATTTGTAATATTATCGATGGTTTGTTTGCTCCCAGCGGCGGTGGTGATCGCGTTCTTCGTGTGCTGGGCGCCGTTTCACTTCCAGCGGCTGTTCTTCATCTACGGCAGCGCGTCCGCGCACTACCACACCATCAACGAGTACCTGTTCTACGTGGCCGGCGCTCTCTACTACATCTCGGCCACCGTCAACCCCATCCTGTACAACGTCATGAGTCACAGGTCAGAACATAATATATCTTTCATACCACGGATCAGAACACATAATATTACGGTTTCATAAATCACTGGTCAAAACACATTCTCTAAAGAGTCATATCACTCAGGTCAGATCACTTTCTTTAATTCAGCAGTTGCAGGCCAGAACACATCTTGTATATCCTGAGTCACAGGTCAGAATAATCTTTTAGGTTTTAACCAATACTGAGAGGCCATATCTGGCCGCCAGGTCGGAGGCTTTCGAGAAGGGACGCCTAGAACTTTAGGCGGAATGGGTTTAGTCACATAACTCAGAACACATCTTCTAAACCACGCGAGTAAGTTCGCTGCTAGCTAAAAATAATTAATTCGAACATTTCTCGGGTCTATACATCAAAATTTCTTCTGATGTCGCAACTTAACTTAACGCCAATCACGGTAAAAATAATTTAAAAAAAAGTTTTTAATAGTAGTAGTAGCCGTAGCCGTAGCTTCAGAGTCCACCTGGGGAAGTACTACACCTTCGCCAGTTACTCTATCGTGAAGCGGTAATATGGAAATATCTCTATGATCCGTTTTGAAGAGCAATATTTCCGGAGAAATTATAGGGCATAGAGATAAAACATCTTCTATAGCTGCATGATGGTATGCTGTTAAAAGCAGCATGTAGCTTACCCTCAGGGACATGCCTTGCTTGCTCTGTTACTCTGCATGATAAAACACCCTAGACTAGTCCACACCGGAACTGAATATTCAAACTCGTAAAGCCACAAATCAACTGGCAATAAAACTTAAGCGTTGTGTTATGATCGATAAAATGGCATGTCAACCCTGAAACGGGCACTCCATTAAGCGTAAATCCTCAGTAATAAAACGGGGAGTCGAATCAACGCGGGGCATAAAGTGAGCTTACACAGAATTGGCCATAAATTGGGCCCTCATCGGCCGGACCACCTTGTGTCCCGTCCTGAATGGTTCTAGATAAAAAGGAGGCCACTTTCCGATAACTCGGTTGTAAACGATAGCGGACCATTTCGCGCTACGAGCTTCTTTGCGTAGATAGGTTTTACTGTAGGTATCATCGCAAATATCTAGCTTAAACTTGTTTTTCTTATGATGAGTTTGCACTTGTTCGCTATCTCGCCTGGAGTTAAGCAATGAAGTGGAACGTACTTTTAATGTTTTCGTGGGGAGGGGGTAAAGTAAAGCTTCGCTTGCGTCGAGGTTTCACAAAACCACACAATATTCTTTTATGTTCCGCGATTATTCTGCCTCTTATGAATCGACCACGCATTTAAGATAAAAGCGGCCAAGTGCGAGTCGGACTCGCCCATGAAGGGTTCCGTAGCAGCAAGTAATATAATACATAAGTTCTTGTAGTTCGGTATAACTTTGACCAATGTTTTAATAATAGTGTATTTATAACGTACTAAAAAGCTACTCACTAGATCGAGAACAAAACAATTTTCGTTGGAAGTTAGCACAGACATGTAAATGCTATATTTTTTTTAGTTTCATTTTATTATATTTTTATATTAATACGGACAAATATGCGCCGAACGTTCGCACAGCTATGAGTTGCCGCGAAGCCGTGGGATCCCTCTTACTTAATAGTAAATAATGCCTCCACTCTCCGTTGGTCGGCAATTATCATTCTCTTATTTTAGACGTTACAGGAGGACACACATTTTACCACTTTGGAAGTGTCTCTCGCGCAAATTATTCAGTGTAGAAAAAGTTAAATTAGGTAGAAACCTCAACATCATTTTAAACCTATCCATAGGAAACCCAACCATATAGGTTTGATGAAAAAAAATGTTTGAGTTTCAGTTCTAAGTATGGAGCACCCCCAACATTAATTATATTTTGTATATTTTTTTTGAAACCATGTTATATTTATTGATATTTTTACCGAAATAAAGACGATAATATATCGACCTAAATAAATAATTGCAGGCATTTCTCACACAACACCGTCTAGCCGCAAATTAAAGAAAGCGTATACTATGGGAGCTAGCCAAATAGCTGATATTTATAATCCTTTATAAACAAATACTGGGGTTACTCACGTTCGATATAGTCAGTGCAATCCGACGCAAAACTCAAACGTGAGTAACCCGTGTATTTACTTAAAATGTGTAATAACCACGTTAGTTTTCATACTAAAATTTATAATCCTACTAATACTATAAATGTTTTTTTAAATTTAGATTTTTTTATGTTTGTTGCTCAATCCCGTCGAAAATTAAACGAATCGGGTTGAAATGTAGAACACAGTTAGATTATAAACCAGGATACATTGGCTACTTTTTATCACGGAAAAATAACGGGAAAAACTAAACAAATGCGCCGGAGAAAACTGCGGTAATTTAAAAGCAGTAAACTTATTTAGTTGTAAATACACATAGAAACATTCATACATTTCTGATTTACTTTAAAGGCACTGTAGATGTACGCGTGTGTCGTAAATTGTAAAGCTATTGTCATTAGCTCGTCCACAGAAACAGCTGTAAGCCGACTGTGGGCTGCGACAGGCAACATCGACAAAGCAGCGATTTATACTCGTCATAATGCGGAAACTCATTCATGCCTCGGCTTTAAGTACGTTCACAAAAGGGTGCTATCACAAACGTTGTGTTATTCACTTTCAGTTGGCTATATTTACAGATTGTATTGCTTTTTTTTTAGTTAGCCATTCCACAGACTCCTGAATCTGTGATCTTTGTCTTTGTGTCCTTGGGTTCGTTTTTAACATACTTTTTAGACTAGAGGAAGAAAAGGAAAACACGTACTTTAAACCTAATTCTAGTGCTATTTATTTCGATTTCGTCTGTTGAACCGATCGCTTCCGGTTTTAACTCTGCTAGTAGTTGACCCAACATCGTCATTTGCTATTTTTCTAAGGCGCCTTTTCCCGGTTCAGAGACGTGGAGTTTCGATTTTTGACAAGGCAGCATTTTTGCCTTTGATGCCCATCTATCTATAAGTGGTACTCGTGGATGATCTCCGGTGGTAGTGCAGCCACCGCTCGCCAACTGACTAATGACATCTTTGGCGCAGGATCAGATTTTATTGGTCTGCGTTTGAGCACCATTTCACCTACTAACAAGCATTGGTAGGACTCCTAGCAGAGTCCGCTTGGGGAAGTACCACACCTTTGCCAGTTATTCTACCGCCAAGCAGTAATGTAAAAACATTACTGTGTTCCGGTTTGAAGGGCAATGTTTCCAGAGAAATTACAGGGCTTAGAGATATAACATCTTAGATCTCTGGGTGATGAGCGCAGTGCAGTGCTAGGTAATGATTTGGACTCTTCATGTTCCAATAGCTGCGTGTCACTGTGCTATTATGTGGCAGGCATGTTGTTTACCATCAGGCACATGTCTTGCTCGTCTCGTCACTTCTTATTTAAAAAAAAATTGTTGCCAAAAACATTTCTATGCAGTCTTCCATATTACTAAATTACAGAACTGAGAAAACACCACAACCGGCAGAATGTTCCGCGTTCCCGCTGTCAGTAAAACACACAGTATTTTATACACAAAATGAATTAATTCTGAGATTGTAAACAAATACGTCAACTTAATCCTAAATTGCTTACATCTCTAGCTATGGCGTGTGATTATTGTACCACGATGCATAGGAGACAAGACAATAGTGACGTCAAACTACGTCGCAGTAACAAGCCTGTGAGACTACGGGTAACGAGCTTGTAGCAATCTGCTCCAAGCCCTATTGTTGACAATGTACATGTCCTCGGAAACACAAGCGGCATTTTAATTAAGGACATATAATCCTACCTGCAAGCACAGATACTCAACTTTAATGCATCGGGTTAGGGTATGTTTTCGCCTGATGAAAAAGTATTGTTGATATTTTACTTGCTTCGAGCCAAAAAACCTGTAATGTTTTTGAGTACCGGAAGTTTGGTTTTTGTCAGTTTTTGACGTGGCAACGTCTAATAAATCTATGAAAGCTGGCTGAATGCACGAAAAAAAAATTGGCTGTCTGAAAAAAAAAAGTTGGTTTACGGACAATAGTTTAACGTGACAACCTCATCACACAACATTGATGAAATGATTGCATACAATAGAATCGTGTGGAAAAACAAGAACAAATTAAAAAAAAATGATCTACCCCAGTCTACCTCGGATTTGTAATCTGCAACATTCTACTAGTCAAGGCCTTTCATTTGAAAACCATATATAGAGCGAGTAGTGAATAAAGAAATATATTTCGCCATTTTGTGATGGCGGCCATCTTGGATTTGAAATCTGTTATAGTGCATAGTATTCTACTAGTCAAACCCTTTTAATTGATACTCATAATGAGGTAGTAGTGAAAAAAATGTTATTTGCCTTTTTGTGGTGGCGGCTATCTTGGATTTGATTATTTTCATAGTTTATAGTACCTATTCTACTAGTCAAGCCCTTTCATTTGGTGTTGAAGCCCATAGTTTTGATACGTTTATAAACGTATTAAAATAATGATAAATAAATGTCCTTAATTTCAATTTAAGCAATGTTTATATAATAGAGTCTTATAATGAAATCATTATTTAACAAATAAGCTGAATAATATCTTTACAAAATATTAAGATCAAATAGCACATTCTCAATAGATTTTGTAAACAGCCTGTTACTAAATATTTTTGTTGTAAATTTGCTGTCTATCTTTATAAACCAAAAAGGCACAATACAAGCTCTCACACATCTATTTTGTACCTAAAAACTTTTCTTTTTCGGTACTATTGTCCCAGAATATGATGCCGTATCGAAGTAATTGAAAAAATATGATATTTTAAAAAATTACTAAATGTGTTTTTTTTTCATTTTCCACGATATTATTGCAAATATTTAAATTAAATGTATTGGTGATAATATCATAGAAAATGAAAAGACTCAGAATAA
The DNA here is from genome assembly GCA_017562165.1 of Ectropis grisescens. NCBI lineage: Eukaryota > Metazoa > Arthropoda > Insecta > Lepidoptera > Geometridae > Ectropis > Ectropis grisescens. The sequence continues at coordinate 23,772,389 of CM029780.1, read as the reverse complement.
AGAGATGCATAACAGATGAGTACGTGCAGGTACCGGCTGGCGTTCCGCGAGACTCTGTGCTGCCGGGGGGCGCGTGCGCGACGCAAGCAGCGGAGGGGGGAGCGGTCCAGCGTGCGGGACACCACCGTCACCCACACCGCCGACGGGGCGCTCGTGTCGCTCCACCACCGCACGCGCCGCTCCGACCGCCGCCGCCGCGCGAGGTAACATCTCATACATACAGCCACCACCGTCACCCACACCGCCGACGGGGCGCTCGTGTCGCTCCACCACCGCGCGCGCCGCTCCGACCGCCGCCGCCGCGCGAGGTAACATCTCATACATACAGTCACCCACACCGCCGACGGGGCGCTCGTGTCGCTCCAACACCGCGCGCGCCGCTCCGACCGCCGCCGCCGCGCGACGTAACATCTCATAGATACAGCCACCAACGTCACCCACACCGCCGACGGGGCGCTCGTGTCGCTACACCACCGTGCGCCGCTCCAACCGCCGCCGCCGCGCGGGGCAACATCTCATACATACAGACACCATAGCCACCTATACCTAGCGATAAAAACTAACCTACTTCAGCCATAGATTAGTTTACTGAGAAGGAAGTCTTTCTGAGAAGGAAGTCTTTCGGAGAAGGGGGGGGGGGTTCGGTCATTTTTGAGCCACCATATATTTACTCTCTAATATTTAATCTCTTTCTATTACATCATTTTACCATCATCGTGTCGTTTCGTCTTGATATCTTTTTAGCGCCAACATTATTATAATACATTTTCAGCGCCACCATTTTTTTTTCGTCATTATACCTTTTTAATATCATCAAATGTTTTTTTAGCTTCACCGTATCTTTTTAGCCATTTTTTCTCGTTAGTGTCATTTTATAAGAAGAATGACAGTCAAAAGAACTTTTTAGTACCACCTTATTTTTTACCGCTACATTGCATATTATAAATTGTAAACGTATTTTGTAGTTAAATATTGTTTGTTGGTGCAGTTTCACGACCGAGGCGACGAGCGTGTGCAGCGCCCGCTGCGCGCAGCACCAGGGATCCGTGCTGCGCGCGCAGAACAACAACGAGGCCAGCCAGCTGCTCTTCCAGTACAAGATGGAGACGGACGACGTCTCCTGCTGAAACCAGACTTATACATCTCCTGCTGAAAATAGACTTAAACATCTCCTGCTGAAAATAGACGTATATATCTCTTGCTGAAACCAAATATATACTCATCGTCTCCCGTTGAATCCAGACTTATACACCTAATGCCCCGTTGAAACCAGACAGACCTTTATACTTAGTTTCCTGTTGAAATCATACTTAAACATTCTTATAAGACTAAATTTATAACTTGATACCCTAATGTAGCCCTAATGTATAACACTCGTGTCCCCCAAAAGCATTATGAGAATACATAATTATTATTACAATTATTAAAAAAATACTAAAATGTAAATAGAAATACTAACAAAAATTGAGCTGACCACATTTTTTAATAGTAGGTTTGCATTTGCATAATATAATTTTAATAAATAAATTTTACTATGACAACAAATTGTTCCACGTTTTTCTCGTGTTTATGCTCAAAAATTAAGAGACCCAAGTACATATTCAGCCAAAACAAATAAAAAACGTCACTAGTACAAATTAATGTCATTATGTCAAGATATACGTCAAACAGCCCAACTGGCATTGACATTGGATTTGGAAAACAAAATAACAAATCAATTTAAGCGTCATCTATCAGAATTGTTTTGAATATTTTTTCCTTTGTCTGAAAACACCCCATTGGCAAAAGCTGACGTCCTGGTTTACTATTCTTAGAGAATTTTATACCTTATTAAATAAATAGTCTTCTAATAACTCGCGTTAAACATATAATCCTATAATAATCTCCGTTAAACAGATAATCCTGTATCTTGTGAAAAATATCGCGAGTGTTCGACAATTCCGAGTCCCGAGGGCCTTCCAGATTAAATACATACTCAGTACAGAGGGCGTAACAATGTAATACATCATTTCTATTCTATTAAATTATTATGAAAATTCAAATACCCTGCCTAGCATTACATTGCGCTCGTTACCGAGATATGTAAGGTGATGTATAATTTTGTCCTATAAATATGAGTGTAAAATATCTAATTTATAATACAATTTTTCTTTATTAGATTTCACTACATATTAGAAAAAACACACTACACTTAAAGAAAGAAAAAAACCCGGCAAATAGCGCTGAAAAAGACGAGGCGCATGCCAAGCAAAAGTTTACTACGATTTTTTGCTTGTTTTTTAATTTTACGTTGACATTTTATTTTATTTCAGCGCCATTCTATTGTCATTTATGTATTAATTTAGCATTCAAAGCATGCGAAAAGTCATTTTCTCCAGAAATTGTATCTATTATGTTGCAACAAAGTCCAAGATTAAATTTTGCAGATATTGGTTATAATTAAAATAATGTTGATGTCAACATTATATTTATGTGTGAAATTAATATAAAATATACGTATTCATGCACGGTTTCGTGGTAGATACTCTTCTAAACTAAGGGTTTCCGAATTTATTTTTAGCGCCCCTATTTTTTCACATCCTTAAAAACCACTATAACTTCAAATTAAATTCATTAATCATTGTGAGCCATATTGACGGAGATCATATGTATATTAATTCTAAACGAGAGTTTTACGATAACCTACAAGAGTTAACTTGAGACTTGAGCCCAGTATGTAGGTAATACACAACGGACTCCAAGCCTCTCTACAACGTCCCTGATTTTTATTCTGGGTCTCTTACCCTTTACACTTTAGACCTGTAGCGCCCACAAGGAGGCGTTATTGCCAACTTTGGGAAAGGTTGCTCTAAGCGACAAGGCGGCATATTGAAATGTTTAAATAACAGTACCTATATAGAGATAATTATACAGAAGTGTCAAATCTTTTATGAGCAAAAAAATATGAAAATATAAAATGTTATAAATCTAATGAAGCTGAGTGTACACAAAGTGAGTATAATCTGGTCGACGCGAGTGAGCGGCTTGTAAAGGCTCACACGATTCCTCCAATAATGCGATTTGGCTAGATTGAGTGCGAGATACGAATTGATATTACATATGACTCGACGTATTGATATATATTTTTTTACTTCTAGGGACTGATGGTAGTGCGCTTCAGAGCTTATATACATATTGTTATGTAATGTCTACCAAACTATTGGCTTACGCAGAAAGTGTGTCGTCTTTAAATACATTTAATCATTTAATATGTAATACATTAAACCTCTCAATAAATATTTACCTACAAAAAATAAAATTAATTTGTTGTCATTTCATTCGGTTGACATTCAACATGTATAATAATAATTTGTTCCATATTTTCAAGTTAAAGACCATAATTAACTGAAAATTTAATTTATTAGTTAGTTATTTAGTTTTATCATTTTATAATGTGAGTTATTTCAAGAGTAATTATAAAATCTACCTGTTAAATAATGCTTTAAAAGAAGTGGATTATTTAATAAGAAACGAATTACACTTGTAATTTAGTTTGATTAGATATATTAAAGAGAATCCACGCATTGCCCCAAAGAAAAATTTGAAAGTATAAAAAAATCACTCAACTGTAAAAATACACATAATTAAAAAAAAACTTCCCGAAATATTAGCGCGCCTAAAAAAAGTGAAAATCCTAAAAAACGGTTTTAGGATTATTAAATACTATTATTATATTATGTATAGAAAAAGGGTATTAAGAGCTAACTGTAAAATATTTTTAAGCAGGTGTCTCTGAATCAGAATCAGTCTTAGAATCTTGATCATGTGAAAGCCAAGGATATTTTTTTTGCTCAATAATATTTGAAGGGCTGAACGGACCTGGTTAAAATTTTCAGTTAGTCAGTTTTCAGTTAGTCAGTCTGGATTAGTGCATCGCGGAAACATTACGAGGATGGAAACTACGTGGGTAAAGCCCCAGGGCGCAGCTAGTAATCACAGTAAAACCTTTTTTATTTAGCTCCTATTGAAACTTCTAATTCTAAATCTATGAGGATCTTTTGAAATTTGTAAATTAAAATTAAACGAGTTTTAATGTAAACTAATATTATACACGAATTGTAAATGACCTTGGCATACCTTATTTTGTTCTATATTTAGGATATATGTTATTGTTTGTAAACTATTTTTAATGTAGTTTAATTTATAATTATACCTATACTTTGGAAGCCGAAAGGCAGAATGTGCATATTTTTTGTGTTTTTTGCACCTGTAAATACCCATAAGCAGAAATAAATCATAGTTATTATTTAGGAAGATCAATTTTATGATTTTGTAACAATATGGTACCGGTGCCTGATAGTCACTATTGTTCGGCACACGGCTTGTTAAGAAAAATATTATGCCGGATAATTGATAGTTGCCGGATAAATGCTTTATCTCTAATTTGAACACTGTTATAAATAGTGTATAAAATTTTGCTGTGTTATACATATAGTTAAGAGCAATTGATGTAAAAAAATTATTAAGTATAATTAAGTTAAATATTTAAAGCTAATATACCTATTGTGAATTATTATATTGTAAGCTTAATGGGTACATACGAGTAATAATTAATTGTAATCATAAATGTGAAACGATTGTGATTTAATTTTAATAAAATTTGTTTATTCTAAATTATGTATTTTATTAATAAAATGCTAAGATCCGGCTTAGAATTAGTATGTTCATCTACTTAGTATAATTATGCTAACAACTAATACAATGCTTGAGTGAAGATAAGTAATTTAGTACAAAATTTCAAACTTCGCAATATCAAAATAAAACAGAGAAAATGAACTACAATAATGACTTTGATCTCAAAGTAAGTAAAGAAGTACTGCATTATTATAATAGATCATTTACAAAAGTAGCGTTGCGTAGCGTTGTCTGCAGGAAGCTAGAAGTGCCGGCTTGCCTGTTTGCTAACACTAGCCTGTTATCCTAGCTTGAAATACCAGTCATTATTTAATTACTCGTATATGTACCTATTTACCAGTTACTCTACAACCAAACAGTAATATGAAAATATTGCTGAAATGGACAAACAAACAAACAAACAAACCACCAGTTTATAAAACAATATGAAAAGAGACAAATCAAATATCTTTGGATAACAAGAGCAGTGCAGAGCTAAACAGTAATTGTATTTCTTCATAGAGCAAAACATGCGCTAAATGGTAAGCAAAACGCTTGGAAACTGGTTCATGTCTTACGTAGTGAACCATAACATACTTTACATTTACATATCATACGTTATCGTATTCAAGCAATCAAAGCTCAGGCCCATTAATCTAGCAGCTAGACTAATTATGACATTAGTATACAAGGACTGAGGTAATTAGTTATACGTAATTACGCACGGGAACCCCGGGGAGCCAACGTGACATGAAACTACAAACACTCTTATTTATAATTTACATGTGACAGGGCTAGGGTAAAAACTAGTACAAAGTCAAAAGCGTTGTAGTTTACCCATTATTATGGGGAACTTTTACGCTAGCCAGCCGTGAATCCTAATATTATAAAGCTGAAGAGTTTATGTTTCAACGCGCTAAGTTCAAGAACTACAGGACTGACTTTAAACACATCTTCACAGTTGGATATGTACATGATCTATTATAATTGTTATACGCCATATTCTCGTATTATGTATCACCGGTAAAGTTATGGGGGGATCGGGGACTTAGATATGACTTAGATATGAATTAACAATAAATAAATAAAATAAATATTGGTGGACATTTCAAACACATCACCACCTACCCCAAACCAAGCAAAGCTTGTACTATAATATATTACGAATTTAGAATGTTCTCCATTTTGAAGTCGGATAATAAGTCCACCTTAGATAAAGTATAAGTCCACTTATTTATTTAAATCTATTTCTTTTCAATGGAAAATGCAAACGAGTTCGACATTTTCTTAAGATGGGACATTCTCAAGTCGCATTGTGTAAAATATCTAGAGCCGTCCGGCGTGATGAGCTCGGCAATTTGGAAACCATTTACATTCAGCCTACGATTCACAGGCAGGTGATATCGGCTCACTCGACATTTACTAAAACTTTCATTTATTTTAATAGACGAAAAACTCTTTCTTGTGGCAACCCTAATGCACATGCACGTTCAATCACTAGCAAAAGTGCGCACACATCCAATCACTCAAAAAACACATCGCATGCGAATACATCCTCACACACACACACACATTCAGAGGAAGTCTAGATATCTGATGGAGATGTGATATCTTATTTGTCTTTTAATATAAAAGTATCTATTATTACCTGCTAAATTTTTAGTCTTCAAAAAATGAAAATCCTCTTGCAAATATTTGTGTAATGAATGTAATGAATTCAAATATTTGTACTATGCCTGGGTGTTTTCTCTATATAATATCTAAGTATGTATTTAAAAATATATAAGTAATAATAAATATATCAACTATTTAGCTTCCATAATACAAGCTTTGCTTAGTTTGGGGTCAGATTGTGTGTGAAATGTTCACCAATTATTTATTTATTTATTTGTTACATTATTTGAGAAAAAGCCTGTTACATAACGCATGTAAAAAGTGCGTATCTCTTAAAAACAAACGATATTATGTAGGTAATGTTTTATCATTGTATTGTTTCTTTTAGTTTCGTTGCGAGAATAAGACCAGACAATTTATTATGATACTCACATATACCTCTATTATTGAATTGGATTGTGCTGTATTTACTGACATTCTTAAATCGCACTACCATTTTTTTTCCATCTACTAAATAACTTAAATTGGAATAATTACTTGGTCCATACAAAAGTTTGTATATAAATTTACCCCACAATACAACGCCGTAGGTACGTTTCTTAATAGCTATCTTGCAAACAACTAATATCTCAGCGTCTACGATTTGAATTTGTATTCAAGATACACTATAATAATTTACCTTTCAGATAACAGCGCCAGTTAATCACACGTTAGTTAATCAGTCGTTAATCGCAGCCCCGAAGCGTGAAATTAATCAACAAACAATTAGCAACAAACCGAGCGGTTACCGGAGACAATGGTGCCGGGTAATCGTTTGTGGATCTTTGCTTTGTGTGTACAGGTAAATTATTTATTTAACTGTTGGTTCTACTACTGTGATTAACGGATTCCAAACATTGTGTCATACGAGAACTGTGTGAATGCATAAGGATAACCAGTCCACTAAATGTTCCCACTGCTGGGGCTCTAAACCTTTTCACGTTAGGAGAGTGTCAAGGCCATAATTCACCACGCTGACCAAGAGCGGGTTGAGGTATGACACATGACTTCGAAAGATTCTAGGTATAAGGCGGTTTCCTCACGATGTTTCCTAAACCGTTTTTAAATGAGCAGTGTTGCTCATATGACTTCAAAAGGACAGTGGTGGGATCTAAACCCGGGGCTCCCGATCGGCAGTCGCCGTTCTCCCCACTAGACTAGCTGAAGCCTTTAATTTACTTTTTCACATTCGAAAATCATGGCCTGAATCTAAAAACTTTCCATACACTCATCGTAGCTACCCTACAAGTACTTCGTAGGACAATTTGTGTAAAAACATCTCACACTGTACGATCTCGGCTTAAGTTGTCAGCTGTAGGAAAAATCAAGGATCGAGCTGGCAGCCCAGAAAAGGTTGAATACAGCGGTTTAACAAGAAAATATCACAGACACGTATTTCGATATCTAGCGAAAACAGAACTTTTATAACATAAAATAGGTCTCGAAATAGAACCTAGGCGTTTATTAAACGCGTCTATCGCTCGTTTTATGTGTCGGGTTATCGCGCCGACACATAGTGTTGTGTTGCACGAAAAATTGACATATTTATTATATTGTTGTTTTGTCTAGAAAAAGTATTAAAGTATTTGTTGGCGTAGAGAAGTATCTAATTTTCCTGGGTGGCTATCAACATTGTAATTGTCCTTACAATCTACGCTTGGCATCACATGACACATGTTCTCGATGAATGTGTTTTTTTAATATCCCGGTTTCTTTGCGATGTCTTCCTTCGCCGTTAAGCTCTAAGGTAATTAAATAAATAAATACAGTTACTATGACAAAATCATGCAATATGAATCTCACCTGATGTCTACATGATCTATAGAGTAAGATCCCAAAGCCGCCAGACGTCACGTATTTTCTCATGGATGAAATATGGAAGACGGAGTAGAGTTAGTACGTACTTAGAATACATGCTTACCCGCTAACTTGCTTAGACGGACAATTTTGAGATATGGGATCTTACTCTAATATACCATTCTAATTACTATGTCAGATATATTATGGAAAAATACAGAATAACGTATTTTTTGTTTTATCTAATTATCAAAAATCGACAGTAATATAGGATCAACAAACTTTCATCATGTGTTTTTAGTACGTACTACTCTACTCAATCGTCCACATTTCATCCATCAGAAAATACGTGACTTCTGGCGGCTCTGGGATCTTGGACTATATTTTTTTCCCACTCATGCCTATTGTAAATACACACGTAGAAACACCGAAACACAATAATTATTATAATACAGTAAGTGTCATTTCTAACTTTGAAAATGTATCCAATTTGTATGCTCTTTCTTTTGTTTTTATTTTTTATTAATTGACGTGTAAATTGTACATTTATGAATAAAGTAATTTGACTTTGACACAAAACAAATTTTTGGAAAAAAGTTTAACTATAAGAAGTTTATAAGATATCGCTGGGGACAGGGCCTAATGCGAGTTGTAAGACCTAACCTTACATGAAATTCGATCTCGTTTCATTTTGGTTCGACCGTCTGCGTCTGGGGGAATGAGAGCCAAGTTTAGTACTTTATTAGTACGTTAGAAGAGAAATTGTTCTGGTCTACAACACATTGTGCTTCGTAGGGTACATTAAATTATAAAAATGTTTACAAAAAATACGTTTAAGATTGCGAAAAAGGTGGCTGATTCTTTTCGCGGGAGTATTTTTTGGAAGTACCTATCTTATGTTTAATAGTAAATAATAATTAATAGTGCGGGCACTGCCTACTGCAGGCGCCATTCTAGTTCTTAGTCTTTATATTTTGTGAATAATTATATAATAATATGTATAGGCAAATAATGACACTCGCAGGGCATACCGATCACGGATATCCGTGATACCGACAAATTATCTTGTATACGAGTAAGTATTTCTAAGTGTTAGGTAATAATTTGGATTGATCATGTTCCAATACCTGCGTGACACTGGGCTGTGGGCTGTGTTGTGACAGGCTTGTTGCTTACTATCAGGAACACGTTCTGTTCGTCCCGTCATTATATATTTTTTTATATTGGTGGACAATTTACAAACAACACCATCTGACCTCAAACTAAACAAAGCTTGTATTATGGCGGCCAGATAGCTGATATAATATACTTATATAAATGGAAATACATACTTACTATATATAGAAACGCCCAGACACAGTACAAATATTGGAATTCATCACATTTTAACCACAAGTTACGGGTACATGTTTTAATTACATTTTTTAAAGATCTTAAGGCCAGGTAGTTCTGTCAAATTAGGCATTTAACGCTGTCTTGTTCTCGCAACCGTCACCGACCGCGGAATCGGTGCCACAGTGCAGAAATAACATTAAAATATTGGACTATGTAATTTAAACTCATTTTTTGTCCAAGATTATGTTTGTTTGTTTATGATAAGAGTTTGTTGCTATATAAACGAAGAAATATTAAATTTATCTATACTCGTAGGTATACAAAACTCAACCTTTTCTTTTTTTGGTCACACTATAAGTTGAGAATGCTTTTCCAATTTCATGCATATTTTTCAAATGTTTCCTAATAATTCACAAGTTCGTCAAACATTTAAAAACATGTGCTGAAACGTTATGAAAGGCCAGTAAAAATAGAAGGTTTTTTGGTCAATTTTGCACTAAATTTCTAATCCAATTTTTTTCTATGAGGTAAAGATCACTTACTGAGCATAAAATTACAAAATGCTCACAGATCCAGGTAGAGCTTCAAACGCCAATTGAAAAAAAACTGTTTAAGCCGATATTTTGGAAACTATATATTTTGACAATAATTGTAAAAAAAAAATTTTTGCATCTTTTGTTGCTAGTAAACTTTTTTTGTAAAACTTACCGTTTACGATTTATAACCCATTCAATGATACGATTGCTATGATGCCGATAATAGTGGATGAAAAATGATGTTGTCTACGATGGAACTTGTTTCGCTAATAGAAACAAGCACAGTGTACCTCGTAACCCCAAGGTTCGAACCTTCGACAAAAACCCATTCTGGCAATGCGTTTCACAGCTTAGTTGTTCTTATTACAAAAGTGGAGACCAAACTCTTCGTTCAACTCTTCAATCATGATAATGAACGGTGCTGTTTATTCGAGCAACGAGCAATATGATAGAATAACTTTAATTTAAAAACCCCGACTACAAAAAAATCTACACGTAAAAAAATATTACCTATACTATCTAAGGACACTTTGGCGAGTCAGACTAGTCTTAGAATATTTTAGTTACCAAAAAATCCGTTTGGAAGATATGTGGAAATAAAAGATTTACAAACATAAATGATACGCGCGAAAAACATAACCCTTCTTCCATTTCGGTAAAAAGGGACATGTTTATACTACTGGTAACAGAATTCACATCTTATTATTTTTACATTGTTGTCATCAAATTTGACATGATAAATCGTAATCGGTAAGTTCGAAAAAAAAGTTTACTGGCAACAAAAGATGGGAAATTTTATTTTCTACAATAATAATAGGCTTAATAACTTTTTCAGAATATCAGCTAAAAAACGTTTTTTCGAGCTGGCGCTTGAAGCTCCACCTGGATTTGTTATTATTTTGTGATTTTATGCTCAGGAAATGATTCTAAACCTTATATAAAAAATACGAATCGGAAATTTTGTGCAGCGTTAAATTCTACGAGTAATTTTACTGCCTAAAAGGCTTCTTATCAAATTTGGTCGAGTGTCTAAATTTCTGTGAACAATATTAACATTTTCACACACAAAAAAAGAAAAAACAATTAATTTTGGTGGTGTCACAAACTTGGAAAAGTATAAAAAAATAAAAATTCTAACAAAACCATACGTGTATCTATGGAAAGGTGTTCAAAATTGTATTGAAGTTCCTAACATTTTTTTTTTAAACTGAATAGTTTGCGCGAAAGTCTCTTCCAAAGTGGTAAAATCTGTATGTGAGGACTTTTCTTCCAAGTACTAAGTACCTTACTACCAAAGAATTTACCTAAATGGCATAAATGATACCTAACTTGCATTTATATTAGATTTACGCAGGGATTTCTCCCTCTCATTATTTCCTTATCCCGATCTCTGATTTAACGGACGAATATTTTACCGATACTTATCTATTTTCCATTGCATCCGCATAAAATTTTTTACTGATGTGGTATCGACGTCAGTTTTTTGAGACTCCCCTTTTGGTCCACAACATAAAGTAAACAGCGTACTAATTAGTATCAGCGTCTATTTGCAATTCAATGAAAACGGTATCAAAATTCAAGATCATAGCGTGCTTCACTAGTAATACCTACTGATATTGTTATACTGTGGCACTATGATCGTAATATTTAAAATTTATCGGTTGTCAAAATTGCAAAATCAAGCACAGGCCCGTCGTCCGTGAGCGCCGAAACGCGACTGATCAGGCCTGCCGAACGGCGCGCTATATATATGGTAGATATTAAAACATAGTGAATAACTGATACTTTTATCAAGTCAAACTCTGCGAATGCATCTATAACTTTTTAGTGGCTTTCGTTGAGTACAAAAATTTAGTAAAAAAATTCATTAGTTTAGTCATAAACTTGAAACAACTTTTAGAAAAGGGGAAACTTTGGGTTTTTTTTCTATCAAGTAAAATTCATTAAATCGTGTTACTGACTGCGAATTGCACTAGATTAGATCCTTAACTAATACATATATTTTTTTCAGAGTTTAATACACTATTTTAAAGGTCTTAAAGTTGTTTTAAAAATTCAAAATTACGGCCCACACGCCCTTAAGCTGAAGCCTGCGTGCGTTGTAGAATACAGAGTGTTCCGTCTTAAGAGAATAACAATTTTGCTTCCTACTAATATTATTAATGCGAAAGTTTGGATGTTTGTTTCTCAATCACGTCGGAACCCTTGTATCGGGTTGAAATTTGCCACAGCCTTACTTTTTTTCGTGGAAAACTAACGGGGACGGGTACTACGCGGGTATTACTGTGGGGCACCGTTAGTACTATTTCATTATTAATACTTATGGCAACACTATACAAGTGTATGTGCAAGTACGGCGTTCACCACACCGTAGTTGTAAGTAAATATTATATTTTCAGGTGTTCTCCGGTCTTTATTGGGGTGACGCCTGCAGGGCTAATGTAAGTAGTGTTTAACAGGTTACTTACCTTTTTAATGCTAGAACCTGCTGTGATCTCGTAGCCAAGAGAGAAATAATCGTGGCATTACTTTCGGTACACCTCCGTTCACAGCGTGTAATGCACGATATGGATTTTCGTTTCAAAACTGAGCATATGCTGGCCTAATAGCTTAGTTGATAGTAAGTTTGCCTGCGAAGCTATGGGGTTTGATTCCCGCCCAGTGGAAATATTTGTTTGATTATTGCTAATATCTGTACTGTGTTTGGGTGTTTCTGTGTATAATAAGCCTGTATTTCAAATTATTGAGTATTATATCGGCTGCCTTAGCACAAGCTTTGTTTAGTTTGTGGCTAGATGTTGTTTTGTTGGAAATGACCTCATAAACCTACCTATTGACTGCCAACTACCAACTAAGCTACACCTAAGTTGGTGGTAGCTCTGCCTGCGAAGCCGAGGGTCGTGGGTTCGATCCCCACCCAGTGCAAATATTTGTGTGATGAATTCAAATGTTTGCACTGTGTCTGGGTGTTTCTATGTATAATAAGCATGTATTTAAAACTATATAAGTATTATATCAGCTATCTGGCTGCCATCACACAAGCTTTGCTTAGTTTGGGGTCAGATAGTGTTGTGTGTGAATTGTCCACCAATATTTATTTATTTATATATTGCACTCGTATTAAATGTAAAAAAATACTTACATAGTAAGCAAGGCATGCCAATACAGAATAGATACATAAATTTTAAGGTCATATTTGTGACAAATAGAAATATCTTATCGTTAGTAGATATAAATGTAAGTAAGTTTATTTCTTATTTTTAACCCCCGACCAAAAAAAGGGGTGTTATAAGTTTGACGTCGATGTCTGTCTGTCTGTCTGTCTGTCTGTCTGTCTGTCTGTCTGTGTGTGTGTCTGTCTGTGGCACCGTAGAGCTCAAACGGTTGGGCCGATTTCGATGCGGTTTTTTTTATTTGAAAGTTAATATCCGTGCGGGTGTTCTTAGCTATGTCTGGTTAATGTTGATTCAAAATGGCCGCCTCCACAAAATGGCTGACAAAATATTTCTTCACAACCTACCTCAATATGGGTATCAAATGAAAGGGCTTGACTAGTAGAATACTTTGCATTATGACAAATTTCAAATCCAAGATGGCCGCTACCACAAAATGGCAAATTACATTTCTTTTTTCACAACTTCCTTAATATGGGTATCAAATGAAAGGGCTTGACTAGTAGAATACTTTGCATTATGACAAATTTCAAATCCAAGATGGCCGCTACCACAAAATGGCAAATTACATTTCTTTTTTTCACAACTTCCTTAATATGGGTATCAAATGAAAGGGCTCGACTAGTAGAATGTTGTACAGATAAGAAATCTAAGGTAGTCGGGGGTTAATCAAAATTTTTAATTTTGTTCTTGTTTATTTATTTAAATACTGTTTTACAGTGCAACGGAGTAGGATGCGTCGCCGGGGTGAGTCGAAATCATTATCTAGTTCATATCTGACACGTTAGCGGAATATAGTCAGATTCATATTTAATAAAAAAAATACATCATACTCCATTCCTGATAGAAATCAACAATGAAAACTTCGTTTTGAAAAAATCTCAACAAAACAACTTCAGAATCTTTCGGCAAATCGATGGCTCAACGGTTAGATACAGAAGTTAAGTAGAAGCGTTCTGTCTTTAGCTTTCTGGTTATAAAGATACTAGATGTCCGCCCCGGCTTCGCCCGTGGAACATATATAGCACTCATCGAGATCCCGCACATATCCAACGGTGAAAAATTTTAGAAATCGGTTCAGTTATTCCTGAGAATATCGCTTTCAAACAATACACCTCTTCAGCTACCTGCTACGCCACCTGTCGGGAATTGGTCGTACCAACTCAGAGATTAGCAAAGGTTTTATATTCAAGAGGTATGTAATCTGTGATATTCAATGACATAATCTTGACAGATGCTGTCATGTGTCATGCCAAAGCACGAAACGTACGAAAACTCTCAGTAGCGTTATGTTCTATAGCCTAAAGCCTTCTTCGATAAATGGACTATCCAATAGAAAAATAATCTTTCAATCCGGACCATTAGGTACTTCCCAAGATCCTAGCGTTCAAACAAACAAATTCTTCAGCTTTATAATATTAGTATAGATTAAAAATCTTTATTTTCTTTATATATTTCTGAAAAACAAAGGAATAATGAAAAGGAAAAAAAAGTGAAAATGAAAACAGAGTTCATTATCCGCTTGCTTGCCCGTGTCAACTAGTAGTTAACAAATCTCAAATGCTAAAATGCCCGTGTCAACTAGTAGTTAACATCGCGATTCAGTCTAAAATGCCCGTGTTAACTAGTAGTTGACATGGCGCCGCACTCCAAAATGCCCGTATCAACCTGTAGTTAACATGGCTCCCGCGGTCGAAAAAGTTTAATTTACTCGTCTTTATTCATCTAGGGTTTAGTTTGTATTATTTATCTCGTTCTATGTTAAAGTTCCCGTCATATTAATTCCAGTAGAGTATCTAAGCCATAGAAAAAAGAAAAGAAATTTAAAAAAAACGTTCCTTGTCAATCTTGTCATTGAGTGTTGATTCAGTGCGGGCTGTGTATGTTAGTTTGTCTGATTTTACTATTAAATTTAGTTTCAACAAACAAATGAAAGATAATACACGTAATCAAAGATTAAAACCCATATGTCATAGCTTCAATTTTAGAGGTACTTATGAGCTTTTAAAAAGACGAGCTTTAAAACGCGCTATCTCAATTTCAACATACCATAACTCTTCACCAGAATCGTAAACGGAGAAACAAAAGATAACATTTGTATAGCTAGTTTCATATTAAATATAAAAAATATAACACTTTATAATCTTTCAAAACAAATTGATCCACAAGGAACGATTGCGTGAATCTCGACTCGTGCGCCGCAAGCGTAAAATCCGCGGGGCATAGCGCGGTGCGCAAGTATTTTTTGCCGGTCATTTTGGCTAGCAACGCTACAGGGGGCGGGGCATAGTGTGTCGCGCGGTTTGCAGCGACGGGCAAGCGAGCGGTTATAATGAGTTGTCCGTCTGTTCACTAGACCTCATCCACCGTTGATATGGCGTCTCCAGATAATACGCCACTCATCCTGATTTTCAGTTTCAAGTTCCTTTAACGCCAAGGCGGAAGATGTTGCGAAGGCGGAACGAGTTGCATATACTTACGTTCATAAGCGTATGCTTACCATGTGTAACAAAGTAATGTATTATCTGTACTGTAATGATAGTGTTATTTTTTTAAAGAGGCCTTTTTTGACTAAGAAACTTGATTACAATACAACAAACGCTCCACACACGAGTCCTAAAATCAGAGAAAATGACGTAAAAGTAGTGGGGAGGAGCCTACATCGCACCCATCAATCACCAATCATATGGTGCGATGTAGGCTCCTCCCTACTACTTTTACGTCATTTCCTCTGATTTTAGGACTCGTGTGTGGAGCGTTTAAGAACTACACTACATGTCAAACTACTTACACTAAGCACATCCAAATCGTTATTATAATAATTAATTAGAGATGAGCCGAGTACTCGGTTGATACTCGGGACTCGGCGTAATCGGCGGGTTTTTTACTCGGTTACGTTTTTTACGGGTTACTCGTACTCGGCCCGATAACTCGGTTTGAATGCCGAGTGTACTAGGTTTAAGAAAAGTAATATTTGATGGTATAATTACAGTCAGTAAAACTGGGTACTCGTTACTCGGCAAAAATGTTACTCGGCGCATCTCTATTATTAATGTATTAATGTTTCAGATGGTAACCAAAAATTTAACAGTAGGGGCTATCTGTGAAGCACATGTGAGTTATTTGAAGTTTCAAAGTCTAACTTCATTTGAGAATTTGAGTCTTGTGATGGTTTAAAATAACGTTTTTTTTTCGTATAATAAAAGTATGAATTCTTATAATTATTTAATTTGATTTTACAGTGTATTACCGATTTATGTGCGTCTGTGGTAAGTCGAATATTGAATACAATATTACTCGTAATTTCACTAATTATATGACTCCCATCCCTCCCACGTATTTTTTTTATAATACAGAGTGACAAGACGAGCAGAACATGTGCCTAATGGTAAGCAACATGCCTGCCACATAACAACACAGTGACACGCAGCTATTGGATCATGAAGAGTCCAAAATATTACCTAGCACTGCACTGCGCTCATCACCCAGAGATCTAAGATGTTATATCTCAAAATCTCTCAATCAAAATCTCATTTTATAAGGTTTAAAGACATTTATTCTCATGTAACATAATTATCACTTCCATGAGAACACTTATAAAAAATACATTGGGTAGTTCGTCGCTGCAGATAACTTAGTAATAATAAATTTACAAAAACAGTTATAATATGAAACCTATACAATAATAACAATACACGTTCAACGAAACATATTTAGATTAGTTGGGCACCTATTTTAGCTACACTTGCATCTTAAGTACCTACATGCGTAATAAGTCGCTGTTTGAATGCGTCGAATCGATTATATAGAGTTTATTCTAAAATCTGAGCGTAAAACAGTTACAGATCTTACTGTTTCTCTCTTGCTCTTTCTTGCGGTGTGCGATAAGATAAGAAATACTCAAGGTCCTTTGCTCGGGGTAGGCCCTTAAGAGCGACCTATCAACATACGTAACTAGCTGTACAATGCGCGCGTTGGAACGCCATCTGTTGAAAATTAGTCGTACTAATTCAAAAACTTTTTTTTTGGCTCATACACTTTGCTAAAGATCAGCACATGATCGGATACATAGTTTACGATAAGAACTTACAGACAAACATTCAATTTTATAAACATAGATAGCGTCAGATATATTTTTTCCAATAGCTGCTTGTCACTGTGTTGTTATGTGTCAGGCATGTTGCTTACCATCAGGCACATGACCTGATCGTCTCGTCACTCTTTATTTAAAAAAAAAAAAAAAAATGTAGTCTAACAGAACTATCCTACTCGTATGTATTAGGCTAGCTATTCTTCCCGTCATCGTGTAATTTACAATTTAGGTAAGTACTATGCGCTGAAGCCATCAAGCTATTTAAGGGGCTGATGGATGGATGTCGCCATAAATTTGTATTAACTGTACAAGTATTGTAGTGATATAATATATACCTAACAGAGCGCCCTTTTTATGTGGGGGGAAATACATTTACGTATACCCACCATGCAGGGACATGGTAGGGTATGTCGGGCTAGACACCATGGGGATGACATGGTGACCTGCTAACTAAAACCCAGATTTCTCCTGTGGGCCAGGGGTCAGGGTGCGGCTATTCGCACACCCGGCAACAAGCCTGGCCCACCACTGCCACTGTCGTTGCGGACTCGCTTCGCCGCATAGTAGAGCGCCCTGGTCCAGCTTCTCACAAATGTCAACTTTCGTAAATATCGGTTGACTTGGTGAAGCGTACTCTGGGAACAAACATATATTTTTATGTAATAAAATGATACCTATAGTGGACCATAAAACGAAATGTGACATTAAAAAAATCTATATAACTTTACAGATAAATACTAAGGTATCGAAGATACGCAAAGCGAAATCACAGGGCAATGAGATTAATCAAACATCATATCTTCGAGACTTGATTCAAAGTGAGTGATTGTGATTTGAATTTTGAATTCAAAGAGCTGTGTGGTGTTGTGCTATTATAACTCAAACCTAAAAGAAAATCAAGAAAATAAATTAAAATAATATCCTGCTTGGAACCCAAAAAAAAATCATTCATGTCTTAAACTATTTTTTTTAATCCATAATAATAATGAAATACATTTTCACAACATAATTCACTATTCAATAAAATAAAACACAAAAGACTCATGAAATCACGATAAGAATGAAATGAAAATTTTAATTAAGTACTAAATAAGCCCTTATATGTGGCTCAAAGATAAAAAGTGTTCCTAGATCAGCCATTTTTTTCGTAATATTTCTATAGTCCTTTTTTATTTAGCGGAAAAGATTGCGAAAATCAGAAATACATTTGGCAGCTAATGGCCGGGCCGCGAGCCTGGGCTCATAGCCCGCAGTTGCCAGGGTAGCGCTGTTTCCCGCCTCTAATAAATTCTATGCTATTTTTCACCCATGCAACAAAACATCCTTGTTAGGACCGATTCTTGGAAACACTCGCTTTGTCTTAGAAAATATGTGCGGAATCGACCTGTTTTTTTTTCGAGTGGATGTGTTCTCCGTCAACTCGCGCTTGGCTAGGTGTTAAAACCATGCTTACTCTCTCCTTGTGAGAGACTGTAAATTACGGTGAGATAAATGTGTCGAACAATCCTAGTGAGTATTAGTTATAGTTAGTAAGTTATATTTGTGACAGTTTCTAAGAATGGGTGTTTACGGACAATGATGTATGAATGAGCTTCGTGTCAGTGGTTTTGTGTACAAGTGAAGTAGAAGAGGCACTTGGCCAGTCACTGGGCTAACAAAACGTTCACTTAGATTGTAAAAATAATACATAGTATAAATATAAAAATAAATTAATTTTGATTTATCTACCCGTTTCATCTTATGCTAGTCCGTAGTAAGTCCGGCGTAGCAAAGAAATTCACACTGTTTATTATTAGATACCAAGTAATTATAAACATAATATGACGTACGTTTCTTCCTCTTCGATTTCGTTCTCTACGAATACATGCACTTACAGATAGATAATAAATCTTTTTTTACTTTTTAATACAAAACTACTAAATTAACTACGTATGACGTCGAAATAAGGACCCTATGTATATCGGGGTTTTCATTCGCCGTTAGAGATAATATCCACGGAACACAATGCACCCCGGCACTGTACAACCCAGTTAACCATTTGCGAGATATATTCCCCCAAACCAAGGAAAATAATAGAATGATTTTCTCGAATAATACAGAAGTCACAAGATTTTTGGGACTGTGAGAAAAACAGGAAAATGCGACGTATTCACGGGTTGTTTTTGAGAGAGACAGTATTTCCGTGAAATGTCTAAACGACTAAGTGAGTCGTGGTTTCTTAGTGGTAGATAAAGATGTATGGTAGGTAGGTAAAGAAAATAACTCACGACACTGTAACGCTTATGCTGCGGCCACACTAACGAGAAATGCCATTCATTATCGCGATAATGTACATTAACTGTTGGTGTAAAATACACCTAATGGACGTTTACCGTAAGTGTATTTTACACCTACGGTTAACGTCAATTATCGTAATAATTAATGGCATTTCCCGTTAGTGTGGCCCCAACATTACCGAAACTCCATAGTTATCTATTGTGTATGTATTTTATGTACAATATGACCGCCATCGTTTTTTTTAAATGAAACTTTTATTACGTCGTCTCAAACTTTTTCGTCCGTCTATTGCATGTCGCGTGACGGTCGGTCTCGGAGTAGGAGTGAAGTGTAAGGCGCTCGACAGAGCAACTGAGGCCAATATGGCGACGTTACTCGTCAAGTTACTTAACTAACTAAGATCGAATATTTTTCCAAAAAAAAATTAAACATCTACAATTCGAAAAAATGTTTCACTTTTAACGTGGTTACATAAACCCACACTTTTTTTTGTAATAAGAGTTTTTTGTAATATTACCAGTTTCATCCACGTAGGCCCCGGTTACGATATTTTCCGGGATAAACAGCAACTTATTGTACTTCTAATACCTCCAAGAATATGAGTACAAAGTTTCACGATTATCGGTTTAGTAGTTTTGCGTGGAAGCGCAATAAACAAGCTTACATTCGCGTTTATATGATAACCGTTTCAATATCTTAACACTTAAACTTTTACTGTCAATGTATAAGATGTTTGAGTGTTTGAATGTTTGTTGCTCAATTGCGTAAACGTATAACCGGATCGGGTTGAAATTTGGAACTCATATAGATTATGGTCAGTAAGAGCAAATAGGTTTTTAATCCGGGGGACAAAACCGGAACGGGAACCACGCGAGTAAAACCGTTGGGCGCTGCTAGTGTAATATATCTATACTAATATTATTAAGCTGAAGAGTTTGTTTGTTTGTTTGTTTGAACGCTAGGATCTCGGGAAGTACTGGCCCGGATTGAAAGATTATCTATTGGATAGTCCATTTATCGAGGAAGGCTTTAGGCTATAGAAAATAACGCTACTATTAATAGAAGCGGAGCATGAATCAAGAATGTAACAAAATCGGGGAAAAATATTCCTTTTTAGGAGTCTTCGTACGTTTCGTGCTTTGACATGACACATGACAGCATGTGTCTAAGATTGCGTCATTTAATATCACAGATTACATATCTCTGGAATATAAAACCTTTG
The DNA here is from genome assembly GCA_017562165.1 of Ectropis grisescens. Taxonomy (NCBI): domain Eukaryota; kingdom Metazoa; phylum Arthropoda; class Insecta; order Lepidoptera; family Geometridae; genus Ectropis; species Ectropis grisescens. The sequence goes on along the minus strand of CM029780.1, from coordinate 23,751,650 downwards.
CTAATCTTTTTTTTTTTAATCTGAGTTGGTACAACCAATTTCCGACAGATGGCGTAGCAGGTAGCTTAAGAGGTGTTTTGTTTGAAAGCGATATTCTCAGGAATGGCTGAACCGATTTCAGTCATTATTTAACCGTTGTATATGACGGGATCCTGATGAGTACTATATAATGTACCACGGGCAACGCCGGGGCGGACATCTAGTAATTAATATTGGTAGGAGAGAAAACAAACACACATATAGATAAAGTGCTAGTTACCTGAGTAGGATCCAAGTTATCTAGGGCTAGGTAATCATCTGACCGCGCACGTCCCACATTACCTCCCGAGGTAATGACAAAGCAGACACCTCAAATTTCCCGGCCCCAAGTTAGCGACGCCCGCACTCCGACAGCCATTGTGCTCAAACTCTTAACAAAGAAAGTTTTTTCTTTGAACTAAGCCCGAAAAAGCCCTCCATAAATAGTTTACAAGAATTTCTTATCTTCTTTCTCTATAAAGCTTTGTGATGTCTGTTTGGGCTATCGCTGAGATTAAAAAGTTTAATTATTATGTCATCTATCCTATAAAAAAACTATGTGACGAGTTGAGTAGGACAGTGACATTTAGCTTAAATAAAAAATTAGAGCACGGAAAGCCTAAAAAAAATCACTACCCAACACTGCACTGCGCTCGTCAACGAGAGATATAAGAGGTTTTACCTCTATGCCCAGTAATTAACACTGAATTCCACATTGCCCTTCAAACCGGAACACAGGACTAATGCTCTCACGTTACTGCTTGGCGGTAGAATAGCTGACAAAGGTGTTATAGATATCCGATATCCGTATTTACAGGGTTATTGGTAATCAACCTGCATCCTTTTATGGGGATTTTTACATTAAATACGTCAACTTTTGTTTTTCAGTTTGTAAAATTCATGTAATTTTTTTCCCATACAAAATAAAAATTTGCCCAGTCTAAAAGCATCGAACTCTTCGTAACTATTCGTAACAAGAGTGCGCGTGGTATTTAACGCTCGATAAATGATGTGCCGGAGTGAATAAACACTAAACAGTGTCAGAGAGGACAACGATCACTATTTTACTTCGGGATATGTATTTAATTTGAACAAAAGTTATAGTACAAAAGTTGTTCGTTTGTATATACAGAACGAATGCAGAGTGTTTACCGGTAACCCTGTATAAGTCGTGTACTAAATATTCGAAATACAGCAGCAAAAGTTATAGCTTGTAATATGTTACGCATTTCAATAGGTAAGAAATACCAAATTCAGTAAAACGGACAATGTTGATGGGATGGTCGTTAGACCCGATAACCCGCCTGTCGTCCCGGTCCGCCGCAGTCCGACGGCCTGATAAAACGCCTGTCGTTCGCCGCGGACATCACACTCCATCAAACCTGACTGACCCAATCACGGTTATATACAGTCAAACCTGGTTAAGAAACATTTAAATAATAAAGGAAAATTTTAGAGACAAAACTAAAAGTGCTTTAGTGTGTGTGTGCTTTGTTTCGAGGCATACGGCGTTAATTAAGAAAAGGCAGCAGTGGGAACGTACATTGAGCTGCTTACACTCGTTCTTTTACAATTATCTATAAAATGAGTAAAGAAGACCGTTCCTGTGCCTCTACAAACTACAAATAATAAAGTACTGGACTGACTACATTATACGTGAGTTACCCGTGAATTTATGTAAAAATAATAAAGTAGGTACACTTTATACTCACACGCTTTAGATTTATTTACTTCAAGCAAATTATCATATTATGTAGTGGTAGGACTCAATTTGCAGAGTCCACCTGGGGGAGCACCCCTTTTGCCAGCTACTTTACTGGGGTAGAAGTAGTAGTAATGTGAAAATATCACAGTATTCCGGTCTGCAAGGCAACGTTTCCAGTGAAACTATAGGTCATAGAGACATATTTTTGTAGTGGTAGGACTCCTAGCAGAGTCCTCCTGGGGTAGTACCACACCTTTGCCAGTTATTCTACCGATTTGAAGGTCAATGTTTCCAGAGAAATTACAGGACTTAGAGATATAACATCTAAGATCTCTGGGTGACGAGCGCAGTTCAGCGCTAGGTAATGATTTGGACTCTTCATGTTCCAATAGCTGCATGTCACTGTGCTGTTATGTAGCAGGCATGTTGCTTACCATCAGGCACATGTCCTGCTCGTCTCGTCACTCTATGTTACAAAAAAAACTCGTACAACTATTACGAAATATGGACTTCCACTGACCATATGACTGAGCTTGTGGCGTAGTGGGTAGTAACTCTGCCTGCTAAGCCTAGGGTCATGGGTTCGATTGTTCAACCCAGTGCAAATATTTGTGTGATGAATTCAAATACTTGTACTGTGTCTGGGTGTTTCTATGTATAATAAGTATGTATTTAAAACTATATAAGTATTACATCAGCTATCTGACCGCCATAGTACAAGGTTTGTTAGTTTATGTGGTCAGATGGTGTTGTGTGTGAATTGTTCACCAATATTTTTATATTTATTTCAACTTTCGATGTTACGTATACTTTATACATAAATATAAATAAATAAAATTGAAGTGTCTGTTTGTAATATTACAGTAACCGCTGTTTACCACATTCATATGAATATAATAGACGGTACATTTATACCAAAAAAAGTACATTATATAAAAACTTTGTCTGTATTTCCGTTCGTCTGTTTGTTTCGGCTAATCACCGAAACGGCTAGATCGATTATTCCGCGTACCTACAATTCCACGAAAGAAACAAAAACCCCTTAAAGCAGCGGGATAGATTCCGCAAGCATTGAGTAAAGACAAAATAATAATTTATGTAATACAGTTTTTTCAAAGACTAAAGAAATTGAATTTAAACGTAATGTTTCAAATTTTTTTTAAATGTTCATTAAACATTTTCTGGACTGATTTTTTTAGTGAACTACTTAAGACTTTCACACTTCACTTCCACTTTGTTGGGAAATTTATTTAGTTTTTGTTTATAGTTAGCCCTTCAGCACATTACTACTTGCCAGTAGAATAACTGGCAAAGGTGCGGTACTTCCCCAGGCGGACTCTGCCAAGAGTCCTACCACTACTAAAACTAAGCGAATAATGATGATAACGTCGCGTTCCTTTATACTTAGAACGAAAGACTGTATGCACGAATATCTCCACCCTTCTCGCAAAATGTAATTTATGTGCCCAAAATGTGACCACAAATGTGACGGCTGCCGTATCGGATTATTTAGTCCCGAGCGCAGGTGCGTCTGATGGGGCGCCATATCACTTCTTGTTCATATTAATTGGCCATTAATTATGGACCCATCCCAATAATATGATTAATGTTAATATTTCGTTGTTTGGATGTTTGTTGCTCAACCACGTCGGAACGTATGAATGGAGAGTGTTGAAATTTAGAACATAGCTAATAGTCTGGAGTATGGGCAACTTTTGACCACGGGAAAATAACAGGAACAGCAACTGCACGGGCAAAACCATGGGGCGCTGCTAATCTGATTTTATTTTGAAACGATATACACGTAAATCTAGCGGCAACAATGTCTGACGAAGAATCAGTTATACATGCGTGAGGGAGTAATTTTATTCCGTAACGAAATCTAAGAAAAATTCAGTATAAAAATTGCAAATGACTAGTTGCCGTTGTGTGAGCAATTTCCACAAACAATATCTTAAGGCCAGGTAATTCTGTCAAAGTAGGCATTTAACGCTGTCTTGTTCTCGCGACCGTCACCGACCGCGGAATCGGTGCCACAGTGCAGAAATAACATTAAAATATTGGACTACGTAATTTAAACTCATTTTTTGTTCAAGATTTGTTTACGTTTGTTTGTTTATGATAAGAGTTTTGTAGCTATATAAACGAATAAATATTAAATTTATCTATACTCGTAGGTATACAAAACTCAACCTTTTCTTTTTTAGTCACACTATAAGTTGAGAACGACTTTTAAAATTTCATGCATCTTTTTAAAATGTTTCCTAATAATTCACAAGTTCGTCAAAAAATTTAAAAAATGTGGTGAAACGTAATGCAAGGCCAGTAAATATAGACGGTTTTTTGGCCAAGTTTACACTAAAGAACAATGGCAGACTTTCATACTTTAAAATAGTTGAGACGAAATGATAGCGTCTATACATCAAAAATATCTTAAATTGTTGAGCGTCAGCCCCTGAGAAGGGCCCAGCCCATTTTGTCTTGAGAAGGCCGTGAAAAAAATATTTAGGTTTAAACTTTTTTTTAGGTTATGTAGGTTTGACATTGGTTTGACATTGTATGTCGAGACGTCATGTTCTCACAACAAGAAAACTACTTTTTCTCAGGTCTTGTTTTGTTACATAACTAATATAACTAATCTAACAGCAAATAAGATTGCCAGATTAATATGTAGGTGCCTTTAGGCACGCACAAGTCACATAAAACGATGGGAATATCAGTCCGGTAAACAATCCAAGTCCAATAATTATAATGAGATATTCAAATACGAAATCTACCGACACGAAAATCGCAGGAGCAACGAACTTGACACTTGACAGCGACAAAGGTATTTCCGATGTTACCATAACATAAAATAAAATTAATACCAATAGTTATTAGGGTAGGCATTAATATTGTAATCGTAATACAGCGGGAAGAAGTTTAAGTGAACCTTATTTCCATTAGCTATCGTTTGTTTTTTATAAATACTGATATTTTATCTACTAATAGTAACCAACTCTAAATAAAAATGTTTTGGCGTCATTATTGTTTTAAAATTACTTCCAAAATAGTATGATTATAGTTAGTGGTCTCACTTGAACTGAGTAGAAAAAAAAAAAAAAAAAAAAATTTTAGGAAGTTATTTTAATCATTTAAAACCCAATAAATTGTAATATTTTTTGTGGCTTCTATTACCATTTCTATTTATGTGAAAAATCTCAGCAAAAACAACAAATTACTTTTGTATAGATGGTATTTCTAGACGCTATCAACGATGTCAACTATTATTTTGCCATTGTTCTTTCTAATCCAATTTTTTTCTATGAGGTAAAGATCACTTACTGAGCATAAAATTACAAAATGCTCACAGATTCAGGTAGAGTTTCAAACGCCAATTGAAAAAAACTGTTTTAGCCGATATTTTGGAAACTATATATTTAGACAACAATTGTAGAAAATAAAATTTTGCATCTTTTGTTGCTTGTAAACTTTTATTGTAAAACTTACCGTTTACGATTTATAGGCCATTTAATGATACGGTTGTGATGATGCCGAAAATAGTGGATGAAAATGATGTGGTCTACGATGGAACTTGCTTCTCTAATAGAAACAAACACAGTGTACCTCGTAACCCCAAGGATCGAACCTTCGCCAAAACCCACTCTGGCAATGCGTTTCACAGCTTAGTTGTTCTTATTACAAAGTGGAGACCAAACTCTTCGTTCAACTCTTCAATCATGATGATGAACGGTGCTGTTCATTCGAGCAACGAGCAATATGACAGAATTACTTTAATTTAAAACCGACTACAAAAAAATCTACACGTAAAAAATATTACCTACTATCTAAGGAGTCTATGGACACTTTGGCGAATGAGACCAGTCTTAGAATATCTTAGTTACCAAAATCCATCCAGCCGTTTGGAAGATATGTGGAAATAAAAGTTTTACAAACATAAAGATACGCGCGAAAAACATAACCCTTCTTCCATTCCGGTAAAAGAGACATGTTTATGCTACTGGGAACGGAATTCACATCTTATTTTTTTTTACATTGTTTTCATTAAATTGGACATAATAAATCGTAATCGATAAGTTCGAAAAAAAGTTTACTGGCAACAAAAGATGGGAAATTTTATTTTCTACAATAATAATAGGCTTTATAACTTTTCGGAATATTGGCCAAAAACGTTTTTTCGAGCTGGCGCTTGAAGCTCCACCTGGATTTGTTATTATTTTGTAATTTTATGCTCAGGAAATGATTCTAAACCGAAAAAATACGAATCGGAAATTTAGTACAGAGTTAAATTCTACGAGTAATTTTACTGCCTTCTTATCTAATTTGGTCGAGTGTCTAAATTTCATTTTAAATAAGTTTTAAATGAACGAAGTTGGGTTTTTAGGGATTCGTAGACAAATTTTAAAATATACGTTATGTCTGTTCATCCGTATGTGACAGCCATTTTTCTCCCGAAACTATAAGAAGTATACTATTAAAACTTGGTAAGTACATGTATTCTATGAACAATATTAACAGTTTCATACAAAAAACAAAAAAACAACAAATTTTGGTGGTGTCACAAACTTGGAAAATAAATTAAAAAAAAAAATCTATCAAAACCATACGTGTATCTATGGATAGGTGTTCAAAAATTGTATTGAAGTTCCTAACATTTTTTTTCTAAATTGAATAGTTTGCGCAAGAATCTCTTCCAAAGTGGTAAAATCCGTATGTGAGGACTTTTCTTCCAAGTACTAAGTACCTTACTACCAAAGAATTTACCTAAATGGCATATATTAGGGGATTTACGCAGGGTTTCTCCCTCATTATTTCCTTATCCCGATCTCTGATTTGACGGACGAATATTTTACCGATACTAATCTGTTTTCCATTGCATCTGCATTGAATTTTTTACTGATGTGTTATCGACGTCAGTTTTTTGAGACTCCCCTATTGGTCTACAACATAAAGTAAACAGCGTACTAATTAGTATCAGTGTCTATTTGCAATTCCAATGAAAACGGTATCAAAAATCAAGATCATAGCGTGCTTCACTAGTAATACCTACTGATATTGTTATACTGTGGCACTATGATCGTAATATTTAAAATTTATCGGTTGTCAAAATTGCAAAATCAAGCACAGGCCCGTCGTCCGTGAGCGCCGAAACGCGACTGATCAGGCCTGCCGAACGGCGCGCTATATATATGGTAGATATTAAAACATAGTGAATAACTGATACTTTTTATCAAGTCAAACTCTGCGAAAGCATCTATAACTTTTAGTGGCTTTCGTTGAGTACAAAATTTAGTAAAAAGATCATTAGTTTAGTCATAAACTTGAAAAACTTTTGAAAAGGGGTAACTTTGGGATTTTTTCTATCAAGTAAAATTCATTAAATCGTGTTATTGACTGCGAATTGCACTAGATTAGATCCTTAACTAATACATATATTTTTTTCAGAGTTTAATACACTATTTTAAAGGTCTTAAAGTTGTTTTAAAAATTCAAAATTACGGCCTACACGCCCTTAATACGTCGTTAGCGATCGAATGCTGTGTGCGAGAGATTTCTGTAACCCATGCCCAAAAGTGGGCGATAACGCCCCCTTGTGGGCGCTGCAGCCCTATAGGGGGCGGTAAGAGATCCAGAAAAAAATTGGGGGCGTTATATAGAGGCTTGGAGTTCGTTGTGTACTACCTATTGGGCTCAGGCCCTTGCATTACCTGTAACCCGTTACGTTAACAAGTTGTTTTAATTTTTTGAAATTTAATGGGTTACCCATTTTACAGGCTTAACCTAGTTTGAAGTTTGAAGCCAATGGTACGGTTAGTAGATTTATATAAAGTCCGCAATTTCACCATTATGATAAATGTGTTGTTTTGTGTTTTTGTAAATAAACATAAACGCTTTATTTATAAAACGTAACGGGTTATAAAAGTCTCTATTAGAATGAATGTTTAATCTCCGGTAATATTCATAATAATTAATTAATTTAATTTGAAGTTAGTGGATGTGAAAAAATAGGGGCGCTGACAAATATTTTATTTCCTAAGTGGTCAGCAGACAAAATAAGTTTGGGAAACGCTGCTATTGGGCCCGCATGCGATCATATTTATAGCTACACAGCTATGTACTCATAGCTGAGATCCATTACCTACGATAGTATTTCCGTCCCACCTACCTTTGAACAAATAATGAATATACCCTTTGGGCAAGCATGGTACTCCGTGGAATTTAACTGTACCCATGAGGTGTGTTAAGATTCATTTATTTTGATAAAATACTTAATACAAAACAAAATATTTAATATACACAATCAACCGAAAACATGTAAAAGTCAAACTCACACCGACCAAAATAATCCTGAAATTTACCACAAAATGATTTCCAGTATCCGCTCCTATTGACTGAAATAAGATCCATACAAATAATGAGGTCTAGATCTGAATTTGGGTCAGACATCGGCCTATTGGCTGCGTCTCACAAGCGTCACGTATCTATGTAACCTTAGGCAGTCGGGGAATCGGTGACCCTACACACATACGGCTCCTTAAAAACATTCGCTTTCATTACGTTTGTCTTGGGTGGAAACAACTGCATTGATTGTATCTTTAATATTTCCTTAAAGTTCACTAGAACCGAAAAACTTGCCGAACTTCTTTTTTTAAACTTTTGTTGGTTTACACTTGACCGCCATATCGCCTGATGTTAAGTGACGATGCGGTCTACGATGGAGCGTAGTTCCCTAGAAGAAACCGATTCAGTTTAGATTTGAAGATACACAGATTGTAACCATCGGGGAAAACCCACTCAGGCAACGTATTCCACAGCCTAGAAGTTCTTATCACAAAAGTAGAGTCAAATCTCTTCGTTCGTGTCTTTGGAACATCAACCATGAAACGATGTCGCTTTTTCGAGCTACGAGCATTCCGATAGAAAAAAGGGCAAGGTGGTATCAGATCATGTAAATCAGTCGCACACTCTCCAAAGTATATCCGATTTTCGAACTTGAGCATGAGTGCGCCGCTAAATATGCTGCTTTACTGTTATACTCGTAGCTCTTATAGTGGTCGAAAGCGGTTGCAGAATCCGTCTGAGAAATTGTCATACCTTTGCCAGTTACTCGTAGGTATTTATTATTATTTAGCAGCTGAAAGTATTGTCCAAAATATATTCCGTTTTGAAAGATAATGCTTGCAGTAAAATTAAAGAACTAAGGGATTTCTTATATCGCTCTCAGCAGTTTTCTATCTCCTTCTTTTACTTCGAGTGCGACTTGTATGTCGATCAGTCGATCTCACTCTACCTTTGGGTCGCGCGCGACGCAGCTCGTACAAAGGAACTGCGACCCAAATGATCGAAAGCTGGCATCTTTATAACCCAATCACCATACGAGCGGGTCATGAGCGACCCGGGTCTCGAGAAATAATCGATTTACACAGGTCTAGTTGGAATGGCTCTACGACCCGATTGAAATTTGAAACACAGTTACGTTATAGTCTGAAATAGCTCATAGACTAATTTTAATTGCGATAAAAGAGGAAACAGGAACTACTCGGGTAAAACTGCGAAATACTGTTAGAATTATAAGAAAAAACTAACAAATCCACAACATTTTGCCTTAACAATATTAGTGTGACAAAAAAGGGTTCCTAAGACGATGGTTGTCAGCTAAATACAGTCGATTGCTCGGTGAGCCGTGACCAACTGACCAACGCTCCTGTCACTCGTGTGTCCACCGCCGCCTCCTGATCCGCCCGACAGTCCAAGCACTCGCTTCACTCAACCAGAAACTGATACGTGATATGACTTGTCAGTTTACTGGACGTCTGAAGATTTGTTCGACCCAAAAAATGCTATATTTTGTTTAGCTTTCCCTACGAGCAACATAACATGTGATTAAGTACCTGTTGTAAATTAGAAAATGTTGCTTCCTTTTCTGAAGTGAAATCTTTTATACATATAGTTTGTTTTTTTGGTGGTAGAAAATCTTATGATCCCCGTTACCGACATTTTAATGTAGCGGCGCAGCGTGTCTGAAGAAGTGTGCCAGCAAACAGCTTCTAAATAATGTAAGTGATGTCCTATCCTTCTTAATAACACGAAGACAGTTCAGGCAATGTGTTTTGTGTTCCGGTTTGAAGGGCAATGTTTCCAGAGAAATTACAGGGCTTAGAGATTATATCTCTAAGCTTATCTTAGATCTCTAGGTGACGAGCGCAGTGCAGTACTAAGCAATTATTTAGACTCTTCATGTTCCAATAGCTGCGTGTTGCTGTGCTGTTATGTGGCAGGCATGTTGCTTACCATCAGGCACATGTACTGCTCGTCTCGTCACTTTTTATTTAAAAAAAAAATGTCTCACCATTAGACACCATAGCTGGTTTGATGTTTGACACATGTTCTCGAAAGATATTATTCAGATCCCACAGGTTTCCCACGACGGTCTACGTTGAAATTATTGGTGATGACAAATTTATACTTGCACTTGAAAAAATATTCAGAGGTGGGTTGTAAAAGTACGACCTCTCCTTTTAAACTGTTACTATGAAACTAAATTGCAAAAAATATTGTTGTTTCACGTACGTACACCTTAATCTCGAGACCCAGGACAAACATTTGCATGACGAATACCTACAAACATTAAATTGGTTCTGCTTCTGGATGTGTATATAGATCACTAGTATGTATCTAAAGTATAGGTATATATCTCCCATAGTACAAGCTTTGTTTAATTTGGGTCTAGATCAAAGACAATTACCCATTTGACTGAACGTGCGACTCCCCCTCCGTAGTGTTTTAGAACCTACAGTTGAACCCGTTGATGCCTCTCTTTGCATCCTGCTCTGTTCTTAGAAATTTGCATAACTCTATCTCGTTTTGTCCAATCATTGGTGGAAAGTAGTGCCACGTGACATGGATATTCGGCTTATCATAGCGCGATTTTTACCTCGTCCTGCGCCCCCGCTGGTGACTTATGAATTTAAGCAGATCCGTTTCATACCCGATCAACAGGGTGCTTAATCTCTGGTCTAGATAGACTTGTGTAAGAAATGCCACCAACATTTTTAGTAAAAATACATCATGAGACATCGGAATTCTTAACAAAGACCATCCAACCGAATAATGCATAACAATTTTTCATAATTCTTCCGGAAAGTATTCATGAATATTCCCAAGTCACGGCTCGTGTTTAAATGTGGCTTAGGTTAATGCAGCTTTGGTTCCGGTCTCCGACGCGCCGGCCGCGACAGGGCGGGTGATGGATGGCGTACGGCTGTGTCAGCCTGGCCTATACTTCTCGGTGGGGCTAAGTGACAATCATTTGAGACTAGAGAGAATACAGATCATTGTTCTGTGGCAAGTAACTTTTGCTACCAGAAAAACCAACGTTTTGGCAAATGACATAACAGTTATTGGCGCAAAAACTTAACATTTATATTAAAGCTGTTGTTGGACCCCACTCAGAAGACACGGCTCAAAATTAAGACCATTTCAGTCGTCCGACTCTTCTGACTACAGATGTAACAAGGATATACATATTTTGCGATGATACTAAGAATTTACATTGTCTGATAGTAGAATTAGCATAAGCAGCCCACTAAATGTCCCTACTGCTGGGACTTGGGTCCTCTCTCTCGCAAAGAGAGATTCTTGGCCATATTCCACCACGCTGGCCCAGTGCGAGTTAATCGATAACACATGACTATTCTGCGAAGGATTCTAGGAACATGCTAGTTTCCTCGTGATGTTTTTTTCGCCGTTTTTAATGTCAGCGGCATAGCGCATTTGACTTCGAAAAGTCAGTGGTGTGCGTAGAATTAGAACCCGAGCTAACTAACTATTTCCTTATCTGTGCCAGGGGTTCCGGTGGGTCTGCCGCCTAACTAAATCTGCTTTCGCTTTGCTATTCCTGTCTCTGTCATTTTCAAAGAAAAAAAGAGGGGCTATGTCAAAGCTAAGACAGACATAGTTAGGCGGTAGAATCCCGGATCGGCAGCCGCCGTTCTTCAGGCTAGACCAGCTGTAACTTAGGAAAAAGAAATAAGTAGTAAAAGGAAAGGTTAGTTCTGTTCAATGTTTTGAACATTGGCTGATAGCAGAATTAACTTGAAAAAAAATGAAGAAGAAGTGTCTGAAAATTGGGGCCTTATTTTAAAGATATTGCCTATAACATACGTGAAAATCAGTAATCAGAAAATACGTGAAGTAAGTAAAGTATCTTCTGGACCCCATATCTCAAAATTGGCCGTCTAAGCAAGCTAGCGGGAAGCGGGTATGTCTTCTTAGTAATTAATAACTCTACTCAATCGTCCACATTTCATCCATCAGCAAATACGTGACGTCTGGCGGCTCTGGGATCTTACTTTATTAAAACAAGCCGTGGTACGCTATTGACAAGAACGTCAAATTTTACCATCATGAGGTCAAAGATTCAAATTCAATTGATTGTCATTTCATTTTGTCAAAGCCGTGACAACATGACGCCATCCGTGACCACGACCATCGCAATGGAATTTAGGATAATACAAGTTTATTATATTTTCGACCAAAATATTCTATTTTAAAGCATGTCCGCATCTTCACTCGGTTATTATTGTGTATCCCCAGGAACGTGAAATTTGAAGGGCGGTTGTTTGTGTATAAACAACCCCTAAATCTAAAGGATCTTCCGGTATTCGACCCCTAGGGATCAAACGGATTTTTAGCGATTACTATAAAGGCAGTTTACGTGTGTGGAGCCGAAACTTTATTCTGTGACGTATTTCTTTGTAAACTATACAAAAAAATATCTTGAAAGCGAAGGTATTCATACCAACATACCATTATAAACGTACTAGCAGCGCCTGCGGTTTTACGTGCATAGTTCTTGTTCCTTATTATCTTACATCATATACCTATCTAATTCTATTCCAGGTTATAATTTAACTGTATTCCAAAATTAATTGAATAGGCTTGAAACCCACCTGCATCTCAAAGTATTTTTTCAAGTGGAGGTGTATTTGTTTGTCATCACTTCTGGCTACAAAAATCAAAGAAAAAATTGTGAAACCGACATGATATTTTTGAAGGGCATTCGTTATATGGCCACCCGCTCTTCACCAGCGTGGTGGATTTTGCCTTCACTCTCTCCTTGCGAGAGAAGGCCCCAAGTTCCAGTAGTAGGAACGTAAACTGGTCTGTTAAAGTAAGCTTAATGGTTACCTATATCACAGATGAGATAATAGTTACTACCATCCAGTTACTACGTCCTATACAGCAGGCCCACAGACCGGCGGGCTCGCCTATTCCTGTTGATTTTAAATTTAAGTTCGAATAAAATTGAGTCTATATTTATTTGTTTAACTTCTTTTCCTTACCTAACTAATTGAGAATAAAATAAATAAATATTGATGGTGGACAATTCACACACAACAACATCTGACCCCAAACTAAGCAAAGCTTGTACTATGTACCTACTATGGAAGCCAGACAGCAGATAAATATATTAAATAGTGTCATGGATCGAACACCATACACTTTTTTTTATTGAGAAAAAACTGCTCTCACTTTGAATTCAAATTTGACTAATATCTTTTTGATCTACAGATTAATAATAGAGGCGAAAACGAAATAATAAATTATAAATTTATTATTTCGTTATCTCCTTCGCATAAAATTAAAATTCATTTTATAACCTTTGTAAATTAAATTGTCCTTATCTTTGGAGCTAACGTAAGAAAAAAATCAGACTTAATGTTTCCAAATTAATTCAGACGCACCGTTTGTTAGAAAATTAGAGGTGGAATATTTTCAAAGAATTGTCTATTTACTAACATTCGTCCGCGTTCATCAAGTCTTACGTTCATAACTTATGTTCTAGCTGCATAGGGCGGGAATGCGCGTCAAAAATCCGCTGAAAGCGGTTAAAATGTAATGTGGACTAGACTAACCATTTCGCATATGTGTAAATTAATAACATTTTAAAAGTTAAACTTTAAAACTGGAATAACACAAAGGGTACATTTTTTCGCGGGAAAATGTCTGGGACGGGATGTACGCGGTTCTCTGCTAGTAAGCTTATAAACGTGATAATATATATTATGTTCAAGTGTTCACAGCTGTCAACAATTCCGGTGCCACTGTTTTCTTCTGTCCGTCCGACACGGGAGATTTAGTTACGGAGAGGAATTCAGAAATAATTAAATCAGGTATTTTTCTTGTCTATTTCTGAAGGTCCGCCATATCACGTAAACAGGAAAGGGAAAGTGTGAGATATAGACGAGGACACGAAATCTGTGGCTCTGCACTCGCTTCATTAGCTGCCGACAAACATGTCCAAATTATTATATTTATCCGAACTACTGTTATTGGATGTGACATGAAAGCAATATGTAGTTTGCGGTGGAATTATTTTGTTTTGTTTTCTGTTAACTTACTTGTACACAATGAGCTAGTGATGCACATATCCGATCCGATTTTTAGATCAAATCAATACTACGCGATCTGTTCTGCGAATCGATGCAACCTTACAAAAATATTTTGTATTTTTTTCGGCTTAGAGTGACGAGACGACGATGGTAAGCACAGTGTACGCAGTCATTGGAACATGAAGAGTCCAAATTCCTTAGCACTGCACTGCGCTTGGCGTCCAGAGATATGTATAAGATCCCTATGCCCTGTAAATTCTCTGGAATTAAATAAATACTGATGGACAATTCACATACAACACCATCTGACCCCAAACTAAGCAAAGCTTATAAGATGGCGGCGGATGAAATGTCAACCAATATTATTAAATTATTATTATAAATACATACTTATTATCCATAGAAACACGCAGACACAATGCAAATGTTTGAATTCATCACACAGGTACCTATTTCCCTTCAAATCGTAACAAATTACGTTAGTTAATATATTACTGCTGTTTGTTGCTCAATCACTCCGGAATACCTGAACGGACCGGGATGAAATTTGGAACACAAGTTTATGAACTAAATTAGAAAATGTTGCTTCCTTTTCTGAAGTGAAATCTTTTATACATATAGTTTGTTTTTTTGGTGGTAGAAAATCTTATGATTCCCGTTACCGACATTTTAATGTAGCGGCGCAGCGTGTCTGAAGAAGTGTGCCAGCAAACAGCTTCTAAATAATGTAAGTGATGTCCTATCCTTCTTAATAACACGAAGACAGTTCAGGCAATGTGTTTTGTGTTCCGGTTTGAAGGGCAATGTTTCCAGAGAATTACAGGGCTTAGAGATATCTCTAAGCTTATCTTAGATCTCTAGGTGACGAGCGCAGTGCAGTATTAAGCAATTATTTAGACTCTTCATGTTCCAATAGCTGCGTGTTGCTGTGCTGTTATGTGGCAGGCATGTTGCTTACCATCAGGCACATGTACTGCTCGTCTCGTCACTCTTTATTTAAAAAAAAATGTCTCACCATTAGACACCATAGCTGGTTTGATGTTTGACACATGTTCTCGAAAGATATTATTCAGATCCCACGGGTTTCCCACGACGGTCTACGTTGAAATTATTGGTGATGACATATTTATACTTGCACTTGAAAAAATATTCAGAGGTGGGTTGTAAAAGTACGACCTCTCCTTTTAAACTGTTACTATGAAACTAAGTTTGAAATTGCAAAAAATATTGTTGTTTCACGTACACCTTAATCTCGAGACCCAGGACAAACATTTGCATGACGAATACCTACAAACATTAAATTGGTTCTGCTTCTGGATGTGTATATAAATCACTAGTATGTATCTAAAGTATAGGTATATATCTCCTATACAAGCTTTGTTTAATTTGGGTCTAGATCAAAGTCAATTCAATTACCCATTTGACTGAACGTGCGACTCCCCCTCCGTAGTGTTTTATAACCATAATTGCACATCTATTCTAACCTACCGTTGAACCCGTTGATGCCTTTCTTTGCATCCTGCTCTGTTCTTAGAAGTTTGCATAACTCTATCTCGTTTTGTCCAATCATTGGTGGAAAGTAGTGCCACGTGACATGGATATTCAGCTTGACTCTTCTGACTACAGATGTAACAAGGATATACATATTTTGCGATGATACTAAGAATTTACATTGTCTGATAGTAGAATTAGCATAAGCAGCCCACTAAATGTCCCTACTGCTGGGACTTGGGTCCTCTCTCGCAAAGAGAGATTCTTGGCCATATTCCACCACGCTGGCCCAGTGCGAGTTAATCGATAACACATGACAATTCTGCGAAGGATTCTAGGAACATGCTAGTTTCCTCGTGATGTTTCTTTCGCCGTTTTTAATGTCAGCGGCATAGCGCATTTGACTTCGAAAAGTCAGTGGTGTGCGTAGAATTAGAACCCGAGCTAACTAACTATTTCCTTATCTGTGCCAGGGGTTCCGGTGGGTCTGCCGCCTAACTAAATCTGCTTTCGCTTTGCTATTCCTGTCTCTGTCATTTTCTAAGAAAAAAAAGAGGTGCTATGTCAAAGCTAAGACAGACATAGTTAGGCGGTAGAATCCCGGATCGGCGGCCGCCGTTCTTCAGGCTAGACCAGCTGTAACTTAGGAAAAAGAAATAAGTAGTAAAAGGAAAGGTTAGTTCTGTTCAATGTTTTGAACATTGGCTGATTGCAGAATTAACTTGAAAAAAAAGAAGAAAAAAAGTGTCTGGGAAAATTGGGGCCTTATTTTCAAGATATTGCCTATAACATACGTGAAAATCAGTTATCAGAAAATACGTGAAGTAAGTAATGTATCTTCTGGACCCCATATCTCAAAATTGGCCGTCTAAGAAAGTTAGCGGGTAAGCGGGTATGTGTTCTTAGTCATTCCTAACTCTACTCAATCGTCCACATTTCATCCATCAGCAAATACGTGACGTCTGGCGGCTCTGCGATCTTACTCTATTAAAACAAGCCGTGGTACGCTATAGACAAGAACGTCAAATTTTACCATCATGAGGTCAAAGATTCAAATTCAAGTGATTGTCATTTCATTTTGTCAAAGCCGTGACAACATGACCACGACCATCGCAATGGAATTTAGGATAATACAAGTTTATTATATTTTCGACCAAAATATTCTATTTTAAAGCATGTCCGCATCTTCACTCGGTTATTATTGTGTATCCCCAGGAACGTGAAATTTGAAGGGCGGTTGTTTGTGTATAAACAACCCCTAAATCTAAAGGATCTTCCGGTATTCGACCCCTAGGGATCAAACGGATTTTTTAGCGATTACTATAAAGGCAGTTTACGTGTGTGGAGCCGAAACTTTATTCTGTGACGTATTTCTTTGTAAACTATACAAAAAAATATCTTGAAAGCGAAGGTATTCATACCAACATACCATTATAAACGTACTAGCAGCGCCTGCGGTTTTACTTGCATAGTTCTTGTTCCTTATTATCTTACATCATATACCTATCTAATTCTATTCCAGATTATAATTTAAGGGCGTGTGGGCCGTAGTTTTGAATTTTTAAAACAACTTTAAGACCTTTAAAATAGTGTATTAAACTCTGAAAAAAATATATGTATTAGTTAAGGATCTAATCTAGTGCAATTCGCAGTCAATAACACGATTTAATGAATTTTACTTGATAGAAAAAAATCCCAAAGTTACCCCTTTTCAAAAAGTTATTTCAAGTTTATGACTAAACTAATGAATTTTTTTACTAAATTTTTGTACTCAATGAAAGCCACTAAAAAGTTATAGATGCATTCGCAGAGTTTGACTTGATAAAAAACTATTAGTTATTCACTATGTTTTAATATCTACCATATATATAGCGCGCCGTTCGGCAGGCCTGATCAGTCGCGTTTCGACGCTCACGGACGACGGGCCTGTGCTTGATTTTGCAATTTTGACAACCAATAAATTTTAAATATTACGATCATAGTGCCACAGTATAACAATAGCAGTAGGTATTACTAGTGAAGCACGCTATGATCTTGATTTTTGATACCGTTTTCATTGGGAATTGGAAATAGACGCTGATACTCATTAGTACGCTGTTTACTTTATGTTGTAGACCAATAGGGGAGTCTCAAAAAACTGACGTCGATAACACATCAGTAAAAAATTCAATGCGGATGCAATGGAAAATAGATAAGTATCGGTAAAATATTCGTCCGTCAAATCAGAGATCGGGATAAGAAAATAATGAGAGGGGAGAAATCCCCTGCGTAAATCCCCTAATATAAATGCAAGTTTGGTATCATTTATGATTGCCATTGCCATGCCATTTAGGTAAATTCTTTGGTAGTAAGGTACTTAGTACTTGGAAGAAAAGTCCTCACATACAGATTTTACCACTTTGGAAGAGACTCTTGCGCAAACTATTCAGTTTAGAAAAAAAATGTTAGGAACTTCAATACAATTTTTGAAGACCTATCCATAGATACACGTATGGTTTTGTATGGTTATGGTTTTATAGATTTATTTTTTATTTCTTTTCCAAGTTTGTGACACCACCAAAATTTATTGGTTTTTCTTTTTTTGTATGAAAATGTTAATATTGTTCATAGAATACATGTACTTACCAAGTTTTAATAGTATACTTCTTATAGATTCGGAGAAAAATGGCTGTCACATACGGATGGACAGACATTACGTATAGTTTAAAATTTGTCTACGAATCCCTAAAACCCCAA
The DNA here is from genome assembly GCA_017562165.1 of Ectropis grisescens. Classification (NCBI taxonomy): domain Eukaryota; kingdom Metazoa; phylum Arthropoda; class Insecta; order Lepidoptera; family Geometridae; genus Ectropis; species Ectropis grisescens. The sequence continues at coordinate 23,733,305 of CM029780.1, read as the reverse complement.
CTTCGTTCATTTAAAACTTATTTAAAATGAAATTTAGACACTCGACCAAATTTGATAAGAAGCCTTTTTGGCAGTAAAATTACTCGTAGAATTTAACTCTCTACTAAATTTCCGATTCGTATTTTTTTATATAAGGTTTAGAATCATTTTCTGAGCATAAAATTACAAAATAATAACAAATCCAGGTGGAGCTTCAAGCGCCAGATCGAAAAAACGTTTTTGGCCGATATTCTGAAAAAGTTATAAAAACCTATTATTATTGTAGAAAATAAAATTTCCCATCTTTTGTTGCCAGTAAACTTTTTTTTCGAACTTACCGATTACGATTTATTATGTCAAATTTGATGATAACAATGTAAAAATAATAAGATGTGAATTCTGTTCCCAGTAGCATAAACATGTCCCTTTTTACCGGAATGGAAGAAGGGTTATGTTTTTCGCGCGTATCTTTATGTTTGTAAAACTTTTATTTCCACATATCTTCCAAACGGCTGGATGGATTTTGGTAACTAAGATATTCTAACACTAGTCTCATTCGCCAAAGTGTCCTTAGATAGTAGATAATATTTTTTTACGTGTATTTTTTTTTTTGTAGTCGGGGTTTTTAAAATTAAAGTTATTCTATCATATTGCTCGTTGCTCGAATAAATAGCACCGTTCATCATCATGATTGAAGAGTTGAACGAAGAGTTTGGTCTCCACTTTTGTAATAAGAACAACTAACCTGTGAAACGCATTGCCAGAGTGGGTTTTTGTCGAAGGTTCGAACCTTGGGGTTACGAGGTACACTGTGTTTGTTTCTATTAGAGAAGTAAGTTCCATCGTAGACCACATCATTTTCATCCACTATTATCGGCATTATCGTATCATTAAATGGGTTATAAAACGTAAACGGTAAGTTTTACAAAAAAAAAACACATTTAATAGCAACAAAAGATGCAAAATTTTATTTTCTACAATTATTGTCAAAATATATAGTTTCCAAAATATCGGCTAAAACAGTTTTTTTTTCAATTGGCGTTTGAAGCTCTACCTGGATCTGTGAGCATTTTGTAATTATATGCTCAGTAAGAAGTGATCTTTACCTCAAAGAAAAAAATTGGTTTAGAAATTTAGTCCAAAGTTGACCAAAATACCTTCTATTTTTACTGGCCTTTCATTACGTTTCAGCAATTTTTTTAAAATTTTTGACGAACTTGTGAATTATTAGGAATTATTTTAATAAGATGCATGAAATTGGAAAAGCCGTTCTCAACTTATCGTGTGACCAAAAAAGAAAAGGTTGAGTTTTGTATACCTACGAGTATAGATAAATTTAATATTTCTTCGTTTATATAGCAACAAAACTCTTATCATAAACAAACAAATCTTGAACAAAAATGAGTTTAAATTCCATAGTCCAATATTTTAATGTTATTTCTGCACTGTGGCACCGATTCCGCGGTCGGTGACGGTCGCGAGAACAAGACAGCGTTAAATGCCTACTTTGACAGAACTACCTGGCCTTAACTGTATTCCAAAATTAATTGAATAGGCTTGAAACCCACCTGCATCTCAAAGTATTTTTTCAAGTGGAGGTGTATTTGTTTGTCATCACTTCTGGCTACAAAAATCAAAGAAAAAAATTGTGAAACCGACATGATATTTTTGAAGGGCATTCGTTATATGGCCACCCGCTCTTCACCAGCGTGGTGGATTTTGCCTTCACTCTCTCCTTGCGAGAGAAGGCCCCAAGTTCCAGTAGTAGGAACGTAAACTGGTCTGTTAAAGTAAGCTTAATGGTTACCTATATCACAGATGAGATAATAGTTACTACCATCCAGTTACTACGTCCTATACAGCAGGCCCACAGACCGGCGGGCTCGCCTATTCCTGTTGATTTTAAATTTAAGTTCGAATAAAATTGAGTCTATATTTATTTGTTTAACTTCTTTTCCTTACCTAACTAATTGAGAATAAAATAAATAAATATTGATGGTGGACAATTCACACACAACAACATCTGACCCCAAACTAAGCAAAGCTTGTACTATGTACCTACTATGGAAGCCAGACAGCAGATAAATATATTAAATAGTGTCATGGATCGAACACCATACACTTTTTTTTTATTGAGAAAAAACTGCTCTCACTTTGAATTCAAATTTGACTAATATCTTTTTGATCTACAGATTAATAATAGGAGGCGAAAACGAAATAATAAATTATAAATTTATTATTTCGTTATCTCCTTCGCATAAAATTAAAATTCATTTTATAACCTTTGTAAATTAAATTGTCCTTATCTTTGGAGCTAACGTAAGAAAAAAATCAGACTTAATGTTTCCAAATTAATTCAGACGCACCGTTTGTTAGAAAATTAGAGGTGGAATATTTTCAAAGAATTGTCTATTTACTAACATTCGTCCGCGTTCATCAAGTCTTACGTTCATAACTTGTGTTCTAGCTGCATAGGGCGGGAGTGCGCGTCAAAAATCCGCTGAAAGCGGTTAAAATGTAATGTGGACTAGACTAACCATTTCGCATATGTGTAAATTAATAAAATTTTAAAAGTTAAACTTTAAAACTGGAATAACACAAAGGGTACATTTTTTCGCGGGGAAAATGTCTGGGACGGGATGTACGCGGTTCTCTGCTAGTAAGCTTATAAACGTGATAATATATATTATGTTCAAGTGTTCACAGCTGTCAACAATTCCGGTGCCACTGTTTTCTTCTGTCCGTCCGACACGGGAGATTTAGTTACGGAGAGGAATTCAGAAATAATTAAATCAGGTATTTTTCTTGTCTATTTCTGAAGGTCCGCCATATCACGTAAACAGGAAAGGGAAAGTGTGAGATATAGACGAGGACACGAAATCTGTGGCTCTGCACTCGCTTCATTAGCTGCCGACAAACATTTCCAAATTATTATATTTATCCGAACTACTGTTATTGGATGTGACATGAAAGCAATATGTAGTTTGTGGTGGAATTATTTTGTTTTGTTTTCTGTTAACTTACTTGTACACAATGAGCTAGTGATGCACATATCCGATCCGATTTTCAGATCAAATCAATACTACGCGATCTATTCTGCGAATCGATGCAACCTTACAAAAATATTTTGTATTTTTTTCGGTTTAGAGTGACGAGATGACGATGGTAAGCACAGTGTACGCAGTCATTGGAACATGAAGAGTCCAAATTCCTTAGCACTGCACTGCGCTTGGTGTCCAGAGATATGTATAAGATCCCTATGCCCTGTAAATTCTCTGGAATTAAATAAATACTGATGGACAATTCACATACAACACCATCTGACCCCAAACTAAGCAAAGCTTATAAGATGGCGGCGGATGAAATGTCAACCAATATTATTAAATTATTATTATAAATACATACTTATTATCCATAGAAACACGCAGACACAATGCAAATGTTTGAATTCATCACACAGGTACCTATTTCCCTTTAAATCGTAACAAATTACGTTAGGATATTCCATGTGATATGATTGTGATATTTGCATATAATATATTACTGCTGTTTGTTGCTCAATCACTCCGGAATACCTGAACGGACCGGGATGAAATTTGGAACACAAGTTTATGAACTACTTCTATCACGGGAAAATGACGGGGACGGGAACTACGTGGGTGGAACCGCAGAACAATGTTTGCTGGGTTATACATTTACAATTATTAAAAAAAAAAAGTTTTATTTTTGTATCGTAAAGAGATATTATCGAAATTTGACCAAAAGCATACACCAATACGATCCAATACGATCCATTGCGAGCCACAAAATTGGATAGAGTTTAAAAAAGACATCTCTACTCCCTGCAACAAGCCGCTGGGCCCCGCCGCCGACATAAAAATACGCTACTTTTCCCTGTATGGCGACGTTTCCTGTACTTGAACAAAGGCTTGGAGCCTCCGTAAATCTCGCATTAGAAAAGAAGCATTTTGTTTTGTCGAAAGAAATATTTTGTGGTAAGAATAAGTATAACATTTTTGCTTTTCTTGCGCAGTCGAAAAAAGTTTGTGAGTAAAAATTCAAATGTATTTCAAGAAGATTGATATAAATTAAGACATATCTGTCATTTTTTTTTATTTACTCTATGTTTATAATCCATTATTTAGTCTCTATATAATATGCAACTTTGTAAACTTTTGTCTGACACAGTAATTGTAATTGACACAGACTGGAAAAACATGGGACGAAGTAGGTATTGCTGAAAAGGGAGTTGAGTTGTTTGTTCTGTTGCTGTCTAATTGAACAACAAGATCCATTAAATATTTGGGCGTAACAGATAGATAAACGTTGAAACTACGTTGATCATTTGCTTTCGTTAAAGGCGCTTGGCTAAATTTAGGGACTAAATTCAGGAGAAAGCTAAAAACGAGCTATCCTCGCTTCTGAATTTAGTATGCTCTACGGTATTCTATTCAGTAGACAGAATTTAGATGTTATTGAATTCAGTGACATGGAATAGCTGTAATAATACTTTTATCTGGTCGAGCAAGAAGGCCGATCCCCGTTATGAAGAGACTGTGCACCAATAAGCACTGGCAGGTTATATTGCACTTTGCTAGTTAATACCTAGCTTTATGCCAGTCGAAAATACAGTCCAATCGCTTTTCCGTATGGAAAAGTTATTATTAAATATATTTTAAACTAGCGACCCGTCCCGGCTTCGCCCGTGCTACATATATATGACCTATGGAATATGATTACGTACATATAAAAGAACGGTAAAAGATTTTTTTTAATTGGTCCAGTAGTTCCCAAGATTAGCGTGTTCAAACAAACAAATAACTCCTTCAGCTTTATAATATTAGTATATATACACATCAAAGATACGTTTATATTTCAAGTGACATTTTACCATCATATAAATATCGACATCAATATAGGTACGATCAATATACGTCAGAACGTCACTCAATTGTTTTGCCTTCCTGCAACCTCGCCACAAACACCACTGACACTTGAACTTTGTAGTATAGTAATAAAGTTCAAATTGACGTATTATTACGAATCGTTTGTATGGGAAAAGAAAAAGAGCTGTTCTTAGGGTTTTCCCGGCAATTATTCATTTTTTTCTCGAAAATTAAACTCTTTTTTTGTAAATTCTACGATGTCGTTGTTTAGAGTAATCTACAGGACCGTGAACAAAATTGTATAAGAAGAAGAAGGGTATTAAAGTAATAAGATTCAGCACTATGCCGGCATTTGAAAGCCTACCAACGACGAGTGCAGACGAAGATATGGGGTTGCAACTCTCGATCGTTTCACCTTGTTGCATGATATTTGTACAGCGTTACGGAATAATGGATTAGAAAAGGTATTGAAATTGTATGGAACCAATGCCGTACATAATCAAATGACCAAATTTACCCTTAAAATTGTCGGAAAATCATCAAATTTTCCCACAAAACATACAATAAAAAAAAAATTACAATTTTTATAGTTTCAATACCTCTTCTAATCTATTGTTCCGCAACTCTTATTAACTTGATCTCCGTCTTGCCTGATAGTAAAGAATACAACACGAAGAATCAAATTAGTTCAGTTGAAATATTCCATGAGGCAAGTCGCTGGCAATATTAGCAATATTAACCTTTAACCGGAGAGAGGATGCTACCCGAGTGTTAATACCTACTCAGTAGCTCACCGCAGGTTAAGTCCCGGTTCCATTAAGGCGAACAAATATTCACCTCTCCGTTTCAAACATTCCTTACATTAATAAAATAAAAATTTCGCGATTTTAATACGTAATGTAGACAATATTCATTCATAATTTAAGAGCGACGCTCTTGTCGGTGGAGTTCCTTCCATGTACTTCTACACTCCGCCTTCTCCTTGACTTCCTGATACGACACTACATTTATCTTCTCCTTCACTTGGTTCATGTAACTTCTCCTAGGTCTACCTCTCTTCCTCCTCCTTTCTAATTTACCTTCCATTATTGTTCTAATGAAGTTGTCGTGTCGTATCAGATGTCCCAACATCTTCCCTCTTCTGTTCTCTGTTGTTTTCATTAATGTTCTTTTCTCCTCTACCATCTTCAAAACTTCTTCATTGCTCTTCATTTCCTTCCAGCTGATTTTCTCCATTCTCCTCCAACACCACATTTTGAATGCCTCTAATCTTTCCCTATCCCTTTGAGTCATGGTCCACGTTTCGCTGCCATACAATGCAATACTCCAGATGAAGATCTTAATCAGCCTCTTGCGAATATTCTTTACACAACTGTAGACAATATAAAGGTAATTAAATAATAATTGAGATTGTTATGAAGTTCTGTAGTTAAAGTGATTTCATTATGCATTCTTTAAACGGTAGCGTAGTGTGTCCCAAGATCCACCTTGGGTGTTTTCTAAAAAAAAAAAAAGTCGTAAATAGCGAAGGGTTTGACGTGTCAAACTCGTGAACCAGTGCTGCTTGCGGGACGCACTTCCGCTCGCAGTATCCACAGCGCAGCTAATAGAACTTGAACATTCCTGACAGTACTAATGTAGGTACCTGACAAAGTATGTACACACATACAAAATTAAAAAAATGTGTGTTCGCACAGCCGAAGTGAAAACTATTAAATAATTACGATTCAAAATTATACACACAAATTGAATATAGTAAATACAGTGACACGGCAGTGAAGAGCAGCACCTGATTGTTTTTTTCTTGGGTATAGTCGGTGGTTCTTATCTCACCCGATCGAGCCTTTCACTTCCGAGCGTGACGATCAGCCTCATTCACATCATATGGAAAAATATGTGTGCGGTGCGTCAAAATAGGGTTTCTATTCATTTAGTTATACCCGATACATTTTGATCAGCTAAGAATCTCGACAACATAATAATTTTCATTTTTAGTTTTTTATTCCTCATTCTCTTTCAATGTAGTGTACCTATACTATTCCACAATTTAACGTGAAACGTATATTGGAGAGCTCTGAAAAAAATATTTGATCTGTCATTTATCATCATATTTTTTTAATTTAAGCCATTTTCGTTATCAGAATTGGTTCATTCGTACACATACAAACACACACATAATTTTGGGGTGTCTGTATACGCCAAAGTTGAAACACTCAGTCGTTTTTATGTTTGGGTACTATTATAACTAGATTCCTAAAGAATTCTGCCTTAAGGCTCTGGAAGAGATTTCCTTTCATGATGTGTTCTTTTATATGTTACTTATTGTGAACTTTGCTTGTGGAGTTAATGAAGTGTTTTGCATTCTACTGTATTAGTTGATATTTTTGGCTGATATTTAAGCCCGAAGATCTTTGTAGGTAAGATTCGTTGATAGGACAACTATTAAATGTTTTTCACTGAATGCTGGGAAAATGGTCTAAATGGAGATTCGACGAATATAAAAACGCAATTTTCTAATAACATTGAACCATTACACAACAAGAATGCCTTGATCCCATTCTCGACAAAAGTGTCCTTTCAATGATAGGTAAAGCTTTTTGGGAGATTTTTTCAGTGAACTAGCATTGTTTGGTGTTTCGAAGCAATACAGTAATACATCTGAATGTTTTTCTTAATTATAATTCTTGGAAATGCTCCATTTTATCTCTTCGAAGGAGAATTTTTAGACTTTTGAAGTGAAAGCTTCTTAAGACGGGTTCGGCATTTATTTAGATGGGGAATAGCAATTGAAAGCGGGTCTGTTTCTATTGCTATGTTTAACTGTTGTATTTTCTTTGAGTCGCGATTGAAAAATAATGTCCCCTAACCTTGACAGTTTGATTAAAATTTACATGTTGTACTTCCCTAGCCAAGTTACTTCAAAAGATGGTCCATTTAGAATTATTATATATATACTAGCGACACGCCACGGCTTCGCACGGGTGCAATGCTGATACTAAATATAAGTACCTACTAATAAAATTCCGGCCCGGCGACAATAGTTTCGTTTTACGTAGTCACAGTTTTTTGTGATGGATACTTTTTTGGCGCGACGGACGCACGCAATGTGTTGATTGATGGAACGAAACGTGCTTCTACCAAAGATGGCGACATCGGCTTGTTTGTCAGTGCCATCAGAATTTAACGTAATTCTCCGTAATCCGAATTTTGTGGACATATGTTGTCGCCTCAAAATCAATATTTTTTTATGTTTATTGTTATTCATATAAGGTTTCGATTAAGTCTACCGTACCCCTTGACGAAATTATTAATATAGATATATAGATAAACATTTTACATATTGGTGACGCCATCTGTCGTAGTTTGGTTTAACTATTCAAATTATTGTTAATGTCTTACTATTCCTACCCCCTCCGCGGACATCCTGTGCACCTCGCCGCGAAAAGACGTGCAACTATGCACTCTCACGCATCGTAAAAACCAACGCAAAAAAACTGCCGTGAAACCCGCGAGTGAAGAGTGTCAAAATAATAAATATTATAAGACAAGACTTTCCGCAAGCTGTGCCTGTCCGCTGCAGAACAGCTTCCAGGGTCTCATATGCTGACCCCCGCTCGAACTCCGAGTTATCCTAGAAAATCGTCGCGCACCGTTTCTAAAAGAATAAAGCGGCGTCGGCGCCGCCCGCGAGTGTCTGCTGGTGAACTCAGAACCGAGGAGGGTTCTTGGATTTGCAGTGTACGTGGAAGAAAGGTTGGTGCACTTCATTACATCTCCCCTTCCCCCCTTTTTCGGTTTCTTTTCCAGTGAGACTGTTCAGTTCATTTTGCTTTACCCACTTCTTCTTTGCCTGGCCCTTTCCCATTTTATTTGGGGTCGGCCCTCCGTATCATGCGTCTCCCTTTATATACTATTTATATATTAACTATTAAATATTTTGCTTTACCCACTATCGAAGAAAATAAAATAATTAATGGCTGGCGCCTCCACATTTATACATTATACATATATTATATACACATTTCAAATTGGTATGTTATATTTACATTTCAAACTTGTTACTACTGTTCAAGTCCTAAAAACAATTGCGATTTAATAATTCCAAAAAATGATTTAATTTCTAAAACACATTAAATGTAGAAATCGAATCAGGTAATAAAAATATTGCTTGGTTAAAGATTCGGTGAAAATTAACAAGATGGCAGCGCCCTCGACAAACACACCGCGCACAGGGCTTTAACAAGGGATCGGATAAGTATCGGCTGGAGACTCTGGAATCGATCGAGAGAAGTGCCAAAAGGCTCATAGGCAATGACGTTCTTGTGCGTAAAAGACTTCAAAGCCTTGTGCAACTGATTTGCATGATCTAAGACCAGCCTGCCCTTTCTTCTATCGAACTTCTCGTAACTCAAAAAAGTGACATCGTTTCATGGTTGATGTTCAAAAAACACGAATGAAGAGATTTGACTCCACGTATGTCAAAGGAACGTCTAGGTTGTGGAATGCGTTGTCTGAGTGGGGTTTCCCTGATAGTTACAATCTGGGTGGCTTCAAATCGAGAGTAAATTTAAATTTAAAGTTTAGGACCGAAAGTTTAAATTTCTTCTTTTGTTTGCGGGAAGAAATATGCATATTTCTTTCCAAAAGAAGAAATTTAAATATTCGATCCTGATATGATTAAAAACAGTATACGCGCCACGGGAGGATAGCAGGACATTTCAAGATTTCAACCCACGTTTTTGTCAACAATACAGTATCGCGCGGATAAGGTTGTACAATGGAAGCCAGATAGCTGATATAACATGCGCGGTCCGGGGGTTGGGGGACTGTGACCCCACAGTGGACATGACCCCCCCCCAAAATCGTATCCGTTAAACTAAAAATCCTAAAAAAATAAAAATATCTAATAGTACACGTATTTTTATATATTTTATTATTTTTATTTTTTATTTATTAAACTATTTTTAACACGGGAAAACAACTGGAACGGGAACAACGTGGATAAAATCTTGGGGCGCTACTAGTCAAGTATTTTGTACTCGATTTATTGTATTTCTACCGGTGACCCCCCCAAAATCTCTGACTGCGTACTGGTGACCCCTCCAAAATTAGAGGCGAGGACCGCGCCTGTGATATAATAATACTTATATAGTTTTAAATACGTATGTACTTATTATACATAGAACACACCCAGACTTAGTACAAATATTTGGATTCATAATACAAATATTTGCACTGGTTGGGAATCGAACCCACGACCCTCGGCTTCGCAGGCAGAGTTACTACCCACTAAGCCACGAGGCCAGTCTTCGATTTGGGAACGATAGGTTGTAAGAGTTCCTATTTAATAATCTTCACCAAAACTACAGTCAAACAGTCAATATGCTAAACATGAGTTTGTCAGAAGCCTACCTTAACCCTCATTAACGCAGTGAATACCTGTTCGCCGTGTAATTCGTACTTAACCTCGCGTATTAAAGGGTTGAACAAAAAGATACTAATCAGAGCCCGGAAAATCTTCGCGTCGGAAATATTCCGGATCCCGGAGAGCTTCTTGTACTGATGGTAATGTAAATGAGGAAAAAATATAAGTTCCCATCATCATGAGGATGTTCCGAAGAGGAAATCGCTCTACGGCGAGTCTTCTTTTCTGGGTCCAAATTTTGTTAAATCTGTTTTGTAGGTGCATTAAAAACTCTCTGAGTGGGTTGGTAGTGAGTCTGACTGTGGAGCTCGGTCGGGGGTTCAAATCCCACCTAATACAAATATTGTGTTTTTTTTAAATAAAAAGTGACGAGACGAGCAGGACATGTGCCAGATGGTAAGCAACATGCCTGCCACATCACAGCACAGTGACAGGCAATTATTGGAACATTGCGAAGTAATGATTTGGACTCTTCAAAATCATTACTTCGCACGCACTGCGCTCGTCACCCAGAGTTCTAAGATGTTATATCTCTAAGCCCTGCAATTTATCTGGAAACATTGCCCTTCGAATCGGAAATTTAAAAAATCACATTATATCTGTTGGCGTCAAATAAAGTTTTTCGTCGCTAGAATCACTCATTTTAGGTTTTTCAAATGTTCTCAAGTTTCCTGTTTTTGGCCTAACGTTATAACAACAACAATAGAAAATATGGAAGGTTGATGTGGTTGATTTACTTCTATTCTCCATATGAGAAAGGAAAATTGCGCGTAAAATAATAATAAAAAAAAGAACACTGAAGGTTTCAAGTCAGAATTATTAATAAATTAAAAAAAGTTGTGTCATATCAAATACCAAATCATTACCTGGCACTGCACTGTCATCCATAGATATAGGATGTTTTATCTCTATTTCCTGTAGTTCCAGTTCCTGAATACATTGATGCTTTCACATTACAGCTTGGCGCTAAAATAAATAATAATAAATAAATAAACAAATATTGGTAGACAATTCACACACAACACCATCTGACCCCAAACTAAGCTAAGCTTGTAAGATGGCAGCCAGGTAGGAATCGAACCCACAACCCTCGGCTTGCAGAGTCGCTACCCACTTAGCCACGAGGCCAATCCAAACTGACAAAAGTGTAGTACTTCGTCAGGAGGACTTTACTACCATTACAAAAATAGTACTTGACGGCAAAATAACCGTATTTATCCCTATTCTCGTTTGTGGATGTGCAAACTTTTTTGTTTTACATTAGTGTGATTAATCTTTTGACAGTGTGATGGAGAGGCGTGCGTGGCGACGGTAAGTCGACTGTCTTACAACTTTACAAAGACAACATATTTGGACATGGGTACTCAGAAAGGATAGATAGATTAACTCTTTATTGCACTTAATTTAAAACAAAATACATAAAAACTAAAAGTATAAAATTAAAGTAGCAATGGGCAACCTTATCGCTTAAAGCGATCTTTTCCAGGCAACCGTATGATGCCTGCACATGACATAAAGGATACACATAACACCACATTGCTGTACAATGCCATACATGCACATACATACAGTCACCCCTCCACTCGACTCGACTCAATAAAAACCATCACAAATATAAGAACAACGCCAACTTCATAATGGATGGCACTGCATCCCACGATACAAGTAATTACCTAGTGTGGGAAACAGAATTCCCAAAAGTGAAGTCACTCTCTCGCTTTTAAACACTCACTACTAACCCTTTAATAATTTAGATATCTTCACAAAAAATGTTTTTAAATGTACAATAACATTTCATTTCATCTAACTCACAAAAACTGACTTTTGACCTTAAACATCGATATCTTAACGACAAAATCTCGAGCATCACTTTTTCTGTGAGATCTTTTCTATTACAGAGTATCTACGTTCATTTTTTAAACAGAGTTCTTAGATTTCGTTTTTTTTTGACAGAGAAACACATTGCATAAACAGCCTATACTGTAATTTATTCACTTGAGTATTTACTACCTTATTATTAGTAGTCTTTGAGTATTTTTCCACGTACACGTGTACAAGTTTATCATCACCACTGTATTTAACCGAAGACCGTCATTCTTTTTTCATTCATTCATTCATTCTTTCTTTCTTAGATTCTTTCAAGGTCAGGCGCCATCCGCCAACCCGCTCTGGGCCAGCGGAGGAACCTGGTTTTGACGCTCTCCTTGCGAGAGAAGGCCTCGACTCCCAGTAGCGGGAACATCTAGTGAGCTGCTTAGGAGACAGCTCATTCTATGTCCCTGTTAGAACTTGGGGGCTTCTCACGTAAGAGTGAATGCCATCCACGAAGCTAACCAAGTACGGAATGGCGGCCAACAAACACTTTCTCTCGAAACACATGCCTTTTCTTGGAATACGCTGGTTTCTTCACGATGTGTCCACCGTACTCGCCTAGCTGTTTTAACAAACAAGGGGTTTTATAGAAAATTTGGGTAAAAATGTAATTAGCATCGGATGACTTCCTGTCTTCAAGTATAGGTGAGGTTTCTTCATAGTAAGCGCGCTTCATCCTAAACCGTATCAGACAAAATGGCGGTCATGTACAGTTACTAACCAATTGCGAATGAAACAGTAAGTATATTTTATGCTACATTGTCGAGTACATGTAATTTTGTTTCAATCACACAGTTGTCTGGAAGAAATCGCTATTAACGCACTTCGACTCTATATTTTTAAGTTTTTTTCTTAATATATGTTATAAAGTTCCGTGAAGAATTTATTTATCCTTCTATTTATGTTACCATTAACGTCGTATTTTCGTCCATTAAATCTAATGAAATAATTTCAGTGCTACGGGACCAAATGCACAGCAACAGTGAGTACTTATATCAATTTACACATTTACGTTTGTATAGATGGTTTAACAAAACCACTGCCGAAAGGAGAACATTGTATATGTGAATTCTCCATGATTTGATTACTAAAATTTATTGGCAGGTACATTTGTAGGATATTTTATTCACATAAAAATTTGCTTACTTTCCAACTGTTCCAATTCCACAGCCGTTCCTAGGCAACAATACCGTCTAATCACATTTTATTTGTAAAGTTTTTTTTAATGAACAAACATTTTTAGTTTCCACTAAACTCACTAAAATTGAGGTGTGTCAAAATCTTTGAGTAATTTGTCTGTAAACCTATTGTTTAACAAAAAGAAGCAATAATTCTAGCTCATTCTCTAACAATAGGTTCTACAAAGCTAGTTTGAAACTTAATTTATTTTTTTATTGCTCCTCAAGCCCCACAGAACTAGCCTACATTACATAATAAATATATTTTTGCACAATATAAACACGATCCATGTTCTATTGAGTAGTTTCCATGATGACCCGGAATGGGTTTGGCAATATGAGTACAAACATGTCATGCGGAGTGGATTAACTCACTCCATTATTGGTTTGTGAGTTAGGTAATATTCTATAGTAAGCTATATTAAAAGGAATAATTTTAAATCCTCTTAAAAACATTTCGTCAAAGTTGATTTAATTTTGTTTGTTGAACAATTTGTAAATATGTATTTAACTGATGTCGATTTGGATCTGAGTTATGCAAAATTAGTTTTGGATATAAAATGGATTGGTTTTCTGCCTTCATACAATAACAATATTATATATTCTGAACATAATTATAGCAATTATGACTTATGACTTTGTATTTACTGAATTCACCTACCTACTGTTAACTTTAGATTGTGTATGATTTATTCTGAATTACCTCATTCATTAATTGTAATGTAAATGGGCATAGTCTTGAGTTTAAAGTTTAGCATCACTTTCTAAAATGTGTCACTATAAAAGTTTGATGGATAAGCCAGCAATGAAATCTGTTCTTAAGCTAGTTTTGGATTTCATTATGCTTAGGACTAAAACCCTCTACACACGAGTTCTAAAATCAGAGGAAATGTCGTAAAAGTAGTAGTAGTGGAGTGAAAAATCACCAATTATATTTTTGATGCGATGTAGGCTCCTTCCTACTACTTTTACGTAGTTTCCTATGATTTTAGGGCTCGTCTGTAGAGGGTTTAACGCTTAGCTCCGTCACTCACAAGAAAAAACTAATAATATGTTTGCTCATCCCCGTAATCCATAAGTTTACGTCATACGCCCACTCGAGTATAAACAAATAGCCGACATATTGTTGTAGACAAAAACCAAGCTTGTTTTATGAGGCTCGTAAAGTGGCCGCCCTTATAGTCAGTTTGATAGCTTTTTAAACGTGGTGAAAGCTGGCGCCGCCGATAACTTGTAGTTGCAGTCGGTTCGGTACTTCTATACTTTTTGTTTACAAAATATTTCAAAACATATAATTCTACTTGGTTATCAAAATTTATATAGGAACACTAGCGGCCCTTTCTAGATTCGTTCGGATAATATCATTTAATTATTTATTAGTTTATGAAATGACATTACTCACAATAATACCGTACCAATAATACATGCAAGAAAAAATGCGACTGTAAATTGAGCTATAGTATAGTTAATAAACTATATATACTATATCTTTAGTTGAACCAAATTACACATACATAAATATAAATTTTAATGTTTACGTATCTGTTGATTTGGTAAAGAGTTACTAAGGTACTGGATTTTATATATTTATATTACTAACTGTGCCTTGGGCACGTTGCTAGGCCGCCTGTCGAAAATTGGACGTCCCACCTCAAAAACCTTCTTTGTCTCATGTATAATACTTTGCCAAAGATTATATATTTACGATGCTATAAAGACATGTAATAGGACAGACAAACATTTTACATAAATGGAAAAAGACTGGCAAGTCGCTAAGGACGAGAGAGGATTTCATTTTTGGCAATAATATCTTTGAAGAAGACGAAAAACATGCTAGTATCCTACTAATATATTATATGCATAAGTTTGGATGTTTGAAAATTTTGATGTTTGTAGCTCAATCCCATCGAAACAGCAAAACAAATCGGAGTAAAAGTTAAACACAGCTAGATTATAGTCTGGAACAGCTTACAGGCTAATTTCAGGCTCTTTTCATTCCAGGGTAGCAACGGGACCGGAAACTATGCAATTAAGACTACCGGAGATAGTTAATAATATTTTTTTTATTGACTACTAAGTAATTTCACAGTTAATAATAAACTTTTAATTAACTACTAAGTAATTATTAACGTAGTGTAGGACGCCGTGAGACTAGATGGATTGATGATATATGAAAGACGGAGGATCGAGCTGAGTGACGTATTATGGGAGAGGCTTATGTCCAGCAGTCAGCGAACACAAGCTGATGATGATAAAATTTATTAATATTTAAATAAATTAAGTAAAGTAAGATAAGATAAGAAAACTCTTTATTAAAAGCCACAACACAAAAAAATACAAAAGAGACTAAGGACTATTACACAAGCATAACATTTTGACTGGCGGCCTTATTGCTTAGAGCAATTTGTTCCAGACAACCGTACATGGATAGGATTTTATACAACAACGCAGCCCTTAATAAATATGGTGTATCAGATGATTAGAAAGAGAATCGAATACTGAATACTCTCCATAATATTGATGGAGATACTAACTCATCAGTCGGGGTATCGGAGACTGTAAAGCCTAGAGCACAGACGTAGAGTTACCGGCTTAATTTGTCTTTGTGTCACCGGCTACATTTTGGAGAGTGTGTCAAGGACATGTGCGATCTAATATCATGTTCCTCTTTTCGATATCAAATATCAAAAGATGCGTGTCACTGTTCTGATATGTGTAATGCTTATGGGTACTAGTGTTTGTTACTAACCATCACGCGCATGTCTTTCTTGTTTTCTTACACCATCGCATAAAAAAATGTGAAGCATTTATTTCACATTTTGATTCTTTATTCAAATTTTGCCTTCCATAAACAAATTCAGTGGCAATTACTATAGTGACCTGTGCAATAATTTGACTCTCAATTGTGTGGCCATGTCTGTAGGCCTGAGATTTAAAAGATTTGGTCTATAGATTCGTAATAGTGATTTTGAAAATAACTAGGTTTGGTTATGTATGCTTTACAATTAAACTATTTTCAGTGTGACGGAAAGAAATGTAACGCTAAGGTACGTATATCATGGATTTTATAATAGTCGGATACAAATTAACTTTAAACGGCCTAATAATTGATCCCACAGTTGATGCTCTGGACATTCTCTTTTACCGTCACCATCAGAATTAGCCGCAAGACGTCCACAGCTAAACATAGGCTTCCCCGCTGGATATCCACAATGAATGGTCCTGCGCAACCTGCGGTTTTCAACGACCATTGTGAGGTCATATGTCCATCAAGTGCGAGGCCGTCTAACACTAATTTGGAAAATACCCTTAATTTTTAAACCTACCTTAACGGCCATGAAAACTATACTATGTGTCCGGAAAACCCCCAATAGCCACATGCATTTAAAATAATTTTAAACATGTAATGAGATGAAATGGAATTTGGTTAAAAAAACATTACTTAAGAACACAACTTGTGTATCTACTTAATTTACAAAACCAAAAGCATTTAAAATTAATGTACCTACACTGGTACCCATACTCACATTATTTTTCTCAAGATATTTTTCACAACTTAATCTGAGGATATAAAATAAAGAAATTTTAAAGCAGATTTATCACATTTCTTCGGTTGAGTAACAGTTAAACAGTAAGGTTTTTTCGTAAAAATGAATTATCTCTTGAAAAGGAATTATAGTTCAATATTTATGTAAAAAAAAATTGTATGATTACAGTGTAGCGGTGTAGCTTGTTCAGTATTGGTAAGTTACATAAAATTCTAATTTGTTATTAATAAGGGTATTTTCTCATGAGGAGACATTTTATACTATCCACAACGGCCAAATTGTATTCTTGCTTACGAAATTGGCCAGCGTTTGACCACAATACAGCGACAGAAAAAGATGACAAGGTGTAACGAACATATTAACAATATAATAATATAATTAAAAAACCTATAAATATAAGTTGAGATGTCCGTTGCTCACAGAACGGCGGAACAGATTCGGTTGAAACTTGGAATACAGTTAGAATATATAAAATTATACAGGTAAGTTATGAAAGTGAGTCGAAAATAATTCACATTTACGTTTTTCAGTGTTCTGGAGAAGACTGCACAAAATCCAAAAAGCTTTGGAGATAATTTATCAAGTGAATGAAATAAAATAAAGATAATTTTGGCAAATATTGGTTTATCAAATCTCAATGTGTATCGCTCATTTACCCCATCGGCTTTTGAACCAGTTGCTGAGACAGTATATACGGTAATATGGTGGTAGTGAACCCCCGTGGAGTTCTGCCGAAATGAGGCGGTCAACACTACATATCTAGCATTATACTAAGCAATACTTGTATATAGCAAAACTTATAAAAGATGTGGTATCCTGGTCCGCAAGTCTACCGCCTAACTCTCCTGCTTTCTGCTATGCTTTGATTTCCGATGTCATCTGCCAATTATACGAGTATAACGCCAGTGAAAGCAGGCAACTACGTCTGCTTTCAGTTCCGCTGCATACAGAAAACAGATGTAGTTGTCTGCTTTCGTCGGCGTTATCAAATTGACCGATGACATAAAAATCAAAGCAGAAAGCAGGAGACTGCATGCAGAGATGAACCAAATTCGTTCGGATAATATGAAAGCAACACAATTTGTAAAACATAGCTAATAGACTACAGGCCCGTCAACAAAATTTATGGATCAAATGAATCCATAAACCGATTCAATACTTCTTCTTATCTATTATTCCGCAACTCCGTAAAAAAATCATGCGACAAGGAGAACTGATCGAGGGTTGCAACCTTCCCTCTTCAACTGCTCAGTTGGACAACTTACAAGTGACGGCATAGTGCTGAATCTTATTACTTTATACCCTTCTGTCATTCTACATAGGTTTCCTGGTCGTTCATTTGACCCATAAATTTAGTTCGCTTGTTTTGAAAAATAAAGTTGGCAACACTGTTCACAGGCAGTACAGTAATTACGTGTCACTTCCGTTACATACTTTTCTTATGCGCTTAGTCTTATATTTTTACAGTTTGGTCTCGGAGCGCAATTCCAGTCTCCTCCAAACCTGCCATAAGGAACATCGTTGCTATTAAAGCAGATTTTTATTACTAATTATTGGCTCAACAAATTCATTTCATAGTATTTACAGCTAGAAAAAGGACACAATTTAGTTCGATGAAGTAACGAATGCAACAACTTGACAATCGATTGAGATAGCAATTGGGTTAGATTTAAGTACTAATGAAATCCTATTAAGGATATAATATAATTACTTCAACGTGTAGTGGATGTCTGTTGCTCAACCACGTCGTAATGTCTGAACGGATTGGGCTGAAATTTTGAACAAAGATTATACTCGTAGTATAGATACTCGTATTAAACAAAAAAGTATAAACATTATTATGTCTAGATCTTTTGATCCATCTGAATTAAAATAAATAAAATAAAATAAATAAAAATTTATTTCAATAACATAGATCTTAACTATACAATATTTTCTTACAGCTATACACAGGTATATTAATTTTATCAGCCTGAACTAGGTAGAACCTGTGTTTCAGGCGCGAAAATTGCCTATTTTAACTAAAAGTTACATTATCGAAGATAATAAAACTAAACAATAAAATCGGTAAATATATGAACTACTTTGCTTATAAAAAAGATAGGTATGAAATTTCTTTACTATTTTATAACTAATATCAAATGTTCAGTTTCCTCATATATTATGACAGTGTTAGCAAATTTTCACAGACAGTTTGTTTACAGTTATAAACATTTTGGTCGTAAATAGATAGCAATCTATTTAGTCGGTTGTATAGTATTGGACCAAGAAATATGAAAAATCTGCTTGTGAAAGCATGTTTTGTCTGTGCCAGTGAGCTACATACGATATCCTTACGTCTCTTGTTAGTAATCTCAGTGCAGTAGGAAAGGTTTTTGTGCTGTTTTAGTGTCGTGTTCAAAATAAATAGTTGTCTTACTGATAGAATGTTGCAGGCTTTATAGAGCAGTTTCGTAGGGAAGAGAAATGGACGAAATGTTGCGACCTTCAGAATGGCTCTTTGTGCTCTTTCTACAGAAAGCATTAATGTCTTAGTAGCACCTCCCCATGATGTGATACAGTATGTAATTATTGATTGACACAGAGCTTTATACACTTGCTTTATTAATTTAGTATCTACGATATACCGTAATATTTTGAACACATAAATCAACTTACGCAGTCTGTTTACTAGGTTTTTGATGTGTAGCCGAAAGGACAGTGTGTCATCAATAATAACACCTAAATATTTGATGTCATTTGCTCTTTCTATGGTTGAGCAGTTGTCTAGACAGGCTGTAGGATTTGTGCACGTGTGTGCATATAGGTAGATGCTGGTTAGTTGTAGATTGCTTAGATTTACGCATAGAAAAGTATATGTATTTTGTTTTATCCGCGTTTAGTGTTAGTAGACTATTTGTTAGCCAATTATTTACCTTATCAAAACCTCGCTGAGCAAATTCGTGCAGCTTTATCTTGTTTGGGGCGGAAAATAAAATTGCAGTGTCATCAGCATATGACAGTAATTTGCCATGTTCCAGATTTAAACTGCAAAGATCGTTTATATAAACCAAAAAAAGGGTAGAACTGAGGGTCCCGCCTTGAGGAATTCCGAAATTAGTGCTTTTCTGTTCATCGCTGACAACGTTGCCTATTCTAACACATTGGGTACGGTCGCTTATGTAGTCTGTGAAAAGTTTAAGCTGAATTCCCCTTACGCCTATTGCTTCTAGCTTTTGTAGTAAGGAAGGTACATACACTGTATCATAGGCCTTGGCCAAATCTAGGAATATACATAATGTCTGGTTACCCTTATCGAGCTCTTGGGCTACATAGTCTGTCAGTTGGTGTACCGCATCTGCTGTTGATAGCTTCGATCTAAAACCAAATTGCTTGTTCGATAAAATATCGTTATTTTCTAGATACTTTATAAGGCGGGTGTTGATAATTTTTCAAGGATTTTTGACAACGAGGATAGAAGTGATATAGGCCTGTAGTTTGTTACTTGTTCTTTACTACCCGATTTATAAATTGGTATGACTACAGCCTTTTAAGACACTTAGGGAAGATACCGTTAGTAAGACACTGTGAAAAAATATGTGCTAAAGGCGGTACAAGTATATGTTTGAATTTTTCAGAAATCTATTGGAGATATTATCCCACCCAACGGCACAGTTATCTTTTAACCCAAGGATGATACGTTCTACCTCTTTTTCGTCGGTATCTAGCATTACAAATGACTGTACTCGTGGTTGAGAATAAAATTGGTTTTGTGAGATATATTGTTGCGTCTGAAGTTTTTCAGCGAGATTTTTCCCAACATTGATAAAAAATTATTGGCTTTGTTTGCTGAAAGAGCTGGGGAGTCTTCTGTCAGGAGAAGTTTTAAGTTTGAGTCTGATTGTTTCGTCGTGAAAGTGACCTTTTTATGTGATCCCATATGCGTTTATTGTTATTACCGGCTTTTGCTAATTGTTCCCTGTCATAGTTAATTTTAGTTTTTTAATAGATCATTGCAAAAGTTTCGATATCTTTTGTATGTGGTTTGCAGTATATGGTTGTCTAGAGAGGATTTTGCTTTCAGATGCAATTTATCTCTGTGTCGGATACATCGCACTAGGCCAGGCGTAATCCATGGCTTAATATTATTGTATTTCCTGTTTGCTGCTTTCACTCTAGTATTTTTATTTATTGCTCGCTGTATGTTTTCAATTAGGTATGACAAGGAGGCGCTAACGTCAGCACAGTTGTAAACTGGGTCGTAGTCAATATTGCATAGATCACGTTCGAGTGTAGTATAGTCAATTATGCTTTTCATTTGAGGGCAGTATTGTTTTGGTTTATTGCTATTCAAGGTTGTTAATACAGCATTATGATCTGTGATTGTCGAGTTAGTTACAAATACACGTGATGGTGAGCTAGTTTTTAAAATAACGTGATCTAGGCAAGATCCACTCTGATGAGTCGGCAAAGTGTGGGCTGGGAGTAATCCATGGAATGAGCAAAGATCTAGGTAATCACGTGCAGTGGTGTCGTTACAATCTGGATGAATATTTATATTTATGTCACCTGTTAGTATTATGTTCTTAAATGCTGACAATGTTTGAAACTGTTTACCCAGCGAATGATAAAAACCTTCGAAATTTTTAAAGGAAGGTGATCGGTATACTGCCATTATTGCTGTTGTTGTTCCGATTTTAATAATTAGGCAGTTACAGTCATTTAAGCCTGGTTCCTCAACTGTGATATTTAGGGCCGATTTTACATAGACTACTACCCCGTCGTTTTGATTATGGGTCATCTTACTATAGTACGTAGTGTACCCTTGTATTATAGGTAAATTTCTATCACGAGTTGCCAGCCAGCATTCTGTTAAAACAATCACATCACAACTTATTCTCAGTCTATGTAGGAAAACGAGGAAACTGTTTATATTTTTATATATACTACGAATGTTTTGTGTTAGTATCGTTAATGAGTTAGTGGAATTTTGATAATATTGTATGCAGCTCTCCACGTCGCACACCTTAGATTCTGATATATTAGTCTGGTCTATGTCGTTAAACAAATTGATTTCCATAAAATAAGTTAATTCAAAGGGGTATAAATGCTAATGTAAACTAAGTGATGTGGCGCTCTTAGACGCCTTCATAATCTATTGAGTTTATGTACCTGTTTTCGGCCGTTTTCTTAGCTGGGCAATCGGTGTCGCCTGTTTTGTGCGCGTTTGGGTTTTAAATCGAGTACAGGTGGCACACTTCGGTGTTTGCGCTTTATTTGGGCACTCATTCATTGCGTGACCTACTTGTGCGCAGTGTCCACAGGTGGGCGTGGGCTCTCTGCACGTTTTAGCTGCATGTCCGTATTGTTGGCATTTGTAGCATCTCGTTACTAGCGTGAAATCTCTAACAGGGCAGGATGTCCAGTTAATAAATACTCGTTCCTGCGTGATAAGGGATTTACGAATTGCTGCTGATACTTCAATTATGTAGTTACAGGTCTGAGCGTCCTTTTGCCTGACTTGTGGCTTAGCTTGATGGTCTTTAAAATGAGTCGCGATCCATCGCCATTTTTCTGTTAAATTTTGCTCAAAAATGCAGGTAAAACTTCACTTTCTGTCATGTTGGTTGGTACTCCTAGAACTGTAATACGTGGTCTACGTTTGTATGCCTCATCCAAAGTTAAGCCTGAAGAGTTTAGCTGTACAGATTGCTTCAATTTTTGTAGGTCTTCTTTATTTTCTGTGCTGATAATGACCCCTCCATTTTTGGTCTTAAGTAGGCTCTGAACTTGCAGCTTCATTTGTTCAGGGCGTATTATTTTCTGCACAATGCTTTTGGTTTCGTCGCTGGATTTCTTGTCCTTGGGGTATATAGCTACGGAGTTCAGAGAATTTGGGCGGATAAAGTTATTAGCTCCTGTTTTTACTACACTAGCAAAGGACACATTTTGGTTCGTTGAATTGTTGGTATTGGTCTCCTGTATGGTATTTTTTATTCCCGTTAGGCACTCTTGCAGGTTACATTTATTATTGAGGTCTTTGATGGCTTGTTGAGCTTGTATGGCCTTTTGCTTCAGTGACTGGTATAATATAGCCATTTGTGAAGAAGCACTTCCGACTTTGCGGCAAAGATTCGCCACACGTAGCTTCTGCTCTGAATTCAGTTTGCCATCCGATGTTATTGAGCATATTTCATTCAAGGTCTGGTCAACGGTCGTGATCCATTTCTGAATCTCACTTGTAGGCGCCAAATCACATACAATTTGGTTCGGATCTTGAGGTGTTTGCACGGTTTTTTGTGGAGTCACAGGCGGCGGGCTATGCCGCATTAGGGTACTTCGGTCAAATGGACTGTCCATTTAAAACAAACTTCTCTTACACTTAACTTTGTTCCGATTATCCTGTAATGTTTTTTGTTTAAACTAAGTATAATCACAAAGGCGCACTATTCATCTTCCTACGTAACTTCTTATCGAGGTCAAACAATAATTATTTTAACGGAATTATTAAATACTTCAAGCACACGTCCGTACGTGACGAACGCATGTAGATATTCTAATATATTTTAATAGTAATTACTTAGTATATGCTTGTAGTTTAATTGCTCCTGCACGCATGCGCAAATTGTGTCGTTCAATCAAAAATATAAGTATAAGCCAATGCTTCTAGACTATAATCTATCTACGTTCAACATTTCAGCCATATCCGTTTAGACATTACGACGTGGTTGAGCAATAAATATCCAATATAATATTATATAGGATTTCATAAGTACTTCAATCTAACCCAATATTATTTATTTTTACTTATTAATTTTATCGCAGTCGAGATCGACAAGCTTCCAACATCAGGACTGACACACGTACACGAAATATTTCATATTTATTTAGACCATTTCATGTGAGTACTTTCGAAAGTATTAGTGAAATAATTCCGGTTTTCAGATGAAGTGAATTTAAATTTTGACTTCAAACTCATTGTCATTAAATTCCCTTGTTTTCTCATATTGAGTAACAATACGAACAAGATGATGATGATTATAACGCTGATACCTAATACTTGATGATAAGCAACACAGAGTCTTGGTAGAGTCCGCCTGGGGAAGTACCACGCCATTGCCAGTTATTCTACCGCCAAGCAGTAATGTGCAAACATTACGGTGTTCAGGTTTGAAGGACAATGTTTCCAGAGAAATTACAAGGCTTTGAGATATCACATCTTAGATCTCTGGGTGACGAGCGCAGTGCAGTGCTAGGTAATGATTTGGAGTTTTCATCTTCCAATAGCTGCATGTCACTGCGCTGTTATGTGTCAGGCATGTTGCTTACCATCAGGCACATGCCCTGGTCGTCTTGTCACTCTTTATTTAAAAAAAAATATAGCTACACATTACAGCACAGTGCCATATAACCATGCTGCACTGCGCTCGTCACCCTCAAATATTAGGCAATTTATATCTTTACCCTACATATTCTCTAGAAATAGTTCCGTTCAAACCGGAACAAAATAATGCTTGCTTCATGGTGATTTACAGTAGAATAACTGGTAAAACTGTGATACTTCTCCGGCGGACTCTGAAAAGAGTCCTACCACGTAGTGCTTATATTATACTCTTTGCCTATGACTACAAAACATTTAGTTTTAAGTTAAAATGGTTGTTTAATGTACTATTAATAATGGCAAGCTTTTGACATTTTTATAGTGGAGTGAATCCCTAATATTTCGATTAAGTTTTGCGCATAACATAGGCAGCCCACAAAATGTTCCCACAGCAGGGACTATAAGAGTTTTTCGCAAGGAGAGGTTTAAGGTCATTCTCGACCACGCTGGCCCAGTGCGGGTTGGTGAATGACACATGATCTTGAAAGTTTTGTGCAACATTCCAGTTTCTACACTATGTTTTTCTTTAACTTTTCTTTTAAAAATGACTTTCCGCACGTTATTTCAAAAATACAAGAGTAGTGTGTGTGGCAATTGAACCCGCGGGTCCAGATCGACTGTCGCCGTTTTCCCGACCGGACCACCCGTAACTTCAAGAACATGAAACTGCGTCATAATATCAGGAGCTCGATTTACTATACAACCACAGTAAGCATCGTAAACAATTACAATTACAAACTACCCTTTTTTCCCCCTCAAAAATTATTCTGGTATAGTTTTGCCCCCCCAAAAGGAGAGATTCAAAGTTTATAAGAATCATCGCCATCTTGAAACTGATATCTGTATGGACTAATTATAGAAAATTTTTCCTCAATATTTTATTAAATAATAGTTTTTGTTTTGTATTTGTTTGATTAGGCATGATTTTCCCTTTACATCTCTGTCCCCTTTTTATTCCCCTCTGGTCCCTAATTTCCACTCAAAAAGAGAAGTTCCCCCTCATGGAAACACTGCTTGTTTTTACAAAGACTTCGTCATCAATTTCCAAATTCTGTGTTTGCGGAATCTTAAATACGGAGCAATTTAAGTGTTTAATTCCATCTCTTAGATTGAAAACAAACTTTGCAAATAAACAAGTGGGTACTAAAAACGTTTTCGGAAAGCCTCTACAAATATTGGCGAAGAAAATGAAAAGGGAACGAATTTGAGCGTTTGTTTACGGCAGGGAAACGAAACTGTGGCCACAAATCAGTGGCGACCGCTTCTATGTACATAATTATGTCCTCGAAATGACTCGCTCACACGTCATGACGATGACAAAGTGTGTAAGCTTGTCCATTGTAGACCGCATCATCGCTGAACATCACGCGAGATGGCGGTAAACCCATACCAGTAAAAAATACTATGTGAAGCTGCCTGTGCTAGCACTTTTGTCAGATATTCTATCGACAAGCAGAAATGTGCAAAAAGAGCTATTTTCCGGTTTGAAGGGCAATATTTTCAGAGTAATTACAGGGTAAATCATCTTGTCGTTGCTAGAGATTTGGACTCTTCATGTTCAAATAGCTGCGTGGTATTTTGCTATTATGGGTAAACGTTTTTTCTTACCATCAGATACAATAGCTATACTTAGGTACTACTCTACGATGTAATATATAAAAAAAATTTGGCAGCGGAGTACCGATTGACGTAAAAACTTATAACTTAGAATTTTATTATTATACATCATTAAGTATGCCTGCCACATAACAACACAGTGACACGCAGCAGGAACATGAAGAGTCCAAATAATTACCTAGCAGAGCACTGCGCTCGTTACCCAGAGATCTGAGATATTATATCTCTATGCTTTGTAATTTCTCTAGGAACATTGCCCTTCAATCCGAAACACAGTACCTAATGTTTGCACGTTACTCCTTGGCGGTAGAATAACTGGCAAAGGTGTGGTACTACTTCAGGCAGGTCTGTACCTACATCCCACTCTGCTGGTCCGCCGCCTCTCCAACGCTACGCCGCTATATTTCTGTAATTCTCTGTTAAAAAAACTTAAAAATGAATTTGAGCAATCTGAAATACTAAAGGCCGGTAATAATGCAAAACAAAGCTGGAATGCTATTAAAAAAATAGGAAACTTCTCTCCAATCAAATGCCCACCCTTAGAGTTACTCAAAACGAAACCAAATGCTAAAGCCGCCGTTAATAATATAAACCATTTTTTTGCAAATGTAGGTAAGAACTTGGCGGAATCTATTACTAGTTCTCCGACTCACTCAACTATTAAGACCTTAATCTCGGAACAGACCAGTTTACAGTCGTTTGTACTACTAGATACGGATGAAGGAGAGGTTGAGAGAACTATTCTATCATTGAAAAATGATTCTGCTCCAGGTTGGGACGGTATATCGTCCATGTTTCTTAAATTGGTGAAAAATAAAATTGTGCCTGCTCTAACACATATAATAAACCTATGTTTCTCATCTGGTACGTTCCCAATTCCTTTCAAAAGAGCTGTTATTCTACCAATCCATAAGAGTGGGTCTAGGGACGATGTAAACAACTTTAGACCAATCTCAATTCTACCTGCTCTGTCTAAAGTTATCGAAAAGATTTTAAACAAAAGACTGATGATGTATTTAGAACAAAAAAAACTTCTAGCTGATTCCCAATACGGATTTCGAGCAAATAAATCAACCGAACAGGCAATATCTGCCTTGACTGACTATATCACTAATAGCCTAGACAGAAAGAAAAAATGTGTAGCGATATTTCTTGACTTGGCTAAAGCATTCGACACCGTCTCTACCCCACTCTTACTCTTCAAACTTGAAAAACTAGGAATAAGGGGAGCACCACTAGTTTTATTTCAAAATTATCTGTCTAACCAGACCCAACAAGTAAAAATAGGTGATACTATTAGTGATGACGAAACTATTACATATGGTGTTCCCCAGGGATCCATTTTAGGCCCCACACTGTTTCTCGTATTTATTAATGATCTCTGCCATTTCTGTCCGGCGAATGGTAAAATTTTTACCTTCGCTGACGACACTGCATTGCTTTTTGAAGGTTGTACATGGGAACAGGTTAGGGATCGAGCTGAGAGAGGTCTACGAGATGTAATCTCTTGGCTACAGTCTAACTTATTGTCCCTAAACTGTTCCAAAAGTAAAGTACTCGTATTTAACATAAAAAAGAAAAAATTCACCCAATAAGGAAAATTTCAAAATAAGGGCTCACATATGTCACAACTATGAGGAAAAGTCGTGTAAGTGCATGGGCTTGGAGTGTGTGGTTTCCCTCAAATATCTTGGAGTAGTTATAGACGAAAACCTCACATGGGTCCCTCATATAGCCAGTATGACGGTACGTGTCAGGAAACTAATCTGGATATTTAAAACCCTAAGAGATACTCTACCACTTTCATTGCTTAAAACAGTTTACTTTGCTATCTGTCAGTCAGTTCTTGGATATTGTGTGTCTGTGTGGGGCGGAGCATACAAAACTCACTTGATTAAACTAGAAAGAGCCCAGCGCTCTGTCCTAAAAGTTATGTTTTTTAGACCTTTTCGGTATCCTACTGAAACTTTATATCAGGATGCCCAAGTACTGACTGTCCGCCAACTTTTCATATTGCACGCGGTTCTTTCACACCATAAAGTAGTCAAATTCCGTACGGATCTTCCTATACCCCGCACGACCAAAGCTAAAGTTTGTGAAACAATGCGTATTTATACCTCATTTGCCAGAAACCAGTCATGCTATCTGAGAGCTCACCTTTATAACAAAATCAACATTTCTTTACAAATTTACTCGATGAACCGGTATTCTTGCAAAACCTCATTAACAAAATGGTTACTTTCAATGAACTATAATGCAACTGAATCAATTTTCACTATCCTGTCTTAGTTAATTTGTGAATCCATTCGGACCAATCTTATATCTTCCTTTCCTCTCCTTTTGTATCCTTCCCCCTCCTCTCCACCCCCCCCCCCCAAAATTTATTACACTAAAATACTTAGCGTTAATTTTATTAAGTTAGAATTAAGCGTTTATAGAATCAAATGTTTTACTTTATTATTGATATTCAAACGTCATTTGGTCTATTACTAAATTTGCATGCCTTTTACTCTTGTTTTTAATTTTGTTTAATTTTCGAAAAAACAGATTCGTTTGTATGTAATGCCGGTGGAGGGCCTTGGTATGCCATCATACAGGATACACCTAGTTTGGGTACCAAGGTTGTCTAACTTGAATCAACGATAAACTTTACTGTATTACCTTAGATTAATGCCAACTTGTGATGTTTGATATTGGTCAATAAATTTATTTATTATTATTATTATTTATTTATTATTATTATTAGCATATCGTTGACGCGGACCCGTATTATTTTCCTGTACCAAAAACTGCTCAAGAACTTTTTTTTTACTTTTGTAGGTTTACACTTGACCGCCATCTCTTCTCTGACTTTTCTTGACTGAATAAGTTTTCAACATACTCGTAATAATAATAATAAATTACTGATAAATTCAACTTGTACCTACGTGTTTAAAAACACATCTTTCACTCAAATATTAACTTTTATTTTCTTTTTAGGAAAGAAAACTTCAGATTCCACTTTTTGTACATGACTGAAATGTTATCCGTAGACAGACAAAAAAAAAGAAAACAAATTTTTTAGTCTACGGCTGGTCGCCATTGTTAGTTGCGCGCGCATTTTTGACAACTGATTATTTTTTCCCACCACCATAACGAAACATTTTTAACAACTCGTTTTTATTGTTGAGATATTTTTTTATTATTCACAAATGTATTGAAAAACGTCGTATGACACACGTGAGTATTGATGATGACCGTCCTCTGCTACCTTAAGACCCTCGCCAAGGTTCGGGTCTCAATATATAGCGCCTCAGCGGTAACCACCACCTCTTTGCGAACTTGTGCCATAATCTGCTATTATTTCTGTTATCTGTCTGCGTTAGTAGGTACACGTACGGAACACAGACTTGTTTTTTAACTAAAGACCAAAACTAAGTTGTATCCCGAGAAAATAATGGGATTAGGTAGAAAACCCAGATCTTTTTTTCATGTCAGCGATTCAATTGTGGGCTGGCTACATCTAAAATTTTTTTTAATGATTTTATAAAAATTTTAAATGTTGTCTTATGTTTTTAAATATTTTTAACTAGATGTCCGCCCCGGCTTCGCCCGTGGAACATATATAGCACTCATCGAGATCCCGCACATATACAACGGTGAAAAAATTTCAGAAATCGGTTATGATGTCTGAGATAATCGCTTTCAAACAAAACACATCTTCAGCTATCTGCTACGCCACCTGTTGGAAATTGGTCGTACCAACTCAGAGATTAGCAAAGGTTTTATATTCAAAAGGTATGTAATCTGTGATATTCAATGACGCAATCTTAGACACATGCTGTCATGTGTCATGTCAAAGCACGAAACGTACGAAATCTCTCAAAAAGGAATATTTTTTCCTGATTTTGTTACATTCTTGATTCATGCTCCGCTTCTATTAATAGTAGCGTTATTTTCTATAGCCTATCTTATAGCCTTCCTCGATAAATGGACTATCCAATAGAAAAAGAATCTTTCAATCCGGACCAGTACTTCTCGAGATCCTAGCGTTCAAACAAACAAACTCTTCAGCTTTATAATATTAGTATAGGTTAAATGGTTTCTAAACAATGAGAGGCTACAGAAACTGCTACGGAATTTGCTTCGCACAGGTCGCTCAGTGTACAGATATTCAGATACTCAGATATTGGGGCACAGTGGACATATGAGAAGGTGATCTGTGAGATTACACCACAGTCGCACTGCTCAACTGGAGGAACCCAGATGAAACCGTATAACGCTACCAAATGTTAATAAAAAAGTATTAATACTAAAGTTAAATTGTTTCCTATCAATAGTAACCGCCAATGTGAACGCAGTCTCTTCGTAACACATCTCCAAACACACAACTCGAAGTGTGTTCGGTCCCTCGCTCCTAATTAAAACTTTACCGCGAGAGATGCATGTCGGCACAGTGTACTCTCTGCGCTTACTAGGCATCAGAGGCTTCCAAACAACTGAGGGACTAAAAATAAATTTCATTTAATCTCTCAAAATGAACTAACAAAGAAAAATTGCAATATTAGCATCATCAGCATGAGCTAATATTTGCATACTCTTCGAAACACATCGGATAGCAAGAAAAAAATTAAAAATTTTGACTAACCCCCGACTACCTCAGATTTGTTATCTGTACAACATTCTACTAGTCAATACCCATGTTAAGGGAGTTGTGAAAAAAGAAATGTATTTCGCCATTTTGTGGAAGCGGCCATCTTGGATTTGAAATTTGTCATAGTGCAATGTATTCTACTAGTCAAGCCCTTTCGTTTGATACCCATATTGAGGTAGTAGTGAAAAACGTAATATAATTCGCCATTTTGTGGTGGCGGCCATCTTGGATTTGATTTTTTTATAATGTATAGTATTCTACTAGCCAAGCCTTTTCATTTGATACCCATATTGAGGTAGGTTGTGAAGAAATGTTTTGTCCGCCATTTTGTGGAGGCGGCCATTTTGAATCGATATTAACCAAACATAGCTAAGAACACCCGCACGAATATTAACTTTCAAATAAAAAAAACCGCATCGAAATCGGCCCAACCGTTTGAGCTCTACGGTGCCACAGACAGACACACACACACACACAGACAGACAGACAGACATCGACGTCAAACTTATAACACCCCTTTTTTTTGTCGGGGGTTAAAAACAGACAAACAGGCAATTTTGAGCCATGTTCAAGACTTGGAAGCTATTTTAGAACCAGCTTGTCGTTTCCTGTGAGTTTTTTTTTTTTGAGTGAGCAGAGCTCTTATTAACAAAACTAAAATACAATGAGAACTACACTACACTATAAACCTACCTAAAACGTCTTTTCATACGTTTTTAAATTGAAGTCAGTACCTCAAGGCGGTACCTAGCCAAACAATCCGAATCCACAAGATGCCTTCATTAAAAAAGCGAATCAGTGCTATACTGTAAGTATCGCACACAATGAAGCTAGTTCATTTACAATAGGTATACTTTGATTCAAGCTATTACAAAAAAAAAAAAAACAAATCCGTAAAGTACATACACCCCACAGCCGTCATCATCGGTCCGACGACATAAAACTACAGTAAAAACTTGTGACAAATCGTCCGATCAAAAACATAAAACACAGAAAGTAGTGAGACAGGATTATTCTATTATTTATGCGACATTGAAGCATCGACACAGGACACCAGGAGCACAGAATAATCAGTTCACAGAAGGCAAACTTATGTATTTATAATATGTCGCAGTCAACAGTCAACTAGGTCAACCAGCCTAAATAGCCTTCCAATCAACAGGCCAGCGTTTAAACATCGCCGTTTAACTAGCTTCCTGAATGATATTCCGCTATTTGAACAAACAGCTAACAGATTGATTCACTTGGGTAGCCTGTTCACTTTAATTTAGTTGCACTTCCTGGTTCCTAGCCCCGAAACTCTCCAAATTGTCAAAATGACATCGGCATAGAACATAATTAAGGGGGTTTTATTTCTTAATAACCTAGTTAAATTTTAAATTATTCTACTTTAATTATTTACCAACCAACTTGGTGACTAATATACGAGTACGAGATTTATAACAATCTGGCCTAATTAGGAAAGTCTAGGAGTAATTTTCTTATTACTTAATTTGCTAAATAATATTAAGTGTAAGATTCAGATTAAGAGTGTTATGGCATTCTATAAGCATTTTTCTTATTGTCTCTATTAAGGCGAAGTTACTTTGCACATGTTTACTTTGTATATAACATTTACAAATCTAAATTACACTAACACTACACTTTGAACGTAGGTATTAATTTAGTTTCCAGTTTTTGTATACATAATAAATAATTTCTTATGTCAGATCTTTCAGTGTACTTATCGTACGAATGGCTTCCCTGTCAGTTTATAAAATGTTGTAACAAGCGCTGCGGCTAAATATATCATTCTTTGGTTAAACGGCGTTGGTTAGTAAAGAGCCCAGGCTGTTGATTAACCAGTTTAGCTGGCCGCTATACGAGCTTTCATATCTACATAATTACATACGCTCAAATTATGTACTCACGTTCTTTTGTCAAATGAAAGAATTCGTATTTGTACCTTTGAGGGTTTTTTGTACAAGTCTTTAATCACTATCTTTGAATAAAAAACACCACATGTCCAAAGTGTCGGATAGTCGTGCTCGCACTGTATCCAATTGTTCTAAAATATCATCTCCAGAAATGATGTGTATCGACATACGTTCAAACACGCGTTGTATGTAGTTTGACTTCTGTTCACTGATTATTTTGTTAAGTTCTAAATCAAGAATAATTTTTTCGCAATTTTTATTTTCTTTTCAGTGATTTATTAAGTCTGAATATAAAAATATAGTACTAGTTTATTATGATGTTTTTTACAAATTTATCGCTTAGAACGATCTCTTCCAAGCAACCATGCAATGATACTGTGTATAGCACATGCCTACGTAATAACTTGGTTTAACACACTATAATTATGTGGATAATCAAATCCTGCAATTAAAATATGAGTATGCAAATATAGATATTAATTTAAACCAATTTAATGATCTGAGAGCATTGCTGCCTACAAACTGTCGTGCAGTTTGGCAGAGTTGTATTTTGCAAAATGTTATTCTTAATTATGTGGATTAAATGAAAAAATAAAAAAAAGCCTTTAATGAATACGAAAAACCTTTACTACATACACAAATACGAGTAAGTATACCTACTCGTAGTAGGTATATCACATACCACATACCTACACGATAATGTGGTAGAAACGTAGGTAGGTAAAGAATACGAAAAATACCCCAAGGTAGACAAAAGAGTATACTAGTAACCATTTAAAGCAAACAAATTTTCATTTGTTCAAATTTATGATTTTGTACAAAGATAATCAAGAAATCAGAAGTTTTTCAGAACTTTGAGAAACTATTTTATTTTGCCGACGCTCAATATCTTTTCTTTACTTTTGATGTTTCTTCGAAACTTTACGAAATACAATTCCTAACTTAATTAGCTGCTAAAGTTTCTGGGACCCAGAGGTAGCCAGAGATATTATAAACATGGAACTCGTATGTATATTTTCGAAATAAAGTTCCTTACGGCAAGCTTAGAAGAGAGAGATAGATTTTGCTGCGTGACCGAACTGAAAAAAATATGGTAATAAAACCATAACAATGTTTTTAACAAGACGACCAGGACTTTTGCCTCATTGTAAGCAATATGCCTGCCACATAACAGCACAGCGCCACGCAGCTATTGGAACATGAAGAGTCCAAATAATTACCTAGCACTGCACTGCGCTCGTCACTCAGAGATCTAAGATGGTATATCTCTAAGCCCTGTAATTTCTCTGGACACATTGCCCTTCAAACCGGAACACAGTAATGTTTGCATTTTACTGTTTGGGGGGTAGAATAACTGGCAAAAGTGTGGTACTTCCCCAGGCGGACTCTGTCAAGAGTCCTACCACTATTAACGGAAATATCTCGCTACACTGCACCAGGGCCGAACAAACGCAGCGCTGCTGCATTAGCGTGTTGGTAACGCCTAAACCACATCTCTAGCTGAGGGACCCTGCCACCCCCCACGTCTCAGCGCTCTCCAACGGGATCGGGCTACGGAACTTCGCGTCGCTTCCTTCACTACAAACTTAGCATTCGAACGCGGACCCCGCGCGTCATTAGTCCTTTCAAATAAATCTCTCACACGCTTCTTCCACTAATTTATAATAGAGTTATAAAATGTATCCCAAAACTACTCACAGATAACTTGCATACAATGAAAAAGAAACTAAAAACTTGGTTCATCATCATCATCATCATCATCAGCCTATCTTAGTCCACTGCTGGACATAGGCCTCTCCCATGGCTCGCCACTCAGCCCTTAAACTTGGTTACACACTTTAAATTACAAGAATACCGAAAATTTAATCAACTCCTAAATTAATCTTCCTAGTCAAGGTTGCGTTTAGATTCCTCAGACACATCACTCACATTCACTCTACTCATCCAAACATACAAACACAACACACACACGCGCACACGATTACACATAAAAGAGCATACGCAAATTTTAAATTTTTTAAGATTTTACAATATCCTTAGTTTTATCCCGATATAACATAGCAAACAAAATTATCATCTTTATTAGTTATCTTGTTTTGTTTTGTATTGTATGAATTACCCCAATGTAACTCGAGCTCTAAAATGTCTGATAAAGGTACCCACGACACGGGCCCAGAGTCTAGTGTGGGGCCATTGTATAAATTCATAATTATAATCAGTTTTTTTTTAATAAGAAGTGACAAGACGAGCTGGACATTTTCCTGATGGTAAGTAACATGCCTGCTACATAACAGCACAGTGACACGCAGCCATTGGAACATGAAGAGTCCAAATCACCACCTATGTGTGATGTTATTAATGTTTTCACATTACTATTTTTGTACAAATAAAATGTTTGAAAAATAAAATTAAACACTTTAATGTTTAACTTTATTCATTTATTGTAACCAGTTACCAATTACAACTTCAAACTCCAAATCAGTCGTATTCTTTGCGCTACGCTCCTCAACGCCAACCCCTAGGATTGTACTGTACCAAAAACTTCTTAACGCGGAAGAGCTTTCACTACAAATAAAATCCAACGTTATGTAGTGGTAGGACTCTTAGCAGAGTCCACCTGGGGTAGTACCACACCTTTGCCAGTAATTCTAATTGCAAGTAGTAGTGTGCAAACATTACTGCGTTCTGGTTTAAAGGGAAATGTTTCCAGAGAAATTAATTGGCTAAGATATTAAACACCTTATATCTCTGGATGACGAGCGCCGTGCAGTGCTAAGTGATGATATAGGTTTTTTATGTTCCAATAGCTGCGTGTCACTGTGTTAATATGGGCAGGCATGTTGCTTACCATTACGCACATGTCCTGCTCGTCTTGTCACTCTATACCTACTATAAAAAACTATAAAAACAATGCTCTAGTATAGTACATTAACTTACATTATCATAGTTTTACTCAAACGTTCTTGCCAAGTTTCAGTTTGTAAAAGATCTTCGACTCTGACTTCATGGCTAAGTAATGAATGAGTGTGATAAACTTGGTCGTTTGAAAGTTATCAAGTGTTTCACAGTTAAAAATATAATTGATACCAATTTAAAAGTAATTTTGACACCTTTGTCTATCATATTCGTAGAAGAAAATTAATGCATTTTTGATTAAGAGAAAAAAAAGTTACGGCTGTCTAGTCGAGAGAACGGCGACTACCGATCCGGAGCCCCGGGTTGATATCCCACCCACCCACTGTATATTTGAAGCCATGTGCGTAATGCGTCATGTGTCATGAACCAATTCGCACTGAGCCAGCGTGGTGAATTATGACCTTGACTCCCTCCTTGCGAGAGAAAGCAGAAGAGTCACAGAAGTGGGAACAATTAGCGGGCTGCTTATGCTATGGTTTTGAGAAAAATAACAGGTTTGAAATGTAAATGTACCTGGGAGGACTGAAGACTGAATGCACATAGTATTGCACAAGACGTAAACACATTTTTTTTTACCTACTGTCTTACTAGCAGTGCCCCGCGGCTTTACTCGCGTAGTTACCGTTCCCGTTATTTTCCCGGGATAAAAAGTAGCCTATGTATTCTTCCAGACTCTAGAGGTAATGTACTTAATTAACTATGTTCCAAATAAACATCATCCCGATCTGTTTATACGTTGAGCAGTGCGCACAAAGCACAAACATACAAACATTGACATTCATTTTAAGCCCCCGACCAAAAAAAGGAGTGTTATAAGTTTGACGTCGATGTCTGTCTGTCTGTGTGTGTGTGTGTGTGTGTGTGTGTGTGTGTGTGTGTGTGTGTGTGTGTGTGTGTGTGTGTGTGTGTGTGTGGTACCGTAGAGCTCAAACGGATGGGCCGATTTCGATGCGGTTTTTTTTATTTGGAAGTTAATACCAGTGCGAGTGTTCTTAGTTATGTTTGGTTAATATCGATTCAAGATGGCCGCCTCCACAAAATGGCGGACAAAATATTTCTTCACAACCTACCGCAATATGGGTATCAAATGAAAAGACTTGGCTTGTAGAATACTTTGCACTATGACAAATTTCAAATTCAAGATGGCTGCTACTACAAAATGACGAAATACATTTCTTTTTTCACAACTCCCTTTATATGGGTATCAAATGAAAGGACTTGACTAGTATAATGTTGTACAGATAACAAATCCAAAGTAGTCGGGGGTCAATCAATTTTTTTTCTTTTTTTCTTTTATAATGTTAGTAAGATTTTCTCCCAACGTCTTGTGTTTTACCGACTTCAAAAAAAGGGGTTCTCCAATCAGTTATAGGTATTTTTTTGTATGTACTTATGTAACCCGTTAGCTGCGCTAATTGTGAATTGATTTAGATGTTATCATTTGTTATGTAGACCATACTTAGTTCAGAAGTGATCCCGCCCATCCGAGAATTCAACTTACAGATGGCCATCAAGGACAGAAATGCGGCCGTGGTGGAGGCTTTGCGCCGGGAGGAGGCGGTTTAAGCAAAAGACGATGTCGAGTCGATTACTATAGAAATCCCAACCGGTAGTGATCGGCTCAACAGACGAAATCCGTCTGATTAGTACCTACTAGACTTAGGTTCAAAATATTAAAATGTTCACAACACCCTCATGTTTTTCCCTTCTTCTCCTAATCCAAGAAATATGTAAAAAATAATGTAATTGTAATGACAAAGGGCACGGATCCCGGAGTCTGTAGCGTGCCTAAAATTAAAAAAAAGAGGTAATCCCATTATAAATTTTATCGAAATCGGTGTCGGTACTGCTTTTTGAAATTTGAACAAAAAACTAAGATTTATCTACTTCAATTTTTTAATTTTTTTTTTTAAATAAGAAGTGACGAGACGATCAGGCACATGTCCTGATTGACACAGTGACACGCAGCTGTCGGAACATGAAGAGTCCAAATCATTACCTAGCACTGCACTGCGCTCATCACCCAGAGATCTAAGATGTTATATCTCTAAGCCCTGTAATTTCTCTGGAAACGTTGCCCTTCAAACCGGAACACAGTAATGTTTTCACTTTACTATTTGGCGGTAGAATATCTGGCAAAGGTGTGGTAGGTACTTCCCCAGGCGGACTTTGCTAGGAGTCCTACAACTACAATTTTGGGCGACGCGACGTAGTGATAGCTTCTTATCAAATTTGGTCGACTGTCTCAAATTAATTAAGTTTTTTTTTTGGAGAAAATAAACTGTTCAATATCAACATCGCGAAAGCATAAAAGCGTAATGTAGTGATTACTATACTGAACTACGAGTACAAACATGTAATTCTATGGAGCTCGTAACAAGTTTTGGAATAGATAAACGAACTGGCTTTTCAATTATGCAAACACAGAAAGAAAAACCCAAAAGAATGGACGACTACCCTCAAATTTCCGGCTGAACACGGAAATGAGATAAAAAACGATTTTGGCGGCATTTTGGGAAAATGGCGGGCGAACGACCGTAATATTCCATGATTAAAATCATAAAAATGATAATAAGATATTAAATTATTACGAAGTATTATTGTGCTACCATAGTTGTATCCTTTTTAACCCCCGACCAAAAAAAGGGGTGTTATAAGTTTGACGTCGATGTCTGTCTGTGTGTCTGTCTGTGGCACCGTAGAGCTCAAAGGGATGGACCGATTTCAATGCGGTTTTTTTTATTCGAAGGTTGATATTTGTTGATATGTTCTTAGCTATGTTTGTTTAATATCGATTCAAGATGGCCGCCTCTACAAAACGGCGGACAAAATATTTCTTCACAACTTATCTCAATATGGGTATGAAATAAAAGGGCTTGACTAGTAGAATACAATACATAATAACAAATTTCAAATCCAAGATGGCCGCCACCACAAAATGGCGAATTATATTATTTTTTTCACTACTACCACAATATGGGTATCAAATGAAAGGGCTTGACTAGTAGAATACTTTGCACTATGACAAATTTCAAGTTCAAGATGGCCGCTGCCACAAAATGGCGAAATACATTTATTTTTTCACAACTCCCTTAATATGGGTATCAAATGAAAGGGCTTGACAAATCCGAGGTAGTCGGGGGTTAATCAAAATTTTTAATTTTGTTCTTGTTTGTTGCATTTAAGATTTTTATTACGTGGATAAAAAGCTTAGGTACTGAAATCATACTTC
The DNA here is from genome assembly GCA_017562165.1 of Ectropis grisescens. Classification (NCBI taxonomy): domain Eukaryota; kingdom Metazoa; phylum Arthropoda; class Insecta; order Lepidoptera; family Geometridae; genus Ectropis; species Ectropis grisescens. The sequence goes on along the minus strand of CM029780.1, from coordinate 23,694,743 downwards.
GGTATTTCCTAGTATTATTTTAAACTAAGGGCCTGTCCTGTTATCGTCCGATTTAGTAGATAACTAAGATAAAATAAAAACCACGGTGCGCCAGTATGACATTTTATGTTACATCAGATCAAAATCATTTTTTAATTCATAATTAGTACAATCAAGGTATCATGATACTCCAACCACTAGATTGAGTATTAAAAACTTGTATCTGTGGTGTGTGATGGTCAGTTCCTTCTTATTGTCACTATATTGTAGGTACATATTACATAAAATTACACATTGTATTATTCATCATCATCATCATCAACCGCAAGACGTCCACTGCTGAACATAGGCCTCCCCCTAGATTTCCACAACGATCGGTCCTGCGCAACCTGCAACCAGCGGTTTCCAGCGACCTTTGTGAGGTCATTTGTCCATCTAGTGGGAGGCCGTCCAACACGGCGTCTTCCGGTTCGTGGTCGCCACTCGAGAACCTTTCTTCCCCATCGGTTATCAGTTCTGCGAGCGATGTGGCCTGCCCATTGCCACTTCAGCTTGCTTACTCTTTGAGCTATGTCGGCCACTTTCGTTCTTTTGCGAATATCCTCATTACGGATTCTGTCGCGCAAAGAGACTCCATCCATCCATCATTGTATTATTATTCGTACAAAATGTGTTGTGACTATGCATTTTTTTTAAGTTTAGCTAAATTGTTAAAATTATAAACTTGAAAAAGAAAATAATCTCCTATATTTCAAAAAATGTGAATAAATTAAAATGACAGTCTTGCTTATTCCCTTGAATAAAATAGCAGATAAACTACTCAGTGACGCAAAAGTAGATTTTATCTCAAACTTAGCTAATTTAATATTCTATCAGCTGTCTCAGGAATTATTAATGAAAATTCTAAAATTATTCTGTCATTTTCTGTACTTATGTCTGTATGTTTTATTATTAATATCAGTAATATCAATTTTGAACAATTTGATTTGAGTAAAGGCTAAAAACTCATATCACCCGCGACTGTCGCGGTTAGATAAGATAGGTAAATATTTTCATTCAGAAAACGACACACTACTTAAAAGATTTATCATGCTTAGGATATCATTACATCTTACAACTCTTGTAAGTCTCAATATATCGTTATCGGATACTATTTACTTACACAAATATGTAACTAACTATATAACTTATGGCATTTACCCCTGCCATATGTACCAAAATAAACCGTAAAAATAACGGTAAAACCTGAAAAACACGTGAAATTATATTTCACGTCATATGAGCTTCGTCGTTCAAATTTTCAATTGCTTTAATTGAGATAACAATTCTGCAGTACTTTTCAGTAACAGTTCGTAAACAGAAGCCAAATAAAAATAAGAATGTACAAAACGCGCCAGTTTCAGACGCTTTGAAAATGGCTTTTGTGTAAATGTGAATAGTGAGAAATTTTCGAAAAGTTTTTGATGTTTTGCGAAATCACAGTCATTTGATTCGGTGAGATGAATTAACTGAAGTTCGTATGGTACTGTGAGCTGTCTTTGTTGTTATTAACGTCAAAGGTGTTCCGTTTGACATGGCGCACTATATTTTTGTAGGTGAAGTCGCTTTTTTTTTTCAATTCAAAGTAAAATTCACATCCAAATTAGAAATGAACAATTACTATGTATTCATTATAAATGTTCGACTGCCATAGGTTTTAGAAGTGATAACTTCTTTTGGCTTACCACCAACGAAGTATTATTACAAATAGAAGTGTTATAGTCTAACAATCATGCAATAAATCACACAGACTAAGTAGTACATAAATCACAGCGGAACTTGCACACATACACATAATACCTACACTTCCATTTGTATTAATAAATATCACGCGGAAAAAAGAGACAACATATCCAGAATATCGGTAGTTGGAAAGGAAAAGATATACGAGGTATAGCAAACAGCATCACCAATCTGCTGCCATGCTACTAATCAGGAGGTTTACCGCCGAACGAAACATGTCTTAGCTTTGATATTTATCTCTCTTTTCTTTCCGGTTGTAATGATAGAGACCACAATAGCAAAGCGAAAGCCGATTTTGTTAGGCGATAGAAGGCCGATTCTCTCTTACACTCTCGTTCTAATCTAACTATATCCATTTTGCTCTATCCGTTCGTAGGAATAAACAACCAAATTAAACAACAAATAATTTGAAAAATAATTACAGTGTTACTTACGCATGAAATGAAACATTTTTCTCTTTTACAGTTGCAGTATAATTTTTACAATGTCTAAAAACACAGGATAGCATTTTTCTTTCTGTTCACATCACAATGTTAACCGAAAATACCTACAAGAGATACGGACTGCTCTCGACACTGGAGAGTGCATGACTGAGCGGGGATAAGGTAATTACCTCGTTTTAGTTTTGCTTGAGGAATTCGTCTTTTATTAATAGGTCATTCCTTACCACAGACATATTTTTCGTGGCCTGTGAATTGACCTCGAACATCACGCTGGGGAATGAAAGAAATATTCGGGTAAACTCGGGATCGTGGCCACGCCCTCCGGTTTCACCCGCTTAGTTTTCAATGTGAACTATCCAATTCTCAGTTAAGTTGTCACTTCTATCTTCTTCGGCTGTTCCTATGACTGGTATTTTTTTTAAACTCAGGAGCAAGTCTGGTATCCTCTTGTTCCTCCGTATAGGAGGAATGAGACATCTTGGGAAGTCTAGGGCGTCAGCGTTTAGGCCTCTTTGGCACTCTACGTAAGGATAGGCTCTTCAGTCGAACTGAGGTATCGAAGGTTTCCGGCGCGCCACTAGAGCCAAATTGTTTGTAAAATGTATTATAACTATACTATACTACATACCTCATTACTTACACTATGTATACTTGAATTATCCATAAGGCCGAAGAAGGTCTAAAGATGCCTCTTGTAGGCTGCATACCTTCTAAGAGGCTGTATATATTGTACGTGTAGGTGGATGAAATTTTATGCACGAGTAATGTAATGTAATGCAAGACCTTAGACCCTGGATGGATATATTGATCAAACTCAAAAACACAAGACAATATCCTGATGAAACACAAGATGTTGGCGAAATTGTGCTCACCAAACATTTATCTCACACAAATATATATCACAACCAAATAGAAGCCAGAAATTAATCTAAGATGAAGAATCAGATGACATAAATAAAAAACCAGAAATTAATAGAAGATGAGGAAGAAGAAGACTTTAATCAGCTGACTATTATTTAATTAATTTTTTATTTATAAACTAGCTGAACCCGCTACTTCGTTCGCGTAAGCATGTTACGGACTTATACATTAGTTGAAACTACGTCAAAATATTTGGATAAGTAGCCATTGAAAAACCGATTGAATTTGTTTTTCCACACAAAAAATTATTTAATTTTATCATCTTTATTTTTCTTTTTTTAAACAAAATCTAACATACTTAGTAAGGTTTCGTAGTAGCGAACATAGCCGCAATTGTTAAGTTTGTAGGATTTTTATAAGATACATTATGAAAAGTCTGAAGCTGATGTGCATGATCCTACTTATCTCTTTTTCTCTAGCTGTTACCCGCGACATCGCCCGCGTAAAATTTTGAATGAAGCCTTCAAAATGATAAAACATTTGAGTTTTAATGTTACGCAAGCAAGTTGAACCCGTAAATCAAAGCCAAATCGAAGTGAAATGTTAATGTACCTATACATTTAATTGTAACAGAAAAAGAATCAAAGAACGAAAGATTCCAAATTCTGCATCAAAATCATTTTAGGAGCAAAAAACTCATTAGTACAATTTAGAATACCAGTAACGCAATTTAGTGCTGAAAGAAAAAAAACATACCACAATACCAAAACATTGATTTAAATGGGCTTTGGCCAAATTTGCTTAGTATATCTGACGTCACAGTAACCTAGAAGTAACCGATTTGCTATTTTTGAGTACAAATTAAGTACGTGTGTTTCGAATTCCTTCCAAATGTGTTCAGCCGCTCTGTAGCCGTTCGTTGTAGCCGTTCAACGTAGTTGTAACGGAACGTATTTAGTGATCGGGTTGAAATTTTAAATACAATTAGATTATACATAGTTTGGAAGAACACATAGGCTAAACATTGCTACTTAAGCTAAGCCACGATATAATGTGTTTCAAAATTTAACTCCATATATTCAGCTGTTCCAACGTAATAGAGCAGCAAAAATTTAAACATTGGCATATTTATATAATATTGGTAGGATAGGATTTTACAAAATTTTAGAAAAAATAAATGCAAATCAAATAAACATAACAAACAATGCAAAAGTGGGACTCGCACGCGAAGGGTTCCGAACCATAAAAACGGCAAATTAACGGCTTTAATTGTATGGGAGCCCCCTTAATAATTTATTTTAATTAATTACATTTAAAGAGAACATAAAAAAGAGTCTGTGACAGGTACGTTATTAGTATCGAGCAAGAAACGGTAAAAAATATCAAATTGTATGGGAGCCCCTCTTAAATAAATATTTATTTTATTTTTAGTATTCTTTGTTAAACCGGCAATAGAAATACATCATCTGTGAAAATTTCAACTGTCTAGCTATCACCGTTCTTGAGATACAGCCTGGTGACAGACGGACAGACGGACGGACGGACAGCGAAGTCTCAGTAATAGGGTCCCGTTTTTACCCTTTGGGTACGGAACCCTAACAACGGTCTCCTTCGGTCTCCGAAGCTTGTTAAACACTACCTTTAAATTTTAAACAGTATTTGGATTGAAATAATCGGTTTTCTAATAAGTTACGGCTGGTCTAGTAAGTTACAGCTGACCTAGTAGGGAGAATGCCGACTGTCGATCCGGAGACCCAGGGTTCAAAACCACGCGCACCACTATCTTTTCAGAGCCATGTTCGTAGTGCCGGTAATTAAAATGGTGAAGGAAAACATCGTGAGGAAACCGAAATGTAGTACCGAGAATCTAAGTTCTAAGTCATACGTCATCCACCAACCGACACTGGGCCAGCATGGCAGATTATAGCCTTGACTCTCTCCTTGCGAGAGAAGGCCCCGACGCCCAGCAGTGGGAACATTTAATGGGTTGTTTATGGTGCTACTTATTATGCTAATATGTTTTCTCTACTACTTCTACTTCAATGAATAATAGTTTAATTCTGTCATTCGACAAAATTTTGTAAGAAGCTATGATTATGTCGTACAGATAAATGTAAGCTGATTTTAGTTTTTTGTTGATATTTGAAAAACTACCTCCAGGTAGTTTTTCAAATATCAGGGATAAAACAGGGATGTTTTCGATATAAATATGAGGTCTCCTCTGAAGTATTTTCTACCAAACAAAAAAGGAATTATCAAAATGAATTCACAATTAGTGGAGTTATTGCGAAAAATAAAACCAAATCAAAAACATGCAACCCGATTGAGAACATCCTCCTTGTTTGAAGTCGGCTATAACCGAATTATGTTTGTTTTTTCACTCAAAAATATATTTGTGATAATTATTTTCTCATTCAAGACGACGCTACACGATCACGTGGGCACGTTCAACAATCTAGAATCTAGATATTCTGTGGATCGTCTGTGATACACAGAATACTTAGAAGTTAGTATGTACTGAATGCGCCGTGCGTGTCGTTATTATTTAATGTTTGTGTAATTTCCGAACCACCAGACCGATTATGTTCAAATTTTGACGGAACAATATGAAAAATGTGTTCTGTCTAACAAAAAAAGAATTAATGAAATTAAACAACGCAAACATGAGTTACAACCAAATACACATTCTGACTTTCACCCCCTCCCGCAAGAAAACTGATCAGAATTTGGGGATCAAAAGTAGCCTACAGCAATCTCCATAGTATAAACTAAAATCATGCCAAGTTTCAGTTGAATTGGATCTGTAGTTTTGGCGTGATGCGTGATCCCTATACAGAAAGACAGACAGACAGACAGACAGACAGAAAGACAGACAGACATGAAAGAAAAAAAATGCAGTTTCGCCATCAGTATCGACTATGGAGTGCTCCAAAAATATTTTTTTCAAAATATCTTCAATGTACAGAATTCGACCCGTTACCGTTTTATTATAAGTATAGATTACTAACAAATTGTCTTGCCAGACATATTGCATGCCTCTCGCAGAGGCCAGATTGTATGGGGCAACTTTTAAAATGTTTTGTATCATCTTATCTTACCTACAAACAGCAATAAAGATTTTTGTATTTTGTATTAGTAACTTTTTAGTATTCAATTATCTGAAAGTATGTGCAGTGTAAATAGAGTGGGTGAAGTTATGATCACAAAACCTCAAAAGTTGAACTATCCCACACACAAGAGCTAACATTAAAGATGTGTGTCCTACAATCCAAATGAAAGTTAGATAGTGGCGCCGTAGATACAACTCGACCCGACGGTCCAAGCCAGCTCTCGACGCCGACACCCGAATCTTTCCCACCTACACGCTTTTTTGTTCAGTAGCGGTATTTGACGCAAATTACTTTATGAAGCGTGTAGACCACTTTTTGGAAAAAGTTTGTTTGACACCAACAGAATTAACTGAACGCGCATAGCATTAAGTCATTTCCTCGCCGGGGTGGGATGAAAAGTTACGTGTTGCACTCAAGTGCAAAGATTTGTTACCTTGGGCTCTATTCCTTCCCTCGCGAATGATCAGGATTAAACTTATCAATAACTCGCTGAGTTCGTGATTCAATTTTAAAAGTAAAAAGCAACTTTGCACTCTTGTATAACAAATAACTATATCTGTGAAGATATAGTTATTTGTTAAACAGATGTAAAATTTACCGAAATGGACACCACATACAATAATTATCGTCTATGATGAAATTTATATGATAAATGTCCTAAAGACAGGTTTTCCCAGTATTTAACTACAAAGATTATAGCGTTTGTCATGGAATGAGCCATTAGTTATTTGTTGTCATAGTTTAAAATCTGTGTATCATTTCGAGTACTTACTCGTACCTAACCCAATAAATATTGCTTGCTAACCCTACTTTATGCAAAAATGACATAAAACAAAAATCTGTGACGAATTTACAACAACTTTATTCACCTGTGACATTGTTCATTTGTTTTTTTTATAACTTGTGGCGAGTTTACTTTGAATGTATGGAGTATACAAATTGTGACGAATTTACTTTGTGGCGAATCGCCTATAACCCCTTCACCAGTATAGTATTTAAAGTGACGCAAAACGCACGAAACAATAAAAACATGGCCATAGATGGCGCATTACCATGGTTACTAAAACAAATTTACACATCTAACCATGGCCATCTAGCTAGATGGCCATGCTTAGAAGACTTACATCATAATGTACAGGATAATGCTTTGAAGACTTATTTTAGACAGGCAATGTCCTCCGGTTTCACCCGCTTAGTTTCCAAAGTGAGCTATCAAATTGTGACTCAATTTATATTTATTTATTTATTTACATATGTTATGCGATAGCGCCGCCAATTGTGAATTGATTTTGATAGTTTTTATGGTTCCGTAGCCAAATGGCAAAATACGGGACCCTTATAGATTCGTCATGTCTGTATGTCTGTCTGTCTGTTCGTCCGTATGTCACAGCCACTTTTTTCCGAAACTATAAATGCTATACTATTGAAACTTGGTAAGTAGATGTAATCTAAAAAAACAAAAGTTTTTAGGGGTGTCCCATACATAGAACTGAAACTCAAAAATGTTTTTGTATCAATACCATACATGTGGGGTATCTATGGATAGGTCATCAAAAATGATGTTGAGGTTTCTAACATATTTTTTTTCTGAACTGAATAGTTTGCGCGTGGGTTTCTTCCAAAGTGGTAAAAAGTGTCCCTCCCCCCCTGTAACTTCTAAAATAAGAGAATGACAAAAATAAAAAAAAGTGTGTGATGTACGTTACAATGTAAACTATCAACGAAAATTGGTTTGAATGATATCTAGTAAGTAGTTTTATTTTAATACGTCATAAATTGACTATTGTTAAAACACTGATTAAAGTAACAACGAATAACAAGAACTTTTGTATTATGTTACTTGCTGGTATGGAAGCCATTCGACTCGCACTTGACCACTTTTATTTTTTTGTTTGGTAGATCAAAGTTCAGAGCTAGTCCTTTACAAATATAATCCAAATCGGTGTAGCTATTGTTGAAATATGAACAAAGATCTAAACCTTGCTTTCATGTTTTTAAACGACGTAGAGATAGATCTTATGAAACTTGTTCGAGTATCCGAATTAAATCTTAAACTGCTGTTAGTTTTTCTTTTCGGAGAAAATAAATTATTTAGTTAAAGTACAATGGTACTTTGCAATAATATTACAATCTAAAGTGGTTGTTAACTCATACAAAATATGACAGAACTTACGAACATATTTTATGTGAAGTGCACTTCGTTAAAAATATTCTCAGTTTATTTATCGTCGTAGTTTTTGTCTATTTGATTGGACGAGATGAGTTTAGTTTTAGTTATTTTCAGGTCATAGCTTCAACAGTGAAAAATCGTTATAGGTAAATTTTTTTATTATGTCGGGAAAAAATATATTATTCGCGCGCAACTAACAATGGCGATCAACTACAGACTAAATAAATGAGGTTTCTTATTTTTTGCTTTGTATAGAATGTTGTATAAAATGTTGTAGTCAATCCCTTTAATTTGAAACTTTTGGGCAAAAACGGTGGAGGCGGCCATCTTGAATCGATATTAACCAAACATAGATAAGAACCACCTTACGGAAATTAACCTTCAAATAAAAAACCGCATCGAAATCGGCTCATCCGTTTAAGCTCTACGGTGCCACAGACAGACACACAGAAAGACAGACAGAGAGACAGCCATAGATGTCAAACTTATAACACCCCTTTTTTGATCGGTCGGTAAAAAAGAAATCCATTACAAATTACGAATTCACGTAGAAGCTGTGATAAAAATAACTGATTTACGAGCTATCAACATTAACAAAACACCTATTTTGAGTACAAAGCGCTTATCGTGTAATTTGAACGATAAGCCCGGCGTTGATGAATAGCGGTAGATTGGGGACGAAGGAATATTGTAGACTGGCCGAACCGACGAAATAAGGGTGCGTACTTACATCGGTTTTAGAACTTAATTTTAATGCATAATACAACGAGTATTTTTAAAGTTTACGACTTGATGATCTTGGCTAATGCGTACTAGACTGCAGGCCCGTGAACCAAATTTACGGGTCAAATGAACCACCAGGAGACCTACATATGTAGGATGATAGAAGGGTATACATGAATAAGACTAGAAGAGGTATTGAAACAGTATGGAACCTATGCCTTTGAAGTCTTTTTCGCACAAGAGTATAGTCATACTCTCAATTCTTATCGGATACACTTCGAGCGACATCGTTTCATGATTGATGTTCCAAAGACACGAACGAAGAGATTTGACTCTTCTTTTGTGATAAGAACGACATAATCATAATCTTTATTTCGTAAAACCAATTTACATGTCAGAAATTGTGAGTATACACAAATTATAAAACAAAATTCGGTATCCAATAAGTATCTATGCACAATACAGTGCCGAATAAATATTAATTACAAAATTACAATGTCAATAAAATAATGTAATAATTTATAAAATTAAAATAATAATGGCAGTTAGTTTAAAATTAAAACAATAATTTGTTGATTTATAAAGGTGGGGCATAAAACTCCTCATATCCATAAAACGCTTGCTCAACAAGCCAGCGTTGTAATCGAAATTTAAAACTAAATAAACTATGCGGCCTTCACATATTCTGGCAGGTTATTGTAGACGTCTGGACCCATCACATGGGCCAATTTCGTCGATTTGGACAATGAACGCCCCACTGTAGCAAGGGCTGTCTAGGCTGTGGCATACGTTGCCTGAGATGGTTTTCCCCGATGATTAAAATCTTTGAGTCTTCAAATCGAGAGTGAATCGGTTGCTTTGAGGTAAACACGCTCCATCGTAGACCGCATTGTCGTTTAACTTCAGGCGAGATGGTGGTCAAGTGTAAACCTATAAAAGTAAAAAAAAACTATTTATGTACGAAATGCCATCCAAATCCTTTCAGTAGTTTTGGTGTGAAAGAGGTATAAACATAATTACATCCATACATTCTAACAAATTTTCCCGATTATATCTAATATTAGTAGTATGGTCATCTCTATAGCTTTCCTTCCTCAATGAACTACACCGTCAGGGGGATACGAATTGGGCTCGGTATTTCGGTATTCACGAAATGTATAACAAGATTTTACTCAACAGAATTAAATTCTATTTTTATCAGCATAAATTACGGCTGGTCTAGTCGGGCGAACAACGACTGCGACCCCACGGGCACCACTGTCTCTTCAAAGTCATGTTTTTAAAAACGGTGAAGGAAAACATGGTGACGAAACCGACATGTATCTACATATAACCTTGCGAGGTCATGTGATATCTATAATCTTGTGAGGTTATGTGATATCATGTGAATGTGGATTATGGTCTTGAATCTCTCGTTGCGAGAGAAGGCAGAAGAGTCGCAACAGTAGGAACATTTAGTGGACTGTTTATGCTTATGCATGTTTCTTCTATATCTTATATAACCATTTTTTTAACCCCCGACCAAAAAAAGGGGTGATATAAGTTTGACGTCGATGCTGTCTGTCTGCGTGTGTGTGTCTGTCTGTGGCACCGTAGAGCTCAAACAAAATATCCGTGTGGATGTTCTTAGCTATGTTTGGTTCATATCGATTCGAGATGGCCGCCTCCACAAAATAGCGGACAAAATATTTCTTCACAACCTACCTCAATATGGGTATCAAATAAAAGGGTTTGACTAGTAGAATACTTTGCACTATGACAAATTTCAAATCTAAGATGGCCGCCACCACAAAATGGCGAAATACATTTCTTTTTTCACAACTTCCTTAATATGGGTATCAAATGAAAGGGATTGACTAGTAGAATGTTGTACAGATAATAAATCCGAGGTAGTCGGGGGTTATTCAAAATTTTTAATTTTGTTCTTGTTTTAATTGTTAACTCAAACGCAATTGTTTTATATTTTGGCTCACATATATTTGCAAGTAAAGGAATAAGACACTTATTAGTCTAAGGTTCCTACCACGGGTAACAAAAGAGCTGACGACTTTGAAACGACTGAACCGATTTTGACGAAACATAGCTAACAGCACTCCCGACTGATTCCTTTCAAACATAAAACCTAAAATCAATATTAGTTCATCCGTTTAGGAGCTACGATGCCACAGACAATATACACACACAAAAAGACACGTCAAAATTATAGCACCCAGTAGTGTTTGCATCAAAAGTTAAAATATAAATTGTACATAGAGTAAAAACGAAAAGAAAAGCTAGACCTACATATTCATAAATCTATTTATAAGCTCAGTTCCAAAAGTATCCCAGCTTCTTTTTCAAGAAACGGCCTGTGATAATCCGGGTCAGACTATTGTGCCGTTTTAGTATTAAAATCTTGAATGGGGCTTAAACCCGAAAGCTCTCAGTAGTAAAACATGACGAGGCAGCCTGGCGAGCTCAATGAGAGCAAAAATGTTGTATTATAAGAAAGAAATAGCGCTTAGTATTAATAGTCCAGAAACCCGGGTACAATTTTTGTAATTGTTTACTATTACGTTTTTAGTAGTGGTAGGTCTCCTAGAAGAGTTCGCTTGGGGAAGTACCACACCTTCGCCAGTTATTCTACCGCCAATCAGTAATGTGCAAACATTACTATGTTCTGGTTTGAAGGGCAATGTTTTCAGAGAAATCACAGGGCTTAGAGATAAAACATCTTAGATCTCTGGGTGACGAGAGCAGTGCAGTGCTTGGTAATGATGTGGACTTTTCATGTTCCAATAGCTGCGTGTCCCTGTGGTGTCATGTGGAAGGCATGTTGCTTGCCATCAGGCACATGTCCTGTTCGTCTCGTCACTCCTCATTTAAAAAAAGGTTACAGACATAGCTACAATAAACTGAGAAAAGAAAATATAGAATATTATAAAAAGAGAGAATATTTCTGAGCGTAGGACCGGGACAATGTACCACGCAATTTGTAGGACAATATGACTGTTAAATTATATTAATATTAGCTAAATAAAAAAATAAAAAGTCAGCTTGTTAGTAATAATTTATGATCTCGTTATCGATACATGTTGGAAGCTTTACTTTGTACTTAGTTTACTTAGAGTTTATTACAGGAACTTGTTGAGCGTCTCATTAAAATGAAGTTAATTACGCAAAATTAGCGTGATAGTAAATAATTGCAAAAACTGTACCCGGGATCCTAGACTATAAGCTGTATCACATTGGTATTGGAAAGTTGAAAGTTTGTCTTTGTCACCAATTTGCGCTAGTTCAATGGATTTCATCGACGGAGTTGTGGGCGTATTGCAATTACATTCCCCAAATTTAATTCCAAATGGATGCTGGTCTGAGGTCATCATCTTATCATCTCTTTGCCGTGTAGTCTGAAACAATGATCTTCAAATTGCAACACATCAAAGTATTAACACTATTGATTTGTAGAATAATGGTTGGTAACGTTGATAACCAAGCTTCGAACCAAGGTTACGGAGCTCTGCACACATCGAAACCCGATGGACGTCGCATATGCGCTGAAGGAAATATACTCCGGTATGTACTCCTCAGCGTCCCGTATAAAGTCCCTAGAGCAGAGAAGGTATAAGGCAGCACAAATACCCAACAACCTACCAAACACCCTCGTTTTAATTCACACTCAAGAGGAGAAGGAGACCTTTACAAACCAGGCTTACAGTCACCGGATCACACATTGCAATAGAAAAAAAAAAGTAAGGTAGTACCTTCTTTTTATAACATGCACAATGCACATCAAATGGCATTTTGAGTCTCTAAAATACATTCGATAATGTTTAAAGGTATCATATAATGTTTGTCTATTGCAACCTCTCTCGCAACTTTAATACTATGAATTTAAATTTGGTTCCTCTCATGTAACTTTAAAAAGCTATAAGTAAGTGAAAAAATGAAAATGAATAAGGGCCGCTTCACACCGGAATGGCAGCGGCCGGCAGCGACGCGACGAGCACTTTCAGTGACAAATCATTTTAAACTTTATCTACATATTTATATACGGGCCTACCCCCGAGCAAATGCCCTTGAGTATTTCTTACCTCAACGCATACCGCAAGAAAGAACGAGAGAGAAACAGTACGATTTATCACTGTTTTGCGTTCACATTTTAGAAAAACACTTTATAAAACAGATTTTATCTCGTGAAAAAAATATTTCTACTATAATGTTCGTAAGCAAATGCTTATCCGTTAGTGTGAGTACCAAATCTAAATAATGGCGACTTTTCGAGTAGATGCGTGATAAATAAAATTATTTCTTATTTTTAGGGTTTCGTTGTGAGCAGATAAATTAAACAATATATTCAGCAATAAAAAACGGTAATAAACATTTTAAAGCTAAGATTTTGTAGATGTTTAATGTATTTTTACCACTTGATGTCCAAATGTTTTCGAAAAAGAGTAGATAGCTCTGAAAATTATCCAAAAATCTCGTTTTTCTCAGGGGCGCACCTTAAAAGGTTTATCCTACCTAGTAGGTACCTAGTATCGTTTGAAAAGTTTGAAAAGAACCCGCGCGGCCGCCCGCGACGCCGCGGGTGGGACGCGGTAGTGTTGGAAGCCGCGCGGTCGTCGGGTCGCGGCTCCCGCGGTATCCCCAGCCCCCGCGCGGCCGCGCCCGGCTCCCTGCTCCCTCTTCACTACACTTCTCTGTGTTCTAGCGACGGGATACCTTATGTGTTTTCAGAAATAAGTGCTATCATTTTCATTCTTAAACACTCGACACTAGTGTCCTTGCCAATTGTAGAAACTAAACTGGTCGAAAAGGACAAGCTATCCAATCGTGAAGCCGCCGGCGGAAGTGCGAACGTACCGCGGCAGGCCGCCGGTACCGCGGCCGCGCGCCCTTTTCGAACTTTTCAAACGATACTAGTCATTTATAGACTGCAGGCCCGTGAACAAAATTTATGGGTCAAATGATACACCAGGAGACCTATGTAGGATGATAGAAGGTTATCTATACTTATAATAAAACTGTAACGGGTCGAATTCTGTACATTGAAGACATTTTGAAATTTTTTTTTTTGGGGCACTCCGTAGTCGATACTGATGGTGAAACTGCATTTTTTTTCTTTCATGTCTGTCTGTCTGTCTGTCTGTCTGTCTGTCTGTCTGTCTGTCTGTCTGTCTTTCTGTATAGGGATCACGCATCACGCCGAAACTACTGATTCAATTCAGCTGAAACTTGGCATGATTTTAGTTTATACTAAGGACATTGCTGTAGGCTACTTTTGATCCCCAAATTCTGAACGGTTTTCTTGCGGGAGGGGGTGAAAGTCAGAATGTGTATTTGGTTGTAACTCATGTTTGCGTTGTTTAATTTCATTAATTCTTTTTTTGTTAGAAAGAACACATTTTTTACATTGTCCCGTCAAAATTTGAACAATATCGGTCTGTTGGTTCGGAAATTACACAAACATTAAATAATAACGACACGCGCGGCGCGTTCGGTACTACTAACTTCTAAGTATTCTGTGTATCACAGACGATCCACAGAATATCTAGATTCTAGAAAGTGCCCACGTGATCACGTCGCGTCGTATTGGATGACAAAATAATTGTCAAAAATATATTTTTGTTTGGAAAAACAAACATCATTCGGTTATAATCGACTTCAAACAAGGAGGATGTTCTCAATCGGGTTGCATGTTTTTTTTTTTGATTTTATTTTACGCAATAACTCCGCTAATTGTTAGTTGATTTTGATGATTCCTTTTTTGTTTGGTAGAAAATATTTCAGAGGTGATCTTAGATATCGAAAACAGGGAGGTAGTTTTTCAAATTTCAACATGTACGACATAGATCTTCGACGACGACTTCTTATAAAATTTAGTCGAATGACAGAATTAAATTACCTGTCATTGAAGAAGATTTTTGTATTTTGGTGAAAACATATCAGCATAATAAGTAGCAGCATAAACAACCCATTAAATGTTCCCACTTCTGGGCGTCGAGGCCTTCTCTCGCAAGGAGAGAGAGACAAGGCTATAATCCACCACGCTGGTCCAGTGTCGGTTGGTGGATGACATATGACTTGGAACTTAGATTATAGGTAGATTTCGGTTTCTTCACGATGTTTTCCTTCACCGTTTTAACTACCGGCATTACGAACATGACTCTGAAAAGATAGTGGTGCGCGTGGTTTTGAACCCTGGTTCTCCGGATCGACAGTCGCCGTTCTCCCGACTAAGTCAGCTGTAACTTACTAGACCAGCCGTAACTTATTCGAAAACGTATTATTTCAATCCAAATACTGTTTAAAATTTAAAGGTAGTGTTCAACAAGCTTCGGTGACCGAAGCAGACCGTTCTTAGGGTTCCGTACACAAAGGGTAAAAACGAGACCCTATTACTGAGACTTCGCTATCCGTCCGTCCGTCCGTCCGTCCGTCCGTCTGTCACCAGGCTGTATCTCAAGAACGGTGATAGCTAGACAGTTGAAATTTTCGCAGATGATGTATTTCTATTGCCGCTTTAATCATGGCGGAACGTATCAAGTGATCGGGTAGAAATTTGAAATAGAATTAGATTACAGTCTGGAAGAACACATAGGCTAAACATTGCCTATGTATTAGTACTCTATGTATTACGTAACAAACATCCAAACAGTGACATTCATAATATTTACAGGACAACGTTGGAACGGCTGAACATATTTGGATGGAATTCGAAACACACGTAATAACAAATCGGTTACTTATAGGTTACTGTGACGTAGGAAAGACTAAGCAAATTTGATAGAAAATTTAAACAGAAATAACTCATAGTCTGAAATACCACATTTATGTATTTATTACCTATCAACCTGAAAAGAAGCATGGGGCCCTAAGGAAACAAATATTAACTATCACGTCAAAACGGCACAACGATATGGGTTGACATACGAAACACATATAGTTTAGAGTCTAACATTTCACATGGGCTAATAAGTCTACATTTTCGTTTAACTCCATATTAATTTAAGCATATATTTTCGTAAGGAACTTGATGTGATGGTAAGGTAAAAGCCAAAATGAAAAATATATGCACCCGTTTTGGCGTAGATAATATAGGTGATTTGCGTTCACAATCAAAATAACAAGCAACATAGTCGGCGCTAATGCCAGTTTAAATCTAAAAGCACTAAAGGCCATTTAAATCGATGTTTTGCTATTGTGGTATGTATTTTTTCTTTCATCACTAGGTGGCGTTACTGGTATTCTAAATTGTACTAATAAGTTTTTGCTGGCTAAAAGGATTATGATGCCAAATTTGCATTCTTTCGTTCTTGATTTTTTTCTGTGTTACCTACAATTAAATTCATACATTAACATTTCACTAGGACTTGGCTTAGATTTACGGGTTTAACTTGCTTGAATATCATTAAAACTCAACATTTTAGTTATTTTGATTCCACACAGGCTTCGTTCAAAATTTTACTACGGCTAAGTCGCGGGTAACAGCTAGAAAACAGCTTGCGGATAAAAAGAAATAGGTAAGTAGGTATCAGATCATGCACATTAGCTTCAGACTTTTCATAATGTATCCTATAAAAATCCTACAAACTTAACACTTGCGGCTATGTTCGATACTACGAAACCTTACTAAGTATGTTTGATTTTGTTTAAAAGAAGAAAAATAAAGATGATAAAATTAAATAAATTTTTGTGTGGAAAAACAAATTCACTCAAACTCAAAGGTTTTTCAATGACTACTTATCCAAATATTTGACGTACGATACTTCCAATTAATGTATAAGTCAGTAACATCTGCTTCCGCGAACGAAGTAGCGGGTTCAGCTAGTACAGTAATAAGATTCAGCACTATGCCGTTACAACTGACACCTATTATTTATTCTTTATTTATAGTGAAATCTATTATTCTTCTTCTAATCTATTATTCCGCAACGCCGTACATAAATCATGTGACAAGGAGAAATAAATGATCGAGGGTTATTTTAACTGAAAGTGCTCGACGAGCACGGATTTGCTGCCGGCCGCTGCCGTTCCGGTGTGAATCTGCTCTTAGTGTTGACAAAACTCAGCCAGTCGAGATGCGCTGCATTTCAGTAAGTAAAAGTTTAGCTCAAAGCTAAAAGTAAAAGCCGTTTGCGTTCCGGTACAAAATAGAGCAATGAATTTTAAAAGCATATTTGCTGTGAAATAGCTTCGTGGGTGGGGTTTAATTTGGGAACATACAATACAATACAATACAATACAAAACACTTTATTGGCACCACAAACAAAGTTGACAATAAGTAAAATAAAATAACAAACACATAATGGGCACAAAAGGCGACCTTATCGCTAAAAGCGATCTCTTCCAGATAACCTTTGATTTACAAAGAAACAAGATTTGTAAGATTTTGGGCAGTGGTGCAACTAACTCAATTCAATTCAATTCAATTTATTTCTTCGAACCATTATTTTACAAAGAAAACTTGGTAACGTCAATTACAAAATAATAATAAAACAGTTTAAATACATAAACAAGTGACAATATTTAACAGTAAGCGGCTGTAAAGAGGCCTTGTCCAACGGATTCAGTAAATTAGCTAAATCCTTTGTCAAAAATAACAATATAAATAAACACGTGTATTAATTATATATAAATTAAATATAATAGAACAAAATACATATAATAGGTGTACAATAAATAAATAAGTTTAAATATATAAATACACATACAAATACATATATATATAAAAAATAATGTATGTATACAATAAGAAACACAAAAATCCAAGAAAAATAAACATAAATCAGTGAACAACTTTTGTCAGAAAATGCTGCCGAATCAGAGTCCTGAACGAAGCGACGCTCTGCGCACGTCTAATGGCCGCAGGAAGAGCATTCCATAAGGCCACAGCCTGCACGCAGAACGACGAACCGTAAAAGGAGCTTGTATGAGCTGAGGTAGATAATAGGAGATTTGTAGACGACCTAAGATTTATTGAATGAGTGTCGCAAAGAAATGTGAAACGGGAGCTTAAATACGGAGGGAAGAGGGGTGAAAAGTGTGTTATATAAAAGTGATAGGATGTGAATATCCCGACGTAAACTGATAGGGAGCCACTCGAGCTTAGATCGGAAAGAGAAACATGGTCATATTTTCGGAGACCGAAAATAAGCCTAATACAAAAGTTTTGAAGACGCTCGAGCATATCGAATTGGTCCCGTCTAAGGTCCAGGTAGCAGACGTCAGCGTAGTCAAGGATGGGAAGAAGGAGGGATTGTACCAACGCAACTTTGGTGGCTGTAGGCAAAAAGTTTCGAATTCTTCGAAGTGATGCTGCTGAGGCATATATTTTGCGTTTTATTGATCGAATTTGTGGATCCCAAGTAAAACAACTATCGAAAATAATGCCAAGATTTTTTACTTCTGCGCTAAATGGTACTGTCACGCCACCGAATAGAACTTTAGTAGTAGTGCCATAATCGACTCTCGATATAAGCCGCGAGCTTCCAATAATTATGGCCTGAGTTTTCGAGGGATTGACAGTGAGACCGAAAGACCTACTCCATTTTTCAATGCGGCGCAAATCATCGTTTACCAACTTAATAGCATCATCTAGATTGTCAAGTGAGGCTTGTGCATAAACTTGGAGATCGTCAGCATAGAGGTGGTAGGAACATATTTATTTATTTATATTTAATCATAGTCTGGAAGACACTTTTTTCCAGAAAAACAGTGGGAACTACGCGGGTAAAACCGCGGGGCGCTGTGTATGTAAGAAAATATCAGAAATATCAGAAAATATCCCAGCTAAGCCTAAACGGGCTGCCAATGGATTATTTGTCTGAATATAAGAACAATAGAAATAAAACTATCCTCTCTCTCAAGTTGATATGACAACTTGCGTGAAAATCAGTTTACCTGGTGAAGACTTCACTGAGCACAAACATGATTGATGATGATGATGAAACCGGATTTTATATATCACTGGTTGTCCCTGCGCGCGTTACGCCACCCGTCGAAACTTGGTTGCGTTGGTTGAAACTCAGAAACTCATGCACGGCAACTTTGCTAAAGATCATAACAACATCACATGAAAGTTTTCAATTTGAGTTGAAATCACAAAAAACTAAACTGTAAAATAAAACTACTTACTATAAAAAAAAAATAGATCTCATTTAAACCAATTTTCGTTGAAAGTTTACAAGGTATCATACATTTTGTTTAGATTTCTCGTTCTCTTATTTTAGAAGTTACAGGGCGGGGGGACAGACATTTTACCACTTTAGAAGAGTCTCTCGCACAAACGATTCAGTTTAGAAAAAGTAGTACCTGGTTGACCGAGCTTTGCTCGGTTTAAATGATTTTATAAAAGGCTCTAAGTAAAAGATTCTCTCAGAAAAAAAAGAACAAAAAGAAAAGACCCGAGTGTAACCATCAGGATTTAAACCGGGACCTGTTGACTCCGAGGGCGAGCATATTCTGTCTGAGCCATTTAGACTTAAAGAACAATGGCGAAATAAGTTATCGTATTCTAATGACGTTATAGGAGTTTTTCATTGTCTAAAAACGCGCATAAAATGATGTTTTATATAAAACCTGGCTAGATCGATTTATCGTCCCCGAAACCCCCTGTGCACATAATTTCATGACAATCGTTCGAGCCGATTCCGAGATTCAGATTCTATATATATATACTTACAAGAATTGCTCGTTTAAAATTTAAATCTCTCTATAACCTGCTGAAAGACCTTGGCTTATCCAGAAGTGCAGTACCTAAGTTCTATACTAGAACGAGCATCTAAAGCTGCACTGGTAGGCTCATATCAGATTTGGCTGGGCAGGGAGAGAAAAACGAATAGTGAAGGTGAGTGTTGATGTACGTCAGAAAGGGGCCCCTTAAACCTACGCCCGAGTCACAAGTCTCGGGGTCTACTCGGGTTTTCTCTCTCTGCCACACGATGGACCCGGCACCCGCACGGTGAATCCATGGAATGCTAAGAAAATCGTCTCTGTATAAGATATATATATACTTACAAGAATTGCTCGTTTAAAGGTATAAGATCAGATATGTTAGAAACCTCAATATCATTTTAAAGGCCTATCCATAGATAACCCACACGTATGGTTTTAATAGAAAAAATATTTTTGAGTTTCAGTTCTAAGTATAGGGGACGCCCCAAAATGTATTGATTTTTTTTTTTAATTTTTTGTATGAATATCCTAATGCGGTTCACAGAATACATCTACTTACCAAGTTTCAATAGTATAGTTCGTTTAGTAGGAGAAAAATGGCTGTGACATACCGACGGACAGACAGACAGACATGACGAATCTATAAGGGTCCCGTATTTTGCCATTTGGCTACGGAACTCTAAAAACTGAAGAATCTGTTAGTTTGACGCGCTAATATCGGGAACTACTGGACCGATTTCAAAAATTCGTTCCTAGATATGTTTGATCGCTAGTTTAACCGTCAGTTCCACCGCAAGTTTAATATTAGTCGTTTTAGTAGCTGAAGCGTCACATCGCAACACACAGACAGAGCTACTTTTGCATTTATAATTTCAATTAGGGATCGTTGTACCAAAATTTATTTAGATCTATTCAAAACCGCGGAGCGCAGCCATTAATTATCAATAATAATAGATACACATTTTATTACAATTGTGTTGTAATTCTTGAATCGTGTAATGGAACGATTACTCGTCACAAAAGAGTGAAGCTTTGCTGATGAGCCTGTAATCTCCCGAGCGTTCGATGCGCCGTCCAATTAAGATTAGTGAAATTAATCGCTGCGTGTTTTAACTGGATTGAATTCGGGATATAAAATTACGCTCTAACTTAAACTCCAATGAAGAGGTTTAACCAAAGAAGTTACTACATATAGAGTTAGATTTTCCGCACGGTTCCTTTTGCGTCAATCGTAAGCAGATGACGTACGTACTTTCTATGTGATGTGCCGCGACAAAAGTATGACACTTCTACAAGAGCGACAAGGCAAGAAAGATGCTACCTGTGCTTTCGGTGTAAAACGTTTGTGCTAACTCTATAGGTACGTAGTATATGTA
This sequence comes from Ectropis grisescens, assembly GCA_017562165.1. Taxonomy (NCBI): domain Eukaryota; kingdom Metazoa; phylum Arthropoda; class Insecta; order Lepidoptera; family Geometridae; genus Ectropis; species Ectropis grisescens. Next base: position 23,673,639 of record CM029780.1, on the reverse strand, counting down.
AACTCTTGGCTTTAGCTCTACAATTGTGACGTGAGAGTGTGCAACTGATATGCACTGATCTTAACTGATTAACTGATTTTATTCCACTTTGCCCTTTTTTATATCGGACTGCTCGAAAAAGAGACATCAATTCATGGTTGACGTTCTAAGGACTCGGACAAAGAGGTTTGACGCTACATTTGTGATAAAAACTTGTAGGATGGAACTTCTAATGAAATATATCAATGTGAATTTGATTATTATTATGGGCATGTTACTTAATTTGTTATTAATAAAATACTATGACTATACCATGACTATGGCTACTATTTATACTCGTATATATATGTAATAGATTTTAATACCTAATAACAAATTACAGTATTAGTGTACCTATTAATGTGATATAGTATTATGTTAACTTATCAATTGATATTGTTAACGAATGTTCTAATTGTTTATTGTTTTGTGAAGGTGTTTAATAGATAATAAGAAAAGTACCTATGTTCTCACTAAGTACCTATATACTCACTTAACTATTACCTACATTACTATCACCTTCTTAATTATAAGGTACAACTATAATGTTGCACGTCCGTTAGGACAAACTATTGTCACTAAACTTTTATAGCACCATCAATGTACACGGTTTTAAGCAATAAAATTTAAGCAATAAATATATTTAATTGGATAACGGGACACTCACGTATATACGGTCGGTCAATCCGACTCGAGTTTCGGCCGCGTCCGGCGGCCTTTTTCAAGGAGAGTGCACGCGCGCGACGGCTGCCCGTTTGGCACTGACTCAGTGCCGGACGCGGCTGAAACTCGAGTCGGATTGACCGACCGTATATACGTGAGTGTCCCGTTATCCAATTAAATATGTGTAACAACCACGTTAATTTTAATACTAAAGCAATAAATATCTTATGGAAATGCGTAAGAAGTACAGTATTTGCTTCGCTTTATTTAACTAACCAAAATAGAGCTCCACTGCTGCGCGACTGTCCGAGTCTAACACAAAGCAAAGCCTGTTTTTCTGCCCGACTCGTGGCGGGTCAGTCGTTACGTTGTAACGCACATGTCATACATAATATATTACAGTGTTTAAGGGTGTGTGCCCACGTGACTCGAGCGAGGCAGCGTGCGATTCCACGCTAATGTATCCAGCAAATACTGTATTGTCGTAACTTCTCTTTGTCCAGTGCTGGTAGAGGAGTAGTGGTGAAATAATATGTCATACAAATATAAAGAAAAGAGAGCTACGATTTTCTATGGGATACACATAATTGCAGTGAAATGTATTTATATGTATGTAAGTTTATGAAGCGAAAAAATAGTGCGCAACGCATACTTCTATTTGATATTTACTCATTGTACCATAGTCTTACTACATAATATTACATCGCTAACCTACACATTGCATCGTTCACAGCCTTGCTACGCGTTTTCACTACGCGTCCTAGCTCTACGCATCCTTACTATGCCAACCTACACATCGTTCACAGCCTTGCTACGCGTCCTCACTACGCTAAGCTACACATAATTCACAGCTTTGCTACGCGTGATTCGCTACGCTACCCGACACAAACATCGTTCCTACACAGCTTTGCTAGACAAACATCTCTGCAGCTCTAGGCTTCACACAGTTGAAAATTCGTCATCTTCGCAGCATCGGCTTCCTCACACATCCCTGGTAACACAGATACAAAGCTAGAAAATGCTCCCGGTAATCATCTTCTCGGCACTTAGGTGGATGGATAGCCTAACACCCCGCCTACTGATCACCCTTCATTTAGCTCAGCTCCTGGCTCTACAAAATTCAGGTAAAGAACCTTTTAAACGAAATCACCACAAATCTTATATGTACAATAGAAAATATTAATCAATATCATCGTTGGACTTTTTCATCCTATCTAATGTTTCAAACAACATTATATTATGAAGGAAGTATAGTATCGTTGATGGATCAATACTTCCGTGATAATCCTTGCAATAATGACTGCATAGGAAAATAAAAATCGCTTGTTAGCTATAAGAAGTTAAAATAGTAGAGGATAAAAGTTTTAAGCCTGAGATTTCGTTTTCTGATTGACGTCCCAAAGACTTGAAAAAAGTAATTGAGACGAGACGATTTTCTTAGCATTCCATGGATTCACCGTGCGGGTGCCGGGTCCATCGTGTGGCAGAGAGAGAAAAACTCGAGTAGTTCCCGAGACTTGTGACTCGGGCGTAGGTTTAAGGGGCCCCTTTCTGACGTACATCAACACTCACCTTCACCACTCGCTTTTCTCTCCCTGCCCAGCCAAATCTGATATGAGCCTACTAGTGCAGCTTTAGATACACGTTCTAGTATAGAACTTACTGCACTTCTGGATAAGCCAAGGTCTTTCAGTAGGTTATAGAGAGATTTTGCTGGTATACCTCTCGCTCCCACTTCTACAGCGTATAAACTAACTACATAGCCGTTTTTTGTTAATTCGTTTAGGAGGTCGTAATACTTATTTTGTTTCATCGCGTGGTCTTTAGGTATATTAGTTTCCCACGGTACGGTAAGTTCTACAAGGACTATGCGTTTCGTAGCTCTAGAAAATAGGAAAATGTCCGGTCTGGATGACGAAACACCCACATCCTCTGGGATTTTGTAGTGCTTTTCATACGTGTCCATTAAAATTTTCGTCCTCTATTTTCGTAGAAAGAACGTAAGATTCGTGAAAATCATTGAGTAGATATTTTCTGGTGGAAACAATCTTGGGTGTTCTCAAATCGAGAGTGTAAATATAAGCGTGCGTGTTAGTCTCACGCCGTTATTTGAACTTAAAAAACGCACTTCACTATGCTCGTCATCCATAAATATATGACGATTTACGTCTTCGCCTTTAATTTCTCAGGATTTTTTAAACTAGAAATACAGTGACGTTCGCAAATAACTAACTGTTTTGTAATAACTGCAGAGGTAATAAAACAAAATCTAAAAGAGTCTTGACTTCCAAAAAATATTTAATTTTAGAAGAAAAAATGTGTGAGTTTTCATATTATTAAACTGAAATCTAACTGTTTTAGCTACAAATAAAATCAAAATCCGTTCATTCTTGTAAATGAACCTAACAACGACTGCATCTATCCATCCATCAATGCGTAATCCACAGAGAAACTCGTCAAACTATAATCCCCGCCTGTTTTTGTCAGGGGGATAATAGCAGTTTTAATTAACAAGCACTGGCAAGTTTCTCAACCATCGCCTCTGTTGTGGAGTTTATTTCTTACACCTATAAGTGTATACTTATCCTATCTAAATATAAACAGCCTCATGAAGTTTGTGCATTATTTTTTCTTTGTAAATGGACCTGTTATTCAATTATTCACGTATTTATTTATCCCCATTAAGTCGTAAGTTTGTACAATATTTACATAAAATAAACTATTTTCGTACAAAAAATGAAACCGACTTCAAAACCACAAATAGGCACTCAAAAGCGAAAAATAAACTAAAATCATTATTACAAGCCCTACTCACTCATCTATTTGAAGTCGGTGCCAGTGAGGTCAAAAATTTAGAAGATTGATGCTATGTAGGCACATGGTAAGTAGGCACAGGTAAGTAGTACCTATTTCTATCCACTACTTGTTAGATTTGGCTGGCACCGACTTCAAATAGATGAGTGAGTAGCGCTTATAATAATGATTTTAGTTTATTTTTCGCTTTTGAGTGCCTATTTGTGGTTTTGAAGTCGGTTTAATTTTTTGTACGAAAATAGTTTATTTTACCCTTTTTAGTGTATTAGAACAAAATTAAAAATTTTCTTAACCCCCCGACTACCTTGGATTTGTTATCTGTACAACATTCTACTAGTCAAGCCTTTTCATTTGATACCCATATTAAGGGAGTTGTGAAAAAATAAATATATTTCGGCATTTTGTGGTAGCGGCCATCTTGGATTTGAAATTTGTCATAGTGCAAAGTATTTTACTAGTCAAGCCCTTTCGTTTGATACCCATATTGAGGTAGTAATGAAAAATATAATATAATACGCCATTTTGTGGTGGCCGCCATTTTGGATTTGAAATTTGTTATAGTATATAGTATTTTACTAGTCAAGCCCTTTCACATGGCCGTAACCCCGTGAGCCAAGTCAAGATACTTGCTGAGCTTGTCCTTCTCAGCTTCACAGCCCGGCGTTGAGACCAGTCTACCAGCACGCTATCAGGCTTATTCAATTATTTATTCTTAAAATATTATTTAAATACAAAGTCATTAACTAAAATAACACACCACATGAATCGTTCCTGGTGCAAATGTGCCCAAAACGCTGAATAGCTATAGCTATCTCTCCTCTGCCTCCGGAACGAGAGAGTGGGTTATTATTACTAAAATTAATCACTGGAAATTATAGTTCATGAATGATGTGTAAAATAACGTTAGCCATTAGGTATATCCTTGTCACATCTGTCCTCATTCAACTTTACTTAGTCAAAATAGAGGCCAATGGATTGGTCCTAATTTTGTACCGTGTCTTCAGAGTGCGGTCCAACAATAGTTTTAATAGTTACGTTTTTGACGCTATACATTTCAAATCAATCAAATCAATTCATTGAGCTTGTGGTCCTGGGTTACAAGGGTGGTAGCTACTTAAAATATGACAGTTCTCCAGGTCCCGCTTTTAGCTTGCAAGGAGGTAAACAGTGAATGTAATAAAACTAGATTCATATACATTCTAGATTTTCAGATTCAGACTCATAGACAACTACATTCATGTTTTATCATTTATCTATAAATGTTTGTGTGGTGAACAGTACATACCTACAATATAATTTTTCTTCAAATCACATTCGAGTATGAGATGAAAAAATCCCCCATACGTACGTGATAAAGTTGATGGGATCGGAAAAATAAATGTTCATGCCCATAGCTGATGGGCTGCACATATTGGATGCTACACGCTTTTTCATGGCTTTGCATATTATCATAACAGATTACGCAAAAAGGCTATAACACCCAAAGGACATTGTTCAAATCATCCGTGGACAACATGTTCTTCATAATTTCATTTAGTCAAAAAAAAAAATTTTTTTTTTTTTTTTTATTTAAATTATCCACTCCACAGACTCCGGGGTCCGTGATCTTTGTCATTACAATAATCTTTTTTTTTTACACATTTCTTGGGTAAGGAGAAGAGGAAAATAGAAGGGATTTGGGCACATTTAAAATCTAATTCTAGTGCTCGTCTGTAGAGCCGATCACTACCAGTTGGGATTCCGCTAGTAATCGACTCGACATCGAGTGTTTGCCTAATTGCCTTTTGCCATTTGCCTAAGCTGCCTCCTCCCGGCCCAGAGCCTCCACAACGGCCGCATTTCTGTCCCTGATGGCCATCTGTAGGTTGAAATCGCGGATGGTCTTCAGTGTTGCAGCCAACGCTCGCCGAACGAACCGAACGATGGCGTCGTCGGTGTCGTCAGCGTAGTACGTGAAGTCCCTTGTGTGCCGTGAGATTGCAACTACCGCATGGGGCACGCTCTCGTGCAGCTTCATGTTTGCCTTAGTTTTGATTACGATTACCGACTCGTATGTCAGTCCCTGAGCTTCATGGATGGTAAGGATGCGTGACCCGGTGCCTGACCCATAACCCTGGTTTATCAGGGTGTCCTTCTCCTCTTGAGTGTGAACTAAAAAGAGGGTGTTTGGTTGGGTGTTGGGTATTTGCGCTCCCTTATACCTTCTCTGCTCTAGGGACTTTACACGGGGCACCGAGGAGTACATACCGGAGTATATTTCCCTCAGTGCATATGCGACGTCCATTGGGTTTCGATGTGTGCAGAGCAACTCCTGGCTGATCTTTGTTACCAGGTTCGGGCGATGATACCTCATTTCGAAGAGATTTTCCCTGTCGATATAAGGCAACTGATTGACGTCTCCAATGAGGACAATTTCGCCAACACCAGACAGCCTTGAAGCCATCACAATGGCTCCAAAATGGTTCATGGGAGCTTCGTCCACCATGAGGCGGCTGAAACTTTCTCTACCGAAACCATTTACCAGAGCAGAAGCCATGGTTCGCACTCTGGTTTTGACCAGGTTTCCGATTCGGTGCGATAGCTTTTCTCTTAGATCTTTTGCTGCCTCAGTTGTTGTAGTAATGATGGCGTCCTTGTCCACGTCGAAGTGTCTAATCATCCATGTTGTTTTTCCACATCCTGGAACTCCGTTGACCCACTGTATTCTCGGTACCTCCCAATTTTCCCAATCTGCTTTGACGTTTCCGTTCCCTTCGATGGTCTTGGCCATCTCTAGGATCTTATCGTCCAGCATAATCTTGGTGCATCGGGCAGTAACTACAATTGGGTCGTTGGTGGTGTCGCATAAACAGGCACTCCCGCGCTCTGTCTCTCTCTCGTTCAGTGTCACGAAGCCATTTTCAGCACTGTAAGCTGCCATATACTGTCCTGTCATGGTTCCCTTGATGACCCGGGAAGTGACATTATTGTAAATGGCTGCTTCGGCCTCCTCGAGTTTCGCCTTTAAGAGGCTTTCACTTCCTAGCCTATAGGACTGCATGATATTTTCGCAGGTCTTGAGGTTGACTTGTCGTGTCGACAAAAATAATTATTTATGTAAAGAATTATCCTGCATTATTTTAGTACCCAGATTAATAAACTAAACGTTCATTATATAAGTATTTTAATCATTATTTCCGCCCCTCAACCAATTATATTGCCAGTGGACAAGCTTTAAATATCAACTTAGTAGCATTAGTAAAGTAAAAGTAAATTTTGTGTATTTTGTGTTAACCATTAAGAAATATATTATCTATGCAAACATCCGTCCTCACAACCTTTCACGCTTATAATGTCAGTCTGAAGAATGATCCGAGTTTCCTTCCGCTTAGAATACCGTTCCTGCCAGACCCTACCCGTACCTTCCGGTACTGTTTACGGCTCACCCATGGAATAGATTTCGCCCGTTTTGTGCAAGCGCTCCAGTAAAAATCAAAACTCGCATACAAAAGCTATGTACCTATTGTATTTGTGAAATCTCCGACGTATAAGAGGAGCGTTAAAAGAGGGACTTGATTTTGTTATTATTCAAGAAAATGAAAAATTTGCCACTCCACAGTATCTAGGGTATCTAGGAGTATTTTAGTATTTATCTTGGATTAGGAGAAGGTAAAGAAATACATAAATGTTTTCTCCTTTTAAGAGATGACCTTGAGTGTCACTATTGGGAACATTTAGCGCTCATGCTGTGTACTTTTACGTGATGTAAGTCCTTGAATTGAGTAAGCATCTGGGCGCTCCAAAATCCTCGCTCCCAACATAACTTCCCGTTGTTTCGTTCCCGATATTAGCGTGTTATTTCCTGCATTACGGACACGTCTGGGAAGTGGGGCTATAAATCTTGGAGCGAGGAGAGAAGTTGATTTATTTAGACGCTCCTCAGACGCGTCTCACGGTTCAAAACACTCGTTTTTCATTTGCTGACAGGATTAGAGCCTTCAATGTGGGGGAACGTTTCACTTTTAATTGCTTGTGTGCGTAAAGATTGCTTAAGTAGCTTGAGTGTTTCCACTGCTGGGAATTAGGTCTTTATATCACAAAGAGAGAAGTACACAGTCACACAAGGGTTGGCGGACGTTGCATGTCTTCAGAAGATGGTGTTTTTGGAAATAGATACAAATTTCCTCGCTATTGTTTGCTTCGCCAGTAAAGTGGTGTCAGTGGTTTACATCTGTATATGAAAAAGAATCAGAGGTGTAGGCTGGATTTGAATCCATGATTGTGAACCTGTAGGCCCGGCCGTTCCCGCCACTAGTAATAATATATCGGTTCATACCTATTACCTTATCTGGTCGCTACACCGGCCGCAACCTCTTACAGCCCCCGTTTTTTTGCAGAATAAAGTTGCCTATATCCTTTCTCGGGCCATGGACTATCTCTTACCCAATTTCATTTAAATCGGTTCATTAGTCTAAACGTACTCTGTTACGTTTACTTTCGCATTAAATAGGGACACATTTTCAAAGGGAGCTCATAAACAAACCTACTAAATAATGTTCCCACAGCTGGGACGCAGAAACTTCTCTCACAAGGAGAGACTCAAGGCCACAATATATCACGCTGGTCCAGCGTGGATTGAAGGAGGGCGCATGATTTCGAAAGATTCTTGGAACATGCCGGTTTCCTCACGATGTTTACCTTCAGCGTTAAAGCCTGTGGTAACGACAAACTTGTGCATCTGCACGTGGGAAATACTCAAAGGGGATGAACCAATGATATCACGATTGCGAACCGTACTTTTTAACCACCAAGTCATTACGGCTATCAAAGGGATATCAATTAAAGTGAATAAACAGCAATCTGGAGTAGGAAATGAGACAAGTTCCCGCCCACCACACCTCCCCTCCCCGCCAGCAAACAAACCAAGAGTTAGGTGCAGTAATTATACCACAGATGTAACTACTACATTCATTACAAGTTTGCTCACTATGACGGTTCCGTCATAGTATAACATACGCCAGAGTATAGCGCTAAGATATTACCTGTAGAACGGCTTAAACCGGGACTACTGAGTTAAAAGTACATACAAAATCAAAGAACACTAATTTCGTAATAGGTACTTCACGATCGTGGCGCTATCGTTACATTATACGGATAAGTTGGTCGTAGTATCGTGTATTCTACACGTCGTCGTAGTATCACGTAGTATCGTACGTAGTCGTAGACGACACGACGACACGACACGTAGTCGTAGTATCGTAGGTCGTAGTAGTCGCGTATCCTATACACGGAACTGCAAATTTTGAACCAGCAATTTTTGTCACCTCTTTTTTATTTATTTATTACTTTTAAGGGAATTCGTATTATAGTAAAAAAAAACCATTTTCAAAAATTTTGAGAAAATTTGAGCACTCGCGTCGGTTGGAACGCAAGAACTAAGGTGAACACAAAAAACGTGTCAAGACGAAATCTAATTTTGTTTTTACTTTAAAGTATTACCATCTATATTGTTTTGTTGCTCTGAATAAATGAACATTTTGGGTATGTATGCTTTTTTAATTCGTAACTTATAACCTAACATTTTCTAAAGAAACTTTAGTTCATAAAGTGTTTTTTTTTCATTAGTTACTTGTAACATAAATAAACCAATATCTCGTTTGAAGTTAAAAAATAAAGGGTTCGTTATATCGCATAGGTTAGTACGTTTTATCCCGAGAAACCGAGTAGGTATTGTTAGTACAACTATAATAAATACCTACAAATAGGATGAAGTAAACACCACGTTTGATCCGCTCATAGACGGTGCAGGTAAAACGGCTCTCACTGAAATTTCTATCAAAAATATCCATATCAAAGCGAAGACTGTCTTAGTTACGCGGTAGACCCTCGGTCAAAGGCGTGTTGGGCCTTTGGTTCAAAATATTAAGAGATGGGATTTAATGTAAGCGTTTAACTGAGACCTACTTATATAAAATATAGGGGCACTTATAACAATAGAATATGAGTAACAAAGGCTTTATCAGGAGCGCCCTGTACTGTAAATGTATTCCTTTCCAGTTGTTTTCTCGCGGAAAAAAATACTAAGGATGTTATTTTGGAAATTGATATTTTGTAAATATTTATATTTTCAAACCTTTTATATTTCTGTTTACACCTGACCACTATCCCGCCTGACATGTATGATGGGTTTATGATGGAGCGTGTTTACCTAGAAGAAACCAATAGGTCAATTTAACGATAAATCAATTTAACTTATACGATTTTTTGATTTTGTGGGGGGGTCTTGAGGGTCATCTGACAATTACATAATATCAAGGCTAACATTAACATTGTTTTTAGCAAGTGTACATTTAGAGGTTACCAAAACGGTTAATAGGCATGACGACAGGCCCTGCAATTATATTTAATTATTTGATATAATGACAGAATTTAAATAGAATAAAATATGTACCAATTTTAATTTTGATATTTTTAGTTTAACTTACTTTATGATCATTCAAAGCTGGATGGGCAAGTCCATTTTAAAAGTACGAAATTATTAGAAAATGTATTTACCATTGGATCATCTTCATCATCTGCAGCCTGCAGACGTCCACTGCTGGACATAGGCCTCCCCCAATGATTTCCACAATGACCGATCTTGTGCCGCCTCCATCCACCGACTTCCCGCGACCGAGACAATATCATCGGTCCATCGTGTGGGGGGCCGTCCTACGCTGCGTCTGCCGGTTCGTGGTCGCCATTCGAGAACCTTTACTCCCCAGCGGTTATCGGTTCTGCGAGCTATATGGCCTGCCCCATTGCCACTTCAACTTGCTAATTTTAAGAGCTATGTCGGTGACCTTCGTTCTTCTGCGGATTTCCTCGTTTCGGATTTTGTCACGCAGTGAAATTCCGAGCATAGCTCTCTCCATTGCCCGTTGCGCAACTTTGAGCTTGCATATCATGCCAATAGTTAGCGACCACGTCTCAGTACCATATGTCATCACTGGCAACACACACTGATTATAGACTTTCGTCTTGAGGGTTTGTGGTATTTCTGACGAGAAGATGTGACGCAATTTCCCAAACGCTGCCCATCCGAGTTGGATTCGTCGGCTGACCTCCTTGTCAAAGTTTGACCTGCCTAATTGGATCATCTGACCCAAATACACATAATGGTCTACAACTTCGATACTGTCGTTTCCAACATGGACCGGTACGGGTGCAACATGGGCATTTGACATGATTTTTGTCTTACCCATGTTCATTTTTAGCCCTACCTGTTGGGAGACAGCATTGAGGTCTCTGAGCATTGAGCCAAGGTCATCTAGCGATTCAGCCATAATGACTATATCGTCGGCAAATCGAAGGTGAGTGATGTATTTGCCATTAATGTTGATACCATATCCGTTCCAGTTTAAAAGCTTAAAGATATCCTCCAATGCAGAGGTGAACAGTTTCGGAGAGATAACGTCTCCCTGTCTCACCCCTTTTTGCATTTGGATCGGATTTGTGCTTTGGTCCTGAAGACGGATAGACATGGTGGCTTTGTTGTATAAACACTTCAACACTTCGATATACCTATAGTCGATTTGGCACCGCTGTAACGACCGTAACACCGTACCATTGGATAATCCATTCAATTTCAAGTTACTTGTGTTATGAAACCTGTTTCCTACATGCAATATTTAATATAGCTATCATAAAAACATTACGCGCGACGCATCGAAAATACGACAGTGTGACGTCACGTTTTTGTAGTGATTTGTATGAAGCGTTTATGGGGAGTCCAAAATTGTCATTTTAAAGTCGTGATATCACGGGAAGTTTTGACGTGACAACGTCTTATAAATTGGTTTGCCGGGTGACACTTCAAGAAACTGCGTTACGCTCCGCTCACGTTATGCGCTCACAACGAGAGCGAGTGAGAGGCACGCGTCCCTTCCACTCGGGCATGGTTAGCCCGCCTAAGAGCGAGAGAGACAGACATAAAAAGTGAAAGGCACGCGTCCCTTCCGTAAAATTATTTTACCACTCAAAGTCGTTGTCACGTAAAACTTTCGCCCGTATACCGACTTTACAGGCAACCAATTTTTTTAAGATAACAAAGCAATGGGTGTTTCTATGTATAATAAGTATGTATTTAAAACTATATAAGTATTATATCAGCTATCTGGCTGCCATCACACAAGCTTTGCTTAGTTTGGGGTCAGATGGTGTTGTGTGTGAATTGTCCACCAATATTTATTTATTTATTATTTATTTATTAATTCTTTCAGCTACTATGTTTTAGTTATTGAGTGGCCTTTTGATGGCATATTAAATAAAAAATGAGTCGACATGCCTATTCGAGATGTATATCTAGTCAAATCCGTCCAGTGATACCCGCAGACCGGAACTCCCCTTCCGTGTTGTAATCGAGTTGGTTGCTAAACAGGAAGTCAGTAAACATACCGCTCAAACGCACAATGTATCCATTTCCAAACGTTCAAATGGAAAGTTAAATTAAAAAACTTCGGGAAAAACGAATTCCGTTTTACAGTACTATTTAGGGATAATTCCTCGAGAACAGATTGTACGAGTTCTTTTAACATTTGGATATTTTGACTGTTTCGAAAATTTATTTCGCTTTGCACATACTGCATATTCTGCATGAATTACTGAATGAATTACTGCATACTTCGTGTCTCTCGAAGAAGCCAGTTTGTAAGGGTCAACTTTTTATATTTTTTTATCATCTTAGCTTACCTGTACCTAAACAGCATCAAAGATTTGTGTTTATGTATTTATTTTTAAAACGTTAGCATCTGGCAGTTTCACTCGGATAGTTCCCGATACCATAATTTTTCGGGCTTAAAAGTAGCCAAATTATTCGAGACTATTGTCTATCTATAATTCATTCAGATCCCTGCAATAGGTTTTATTTAAAAGAGTAACAAACATTTGTCCATACATATTATATTAATAGACTGTGGTATTAGTATGATTTTTTCGGGCAGATGCAATTTTTTTAAGCATACAACGGCACGCTCAGTAGTGGCACAGAACAAATACACTTCACAGAGCCAGCCTGCAATTACTTATTATAAATATTGTTTTATAGTATTTAATAGAGTGATAAAACGAGCAGGACATACGTCTGATGGTAAGCAACATGCCTGCCTATAACAGCAGAGAGACTATTGGAACATGAAGAGTCCAAATCGTTACCTAGCACTGCACTGCGCTCGTCACCCGGAGATATAAGGTGTTTTATCTCTTAGCCTAGTAATTTCTCTGGAATAATTTCCCTTCAAACCGGAACACAGAAATGCTTGCACATTAAATTACGGAATCTGTACTGTGGTTATATTGTGGACCAGATTGATGCATCATGTTCACGAGTAAACCTACTCAAACTTGGTTACAGTTAATTATGATGGATAACTCTGCATCGAAATATCGGGAACATGTTTCACTATAAAACAACGGTAAATATCCCATAATATATTACTAGTGTATTAATTAACCAAAATACAAATACAAAAATCTTTATTGCTGTTTGCAGATAAGATAAGATGATACAAAACATTTTAAAAGTTGACCCATACAAACTGGCATCTTCGAGAGGCGTGCAAAATGTCAGGAAAGACTATTAGTGGTAGTTTTCGTGTTAATTTGTACAATGAAAAAAATAATAATTAAATAACCGTGGTAGATAAAAAACTAAGACAAGAATAAAAGATTTTGAGTTTTTGAGCGAGTGAGTCGAGTTTGTGGTTTTTAATGTTTAACAATGATTAGTGGTGGCATAGGTATGCAAAACATTAGATTTTAATTTTTTGAATGTTTTCAAAGTTCTGTAACAAATAATTATCGGCGTGTACTTATAATCCCTGTAACAACATGCGAGCACAAACATACTCCGAGTTTCTTTACTCTGCTCCGGGGCACGAGCGAGTTAAGGCGATTACATTGCTTTTACGTTTTTAAGCTGTTATTTTTACTAAAAAAAATTATGGCTTTGAACACTTTTTGGTACCTAAGGAAAACCGTTAGAGTTCGAGTTGGCGTGTTCCAAATAGGATATTTTTCGAGGAAATGTATCATCCGCCTTCACTGAGTCCCAGCCGTGGGACCATAAAGTGGGCTACTTATTTAATTTATTTATTTAATATTTATTGCACAGTAACAAAAATAATGTACAAACGGAAAGCTTAATGCTAGGGCGCATTTTCTACCAGCTACCCGCTGAGTAGGACATTTAAATGTTATGTAGGCAAATATAAACAGTAGAAACTAAAATAATTTTGAAACAAAATAATGTGTGAAAAGTTTTAAAACACTATAATATGTACACGTTGTTAAATACTATATAAAAAAATTTTTTGAATCCGTAATACATAGAAATATTGGTCAATAATACTAATAATAATATATACATAAAAAAATATACTTATATAACTATAATTATATTTATAATACATACATAAATATACATACTAAAAAAGAACACAGGTATAGATAGTTTATTAAAGATGAGTAACTAACTAAGATGATGGTTCCTTCAAATAGTGCTCCCGTACATGCCTTTTGAAAGTATTTTCTTAAGTAGTACTTACATACTAATCAACTAATCATATTATGCGTTCCGTGAATCAGCGTTGCACCTAGTCCTACTCAATTATAAAGGCGAGAGTTTGTGTTACTCCTTGACGTCTAAACGGCTGAAGTGATTTTGAAAAAAATTGGATTGGTGTTAGCTGTCACCCTGGATTAACACATAGGCTACTTCTTATCCCGAAAAAATAACGGAAACGGGGATTACGCGAGTAAAACCGCAGCTAGTTTAAAATAATGCTTATCTAATTAAAATTATACTATATCGGAATGATCCAGAAAAACGTTCAGTTTTTCACGTCTATTTCGTATGATGAACATGATCTTTAAAAGATGACGTTGAAATTTTGAACACAGTTAGATTTTACTCTAGAATGATACATATTAATCTACCTTTTGAAGGGTCAGGTCCTTATCTCAGAAAATGAAAAGCCTTTACTCTGATTTATAACGGATTTTAATGGGATTTTATATAATCAGTTGTTATACACGTTCAGTGTCCAATTAAAGCGTAGGTGGTGTTTATTTGCATAGATAATATATATGTCTGATAAGATGTTGCCATTGCTAAATATCCAGAAACATAGACACTCAAATGAACATCACACAGATTAAATATCAGTACATTTATATGTATTTTAATATTACTTTACAAAAAGTAATATTAAAATACAGTAATTAGCTCATGAACCTTACAGTTTTGTCTTGTAAAACTAGAGAACAAGAATACGTTAGGTACGTTAACACTTTAACTAAATTTCTAATATTTTATTAAACTTGCCATGTATTTATTAAACTTGCCATGTATAAAATGCGCTTTTCGAGTCAAATGCTTTAGGATTCCATTGTGAGGCTCGGAGACAACTGACAGACGCCTGTTAGACTAACTAATGATAGGATGTCTAGTTTTTCTTGCTGTATCGTTGTGGTTGGTTTCAAAAAGAGAAAGTCAGAGTTCTTTATTAGAAAATATACCTCTATGTGCATGTACGTCAAGATGGCTAACGTTTTATTTTATAGGATAAAGAAACGGACACATGTGCCCCATGGTCAGCAACAAGCCTGTCCACAACAGCACAGTGCCACGCAGCTATTGGAACAAGAAGAGTTCAAATCATTACCTAGCACTGTACTGCACCCATAGTACTCTAACAACTGGAATTATGACTGGGTCAAAAATATAATTATATTTTTGACTCTTATATTTATTGTTTGATATTTTTGTGTTAATAAAATATCATTAGTCGGTACGGAAGATCATGAAAAAATATGGGATACTTACGTAGGTATGTATTTTTTGTTTTATCAAATTATTAAAAGTCGTCAAAGATATTGTAGATCCACAAACATCCGGAGGGGGATTGTGACAAGTAAAATCACCGGGTGCTGCTTTTATATAAAAATTCCAAATGAAGTTAAATATGTCGCTCAAATGGCCCATGCTTGTGGCAGCTTGACCTCTGGAATAGTTCTCAATGTTGGCAACAAATTGGCGCCACGTTCCGAATCACGCCGCCAAATGTTTCCCGCATTCTGCCAACTACAATAGACCCCTAAATAATTTATCTGTTTTCGTGTAGGAAAGGAATTTAGCTTGGATGATATAAAAATAAAAGATGCATTAACGCGCTGGCATAGCGTACATAGTACTCATGTTGTGTTTTCAGGTATGTTTAGTCAGCTTATTAGTTAGTTAGGTATGTAACGTAGCGTAATTCTCATTGTTTTAAAGTTCAGTTAATAAAGGCTCTACCCTTTTAAAAAAAACATGTTTCATCAATCAATCAAAACCAAATTTGTTCGAAATCTAAGTATCTGATGGTATGACTAATTTTCGATACTTAGATGGCGTAGCAACGCGCCAGGGTAGGGTAGTTGTAAATATTTGTACACCATCTTGGGGAAATTATTTGAGACAACAATCCATTAACAAAAACCCAAATGTGTGTACATATTTGTGACTATTTTCTCGCAAATAATCAAATTTTCATTCGTTAACTTTTTTTTAAATTTGTTCATCCTGAATTAGACCATTGATAAAAAATCTCCGGACAGATTGTCCGGAGAGATGACCTGTCTCTTCATTATTTATCAGAGTATTTCTAAAGGGTCACACAAAAAGGTCTAATTCTGTCCCTCGGCGGCTGCGGTCGACAATGCCGGGCCTTTTAATGGCGGTAAATTGATTCCAGAATATTCACGCGATATTGGAATTCGGATCGAGGAGCAGACGTCAGATTTGCGAATCGTGGAAAAACATTGGCGGGAAATTCTCAGAGTAAACAGAACCGTTGGCTGCTCTAAATTCAAACTGTATTAATGGACGGCCGGGGGAAATCGCTGCCGTAGTACAAATACACGAAGAGGTTTGACTCAACTTTTCATAAGAACCAATGAGTTTACATATATTCTTTATCTACAAGAACAAAATTAAAAATGTTGACTAACCCCCGACTACCTCGGTTTTGTAATCTGTACAACATTCTACTAGTAAAGCCCTTTCATTTGATACCCATATTAAGGGAGTTGTGGAAAAAGAAATGTATTACGCCATTTTTTGGTAGCAGCCATCTTGGATTTGAAATTTGTCATAGTGCAAAGTATTCTACTAGTCGAGCCCTTTCGTTTGATACCCATATTGAGGTAGTAGTGAAAATAATAATATTAATCGCCATTTTGAGGTGGCAGCCATCTTGGATTATATATTATTTACAATTTTGGATTATATATTATTTATTATTTTGGATTATATATCATTATTAATTATTTATAATCTTGGATTTGAAATTTGTTATAGTGTACAGTGTTGTACTAGTCAAGAACTTTCATTTTATACCCATATTGAGGTAAGTTGTGAAGAAATATTTTTGGTCCGCCATTTTGTGGAGGCGGCCATCTTGAATCGATATTAACCAAACATAGCTAAGAACACCCGCACGGATATTAACTTTCAAATTTAAAAAAAACGCATCGAAATCAGCCCATCCGTTTGAGCTCTACGGTGATACAGACAGACATACACACAGACAGACAGACAGACAGACAGACAAACATCGACGTCAAACTTATAACACCGCTTTTTTTGGTCGGGGGTTAAAAATAAGAACATTTAGGATATGACATACGTTGCCTGAGTAGGTTTTACCGATGGTTACAATCTTGGTGTCTACAAATCGAGAGTGATTCGGTTTTTTTTGGGCAAGCCCGTTCCATCGTAGACCGCATCATCGCCTAATATTATGCAAGATGACGGTAATAAAGTAAAATAAATAGTATTAAAATAACTCAGAGAGACAGCTCTATTTTATTGTTCCTTTTCATAGAACGGAATAACTACCAATACGTAGTTTAGGAAGCCCTTTGACTAGTTACAAATACAACAAATTAATGTGACATAGGGTACAACTAAACAAAATTGAAACCCCCTGTCTACTGCTAGGTGGAGTGACGATTTACGAAATGCAGCTGGTAACGATAGGACACATAAAACCGACCATCAAGCTGAGTGGCGGACTACTTATTAGAAACGCGTCCTGCAGCTTGCAGTAGACAAATACGGGTTGATTATGATAATGATTAATTTAGATTACATACCTAGGTATCTAAAGTTTTCAACTTATTATCATTATGAAGCTAATATGTGAGATGAAGTTGCGAATGAGCCGTTTCATTCTGAGTGGAACTCGCAACTTTGTTGAGGTCTGGATAGTTTCAATAGTTTTACTTCGCAGTTACAATTCATTTTGGAGAACAAACGAAATGTAAGAACAGTTAATTTCAAAACGAGGCACTGATGTGATGTGAGCGCTGAATGTGGTTGGAACTTCAGTCAGATTTAACTGAATATTGCATACGTCAGTGTCAGTCATGTATGTCGCAGGCAATCAATTAACAGCCTAGCCTGTTCACTAAACAGTGCCGTTCAACTACCGACCGTTAGACTCTAAACCGGAATCACAAGCAACAGCAAGCTTACGCCTTTGAACCTTTGTGTGCTTTTTTTAACCGACTTCAAAAAAGGAGGTTTCTCAATTCGACCGTTAGGTATATTTATATTTTTTATACTATACAATATAATACAAAAACACTTTATTATACCACAAAACAATACAGAAATACAATGCTTATACTTAAAATTTAGACATTTTAGGCACAAAAGGTGATCTTAACGCTTATAACGATCTCTTCCAGATAACCTTGATGTGTGTTTTTATGTATGTTATCGCTTCGTCGTTTATGAACCGATTTTGATGATTCTTTTTTGTTGTAAAGAAGATATGGTATGTGATAAGTGTGGTACCATGATAAGGAAACCAGGGTTTGATGATGACATCCTAGAGAAATCGAGGAAAACTTTTTTACTTTATAAGTTTTCTGTTGAAAGTCGGTTCTTTATTGTCCTAATTGTTTTATTATATTGTGTTTTTGTTGAATAAAGTCAAGTTAAATGTTGAGTAAAGGAAATCATATTCAGCCTCACATTGGGTCAGTCAGTTGAAATCTATAATCAGTCGCCAAGGTCCAGCGATAGTACATGCGTCTCCGACAATTAAAAATATGATGGTGTGGTCCTTCACTGGACATCATTATCATCATCATCCACAGCCTTCTCTATCCCACAACTGGGTATAGGACTCTCTCTTACTTTGCCATCTGCCTCGGTCCTGTGTCAATCGAGTCCAGATTCGACCCGTGATTTTTATAAAATCATCGACCCATCTCGCAGATGGACGTCCAACGCTCCGCATTCCTTGCCTCGGCCACCATTCTGTTACAATTTTGGTCCACCTGTCGTCACACCGCCTAACAATATGTCCTGCCCAATTCCATTTCAACTTTGTCACTGCTTTTCCGGCGTATATTTATTATATCATATTTATTTCACTGTATATAGGTATTCCACGACATTAAAGTTTTGTTTGGCTTCCGTATATCTTGCTTACGCCAATATCAATCTGCTCTTTGCCTCACTTAGATGAATAGAGTAAGAAATATCCCAGGGCCGCCAGACGTCACGTATTTTCTGATGGATGAAATGTGGACGATTGAGTAGAGTTAGTACGTACTAAGAACACATGCTTACCCGCTAACTTGCTTAGACGGCCAATTTTGAGATATGGGGTTCAGAAGATACATTACTTCACGTGTTTTCTGATAACTGATTTTCACGTATGTTACAGGCAATATCTTTAAAAATAAGGTCCCAATACTCCCAGATATTTTCCGTCGGCCGTTTTGCTTAACAGACGCTTTAAAACTCCCAAAGCGTCCCGGTAAGCATGTGTTTTTAGTGCATACTACTCAATCGTCCACATTTCATCCATCAGAAAATACTTGACGTCTGGCGGCTCTAGGATCTTGGACTTGTTTGTTTTGGCGGTTGTTTAAAGATTGTCGATCTAGGCGCTATTAACCTGAGCCCTTGCCATTTTGTATTTTTGCTGAGCAAGTTTATCGTCCTAATTTCCCGATAGACTGGGTAAATACGGAAACAACGTGCGCATATTGCGTCGATTCATCTCGGGATAATTTAACCGTATAATTGGTATTACGGTCTGACCTCGAGATGTATTTGGCTACCTTTGTTTGAGAGATGTCAGCTTCTTTGATAAATGAATGGGATATTGATTTTGAGATTTTGGTCTTGGAGTCAAGACTTTTTTTTGAAGTGAAATAAAGTTATAAAGATAGCCACTTTGAGCACATTTTGGTAGAGAGGGAAATTGTATAAGTTCGCGTTATTGACATGGCGATGTATCGGTGTAGTATCGGGGTGGCAGAGGAGTGGGACGCGCGCGTTATAAATACACTTTTTATACAGTGAATAAATCTCTTCATATTCAAATACCTGCGAGGTGCTATGCTATCCATTTATTTATTAAGATCACCATCAGACGCATGTCTTGCTCGTCCCATATCTCTATCCTAGTTTCAACTAATATCATATAAAATAAATTTTTTGGGTGTTTGCTGCTCAATCACGTCAAAACGTTAACGAAGCGGGTTGAAATTTGGAACACAGATAAAAAATAGTCTGGAATAGCGCATACGCTACTTTTTTATCACGAGAAAACATCAAGAACTGGAGATGTGCGGATGTAATGAATAAAGTTTGCCTTGTTTTGTTATGTATGTTTTTTCTGTTACTTAGTGTAAGATCATGAATGGGAGGCAGTAAAATTATGGAGGTAGTAAGTAGATAATGGCTGGTGACCTTTCTGCTTCGAACCTTTTTCGGCTCATCAATTTAAGATGTCTCGCTAATTGCAGTGCTACCTAATTGATTAGTATAAGCGTCACGGGCTTCCTAATAACGTTAAAAATGTTAGAGTTCGAACGTTTCTTCCTCATTACGACATTAAATCAAAATATTGTTATGGTATTATGTAAATAAAGTTACGGCTGGTCTAGTCGGGAGAACGGCGCCTGCCGATCCGGAGACCCCGGGTTCAAGGTTCTAAGTTAATGTCAGTTTCCTCACGATGTTTTCTTTCACCGTTTTAAGTTAGCGGCATTACGCACATGACTTCGAAAAGACAGTGAGTGGTGCGCGTGGGATTTGGAGCAGGGGCTTCGGATCGCCGTTCTCCGGACTAGACCAGACGCAACTTAATTTTCTAAATTATCTGGACCAAATTTTACCGTAATTTTCGTGAAATCAACTAAAACACTGTGTTAAATTTTAGCAATGAAACAATGAAGTAGTATGAAAACGTAGTTAAGAGTAGAAAATTTTAGTTTTTTTGTTGATATATCGAAAACGACCACACCAATTTCAATAAAAATTGTTTGTCACTGCCTCTAAAGTACATCATATTATCTACCAGACAAAAAAAAAATATCAAAATTGATTCTCAATTGGAATCGGAGCATACTACCGAGTTAACACCTCCTTTTTTGAAGTCGGTTAGAAACATCGTCATTTTATTTTATTCCAAATTTTACCATCTAATATTTTACTTTTAATGTTATTTGAACACAAATTCAGACATAGTATTTCAACACAGAACAGATACCCCAAAATGAAAATAATATGAGCGGTCCCAGCGGGCCTCATAATTCATCCCTAAGAGTTCAAATATGTAGTTCCCGGGGTTCCTAAATGCGCGTAGAGATTTAGCGCCAGACTATAACACATTTAACACGCCATTACACAAGTCTGCTAAATTATAAAGAACTGAGGTCTTGAGGATAGCTTGCAGCCGTATTTCAAAACTAAGTGAAACCTTCTCAAGGTTTCCTATCGCTGGAACTCAGAACTTTCCCTCACAAGGCTCTCCTTGCGAGAGGTCCCTGCATGGTGGACTTGCCTAAATGCATTTCCCTAACATAAAAAACATAGAAGTGTCCTGTCACTTTGATATTTCATTCGGTTTATGATGATGATGATGTAATCCAAACCGATTTCGTAATCTGGATGGTTCTTTGCGTAAATTATTCTGTTACTTGATGCGTCCTCACATAACTTTTATACACAGTTTAGCAGTATATGTTTATTAGCAATTGCTACATGTGAGGACCCGTCTCATACCTGTATGCAAAATTACGAGTGGTTTGTTTGATGCTCATTTGGTTGATAATTTATATGGCAAAACATTTTCTACAAAATCATCTAGTTTTTAGTAGTAGTTATGTGGGCATTTATACGTTATCATTCACACAACATACTGTGCGGCGCCACTCACGCTGTTGTTTTGCACCTTTTATTTTATATATTAAATATTGGACGACTGTGTGTGAGAAGTTTTAACCCAATAAACCAATACTGAAGATTCAGTTGTTTGGTGTTGACCTCCACTCCTCCACCTACACGACCACAGTTAGGTTTTAGTTTTTTATTTTCATGAAAAAGTTCTTCTGAAGTCAAATGTATAGTTAAGCACTCAGATTAAACACCTCACTCAGATTAAACAGTTAAGCATAATATTTTTCGAAGATTAGTTTCGATACCAGGTAAGGCCTAACATGAAGCAGCTGTACCACATTGCGTTAATTTAGTTAATTTTAACTAAATTGCCTCTACATTTCATAATTTCTCGTCTGCTTTCCATAATCACTTTTACACAGTTTCGCTAAATTAGATAAGTTAGTCTGTTACACTAGACACCGCAGCGGTTTTAAGTTTCATATGAAACTTAAATATATTTTCCAAAAACTTGATTAAAATATAATTTGTGTACAATACTTTGTTATTTCAGTCTAAGATATGTTGAACAGGTTACCTACTCTAATAGATTGAGTACCTACATATACTCAATGCTGTAATGTTACAGTTCCACTTTTAATTTCATTGCCGGTTGCATTACTTGTCTAAAATTACAGAATTAAAAGTTTAAGAGTAAAAAGTTACAGTTTATAGTGGATGACTATTTTTTTTTATATTGTTGGTCAATTCACACACAACACCATCTGACCCCATACTAAGCAAAGCTTGTACTATGGAAGCCAGATATCTGATATAATACTTAGTTAATCGTTTTTAAATACATACTTAGTATACATACATATAACACACCCAGACACAGTACAAATAAATAAATATTGGTGGACAATTCACACACAACACCATCTGACCCCAAACTAAGCAAAGCTTGTGTGATGGCAGCCAGATAGCTGATATAATACTTATATAGTTTTAAATACATACCTACTTATTATACATAGAAACACCCAGACAAATATTTGAATTCATCACACAAATATTTGCACTGGGTGGGAATCTAACCCGACCCTCGGTTTCGCAGGCAGAGCCACTATCCACTAAGCCACGAGGCCAGGCAAAAAAATTGCGTGAACGTAGCCCATAGCTACTTAATTTTTCAAGTTTTTGTAAGTATATATATGTTACTGTTTTTTCTTATTAAGTGCAATAAACGGTTTATTCATCTATCCCGTCACTTGAACTGCATATCGTAAATATTACAAGATTGCACTCCAATCTTACGGCAGTCCATCGCCACTTCTGTTTCTTACGGAGCCTCAGATCAGATAACGGGAGTGTTCGTAAACGCTTTTCCTCGACATATAAAAATCATAGCCTCTGCTTTTTCGAGTAACTTAGGTTCGAGTTACGAGCTTGCTTATTTCTACTGACGAGTTAGGGAAAACGTTGAAGGTATTTTTTTACGATCCGCGCACACACCGTTATAGTAAACTGACACCCAGAAGTTAGCTAGTAAACATTGTAGCTAACTTCAGATTAATGTGCAGTATGCGTGTAAGTGCAGTTTGGCAGAATTGTATTTCCATAAATGTTATTGTTAATTTTGTCGATTAAATAAATAAAAAAATACTTCTTGCGTTGGAGATTCTATAGTTGAAGTTAGATTTCATACCACGAAGAATACAGAGAAGTACCTATTCACTTATTGTGTACCTACCTACGTAAGTACACAGTACATACACACTTTTTTAATATTCATCATTATTTTTTTACGTAAATTATATTAATAACATATCAAACGTAGGTACTCGTAAGAATGAAAACTAAATAATTGTCTAATGTTAGATTACCAATTCAAGTTAAAAGCATAATAAAAATGTTACTTGAAATAAAACGTGATAATAATTATATTATTTCACAACCTTTCATAAAGTAAAATACTAGCAGATATAACTACTCTACGTACCTACATTACCGCAAGCTTTTAGTGGTGAAAGTTTCTATTCGTGATGAGTATCTGAGGAAAAATAAACTATACTTAGTGGGGTTACTTAGGGCGCGTAACAACACTCCTATTTAAGGCGAGGTATTTCTGTCAAAGTAGGCATTTAACGCTGTCTTGTTCTCGCGACCGTTCTGATATGCGCGGAATCGGTGCCACAGTGCAGAAATAACATTACAATATTGGACTATGTAATTTAAACTCATTTTTTGTTCAAGATTTGTTTATACTAGTGATAAGAGTTTTGTTGCTATATAAACGAAGAAATATTAAATTTATCTATACTCGTAGGTATACAAAACTGAAGATTTTCTTTTTTGGTCACACTATAAGTTGACAACGGCTTTTCCAATTTCATGCATCTTTTTAAAATGTTTCCTGATAAATAAATAACAAGTTCGTCAAAAATTTAAAAAAATGTACTGAAACGTAATTGGGATTTTTTCTGTTAAGTAAAATTCATTAAATCGTTACTGACTGCGAATTGCACTAGATTAGATCCTTAACTAATACATATATTTTTTTCAGAGTTTAATACACTATTTTATAGGTCTTAAAGTTGTTTTAAAAATTCAAAATTACGGCCCACCCGCCCTTAATACACAGAGGGAAATCCTGAGTGCTGCCCTAGACACTTTGCTACGAGTAAAGAGCCGTCTACAAAAGTTTTTGATAAAACGAACAATGTCATAGTTTTATCGTAAACGTGGTTTACGATAAAACTATGTCAAGCCGGACCTACGCATAGTGGTTAGCTATAAGCATGCCTACAATAACATAGTGTCACGCGGCTATTTGAAAATCATCTCCTGACACTGCAATGAGTTCGTCAGCTCGTCACCCTGAGAGTTCCTGATCATGTAAGATAATCTCTATGGCCGGTAATTTCTCTACATACGACACTTGTCTTGTATGAGTAGTCACAGTATAGCGAAATTCCGTGGTTTATGTTGTTTATCTACGATTTTACCCGCACATTTTCCTTTCCTGTCATGAAAATGAAAAGCCATGTCAGAAAATAAGTGCTAGTCCACACTCTAATGTAACGGTTTTCCAAATTTTAACCCGATATGTTTAGACGTTCTTTATGATGAAAATAAACATGAAAACTAAATTTCGGGAAGCGAATCGATCATCGGGGAGATCACCGAGCTCAAAATAATTAACAAAAACACAACCATGAAATGAATTCGTAAAGTGTATGCTAATGAAATCGTTTAGGCACAGGGAAACTGATTTCACTAACGTGACTATAATGAAACAAGTAACTTTTGATTAGAATATCTCTCTGTCTACTGCAAGTACCAGTCTCAGAGATTATGGCTGCCAGACCCTTGCCGTGCCTTACTTTTGATGTGAAACATCTATAGTCGCGCGTAAAACCGAGATCTGTCGTGGTACGCGTCGCCATGCTATACGATGGTATATATATACAGTCTATATGCAGTAGTGTGTACGGTGTGGCGACGCGTCGCACTGAGCAATCGCCTGTGCAATTCTCTCCCACTCGATCCGGAGTTAACCTGTCGAGTCATATGGACGCCGTCGGCATCGTGACGTCACACAAAAAAAATCATTACTCAACAACGAAAGTATAGTATTTTATCATTATGACATTTAGTTCCTATCACAATATGTTCTTTTCTGCATATTACTTTTACAGCATAATGTCGATGTTTCACATCTGCCAGGCGTCCCGTGACGGCTCACATTTTTATTTTCTATAGGATGGCTTGTACCTCGAAATGGTGACATCCTTTCATGGTTGAGGTTTCAAAGACTCGAACGAAGAGGCTTGACGCTAATTTTGTCATAAGAACGTCTAAGCTGCGGAATGTGTTGCCTGAGTGGCTTTTTCCCAATGTTCACATTTTCATTGTCTTAAAAATCGAGAGTCAGTCGGTTTCTTATAGATAAGGGCCCTCCCTCGTAAGCCTTATCGACGCAAGATGTTCGTCAAGTACCTATCTATTCTAATATTTTAAAGTTGAAGAGTTTATTTGTTTGAACGCGGTCATCTCGAGAACTACTGAATTCGTTCACCGTTGGAAATGTATTGTGATTCTCGAGTGCTGGTTAGGTTACGAGTATGAACGACGGGCAAGCCGGAGCGGACCCCTAGTAAATCTATAATAATCTCTATGTATAAAAATGTTATGTTGGTTTGTGTACGGTTAAAAAACTCAATAAGTTCTGCACCGATCGAGCTGAAATTTTACAACGATATATAATCCGCATCAAGGATTGTTTTTAACTAATTTTTGCATCACAATGTGCCACAGCGAAGCGTGGCAGGGTACAGTTAGTTACAAGAACAAAATTAAAAATTTTGATTAACCCCCGACTACCTCGGATTTGTAATCTGTACAACATTCTGCTAGTCAAGCCTTTTCATTTGATACCCATATTAAAGGAGTTGTGAAAAATTAAATGTATTTCGCCATTTTGTGGTAGCGGCCATCATGGATTTGAAATTTGTCATCGTGCAAAGTATTCTACTAGTCAAGCCCTTTCATTTGATACCCATATTGAGGTAGTAGTGAAAAAAATAATGTAATTCGCCATTTTGTGGTGGCGGCCATCTTGGATTTGAAATTTGTTATTATGTATTGTATTCTACTAGTCAAGCTCTTTCATTTGATACCCATATTGAGATAAGTTGTGAATAAATATTTTGTCCGCCATTTTGTGGAGGCGGCCATCTTGAATCGATATTAACCAAACATAGCTAAGAACATCCGCACGGATACCAACCTTTGAATAAAAAAAACCGCATTGAAATCGGTCCATCCGTTTGAGCTCTACGGTGCCACAGACAGACACACACACAGACAGACAGACAGACAGACAGACAGACATCGACGTCAAACTTATAACACCCCTTTTTTTGGTCGGGGGTTAAAAAATAAAAGCATAACACGATTGAGATACAGAAAACCCCTCATACATGACTATAATTTAACAAGCAACTTTTGAAAAGAATAGCTCTCAGCCTACACGCAAGTACCTACTAGTCTAAGAGCCTGCGGCTACAAGACCCGTGTCATTTTTGAAAAGGTGAATCATTGTAGGATTTGTTGTAGGGCGTATTCTTTGCTAGAAAATGTATTCTAACAAAATTTGTTCGCCTCTACTTTCAATTTAATTGAAAGTAGAGGCGAACAATTTTGTCTGACCCTCTGAAAGGTGTCGCTACTTGTGAGAGTCCCAACAATAGGCAGGTAAAGTGGGTTGTTTTTGGGCGTTCAAATCGAAGCGTGGCACCGTGCCAGTGCATCCTCACTCGCTCAAGGTCGCGCGGTTTTAGCCTACAGCTAGACCGTTCCTCGCACGGAACAAGCGCCAGGCGGTTGTCGGACGCACGTCTGAGCGCTCGCGCAACACGTTTCCCGCGCAAAATTACGTCGCCATATATTGTGCTGTATATGGATGCACGAGTCAAAAAACAAAGAATTATCATTTTTTTCCTAGTTGTACAAAATATACCATTATTTTTTATATTTTTCTGCTAGCCGTACAAAAAGTACGGGACATTAAAAAATAGCTTGTAATCGAAGCTGGTTGTATGTATTAGTGTAGGTAAGTACATTAAAATATGTTACATATTTATCAAACAACATTTAGCCGATCAAGTAGAATAAAAACAGTCAAAGTATACTTTTATTGTTTTAATTTCAATGTGTCCGACCCTATGTTACGGCCTCTTCTAGCTGTCTTGCGCGTTACGAAGTAAATAAATAAATTATATAATCTGAGCTACAATGCTGACTACCTACATAACGAAAGGTTAATTTAATTTTTTTATTAGATAATATGTCGACAACCCTTTCGATGCGCATCATTCCGCGCCAGACAACGACAGAGTTAAAAGCGTTAGAAGAGAGCGCAAATGTTTAGGTTAAACATTGCGATAGGCATTGAGCGCTAATGCGAGCTGAATTGCACTTTGTTGCGTCCCGGCAAGAGTCGCTATTTATATAAAAGTTTTCGCTAAGTGAGGGTTCTGTAGTAATATCTATTCTGTGACCGTGCTGTTAATGGGCAGCCTTATATTCGACCCGTCACTCAATATTACAAAAAGCAATACTAGTATGCAGAACAACCGTAGCATTGATGAGCGACACTAGAGCCGGTCACAGAACCATGTACCTATAGGTAATACGAGTACATATCTACAAACATACTCGTACCGTAATTCTATCGTTCGAATACTATCCTACTGAAATTATGAATGTCAATGTGTAGATGTTTAGATATTATGTTGCTCAATCACGTAGTAACGTCTTTTTTCTAAATAAAGAGTGACGAGACGAGCAGGATATGTGCCTGATGGTAAGCAACATGCCTGCCACATAACAGCACAGCAACACGCAGCTATTGAAACATGAAGAGTCCAAATCATTACCTAGCACTGCACTGCGCTCGTCACCTAGAGATCTAAGATGTTATATCTCTAAGCCATGTAATTTCTCTAGAAACATTGCCCTTCAATCCGGAACACAGTAATATTTGCACATTACTGCTTGGCGGTAGAATAACTGGCAAAGGTGTGGTACTTCCCCAGGCGGACTCTGCTAGGAGTCCAAAAATACGTCTGAAGGGATCGGGCTGAAATTTGAAAAATATACAGGGTTACTGGTAGTAAGCCTGTATCTTCTGCATTAAAACAAATAACTTTTGTTCTACAACTTTCGTTAAAACTGTATAGATACCCCAAAAAATAGTGTTTGTTGCCCTCTCTAGCAGGGTTGTTGCGAATATTCGCATCCGCATCCGCAAATGCGGAACATTCGCATTAATTCAGACATCTGCATCCGCATTCACATCCGCATCAATCAATGCGGAGTTTTTTACGGATGCAGATTCACATCAACAAGTAACTACATGTAAAGAAAGTGGGCGGAGTCAGAGTGGCACGTGCTTCGCGTTTGTTTTGGTAATTACTAACTTCATTCAGTAACTGTCGAATAGAAAGGCGCACATTGGTAACAAGATCCTACAGGTTTGTTTGTTGTGTTTTTTCTCATTGTCAATAAATTATAGTTACAGTGAGTGTTTACTGTGTACTCTCAGTTTTTTGTGTGTTTAATGAATATTTTGATATAAATATTAGGTGAAATGTCGCCACCAATAAAAAGCAATATCTGGACTTATTTTACACTTAAAATTTAAATAATTATCCTTTTAAAATCCCAAAATCCGCATCTGCATCGCATCCGCATCCGCTTCGAATCCGCATCCGCGGATGTGAACTTCTAATAATCCGCATCCGCATCTGCATCCGCGGATGTCTAAATTTTTGCATCCGTAACAACCCTGCTCTCTAGCACTGTTTAGCGGCTTTTTAGTGTCTATTCACTTCGGCACATCGTTCGTCGTGCGCACGCGCTCTTCTTACAAATTGTTACGAAGAGTTCGATGCGTTTATACCGGGCAAATACATTTTTGATTTATACGAGGGTCAACTGAAAGTTCTTAGAAAATCAAAAAACTGATTACATTAGCCAGTTATTAGTTTTATTATATCTTTTCAAAATATTGTCCATTCACGTCAATACACCGCTGCATGCGATGGAACCACTGGGAAAAGCACTTTGCCCACTCGTCCTTAGGGGTCTCTTCAATGGCATCGCGATACGCAGCCACCGCTTCTTCAGCATTCATAAACGGCTTTCCTTTAAGTTTTTCTTTAATTTTGAAAATAAATAAAAATCCCAAGGCGCGAGGTCGGGGCTATACGGCGGGTGACCCAGTAATTCAACGTTTGATGTCGCCAAATAGTCGATCGTTCGCTTGGCGGTGTGCGATGAGGCGTTGTCGTGGTGAAGGAGGATCCTACTGCGAGGTCGTTTCTCTCGAACTTTTTCCAAGACAAGTGGCAAACAATTGGTAGTGTACCATTCTGCAGAAACTGTTTTTGATCCTCTAACACAATTGTTGCGAAATGACCTATCCTTCCAAAGAACGAGGCCACCATTTTTTCCCCGCACTTCGATCTCTCTTCACTTGAGTTGGCAACTCCTCGAAAGGAAACACCCACTGAGCAGATTGTCTTTTGGTTTCAGGATCATAACAGTAAATCCAGCTTTCGTCACCTGTTAGTATGTCGAACACAGCATTTGAGTCACCTCCGTTAAATCTTTCAATCATTTTACGGCGCCAATCCACACGATGGAGTTTTTGAGCCTCAGTCAAATTATGAGGTATCCACCGGGCGCAAAGCTTCCTGACCGCTAAATGTTCGTGTAGGATTTTGTGCACTTGACTCATACCGATGCCTAAGCTTGTCCGAATCTGCTGATAGGTCACTCTTTTGTCAGTCTCTATCATACGCCGCACAACACAAATGTTATCTTCAGTCGTCGCCGTAAAAGGCCGTCCCTCACGTAAATCATCAGTGAGATTAGTGCGACCACGTTTAAACTCATTAAACCAGTTGTAAACAGTCGCACGAGATGGGGATTCATCGTGAAAGGCCAATCGTAGTCTATCATAACTTTCTTGTTGACTTAAATGACATCGAAAGTCATAAAAATCATTGCACGAAAATTTTCTCGTGTTAAATTCATGTTGACGTGACACAGACAATTTTCAATTTGCCTCTCACTCGCTCTCGTTGTGAGCGCATAACGTGAGCGGAGCGTAACGCAGTTTCTTGAAGTGTCACCCGGCAAACCAATTTATAAGACGTTGTCACGTCAAAAACTGTATGACATAAGTTGACGTACCTACTTAATGTACTTAACATCCCCTTAAAATAATGCATACTGAATACCACTAACCCTGTATATATTATCCCATTATGATTGTGCAATAATATAAATTAATGTATAGGTTTGTAACTTCATCAAAATATAAATACCTATTAGTTGCGTGTAAAGTCACTTGAACATTTGTATAGAAAATATATACCTACAGTTGTATGTCTGGCTATAAAATATTTTACTTATAATAATAAGTCTATGTTATAGATACAAATGTGAGGGGCGTACACTCCGCGAGGCATAAGCTGAGCTTTGCATTTGTGTGAGTGTACATGGATAGTGTAGGTGTGACAACCGGCCTTAGGCGCGGCGCCATTCTGTCTCGCCGCGCACCTGCCTGATTGGTGATCACTCACACTAATGCAAAGCTCAGCCTATACCTCGCGGACAAAATTTCAAGCTCCTGCCTGATTGGTAATCACTCACACTAATGCAAAGCTCAGCTTATACCTCGCGGAGTGTACCTAACACTTCTTTCTTATCTGTGATTGAAATCGTGCACTAACAAACTTAAGTTTTTGTGAAATGACAAAGTAGAACCAATCACGAATTCACGGTCTCTTAGACTACAAAGAATTTAATATGGTGGACTGAACCGGATGATAATGAAAAAAGTTTAAAACATTTGTCAACAATTTTGATACAAATGTGATATTAGGAGGCGGGAATTCAATTTACAAAGGGCAATGTAAAATTATTAACCTTAATTTTTCTGAAAGTTATGGCTCAACGTGGGAGGCGTATTCATAAATAAACTACGTAATAGGGATTTATTTTATATATCAGAAGAAGACGTATGTCTATAAAAATTGTATTATATAATAAAAGTGGTCCAGTGCGAGTCGGACTCGCCCATGAAGCCTTCCGTAGCAGCAAGTAACATAATATAAAAGTTCTTGTAGTTCGTTGTTACTTTAGTCAGTATTTTAGTAGTAGTGCATTTATGACGAATTAAAATAAAACTACTAACTAGATCTCATTCAACCAATTTTCGTTGACAGTTTACATGGTAATGTACATCATATTTTGTTTTGTTTTGTCATTCTCTAATTTTAGAAGTTACGGGAGGGGGGGGACATTTAACCACTTTGGAAGAGTCTCTCGCGCTCAGTTTAGATATAATTTTCGAAGACCTATCCATAGATAACCCACACGTATTAGTTTGATGAAAAAATTTTTTTGGAGTTTCATTTCTAAGTATGTGACACCCCTAAAATTCATTGTTTTTCGCTATTTTTTGTATGAAAATCTTAATGCGGTTCACAGAATACATCTACTTACTAAGTTTCAATAGTATAGTTCTTATATTTTCGGAGAAAAGTGGCTGTGACATACGGATGGACAGACAGACAGACATGACGAATCTATCAGGGCCCCGTATTTTGTCATTTGGCTACGGAACCCTAAAAATTTACGGACGTATGTTTAGTTGTTCAGACAATCACTGAAAAATACGAAATCGACATATATAATATGATAACCGTATCATACTTTTAAGATGAAACTTTCTGAAAAATTAAGGTTAGGAATAAATTTTACAACTTACTACTTTTATGAATCTGGCAAACTGGTAAATATGGTGGTCCCCGGTATACCTACATCCGCACGGCCTATTTGAACTATTGAATGAAATTTTATTTCGTATTTCTCTGTTTTTTCTAAAATTTAAGTTTCCTACATTACCTACTCCTTAAAACATTTATACGAGTATACCATTTAAACTTCTGTCAATCGGTCCAGCAAAAAAACAATTATATTTTTGTATGTCTACCTACGGTAGGTATATACTTAAAATATGCATTTAGTGGCACGTTTTTATTTTAAAATTACAAACAGATGCTTCAAGTTTAGTTTAGGCAGGGAATACATCACATGCATTTCAGAAGAAGAACTAAAATTACGAAAATGGTGTAAAATAAAGGTCCCTAATTCTCATTGTTTGTATCTTTTATTCATGCACCAGAGGGTCTACCGCTTAAATAGAACTGTCTTAGCTTTAATATTGGTATCTCTTTTCTTTCTGCTTGAAATGATAGAGACTGCAATAGCATAACGTAAGCCGATTTAGTTGGTAGACGGGCAGGTATGTACTGACAAGGAACGGATGTAAAACATCCCTTTGATATTGAGATGCAATTTTCATTTCTAACGCGGTGTGTGTGAAATGAGTTTCCTTTGATCAAAACACTCGTGGAACATAGTGTTAGCCAAAATAAAGTTTATAACCTTTAGGTACATCTCATGGGTTTACAAATACAAATACAAAAATCTTTATTGCTGTTTGCAGGTAAGATAAGGTGATACAATACATTTTAAAAGTTGACCCATACAAACTGGCCTTTCTTCTAGAGGCATGCAATATGTCTAGCAATACAGTTTCTATTGGTCTGAATTTATATAGTACAATGATAATAATAGTCAGCTGATAAAAGTCTTCTTCTTCTTTTCATTTTTAGCTTTTAATCGGTTGTATGAAATTATATGTCTTATGATTCATCGTATTTTATTTAGTTAACTTTTTATTATTTTCGATAATAGGGTTTCCCTTGACCGCTATATCGCCTGTTGCAGATGTTAAGCGACGATGCTGTCTGCGATGGAACTGAAACATGCTTATCCTAGAAGAAATCGATTTAATTATTACCGATTTACCACTTACGTACTTTATATTTAAACAAAAATAAACTAATGCTTTGCAATATGGCATTAAACCTGCTTTGTGAACATAATACAGGACTTAATTATGATTATAATTACCTATTTGAACAGTTATAGGTACTTGGTTGGAAGAGGTCGGAAATGTGTAGGTATTCGTCGATATATATGTATATATCGACGAATACCTACACATTTCCGAAAATAATAAACTTTCTAAAACTCGACAACGGCAATTGAAATGTGTGTCGTAGCTCAGGGAAGGTTTAAACGGTGAGAAAATATGGAAACGTTGCGAAAAAGGTAGTAAAACTAGAATTTTATTTTCTCATATAACATCGTGAATCGTCATCGTGAATGACGACACACACTACACAGCACGCACATAATATAATTACATATAATAAATGTATGTATAATGTAAATAATTTCAAGTTGGATCAATCTACACACGGTGTGCAAATTTGATTATCAGCTAAGTAGTTTAGGAGTCCTTCGAGGACAAACAACGTGACACGTAATCTATCTATATTAATAATTTCGTCAAGGGGTATGGTACGAGTAGACTTGAGCGAAACCTTATATGAATAACAAAACATAAAAAATATTGATTTTCAGTCGACAACGTATGTCCACAAAATTCGGATTGTGAAGAATTTCGTTAAATTCTGATGGCACTGACAAACAAACTGTTGTCGCCATCTTTGGTGTGAAGCACGTTTCGTTCCATCAATCAACACATTGCGTGCGTGCGTCGCACCAAAAAAGTAGGTATCCATCACAAAAAACTGTGACTTATGTGACTACGTAAATCGAAACGTCTTGCCGCCGGACCGGAATTTTATTAGTAGGTACTTATATTTAGTATCAGCATTGCACCTGTGCGAAGCCGGGGCGGGTCACTAATGTATGTATATTTATAAGATTTACAATTCGAAATTCAAATGACGTAGTTTCTTTATAATCTAGTAGTATTATAGTAGGTTTCGTGAAGTAAAAGTTTTAATGTACTTATGTATGATTTTTTTTGCTGTCAAAAACAAAATTGTAAAGTTCGAAGTTCAAAACAGCGGCAGCCGTTTCGAACTCTGACAATAAAACTAAATTTATAAAACGCCATTACCAATATCGTCAATTTTAAAATGCTATAAAACGAAACGGCTATAAAGCGCTCGAGGCGGAGTTAGGACAGTTATTTTATTTATTGGTTATTCTAATTTTATTGGAAAACGAAATTTTATTGAAAGCATTGAAATTGCTGGAACAGCGGGAAATTGATTTGCTGGCAACACAATATAAATCTGTATGACATCACAGAATACCTAGGTATTATATCACACAAGCAAAAGTTTATTTTAGTTTTATTAACCGACTTCAAAAATAGAAGGAGATTTCTCTATTCGATCGCATCTATACATTTTACGTAGTCATTTGATTTTGTTTTAGTCTGAACCGTTATAAAACTACAAATTTCTTTGATGATATGATAAAAGTGGGATGAATGATAGTTACCTACTTGCAAAATTAACTTAAATGCTGTCCACTGCCTTTGCCTGTACCAAATTTTTCCACTGCTTGGAATTTGCTGGGGCTTGAGAGAACCTTCTCTCACAAGAAAAGAGTCAAGGCTTAATCCAATACGCTGGTCAAGTTCGAGTTGGCGGATAACCTTGAAAGATTCTAAATACTTGTCGGTTTTCTCACGATGTTTTCTTTCACCATGTTTCAAGCTAGCGGCATTACACGGCGGATCAGGATCAAGCTTGATCGATGAAATTGAGATGAAAGAAATTTCAATGAAAGGCAGTGAGTGGTAGATACGCGTGGGATTTGAACCCGGCGCGGCGGTCCGGAGGGACAGTTGCGGTCTCCCGAGACCAACCGTAACTTAATGATGCTAAAATTAAATAGATCATAAATTATAATTACATTACTTATTAATGGCAAAATAGGTACGATACTCGTAATACTTTTTATTCGTAGGCTTTTTATTTCATCTACATATTTTACATAAACACAAGGTTATCTGGTGTGCTGATCAAAAAGTTAAACTACCTCAGATATGACGTGAACCTATGAGATTCTATTATTATTATTATAAACGTTAAAGTTTGTAAGAATTTATGGATGTATGTATGATACTCGTTCACACAAAAACTAGGTACTGAAGGGATTTGGATGAAATGTGGTATATCTATACTTATAATAAAACTGTAACGGGTCGAATTCTGTATATTGAAGATATTTTGAAAAATTTTTTTTGGAGCACTCCATAGTCGATACTGATGGCGAATCTGCATTTTTTTTCTTTCATGTCTGTCTGTCTGTCTGTCTTTCTGTATAGGGATCACGCATCACGCCGAAACTACTGATTCAATTCAGCTGAAACTTGGCATGATTTTAGTTTAAACTAAGGAAATTGCTGTAGGCTACTTTTGATCCCCAAATTCTGATCGGTTTTCTTGCGGGAGGGGGGTGAAAGTCAGAATGTGTATTTGGTTGTAACTCATGTTTGCGTTGTTTAATTTCATTAATTCTTTTTTTGTTAGAAAAAACACATTTTTTATATTGTCCCATCAAAATTTGAACATTTGGTTTGGTAGTTTGGAAATTACACAAACATTAAATAATAACGACACGCACGGCGCGTTCGGTACATACTAACTTCTAAGTATTCTGTGTATCACAGACGATCCACAGAATATCTAGATTCTAAATTCAAGAAGTGCCCACGTGATCGCGTCGTGTCGTCTTGAATGACAAAATAATTGTCAAAAATATATTTTTGTGTGGAAAAAGGAGGAGGATGGGAATATCCTCCTTCAAACAAGGAGGATGTTCTCAATCGGGTTGCATGTTTTTTTTATTTGGTTTTATTTTACACGATAACTCCGCTAATTGTGAGTTGATTTTGATGATTCTTTTTTTGTTTATTAGAAAATACTTCAGAGGTGATCTTATATATCGAAAACAGGGAGGTAGTTTTTCAAATATCAACAAAAAACAAATATCAGCTTAGATTTATCTGTATTTAGTTAGTCGATCGACAGAATTAAATTACCTGTCATTGAAGTAAATGTTTGTTCTTTTGGAGAAAACGTATCAGCATAATAAGTAGCAGCATAAACAACCCATTAAATGTTGGCCCAAAAAAAAAACCCACTGCTGGCCGTCGGGGCCTTCTCTCGCAAGGAGAGAGACAAGGCTATAATCCACCACGCTGGCCCAGTGTCGGTTGGTGGATGACATATGACTTAGAACTTAGATTCTAGGTACATTTCGGTTTCCTTACGATATTTTCCTTCACCGTTTAATTACCAGCATTACGAACATGACTCTGAAAAGATAGTGGTGCGCTTGGTTTTGAACCCTGGGTCTCCGGATCGACAGTCGCCGTTCTCCCGACTAGGTCAGCTGGAGCTTACTAGACTAGCCGTAACTTAACGTATTATTTTAATCCAAATACTGTTTAAAATTTAAAGGTAGTGTACAACAAGCTTCGGTGACCGAATCAGACCGTTGTTAGGGTTCCGTACCCAAAGGGTCAAAAACGGGACCCTATTACCGAGACTTCGCTGTCCGTCCATCCCTCCGTCTGTCACCAGACTGTATCTCAAGAACGGCGATAGCGAGTCCCACTGGCATTTGACCGGTTTTATTTTATCAAAAATTTTGTAATATCCTATCCTTTCCTAATATTATATAAATATATCAATATTTAAATTTTTGCTGCTCAATTACGTTGGAATGGCTGAATGTATCGAGTTAAAATTTGAAACATCTTCTTGGCTTAGCTTAAGTAACACATAGGGACATATAGATAAGTAACTATACATAGGCAATGTTTAGCCTATGTGTTCTTCCAGACTATAATCTAATTGTATTTCAAATTTCAGCCCGATCACTTGATACGTTCCGCCATGATTAAGTAACAAACATCCAAACATTGACATTCATTATATTTACAGTTACAGGACAACGTTGGAACGGCTGAACATATTTGGAAGGAATTCGAAACACACGTAGTTTGTACTCAGAAATAGCAAATCGGTTACTTATAGGTTACTGTGACGTCGGAAAAACTAAGCAAATTTGGTAGAAAATTGAAACAGATAACTTATAGTCTGAAATACCACATAAATGTACTACCTATCAACCTGAAAAAAAGCATGGGCCCTAAGGAAACAAATATTGACTATCACGTCAAAACGGTACAACGAATTGGGTTGGCATACGAAACACAGATAGTTTAGAGTCTAAAATTTCACATGGGCTAATAAGTCTACATTTTCATTTAACTCCATATTAATATAATAAAAGCATATATTTTCGTAAGAAACTTGATGTGATAATAAAAGGTAAAAGCCAAAAAATGAAAAATATATGCACCCGTTTTGGCGTAGATAATATAGGTGATTTGCGTTCACAATCAAAATAACAAGCAACATAATATTCTCATTAGATGGCGCTAATGCCAGTTTAAATCTAAAAGCACTAAAGGCCATTTAAATCGATGTTTTGCTATCGTGGTATGTATTATTTCTTTCATCACTAGGTGGCGTTACTGGTATTCTAAATAGTACTAATAAGTTTTTGCTGCTAAAAGGATTTTGATGCCGAATTTGGATTCTTTCGTTCTTGGATTTTTTTTTCTGTGTTACAATTAAATTCATACATTAACATTTCACTAAGATTTGGCTTAGATTTACGGGTTCAACTTGCTTGAGAACCTATCATTAAAACTCAAAATGTTAATCATTTTCATTCCACACAGGCTACGTTCAAAATTTTACGCGGGCGAAGTCGCGGGTAACAACTAGAAAACAGCTTGCGGATAAAAAGAGATAAGTAGGTAATCAGATCATGCACATCAGCTTCAGACTTTTCGTAATGTATCCTATAAAAATCCTACAAACTTAACACTTGCGGCTATGTTCGATACTACGAAACCTTAATAAGTATGTTTAATTTTGTTTAAAAAAAGAAAAATAAAGATGATAAAATTAAATAAATTTTTGTGTGGAAAAACAAATTCACTCGGTTTTTCAATGATTACATTATGCAAATATTTTGACGTACGATACTTCCAACTAATGTACACTATAAGTCAGTAACATCTGCTTACGCTAACGAAGTAGCGGGTTCAGCTAGTATATAAATATACCTATATACAGGATGCTCTAGAGTAATACATAGGCTATTTTTATCTCGGGAAATTAACAGGATCTGGAAATATGAGAGTCAAACCGCGGGGCACTGCTAGTTTATTTCAAAGGAAAGTTCTA
The DNA here is from genome assembly GCA_017562165.1 of Ectropis grisescens. Classification (NCBI taxonomy): domain Eukaryota; kingdom Metazoa; phylum Arthropoda; class Insecta; order Lepidoptera; family Geometridae; genus Ectropis; species Ectropis grisescens. The sequence goes on along the minus strand of CM029780.1, from coordinate 23,635,215 downwards.
GAACTTGTCGTTAATAAAGATAAGATAAAGATAATTTATTGAACAGTTGAGTTACAAAAAATTTTGCAACTTTTTTAATGAGTTGACTTTTTATGGACAATTTACCTACAAAATTATGAGCACCGGTTTTCGTAATTAATAATAATGATAATAATCGATTTATACTTCCTGCCACAATAGTTGTGGTGACGTAATCACCATGGCCATACTGCCGCTGAATATCGGGAATGATGGGACCATTAATAACTGGTGCTATATTCTAATTTCCATAACAAAACTCACAACCCACAATACCAGTATAAATTGACCTCAGGTATACTCTTGGTATGTGCGTGAATGTAGGGAGGCTTAGGTTAGTAGGTAAGGACCCGTACCTTTTCTGTACTTCATAACATAGAGAAGGAGTATTACCAGCCAAGTCAGCCAGTTACAGGTGGTCACACGCATGAAGGGTTCGTATCATTACCTAAAAAAATGACAAATATCATGTCTGTTGTATGTCCCTTAAATATTTTAACAAAACTATGCACAGAACTCAATAGTTAATCGCTTTCAAAGTACATACAACACGAAGTTTAATGACAAAATTGATATTTTCAATAGTGACAAAATATCTTTCAAAAGAAATATGTCAAAAATAGTGTAATATGGTAATACTTCCAGTGTTTGACTATATGCACAATGCACATGCAAAGTTACTTTCATGCTTTACATGATATGGGATACGCATTTTTCATACAAAACATACACTCTTTCACACACTCACCTTCCCCCTCTCACGAACCCTTTCTCGCACACACATCCACCTTCACACACACAATGTTACACGTATTGATAAATGCACACGGTACCTACTCGTATTTTTGCTGTTTCTATGTGGGTTTTTTTCTCTCATATTTTCGTTAAAATCTTTTGTTTGAAAACTACACTTATACAGTAGGTAATATATAATATAATAATATATACAGTAATCTTGTATCAGTATGTTCGCATTGTGCAAATCCGTTATTGGCCGTAATATAGTTTGTAAGTTAATGAATATCTGTTTTTAAGGGCTGTGGATTTTATATGAATAAATAAATAAATAAATAAAACAACACTAGCTAACTTCAGTGACGGTTTGAGTGCGCATCGTAAAAATTTACTGTCATAACTTTACCCTAACACGCTTTAAAGAAGTACCTATAACTTCTATAGTATGTATTATTTATTATCTTTGAGTCAAATTACTCCCAGAGTAGAAGCTACGTTTTGAGTTTGGCTGTTACAGAATACAAGTCCTTGTGATTAATCTGTTGTCAACACGATTACTTTTTCGACAGGTATTTGATTAAACATTCAAATTGCTTCTTACCTTTTTATGACACATTGTTACGGCCGCTTCTGAGTTTTTTTTAAATGTATGTACCCAAAAAAGGGCTCTACATTTTTTTTGTATTCAAATATAAAACACCTCGATGTATTAATTATAATTTAATCATTACTTTAAAATGTATTGCAACATGTTAAATCAAAACTAGGCATTTTTGAAGATATCCTTAATCTTACTGAGATAGACACTGGCACTCTTGCCGAGCCTCAAGATGGAGTTAGAGGCCTGTCCGTCGTCACTGGCGACCGCGGCGTCTTCTTCAACATTGCGCCGGTATTTAAGCTTATCTTCGGGCTCGTAAGCTGCAATGAAAGATATCATGACATCTGGTAAAGTAATATGAAGTGAGTTGAGATGAGGTTACATTAGATGAGTGAGACGAGGAGACGTCAGACGAGAAGACGTTAAACGAGGTGACCTGAGACGAGGAGACGTTAAACGAGGTGACGTCAGACGAGAAGACGTTAAACGAGGAGACGTCAGACGAGAAGACGTTAAACGAGGTGACGTCAGACGAGAAGACGTTAAACGAGGAGACGTCAGACGAGAAGACGTTAAACGAGGTGACGTCAGACGAGAAGACGTTAAACGAGGAGACGTCAGACGAGAAGACGTTAAACGAGGTGACGTGAGACGAGGAGACGTTAAACGAGGTGACGTCAGACGAGAAGACGTTAAACGAGGAGACGTCAGACGAGAAGACGTTAAACGAGGTGACGTCAGACGAGAAGACGTTAAACGAGGAGACGTCAGACGAGAAGACGTTAAACGAGGTGACGTCAGACGAGAAGACGTTAAACGAGGAGACGTCAGACGAGAAGACGTTAAACGAGGAGACGTCAGACGAGAAGACGTTAAACGAGGTGACGTGAGACGAAGAAACGTTAAACGAGGTGACGTGAGACGAGAAGACGTTAAACGAGGTGACGTGAGACGAGGAGACGTTAAACGAGGTAACGTGAGAGGAAGCTGACAACGAATACGTCACCTAGTGAAGTGAAATATGAATTGATGTAGGTAATCTGGGATGAAATGAGGTGAGGTGATGATATTACACGGATATAAACTAGATGGGATTGATAAATTGAAATCAATTGAAGTACTATAAATCTATTTATCTATATAGAATCTTCTCGATGAGCAACTTGTGAGAACATCTCGTCGCCGTCGTAAGGCGCAGGGTCAGAAATAAGATATATGATGTATTTTTTTTGCCTCATAGTTTTGTAAGTTTATTTCCGAGAAACTAAAAAGTTTAACAAAAACTTGCACCAAGTCGTGACAAATCTTCACATCTGACAAATCAAACGTAGTACTCGTATAAGTTATATTCTAGTTGTTATTGCTATCACGGGATCTAAGTAAAGATCTTTTTTGTAGTGGTAGGACTCTTGGCAGAGGTTGTCTGGAGAAGCACCCACACATTTGCTTTGCCAGTTATTCTACCACCAAGCAGCAAACATTACTGTGTTCTGGTTTGAAGGGCAATGTTTCCAGACAAATTACAGGGCTTAGAGATATAACATCTTAGATCTCTGGGTGACGAGTGCAGTGCAGTGCTAGGTAATGATTTGGACTCTTCATGTCCCAATAGCTGCGAGTCACAGTGCTGATATGTGACAGACCTGTTATATGTGCACAACACGAGACGAGCAGGATACGTATCCTGCTCGTCTACAAACTCTTTATAAAAAATAATAATTTAACAGCAAGTCCACGTACAAACTAGGAGGTCATCCCCGTCATTCTTCACAGAGGCGGCCGCCTTCCCCAGCTTGGTATTGAAGGCATTGTATGCGCGGCGCATGATATTGCCCACTTGCTTACGGATGGGCATTTGGACCATGCGCTTCCCGATGTTCTTGAGGTCATCAATATTGGCGGTCAATAATATATAAGTGTGGGCAACATGAATCACCATTAGGAACACTGAATTGCAAAACCAAACATTTGAATTAATTATGTGCTAAGTACGTAACCAAAGATAGCTTCAAGTCGATAGTTAATAAATCATCAGCATCATCACTTAACTCTGGGTCAACCTGTGACAACTTCTTTATATTTCTCCTGCGACTATACCGTCGCTTACCGAATTGGTGCTCAAACAGACGTATGTTTGATCTTATCTGTGCCCACGGGGTAGTTGCCTTGGACACTGTAGGTACTTACTGATTATGAGAAATATAAAAAAGATGTCACAGGTTGACCCAGAACTATGCCCAGAAGTTACCAATGTGAGTTAAGCGCTGATGCTGATTATTTATTAACTATACTTAAGTAACTCTATTTATTAAATGTAAGTTATGAATACCGTGAAGTCATGGGCTAGTTCAAGGCATCAGTTCTTGCAAATAGAGGAGGAGGTGAAAGAACTAAAAAATAGACGATAATTGAGCGCTAAAAAAAATCAAACCAGCTGGCGTTAAGTTTAGTTATTAATATTTTATGTATTGGACTCTTTCAATAATTGATATTACCTATGTACTTATAGCAACATACGTATAATCCAATTTCATGAAATACATACCCACTGTCCATTTCGCTTTAACCATTTCGTCTCAAGTGGTAAGGATTTTACTTGCCGATAACAGAAAAGTCCCCATAAATATTATATCACCAACATTTGAAATTATAGTAGGTAGGTATTATTATTTTTATTTATTGGAAATAATGTAAATCGGTAGGTACCTACCTACAATATACCAGAAACGAATGTATGTAACGTAGGAACATATTAAAATATTTTGAAGAAAATGGAGATTCTAGTGCATGGAAACACAAGAATTAACATTGCCTCTGGCTGTAGATACCTACCTTTTTTATGTGGGTGAAATACATTTACATATCCCTACGTGGGGCGTTGGACGTCCCTAAACGCCCGACGCCCCAAACCTTCCTGTGGCGACGGGATGCGAGCCCAGAGTGGCAACTCTCCAGGCTCGCCCCGTGTCCGCTTCCGTCTCATAGAAGGAGTGAGAGGTTTCCAACTCTCGCTCCTGAACTCACAGGACCACTCACTGCCGAGAGTCATTTCACGTCACCTCTCACGGCGATGATGATTGGCAGCAAAAGCCTCAACACCGCGGCTACGGCTAGCCGCAGTACCGCCTCTATGGCCGCATCGCGGCCCTTGTCCTTCCACTGAGCACTCGGCTAACGGAGTGATCATGCAGGACCCTCATCTGGAAGACCTAGGAATTCTAGTTGGCCGATATTTCAGCCGAGTAATCTTCCAGTTCTCCGCCCCAACCTGTACACGCTCTGCTCAACGAGGTAAGGAGCGCGTGTAAAAGTTCCCAGCGCCGGCCGGGATTCGCCATCACACAGCAAGATGTTGTGTAATGCCCGGGGTGCACCACGTAGCTTCCCGAGCCACGCACCCCGCAGGTACCTACATAACACAATAATCGCTTTTGAATTGAAAATTTCTTTTGGCGCTCTACAGACAGATTTTTCGTGGACTGTGAAATGAATTCTAGCGTCACGTTCGAGAATGATAAGAAATCTTCGGGTAAACTCGGGGCCATGGTCATTGGCCATTTTTTTTTTTAACTTTTATAGGGTTACACTTGACCGCCATCTCGCCTGATGTTAAGCGACGATGCGGTCTACGATGGAGCGTGTTTACCTAGAAAAAACCGATTCACTCTCGATTTGAAGACACCAAGATTATAAATATCGGGGAAAACCCACTCAGGCAACTCATTCCACAGCCTAGATGTTCTTATCACAAACCTAGAGTCAAACTTCTTCGTCCGTGACTTTGGAATATCCACCATGAAACGGTGCCGCTTCTTTGAGTTACGAGAAGTACGATAGAAAAAAGGGCAAGGAGGTATTAGATCATGCAGATCAGTTGCACACTCTCCGAAGTGTATCCGATAAAAAACCGATAAGCTAGCTATCTTGCGGCAATGTTCAAGACTATGATGTCTTTTTCGCGCTAGAATGTTTTTGCCTATGAGCCTTTTGGCACGCCTCTCAATCGATTCCAGAGCCTCAAGCTGATACTTAGCCGATCCATCCCAAAGGTGCGAACAGTACTCCATACAAGAGCGAATCTGTGCTTTGCATAACAAAAGTAATTGACGTATGCCTAAGTTCATGAGTTATTTTAATGTGTGGCCCTTTATTATTATACTCATGTAATGAGATGGAGCTACCTTATAGGTGCATTATATGTGTTTGCCTGATGTATCATGAGTTCCTGCCTGGTCCTGTACGTATGCTCCCAGCTACTTCAGCGTAATAGCCTCTAGAATACCTTGTGTAGCGATTGTATCGGCCTTAACAATAACTAACAAGGACTTGAGAGCTATTCTGAAACTCGATAAGGCGGTAACTAATAAGCTAAGGTTAGTCCCTGCAGATATATCGTGACTATCGCAATGTGTGAGCGCCGCGATGCTGCACCGGGTTAACAAAAGCTCTAATTATCCAAAAACGTCGATTTTCTTTAGCCACGATGATGCGGTAGCTAATAAATTAAGGTTAGTGATTGTTAATATCAAAACAATAATGTCGGATATTTCCAATAGCTAACGAAATTCTAGCTTACTCATAAGCGTCGGGCCATCCTAAGCCACAATGATGAGGCGACTACTAAGCCAAAGCTAGTTATTTCCTAAGGCCACACCTCTAGTCTCCCCCGCTACAGGTCCGGCCGAGTCGAAGGGGTGGATCGGATGCGCCTGCGCCGCCCACAGCGCCCCGATATTGCGAAGTTTCTGGAAATCGTTTTTAGGAAGTGTACATAAAAAATCCTTAGATGCAGCCTTAAAGCGGAGTTTGCACTCTTTTTTATATCTTTGTCTGATTTATGATCGGCCTAATGGCTCAGTTGGTAGCAAGTCTGCCTGCGAAAGCCTATGGGTCGTGAGTTCGATTCTCGACCAAATATTTGTATGATGAATATAAACATTTGTGCAACGCCTGGGTGCTTTCAATGTTGTATTTAAAAATATATAAGCATTATATCAGCTATATGGCTTTCAGGGTTTGCTTAGTTTGGGGTCAGCTTGCTTAGTTTAGTATTGTGTGTGAAATGACCATGACCACCAATAATTATTTATTTATATTGTAGACCCTTTATAATCTGGTAATAAGATAGATACATGCCCATTGTTATCGCTGATATGTCTGCTAAACATATCGTTTATATTCAATTTATTACTTTAATATTATATATTTTACGAACATTCAAACCTCACATGACTATTACGCATATGTAAAGAAAGTAAACAAAAATTAAGTCTAAAAGACTTAACTTTAATAGAGAATATCTTGTCACACATAATATTTATATACTACGTATATATAGCAAGCATCATTCAACTGCATTCCTTTCCCACGGGAACCAACGGCGCCAGGTCAAGTGACAAAAAAAACCAAAACCCTATCAACTAAAATTAAAATGTGCGAAACACTACTTCGTGCGCATTCCAAGAATCCTCACATAAAATATAACACACTTCGTTTATTCAAAGCTCAAAATAACAACATTTGACATGTTTATTACCTATCCTGGACGTTTTGCCTCTATAGGGTTTTTGTTTTACAAAACCAATAAAGTATCTCAACCAGCCCTTGCGCTGAGTTCAAATGTGCAAGTCGTAAATCCTTAGAATATCTGTAAGTGTTAGCCAAAAGGATGTTCCTTGTTCTTTTCATAATAGTGTCGGATCACATTTGTTAAGATAGAATGTCCTTTTCACTTAGAATAATATTTTAAAAAAAGGAACAAATGAACACATGTAGATACAGGAATTTTAGTCGTAGGTTCCGTAACTAAGACACAAAAAAAAGAATTATGGCTTTGTGGTCCATGACACCGAGATGGGCCTGTAGTTGGCAGGGTCAGCACGATTACCTTTCTTGGGCACAGGTTGCACGTTAGCAAGCTTCCATGATTTCGGTACTTGCCCAGAAAGAAGAGAGAGCCTAAACAGGCGCGTCAGTACAGGAGACAACTCAGGTGCACAAGCCTTCAACACTGGGGCAGGAATTCCGTCCGGGCCACTGGCTTTGTTCACATCGAGATTGCGTGGCACTTTACGAACCTCCATTTGGCGAATATGTATTTCTGGCATCAAAGTCGGACTGCCTGGTGGAGTAGGAGGTGTCGCACTACCAGCATCTAGACGAGAAGATTCCGCAAACTGAGATGCAAACAAGTTTGCCTTCTCCATTGCGGTGTGAGCCAGTGCCCCATCAGGTTTCAGCATTGGAGGCAGTGAGGAGCGCCAGAATTTTGATTCGACCGATTTAGCTAGGGACCAAAACGCTTTGCTGCCCGCAGGGTACGAAGCTAGTTTGTTCCCTATTCGACTAATGTGGTCAAAACGAACCCTCTGAAGAACCCTTTTGCGATCTAAAAGTGCATCACCATTTTGGATTGGCCATCTAGAAATGCGTCTGCATTTCCCATTACCTATCTAGAAATGCGTCTGCATTTCCCATTGTCTATCTAGAAATGCGTCTGCATTCGGCATTTCAGTCGCGGTGCATGATATTGCAGCTTATTGCATCATTTAGCTTCTCAAACTTCAACTTTTCTCTTTTAATAATCAAACATCGCTTTTTCTTTCCCGTTTGCCTGCGAGGCAGGAATTTGTGTCAAGAACATCGAAGAGAAAGAGAAAAAATGCCATCCTCTTCCGAATGCTACCAATTTTGGAGGCATATGGTAACGATCCATATACGATAGCGTACCTACCTAATAAAACCTACTTAAAACCACAACTTCGCTAGTGCCTTGTGGATTATTGACGGGACACTCATAAATTACATTTTAGCCTTGAGCAGCAGTTAGGATGTTACCTCTACTTACGGCGATCCAAAGTCAAAGTTATACAATCTTATAGTAGTTATAGGTACAATTAATTTAAAGGTATATTCGAGAAAAAATTATAAAACACAGAAAATAAGCGTAGGTTACAAGGATTGTAACATATATTATTTTCAAAGTTTACAATGAACATCTATTATCACTGGATCCACTTACTTACGTCACCGTACGTACGTACGTACGTACCGTGTGTTCTAAAACCTTCATCAAGATTACCCACAGTCTACATACTTTATCCCACTGGTGAGTATAGGCTTCTATCTTATTGGGTACCTTGGTCCTTGCCAATCGAATCTAGATTCGACCCCTGAGTGACTGCCTACAAAATTCGAGGCTGGGACTGCGTCTGGTAGACGTCCAGTATACGTATTACGTTATGTATTATATCTTATAGTTTGATGTAGAGCTTGATGGGCCTTTCCATGGCTTTCTGTGCTACTTTGACATAAGTAATAATGACTAGCCTCGTGCGAGAATCCAAATTAAAAAACCTTACAATATAAAACTTAGCTAAAACAACATGAATCCTAGCTGATTGATTTTAATGACAGCAAAGAAAGAAAAGACAAAACAGTTTTTTTCCCACTTTGTTTGTTTTGTTATGTCAAATCGTCACGACAAGACGACAGCTGTAATTTTGCAGTTTCATTGTTTATTTCATGATGGGAACTAATCTTCAGCACGAAGATTTGCTGATTAAATTGCGTGCAAAGTTGAATGAAGAGAAGATCAAGCTATGGGAGCAGCCGTATCTTTTGCCGGACGGCACCATTTCACAGAGTCTGCAGGTACCCAAGTTTCTTTGTTTACAAAAAACACCTGAGTAAATATATGAGTAGGTATATACTTTGTTTACATCTTTTCTATGCCTTTCTCAGAATTGTACGAAACAACAGGAAAATAGGTTTAAAAACTATCGTTCAGGGCGAAATTCGGTGTTGTCATTGTTATGATTTAAGATGAATCATGCTGAAGATGATTCGGGAAACCAAGCCAGATCAAAAATGTTTATTATTTACCATACGTATTTCATACGTCCATGTTATTTACCTATCAGCTTTCCGAAACTCTGATAATACTGGATGATTGTTTTATTTCAATACCCAACATATGCCATAGATTGTATCTAAGTCCAAATCTGCATAAAAAATATTTTGGAAATCTATTTTTTAACAATAGGCTCGTAGATATCACTGTTGTCGAATGTTTAGCGACATTGATGCGTATGAATGCGTGATGTACCTAATAAAGCTATTCAATTATTAACCGCCCACATTTGTTCACCACTGGATGTGGTCCTCTCTAATTTCAGGAGAAGAAATGATTAAATGTACCTAATCCAGTTCATAGTTTTTATCTACTATCTGTGTACTGTCATTTTATACTATACATCTTATGATAGTTAACTTGTGTTTGACGGCCATCTCACTTGACTTAAGGAGAAAATGCAGTCAAAGTTGGAGCATATTTTCTTAAAACAGATGATGACAATTGGGAAAGACCCACTCAGGCAGTAAGTATATTCTATTGCTTGGCTGAATACTCAGCAAAATGGGAATCCAATTATTGTGTGGTAGAAAGTAGGACTAGCAACGCCTGTGAGTGATGACATTTAGTTTTTGGTCACTATTTTTAAGTACCTAAATATTAATATTATGTCTGTTTTTGTATCCAAGATGTCTGAAAATTATGTATTCAAGGATCAGGCGGAGTGGTGTTTTATGGGAAAGGCTTATGTCCATCAGTGGACGAATACAGGATGATGATGGTGAAATTACATTTTTTTATTTTATTTATATATAGATTAGAGGTCCTTTATAATTTGATACAAGAAATATGCAAATAATAATAATGCAAGAGAAAGTCAACATTCTCCATAAGTGACATCACAGACAAAAGCTGCACATCACATCAACCAAAGTAGGGATAGACCGGAATAATATAAAAAAAATTGGTTGCCTGTAAAGTCGGTATACGGGCGAAAGTTTTACGTGACAACGACTTTGAGTGGTAAAATAATTTTACGGAAGGGACGCGTGCCTTTCACTTTTTATGTCTGTCTCTCTCGCTCTTAGGCGGGCTAACCATGCCCGAGTGGAAGGGACGCGTGCCTCTCACTCGCTCTCGTTGTGAACGTGACCGGAGCGTAATGCAGTTTCTTGAAGTGTCACCCGGCAAACCAATTTATAAGACGTTGTCACGTCAATATATAAAAGATAATCCTTACTATAATGTTATAAACATGAAAGTTTGTGTATAAATGTTTGTTACTCCTTCACTCATAAACTACTGAAGTGATATGTATGAAATTTGGTACATAAAATATAGATTGATAATAGTTGAAAATAACACAAAACCAAAAAAAAAATTCCCAAGAAAATTACAGGATAGAAGAACATAGTTCAGGATAGGGAACTATGTTTGTGAAATCATGTGGAGCTGCGAGTATAAGATAAAATCAACTAAAAAATAATTTCTGAACACAGTATATTGTAAGCACATCAGCCTATGTTACTTGCATATTTATTTTTTATTATTTAGAGTGATAAGAAGAGCAAGACTAGTACCTGATGGGAAGCAACAAGCCCGTCCATAAAGGCTTGTTCGCATTAGGCTAGCAAATTAGTCTAGTAGAGAGTAATTTAGTAGCTAAAATACTCGCTACTATTCAAAAATCGTTCGCACCGTGCTTTAGTACAGTTCACAAGTGAGTAGCGTTTCGCGACATGAAGATCCTACAACGCATTTGTTTGAAGTTATTTTTCTCTCCAGACTAATTCGACAAGTTCGAACCTGTTTAATCGGCGAGCCAATGAGCGCACCGCTCGCAACGAATGCGTGGTGGGGGGTGCTACTCGCCCGTTGAAAATAGAACAAAATGGATTGACTCGACTAAATCACTTCCTAAACTACTCGACTAAATTTTCACTGTTCATACACGTTTAGTTGCTAAAATTACTCGCCACTAGGCTAAATTACTAGCCTAGTGCGAACAAGCCTTTACAGTCAGTGCCACACAACTATTTGAACATGAAGAGTCAAAAATTAGTGCACTGTGCTCTTCACCCAGAGATATATTAGATTACTAATATTACCAGAGATATGTTATGTTTTATCCACTAGCCCATTCATTTCTCTGGATAAATTACCCTTCCAACTGGAACACAGTAATGTTTGCAAACTACTGCTTCGTTGTAGGATAATTGGCAATGGTATAGTACAACCCCAGGTAGACTGCAAAAAGCTGTACCAGTAAATCTCTATATATATTTTTTTTATTAAATTTAGCAACTCCACAGACTCCGGGGTCCGTGACCTTTGTCATTTGTTTTCTTTTTTTTTACATGAATCTTGGATTAGGAAGAAAAGGAAATAGGGGGGGAGTAGGGAACATTTTCATTCTAATTCTAGGCCTATTTTATTTTCTAAGCCGCCTCCTCCCGGCTCAGCGCCTCCACCACGACTGCATTTCTGTCTTTGATGGCCATCTGCAAATTGAACTCTCGGATGGTCTTCAGTGTTGCAGCCAACGCTCGCCGAACGAACCGACCGATGGCGTCGTCGGTGTCGTCAGCGTAGTACGTGAAGTCCCTTGTGTGCCGTGAGATTGCGACGACCGCATGGGGCACGCTCTCGTGCAGCTTCATGTTTGCCTTAGTTTTGATTGCGATTACCGACTCGTATGTCAGTCCCTGAGCTTCATGGATGGTAAGGATGCGTGACCCGGTGCCTGACCCATAACCCTGGTTTATCAGGGTGTCCTTCTCCTCTCTATATTTAAAAATGTTATGTTGGTTTGTGTACGCTTCAAAAACTAAAAGTTCGGCACCGATTGAGCTGAAATTTTAGAATGAAATATAATCCGCATTAAGGATTGTTTTTATCTAAATTTTGCACTACAATGTGCCACAGCGAAGCATGGCAGGGTACAACTAGTAAATTATAAATAAACTTTTTTCAGGAATTGGCCACAAAATACTCTACTCAGCTCTCGTCTGACCAACCGACGATCCTGAATGCTCTCCACGAGTTGCAGATTCACTCTCTTGAGCGGTCCAAAGCCAACGCAGACTTCCAAGAGACAGGCTGTGCTACGTTCAGGGTACGGGCCACGGTGGCCGGAGAAAAGGCTCAGATGCTCTCCATCAGGAAGAAGCTGGATGTTATGGGCAGTGAGCTGATCTCTGCCGTGGCTCAGCTGGTCACGGTGGAGGACTCTAGGTATGTATACTAACCTTATCAGATCACACATTATTACTTTGATGTTTCATCCCAGGCATTTTTGTGTGAATAACAATATTTTTTATAGTATAGAGTGATGAGACAAGCAGGACATGTGCCTGATAGTATGCCACATGCCTCTACATAACAGCAAAGTTTGCACATATTGGAACATGAAGAGCTCAAATCATTACCTAGGACTACAAGATATATGAAAATTTATCTGTGTCCTGTTATTTAACAGATAATAATATAATACATTTATAATACTGATATTTGCTTGTGACTTCATCTGAAATTTACTGAAGAACTGTTCCATAAGGAAATCAGCATGTTAGCTATTGTAGTCTTGAACTCTCAAGAACCCGTTGTTATTATGTTTGTAAGTTTGTATTATATCTTGTGTGTATTGTTGTTATAGTAGGAATAGAAATACATCATCTGTGAAAATTTCAACTGTCTAGCTTAGCTATCACCGTTTACAGATACCCAGGGACAGACGGACGTATGGACAGCAAAGTCCCGGTTTTACCCTTTTTGGTACGGAACCCCGAAACTGTAACTGACTATAAAAAATAATCAATATTTCAGGGTAAAACTAATATTCAACGGGAAAGTGATAAAGCCGTCGGCAAGCCTCGAGGAGCAGGGCCTGAAGAACGGCGCGCAGCTGATGGCGCTGGTGATGGCGGAGAGCCCCGAGGAGGTTCAGCAGGAGGACTCCATGTACATGGAGATGCGGCAGACCAGGGACGACGCGGCGCTGCTGTCGGAGTGCGTGGACGAGCTGGCGGGAGACGACGAGTACATGAAGGTACTCATCTACGTCATGAAGCCAATTCATCTTAAATTGACTATAGCTTACTCAATACGTATACTAATTATTATTTTTTAGTTTTTGTTGACTGTGTAGCTCTATTCGTGTCGGCACTTCACTCATCGAGCTGTTACGAGTGGACGCACTCTTGTTACGAAAAGTTCGATGTTTTTAGACTAGACAAATACCTACACTTTTTTATTTTGGTGGGTAAAAATATATTTTTTTACCCACACAAAATAAAAAAGTGTAAAATTTTATGTACTTCACATGCCCTTAAAAGGGAGCAGGCTGATTGGCAATGAGCCAGTATGTACATAAAAAACACAATTGACTGACAGTAATACAAAAAAATTTAAGTAACCAGTAAGTCGGTTGTTAGTAGCCTATAAACTGAGAGTGACTATTAATTTTACAGTATAACCCGTAATAATTACGTTTAAAAAACTGACTTCAAAACCTCGAAAGGTTAGATTATGTTGATGGGCGAAGTTCGGAAACCTCGTGGTGGTAACTTTTCGTAGATTCATACAAAAAATGTCCTAAAATTAAAAAACAAATTGGCTGTTATAGAAACTGCCGATGTAAATGTCAACTTTTTTTTGTCTACTCAGTAAAGTCAAAGTCAAAGTTCTTTATTGATAAATGTACAATTTACACGTCAATCTCTCACTCAGAATTTGATAGCTCACTTTGGAAACTACGGAAACCGGAAAGCGTGGCCATGAGCATGGCCATCTAGAAATGCGTCAGCACGTGGGATCACCAATGGGAAATGATGACGCATTTCTAGATGGCCAATGGCCATGACCCTGTGCTTACGCCAAGATTTCTCATCATTCCCGAGCGCAACGCTAAAATTCAATTCACAGTAAACGAAAAATCTGCCTGTGCCGCGATAAAAGAATTTTTTTGCTTAAAAAAAAATACAAAATTAAGAAAATGAATGAATACGTGAATAATGTTCCAGTTGGAAGACCAGTCCGGCAACGCGCTGGACATCCCGGCGGCGGAGAAGCGCGCGCTACTGGTGGCGCTGGCGCTGCACGAGCGCGGCCGCGCGCACGTGCGCGCCGCCGAGCATGCGCAGGCGCTGGTGCTGCTGCTAGAGGCCGACCGGCACTTCAGGTCAGTCGGCCTGTACAGGAGCTTGGACATATTCCGGACATCGACATCGACATAGAAGGGGCTTTTGATAAAACAATGCACAACAGCATAAACCACGCCCTTTGCAAACTCAGGGTCGAACCAGTGATGAGGAACTGGATCACCGAGTTGGTTAGCAAAAGAGCGGTCCAGATAGTGATGAACACTACCACAAGAGCGAAGGTAGTAAAAGGATGCCCCCAAGGTGGCGTCTTATCACCACTATTATGGAACATAGTGGTGGACAGCCTCTTAAAGATCCTAAATGACAGAGGATACACTACTATTGGTTATGCAGATGACCTCACAATACTGATAAGCGGAAGCGCTGAAAATGTCCTTTGTAAGTGCATGCGCTCGGCCCTTCAGATTGTAGAAAAATGGTGTGGCGAACATCAACTGTCAGTAAACCCGAAAAAAAACAGAACTCATTCTTTTCACCAACAAAAGAAAGTTACCAGAATTACATCTCCCAAAACTATTTAACACCAAACTCTCCCTATCAACTCAAGTGAAATATCTGGGCGTCATTCTTGACAATAAACTGAACTGGGCGAGTCACATTGACACAAAAATTAAGAGGGCCTGCCTAACTTTTTGGCAATGCCGGAGACTCGTTGGGAGAAAATGGGGTCTCAATCCAAAAATCACACTGTGGTTGTACACCTCAGTGATCAGACCCTCTCTGACCTACGGATCGGTTGTGTGGTGGCCCAGAACACAACTGACCACAGTAAAAGCTAAACTCCAAAGTCTGCAACGCCTGGCAAGCGTAGCAGCTACTGGATGCATGAAGACCACACCATCAGCTGCACTGGAGTATCTCCTAAATTTGAGACCTCTACACTTAGTCATACAGGAGGAGGCTACGGCAGCCGCCCTGAGACTAAGGGCAAACGGACTGTGGAAACAAAATATAGAAACACAACACTCAAAAGTTCTGCAACAGGTGCTGAAAGAAATACCGTTTCTGGAGGCACCTATGGACAGAACAATATGTCAACATGTCTTTGATCGAAGATACAATATCCAACTCAATGCAGAATCAAAAGATAGCTCTGGTAGCAGAGAAGTGAGGATATACACAGACGGCTCTAAAACCACACAAGGTACAGGAGCCGGCGTCTTCTCAAATGACTTAAACATAAAAATAGCAACACCACTAAGTAACCTAAATACAATCTTCCAAGCCGAATGTATCGGTATCACCAGGGCGGCACAGGCGGTCGCAGCCAGAGATGTTGGGGACCTAAACATCAAAATTGTCTCCGACAGCGCGTCAGTGCTTCAAGCCCTAAAAATAATACCATAACCTCTGTCCTTATATTGAATGCCACAATGCACTCCAATCCATAGCAGGGACGAACAGAGTAACCCTCCAATGGATCAAAGGACACAGCGACTCACTAGGTAACGACGCAGCTGATGAACTGGCCAAAAGAGGAGCAAAGGCAGTAGTATATGGACCGGAACCATTAATGCCTATACCTCAGGCCCAAATAAAAACATGGCTGCAGGAAAATACTGGGAAAGCACATTTAATGGAATGGAGAAACACTGAAGGTTGCAGGCAAACCAAAAATGCTATTCCGGTAGCAACAAAAAAACTTGCGCGCAACCTTATCAGATTAAGCAGGGACAAAGTACGTAAAGTTATAGGTATTATGACTGGCCACTGTCCTCTAAACAAGCACCTTTTCAATATAGGTGTGACAGACAGCCCTCTATGCAGAGGATGCATGGAGGAGGAGGAAACGCCACAGCATGTGATTGTGGAATGCAGGACCGTGGCAGATCAACGGGCAGAATTCCTCCACTCCCCAGCAGCAGTCCCAGAGGCCTTCACCAACCTGAATAGGTTGCTTGCCTTCTGGGATAGCCTGGGATGGCTGGAGTAGAAGGGTAGTATGAGCCACGCACAATGGCCCAATTTGAGAGGCTAAGTGCGGAAAAGGCCCCGTTTAACTAACTAACTATATTCCGGACGTTCCACATGGCGTCCACATCAGGCCAGGCACAATCATGGTGAAGGTCTCTGGAAATCGTTGGATGCGAGCAGCGCAAGACCGGTCTGCGTGAGACTTTTGGGAGAGGCCTTCGTGCAGCAGTAGCAGTCATTCTGCTCATATGATGATGATGATGCAAAGTCAAAGTACTTTATTCATAAATGTACAATTTACACATCAATTATTAAAAAATAAAATCAAAACAAAGAGCATACAAATTGTATACATTTTCAAAGATTTAAACTACTACTTTACTGTATTACAATAATAATTGTACAGAAAACTGTCAAGCATTATATGAGCATATGTCTTTATTACAATTGTGCTGACCCATGTCAAATTTATTTATTTACATTTTTATGGGAAGTTTGTCATCACTCTCTAAAAATTCGCTGTTACTATAAAAAGTTTGATCGAAAAGCCAGCACTTTAATCTGTTTTTGAAGCTGCCGAAACTTGGGGCCGATATAACTATTCTGTCCCGCAGCGAGTGCCGCTCGTCGCTCCTCAAGTCGGTGGACAACTACGCGGTGCTGCAGGTGGACATCTCGTGGTGCTACCTGTGCCTGTCGGCGCTGCACGGCGCGGGGGACGCGGCGCGCCGCCTGGCCGGCGCCGAGCGCGCGCTGCGCGACTCCTACGGGGAGCGCGGCGAGCGCGTGCGCGCGCTGCAGGGGAACGACGGTGAGCGAAATTACTGGATTTTGCGAAAAAGCGGATTGAGCGAAAAAAGCGGAATGAGCGAAAAAAGCGGACTGAGCGAAAAAAGCGGATTGAGCGAAAAGGGGGATTGAGCAAAAATGCGGGTTGGGAGAAATAAGCGAAACGAGCGTAGTAAGTGGGTCGAATGAGCGAGTCGATTCGCTCTAAGCAGAACGAGCGAAAAAATCGGTTGGAGCGAAACAAGCGAAGTTAGTGGGGTAAACGAGCGAGTCGAGCGAAGTTAGCGGGGTAAACGAGCGAGTCGGCCGAAATTCGCAGATCGAGCGGGAAAAGCAAGTCGAGCTAAATAAGCGGATGAGTGGAGGGAGCCGGTGGCTCGAGCGGTTCGAGCGGTCCTACAGGTGGAGATCTCGTGGTGCTACCTGTGCCTACGGGAATTATATATTTGTATATATACTTGCAAATAATTTCCGTAGGTACATATTAAATAACACTGAAGGAATTTGGAGCAATTTGGTACATAAATAATGGTCGGTAATAGCACAGACAATTTTTTATCTCGGGAAAATTGCTAAGAACTACGCAGATGAAACCGCGGTAAGCTACCAGTTGTATTATATAAATGCGTAGTGTAAGATGAGTAGTTACTCCCGCTCGCAGGTCCATGATGTGTTGTCTGTGCGTGCAGCGAACGAGCGCGTGCTGTTCATGCGACTGTACCTGCTGCAAGGCATCGTGGCGTACCACCAGAACCAGCGCGAGCAGGCGCGGCGGCTGCTGGAGCGAGCCGAGGCCGAGATCAACGCGCTCCGGGTGAGGCTCCTTACTGACCACTTCTATGTCACTAATAGTTCGCAAATGCATTTTATTCTTCGAGAAAATTCTTTGATAAAACGCCTTAATGTGGCAGCTACGACCTATATAAGAATAGGGATTCCCTCTGCTATGACCGATTATGTAACTAGTTACACAATCGGTCATAACAGGGGGGATCCCAGTATTAAGTTTAGTTACATAATCGGTCATAAGAGAAGAAATCGGTTAAGTCCATTAACTTTATTGAAAAAAAGTATTTATTGAGAAAAGATAATACAGTCTAAAAGTCACGGTTACGACCTAACATGAGACGGGCTGTTTGCATCTTTGTCACACTTTTTACGAAAAACATATACAAGTCTGTGGCAGTTGGTCGCCGCAAGGAGATCAAAGATCAAAGACACTTTTTTATTAGAGTTAATGAGCTGGACACTAGGATTCCCTCTTCCATGACCGATTATGTAACTAAACTTAACACTGGGATTCCCCCTGTTATGACCGATAACGTAACTAAATTTAATACTGGGATTCCCTCTGTTATGACCGATTATGTAACTTAACTTAATACTGGGATTCCCCCTGTTATGACCGATTATGTAACTAAACTTAATACTGGGATTCCCCCTGTTATGACCGATTATGTAACTAAACTTAATACTGGAATTCCCCCTGTTATGACCGATTATGTAACTAAACTTAATACTGGGACTCCCCCTGTTATGACCGATTATGTAACTAAACTTAATACTGGGATTCCCCCTGTTATGATGATAACTAGTTACATAATCGGTCAAAGCAGATAGAATCTGTTGTCTGATGTTAGGTCGTAGCCGCTACATTAAGACCGTATTATCAAAGACTTTTCTAGAAATTGTAGATACATGCAATAAATGAATTTACGAACTAGTGAATGCCCCAACTAAAATCTCCACACGATTGCATCTTTGCAAATGTCGGGATTGCTTCGAAACGACAAACGTCAGCCCTTAACGCGCTCCCAAACTGCTAACATGGTTGCGTTCACAGTTTGGGAGCGCGCTTCTCTCGTCTCGGCCCGCACGGTTGCCCCGTCTAGACGTCGTCGAACGACTACGATTTATTAGATGTTATTGTTCAGGTGGACGAGAGCGCGGTGACGGCGCTCGTGGAGCTGGGCTGGTCGTGCGCGGCGGCGCGCGCGGGGCTGCGGGCCGCGGGCGGCGCGCCGGCGCCCGCGCACCACTACCTGGCCGCGCGCCGCGAGCGCCGGCGCCGCGCGCGCCGCCTGCACCACCGCGAGAGGTCACTACCACACTATATAAAGAAACTAGAGAAAAAAAGAAACCCTTCGCACGGGTGCAATGCTGATACTAAATATAAGTACTTACTAATAAAATTCCGGTCCGGCGGCAAGATGTTTCGTTTTACGTAGTCACATAAGTCACCGTTTTTTGTGATGGATTGTGGCGAATCGCCTATAACCCGATCCTTTTTTGGCGCGACGGACGCACGCAATGTGTTGATTGATGGAACGAAACGTGCTTCACACCAAAGATGGCGACAGCGGTGTGTTTGTCAGTGCCATCAGAATTTAACGAAATTCTCCATAATCCGAATTTTGTGGACATTTGTGTTGTCGACTCAAAATCAATATTTTTTTGTTTTGTTATTAATATAAGGTTTCGATCAAGTGTACCGTACCCCTTGACGAAAACATTAATATAAATACTACCAGTAGCTCATCGCCTTTAATCTTGGGAGAAACGTCCATAATGTCTAGACATGGGTACGGTTGCCGTAAACAAAAATGTTTATTAACAAAATCAAATTAAAACATACGGAAAACGACAGCCCTGAGCCGCGCTCCTGCAATACTAACATTGTAATGTAGGCAATGCAGGAGCGCGCTTCCCGCGTCTCACCCCGCACATCCCGCGCGATTGCCCCGTCTAGACGGCTTTATTGAACAACTGTATGATTTACTAGACTGGGATCTCCACTGCTATAACAAAACCAATTTTACACTAGAACTCCCTCTGCCGACCGAAAATGACTGATTATGTATCTAAACTTAACACTAGATTTCCCTCTGCTATCGGTAACTTGAAACTAGACACTAGGCCTCTTCTATTATTGATTATATAACTAAACTTGACATTAGATTTCTCTCTGCTATGACTGATTATGTAACTCTTAACTTGAAAATAGGATTTCCTCTGCTATGACCGATAGAATTTCACTAAACTTAACAATAGGAGTCCCTTCGCTATGACCGATGATGTATCTCGATCGTTGTGTGTCAGGGAGGCGCGCCGGCTGGGCGTGTGCGCGGACGGCGCGCCGGTGAGCCGGCAGCTGGTGTCGGCGCTGGCGGAGATGGGGTTCAGCCGGCGACTGGCAGCCGCCGCGCTGCGCCGCACGGGGAACCACGCGGCGCGCGCCGTGCGCATCATACAGGACCAGCCCGACCTGGTGAGTCCTTACAGGCAAGACAGTGAACAGCGGCAGAGTAGAGAGAACGCACTGTGGCAGAGTAACACGTACGAGACACCTCCGCGGATACCACTCAAGGCACCTGGGGCGCAAAGCACACAGCTTAAATACATACAGGAACAGCCCGACCTGATGAGTTATTATACATGAGAAAGTTGCAGGTAACCGTAAGTATTCCAAGCTCTTTTATAGACTGATGGTGATGACACGCTAACAATGGCTGTATGCGCCATCCCACGTTTTAAATACGTTGTAGTAGAAAATGCACTGTGGCAAAGTAACACGCACGAGACACCTCGCGCAAAACAAGCACGTACTACACGTGCTTATATACATGTATCGAGTCTCAGAACCAGCCCGACTTCGTGAGCGTAGTGGTTCTTACAGAACCAGACCGAACTAGCTGACCTAGTAGCCGAGAATGGACTTTAGCAAAGTAACACGCACGAGACACCTCCGCGGATACCATCCGGAATTCCCGTATTATTGCACTGCTTATACGCTTAGCGGGTCTTACACGACCAGCCAGACCTCGTGATTATAGTATTGTGTGGTGTAAAGTATAGTAAAGTACACTATTATACGTAATGAGATTGCAGGTAGAGATTTACTACGATAACATGATCCGCCCTTCCAGAATTCAAAACGTTTGAAAGTATTTGTGAAAGTATATACAACGCACCACCACGCATGTGTGCGTACTGCTACTGAAGACGAATAATTACAACTACATACAAACTCTTTCGTAAGGATGTGACTACACACATTAATACAGTAATTTGGAGGGGCGGGCCATGTTATCGTAGTAAATCTCTAGCATATGACAACCTGTTTGAAATACAGTCTGGCAGATGACATGCCAACGATGACACTTACGGCTTCCTAGATGCGTGTGTATAGCTTGGCGCGAAAATGTAGCCAGTGTGCACTGTATCATAGTGACATACATGAGACACCTCCGCGGATACCCACACGTCTTAGCGCCAAGAGACGCGGACCGTACAGAGCCAACCCGACCTTATGAGTCATTACAAATAAAACATGGTAAAATATAGAGAATACTCTATGGCAAAGTAACACGTACGAGACACTTCCGCGGATACCACTCGGGATATCCGTCTTAGCGCATAGCACGCACCGCTTATATTTCTAGCTGGCCTTACAGGACCAGCGTAATAAGGCTAGATACAAGACATGAAAATTAATGTGGTCGTTACACATTTTAACTAATTCGCGGGTAACTCGCGTGTGTTGAAGTCTGTCTGGTCCGACTTAAGTTTCAGCTGCGTCCAGCTGTCTTTTTCAAGATAAAAGGTAGTCTCAAATATTGGTACATTCCGTTATGTTTTTTCTAGCTGGCGGACGAGCTGAGCGAGTCATCGTCCGAAGAGACGGAGAGCCCGAGCTCGCAGGAGTCGCTGGTCGAGCCTGACGACGCGCTCGTCGCCGAGGTACGTTACTTGTAGCGGTAGTAGATTCTAACAAGAACAAAATTAAAATTTTAGATTTACTCCCGAATATCTTAATTTTGAAATTTGTTATTGTATTCATTTGACACAAGTTGCGAAAAAATGTTTTGTGGAGGCGGCCATTTGGATTTATTTTTTTAATAAAGAGTGACGAGACGATCAGGACATGAGCTTGATGGTAAGCAACATGCCTGACACATAACAACACAGTGACATGCAGCTATTAGAACTTGAAGAGTCCAAATCATTACCTAGCACTGCACTGCGCTCGTCACCCAGAGATCTAAGATCTTATATCTCTAAGCCCTGTAATTTCTCTGGAAACATTGCCCTTCAAATCGGAACACAGTAATGTTTGCACATAACTGCTTGGCGGTAGAATAACTGGCAAAGGTGTGGTACTTCCCCAGGCGGACTCTGCCAAGTCACTACAAATACTAATAGTAATACTAATATTACCCAAAAATGTTTTGTAGGAAATGTTTTAAATCTCAAATTGCTAACAATGGCAGATTATAATTTTTAACAATCTTATCTTAAATAATAGTAGTTTATTGCCTAATTATTATTTGCGTGAAATTTATCTTATCTTTTTTTATTAATTTATTACACACACAGACAGGCATCGAAGTTATAACACCCCTTTTTGGTAGGGTGTTAAAAAGAGCCCAACTGGGGTAGAATAACGTATTATCCACAGTTGCTAAATGATCCAGATTCGCCCATAAAGAAAGCCACATTACTACGAGTATATTTTCAATTTGACTACAAACAATAAACAAAAAATGTGCATGTAAAATGTGTGCCACGGTTTTGTGTGTATGTGTATGTTTTTTTTATGGAAAATGTTTTTTTTAACTAAGGTTCGCACTTGACCACCATCTCGCCTGATGTTAAACGATGATGCGGTCTACGATGGAGCGTGCTTACCTAGAAGGAACCGATTCACTCTCGATTTGAAGACACCAAGATTGTAACCATCGGGAAACCCCCACTGAGGCAACGCATTCCACAATCTAGACGTTCTTATCACAAACGTGGAGTCGTTCGCGTTTTTGGAACATCAACCATGAAACGATGTCGCCCTTTTGTGGAACGTGAAGTCCGATAGAAGAAATGTAATGTAGAATGTATTTTTTTGTAAGGAATATCTATCAATTCAGCTGGTAGGGAATTAAAAATCAGAGGAGTCATGTGAATCTCTAACTTTAGTTGCGGTAACTTAGAGGAATAACTTTAAAGGGTTCCCGATGTAGATCTCTTGTTAATGTTAACAGTGTATTGTTGTTATTATGTGTGTTGTATAATGTAGAGGTAGGTTGTGTACAACCACGCGGCTCGCGCCGTGCGCGTCAGACAGGACCAAAATGACCTCGTGAAGGCTTGAGTCATTACTACATAGTAGTACCTGGTTGACCGAGCTTTGCTCGGTTTTTTTAAATGATATTTAGGCAGGTACGAATTACGAAGTGATGACTTACTTAGACCTACGTAAGTATAAGATTTTCTCAGAAAAAAAAAGAAAAAGAAAAGGACCACCAGGATTCGAACCGGGGCCTGTTGACTCCGAGGGCGAGCGACAAAAAAAGAACCAAAAGAAAAGTAACCACCAGGATTCGAACCGGGGCCTGTTGACTCCGAGGGCGAGCATATTCCGTCTGAGCCATTAAGACTTCAAAAAAAGTAAAATAAAATGATGTTTTTAAAATATAAAACCTAGCTAGATCGATTTATCGTCCCCGAAACCCCCTGTATAGGTACATAATTTCATGAAAATCGTTAGAGCCGTTTCCGAGATTCAGATTCTATATGTATATACTTATATATATACAAGATTAGCTCGTTTAAAGGTATAAGATAAAATAAAATCACTTCCCGCGTCTGTCCGTTCCTATATATGCTTAGATCTTTAAAACCACCAAACAGATTTTGATGCGAGTTTTTTTAATAGGTAGAGTGATTCAAGAGGAAGGTTGATATGTAAAATACGTGTATAAAATAGCAGAGACATGAATAATTTTAAAAGTTTCTAATGTAATTGTCATAAATAAACACATTTTTGCGCTTACTAGATTTAAGCGCGCTTAGCTAGATCAAAATAATGTACGGCGATAGTGTACCCCTTCAAAAGGTGTACAAACGAGTTTTATTAGTAATTATATTTAGTATCAGCATTGAACCCGTGCGAAGCTGGAGTGGGTCGCTAGTTACGTACAAAACAGCGCCAAAGTGGAGAAAATGCACTGTGGCAAAGTAACATTTACGAGACACCTCCAGTGGATACTAAATCCGAAATATTGAGCTCTAGTGCCGGCGTTAGGGTAGGGCGCGGTAGGGCGACCGCCCAGGGCGCCGGGCCGCCCCTTTATGTCTAGTCTGTAACCAGGCCTCGCTCATTGGTAGGTCAAGTCAAAGAAGAAATAAATCTCGCCCAGGGCGCTGGTAAGTACTGCTAAAACCGCCACCGACACCAACGTATTGTTGTTGCTGTTATGTGTGTTGTGTAATGCAGGGGTTGTGTGTGTTGCAGTTGGCCGGGATGGGGTACGAGGTGGACGCGGCGCGGGCGGCGGCGAGCCGCGCGGGGAACCAGCCCGGCGCCGCGCTCGACCTGCTGCTCGCCGGGGCCTGCCTCGCGGACGGTACGTTTCTTTTTGGAACGAAGTTCCTTATCGCGCGTTGTGAAAGGGGGCTAGACGTAAAAAATTCTTACGAAAAACTGTCACGACACTTTTTGCTATTGTAAGCTGTGCGGCGTCGCATGTTTCCCTGTCTGTCTCTTTCTCTCTTATAGAAAGCAAGCCAGATATTTTCATTTCTGTTTCGCATTGAACAGTGTGGTGTCGCGACGATTATTTTTGTTGAGTGTATACAGTTTTTTTGTAAATAATAAAAAATAATAATAATTCCTTCACTACTTAATCGAAAGGAACTTCGTTCCATCCGGGTGTCCCTTGACACCTCTCAAGTTTTTTTTGGTATAGTATAGACTTATAGAGTAATGAGACGAGCAGGACATGTCCCTCATGGTAACAACATCTCTGCAACATAACAGCACAGTGACACGCAGCTATTGAAACGTGAAGAGTCCAAATCATGACCTAGCACTGTAATGCGCTCGTCACCCAGAGATCTAAGATATTTTAACTCTTAGCCCTATAATTTCTCTGGAAACATTGCCCCTCAAACCGGAACACAGTAATGTTTGCACATTACTGCTTGGCGGAACTGGCAAATGTGTGATACTTCCCCAGGCGGACTCTGTAAGCGGATTATGTAAGACCTAACTTGTTCCACATTAGCTGTTCAGGTTCACATTATTCAAGACTTTATCTCGATCTAAATGTTTTTTTTAATAATATAGAGTGATAATGGGACGAACACGACATTTTTTGAAGTGTAAAATTATTCTGGCGCACACACACACAGATTTTCTCAAATTTTGAGCTCAATTGAGCTCAAGCGTCACGCTCGTGAATGTAAGAAATGTTCGGGTGAACTCGTGACCCGGGCCATCTAGAAATACGTTAGTATTTTTAGATGGCCATGGCGTGTTGCCATGGTTATCATCACACATTTACACATCTAACCATGGCCATCTAGCTAGATGGCCATGCTTAGAAAACTTATTTAGACGACAATGCTTTGAAGATTTATTCGAGACTGGCAGTGTTCACCCGCGTAGTTTCCAATGTGAGCTATCAAATTCTGAGTTATACGTCTTCACTTCTATCTCGGCAGTCCCTATGACTACCAATTTCTTTTATTCACTGTTATTTCTCCAGAAACATTGGCCTACAAACCGGAATACAGTGATGCTTGCACATTACTATGTTATGGTAGTATAACTGGTAAAGGTGTGGTAATTGCCCAGGCAAACTCTGCCTAAATAGTCCTACCACTACAAAATCCACTGTACTCCTTATCGATATATTCATTTTTAACCGACTACGAAAAAGAGAGATGGTTCTGTAATCGGCTGTATGTTTTAAACCCCCGACCAAAAAAAGGGTTGTTGTAAGTTTGACGTCGATGTCTGTCTGTCTGTGCGTCTGTCTGTGGCACCGTAGAGCTCAAACGGATGGGCCGATTTTGATGCGGTTTTTTTTTATTTGAAAGTTAATATCCGTGCGAGTGTTCTTAGCTATGTTTGGTTAATATCGATTCAAGATGGCCTCCACAAAATGGCGGACAAAATATTTCTTCACAACATACCTCAATATGGGTATCAAATGAAAGGTCTTGACTAGCACAACACTGTGCACTATAAAAAATTACAAATCCAAGATGGCTGCCACCACAAAATGGCGATTTATATTATTTTTTCACTACTACCCCAATATGGGTATCAAACGAAAGGGCTTGACTAGTAAAATACTTTGCACTATGACAAATTTCAAATCCAATATGGCCTCTACCAAAAAATGGCGAAATACATTTCTTTTTTCACAACTCCCTTAATATGGGTATCAAATGAAAGGGCTTTACTAGTAGAATGTTGTACAGATTATAAAACCGGTAGTCGGGGGTTAGTCAAAGTTTTTAATTTTGTTCTTGTTATTTCCAGCTCCTGAACAAGCCAATCCGTCGACGAGCGCCGGTGTCGCGAAAGAGAAGCACAAGAAGAGTGAGAAGGACAAAAAGTTAGTTCAAGCAGTTTTGTAATTTGCTTTATGTTTCAATGTTCTATTTTCTTACGACATGCAAGAAGTGAAATGGTCTTTGCAGCGACTGATCAAGAGTTCTGACTACCCTAGGCTAGTTGTGAGGATGTGCCCCCGTCATCATCATATACAGCTTATATTATAGCTCTCTGGCACACTCGGCGCTCCCGAGTTCACCCGAACATTTCGTTAACTTCCAAGCGTGATGCTGAACTTCACTCAGAGTCCACGAAAAATTTGAGTGTGGTGCGCCTAAAGAAGTTTTCACTTCAAGTTTTTCCCCAATTTGGGATGACGACAGGGTCAAACCAAACATATACCATTCTAATTAGTTCGTCAGGAAGTTCGTTCGTCGTGGAAAAATATGGGACACGTAGTTTTTGTTTTATCAAATTATCAAAAATATTGGGCACGTATTTTTTGTTTTATCAAATTATCATAAATATGGGACACGTATTTTTTGTTTTATCAAATTATCATAAATATGGGACACGTATTTTTTGTATCAAATTATCATAAATATGGGACACGTTTTTTTTAATCAAATTATCATAAATATGGGACACGTATTCTTTGTTTTATCCAATTAAGTATCAAAAATTGACAAAGATATAGATCATTAACTTCCGGAGTGAGGGCTGTGACGTCAGACTGTAGTAAAAATCGTACCATACCGTGACGTGACTCGAAACTTCTAAGCGCTGTATCTTAAGAAAAAAAAAATACCACAGGAACTGCAGATAAAAGTGAAAACTGATAACTCAGAATTGTATGTCTTACTTTTGAAACTAAGCGGATGAAGCCGGCGGTCGTGGCCATGAGGATGGCCATCTAGAAATGCGTCAGATGACCAATGGGAAATACTCACGCATTTCTAAAAAGCCAGTGGCAATGGTCCTGAGTTTACCCGAAGATTTCTTATCATTCCCGAGCGTGACGCTAAAATACAATACACAGCCCACGAAAAATCTGTGGTGAAGCTATACATCTATTTATGTTTCAGTTTCTTTAAGATTCATTTCTACCGGCAGTCGCAATACAAACCTGCAGTGAACTACTCGTCTATTAATTTTTCCCACCCATTGCAAGCAACAGTAAACCTTAATACCTCACTAATCTGTCTAAAAAGAAGTTTTCACTTCAAAAATACGTATACAAATAAAATATAATGTATTTTAATATCCTAACTGACGAACTAACTACTTTATTTAGTCGTCGCGCCTGTTATAATAATACTTGCTTACGGTGTCAGGGCTCGGACGGAGCGCGCGGCGGCGCTGGCTCGGCTGAAGGCCGTCATCCGGAACGAAGACGACGAGTACCTGGACTCCACCCTGCAGGAGGAGGAGGACTTCCTCGTGCAGTACAAGTCGCTGCTCTGAGGAACCAACCTCTCGCCACAGAAGATACACAGCGCACAATGAGCCCGGACTTTCCCCTCCCGTACTGTCACGCTACATGACCACTTCTTTCCGCGGTATCACACTATATAAATACATAATGTTTATAATGTACAGGACTTAATCCAGATTTAATTAATTGTTTCAATACCTCGACGTTCCTGCAGCGTTACAACCGCCGTGGTCACGAGAAGACTGTAGATGTATGTATGTGTACATAAAGACATCCTCTCGCACCGTCCAACAACATGAAGACTTCCTTCCGTGGTATCACACTGTGGTTCAAAATGATTCTTCCCCCTTCATGTAGTGTCACACTACATGAAGACTCATTCCCGTACTATCACACTACATAAAGACCTCCTTTCGCAGTATCAAATTACATGAAGACTTCCTTCTGTGGTATCACACTAAATGAGTGCTTCTTCTCATAATGTCACACTACATGAACACTTCCGACTGCAGTGTCATACTACGTAAACACTGCCTCCCATGTTACCTATCACACTGCATTTTTTTATACTGAATGAGCTTGTGTTTGACCTATTCTTACCAAGTAACACACGGAATAAAACAATAAGGTCTAAATTTGCTTGCCCAGAAACAGTTTAGCAGTCGTTTAAAGGTACCCAGATTATTATAGTAGTGTTGTTGGGGACTTGTGTAATGTTTTACTAACGACACAAGTTTCGGCCGTATTCGGCGGTCTTTTTTAAAACAGAGTGTTCGCAAGACCGCCCTCTTTAAGAACTTAGTGT
This sequence comes from Ectropis grisescens, assembly GCA_017562165.1. Lineage (NCBI taxonomy): Eukaryota > Metazoa > Arthropoda > Insecta > Lepidoptera > Geometridae > Ectropis > Ectropis grisescens. Next base: position 23,606,564 of record CM029780.1, on the reverse strand, counting down.
AGACTTAACACAGGGTCTTTCTTTCGTCCTTAGGGCAAAATAATATTTACAAAAAATACGATGATGGTCGAAAATATACTATTCTAATAAGTCCGTGAGGTTAATTATAAAAAAATATGGGGCACGTATTTTTTATTTTAACAAATTATTATAAAACGGCAAAGTTTTAGATCACCAAACTTCCGGAGTTGTGGTGTTGTGACGTCACGTCTTCGTAAAAAATCGTACAATGAAGTGACGTCACTAGAAAATCGAAGTCTTCGTCATTTTTCCATTGTTTGTGAAACAAAAAAAAATATATATTTTTTTACAATCTGACTGCCTAATTAGTACTTTTTAGTCATCATGCCTAATATTTATCTAAGATAAAATCAAAATTGTCCTCCGACTGTGCCATTTCGAATTTTAAATGTAGTTATTGTATTTTATATTTTTGGTTTTATCCTAATAATATTATATGTATAATAATTATATATACTAGCAACGCCCGCGGTTTTACCCGCGTAGTTATAGTTCCCATATTTTTGTGATAAAAAATAGCTTATATTTTAGACTACAATTTAACTGTGTTTCTTCAACCTGATCCGTTTCGACGTGATTGAGCTACAAACATCCAAACTGTCTCATACAACTAATTATAAATGTTAATGTTATAAATGTTAATGTTTGTATGTTTATTGCTCAATCACGTCGAAACGGCTGAACCGCGAGGCGATGTTAGTTGTTTGACACATATAAACTAATGGGTTGCACAGTACTACTGTACTAAGCCGACGAGGTCGAAACCTCTTTATCATCGTATATATGGTATATACCTCGTATATACGCGTATAAAAATGGATTGCTGTTCCTAAGTCTCTCTAAAACTCAAGAATAGACTGATTTGGCTGATATTGATTTTGAATTAATCGAACGAGTTCAGGGCAGGTTTAAAAGCTTGAACGAAGTTTGCCGGGTTAGCTAGTTAGTAAGTTTGTGATGATTATTGATGATGAGCGTCAATAGTTTGTGATGAAATCTTCACAAACTATTGATGATCACGATGCTAATCATAGCTCTTCTAATCCATTATTTCGCAATGCTGTACAAAAATCATGCGACAAGGAGAAATAATCGAGGGTTGCTACCCCCCTCTTCAATTGCACTCAGTTGGGCAGCTTACGAGTGACGGCATAAAGCCGAATCTTATTACCCTTCTATCATCTTACATAGGTCTCCTGCTGGTTCATTTGCTTCATAAATTTGGCTCACGGTCCTGTAATCTATAAAGTACATACATGTTTGTAAATAAATAAAATGAAAAAAAAAACAAGGAATTATAATTTATTTTATTGTTTTGTTTGATTTCATTACTAATAAGATAAAAACTTGTGATAAGCCCTTTCGCCTTAGTAAGTGCGTTTCGTGCAACCCTGTATATACATAGTTATTTGTAACTTGACTTGTTATACATAAGGAATACAAGGTGTAAACTAAAAAGAAATAAAGATATGTATACAAATTAATGTTTTATTTTAACAGTAATAAAATACAGATAATAAGTTAGTAGTATTGGATAACTAGCTTGTATCCGCTGGTTGGCCTGCGGAGATATCAACGTATTCAAATTTTTAAAATGAAATAGGTGGTTCAGTAGCGAGTCCGTCTGATACGTCAATCGTTAGGCCGTAGGTTCGAATCCCGACGAGTATCATTCCAAGCTAGATATATCAGCTTGTTCCACTGGCTTTAACATCGGCATCGTGAGGAAACTTGGGTGGTCTAAGAAAGACATAATTAGAGGACATGCTTCATCTGCCAACTTGCACTTGGCCAGGTGGATTATGGCATTGACTCTGTCCTTGTGAGAGAAGGCACCGAGTCCCAGCAGTGGGAAGATAAATTGGGCTAGTCATAGGGCGTACATTTTTCGAGCATCTGCCCTTGCTACTCTGTCCCAGTCTTTCATTCTAGGTGTGCTGTCAGTCAAAATAAAAGGTTTTTTTTAATAAATAGCAAACATTTGGAATATTTTAAACAATAACTAGCAATCCATAAAAAAAAAATGTTTTCTATTTAGACGTTTGTTTCACATTATAATAACTACCTAAAAGTGTTCTTTTTAATGATAAATAATTTATAGTCCAACTGTAACGAATTTTTTGTTACCTATTGTTCGAAATTTCGCACTCGAGCTCCAAGATACAAGTCTTGCACTTAGTTTGGAGCTCACTGCTAATCAACAAATTTAATGTATATTGTTTTGTCAATTCTGATTTTAATTCTGTTAAAGTGTGTAACCATGTTTTTGGAAATAAATTATTCTTATAAATTATTCTAATCCATGATGGCTTCGTTTGTATATTGTCATGTGAAGACCATTAATCGAAATAAAAACTGTCGTATCTGTCCTGTCCTGTCCAGGTACCAACTTTCGTGAATATCTACTGGATACAAACATGATACCGGATTTTTATTAATCACGTATTTATTTTGACGTGACAACGTCTTATAAATTGGTTTGCCGGGTGACACTTCAAGAAACTGCGGTACGCTCCGCTCACGTTATGCGCTCACAACGAGAGCGAGTGAGAGGCACGTGTCCCTTCCACTCGGGCATGGTTAGCCCGCCTAAGAGCGAGAGAGACAGACATAAAAAGTGAAAGGCACGCGTCCCTTCCGTAAAATTATTTTACCACTCAAAGTCGTTGTCACGTAAAACTTTCGCCCGTATACCGACTTTACAGGCAACCAATTTTTTTTTCACGTTTTCATTATTTCCTTTCTTAATTTCGAAGGTTTTTACAAGACCTATAAAAAAAAACAATATAAAATACTTAAAAGGGTACCGCCAGCAGCAGGGCAGGACTCAAGCTACCGATGGTCAGGGCTGCAGAGTGAGGAACCTCCTGACGACGCGCGCTGTGTCGAGGATGAGCGCCGCGTGCATCGGACCGTCTGGCCCTTAATCCAACCGTCTAGCGAAACCCTCTTGAGATGTTTAGACACCGGATTTTTATTAATTACTAGCTAACCCGGCAAACATTGTTTTGCCATATAAATAATTTCCTTATAAAATAAGGGTTGATCGTAGAAGGGTGGAAATTGAGGATTGTATGTATTTTTGTATGTTGTATAAAAAATAGAAATTAAAAACTTTGTCTAAAAAATAAAATTTTTGGGGTGGACTACCCCTAACATTTAGGAGGATGAAAAATAGATGTTGGCTGATTCTCATAAATACCGGATAAGCACAAAAAAATTCATCAAAATCGGTCAAGCCGTTTCGGAGGAGTATGGCAACGAAAACTGTGACACGAGAATTTTATATATTAGACTAGCGGCCCGTCCCGGCTTCGCTCGGATGTTGTCACATAAAGCCCAATAATCGAAATAAAAACTATCCTATCTTTTAAGTTGGATCGAACTGCACATGGTGTGCGAATTTTATTATAATTGGTTAAGTGGTTTAGGAGTCCATTATATATTAAGATTAGATTAAGATCGGTTACTCTTGGACAACACTAGATGTCGTTAGTAAGCCTTAAAACACAATAATGTTGTTTCCAAGACGAAACGTTTGTTTGTATCTATCGATATGTCACCATAAAATTGTCAACTGCGTCAGATTAATATAATCTTACGGTACGTTAGTTAATAATATAACTTCGCTAGATCATAATCTCACGATTTTACGGTGACCTACATATATACCTTGTTATTCTTTGGCTGAATTTTTACGATCAATTACAATTTTTGTAAATTTAATTTGCTCGTAACACATGCGTTTTGTTTTTAAAGACTTGGGGTCTCTGTACACTTCAATAAAAAGTCATGGTTCTTTTAATGTTACAAGGTCATGATAAAGGCACTAAAAATATAATTTTACAAAGTTTTTACATCAAAATTACAAAGTTCAAATTACAAATTTACGTTGTAATTACAATAATAATAAAACGCTTAGTTTACACTTCAAGCAAACTTTTGATTAACTTATCTGCGATCTTACTTATACACTATCCTATACCTACTAATATTGCAGGGCAAAGAAGCTAAATCATAGAAATTTTTCGTCAATTTCAGGACACCGAGGTGTAAGTCAATCAGCCCGTTTTTACTGTCTTCAAATGATTATCAGTCGATGACGTGTCAGTCGAGCGCCAAATGTCATATTTGATAAAAAATATTTGAAAATGGCTCATTAGGGTTAAGGAACTTAAAGAAATATCTATAAATTATATAAAAATGAATGTTTGTCTGTACGTTGTTCATATAATCGTAAACTATGCATTTGATCATGGCTGTGATGATGTTTAGCAAACAATGAGTTGCTGCAATCAATTGAGGCACGTGGCGACTAATTCTTCATACTCAGCCCACATTCGTCCACTGCTGGACATAAGCTGGATTTTTGTAGTGGTAGGACTCCACTTTTGCCAGTTATTCTACAGCCGGAACACAGTACCGTTTTCACATTACTGATTACCGGTTTGAAGGGCAATGTTTCCAGAGAAATTAAAGGGCTTAGAGATATAACATCAAAAATCTCTGGGTGATGAGCGCAGTGCAGTGCTAGGTAATGATTTGGACTCTTCATGTTCCCAATAGCTGTGTGTCACTGTGCTGTTATGTGACAGGCATGTTGCTTACCATCAGGCACATGTCTTGCTCGTCTCGTCACTCTTTATTTAAATAAAATAAAGGCATCTAGAATAATACGCCATTTAGCCCGATCCTCGGCTTTACGCTACCAACCGCCACCAGCTGCCTGCCGTAGATCGTCACTCCACCTAGGGCGTCCTTTTGCCGATTCGTGGTCTTCACTCCAGAACTCGTCTACTCCAACGGTTGTCGGTTCTGCGACAGATACGACCAGCCCACTGCCGCTTCAACTTGCTGATACGCTGAGCTATGTCGGTGACTTTGGTGACTACAGTTTATAAATAAATTATGCGTCCTATTGGTTGACAAGGAACTCTAAGAACATGACATCGTTTTTGACATAATCGAACTTGTCGAGGCTGGTGTGCGGTATGAAGATGTACTGCCTCTTCAGCTGGAGGACGGACTTGTCCAGCGCCTCGGAGGACTTGGTCTTCTCGTCCTCTCCCTCGTCGTAGTCGTGGCGGCGGGAGGACGACTTCCGGCGGAGTTGTAGGGACTTTACTATGTCCATTGCCTGAAACATAATTACACCTACATGAAGTAGTTGCAAGTTTATCCTTTTTTTGCATCGGATACATTTCGGAGAGTGTGCAGCTGATATGCATGATCTAATACAAACATCTTTTGGCGCGCCACAGACAGATGTTTTGTGGGCATTGAATTGAATTCTAGCATCACGCTCGGAAATGATAAGATATCTTCGGGTAAACTGGGGACCGTGGCTATTGGCCATCTAGAAATGCTAACTTGTTTGACTTATAATGCTGATTTCCAGATGACCATGCTCATGGCCACGCACTCCGGTTTCACCCGCGTAGTTTCTAAAGTTATTAAATTCTGAGTTATAAGTTATTTTCATTTGTATCAGCAGTTATAGGTACCTACTGCCGATTTGACTTAAATTTTTTTTTGGTATGTTACGTGATGCTCCGCCAATTGTGAATCAACAATTTTGATGGTCATTTTTGTGTTTGATAACCCATGTTCAGTGATGGTCCCATATAATTTAAATTTTATTGATATCAGTATGGTGTTTTTTGTAATATGAACAAAAAAGAAGCATCAAAACCGATTCACTATTTAGACGGTGCTATCGCGTCCCATACAACGGAACTGAGACCCTGAATATTATTTTTAAACTATCGCGATTTGAACACATCCTAGTCTTCTTGTGACCACGGCGGTTGTAACGCTGCCGAAACGTCTAGGTATTTAAACAATGAATCATTCGTGATTAAGCCCCGTAGGTATTATATAAACATTATGAGACCCTGAATGTAGGTCACCTGTCTCCGGTTGGCGGACTGGTCCTTGAGCACGATGGTGACGGCGAGGTCGCAGGGCCAGTCCAGCAGCGCGTCGTAGGGCCCCCCCACGAGCCGCACCGTGCACGTCACGTGGCGCCCCTTCCACTTGCCTATGCCGTTCAGGTTCACCTCCGCCTGCGAAATACGATCACGCAATACCTGTACCTACTCCACTCCAGAATGCACAGCACAATAAATAATAACGAGACGCGAGAAACGTGCTCCCAAACTACGAAAATGACCATGTTAGCAGTTTGGGAGCTTGGTTCAGGGCTGAAAGTTGACGCATGGGTTGCTTTTATAACAATTAGTAATCGGTTATACTACCGAATATGTTTCCAATAATGTTGCTGATACTTAACAATGTTTCAAATACATGTATAAAACAATTATTATTTTTTCTTCTAAGTAAACGCACTCTATCGTAGACCGCATCGTCGCTTAACATTACGCGAGATGGCGGTCAAGTGTGAGCCTATAAAAGGTAAAAATAATAATAATAAGGATTTTTTATTTGTCGCACCCCTCTGCATTTTCGACATTTACTGCAAGTTCAAAGGCGTCGACCTACTGGTAGTTTTTCTTTGTACTGTGTCAGAACCCGTCTACCCCAACGGTAATCAGCTCTGCGACAGGTTTTGGAGTAGAGACCGCGAATCGGTAAACGTGGTGTAGGATGCTCTGAGGCTAGATGGAGTGACAAAACACGAATGGCAGCTGATGGCAGTTAAGTAGCATCGATGATCACGTTGATGGTCGTATTATGGGATATACCTATATTTAGCACTGGACAAATAGCGGCTGACGGGGAATATCGAGATACAAAAGAGTTGCGGAATTGCTAGCTAATCAGTCATCGGAATCATTTCGGAGAGTGTTTCTAGAGAAATTGCGAATATGCCCTGTGTTATCGAGATGAATCACCTTATTTATATCTCTGGTCAACGAGCGCAGTGCAGTGCTAGATAATGAATTATGGTTTGGACTCGCATGTTCCAGTAGCTGCGTGATACTCCGTTGTTCTGGGCAGACGTGCTGCTTACCTTCAGGCACATGTCATGCTTGTCACTCTTTAACTACTACTACCAGCGCCTCACGGTTTTACCTGCGTAGCTCCCGTTCCTGTTATTTTCCTGGGATATAAGTAGCTTATGTATTGTATAGTAGCATAAAAAGAATATAATATGCAACTCATCTGCATGATCTTGACCCACCCGCTATGCCTTTACAGTGAGTAAAGTCTACACGGTGGACGGAACGTAAATGTATTTCCGCTGTACAAAAATGAATACATAGGCATTGTTTTAAATGTTCCGATGACTGGGTAGTTGTTGTCTAAATAATATCCGTTTAAAGCTCGTTATTAACATATTTCTGGCAAATAATGAGTCGTGAGAACGATTTTAATCCGTTCTTTGTTCCGATGTTGTGAACTTGACCGTATCTCATGAACCCGCACTGATCTAATAGTTTATGAAAAGAACAACCTTAACTCCTTTTGACGTAACAACGTCTAATGAACGCCGGCTGCATGCACGAAGAAGTGTCCCGCTATGTCCCGTTACGCTCATTGTAGGTACGCTTGCGCCGTATCTAGGTATCAATGGTTTTTATGACGTTGTCACGTTTGTCCGTAAACCGACCGACTTTACAGACAACCAATTTTTTTATTTTCCTTAGAGACTACATGCCCGTGTCAAAAATTGATGGATCATTTGAACCATCAGGATCTTATATTAAAAACTGCCGTGTCCCAGTGGATAGAAAGTTCTATTATACAATCTATCTATCAAGTTATATTATATACCTATATATATCTATCTATATGGTACAATCGGGAGGTCAAATCCAATAATATTTGACATTATCAGCGCCCTACGGTGGTACCCCGTTATATTCCCGAGATAAAATACCTAAGTGTTATGTTGGTACTCCAGACCACAATCTGTGTTCCGATCAAATTTCAGTCGGATCCGTTCATTTGTTACAACGTGATTGAGCAACAAACATCCAAACATTGATACCCTAGACACCGGCAGGTGACAGACGGACAGCGGAGTCTCAGTATATTCTCGCGTTATGGTACGGAACCCTAAAAACGTAGTTCCATACCTTATCTTCCTGAATACCTGGAAGAGATCGTTCTTAACGATAAGGCCGCTATTTGTCTCACTAGATTTAAGATTATCTTTTTGTTTTTGTGTTGTGAAAAAAAAGTGTTTCTATCTACCTTAAGGGTGTACCCGTACCGACTGGTCCGGAACACCGGACTCGTGAGGACGGAGTCGCTCTCCTTCGCCTCCTTCATCCGAGACGTGAACTGCTCTATCCGCCAGATCATGTGACCTAAAATATAGAACACAAGGATAAGTAAGTACCTAAGTACCTTAGATAGAGAATAAGTAAATAGATTAGGGTTTTCCGCACGGTTCTTTTGTACCAATTGTAAGCAGATGACGAGAATACTTACTATTAGACTGCAGACCCGTGAACAAATTGTATGGGTGAAATGAACCACCAAGAGACCTATGTAGGATGATAGAAGGGTATGAAATAATAAGATTCAACACTATGCCGTCACTTGAAAGCTGTCCAACTGAGTGCAGGTGAAGATTTACAAATCGACACAGACGAGCAGGACATGTGCCTGGTGGTAAGCAACATGCCTGCCCATAACAGCACAATGAAGCGCAGCTATTGGAACATGAAGAATCATTACTAACACTGCATTGCGCTCCTCACCCAGATATATAAGATGTTTTATCTCTATGCCCTGTAATTTCATTGGCAACAGTGTGCTTCTAACCAGAACACAGTAATGTTTGCACATAACTACTTGGCGGCAGAATAACTGGCAAAGGTGTGGTACTTCCCCACAAGAGTCCTACCACTACAAAATCAACGTGTTCATTTTGTAGCAATGCATGGGTTCCATCAGAGAGACCCGCCCTTCTGCCGCCTAACTAAATCGGCTTTCGCTTTGCTATTGCGGTCTCTATCATTACAAGCGGAGAGAAAAGAGAGAGGTATATCAAAGCTAAGACAGATTTCGTTAGGCGGCAGACCCCCCGTTAGTATGTAGTACCACAGAATAGATATTACTACAGAACCCTCACTTAGCGAAAACTTTTATATGAATAGCGACTCTTGCTGGGACGCAACAAAGTGCAATTCAGCTCGCATTAGCGCTCAATGCCTATCGCGATGTTTAACCTAAACATTTGCGCTCTCTTCTAACGCGTAACTCTGTCGCTGTCTGGCGCGGAATGATGAGCTAATATTATGATTATCTAATAAAAAATTAAATTAACCTTTTGTTATGTAGGTAGTCAGCATTGTAGCTCAGATTATATATTTTAGTTATTTACTTCGTAACGCGCAAGACAGCTAGAAGAGGCCGTAACATAGGGTCGGACACATTGAAATTAAAACAATAAAAGTATCCTTTGACTGTTTTTATTCTACTTGATCGTCTAAATGTTGTTTGATAAATATGTAACATATTTTAATGTACTTACCTACACTAATACATACAACCAGCTTCGATTACAAGCTAATTTCTAATGTCCCGTACTTTTTTGTACGGTTAGCAGAAAAATATAAAAAATAATGGTATATTTTGTACAACTAGGAAAAAATGATAATTCTTTGTTTTTTGACTCGTGCATCCATATACAGCACAATATATGGCGACGTAATTTCGCGCGGGAAACGTGTTGCGCGAGCGCTCAGACGTGCGTTCGACAACCGCCTGGCACTTGTTCCGTGCGAGGAACGGTCTAGCTGTAGGCTAAAACCGCGCGACCTTGAGCGAGTGAGGATGCACTGGTAGTACGTAGTTTTTCAAATAGCATTTTTTACCTAAATCACCACTAAAATCTATTGCGTAACTGGTATTTTTATTATTTTAAGTGTTTATTAGTAATAAGAAACACAATTTCCAAAGGGATGTTTGTTTTTTTCTTTTGATGCTTATTTTTTTTTTTATACTAAGTTTTTAGTGGCCCCTGTGAAATTTGCTAATATTGAGTTATTCGTTGTGTTACCGTTGTCACTGCCCAGGTCGTGCCGGTCGAAGCTGACGGCGGCCTGGAAGTCGGCCAACTCGCTCCGAAGCTTGTGGTAGGACTTGGTGAGCGCGCGCAGGTCGCGCGACACCAGCGACATCCGCGACGACAGCTCGGCGCACTCGGCGCGCGCGTCCGCCGTGGCCACCTCCAGCACGCCCAGACGGTCGATGGACTGCCAAAGACAAAGTCAAAGTGATGATGATGATGTCTTCCAGCCGATTTCGACTACGGCGACTGCTTCTGTTTGTTTTCTCAATACCTTTACGTTTACCTTGGTTGGTGTTCTCTCAGATAACTTAATATGTAACCTATTTTTGCTTCGAAAGTTCGCAAACACTCAAGTCAAAGTACTTTATTCTTAAATGTACAATTTGCACGTCAATTATTAAAAAAGAAAAACAAAAGAAAGAGCATACAAATTGTATACATTTTCAAAGTTTGAAATTACAACTTTACTGTATTATAATAATTATCGTACAGATAATGCAGACGTCATAAGAGATCCGTTTCAATCTATGGTTAGTTACACCATAAGTAACTACTCAGGTATATATAAGAAGAAAATTGAAAATGTTGATGTACCTACTTTATCAAGTTCTTTCTTTTTTTGATACCCGTAATCATCCCATACCGTAAGTTGTGAAAAAATATATTATCCGCCATTTTGTGGCGGCGGCCATTTTGGTCCAGTTTCTATCAAATCAAACACAATAAAACAAAAACGAATTCGTTTGGAACATACGATGACACGGCAAACTTGTAAAACTTAACAGAACTTGCAAACTTAACATCGCGATGTTAAAATGAAAGAATAAAGTTAAAAAACGAGAAGCTTTACAGTAATCGCAAATTAATGAAAACAACAGCTTGTTACCAGCGTAAAATCGAGATGCAAGAGCGAGACGCTACTACAACATAAAAGGATATGTCGAAATACCACACCGGTCTTTCGGGAGTAGATTCTTCCATCTGCGCCCGTAGCAGAGCCAGCTGCCCTAGCTGTTGAGAAGAACGCCGCGCCTCCGCCACCTCCGCCTCCAGGGCTTCTCGGCGGCTGCGCTCCTCTTCCACTACTTGCTTGACGTACGAGACCAGCTCCTCTGAAACATACCAGTGCTCGTTTAGCGAAGATATACATAACCATAGCATGGGTAATCCACTAAATGTTCCTACTGTTGGGACTCGGGATCTTTTCTGAAAAGATTCTCCTTGTCAAGTCAGGTCCCTTTCTTACATCAGATCACGTAGATCAGCTCCCTCTTCAAAATAAATCCCATAAAACATAAAACACCCGCTCATCCCGCGAGAGCCCGCGTGGTATTTTCTCGTTTACTTAGTCTACCACCATAAACTTTTCCAGGCTGTTAAGGTTTCTATGAGCGATAAGTCCAAATATTGAAGAATTCACCGGTAGCAAACAGTCAATTCTTGTCTCTACTCCTGCATTATTCTTACTTCCCTTAAACCATATTCAGTGCAAATATTTGTGTGACGAATTCAAATATTTGTATTGTGTCTGGGTGTTTCTATGTAGCATCATCATCATCAACCCAAGTGGTCCACTGCTGAACATAGGCCTCCCCCCTAGGTTTCCACAACGAACGGTCCTGCGTAACCTGCAACCAGCGGTTTCCAGCGTCTTTTCTGAGGTCATCTGTCCATCTAGTGGGAGGCCGTCCAACACTGCGTCTTCCGGCTCGTGGTCGCCACTCGAGAAACTTTTCTTCCCCATCGGTTGTCAGTTCTGCGAGCAATGTGGCCTGAGCGATATGGATGTGTGTTTCTATGCATAATAAGTATGTATTTAAAACTATATAAGTATTATATCAGCTGTTTGGCCGCCATAGTACAAGCTTTGCTTATTAGTTTGGGGTCGGTTGGTGTTGTGTGTGAATTGTCCACCTAATATCTATTTATTTATTTTCCGTGGTTCGTTACCGAGTTTGTCGAGCGCGCGGATCCTGGCGTCGTGGTGCGACAGAGCTTGCTCCAGCAGCTCGCGCTCGCGCTGCTCGTGCACCAAGCTGCTGACGGCGCTCTCCAGCCGCAGCGCGCCCGACAGCTGCTGGCTCTGCAGCTCCTGGACCGACACACGACAATAAATACACCTAGCCCACAGATTACGCAGCCTGTTGATCGGCAACGAAACGAGCTGATTCTTAAATTCACAAGCCACAAGCTTAAAAAGCCGCGCTGCGATAAACCGAATTTCCACCAATGACTGTACAAAACGAGATAGAGTTATGCAAACTTCTATCGACAGAGCAGGATGCAAAGAAAGACATCAACGGGCTCCAATTTCGTATTGTTTATAATGTTCGTGTAATAATTTTGTAAATTGATGACGTTTTGTTTTTCTAATAATTGTATAAAATTACTTATACCGTTCTTTGTAAAGCTGGATGTCCTGCTATTCTTTCCGCACCATTTCACTGAACAGAAATCCATATTTTATATTTTTTACGGTTTTTTACCAGCTCTCTTTCGGTCGAAATCAAAAAAAGCCTTACTGACTGAACTCAACAGGTGTAGTCCAATTATGCTTACAAAAGAGGCTAAAGAGGGCTAGTCGTACGATCAGTCAAATGGGTATATTGTCTTAGCCTACATCCTACACATCGTCCTTTAGCTAACAATACCGTCGCATTTTACTGCTTTTAGGTGGAGTTTATCATTGCGCGTTGGCCCTATGATACAGGTTTCAGTCATGGAGTAAATATCCCCCAGAGGAATAATTATAATTAGAGGGGGATAGGTTTGCTATGGTTGCGGTCAATCAGAATCCGAAATTCGAATAGTTGGCCTGTCAATACAGCGGTTAAGTCTCGTTTCATTGGTAAAAATCACGGATATTCGGGGGATATGCTTTGATTGCGAATTTAGTTCGAAACCTATTGTCTCCGGTCTCCTCCCACAACATACATAAAATGGGCGGAACATTTTCGTATTAACAAATAATTTTGTCTATGTAGAAGGAGTAACTCATCGCCCACATAATATGTCACTAGGGATTGAAATGAGTGATTGCAAAATTTATTCGACATTGTATTTTGGGCTGTATTATTATATTTTCATTTATTAAGTTTTACTAATATACAAATACGCAAATACAATTATAATATATAAAAATTGATACCCTGTACGACATGTATTATACTATAAAGAAATGTATAAAGTTGGAGTAGGAATCTATTTGCATTTTTCAAATTAACAGTTTTACGTTTAATGTGTATGAAAGTACTAGCAGTGCTCCGCGGGTTTACCCGCGTAGTTCTCGTTCCCATTCTTTTATCGAGATAAAAGTAGCCTAAGCCTATGTGTTCTTCCAAAATATAATCTTACTGTATTTCAAATTACAACTCGATCCGTTAATACGTTTAAACGAGATTGAGCAACACACATCCAAATACCCAAACGTCCAAACATTGGCATTTGTAATATTAGGTACTAGGATTTACGATACCAATGACAAAAAAAAAATTTTTTTTTGCTTTCCTGCTTGTACTGGGTAATCTCTGAAACTGCTGGACTAATTTTAAGGGACTTTTAATGAAACAGTTTATTTAATAAACATTAAATAAACATCACTTTATTCCGGTTTGAAGGACTATGTTTCCAGAGGAATTACAGGGAGGTAAAACATTATATCTCAGACTGTCGAACGCCGTAAATCCTAATGCCGTGAATTGGACTATCTGCAAGGAAGGAAGAGAGGTATTTGCCCTGCAGTGCGACAATGTAGGCTAGTAATAATATTAACATTTTATTTTCATCAAGCAAGAGAAAAGTACACGTTAAAAAAACGTAAAAAGTTATGCCCTAGACGATCAGCTGTCTGGTAGTGAAAGTCCCGTCATAATTGGTTCAGCTGTTTGGTAGATTAGTGGAACAAACAAGATAGACAAAAAGTTTGAAAATAGTTTTAAGGTATAGGTACTGTACATACATACTTTCATTTGTCACAACTTAGTAAACAGTTGTTAATTTGATATTACAAACGCTCCAATTTTATTTCTTTGTATATATTATTAATAATAATCATAAAACAAATAAAAAAATCTGGCAAAAATAGGTAGTTAATTAAAAATGAAAAAAACGAACATTGTCCATGTAAATAACCGAATAAATTTTCGAAGAAATTTCACGTCGGCAAACTCCATTACCCCATCACTAACGCGCCAACGTACTCTCTAGGCGCTTCAGAGCGACTGAACGAATGTCAAATTTATACGGTCATATTAACCGTATCGAGAAGACACTGCCACGCCCTCAAGGCATATCCCCCGATATCCGTGGTAAAAATGAATAATGCGGTGTAGTCAGCTAAGTAAGTCGGATGATTATGCACGGCAAAAAAATTTGATACTCCCCCTATTCTTCTTTTCTTCTCTTAATCAAAGATAATATATGTTTTGTTGTTTGTTGCTCAATCATGTCGGAACATCGGAACGGATCGGGTTGAAATTCAGAACATAGATTATAGTCTGGGAAAACACTTAGGGTATTTATTTTTTGCCAAAAATATAATGGGAGCAAGAACAACGCGGGTAAAACCGCGGCGTGCTGCTGGTGTGTTGATATGAGTGCAATGAAGAGTTTATTGAAGTGAACATTTATTTTGGTGGTTTTTTGGTGTGGTGGTTATTGTGGTGCCATAATGTTCGCACGAACCCGGGACTATGGCAATGCTAACGCATTTCTAGATAGCCATGGTAAAAATACTAATCTAGACGTCAATGCTTAGAAGACTTATTTAAACGCCGCTGCAATGATTATTTATGAATATTTATACCAGATTAGGAGGGTCTTCTGATTTCACCAACATAGTATCCAAAGTGATCTATCAAATCCTGAGTTATAAGTTTTCACTTGTATCGGCAGTCCCCATGACCGCAATTTTTTGATTTTTCGTGGGCTGTGAATTAAATTCTAACGTCACGCTCGGGAATGATAAGAAATCTTCGGGTAAACTGGGACCATGACCATTGGTCACCTAGAAATGCGTCAGCCAATGGGAAGTGCTGAAAGGGCGTAGCCTAGCCTAGAAATTGCTGACGCTTTTTTAGATGGCCTTGCCATGATGGCCAGGCCGCGCCCTCCGGTGTCACACGCTTAGTTTCCAAAGTAAAAATATCAAATTCTGAGTTATAGTTATAGTTTTAACTTATAACTCAGAATTTGACTGCATTTTTTCATCTAATGTACCTGTAAAGCGAGCTGCACATTGGCCAGGTCGTGTTTGAACTGCGCGGCCCAGTTGGCCGCCCGCTCGGCCTCCTCGGCCGCCGCCGTCCGCAGCGTCATCAGCGTCGTCAGGAAGTGCTGGCTGCGTTCCTCCACCAGCACCAGCTTGGCTCGCAGCGTCTCGATCTCCGTGGACTGCACGTCGCGCTGGCTCGATTCGTCCGTTAGCACCAGCCTGGCAACAAACTGCTATTAAGACATAGAGCCCTATAGTAACTGATCGTAACTGAACTGCTGGGGCACAACTGCCGATCTAAAAACCCTGGTTCGAATCCCAATGTCAAGACAAACTGAAGACTTGTTACATTATTATTCATCTTCCTCCTATTCATTTTGCCTCGCTATTCACCAGCCAGGTATGTTGGGGTATAATAGAAGAGCTAGCTAGTTTGGCTCAAAAACTTACCTAAAATTTGCTGCCAGCTCTCGGAATATAAGTGTTATTGGGATTTACGTAGTTTAGGAGTGACTACATCACAAATTAATTACAATGTATACTTATCACCTTGTGATTTTTGTTTTAAATTAATTATTATTTCCAAAATAGGCAAATTAAAAGGAACAAAAAAGATGTTTGGTGATGAATCACGTCGGATCGGCTGAACGGATCGGATTAGATTATAGTTTGGAATACCACATAGGCTACGATATAGCGAGAAAACTAGGAACCGGGTAAAACCGCGGGTAGTTGCTAATAAATAAGAAAGCCTACTTGACGTTGGCGAGTTCGTTCTCGAGATAGGTGACGCAGTCGTCGAGCGGCACGCCGCGCGGGGACCAGGTGTGGGCGCCGGCGGCGGGCGGACTGGGCGCCGGCGGGGACGCGTGGCTCGGCAGCGCCGCGCTGCGGCTCTGAAACACCATACAACATTGTTTTTAAACTTTCACAATTTCAACACACAATTCAAACACTTTACACTACTTCATCCATAACCTTCTCTATGCCACTGCTGGGTGCAGGCCCCTCTCTTACATTGTCATCTGCCTCGGTCCTGTGCCAATCTAGTACAGGATTTAATCATGATCAAAACTATAATTTGATTACCTCGATGTTTCGGCAGCGTTACAACCGGCGTGGTCACGAGAAGAAGCTTCTCGTTGATTGTAACGCATACAAAAAAAAACATACAAATCGGTCCAGCCGTTTAGTTCAGGAGTTCTTTGACATACACACGTACTGAAGAATTATATAAAATATGTAATGTGTTACGTCATCATCATTCACCTACCCACCCTTATGGGTGGCTAAAACAGTGGCTCATTAAACAAGCTTTCTATGATATTGAAAATAAGTTTATGACGTTAAAAGATATTAATCACATGATATTGAAATCACATGGCTGCATTTTTTGTACACCAATTCGACATTTTCTTAACCAGCTGATTCTTTAATAACAAAACTAAACTATTGGCCCAATGCATTATTATTTAGTCATAAGCATTGTAGTCCAAGATCCCAGAGCCGCCAGACGTCACGTATTTTCTGATGGATGAAATGTGGACGATTGAGTAGATTAGTACGTACTAAGAACACATGCTTACCCGCTAGCTTGCTTAGACGGGCAATTTTGAGATATGGGGTACAGAAGCTACATTACTTACTTCGCTTATTTTCTGATAACTGATTTTCACGTATGTTATAGGCAATATCTTTACAAAATAAATAAGGCCCCAATACTCCCAGATACTTTCCGTAGGCCGTTTTGCTTAACAGACGCTTTAAAACTCTATTATTGGAAATTTTAAAGCGTCTGTTAAGCAAAACGGCCTACGGAAAGTGTCTGGGAGTATTGGGGCCTTATTTTAAAAGATATTGCCTGTAACATACGTGAAAATCAGTTATCAGAAAATACGTCCCCTTGTTCTTACTCTATTGCCATTCAGCGACAATCACGTCGCAACGTATGAACGGCTCGGGCTGAAATTTATTTAAATTAGATTATAATCTGGAAGAACACCTAGGCTACTGTTTATCCCGAGAATATGACGGTAACGACGCGGAAGAAACTGCTGCTAACTGCGCTGCTAGTTTTATTACCTCTCTACCTATTTTGTTTATGTTAAGTGACAGTGCGGGCAATGAGCACGCTAACCTTATTGAAAGTCTTGAAGATTGATATTTTGCATCTTTGAAACCGTTTCACACAGTTCTATTTACTGTACAATTATGTGCATGTTTAAAAAACCTGCCTCTGTGTATACGTGGTTTATTTATTATTCTAGACATAGGTACCTAAAACCTTTACGACTGCTCCATTCATCTGGCGAAAAAGGTTGATCCATAAACTATGTACAAAAACTGACAATAATATAAACAGTAATAAGACAGCCACGCCACGCAAGAACTGGCAAGTGTGAAGAGAATCCTTTTCTACCGGGCTACGTGTCAATATGTGCTGATGCAGAGCGATACTTTGACAAACCGATTTATCGGCTCTTGGCAATGTTTACACTGTGTGTGCAAGTTTTTCAATGGCTAAGTAAACACCGCAAGCAGTTGCATGATGAAGGCTGGTTGAGTAGTATTTGGAACTAGATTTAGTACCTACACAATTTGTACAAGACTGTTGAACAATACAATCTGAAGAGGGTTTTATTTGAACGCGCTAATCTCAGGAACTACCGGACCAATTATAAACATTATTTCCCTGTTAGATAAGTACGTGATGGCTTAGTGAGATAGAGTTATATACTATAATATGTACCACGGGAAAGCCGGGGTGGACCGCTAGTTTTTTATAAGTGTGGAAAACCTTTCCTAGCATCAAGCAGTGATGAGTAAACACCACTGAGCTCCGGTTTGAAGGACAATGTTTCCAAAAAAACTACAGGACATAGAGATAAATAAAACAGCTTGTTTTTGGATGACGAGCGCCGAGTAGTGCTAGGTGATGGTTTAGACTCTTCATGTTCTAATAGCTGTGTGTCACTGTGCTGTTATGTGGAAGATATGTTGCTTACCATCAGGTACATATCCTGCTCTTCCCGCTATTCCATAGGGACTAAAATATTTAATTACCTCTAAAGTTTAGGTAAATATTTAGTTCAATGTAGCTAATCCGAGTGGTAATGCCACCAAAATGTTAAGTAGTACGCTTCCAACTGGTAGTTGGGGTAAGTCTGAACTTCGCGGAAAAATGGAAAAATGGTCCCGTAAATATTTGATTCGTGTTCCCGTCGTTAGCGGTAAAGATGGAACCTTGTGGAGATTTTAGGCGGTAGGGGTACCATGTACATTTATACAGCATAAACCGACCGTTTTCCCCCAGGGCATGCGTAAACGGATTTCCTCCATACACAAAAAAAAAGGTTTGAATAACTAACCTTCTCCATCTGAGGGCAGTCCTTGACATGTGTGTCGCGGTGCTTCCTCTGAATCCAGGCTCCGCATCGCAAGGGGGCACTGCTCCAGTATGCTGCCACATTGCTTCAAGTGGCTCTGGAAATATAAAGAAACCATCTGCATTCCTCTGAAGGTTCTCACTGCTGAGACTTCGAATACGCCATCGGTCGGTTTGTACGGCGTTGAGCGCGGCTGCATCACCGGAGACCATCCGAGAGTTCAACGTTCAACTATCAGGGACAGAAATCCGTAGTGGAGGCCAGGAGGATCGATGCACCTACTCATGACCACCATACGCAGGAGGGACATAACGGTTATGTGTTCATCTGATTTCTTTTTTCCCCTCGAATATCTAGCTCCTCTAAGTTCCCCCACATGAGGGCTTGAAATACGTGATAAGTTTATCTTACTAATACTATACACACGAAAGTTTTGATGTTTGTTGCTCAATCACGACGAAACGGCTGAACAATATAATAATATTGATAAAATATTAATAATTAATACTGGTTGACATTCCTTGCCAAACACTAGCCCCAGACTCAGTAAAGCTTGTGTTGGTAGCCAAATACGTGGTATACAAAATACCATATCAAATTAAACCGTGACATAAAAGAGGACTACATTTAAAAGTACCAAAGTTGACAATAGAACTCACAGCTCTGATTGTGACTCACGATGTTTTAATTCATGAGCAATGACCAGCATGTTTAGTGGTTGACATTGTTCGTGAGACCTTGTGTGTAATCCCGATCTGGGTGTCAGTAGTAATTTGGTACTTTGTCTGTAACATAGGCATATCTGTAAACAGAGTCTAAACAAAGTCTTCTGTCAGTACTACGTAAGATTTACGGAGGCACGTGGTGGCGTATTAATGGAAGTTCAAGCTAACAGAACTGACAATATTCCTCTAAATAAATAAGAATAAGAAAATACTAGCAGCACCGAATTACACAAACCATTTGGAGCCATGTTTGATTCCTTCATAACTCAAAGACTATTTCATCTATACACGTCAAATTGCTTATACATTGACACTTGCAAGATACCAATATGTGCTCCAGTGATGTGAAAACCACCCACATCAGACCTCATGCTTACATTAATTATGCTAAATTTTTAAAAGAAATTATTACATTTCAAGTTGTTATTAAAATATTTGATGTTGTTATGAATAAGATTTCAGGATCGAGCGCCTATGCTCGAGCCTGAAATTTATTTTCCATTAAAACAATTGATCTCACTTCTGTTTTGTCGTTAAAGTTAACAACTAAGGGATAATTAATCATGTAGATGTGTATTCTAAAAAATAATCTAATGATTTTCGGAATTTCAACCGTATCTGTTCCGACGTGATTGAGCCACAAACATCCAAGCTTTGACATTAATTTATAGTATTAGTAGGATGAATTAAATGCTATGAAATTAAAATATTCCCCGAAGTATAATCGCAGCTATTTTATTTTATTCTATTTTTAAACAAGAGACACGGACGGCACGGATCCACAATAAAAGAAAACGACAGAGTTATTGGAAATTACACTAACAATATTCATATTAGGTATTTATCAAATTTAGTTCCGAAAATAAAACTCAATCGGAGGCGCCCTTCGTCGAAAGATAAAATGAGGATAAAAACGTTCTGCGAATCTTATCAGAAGTTGCTTCGAGTGCTGCAACGCATTTTTATTTGTGTATTTCAAAATATCTCTTGAAATTTGGAAATACAGAAATGAATGCAGCCAAGTTTATAGAAATCTATATAATGTTTTCGTTATAACGCTCCCCTATACGTAGCAGCATAGTTATGACTTCCAAAAGACAGTGGTGCGCGTGAGATTCAAACCCTTAACTTAATAAACATATACCTGTAAGTGTCCCATCTCAAACATTTCATTGCAGAAGTAGCAGGCACTCTCCCGCACGTTCCTCGCTTCCACCAGCTTCTCTCGATTCTTGTTCCCATTCATCTTGGACTGGTCTCCTTCCACCTGGCATCCAACACTCTACGGATCACAGCCACCACGCATTCTTTGTAAAGGAAGACGAGCTTCTGGCGACAGTGCCTCTAGATCAAAGAGATTGGTACCTTTCTGGAGCTTAACTTTTGAAAGGCTTAAATAGTTTTTTTTTACAATAACTAGCAACAAAATTTATTGTTATTTTGTTCAGATACTTTGGTTTATGTTGCTAGAATACTGCGTAATGTTTTAGAAAACGTATTTCCCCACACTATTCACTGAATTACTTACTAAAATACTTCCAAGTTAGTTTATCAATCACTTAAACTTAACATTAAATGTGGTCACTATCACTTGCCGTTGGTACCACAGATTCTTTTGACTATTCCAGTACTTAGTTAATACGTTTTAGATAGTCGTAGAATATATTTTTACAACATTTTTGTAATTCTTTCAGCACTACACCACGTATGTGTCTGTTATGAGACGGCTGCATGTGTCGAGTGAATCAGCGTTATCAGTAGATAGTTGATACGGGGCGTTGTCGCTGATAACAGAGCGTTGCAAATAAATATTGTGTTTTTTGGGTCAAGGGCCGGGTATCGTAGTTATTGATCGATTTTGGACATTGATGTATCTTGGAATTCTTGGAATTTGAAGCCGTGGTTAGTGGTTAAAAGGTGGCTGTCACAATAGTGTAGTCGCTGGTTCGAATTCCGTCCGCACTTTTGAGTACTTTCCCAAATTCAGATGTACATGATTGTCACCATAAGTAACTTTAGCGGCGAGGGAAAACGTGAAGATGTTTTTGTGTTGTGTGTGTTGGAATTAGAACCTTTGCCAGTTATTTTGGCGCGAAGGGCAATGATTCTCTAGAAATAAGTGAAGACCTTTTTGCAGACTTATAGTAAAAAAGACTAACACTAATGGTATCGTCATAGGTTTGTCTCCAAGAGCCCTGACAATTAGCCACATCTTGGGGTCCAGACTTCAGATCGCGCGTCATTAACTGAAGGTAAGTAATTTCTGTCTAAATCTCATTGATAAAATAAGTATCAGTTTATGTTTATAAATAACTCATCTCATATTCAAAAGCCTTTCCGGGTCCTTGGTCAATGCGACGCGTGACCAAAATACTGGCGTTTATTTGGCCCGACGCAAAAGCAGGGCTATTCAGCGTAGTAATACCGCTAGCATGCTGGGCATGCTTCTGACTGGTAGTGGGCTTCAGCATCTTGATCATCTGACCTTCATTGGTATATGTATAGCTCAGATGTGTTTAGTGTAACTCGTAAGGTATGTAGTAGTTAGTAGTTTTGTTAATAAAAGCTCTACCCATTAAAAACTTAAAGAATATGTACTTTCTTGGTTGCCGTGGCTGGACGAAGCAGGAACGTGCGATTTACATTCCTCAGATTACAGATTACAGGTTCAAATCCCACCTACGCCTTTGAGTATATTTCCAAGTGCAGACGTCCAAGTTTTGCATCAACACTGGCGACAACAGATAATGAAAACATCGCGAGGAACCTAGTATATTACACAACACTTTCGGAGTCACGTCTTCATTCGTCTACCAGTAAAGACTCAGCATTTTTTTTATAGCATAAAGTGACGAGACGAGCTGGACATGTGCCTGATGGTAAGCAACACGCCTGCCACATAACAGCACAGTGACACGCAGCTATTGGAACATGAAAATTCCAAATCATTACCTAGCACTGCACTGCGCTCGACACCCAGAGATCTAAGGTATTACATCTCGAAGCCCGGTAATTTCTCTGGAAACATTGGCCTTCAAGAACTAGGAGCCGGAATACAGTAATGTTTGCACATTACTGCTTGGCGGTAGAATAACATCCCAGATCATGGACTTGATTTTTTCTTGTTAGAAAGCTGCGAGTCCCAGCCGTGGGAACATTTAGTGGGCTGCATATGCTAACTTTTATTACTTGTAATAGTGTAAGATCTTCGACCTTATCCATCTTACTTCGCAACAGACAAACAGTCTCGCCTTTTGTTGTATTGAAATAATCGTAAAGACTACACGTCATTGTACGTATAGATTTACTACGATAACATGACCCGCCCCTCCAGAATTCTAAACGTTTGAAAGTATTAGTGAAAGTATTTACAACGCATCACCACGCATGTGTGCGTACTGCGACTGCCGTCAAACACCTAGTCGAGCTAACAAATCTATGGATTTGTTGCTCGACTAGTGGCATTCATTAATCGCTCTTATTATTAGTATGGCGCTGCACTGACGTACTCTATGAAACGGACACGTGCGTTGTCTTCCACGGTCAACAAATTATGGTGAGTTGACCAACAAATCTGATAACAATTGAGATATTATAAGTACTGATTGCACAAAAACTCTGAATAAATTTTATTGTGTACAAATATTGAAATATTTTGCATGTTTAACAATTTCAGTAAAATAAGACATCTAAATCCTTTTCAAAGATCAGTAATCACAATTATTATAAAAACGCATGGTCCAAGTGTTAATAAAGGCATTAGTCAATATTCATACTGCCCGGGCATTATTATAAATCTTAATATCTCTATTGGCACTGGAACTATAATTTTGCTCGTCGCTGTCATAGAAGCTTGATGTGTCATTTTCAGAATCGGATTCTCCTACGCGAATAATAAATTCTTGCTCGTTGTCGTACTTTTTCCGGTATTCAGATTCCGTTTCCTCCACATGTTTGCAAGTGTTGGCCCACATCGTGCGATCGATCATGTCCAGACGCTCATGAAGTAATTTCATGATGGTTGTGTAGTTTTGGTTTACATTTTTGTTGGCTATGTACTTTTTCAACACTCCCCAAATTTTCTCGATAGGGTTTAAGTCGGGATGATATGGAGGAAGTCTTAATATATCGCATTTATATTTTATTGCTTCGCCATCGATAGCGTAATTTCTAGAATTATCCTTATTTTTTAAAATGATATCATAGAGTTCGATTTTCTTCATGTCTTCCTCGAAGTCGATGTGTTTTTTCACGAGCCAATCTTTCATGGCAGCTTTGTTGCTGTTGGAGTTGGGAACTTTTTCAGTAAATGTGTTATGGTAAGAGGCGTTATCCATAACAATTACGGACTTTTCTGGTATGTTTGGCAGAAGTTGTTCTGAGAACCACTTCTTGTAGTTATTGTGGTTCATATTGTCATGGTAGTCGCCAGTCTTTGAACTAGCCTTATAAATTAAAGAAGCATTGGGGACAAAACCATTTTTTCCACCGGCGTGGACAATTATGATGCGTAACCCTTTAGACATTTTTTTCTTTGCTACTGTTCCTTGTTTAGTACCCCATGATTTATTTTGTACATGTGTGGTATGAATGTAGCTTTCATCGGTATAAACAATATTCCTGCCTTCTTCTCTATATTTCTTCAATTGTTTTAAATATTTATAGCGAAGCAACTGCACGTCATGTTTTTCAACTAGAGCTTGACGATTGTCTTCAGTAGTTTTCCACTCATATCCTAAATCAAGAAGTATACGCCGTAAAGTCTCGAAACATCCATCAAAATTTATCTTTTCAGTAAGTCCTCTTTTCAAAGCTTTTAATGTTGGATATTGTTTATACTCTGTATGAAAGTTACTGACAGTACGCCTTATTACCCCCTTGTCAAATTCATCGATGTCACGCTTTAAACGTTTGCGAGGATTTTTGTTTTTATGTGGTGAGCTCATTTGTGTACCAGTTGCATCACATTTCGCTTTTTCTTTGAGAATTCTTGTTATAGTCTTTTCGCTAGCTCCCACAGCTCTGGAAGTTTTCCATCTAGCGTCTGTCAAGCGCTCTACTCCATTTTCAGCCTCATGCTTCATATGTTGGTATACTGTAGCTATAAATAACTTCTCTTGCCTGACACCGCACAATTTTTTGGTATCCGTTCATTTGAAAAACTTTTTTTCACAAATCTACACCTGATAACCAACGTTCGACAAACTCACGGGTCGTCAAATGATTATTACACAAAAAAACATTTCACAAATTGGTTACATCTCAAAATATTTATTTGACAAACTTTCATTACATAACGTATTATTTGACAATTGATTCGTTTAATATTTTAGTTAACTAATAAATGTTTAAAAACAAAACCAACACTTGACACATTTTTATTTTACAGAGTGTTGTTTGACAAACATTTCAAATTATATTTTAATTACTTAACAACTTAAACATAAAAACATTTCATTTAACAAAAATTAAAATTAAATTCTACATCATTAGCAAATTTTTTGGCCATGCCACTGCTCTGGATTTTTCTGAAAATAAAATACATAAAAGAGTTGTTTAATTCATCGGACCGGTTAGGTAACTTAAGACCCAGATCCGACTCAGAGCACCCCGACTTCACCTAGTCTTGTCGCTACTACCCCTAGAGTGTATATAAAAAGTGCGGGAGCCAGAAGCTCAAGGGAGGTCCTGAGTGGAGCGAGCCATGCGAGGTCAAGCGTAGCGAAGGGGGGAGGTGGCGAGCGAAGCGAGCCGGCGACCTCCGTAGTGGAGCGCAGGATGAGTATGGAGAAGCGACACTCAGGGCTGACCGCAGAGTTTCTGGCGGAGCCCACCCGAGTCAAATCTTAGTAATAGATCCTAATCGGACAGGTTAGGTCAAAACTCTGTGACAGGACCTAATCAGAACGGTTAACTCCTATGGACAATTTAATGGGTACTTTTATGATTTTGTACCTAATTTCACAACGGAAGATTTTTTTGGAAAATGTTAAATTTGTAAAATGAATAGTATATGAAACAAAAAATGTACAAATAACAAAATATCATTCGATGCATTGTTTAAATGTAACGTTTGCCGTATAAATAGTTATAAAATGATGGTTTGTAAAATAAAACATTTGTTGATGTAAGACATTTTTGAAATAAATATTATGCAAAACGTTGTTTTTAAAATGAAACATTTTTGTGGTGTAAAGTTTTCGTAATGAATATTATACGATTTTTGATGTTTTGTCAAAAAATGTTTGTGAAACATTAGTGAACCCAATTTTTTTTCTTGACTTTTCCATGACCTGGTAGTTTGTGTTGCGGTCAGTACTTTCGTGGCACTGAGCGACGTAGATTCAACGACTTGACTGTCTCAGACCACTGCCGGCCTGCTACTGAAGATGAATAATTACAACTACATACAAATTCTTTCGTAAGGATGTGACTACACACATTAAAACAGTAATTTGGAGGGGCGGGCCATGTTATCGTAGAAAATCTCTACGTACAATCTCTTACAGAATCACAAACTTATTCGACTAGTTAGACGAAAATCGAACTAACGATGCCAAAATGGTATGTGTAGAGAATGCGATTGTAGCGACGTGTTTCAGTGGATCAGATAAATGTGTAGGTAACACATTACGTTCATTACGTAAACGCCTTTAGCGCCTGCGCCGGTCGGTCAAGTGCGGGCAGTCGACGCGACACATCCCGTCACTGCACTGACGTTTATAGGAAATTAAACGTTAAAGCCACGTCATAAAGCTCAAGTTCTATATGAGTTCGGGTTGTAAGATTAATTGAAGGTGTCAATGCATTTGCGAATTCATGGGAAATTCAACTTTATTCTGTGGCCGTAAGATTTGTTTTGACGTATGTATGCGATATAGATGTGGATGTTTGATGAAAGCGTTTCCAGAACTGAATGCACTCGATTCGAGTCTTGATCATGTCATTTGGTAATCCAATGATATTATTATTAGCAACGTTCTCAATCCAAAGATGTGCTCTCTCAAACTTCAGGGCGCACGGAATCTTGTTATTGTTAAGAAGAGTGAGCTCACTCTTTCCGTCCAAGTCAATTGTAGGATGCTGGGAACGCCTGACGTTTTTTACCTATCACTGTTTGTTGTCAACAACCAAAATAAGTAGAACCACAGAATAATTACTTCGCCGCTAGCGATTCTAGGGGTCAAGTAGATTGGTGGTGCGTAAACCACTTACACTACACACAGTTTATTACCAATTTCAAGGTGCTCAGGGCACACCTAGAGGTTTATATCTGTGATTATTCGATTAAAACCACCATACAACAATACAAATTTCAACAAAATTGGTGTGGGATCATTCAGGGAGTAGGTATGGGTATACAAAAACGAACGAAACAAACAAAAAAAATAATATCAAAATCGATTAGAGCGTTCTCGCGAAATCAGGAAATGTGTTAAAAAAAACATGGTTGTTGAATTGATAACCGTATAATTTTTGAAATTGTTTATTACCTCATACCTATTTTTTTTTATTTAACCCCAGCTGTCCCACTGCTGGGCAAAAGTCTCCCCCCCAATTCCCTACACTTTATCCGGTCTTAGGCTGCTCGTCTAATCATTTTTAAACGCTCCGAGCTCGTCCTTCCATCGTCCACCGCGTTGTAGGACGACCCTGGGCTTGACTGGCCAATGGCGTCACTCCGTAGAAACTCTGGCCCACCGATCGGGGTGCATTAAATACACATACAAAATTTCATTCACCGGAAAAGAGGAGTATGAACATAAACGTTTCACGAGATTTTTATGTCTTAGATACGAGTAGATAGAATATTTATTGATCGCTATATCAGTTTCATAATTAAACATTTTATTTTCATCCAAACATAGGCTTTACCACCATTTCGTCTGGTGTAAAATAAAGACGAAAGTCTTTAACCAGTGCGTGTTGTCAGTGATGTCTTATGGAACTGAGACGTGGTCCTTCACTGTGGGCCTCATAAAGAAGCTCAAAGTCACACAGCGAGCTATGGAGAGAGCTATGCTCGGAGTCTCTTTGCGCGACAGAATCCGTAATGAGGATATTCGCAAAAGAACGAAAGTGGCCGACATAGCTTAAAGAGTAAGCAAGCTGAAATGGCAATCAGCAGGCCACATCGCTCGCAGAACTGACAACCGATGGGGAAGAAAGGTTCTCGAGTGGCGACCACGAACCGGAAGGCGCAGTGTTGGACGGCCTCCCACTAGATGGACAGATGACACACTCACAAAGGTCGCTGGAAGCCGCTGGTTGCAGGTTGCGCAGGATCGTTCGTTGTAGAAATCTAGGGAGGAGGCCAATGTTCAGCAGTGGACGTCTTGCGGCTTATGATGATAAAAACAGCCATGCAGTCTATTGATATATATTATAAGATGCGAGATGCGGTCCAAAATGATTCGCGCTTACCTATGAGTAGAATAGTTTTGTAGCGGTAGGACTCCTAGCCGAGTCCGCCTGGGGAAGTATCACACCTTTGCCAGTTATTCTACCGCCAAGCAGTAATGCGCAAGCATTACTGTGTTCCGGTTTGAAGAGAATTGTTTCCTGGGAAATTACAGGGCTTAGAGATATAACATCTTAGATCTCTGGGTGACGAGCGCAGTAGGTAGATACAGCGCTAGGACTCTTTATGTTCCAATAACTGAGTGTCACTGTGCTGTTATGTGGCAGGCATGTTGCTTACCATCAGGCACATTTCCTGCTCGTCTTGTCCCTCTTTATTCAAAAAAAACAATTCTGTCTCGAAACCACCCTATCGTTGGGAAATCCCCACACATACATTATATTTCATTGCTTCAGTTTTTCTACTCTTAGTAGAACCTTCTAACAGTCTAATCATGTCGTAAATAAAACTTTTGAGGTGTACTTTGATCATATTACCTTGTATATCTTATGTACACGGGATTGTACGTCAATAAGTAAGTACCTACCAGCGGTCAGCAGAGGTAGGTACATGAGTTGTATAAATAGACCAATTACGTTGATCCGATGCGGTGACTATACCTACTTACTTAGTCGTGACGTAGCTTCGTGCTTAGATCTTCCGATAAGAGGTCGCTGAAGATAATTGACTTAAAATTTCCCGCAATGAAATCTTAATGGAATTTAACTTTGTCCGGTGTTTGTATTTTTCCACAAAAACTCCTTTTTTCCAAAACAAAATAAATTAATATTATAAAACAATAGTACTGAGTATTGTTCTGGTAAGTACTTAGCCCAAAAAAATTGTTACACATTACGCAATTCACACAAAACCGCTGAGACAACGTCCCGTCAGCGGTGAACTAGAATAACTGGGACCTGAACCACCACGGAAATCAGTCAGTGGGCACCAGATGTCCCACGGTGGGCCTGTTGTTTAGACGACATAGAACGGCGCATTGCTATACCATAAACTCTCAAAACGAATTTATTTTTGACGTGACAACGTCTTATAAATTGGTTTGCCGGGTGACACTTCAAGAAACTGCGTTACGCTCCGCTCACGTTATGCGCTCACAACGAGAGCGAGTGAGAGGCACGCGTCCCTTCCACTCGGGCATGGTTAGCCCGCCTAAGAGCGAGAGAGACAGATATAAATAGTGAAAGGCACGCGTCCCTTCCGTAAAATTATTTTACCACTCAAAGTCGTTGTCACGTAAAACTTTCGCCCGTATACCGGCTTTACAGGCAACCAATTTTTTTAACAATCGCTAGGACGTTTTTCGTTTCCTCCCTGTCTTACAAAGGCAAAGGTTGATCATAGAATACGTGTAGGAAGCAAGTAAAAACATAACGAATCACTGTGTGAAAAATGTACACCACCACCAATTAATTAATGGTTGATGTCAAATAGATATGGACGCATGCAAAACATAAATATTCATAGTAAAAAAACATATACATTACATATACATTTTCAACAATGATAGATTTCCACAACCATCATCTCGCCTGATGTCAAGGCACTGTGTGGTCTACGATTGAACATGCTTATCCGGAAAAAACCGATTCACTTCCAACCTGAAAAAGACACGAAAAACCATCATCGGGACAGGCGCGGATCCAGAGGGGAAGTCATGGGGTCATGACCCCCTTGGGCTGGGTCCAGTACCTAGGTGGAGCACTGATTTAAAAGCATGTATGTGCTTATCGCACAGTTTTGTGACATGACCACGACTATGTGACCCCCGTGATCCCCCCTGGACCCATGTCACCTCTCCCCCCCCCCTCTGGAGCCAAAGCTGGATCCGCCCTTGCATCGGGAAAAAACCAACAAAATCCGCACTTAACGTTTTTAATACGAAAATAGAGTCAAACCTCCTTATTCGAGACTTTAGAACGACTACCAAGAAAAGATGACACCTTAAAAGTTAGCAACGGCACCGGATGAATTTTAGAACCATGTTAAAATAATGCTCGTAATACGGATGTGCTTTGGGTGTTCTGTCGTTTAACGTGACTAGATTACTTTATTTATTTATTCAATCAATGAGCACCCAAAACAGAATGTAATAAACACATTTTATTATAACATAAGAGTATACTGTACAGAACTGTATTAAATTCCAAACTATGTGGACCTAGAAATGATTTTTGCTCATTTATAGACCAGGCGCTGAATGGAGTTGAGTATTCGAAATATGAGAATTTGATTGATGAAAAACAATTTGATGTTGTGACTAAAAAAATATTAAAATTATACCAAAGCATGTGTTCACTTGTTTAGGGCATCGCCTGTAAAGAAAATGGACCAATACACCTCCTACCAACATCCAGAATCATAATCTACATGCTTTTCTGAGTCTAAAACCGTACACCAAGTTCGGTCCTCATATTTCGCACACTCAACTCCACAACTCCATTCAGTTCCAACTATTTTCTGCACTAGTTGACCCGTGGCCACTTCTGGGCAAAAATATTATCATTCGTGTTTAAAATTGTGTGGTTGGTACTGAGTGCTGTGGTTTATTCGCTGACTGTTAATTAGAGGGTTATATTTTTACTGCATATTATTGCACATAACTCCAACCTATTTTACAAAACCATAAAACGCTCAGAACAACTAACTATAATATATAAAACGTGAAAGAGTGTTTAATTTTTTTTCGTATGAAGGTTTGTTTGTGTTTTGTGCGTAAAAAGTGTTCAGCTTTCGATTGGATCCAGAGGTTAACCCCTGCCACCTCACAAACTTATTAATATTAGAATAGATAAATATATTACTAGCAGCACAGTTCCCGTTCCCGTTATCCTCGGGATAAAAAGTATCCTACATTTATTCCTATAATCTGTGTTCTAATTTTCAAAATCAGACCTGTTCAATCGTTCCGACCTGATTGACCAACACCAAACCAACACACATCTGCACATCCAAGCTTTGACATTTGTAATATCAGTTATTTGTATTTCAAAGATTTCTTCAAAGCTTACTCAAGCTAAACACTTAAAATAGTTAATAATAAGTATAGGTATATTAAAAAAAACTATACAAGTATTATATCAGCTATCTAGCCGCCATAGCACAAGCTGTGCTTATGTGAATTGTCCACCAATATTTATGTATTTATTTTTATTTATAAAAATAGGACATGGTAGTCAACCTGCTCTGCAGGAGGTCTTGCCTACTGCCGGTTGAGCCAATAGGCTAATCAAGGAAAATATATTGATTGTTGTACTGATTCCAAAGACCACCTCAACCTCTTGGAAGTAACTGTTGAACTGCCAAATTACAACTGTAAAATTAAACATCTTTATAACGTCTGTCATCATCATCACCATATCAGCCGAATGGCATCCACTGCTGGACGAAGACCTTCACAAAGATCTCCACAAAGACCAGTCTTACGCCGCCCGCATTCAACAGATTCTAGTGACCTTAATGACCATTCTAGCGACCTTCATCAGATCGTCGATCCATCTCGTGGGAGGGAGGCCTGCCAACGCTGCGCTTTCCGGTGTTCCTGGAAACCGCTGGTTACAGGTTGCGCAGGACCGTTCGTTGTGGAAATCTAGGGGGAGGCCTATGTTCAGCAGTTGACGTCTTGCGGCTGATGATGATGATGAACTAGTTGAATTATTTTTAGGTCGATGCACACGTTTCCTTCCCCAGTCCTCAATACGGGCCAAAACTTTGTTCTATATGGAAGTCGTTTTCAGTAATTTCAAGGTCTGTAATAACAACTGCCATGACCAAAATCTGCCGAAATTTCCTAAAAATACCTGTTTTGATTCCGCGTTCAAAGTCACGTCTAGTATATCATTAGAAGCTCAGAAGCTGCGCGTACGTAATCAATTTACCTGACTACCAACACCACCTCAGTATCACGCTGTCCTCCGCAGAGGACGTACGTCTCTTGTTCTTGCGGATACGAAACTCGTGACTGAAAGTGCTTGTTTGTAATATTCTATAGTGCTGTGTCCTGTGAAAAGATTTTTGTTCCCGTATTGTTTTTAGTGTGAGTATTTTTTATTATAACTTTAATTTTATAACTAGAAGTTAAAATTATTGTGAATATCCTTGGAAGGTATATGATGCAAAATGTCATGCCTTAATGAATGTATATATTTTTTTATTTCAGTTTACAAATGTATTTTTCACACGTTAACAATGTGTTTATAAAAATAACCAGGAATTTATAATAACATAGTTTTTCGTAACATCATAAATTAATATCTTTTTTATTTAATTTAGCTACTCCACAGACTCATTCCTTCGTCAGGTCCGTGACCTTTGTCATTGCAATTTTCTTTTTTACATATTTCTTGGATTATGAGAAGATAAGGAAAATAATCACAGGGTGTTGTAAGCATTTTAAACCTAAATTATTCTTCTTATTGACCCCGATTTCATATTATTCAAATACTATCGATTTCAATTACGGTGAGTAATCTCATTAATAGTTGACTAGCTATGCCCCGTGGCTTAACTCACGGCTTACGAACCACTATTTTCGAAAAAGAAACAACCAAACCAATAAATTTATGAACAAAAAGATAATTTGCAGTATTAAGGGTGATAACTAAATAATAAAAAAACATCCAAATCAAATCGATAAATGACCAAAGTTTAATATATTTGTTAAATTTGGTAGCTGATCTAAAAATCAACTGTGTTTTATGGAGATGGACCTTTTGGTAATTCTACTCAAAAGATATAAATAACCCAAAAAAATATAACTACTATGATTTGATTGCTTTGATATTGGGTTCTCAATTTCTTCAAGTTGCCTTTATCAGAACCCGATTTAGCATATGTGAGGCTTAAGGTTTAAAAGTGCTTTTTAAAACAAGTGCGCGGTCTTTACAATATCTCTGAATCCACTGCTAATAACTTCAGGGGCTTACATGTTTGAGTAGCCTTAATTTTTGTATGGTATTTTAATTATAGTATGACTAACATCATCCCGCGGTTTTGCCCGCGTAGTCCCCGTTGTCGTTGATTCCCCAAGATAAAAAGTAGCCTATGTGTTCTTCCAGACTATAATTTAACTGAGGTTCAAATTTCAGCCCGATCTGTTCGTAAGCTACGATGTGATTGAGCAACAAACATCCAAAAATCCATACATTGACATTTCAAAAAATTTGTAGGATTAATTTATTCGAAAAACTTGCGATCGAATTTGGACAAACATACATATTTACTGGTCAGATACAAGCGCACGAGGATTTTTGATAATACTCTGTACAAGAGCTGTAATTATTCTTTATCAAATTACTAATTACCAATGTGCTACGTACCAAATTACTTGTTTTACATCATAATATGGCTGTCTATGTTTTTACTAAATATAACCTTTAGTAATTGAACAAAATTGCAATAAAAACTACCTCTACACAACATACCTATCCTACCTACCTACCTATCTTACTACGTATATTGAACAAGACTTAGTAAAAAAATTAAATTAAATTAAAGTAGTACCAATTATGTTTTCCCGATATTTCGATGCAGTTTCCTGTTACACGTAAATATAGTGCATGACAAGAATACAAAATATATAGATAACTACTATACTATACTATACTAGGGGGGTAGTGGAAACAACATCCTAAAAACTGAATCAAAACCGGTTCATCCGTTTGGGAGCTAGATACACGTACTGACACGCACGCACACACACACAGACACGTGAAACTTATTACAACCAGTCATTTTTGCGTCGTGGTCTAAAAATCCTACTACAGAATCCTTTTCCTGACGTGACGGGGCATTTTGTACAAGATGTTCTCAGCGGAAAAATGCGAATTTATGTGAACAAATGTTTCTTCTAAATTCGATTTTATGCAAATTGTTTTTGATTTTGTCATGTCTTTAGTTATTATGTGGTAGCATCAACACTAGAGTAGCCATCCGTCCGTCCGGGACCGTCCGGGACTTCATTTTTGAAGCCTGGGTTTAAAAGTTTAAAGTATTGGGCCACCCGCATCTCACGCACTTGGCCTGCACGCCGCGAGCGAGAGACCTGACGTGACGAATCAACTAACTCAATTCTTATAAAAATGATGACAAAAGATAAATAAATAAATTGAGTATTTAAAGGTCTAAAAATATATACCTAAGAAGATGATTTTGAAAGTTTTCAATTGTTTTAATTACACTAATTATTATGTTTAAAAAAAACCTGTTGACTGTCCGGGTTTTAGAGCCCTAATGGACTCTAAATCCGGGTTTTCACTATTCTGTTTTTTTTTAACTCGAATAGGTTCGCACTTGACCACCATCTCGCCTGATGCTAAGCGATGATGCGATCTACGATGGAGCGTGCTTATCTAGAAGAAACCGATTCACTCTCGATTTGAAGACACCAAGATTGTAACCATCGGGAAAAACCCACTCAGGCAACGCATTCCACAACCTAGACGTTCTTATCATAAACGTGGAGTCAAATCACTTCGTTCGTGTTTTTGGAACATCAACCATGAAACGATGTCGCCCTTTTGTGGAACGAGAAGTCCGATAGAAGAAAGGTGGAGTTAGATCATGCAGATTAGTTGCACACTCTCCGAAGTGTATCCGATATAATACCGATAAGCTAGCAATTTTGCGGCGATGATCAAGACTTTGAAGTATTTTACGCACAAGAGTGTCATTGCCTATGAGTCTTTTGGCGCGTCTCTCAATCGATTCCAGTGTCCCCAGCTGATACTTAGCCGATCCATCCCAAAGGTGCGAACAGTACTCCATACAGGAGCGAATCTGTGCTTTGTATAACGTGAGCAACTGTTCAGAATTGAAGTATCTTCTCACCTTTGAGAGGACACCCAGTTTTTTTGCGGCTAATTTAGCCTTAGACTCAATATACGTGCCAAAGTTGAGCGTCGATGACAAAGAAACGCCCAAAACCTAGAGATGGTCTGTGACCGGCACGGATACGCCTCGAAAAGTTGCTAAACTTTAGATTTGGCAACTCTAATCAACACAAAACGACAGAGTATTGATTTTAAGTTTGACGTACCGGTGTGTGTGTATGTCTGTTTGAGGCACCGTAACTCCAGAATGGATGAACCGATTGATGTTTTTTTGTTTGAAAGGTGAATTAGTCAGGAGTGTACTTAGCCATGTGTTATCAAAATCGGGTCAGCCGTTTCAAAGCTATCAGCTTATTTATTAGCTGCAGTATGAATACTAGAAAAATCAAAACAAGGGTCAGTATTTGCCTTACTTGCTTTACTATGAAACAATAGGCATGATGACTGGATCAAAAATATACCATGCCAATTCGTCTTAAGGGTAAATTAAAAAAAAATATGGATTTTTTTGTTTTATCAAAAAAATAAAATAAATAAATAATAAATAAAATTTACTATTTATTATGATTTTTTTTACAAAAAATTTTACCACCAAACTTCCGGAGTGAGGGGTTGTGGAGTGGGGGGAGTTATCATGTCTATTGCTCTTCGGGTTTATTTAATGGTATCATTTCAAGCTGTGTCATGTAAGATAAAATAAAATGTATAAAATTATAATGTACATAAATGATATCTGTTTAGTGTATTTGTTGGATCTGAAACATAACAAGATTTTGACTTGAAAATACACATTTTCCTCAATTTGGGCTAATTAGTGTTGAGGGAGGGATGTTGAAAAACGTTTATTTATTAATTTTAATTTAAAAATTCAAATTTTAAATCTTATCTATGAAAAAGAGGCAGGTCTTTTAAAAAAAAGTATATTACAAAAAGTAATAAACTACACTAAACTTATAACTAACTACTACATATATGTATATAGCTTAGTATGCCGTTGAATAAGAAAATAGACAAAACAAAACAACAAACAAACATATCTTCGCATGAATAAATTAGGAAAAACGAACAAACATTCGACGATAAAAAGACCACAGTTGGAGTATACGTTTTTAAAAAGAATTCTTATGATTACAAAAATAAAATACGAATAAGCGCGTATTCTTTTTGCATTTGTTCATTGTAATTAAGTGTAAGTATGCAGATCTTTATGCTACGAGTAAGAATAGTTGGTCTGAGATGCAGATAAATGATTTTGTGTTTTGTTTTATTCATTTTAGTATTCCTCGAGACTGCACTCTTGAATTTGATCGTCGACGCGACGCAAAGTAGTTTCTTTTGCAGTTTTTATACAGTTCTCGTCGGAGAGTGTGCTCTAGAGTTGCACAACCTGATTGCATCCTCTCCATACATCGAGTGGACAAATACTTAGTACATACATCTAAACATTAACGTATAATATTAGTAGGATAGTATGTAAGAAGTAGGATGTGTACTGAATTTATGTCATCTATATTATTCTATTTAAAAAAAATACACTCATAGGGACTGCGATAGAAGTGAAAACGTATAACACAGAATTTGATAGCTCACTTTGGAAACTACGCGAGTAAAATCAGAGGGCGCTGCTAAACTAGAATAAATCTTCAAAGCATTTTAGTCTAAATAAAGGCGTCCAAGGCGTCCAAGCATGGCCATCTAAATTAGATGGCCACGGTTCCGAGTCCTTTCGAAAATTTCTTCCATTTACGAGCGTGCCGCTTGAGCTCAATTCATAGCCCCCGAAAAATCTGTGTGAGCGCCAAAACAGTATTCACTTTAAAAAAACCTTTGTCATTCTTCAAAAACCTCAAAAACACAAAACTTTTGAGTCTGCAACTTCGAACTGACCAAGAAAAATATCATCTTAATACATAGCTTATATTTTATGCTGGGCTTTGCTTTCTTTAATTTGGTGTGAAATTAAAACGAGTAATACTAGTAGCCATAAACAGTTTTATCACCTTTACTTCAACCGCTAATAATGGCTTTACTATTATTCTCTCTTTATATTTGTTTCAAATTATAATTACCTATTGAATATAAATATGTACACTCCGCGAGGCATCAGCTGCTGAGCTTTGCATTTGTGTGAGTGTACATGGATAGTGTAGGTGTGACAACTGGCCTTAGGCGCGGCGCCATTCTGTCTCGCCGCGCTCCTGCCTGATTGGTGATCACTCACACTAATGCAAAGCTCAGCCTATACCTCGCGGACAAAATTTCAAGCTCCTGCCTGATTGGTGATCACGCACACTAATGCAAAGCTCAGCTTAAACCTCGCGGAGTGTATATAACTTTAAAAGCAAGGGAAAAAAATAAGAGAAAAACGGCATATTGCCAAAAAGATACCTGGAAATGACATAAATGGTATCCGTGCAAATAAATATTGGTGGACAATTCACACACAACGCCATCTGACCCCAAACTAAGCAAAGCTTGTACTATGACGGCCAGATAGCTGATATAATACATATATAGTTTTAAATACATACTTATTATAAATAGAAACACCCAGACACAAACATTTGAATTCATGACACAAATATTTGCACTGGGTGGGAATCGAACCCACGACCTTCGGCTTCGCAGGCAGACTACCCACTAAGCCACGAGGCCAGACAAATCCAAATGCAGGTTTGCATTTGGCTTTGTCCAATTAGGGACTCGAAGTCCCTCAATCCCATTTGTGGCAGCATCGAGGTGACTAGTTTTTGACGTGACAACGTCTAATAAATCGATGAACGTCGGCTGCATGCACGAAAAAGTGTCCCGTTACACAAAACGTTTCACTTTACTTCTTGGCGGCGGAATAACTGGCCAAGGTGTGGTACTTCCCCAGGGGGACTATGTAACATGTAACCTGTGTTTGTAGTAGTAGGACTGCACATACAACACACAGTTACATAGTTAAAACATTCGCTATATACATTTCGATTGCACGTAATGTTTGTAATCACAA
Source organism: Ectropis grisescens (assembly GCA_017562165.1). Lineage (NCBI taxonomy): Eukaryota > Metazoa > Arthropoda > Insecta > Lepidoptera > Geometridae > Ectropis > Ectropis grisescens. Next base: position 23,568,985 of record CM029780.1, on the reverse strand, counting down.
AACAAAACTCAATCGGACTCCGATCGGTTCCCACGGCGGCGGCGTGTTGACACAAACGCCACGATTGCACTCCGAGCATTGTTACTCTACTGACAGTGGTAATCGCCTGTGTTGCGTGTGTGAAACGATCTGACTTTTTGTGTGCTAGACAGACATACAGAAGCACTAATATGCACACCTAATTAAAATAATATTATAAATGTCAATAAATATTGGGGCAAGTCACACACAAAACCATCACACTGAGGTCTGATGGTTTTGTGTGACTTGTTTTGACTTGTGAATTAAGCAAAACTTGTAGTATGGCGGCCTGATAGCCGATATAATACTTATTTATATAGTTGTAAATACATACTTATTATACTTAGAAACACCCAGACACGGCACAAATATTTGCATCTATACGAGAATGGAGGAATCAGCTGGAAGGAAATGAAGAGCAATGAAGAAGTTTTGAAGATGGTAGAGGAAAAAAGAATATTAATGGAAACAATAGAAAACAGAAGAGGGAAGATGTTGGGACATCTGATACGACACGACAACTTCATTAGAACAATAATGGAAGGTAAATTAGAAGGGAGGAGGAAGAGAGGTAGACCTAGGAGACGTTACATGAACCAAGTGAAGGAGAAGATAAATGTAGTGTCGTATCAGGAAGTCAAGGAGAAGGCGGAGTGTAGAAGTACATGGAAGGAACTCCACCGACAAGAGCGTCGCTCTTAAATTATGAATGAATGGACTAATATTATAACTGCAAGATCTACTAATGCAAGACCTTAGATCCTGGATGGACATATTGATCAAACTCAAAAACACAAGACAATATCCTGATGAAACACAAGACGTTGGCGAAATTGTGCTCACCAAACATTTATCTCACACAAATATATATCACAACCAAATAGAAGCCAGAAATTAATCTAAGATGAAGAATCATATGACATAAATAAAAACCAGAAATTAATAGAAGATGAGGAAGAAGAAGACTTTAATCAGCTGACTATTATTTAATTTTTTTATTTATAAATTAAGGCCTAGGAAGACTAACAAATTGTCTTGCCAGACATGCAATATGTCTGGCAAGACAATTTGTTAGTCTTCCTAGGCCTCTCGCAGAGGCCAGTTTGTATGGGGCAACTTTTAAAATGTTTTGTATCATCTTATCTTACCTACAAACAGCAATAAAGATTTTTGTATTTGTTTGTATTTTGTATTTGTATAAAGTTGAAGAGTTTGTTTGTTTGAACGCTAGGATCTCGGAGAGTACTGGTCCGAATTGAAAGATTATTTTTCTATTGGATCTTTTTCGATATTCGATATAAGTTTTATTCTTTAAAATTTTGGATATATTTACTTTTCAATTTTTATAATTATTGTAACTAAAGACGTCCTCAAAGAATTCATTGTATGCTATAAGTGCTAATTCTGCAGTTTTCAGTTCGGTTGCATTATTACCTATTGAATTTAGGTATGAAATCCGATTTGTTTAAACGCTTCTTGACACATGCGCACTTGACTTGTTATTGACTATTGCCACTGTTTTCATACGCCGTCTCGTCTGGCAATGGATTATTCGAATCAAATAATAATGAGTTAAACGAAGCCCGCTCATCTACCGCCTAACTAAATAGGCTATGGCTTTGCTATTGCTATCTCGATCATTTCAATCGAAAAAAAAGAGAGCAATGTTTTTTTTTATCGCATATAGGTCCGCTAAGTGTCAAAGCATAGAATAGATGTCAAAGCTAAGACAGTTTTAGCTAGGCGGTGAACCCCCCGAAGAGGTGTTTTAAAAGTAAACTTGTCTGTTATTATAAATGTTCACTAGTTGTATCTATAACCTTAAAGTGACATTTATCTGTCCAACACATCGACATAGGGTACGTTATTGTCGATTGCCACAAAGTAAATTCGTAACGGTATTCGGTTAGGTATGGGTGTACCTCAAGGTTCCATCCTTGGACCCTTATTGTTTCTTATATACGTTAATGATCTACCTTTTATGATAAAAAACCATAAAAACGTAGAAATAGTTATGTTCGCTGATGATACATCACTTCTTTTTAAGGTTAAAAGAGGAATAAATGATTTCACAGAAGTAAACGCAATTTTGGACATCACATACAAATGGTTCGATGCAAATAATCTAGTTCTAAATCCAAATAAAACTAAATGTATAAAGTTTACGCTATGCAATGTACTGGGCTGTAAACTTGATATTAGACTGAAAGATAAAGTGATCGAACCCGTACAATCTACTCTTTTCTGGGCATTTCAGTGGATTCAAAGCTGCAGTGGGGTCCTCACATAGAGAGACTAGCTGATAGACTCAGTTCAGCTGCCCATGCAGTTCGTCAAATTAAGAAAATATCTGACGTGGAAACAGCTAGACTTGTTTATTTTGGATACTTTCATAGTATTATGTCCTATGGGATTTTATTATGGGGATCGGCCGCGGATAGAAATTCAATTTTATATTACAAAAGAGAGCAATCCGTGCTCTGTACAATCTGTCTGCTAGAAAATCATTACGGGAGATGTTTAAAACTATAAATATACTAACAGTCCCGTCGTTATACATTTATGAAAGTATAATGTATGTGCGAAAAAACCGTACTCGACTGCAGAAAATGTCTGATTTGAATCCAAAAGCACATCATAAACATAAAATTGTATTTCCTAAATGCAGACTACAGAAAACCATTAACTCTTTCAAATGTAATGGTATTCGCTTCTATAATTTAATACCTGCACAAGTGGAAGGTCTCAATGAAACTAGGTTTAAAACCGAAATAAAAAACTACCTAATGAGCAAAGCATATTACACTGTAGATGATTTTGTAAAGGACAGCAATATTTGGAAAAGGAATAAGTATGTCAAAATCAGAACTATCGAGTAAAGTGGAATAATACTAAACATTAATGTAAATTTGTTTAAGTACCTACTGTATGTATTCATTGTTTGGATAATTTGTTTTTTTCACCATGACAAAGCCTTTTTACAGCTGCACCTAAATGACAAGGCCCCTTTACAGCTGATTATTTTTTATTTGACATTATTCTTTAGTATTATTTTATTACATACACAGATTATTTATGTATAATTTTATTGTAAGTGACGTTACCAAGTGTTCTTTTGAAATAATGGTTCGAATAAATGAATTGAATTGAATTGAATTGTAACAATTTGTTTACTCCATACATTCAAAGTAAACTCGACAGAAGTTATAAAAAAACAAATGAACAATGTCACAGGTGAATAAATTTTGTAAATTAGTCACAGTTTTTCGTTTTATGTCATTTTTGCATAAAGTAGGGTTAGCAAGTAATGTTTATTGTGTTAGGTAAGTACACGAAATGAAACAAAAATGTTAAACTATGACAAGCAATAATTAATAGCATCACAGAATCATCATCGTAGTAGTGATAGTAAGTCAAAATAAAAATAAAAATATGTTATGTTCCTCCCGTAACAAAAACGTGATCGGTATCGATAAACTAGCAGCACCCAGCGGTTTTACCCGCGTGGTTCCCGTCGCCGTTGTTTATGTTACTTTTTTTTTAAATAAAGAGTGACGAGACGACAGGACATGTGCCTTATACTCGTAGTAAGCAACATGCCTGACACATAACAGCACAGTGACACGCAGCTATTGGAACATGAAGAGTCCAAATCATTACCTAGCACTGCACTGCGTTCGTCACCCAGCGATCTAAGATTTTATATCTCTAATCTCTGTAATTTCTCTGGAAACTTTGCCCTTCAAACCGGAACACAGTAATGTTTTCACATTACTACATTCTTGGATAAAAAATAATAAATGTGTTTTTTACAATAAAATCTAATTGTGTTCCACATTTTGGCCCGATCCGTTCATAAGTTAGGACGTGATTGAGCAACAAACATCCAAATATCCAAACATTCATAATATTAGTAGGAGAAAATGTGTTGTTGAGTCTTTATATACGTCAATACACCTCAAATTAATAGAAAAACTGAAGTAATTTTTTTTCGATGTTATTCGAAATTTAGACTTCCTACCATTAATTACATTCTCTTTGTTCCTGGCGACACTTCTGATCCCCACACGTTACTTCACCTTGTCATCTTGTATTAAAATATTGTTTCTTCTGGTTTGTAAATTATATTAAGTAGATTCATTTTTAAAAACATAGATCCAAATCAACCAAACACAAGCTCAGACGAACATGTAGTGAGTATTTTATCACTTATTTTATTCCCACAAATCTAAATATAATGGGTATAAATTACGTGTCATATTGTTGGTCCGATGAGTCCATCGGTCTAAACTAATTAATCGATTTTAATCAAATTTGCACACCATTTGCCACCATTAATATTATAATGACCTTTACAAATTTAATATGACAACATCTAAGCGAACCCGAACGGGCCGCAAGTAATGACTATACTTTAATATCTAGCCCTCGACTCTGCAGTGTGGATTCCCCATATAATAATTTGAGATGGTATATTTTTGTTTATTTCTCTAAAATTATGGTCTAGTAAGTGACGGCTGGTCTAGTCGAAAACGGCGCCTGTCGCTCCGGAGACCCCGGGTTCAAACGCCACGCACTGAAGAATAATAAATTAATAAATAAATATTGGTGGACATTTCACACACAACACCATCGGACCCCAAACTAAGCAAAGCTTGTAATATGGAAGCCAGATAGCTGATATAATGGATTAGAAGAAGACCTGATAGCTGGCAACTATTTTATTTGTTTGACCATTGATTTTGTGGGTTATTGTCGGTTCGCCATATAGTTCATTCCCTCACTTGTTTCACGCGAGCTTGTGGAATGATGCATACGTGCTAGCTAGATCAATATCACATATTTGTGTTATAGATTCACAATAATATCCTACATTTGTATATCACAAGAAAGCTCTTGAAATTTTGTTTACTATTGCATTGACTTCTAGGTACTTACCATATTAATTAATCCTGTAATAAAATGCAAAGTTTACTTTTCACGCCCATTGTAAAAAAGTTTTAAATTTCACAGCACTTCAATGTTATTACGCTTTTTCACGAATAAAATAAGATAATACATAAATAAAAAATAAATAAGAAACCTGGGAAAGGAAATGAACACCTAGAATCTTTCGAAGTCATGCGTCATCCACCAACCCGCACTGGGCCAGCGTGGTGAATTATGGCCTTAACTCTCTCCTTGCGAGAGAACGCCCCAAGTCCCAGCAGTGCGAAAATTTAGTGAGCTGTTGATGATGATGATATTTTTGTTTATTTAAATAAAGCTTTTATACTGCATCACTTTCGACATGATAGGCACATGAAAAACGTTGAGAAAATGGCGGAGAGAGCAAGCAGCGGCACAGAACCTATTCTTTTGTACAAAATATAGACGTATTTATTACTAAGTTGTATTTTTCGTATTTATTACTAAGTTGTATTTTAAGATTAAGAAAAAAAAAATTATTGAATACACTACATATCTATTCTTTGATTTTTCTGCTGTCTATACAGAAAAAAAAACACTGTGACGAACTTACAATTCATAAACGAGGATTTATCGAAAAAATAGAACTGTGGCGAATTTACACACTTGTTTATGTGGCGAATTAACTTTGTGGCGAATCGACAATAATCCACAAAAATCAATGGTCGTACAAATAAAATAGTTTGCAGCTATCAGGGTTACCAATAAAAATCATGCGACAAGAAGGAAAGAGCGATTTCGAGCGGTTACAACTACTAATAATAATACTCTTCAACTTGCAGTTGGACGGTTTACAAATGCCGGCATAGTGCTGAATCTTATTACATATTTTATACCCTTCTATCATCCTACATAGGTCTCCTGGTGTATCATATGACCCGTACATTTTGTTCACGGGGCTATAGTCTAATATGGCCGAAGAAGACAGCGATGCATGCGTCATACTCGTGAACGTGAGCTGCTTGATGCAGTTAGATTGTTCATGGCACGTACATACGCTACAAATATATATACAAATATTATGAATGCGAATGTTTGGACGTACACAAAATACTTTGCTCAATCACGTTGGAATGTCTGAACGGGGAGTTTACCGCCTAACAAAAACTGTCTTACATTTGATAAATAAATAAATAAATAGTGGTGGACAATTCACACACAACACCATCTGACCCCAAACTAAGCAAAGCTTGTGTGATGGCAGCCAGATAGCTGATATAATACTTATATAGTTTTAAATACATACTTATTATACATATAAACACCCAGACACAGTGCAAACATTTGAATTCATCACACAAATATTTGCACTGGGTGGGGATCGAACCCACGACCCTCGGCTTCGCAGGCAGAGCTACTACCAACTAAGCCACTAGGGCAATCAATGTCACGATACGATGTAGGGATGTCACGATCTCTTTTCTGTTCGCTTGAAAATATAGAGACAGCAATAGCATCGCCAAAACAGATTTAGTTAGGCAGTAGAATTGATTGGGTTCAAATTTAGAATACAGTAAGATTAAAATTTGGAAAAGCACATAGGCTACTTTGGATCACGGAAATTTGGATCAAAATATTATGATCCTAAAACGTAAAACCGCGAGTGCTACTAGCATAAAATATCGCTCGTATTAAAAACGTTAATTGTTACAATTAGCACGGACCCAGCTAAAGCCCGATCAAGGTAAAATTAATACTGTTTGGTCATTCATGGTACGACTAAGAAGATTTCAGAATCCAAATAGATCTGCCTTAAATAGATAATTCGCAATTTCGTCACCTGAGACGCCAATATGTGATTTTGTTGAATAGCATTAACAATACAAAACGAAACTGAGATGAAAATGAAATGAAGAACTATGTTTGACAGCTCTATTTGCACCTTGAAAACAACTCATTCCATCTTCAAAACTTCCTTGTTATCAAAGTTAAGGTCACTCGCGTCAAGGAAGACCCGAAGTTGGAACCTAACTGGCGACGTTTTTGTCGAGTCACAGAAATGAACAAACCTAGACTTTGCTCTTGAAAGCAAACAAGCTCATTAGCACGGAATTGCATAACGTAGGGAACACGACAGCTACTTGCGTATTTCACGGCTGATTTATACAATATTGCGCATTTTATTTATAGCCAATTTTAACCCCCGACGAAAAACCGATAGAGTTAAGTATAGGTTAGATGTACTTTGTGCATGTATCTGATCTACTGATTCTGTTTTTTTTTTGTTTGAAAGGTGAATTATTTGAGAATGTTCGTAATGAGAAGCTATGTTTCATCAAAATTAGTTCAACCGTTTCAAAGTTGTCAGCAATACTAAATAGAGTCGTGAATGTTGCAGCTCAGTCTATGAGGAAGTGCGAAATTTCGAACAAAAACCACAGCAAAGACCACGACACAAATCGCGTCATAAGAAAAACTTTAACATTTCCTACATCTACACATATAACGCGGACGGCCCACTCGCCGTGCGCCATGCAAAAAAAAACACTTTAGCAATTAATCAAAACTAAGTTTGGTTCTGTTAGCCATTAGACAGCTACATCACAGACAGCTAGATTAGCTTACAATAGAAACTAGCTAGGTTCGCTATTGACGGATATGTCAGCGTAAAATTGTCAACACTGTCAGATTATAATCTCTCGGTAGGTTAGGTTAGTTTGTAATCTGACGTCGTTGGATCATAATCTGATGGTTTTACAATTTTACTGCGAAGGCATGAAGACATCGTCATAATATTTTGTGATATAACTGAACATATTTACATTTATACACTAACAAAATATATATACATTTAACAAAATTCTTCTTCTTGTCGTGTCAGCGATTTAAATGTGGGCTGGCTACATTTTAAAACTTTTTTTAAAATGTAGCCAGCCAGTAAAAAAAAATTGGGTTTTGTTTTTAAATTAAAATAATATTTTATATTTTTTTCCTTTTTCTTCTTTTTTCTCCTTTCAGTGCGAAATGACATAATGAAATGACAATTTTGAAGGCATTGGTGAAAACAGTAAAGTTACTTCCTTGAAATATAGGTATAACTAACTAATAGCATCCCGCGGTTTTACCCTCGTAATTATCTTATTTTCTGGCGACGAATCGTAGCCTGTGTCCTTAGAATATAATAGCTAAAAGACTAACCTCCTCAGGCATTCCAACGTGATTGAACAACAAACATCTAAGCATTTTTAAACTTCCTAACTTTCGGATTTATAATATTAGTAGGTTAAATAAATAAACAACCACGCAGTAACGTGCAGATTAGTAATATTTGTAGGACTTGACCAGATCGAGCTAAAACCTTCGAGTTTGAGACTGTGAGTTTTTACGAGTTGTAAGACCTTACTTATTATGAAATGTCATAGTGTCTTCGATATTTTTTAAATATTTAAATCTTATTACCTCAGTCGGTTAGACGGGAGGCCATGGCAATAAAGCTGGGTATAGTCATTGACAAGTCTAATCGTCGTCATAGAACAGATTTAATAGTCTCAAGGGTTACGTGACTCAAGAACCTTCAATATATTTGAGTAAAAGGCAAATCGATAAAATTGACGTTAATACAAAGATAATGTTGAAGTAAAAACTTCTTTTGGCGCACCACACACAGACTCTTCGTGGGCTGTGAATGAAGTTCATCGTCACGCTCGGAAATGAAAGAAATGTTCGGGTGATTTCGGGACCACCAAGTGTGCCAGAGCGAGAGAGAAACAGCTGCTACTCTTTACTGCTATGTCAATCGAATCTGTAATCGACTTCATCCAGTCATCTGGTCACTGTTATGGTTCCATTATTATGGATCATGGAGCCAACCAATCAACATCATCATCCATCCAACTTCCTACCAAGATTATAAAAGTGAATATTAGGATGCTTGATCACAATTGAACACTTGAATTGGTCGAGTTGAAATTAGAAACACATTTCAATTTTCTATTCTGGAATAGCACTTGCTACTTTTAATTCCGAAGAAATTGCTGGAACCGGGAACTTTGCGGGTAAACTCAGTTGCTAGTATTGGTACTTATCATCTGCAGCCTGCAGACATCCACTGCTGGACATAGGCCTCCCCCAATGATTTCCACAATGACCGGTCTTGTGCCGCCTTAATCCACCGACTTCCCGCGACCGAGACAATATCATCGGCCCATCGTGTCCCTATGGGCCGATGGTATGGCCGTTCTACACTGCGTCTGCCGGTTCGTGGTCGTCATTCGAGAACCTTTACTCCCCAGCGGTTATCAGTTCTGCGAGCTATATGTCTCCCCATTGCCACTTCAACTTGCTAATTTTAAGAGCTATGATCGGTGATATTAGTTCATCTGATTTCCTCGTTTCGGATTTTGTCACGCAGTGAAATTCCGAGCATACTTTGAGCTTGATTATTATTTAATTGATAGTTATAGTGAAAGAAAACAAATATTTTTTTAACCCGACCGAAGTCGGGGCGGTTCGATAGTACCTACATAATGACATGACCGTTTCGCCGTGTGAATTTTGTTTATACGTGAAAAAATAAGTGGTAGTGGTAGCAGTATTGTGAACATTTCCGCTTCCTGTCTCTTCCTCCAACCAACGCGAAAACAAACGACTGGTGTAACATGTGTGGGTGAGGTGGAATAACATTATTTCACACAAAAAGTTAGCAAAAATATTCCCCTGATACCAACAAATGATGGTTAGTTATAACAAGTTATTTCTAATATTTTATGATTTTCATTAAACGCGTTGGGTATTTTATTAGACAAGCAATTGAACCCGCGACACTGAAACCATTACTGACACCGCTGGAAATAAGCATAATCAGTAATTCAGTACGTACATATTTTGGGTATGATAGTCCTAGTAATGCACCAACCCGCACTGGGTCAGCGTGGTGGATTACAGCCTTAACTCTCTCCTTGCGAGAGAAGGCCCAAGTCCCAGCAGTGGGAACATTTAGTGGGCTGTTGATGATTGATGATGAGTCCTACTAATGCTATAAACGCGAAAGTTAGTGAATAAGGATGATGTTTGTGACTCTTTCACGCAAAACTACTAAGGGGAATCTGGATGAAATTTGGTACTGACTCAGTGACACAGATTTTGTTTTAGCGAGACTACGTACGACTTTTTTTTACGTTCATGCTTAGAACTTAGAACAACCGATTCACTCTCAACTTGAAAACACCAAATACAAATACAAAAATCTTAATTGCTGTTTGCAGGTAAGATAAGAAGATACAAAACATTTAAATAGTTGATCCATACAAACTGGCCTCTTCTTCTAGAGGCATGCAATATGTCTGGCAACGCAGTTTCCATTGGTCTGAATTTATACAATGATAATAATAGTCAGCTGATAAAGTCTTCTTCTTTTTTCATTTTTAACTTTTAATCGGTTGTATCATATATGTCATCTGATTCATCGTCTATTAATTTCTGGCTTCTATCCCGTTGTGTTATGTTAGTGTGATATGTTTGATGAGTACAATTACGCCAACGTCTTGTGCTTCAGCAGGATAATGTTATGGACTTTGACAAGTGTGTGGTTTCATGTAGAATCCAAGACCAAGGTTGTTTCTATCGGGGGTTCTACCGGGGTTACCCGGGGGCTGTTTTTATCCGAACTGTGATAATACTATATATATAATAAAACATTACCAATAACATTACCCCCGGGTTTTACCACTGAACGAATACTATCTTAGCTTTGTTGCTTCTCTCTCTTTTGTTTTCGTTTGAAATTATAGAGATGGCAATAACAAACCAAAGGCGATTTAGTTAGGGGCTAGATGGCCCGGATAGACATGTCCCATAGCCTAAACGTTATTATTACGCAACTGGAGCATAACTTCTACGATTTGATTCTTCGGAACATAAATATACAATGATACAATGTATTCAAACAATTAATCAATCAATTCTGGGTCGGTTTTTTTAAAGCCGCTTGGGGTCATAGTTTGCTCACACACACTGTTTCACATACATTCCATAAATATGTAAGTTTATGATTAAACTAGTAACATGCCGCTGTTTTACTCGCGTAACCCCGTTGCCGAATAAGATAATGCGTATTGGGTAGTTCTTGTGAACGAAAGAAAAGAGATCCCACGTCTTTAGTAATAGTCCGTCTTTAGCAGTGTCTCAAATGCGTGTTGTTTTCCATCAGACACATGTCTTGTCCCTCTCGGCACTCTATATTCATAATAAACTAGTGGTCCGCCCGGCTTCGCCCGTATACATATGAAATATAGCTATTTTTTTTAATAAAGAGTGACGAGACGATCAGGACATGTGCCTGATGGTAAGCAACATGCCTGACACATAACAGCACAGTGACACACAGCTATTGGAACAAGAAGAGTCCAAATCATTACCTAGCACTGCGCTGCGCTTGTCACCCAGAGATCTAAGATCTTCTTATATCCTCTAAGCCCTGTAATTTCTCTACAAAAACATTGCCCTTCAAACCGGAACACAGTAATGTTTGCACATTGCTGCTTGGCGGTACAATAACTGGCAAAGGTGTGGTACTTCCCCAGGCGGACTCTGCCAAGAGTCCTACCACTACAAAATAATAGCATTCAGGGATCCCGTACATATCCAACAGTGACCAAATTTTTTTATGTCGGTCCAGTAGTTCCTGGGATTAATGCGTTCAAAGAAATACGTTCTTCAGAATTATGATATTAGTAATAGACGTTAGAAGTTACGGCTGGTCTAGCCGGGAGAACGGCGCCTGCCGATCCGGAGACCCCGGGTTCGAACCCCACACGAACACTGTCTTTTCGAAGTCATGTGCGTCATGCCGCTAACTTAAAATGGTGAAGGAAAACGTCGTAAGGAAACCGACATGCACCTAGAATCTTTCGAAGTCATGTGTTATCGACCAGCCCCCACTGAGCCAGCGTGGTGGATTATGACCTTAACTCTCTCCTTGCAAGAGAAGGCCCCCGACTCCCAGCAGTGGGAACATTTAGTGGGCTGTTGATGATGAATAGATGTTAGAAAACAACACAAAAGTATTACTCAAGTAAGTTGAATCCGGAAGATATTAAAAACACTTTTTTTTCTAATTTACTCAATCACAAAAAGCTTACATACATACATGCGGAAAATCTAACTCTATACGTAGTATATAATACGTATAGAGTTAGATTTTCCGCACAGTTCTTTTGTGTCAATCACAAGCAGATGACGTGCTTACTTTCTATGGCAACAGAGTGATGTGCTGCGACAAAAGTATGACACTTCTACAAGAGCGACAAGGCAAGAAAAATTCTACCCGTGCTTTCGGTGTAAGGCGTTTGTGCCAACTCTATACGTAGTATATCAATACCTTAATTTGCGAAACGAATAACTCCATAATAGCAAATTTCACAGTGGTCACTAAAAACTTAATATAAAAAAAATTTGCATGAAAAGAAAAAAACAATCATCCCCTTTGGAAATTGTGTTTCTTATTAACTAATAAACACTTAAAATAATGAAAATACCAGTTATGCAATAGATTTTAGTGGTGATTTAGTGTGACCCCTGTGAAATTTGCTACTGTGGAGTTATTCGTTTTGCAAATTAAGGTATCGATATGTAAACTCTTTACTCAATCGCCATTAATCTGCTATCTCAATAATTGCAACCAGCTAACTGCACTGAGAAATTGTACCAACTTTCGGGGCTAGCGACAAAAATATTGAACAACGCATTTATAAGCAACCACCATCTAGATTAGAGAGTAATACGAGAGTAGCGCGACGCGGAGACAGACAAGAGTTTGGTGATGCGTCGAGTTCCCGCCGCGAAGTTTCGCAATACTCACCACCGCTTGCAACGCTCGCTGGGTGTTGTAATCTCCACGTCACTCGGCTTCTGCTTCATCTGAGTTGTCTCTCGACAATAACCATCCGTAAATAACAACTCCTGCATTATGATTTTTCTACCTCTTCCGTCCAATGATCATATTCGTAAACGCTTAGACAAAGAATACGTAGTTTGACATGTAAACTCTTTGGTAAAACCCCTCCATCCTGGGAGGAGGAGTTTGTCTATTATTGTGACGATGTTTTACTTTTATAAAACATACTAAAATGTGACTGTGATTCAAATTTAAACCCAATTCGTTCCAACATTCCGACGTGATTAAGCAACAAACATCCAGGCATCCAAACTTGCGCATTTCTATAACTAGTAGCGTTCCAAGGTACCACCACCTGAAGAAGTACCACTTCTTTACTAGTTGTACCGTACAGCATAAGCAGTCCACTAAATGTTCCCATTACTGGAACATGGGACCTTCCCACACAATGAGAAAAATCAATAATCCACCACGCTGCTCCAATGTGAATAGGCGGTCAATCCACCACGTTGGTACAATGTGAATAGACGGTCAATCCACCACGTTGGTACAATGTGAATAGGCGGTCAATCCACCACGCTTGTCCAATGTGAATAGGCGGATAACGCACGATCTCAAAAGATTCTAAATACATATCGGTTTCCTCTCGATACCTTCCTGTATCGTAATAGCCTGTGTCATTCTTTTTGTCATGTTGTCATGACAAAAAAGAATACTCAATAATACTTGGGAAAATACTCAAAAGGTTTCGTACCTACGACTATAAGATTGTGAGTCGCACATTCTAACCACCATGCTTCTACGTCTACGTTATCATCACACTAGGTATTTATTCTAATAGTGTAGCGTGAAGCTAAGAGTTAAAAGGTAATGGGCCTAATACGTCACCTTGAGGAAGACCACCGTATGAATTCATAAAATGTATAATTATTAAGTGATTGCCTATCGATACGAGAATCATGTTCTTGTAAATTAATCTAATGTGTTTATGTATACCTACGCATATGATGAATAGGTACGTGCCTATAACTAGACAAGAAATAGAATTTTAATAAAAAAGTGGATTCATCACTTTTTAACACAAGTTAACTAGGTATGTATAGTCTATAGTCTGCAATTCGCTTGCCAAAATCAGCGAAATGTCATGCAGCTATTGAAACTTGAAGAGTCTAAATTGCTATCTAGTATTATTACACTCCACTCGTCTTCCCGATATATAGCATGTTTTTTTTAAAGGGGCAGAGCCTTTATTAACAAAGCTAAATACAATGAGAACTACACTACGCTACGTACCCAACTCACTACTTAAACTAAGCACACCTTAATTATCCATGATTTACCTCTTAGCTCTGTAGTGTAACAAAAACTGGAACATATCGTAATATTAGCGCATTACTGCTTGGCAGTAGAGTAACTGGCAAAAGTGTGGTAGATACTTCCCCAGGAGGACTCTGCAAGAAATCCTACCACAAGTTTTAATTACGTTTCATGTGATACACCTAATTATTTTTGTAACATTTTTATAGCTGGCGTCATCGACGTGTTATAATATTATTTAAGCTTGAGTATGACGCTTTAATTTATTTTTATAATCCTTATCGGTGGCTAAAAATATTGTAATACGTCGAAAATGATTAAAGGTAGCCCTAAATATCTAGTAAAACTCGTTCTTTGGTAATCCATAAATAGAACCTTATATTATAAACTGGCTCCACTTTGTTTTATTATCTTCAGCATAAAAACACTTCACACACTACAAAAAAAAAAAAATTACCTATAAACCGATTTTGGGCACAAATATCAAACCTATCGTTAACAGAAACAACGGTCTCTTCTAGATTATTCTGTAGAGGTTTTATTTTTGTAGTGGTAGGACTCCTAGCAGAGTCCATCTGGGGAAGTACCACCTTCTTGTGAAGAAAAAACCTTCTTGCCTGATTTTAAACGATGACGCGGTCTACGATGGATCGCGTTTACCTAACAGAAACAGCAGGTCTACTATGAAGTCCGATAAACGATATATCGGCCGAAGTTATGGACGTTTTATACCACGAAACACAATGGGTCGGCTGATCTGATCGGGTGTTCCGTTCATCCCGACTGACACTGATTTGACAGTTTTTGTGTCATCAACCGACCGATTGTGTTTCGTGGTATAAAACGTCCATAACTTCGGCCGATATATCGTTTATCGGACTTCGTAGTAGACCTGCTGATTCGATCGCAATTTGAAGACACCAAGATTATACATACGAGTAGGTATACATACCGTTAATCTGCGATGTATGTGTATAGGTATACGTGTGTGAGCGTCGATGTTCTTATTATGAAACTGGAGTACAACTTCTGTGGAACGTCAACCATAAACAGTGTCGCCTTTTCAAGCTCTGTGTTTCCAATAGATAAGCAAACCCACGCAGATACACCGAGACCGATTTTCCGGTTAAATTCCCAACGTAATTAATATATCCAACAAAAACAAGTCCACATATAATTATCCCGTCATCGCTAAGTTTGATGCAGACGCTAGTTACCTAATGCAAGATCATAGTAAAACCAGTCTACCATGCTAAGCAAGTATGCATGCAAGTATCAGTAGGTATGTGCTGTTAAATGTCAATAACCATAACTAGGTGTCCTCTCAAAGGTGCGCAGGTACTTCAAGTCTGAACAGTTGCTCACGTTATACCAAGCACAGATTCGCTCCTGTATGGAGTACTGCTCGCACCTTTGGGATGGATCGGCTAAGTATCAGCTGGAGGCTCTGGAATCGATCGAGAGACGTGCCAAAAGGCTCATAGGCAATGACATTCTCGTGCGAAAAAGACTGCAAAGTCTCGAACATCGCCGGAAAATTGCTAGCTAATCGGTTTTTCATCGGATACACTTCGGAGAGTGTGCGACTGATTTGTACGATCTAATACCTCCTTGCCCTTTTTTCTATCGGAATGCTCGTAGCTCGAAAAAGCGACATCGTTTCATGGTTGATGTTCCAAAGACACGAACGAAGGGATTTGACTCTACTTTCGTGATAAGAACGTCGAGGCTGTGGAATACGTTGCCTGAGAGAGTTTTTCCCGATAGTTACAATCTTTGTGTCTTCAAATCGAGAGTGAATCGGTTTCTTCTAGGTAAACACGCTCCATCGTAGACCGCATCATCGTTTAACATCAGGCGAGATGGCGGTCAAGTGTAAACCTATAAAAGTAAAAAAAAAACCAACAATACTGACATATAGCATAATCTATAACTAAATATGTCCTGACTGGTAAGAAGAATATTGATTCTACGTGTACTTTAGTGATAAGACCGTCTATGCTGCAGAGTGCGTTACCTGAGTGGATTTTTCTCTGTGGTTGCAATTTTGGTGTTTCCAAATCGAGACTAAATCGGGTTCTTTTAGATAAACACGTATCCATCGTAGATCACATCGGCGCTTAACTTTTGCTTACCATCAGGTGCATGCGTGGCTCGCCCTGTCACTCTATATTATAAAAATATATTGAAAAACAGTGATCCTCTTTCTTGGGTAGTCGGCTATGAACATATGAGGTGCGCTTCGCTCCATCTCATGGTAATTCCTGTTTGCATGACATAGATGCTTCCGCGTTATAAGTTACATAATTGTATAATTTTCTGATGCATACCTTGACCTAGTAAAGGTTTTATTTTTATATTGGTTTACTTATTAATTTTGTTATATATTTCCGTGATTCCAAAGTCCGGTTCAAACTGTTTCTGTGTACAATGAGCATGTATTTATAATTATGTAAGCATTGTATCAGTCAGGCTCCCACAGTACAGCTTTGTTTATTTTAATGGAGCGTAGAATAGGTATAGTTTTGGGCAAGAAAGTGTTGTCTGAAAAATGACCACCAATGTTGACAACCCCACTAATTCTACTAAATATTATAAATGTGTATATGTATAAAGCTGGATGCTTGTTGAATCATCAGCGTTGATCAAGTCGGAATACTCGAAATGGTTTTAAGGTTTTAAGGTTTTAACTTAGGATAGCGCATAGGCCACTTTTAATCACAGGAAAGTCACAAGAACGGGAACTACGCTAAAACTGTTTTTCTTATTAACTAACAACCAATAATTAAACAAAAAAATTGACAGTCATAGAAACTGGCGACAGAAGTGAAAATAACTCAGAATTTGATAGCTTACTTTGGAAACTACGCGGGTGAAACCGGAGGGCGTGGCCATGAGCATGGGCATCTAGAAATGATAACTTGCTCACTCATTTCTAAATGCCCAATGAGAAATGCTCACACATTTCTAGATGGCCAACGGGAAATGCTGACGCATTTCTAGATGGCCAATGACTATAGTCTCGAGTTTACCCGAAGATTTGTTATCATTCCCGAGCGTGACGTTAGAATTCAATTCACAGCCCACGAAAAATCTGTCTGTTGCGCGTCAAAAAAAGTTTTCCCTTCAAAAAAAAATGTATATATATATGTTACGCAACAGATTTTAGTGGTGATTTAGTGGCTCCTGTGAAATTTACTACTACGGAGTTGTTCGTTTTGTGAATGAAGGTATCGAATTACTATGTTGGTGACGCGAACCCATAACATTTCCCCATCAAAAAGTACTCAACGTAGCTAAAGAAATATTTCTCTTCAATAAATTTAAGTACCTAATTTAAATTTTAGTTTAGAATAACATCCTCATGACGTAATTTATACATAGACCAAAATAAAGTAGAAATGATTCTGCCCGGTTCGTCGGCCGCCAAACCTGTCTCACAAAAACAGACCGCTCCAGTTTTGTGGGAATCCCTGAGGATAATGCCCTCGACAAATAAAGAATATTTGCATTTGTATCTTACATCACACCCCGGACACTCCACTAAAACTCCATACAACCGCCGCTGTGGAGTTGCCTACTCTTCACACAACTACGCAGATGTCATTCGTACACATGCGTGAATGTGTGCGTTAGCGCTAGGGCTACTGAATTGTTTTATTGAATAGTTGTGCCTCTTGAGTCCACCTGGTGACGTAGTCTATAAACTTGCTATAATGTTGAATTACATAAATAGAATGGAGACAAATTATACCATTCTAATTAAAAGAGTGTTTGCACAGATTTCTAAATTGTTTCAGAAATCTGTGGGTGTTTGTCGCGTAAAATTAAACGAAACCGATGATAGATTAGATCAGGTACCTAGATATCTATTTCTGTTAGTAGGTACACATTCGCATTTTATTTTACACTTATCCATGAAGGAAACTTTACTCTGTCACTACAATTATTCCTCCAGGCATTATCAATCCGTGCTTGGGCACATAAGTTACTGGCTGTGTGAGATACGAACTTTGAGTTAAAAACGACTTCGTTATTATAAATGAATAAATATTGGTAGACAATTCACACACAACACCATCTGACCCTAAACTAAGCAAAGCTTGTAATATTATAAAGCAACGTTATTGAAAAGTTTCTAATCTTACGTTATTTATCATTAGGAAATTAAATAAAGCTTTTAATATTGTCCCGTTTAGTTGACGGACAGCCGTAAACAGCACAACAACCTACCATGATGATATTTCGTTAGGAATTAGATGTTCGATACCAACCCTTCGTTGAGTGCTCCTAGCGTATCCGAAACGGCCTGAGGGGTGAGGAAGCTTGAAATTGGCGGGGGGTGGGGAGTGTCCGTTCTATCTATATTATCTATTCTATGCTTACATTTAAATCACCATTGATTTTCGCGAGTAAAAATCTAATTAAAGATACACGTTGACAGCACCAAATACGAGAACCTACGTCTTTTGGTGGAACATCCATTTATAATGAAATAAAGAACTACCTAATGGGCAAAGCATATTATACTGTAGATGATTTTGTAAAGGACAGTGATGTTTGGAAAAGGAATATGTCGAAATTGGAACTATTGAACAAGGTTAAATAATTAAAAAAAAAAAAAATACTGGACATTAATGTAACTTTTTATAAGTACTGTATGTATTAATTATTTAGATAATTGTATTTTGTCATAACAAAGCCTTTATACAGCTGCATCTGATTGACAAGGCCCATTTACAGCTGATTAGTTTTATTTGACATAATTTTTTGGTATTATTTTATTACAAAGATGTTTTATTTATATAGATTATGTACACTGAATAATGATCTATAATTTAATTGTAAGTGACGTTACCAAGTGTTCTTTTGAAATAATGTATAAATTGAATTGAATAACCAGTAGTTAGTATCAAATCGAGGATTCAAGTCCTCACTTTTGAAGTGAAAAGTTTTTTTGGCGCGCCTAGACACATTTGTCGTGGGCTGTGAATTGAGTTCTAGCGTCACGCTCGGGTATGATAAGAAATATTTGGGTAAACTCGGGACTATGGCTATAGGGTATCTAGAAACGCGTCAGCCAATGGGAAATGCTGACACATTTCTAGATGGGCATGCCATGATGGCCAGGCCACGCCCTCCGGTTACACCCGTTTAGCTGGTGTTGTACAATTTATATAATACTAGCTGTACCCTGCCACGCTTCGCAGTGTCGCATTGTGATGCAAAAATTAGATAAAAACAATCCTTGATGCGGATTATACATCATTCTAAAATTTCAGCTCGATCGGTGCAGAACTTTTTGAGTTTTTGAAGCGTACACAAACCAACATAACATTTTTATATATAAAGATTATTTTATATTTTGGTGTGTAAGTACTTTCCACCATTATATAGCTCGAAGAAGCGGCACCGTTTCATGGTTGATATTCCAAAGACACGGACGAAGAGGTTTGACTTTACTTTTGTGATAAGAACGTCTAAGCAGTGGAATGCGTTGCCTGAGTGGGGTTTCCCTGATCGATATAATCTTGGCGTCTTCAAATCGACATTGAATCGGTTTCTTCGATAATCACGCTTTCATCGTAGACCGCATCGTCGCTTAACATCAGGCGAGATGGCGGTCAAGTGTAAACCTATAAAAGATTTTTTTAAATATGACTAGCAGCAGCCCGTGGTTTCACCCGCGCAGTTCCCTTTCGCAGTATTATTCTCCTACTTTTTATCAAAATGCTTAGTTTTTAAAGAGTACCCATTATCTAAGTTCTACGCGAACGAAGTCACATGCAATATTTCTAGTGTAGGATATCAAATAATACCGAAGCAAGTATCTCATATCTATAAATCATTCTCTAAATTTTAATAGTATCATTCTAGGTATCCTCCACCTGGTTCTGTTTACCTGTTTCCTTGTTTTTATTAACATATCTCGTAGTGTTTTAGGTAAAACACATAATCATAGAGTAATAAATTTTAGTAGATTTTAGGAGGTTGTTTGTTGTACCGCGCTAAGCACGGGACGCACCGGTCGGCCTTACACAATTCATTTTAAATCTGATCGTCGTATTTTAGACTGATTTATTTCGTTCTCGGGTTTGAACTTTATATATTTTTTTATATCTTTAATAGTCATAAATACATAAATTGAACATTTCTAGTGTACATTAAAGATACTTTATTTTAACTTTATTAAATACTTACTATGTACTCGTAGCAGAGCCCCGTCGTTATATCCTTGATACAAAAACAAAATTAAAAATTTTGATTAACCCCCGACCACCTCAGATTTGTTATCTGTACAACATTCTACTAGTCAAACCCTTTCATTTGATACCCATATTAAGGGGGTTGTGAAAAAAGATATGTAATTCGCCATTTTGTGGTGGCGGCCATCTTGGGTTTGAAATTTGTTATAGTGTATAGTATTTTACTAGTCAAGCCCTGTCATTTGATACACATATTGAGGTAGGTTGTGAAGAAATGTTTTGTCCGCCATTTTGTGGAGGCGGCCATCTTGAATCGATATTAACCAAACATAGCTAAGAACATCCGCACGGATATTTGACTGCAAATAAAAAAAAACCCATCGAAATCGGCCCATCCGTTTGAGCTCTACGGTGCCACAGACAGACACACACACAGACAGACAGACATCGACGTCAAACTTATAACACCACTTTTTTTGGTCGGGGGTTAAAAAAAGTGACATTATACGGGTATTTTATGTGTTCTATGCTGTGTTAAAAATTTCAACCGCATCTGTTCAGTCAGACGTGTGTTGCTCAAATAACATACATCCAAACTTCCGTTAAAATATGTATAATGGTAGTAGGATTGCGTATATGAATACAGATGTACTTATATGACGACAAAAAAAAATAGAGCGGTTTTACTTTTTTTTTTACTTTTATAGGTGTACCTACACTTAATCCCCATTTCACCTGATGTTAAACGACAATACGGTCTACGATGGAGCGTGTTTACCTATAAAAAACCGATTCACTCTCGATTTGAAGACACAAAGATTGTAACCAGCGGGGAAAACACACTCAGGCAACGTATTCCACAGCCTACACGTTCTTATCACAATAATAAAGTCAAATGTCTTCGTTCGTGTCTTTGAAACATCAACCATGTAACAATGTCGCTTTTTCGAGCTGCGAGCATTCCCAAAGAAAAAAGGACAATGTGGTATTAGATCATGTAAATAACTCATTCTTATTCACATAAATTATTATCATTTATTTATAAAACAATAAATGAAATAAATCAGATCTTTTATCAAAAAAAACTCTATAGACCTACATTACTACAAACTATTACATTTATTTTAAACTATTATATTTACGAGTGAAGATAACGACTCCCTTGTTCCAAAAATACTTCAAAGTCCCAATTTCGGAAAGTGTGAAACATACGTGAAAATCAGTTATCAGAAAATACGTGAAGTGAGTAATATATCTACTGGAGCCTATATCTCAAAATTGGCCATCTAAGTAAGTTAGCGGGTAAGCATGTGTTCTTAGTACGTACTAACTCTACTCAACCGTCCACATTTCATCCATCAGAAAATACGGGACGTCTGGCGGCTCTGCGGTCTTGCACTACTTGACCAGTTTTGTCTCGGTTTTTTCGTAGGTTAAAAAAACGACATCGTTTCATATTTGGGGATCCAAAGACTTGAACTAAGAACTTTTTGTAATTGTTTAAAAAATAACATCGAACCGAATAAATAACCTCCTTTTTTGAATTCGGTTAAAAATATATTTCGACTAACACAAGGGTACCTCATAGGCGGCTAACACCATGGTGTGATATATATCCCAATACAGGCGCAGTAGGAGATGTCGAAACCAGGCTAGCACCTGACCATGACCCCATACTGAGCAATATTAACAGACCTTGATTATAAACTATAAGCAATCGAAATGCTAAATTTCTGCATACATATACATGTCTAAGTTACGCAAACCGTTGATCTGTCGGCTAGGGACCGGTGGCACCGGTCTCGGCGCTCTGGCCCTTACGCCGTCATTCATAGAAACCTGCTTTATTTGTTGGCCGGTATACATTTCGTGGTATAGATTTTGATAATATCGTTTTTTTTTTGTTGTTGAAAACAGGTGTATACGAGCAATGAATTACAGTGTTTTAGGGATTAAAAGACAAGACTACGATTGTAGCACAATACTGCGTTCCATTACAGATGTAACAGAAGATGTAGGATTTAGGTCTGCCAAACTTAAATAATGGGAATGGACGGGTCATGTAAGCAGAATGCACCCCGGTAGGTAGGCCAGAGTTAGGTAGTTCAGACGTCATCGGCTAGTCGACCCCAAAGCCGTCGTCCAAAGCGCTGGAAAGACGATCTCGGAGCCAAAGCCATTATAAAATTGTCTTTTTCTTCATTTAAGTATCTCAGTCTGATGTTATGTAACGAGCTCAACCTCACAATAAGTGTTGACGGATTGATCGTTTTTCTTTCATCTACCTTTGTTTTTGTTTTTATTATTAGTTAATTCTGCAATTATTTACTTACTCAAAATTAGTTTCGTCGTTTTTTTTATAGAGTGTAGGATAAGTTAAAACAATTTAATATATTTTAAAAAGTACTAATTAGTTCCAAATTTTGGTATAATGTATTATTATTTGTGTAAATCGTTGTGATATTTTTGTAACCTCATGCCAATGAGGCCTTATTTTTGCATGCCCGCAAAGGGTAGAACTGTTGTTTCTATATGTCTTATTTATAACATCACCTTTGTACACAGTTTTGCAATAAATGATTCTGATTCTGAAAGCAAAACTTTTTTTAAAGATTGGGCGATGGAAGGTTTGGATCAGATTGAGGGGAAAGAATTGGGGAGAACTCTTCCCAGCAGTGCGACAATCGAAGTGTCTACTTCACCTATATCTCACATAATATTAAGCGAATAATTAAATTAAGACGATGCCCCGACTTTTCTTTTTAACAATGTTTGTATGTACCTACTTGCCCGCCACCTCGTCTGATGCATATACTTAGTTGGGAATGCAGCGATGTAACCGCTTAATGTATTAATAATTTATTTTCTCTAACCAAACAACAACAAAATCGACTTCAATTTAAAATTAAATTAAAACAGTCGATCTAATTTTATAAGACTAACATTATCTTCTATATATAAAAATGTTATGTTGGTTTGTGTACGCTTCAAAAACTCAAAAAGTTCTGCACCGATCGAGCTGAAATTTTACAATGATATATAATCCGCATCAAGGATTGTTTTTATCTATTTTTTGCATTACAATATGCCACAGCGAAGCGTGGCAGGGTACAGCTAGTATTGTATAACTACATGAAAGCAAATTTTAGTTTTTTGTTCACATTTCAAAAACCACCTCACCGATTTTGAAATCTATACTTATAATAAAACTGTAACGGGTCGAATTCTGTACATTGAAGATATTTTGAAAAAAAAATTTTTGGAGCACTCCATAGTCGATACTGATGGCGAAACTGCATTTTTTTTCTTTCATGTCTGTCTGTCTTTCTGTCTGTCTGTCTGTCTGTCTGTCTGTCTTTCTGTATAGGGATCACGCATCACGCCGAAACTACTGATTCAATTCTGCTGAAACTTGGCATGACTTTAGTTTACACTAAGGAGATTGCTGTAAGCTACTTTTGATCCCCAAATTCTGATCGGTTTTCTTGCGGGAGGGGTGAAAGTCAGAATGTGTATTTGGTTGTAACTCATGTTTGCGTTGTTTAATTTCACTAATTCTTTTTTGTTAGAAAGAACACATTTTTAATATTGTCCCGTCAAAATTTGAACATTATCGGTCTGGTGGTTCGGAAATTACATAAACTTTAAATCATAACGACACGCGCGGCGCGTTCGGTACATACTAACTTTTAAGTATTCTGTGTATAGACGATCCACAGAATATCTAGATTCTAGAACGTGCCCACGTGATCGCGTCGCGTCGTCTTGAATGAAAAAATAATTATCAAAATATATTGTTGTGTGGAAAAACAAACATCATTCGGTTATAACCGACTTCAAACAAAGAGGATGTTCTCAATCGGGTTGCGTGTTTTTTTATTTGGTATTATTTTACGCGATAACTCCGCTAATTTTGAATTGATTTTGATAATTCCTTTTTTGTTTGGTAGAAAATACTAGAGGTGATCTCATATATCGAAAGCAGGGAGGTAGTTTTTCAAATATCAACACAATAAACTAAAATCAGCTTAGACTTTATTTAAATATATATATATATTTATCTGTACGACATAGTCATAGCTTCTTATAAAATTTAGTCGAATGACAGAATTAAATTATCTATCATTGAAGTAGATTTTTATTCTTTAGGAGAAAACATATCAGCATAATAAGTAGCAGCATAAACAACCCATTAAATGTTCCCACTGCTGGGCGTCAGGGCCTTCTCTCGCAAGGAGAGAGGCAAGGCTATAATCCACCAGGCTGGCCCAGTGTCGGTTGGTGCATGACATATGCCTTAGGACTTAGATTCTAGGTACATTTTGGGTTTCCTCACGGTGTTTTCCTTCACCGTTTTAATTACCGGCATTACGAACATGACTCTGAAAAGATAGTGGTGCGCGTGGTTTTGAACCCTGGGTCTCCGGATCGACAGTCGCCGTTCTCCCGACTAGGTCAGCTGTAACTTACTAGACCAGCCGTAACTTATAAGAAAACGTATTATTTAAATCCTGTTTAAAATACTGTTTACAATTTAAAGGTAGTGTTCAACAAGCTTCGGTGACCGAAGCAGACCGTTGTTAGGCACAACGAATTGGTTTGACATACGAAACACAGATAGTTTAGAGTCTAAAATTTCACATAGGCTAATAAGTCTATATTTTCATTTAACTCCATATTTATATACTTAAGTATATATTTTCGTAAGGAACTTGATGTGATGGTAAGGTAAATGCCAAAAATGAAAAATATATGCAGTCGTTTTGGCGTAGATAATACAGGTGCTTTGCGTTCACAATCAAAATAACAAGCAACATTCTATTCTCACTAGATGTCCGCCCCGGCTTCGCCCGTGGTACATTTATAGCCCTCATCGGGATCCCGTACATACCAAACGGTGAAAGAATGACTGAAATCGGTTCAGTCATTCTTGAGAATATCGCTTTCAAACAAAAAAACCTCTTCAGCTACCTGCTACGCCACCTGTCGGAAATTTGTCGTACAAACTCAGATTTAGAAAGAAGGCTACATTCAAGAGGTATGTAATCTGTGATATTCAATGACGCAATCTTAGACACATTCTGTCATGTGTCATGTCAAAGCTCGAAACGTACGAAATCTCTCAAAAAGGAATATTTTTCATCGATTTTGTTACATTCTTGATTTATGCTCCGCTTCTATTAGTAGTAGCGTTATGTTCTATAGCCTTCCTCGATAAATGGACTATCCAATAAAAAAATAATATTTCAATTCGGACCAGTACTTCCCGAGATTCCCGAGCGTTCAAACAAACAAACAAACTCTTCAGCTTTATAATATTAGTATAGATTAGATGGCGCTAATGCCAGTTTAAATCTAAAAGCACTAAAGGCCATTTAAATCTATGTTTTGCTGTTGTTGTATGTATTTTTTCTTGCATCACTAGGTGGCGTTACTGGTATTCTAAATTGTACTAATAAGTTTTTTGCTGCTAAAAGGATTTTGGTGCCGAATTTGGATTCTTTCGTTCCTTGATTTTTTTTCTGTTTTACAATTAAATTCATACATTAACATTTCAAGATAAGTAGGTATCAGATCATGCACATCAGCTTCAGATTTTTCATAATGTATCCTATAAAAATCATACAAACTTAACACTTGCGGCTATGTTCGATACTACGAAACCCTTCTAAGTAGGTATGTTTGATTTTATTTAAAAAAAAAATAAAGATGTTAAAATTAAACAAAAAAAAATTGTGTGGAAAAACAGATTCACTCGGTTTTTCAATGACTACTTATCCAAATATTTTGACGTACGATACTTCCAACCAATGTATAAGTTAGTAACATCTGCTTACGCGAACGAAGTAGCGGGTTCAGCTAGTCGTAAATAAGACCGCCCTATAATCTATGAATCTATGATCTACCAAACAAAAGAATAACCATAAAAAATTTGTGGTCGAATTGATAACCTCCTCCTTTTTGGAAGTCGGTTAAAAAGTGAATCACAATGGGAGGCGCTATCGCGTAACGTACATACAGAAAAAAACATGCAACCGAATTGAACGTCCTTTTTTATGAAGTCGATTAAAAACAGCTACACTCTCCACTAGATAATACCAAAATTGTATCCATACGGGAAACCCCATGCTCCTAACGTTTGTCGTTAACACCCCTGCCAACACCCACTCTTGTCGTTGTTTGTTGAAAAAAGATACTACTCTGGTCAAGTGCGGGTTGACGATTAACACAAACAAGTAGCCGGAAGATGTTTTCTTAGAACATGTCGGGATCTTCCTTTACCGTTAAAAGCAGTGGTGATAATAACTTGTGTGGCCACATTTAAAAAAGAAACATACTCAGAGGTACAGGCGGGATTCGAATATACGACCTCACGATTAAAATATGACGTTTTTCACTGGGCGGCTTTATGAGACTTAAAATCTTATCTTATTTTATCTTATCTTATACCTTTAAACGAGCAATTCGTGTAAATATATAAATATAGAATCTGAATCTCGGAAACGGCTCGAACGATTGTCATGAAATTATGTATACAGGGGGTTTCGGGGACGATAAATCGATCTAGCCAGGTTTTACTTTTAAAAAACGCCGTTTTATGCGCGTTTTTAGACAACGAAAAACTGTTACATAAAGATTAGAATGCGATGGTAAATTTCGCGACGGCGCGCGACAGTATATTAGCTCAGTTGGGAAGATGGGTGGTTGAAATATGGTAGGTCCGGGTTCGAATCCAACCGGCCGCGTTCATTTTTCAAGTCCATTTTTTTTAGAAATCAGTATGTATCTAAGTAACCGAGCAAAGCTTGGTCACCCAGGTACTTAAAATTAAATATGTACCTATGTTTTGTTATTTTTAAACTTTTATAGAATACCACAGTCGACGCCCATTTACGATAGAGCATGCATACCCAGAAAAACCGATTCACCTTCGATTTGCAGACCCCATTATTATAACCATTGAGAAAATCCGCTCAGACAACGCATTCCACTGCTTAGACGTTCTTATCACAAAAGTAGAGTCGAACCTCTTCGTTAAATACTTTCAATGTCATGAAATGATGTCACTTTTTCGAGCTACGAGCGATACAATAGAAAAAAGTGGTGGTGTTATATCCTGTAGATCAGTGGGACACTCTCTGAAGTGTATCAGATAAAGCTAGCAATTTTGTGGCAAAGTTGAAGATTCTTTATCTTCTCTTTCGAATCTTTTTTTCTTTCTTTCGAAAGAATCTTTTTCGCACAAGGGTGTCGTTGTCTATGAGCCTTTTGGCACATGAAAAACATGGTAGCCGATGCTTGTAATATGTTGGTAGGTATATTTAGCAGACGATTGTTTTGGCTCCGGTGCGCGGCGATGAGAATGGTAGAAACATTTCGTGGAAGAAAAAACGAAACCCGACGCTCAGACGATCTATACCCATGCACTACCACCACGGTAATATTAATAGATAATATTACCATGCTACCACATACCAAAGATATACATATATGGTAGTCTAAACTTCTAAGCCAATTGGTATAAAAAAGGAGGAAAGATTTTAAAATGAAAACTAAAACCCTCTACACACGACCCCTAAAATCAGAGGAAATTACATAAAAGTAGTGGGGAGGACCCTATATCGCACCATAAATCACCAATCATATGGTGCGATGTAGGCTCCTCCCCACCACTTATACGTCATTTCCTCTGATTTTAGGACTTGTGTGTGGAGCGTTCAACCGGTTCAACGTGGATATCGCATTTTTTTAGATTAATTCATTATGCAACCCTCGGAAGTG
Source organism: Ectropis grisescens (assembly GCA_017562165.1). Taxonomy (NCBI): domain Eukaryota; kingdom Metazoa; phylum Arthropoda; class Insecta; order Lepidoptera; family Geometridae; genus Ectropis; species Ectropis grisescens. The sequence continues at coordinate 23,540,857 of CM029780.1, read as the reverse complement.
GTTACATATTTGAGCCCTTTGGGGTTGAGACATTGGACCCGTGGGGGCCGGGAGCTCACCTCATCTTCAAAAGCCGCGACGCGTGACCAAAATGCTGGCGTTTATTTGGCCCAACGCACTGGCGTTTATTTGGCCCAACGCATAAGCATTGCCATTCAGCGTGGTAATGCCGCCAGCATGCTGGGTACGCTTCCGATTGGTAGTGGGCTTGAACATCTTGATTATCTATAGACCTACAGTGGTATATAGATAATTCAGGTGTGCTTAGTGTAAGTAGTTAGTTAGGTTTGTAGTATAGTGTATGTAGTTCTCATTGTATTTTAGTTTTGTTAATAAAGGCTCTGCCCAGTTAAAAATTCACGGATAACCCACGTGTCACCAGTTCAGTCCGAGTTGAGTTTCAGCCGTATCAGATTGCTTTCAAAGACCGCTGTTCGTTTGGCACTGAGTGTCAAATGCGAGATCCCTGGAAAAAAGAAAAAACGGCTAAAGCACATGTAAACTACCCCTGAATTAATTTAAAATGAGGAATGCGTAACACACCCATACAGACTTTCTATATTTATATTTTTTTATGTATAATAAGTATGTAAGTATTATATCAGCTATCTGGCCACCATATTACAAGTTTTGCTTAGTTTGGGATCAGATGGTGCTGTGTGTGAATTGTCCACCAATATTTATTTATAATACTTATTAGAAGAATACCTACTTGGTTGTCACTGCGCTGTAATAGTGTAAAAACCCACGTTTGGTTTGATATAATAATATTTATTACATTTTTTATCTTAAACTGGTTTAAGTGCCGTATTTTTTGCAGTTTCAATGTCATTGCGTCATTGTCATATCATAAATCATTTCGATGAAAATAATGCGTTACATGAATAAAACGTCACAGTCATTTATATTATTTTTTATGTTTTTCACATTAATTTATTAAGTAGAGAACCGTGTTATCCTACTTCCTACTAATATTATAAATGCGAAAGTTTGGATGTTTGTTGCTCAATCACGTCGAAACGTCTGAACGGACAGAATTGACATTTGTAACATAGATAATAATAGTATGAAATAGCACGTAGGTTATTTTTTATCACCGAAAAATAATGTGAACGGGTAAAACCTAAGGGCCTCGCTAGTGTCATAAACGTCGTTCCTGATAACATTAAAATAGCTGAACCGATTTTCATCTAAACACAACTAAGAACACTCCCGACTAGTTCACCTTTCAATCGAAAAAATAACAAAATCAAAATTGATTTATCGGTTCAGAATGATTCCACAGACGGACATACCAATTAATATTATATCGTGTAAAAACATGAAAGCAAGTTTTAGATTTTTGTTCATATTTCAAAAATCGCTACACCGATTTGGATTATATTTGTATAGATAGGACTAGCTCTGAACTTTGATCTACCAAACAAAAAAATAAAAGTGGTCAAGTGCGAGTCGGGCTCGTCCATGAAGGCTTCCGTACCAGCAAGTAACATAATACAAACGTTCGTGTTCTTCGTTGTTACTTTAATCAGTGTTTTAACAATAGTCAATTTATGACGTATTAAAATACAACTACATACTAGATATCATTCAAACCAATTTTCGTTGATAGTTTACATGGTAATGTACATATCATACACTTTTTTTATTTTTGTTATTCTCTTATTTTAAAAGTTACAGGGGGGTCACACTTTTTACCACTTTGGAAGAGTCCCCTCGCGCAAACTATTCAGTTTAGAAAATGTTAGAAACCTCAGTATCGTTTTTGATGACCTATCCATAAAATAACGAACATGCATGGTTTAGATAAAAAAAAAACATTTCAGTTCAGTATGGGACACCCCATACTGAACTGAAATGTTTTTTTTTTCTATTTTTTGTATCAACATCTTAATGCGGTTTACAGATTACATCTAATAACCCAGTTTCAATAGTATAGCTCTTATAGTTTCGGAAAAAAGTGGCTGTGACATACAGACAGCGAGACATGACGAATCTATAAGGGTCCCTTATTCTGCCATTTGGCTACGGACCCCTAAAAAATAACGATAAAAATCGATTCACAATAGGGAATATGCATGTAGTTTAAATTGGCTTGATTTTTTTTTTCGTAGAATCCTTAATGTCCCGCCATTATGCCAAAACAATTATTTTATTATTTAGTTAGTTATTAATTATAAAAAAATATTATTTAAATAGTGCAAAATAGGCGCGGGAAATTCAAGTTTGCGAAACGCATCACTATCTGTGGAAACCATATGTGACGTCACATGGCATGTTTTCTGCTTTAACGGTGTCGATATTCGTACTGAGCTAGTAGTGTTAGAGAGAAAAGTCGTGTTCTCCATCGTTTGATTAGCTAGCACAACTCAAAAATCGGTGCAAAGTAACTGCAACCCTTTATTTATTTTTTTATTTATTTATTTACATATTAGTACGGCTTACAAAACAACCAATTACACTAATACATAGTCAACCTTCTAGCTTTAAATAAATTGGTCTCAAATTTACGCTAACACAATACCTCAAAATACAACTATAAACGAATCATTATAATTAATTTTAAAAAAACTAAAAAAATTACCATGTCAATAATTGTTCTCATGTCATGTCATCATCAATAACATTTTAAATTATGAATACTTTATAACAAGATATCAAACAAAATCACTACACTGAATGGATGGTGGAGGTTCTGTAGCAGTATATCTCACAAAACCTTAAACACTCCGTTCCAACCACATTCAAACTATCGTCAAATATGTCACAACTAGGGTGGGCAGTAATGAGAGCATTAAGTGCGGCGAGTGTACGCGGAACCGGGGATCTGGATCTAGCGACGGTTCGAGCTACAGGGGCCGCAAAGAGTTGGTGATGTCTAGCTCGTCTGTAATTGTTGGGTACATACAGACGACAAAGCTCTGAGGAAAGATCGGGAGCATCAATCTCACCTCTCAAAATCTTACACATTGTCATAATTTGGTCATGACATCTTCGAACCTCCAGAGAATTGTATCCAAGGGCACCCAAGAGAAAATTGGTCGGTACATGTACGGATAATATCCGTAAACTCGCTTGTATAGGTACCTAAGAAATGCTTTTTGAACCTTTTCAAGCAACAGTGTATATGTACTTTCATGCGGGTGCCACACACAAGCACTAGCTTCCAACTTAGTACGGACAAGAGTATTGAAAATCAATCTAATAACGCCAACGTTCTTGAAATCGCGGGAGTTACGAAGTACGAAACCCAATCTTCGAAAGGATTCCGCAGCAACCATTGCGAAATGGTCATGAAACGTTAGTTTGGAATCGAAATTGACGCCTAGGTCTCTAACATTAGCATTTCGAGGCACAAAATCACGGCCGAGCCTGTAGCGGAATTCAATCGGATGTCTCTTACGACTAAATGTCATCTGGGAACACTTCGGAATGCTGAACTCCAAAACATTTGCACCGCTCCATAGAAAAACCCTATCGACGTCTTCCTGGAGAAGTAAACAATCCTCCGGAGATTTTATCTCCATATACAACTTTAAGTCATCAGCATATAGAAGACACTTTGCGTGCCTGACTACTGTTGGAAGATCATTGATCATGCAGATAAACATAAGCGGACCAGCGACAGATCCCTGACTGACTCCCGAAGGCGTGTGATAGGGCTGCGATTCATACATTCCGTGCCTCACATACTGTTGACGATTTCTAAGAAGTAAAACTTTCAAACAAAATTTCACTTGTAGTAAACAAACACAGGTCGTGGCCTGTGACGTCATGCAGGCGCGGGAAAGATGGCGGCGTTTAAACTGGACAAATTATATCGATATTTTAAATATTATTTTAAAAATCAATTTGTACATTTACAAGAGTATAAAAAATGCTTGCATATGCGGAGCTATCGCGTAACATAAACAAACATGCAAACGAATTTAAAACCTCCTCCTTTTTTGGAAGTCGGCTTAAAGCAGTTTGGTCTTCCACTTATTGCCTGCGTTGTTTGTAAATCAAAAATGAACTGGTTTATTTTTGACCGACTGTAAAAAAGGAGGTTATCTATGCCAATTGTGAACCGATTTTGATGTTTGGGAGATCATAATGCAGAGGTGTTCCTATACAAATTTTATCGAAATCGGTAGAGCGGAATTGGAAATAGGAACAAAAACTAAAATTTACTTTCATGTTTATATGTATATAGACGATATAGTGATAGTGATAGATTCTTATGAAATTGGGTCGAGTTCTGAATTTATTTTGAAATTGAAGTCTGTTTTCGTTTTTTTGGAGAATATGGATTATTTATATACCAACGATACAATATATATGCGAAATAGTAGAAATCAATAAAATTGCAGATTAAATAGTCAATTCTCTTATTGCGATATTATGGAAATATTACAATTATTATAGATTGAAATAAGTATTTATTACATTACCTATCTGTGTACGTCTACCTATTGTTGATTAGAATTATAAAAAATATATGTAGTTATCTCATAATTCAATGTCAAATTCAAGCACACCTAATCCTTGCAATAAGTGTTATGAATGTGCAAATTTAGTTTTATGGATGCTTGTTGCTCCATCACGTCGAAACCGCCGCATAGATTGGTATGAAATTTGAAACTCAGTTAGATCATGGATATAATACAAACTTTTTATTACATGAAAACTACGATAATGGGAACTCATAAAAGTAACTGAGAACGAAGTAAGGTCGTGTAGCGCATCAAGTGGGTACCTACCTACCTACTTCCGTCTGTATGCAATCTATTGCAATCTTGTTTATCTCAATGTTTTGCTATTGCTATTTATGCCTAATTTTCTCAAACGAAACAACCAACTTTAATTTCACAAACAAACCACGAAACTAATTTTAGGAATATTTCTGAGCATAACTGAAGATCCTAAAAAAACAACGATTTCCATCCACAAATGACGTAGGTAGGAGGTAATAACAAAATGAGATCTTCATTACCTTAAGGATCGGATAAAACGGGATGATGTAAATGTACAAGATTTGAAATTTTAAAGAAGAATCAAATTTGGTTCATCAAGAAAAAAAGATTTGAAGTAACACTTATAAATTTAAATATTTCCATCGGATTTTATCTGCCTTATGTAATACGCGAGTAAAAAAAACAATGGGCATCACATCTTACGCATTTCATACATTTCTGTTAGTATCAGGTTAGTACTGAATTTTACTTTTCTTTTTTCCCCCCTTTTTGTTACGTTTTTAAATATATTTTTTCCTTTTTTTTGTTGATTTATTTAGCCTAATTGTTAGTCTAGTTAAGACATATTAAAGTAACGTTATCGGTACGTGTTTATATATCTATCGCAGACCTCAAAATGAATTTTACATGTTGGTAACATGCTAGTATTCATTATTGGTGATTAACAGATTTTTCTAGAAGGTGAGCGGATATTACCTAATATGCTGTACACCCTCATTTTCTACTTACTTTTATTTATCCACCTGTACATCGGAAGGGCTATGAAAGCAAGAGTATACAAACAATGAGTAGGTTAATAGTAATTAACTTACAACAAGAATGAAGGTTTGACAGTAAAATAAAGTGGCATTGCTAAAATAATAACGTTGCGTTGCCAATACAATAACGTAGGATCAATCGAATGGGTTGTCTTTAGATTGCTAGACTCAAGTTTTGAGCAAAGGTAGATGCCAAATCTGTGTCCCCATCTAAATGTACCGAGGACTCAACGCTCCGAAAGGTCAAAACAAAACATAAATAAATTAAATATTGAGCGGCCATAGTCAAACATCAATTTTAATTATCTCTTTGTCGAGTAGGCAAATCTTTGTTTTAGCACTCTTTCTAAATCCCCGTATTTCTTTACTATTCAATATTGGCACGACACTATTAATTGCAAACGGTGCAAAAACTCATCTGTGGCACAGAATATGCCATAGTACAGTTGACTCCAAGGTCCAATTAGCCCACTTTTGACTGGTATTGTTTAATCGACTTTGCTAACTCTTTAACTAACTAATTATACATACTGGCGGTCTCTTCAAAACCCGATAAACGGCGTACTGTAGCACTGATGCTGAATAATATTATCAGTTTGAGTTTTTTTTTACAAATGTTAAATAGTTTATTGTGACAAAAACTTAACCAAACATTAAAAATCGCTTACACTACGAAGACACAGCTCACATCAAATTTAATCAAGTCCAATCGCCAGCCGCATTTTCTGACTACAACCCAGGACTATCTTTGAGTAGTAAGAGTAATTGGTCTGAGATGACCATATGACTACTCTTACAGATGACATGAATGAATTTTTGACACTTATTTGTACGATATTTAATCGTACAATATAAAGTTCAATTTAAACTTTAAAAATGTTTACTCTTTGTATGCTTTTATTTTGTTTTTTTTTTTTTATAAAATTGACGTGTAAATTGTACATTTATCAATAAAGAACTTTGACTTTGACTTTGATGTAACAAAAATATAATTGTTTGACCATTCTACTGCCAATCAGTAACGTGCAAACATTACTGTGTTCCGGTTTAATGGGCAATGTTTCCAGAGAAATTACAGGGCTTAGAGATATAACATTAGATCTCTGGGTGACGAGCGCATTGCAGTGCTAGGTAATGATTTGGACTCTTCATGTTCCAATAGCTGCGTGTCACTGTGCTGTTATGTGGCAGGGATGTTGCTTACCATGCAGGCACATGTCCCGCACGTTTCGTCACTCTTTATTTAAAAAATAAAACTTTACAAATGTCAAATTTACTACTGAATTTGACATGAATCAGTGACCTATGACAGTTGGCTTTAGATGGCCTCTATTTTGTGTTGACGGAGGGCAAATCCTTGGCAGGTACCTGTTAATATTATGGTTCAGTTGGATATTTCTGGGATCTTACTCACTAAAACCTAAACCTTTACTGATGCGCCTTCCTAGGATGATAAACCAAGCGACATGGGCGGCGTCCATCTTCGTGTTGATTCAGCTCTTTCTTGCTCTCACTTGGCAGCTTCTGACTTACTAAACTACTGTTTTACTTTACTGAAACTACTGTTTCGCAGAAAGCAGCCACTGCCTTGTGATGCAAACCGATTTAGTGGCATTACGCTCATGACTTTGAAAATACCAGAGATTTGTTAAATCTCTAGAAAATACTCTTCTAGGTAAACACGCTCCATCGTAGACCGCATCGTCGCTTAACATCAGGCGAGATGGCGGTCAAGTGTGAGCCTATAAAAGGTTAAAAAAAACAGTGTTGCGCGTTGGATTCGAACCTAATATTATATTAGTAAGGAGAACATAAAGTTGGCTGCTTTTTATGCTATCATTTTATACGTGTCGTATCAATGCTAACACAACCTGAAGGTACGACTATGTCTCAATATGCCTTTTATCCCCGGTCGATAACCCTGGTTTTGAAACCGTGGTGTATTTTTATTTAACTCGTTTGAGATAAGTTCTCTTTGACGTCATCTTTTTTTGACATCAATACTACCTACATAGGTACCTTGTTTATACGTTTTTTAAACGAAATTTCACAAGACAATTCAAAACGGATAGAAAAGATTTTTCCTGATGGAAACAAAGTGTCTTTAATTCAAGAGTGAAGCGATTTCTGTGAAGCTCGCATGCTCTATCGTAGATCACATCGGTAAGTGCATACAATCCTATTAGCCTAGAAAAAGACACCGTTTTTTTTTATTACATATTTCATGAAGAAAAAAGCACACAAGGTGCGTGATGGTAAGCAATGCCCGGTACCTACATCATTTTTCCAGAGAAATTACAGGGCTTAGAGATATATGATCTTAGATCTCTGGGTGACGAGCGCAGTGCAGTGCTAGGTAATGATTTGAACTCTTCATGTTCCAATAGCTGCGTGTCACTGTGCTGTTATGTGGCAGGCATGTTGCTTACCATCAGGCACATGTCCTGCTCGTCTCGTCACTCTTTATTTAAAAAAAATCATCAGAGATGTTGGGATGTTCCGCTGACAGTCAGCCATAATATATGGATCGGAATTTATAAAAAAAAATCAGTGTTATCAGTAAAATCTTTACCAAGTCAACTGAAATTCCAGTTGGCATTCATGTGTGATTTGGTTCAACTTGCAATATATTATGTACAGAGGTAGTATATACTTAATTTATTGATCTCTATCATGACAACATCCAAGCGTCACCGTAAGCAGTTTTAAACCGTCAGATTATAATCTCACGGTATGTTAGGTTAGTTTTTTAATCTGACGGTTTTACAATTGTACGGTGACATATTTAAAGGTACTTATACAATGCAGTATTTGCATGCTTTGGGTGCACGCAAATTGCATAGAATTCGAAGAAATGTGCTCATACTGCGGAAATAACAAAAAAATAAAAGTGGTCAAGTGCGAGTCGGACTCGCCCATGAAGGCTTCCGTAGCAGCAAGTAACATAATTTAAAAGTTCATTTAGTTCGTTGTTACTTTAATTAGTGTTTTAACAATAGTGAGTTTATGACGTATTTAAATAAAATTACTTACTAGATCTCATTCAAACCAATTTTCATTGAAAGTTTACACGGTAATGTACATCATACATTTTTTTTAGTTTTGTCATTCCCTTATTTTAGAAGTTAGAGGGGACACACATTTTACCTCTTTGGAAGAGTCCCTCGCGCAAACTATTTTTAGTTTAGAAAAAAAAACATGTTAGAAACCTCAATATCATTTGTGAAGACCTATACCTAAGACACTTATGGTTTGGATGAAAAAAAAATTGAGTTACTGATACTCAATTTTCTAAGTATGGGACACCCCTAAAATGTATTATTTTTCGTATGAAAATCTTGATGCGGTTCACAGAATACATCTACTTACCAAGTTTCAATAGTATAGTTCTTATAGTTTCGGAGAAAAGTGGCTGTGACATACGGATGGACAGACAGACAGACATGACGAATCTATAAGGGCCCCGTATTTTGCCATTTGACCACGGAACCCTAAAAAAGCACTCGAAAGATGTCAAGAGTAAGAAAAGCGCGAGCACATACAAAATAAGTATGCTTTATAGTTCATGTATGGAAAGAGGAAAAGCTTTAGTTTTTCGATTAATTTAAAGTTTTGTTCATGGTTATTTCACAACAGGTTATCAAAGTTACTAGGGCCATCTCCATCCATCGCCATCATAGCGTTATGATCTATAGACTTCCTCGATAAATGGACTATCCAATAGAAAAAGAATCTTTCAATTCGGACCAGTACTTCCCGAGATCCTAGCATTCAAACAAATAAACAAACAAACTCTTCAGCTTAATAACATTAGTATAGACTAGCTGAACCCGCTACTTCGTTCGCGTATGCAGATGTTACTGACATATACATTAATTGGAAGTATCGTACGTCAAATATTTGGATAAGTAGTCATTGAAAAACCTTTGAGTTTGAGTGAATTTGTTTTTACACACAAAAATTTATTTAATTTTATCATCTTTATTTTTCTTTTTTAAACAAAATCAAACATACTTAGTAAGGTTTCGTAGTATCGAACATAGCCGCAAGTGTTAAGTTTGTAGGATTTTTATAGGATACATTATGAAAAGTCTGAAGGTAATGTGCATGATCTGATACCTATTTCTTTTTATCTGCAAGCTGTTTTCTAGCTGTTACCCGCGACTTCGCCGGCGTAAAATTTTAACGAAGCCTGTGTGGAATCAAAATAATTAAAATTTTGAGTTTTAATGATATTCAAGCAAGTTGAACCCGTAAATCTAAGCCAAGTCCTAGTGAAATGTTAACACACAAAAAAATCAAGAACGAAAGAGTCCAAATTTGGCATCATAATCCTTTTAGCAGCAAAAAACTTATTAGTACAATTTAGAATACCAGTAACGCCACCTAGTGATGAAAGAAAAAATACATACCACAATAGCAAAACATCGATTTAAATGGCCTTTAGTGCTTTTAGATTTAAACTGGCATTAGCGCTGTCTAATGAGAATATTATGTTGCTTGTTATTTTGATTGTGAACGCAAATCACCTATATTATCTACGCCAAAAAGGGTGCATATTTTTTCATTTTTGGCTTTTACCTAACCATCACATCAAATTCCTGACGAAAATATATGCTTATATTTATATTTTTATTAATATGGAGTTAAATGAAAATGTAGACTTATTAGCCCATGTGAAATTGTAGACTCTAAACTATATGTGTTTCGTATGTCAACCCAATTCGTTGTGCCGTTTTGACGTGATAGTTAATATTTGTTTCCTTAGGGCCCATGCTTCTTTTCAGGTTGATAGGTAATAAATACATAAATGTGGTATTTCAGACTATGAGTTATTTCTGTTTCAATTTTCTACCAAATTTGCTTAGTCTTTCCTACGTCACAGTAACCTATAAGTAACCGATTTGTTATTTCTACTACGTGTGTTTCAATTCCATCCAAATATGTTCAGCCGTTCCAACGTTGTCCTGTAAATATTATGAATGTCACTGTTTGGATGTTTGTTACGTAATACATAGAGTACTTATACATAGGCAATGTTTAGCCTATGTGTTCTTCCAGATTGTAATCTAATTCTATTTCAAATTTCAACCCGATCACTTGATACGTTCCGCCATGATTAAAGCGGCAATAGAAATACATCATCTGCGAAAATTTCAACTGTCTAGCTATCACCGTTCTTGAAATACTGCCTGGTGACAGACGGACGGACGGACGGATAGCGAAGTCTCAGTAATAGGGTCCCGTTTTTACCCTTTGTGTACGGAACCCTAACAACGGTCTGCTTCGGTCACCGAAGCTTGTTGAACACTACCTTTAAATTTTAAACAGTATTTGGATTGAAATAATACGTTTTCTAATAAGTTACGGCTGGTCTAGTAAGTTACAGCTGACCTAGTCGGGAGAACGGCGACTGTCGATCCGGAGACCCAGGGTTCAAAACCACGCGCACCACTATCTTTTCAGAGTCATGTTCGTAATGCCGGTAATTAAAACGGTGAAGGAAAACACCGTGAAGAAACCGAAATCTACTTATAATCTAAGTTCTAAGTCATATGTTATCCACCAACCGACACTGGGCCAGCGTGGTGGATTATAGCCTTGTCTCTCTCCTTGCGAGAGAAGGCCCCGACGCCCAGCAGTGGGAACATTTAATGGGTTGTTTATGCTGCTACTTATTATGCTGATATGTTTTCTCCAAAATACAAAAATCTACTTCAATGACAGGTAATATAATTCTGTCATTCGACTAAATTTTATAAGAAGGTATAAGTGGCGTACAGATAAATCTAAGCTGATTTTAGTTTTTTGTTGATATTTGATATCTGTTTTCGATATCTAAGATCACCTCTGAAGTATTTTCCACCAAACAAAAAAGGAATTATCAAAATCAACTAACAATTAGCGGAGTTATCGCGTAAAATAAAACCAAATAAAAAACATGCAACCCGATTGAGAACATCCTCCTTGTTTGAAGTCGATTATAACCGAATGATGTTTGTTTTCCACACAAAAATATATTTTTGACAATTATTTTGTCATCCAAGATGACGCGACGCGATCACGTGGGCACTTTCTAGTATCTAGAATCTAGATATTCTGTGGATCGTCTGTGATACACAGAATACTTAGAAGTTAGTATGTACCGAACGCGCCGCGCGTGTCGTTATTATTTAATGTTTGTGTAATTTCCGAACCAACAGACCGATGTTGTTCAAATTTTGACGGGACATATTAAAAAAATGTGTTCTTTCTAATAAAAAAATAATTAATGAACTTAAACAACGCAAACATGAGTTGCAACCAAATACACATTCTGACTTTCACCCCCTCCCGCAAGAAAACCAATCAGAATTTGGAGATCAAAAGTAGCCTACAGCAATGTCCTTAGTATAAACTAACATCATGGCAAGTTTCAGCTGAATTGAATCAGTAGTTTCGGCGTGATGCGTGATCCCTATACAGAAAGACAGACAGACAGACAGACAGACAGACAGACAGACAGACAGACATGAAAGAAAAAAAATGCAGATTCGCCATCAGTATCGAATATAGAGTATTCCAAAAAAAAATTTTCAAAATATCTTCAATGTACAGAATTCGACCCGTTACAGTTTTATTATAAGTATAGATAACCCCGTTTTATAAACATATCGTAATTTTTATTCAACACTTCTGATAAAACGTTAATTCGAGCTGCCTTTGTAACAAACGCTCGTACTGATGGCTCTTGGAACAATTGTGATTCAACTTTATTGACGTCCAATATTTGATGCACCTTGGTTGTGAACTGTAATGCCCTGTTATAGGGTTAATGGTCGCGGTGCACGATATTTTATGTGTGATTTGTCTCACAAAATTATGGCAGCAAGTCATGATGCAAATTGTTAGGTGTACGGTTGGTTGAGTTTTAGTCGGAAAATATTTTCGTCTCTCTCACACTCATGACGATCACATTGTTTAGATAAGATACATGTAAATATTCATTCATCGACACTTTTTAACCATCTAAGCAAACCTTCTACTATAAATATAGGAGATCTAATATATAAAATTCTCGTGTCACAGTTTTCGTTGCCATACTCCTCCGAAACGGCTTGACCGATTTTGATGAAAATTTTTGTGCTTATCCGGTATCTATGAGAATCGGCCAACATCTATTTTTCATCCCCTTAAATGTTAGGGGTAGTCCACCCCTAAATTTATATTTTTATTTTTTAGTAAAAAAATTTAATTTCTATTTTTTTATGATACAACATACAAAAATACATACAATCCTCAATTTCCACCCTTCTACGATCAACCCTTATTTTTTTAATAGCCATTTTAGTAATTTAATCGAAAACTGATCAATCGTCATTTAATTAGTTATCCCCCCTCGCCAGATGTCTACAGGTGTCAATTCTGACCCAGTAAACAGCACGATAATTTGGGGATCAAAAGTAGCCTATAGCATATATTATATAGTTTGAACACGCTAATCTCGGGAACTACTGGACCGATTTCAAAAAATCGTTCGCCGTTCTTTCATATGTTCGTAATCCTTGAACGCTGTAGGTTATATATATATACCACGGGCGAAGCCGGGGCGGGCCGCTAGTATAGGTATAGAATCCAGATGGCAGATATACCTACTACATTTTATGGAATTTTAAAAACATACATAAGATACAAAAGTAAAGGAAAAATAAATTAATACATTGAAAATCCCAGTCATAGAATTAAAATCTGTATTGCATCGTACAAATGTTTGTTTTAGATGCGAATCAAACCCAGGACCCAAGGCTCAGTGAGCTAACTCACTACTGCAATGAGCCATGAGGTCCGTCATCCAGTATCCACTAGACAACTACAGTATATCTCGAATATGTGTTGCTCGCTGGATTTTGCAATCAATTTGGTCTTTGTTTCTTTAAAAAATATGTATCTACAGATATTTTGTAATATTTCACTCTATTTATTCTAAAACTTAAACGCAAGATTAATATTTCATAGTACGGGAGCATGAGTGGCTAGCTCACTACTTGGGCCCCCAACTATCTGCGGTCGGTCGCGGCAACCGTGCCTCGGATCCCGCTACCCTCCACGACTAGTTTCCCGATGTAAAGTTTTGGCGTGTGACAATCTGGTCTTGCAAGTATGCAGCAACTGTTCTGACCCGTTTTCCCTAATGGCGTCACCAGACTACATGCCGGAACACGGCTAGGCCGCTTGGCGGCACGACTCAGTCTGGCGGGTGGTCACCAGCCACGGCCGAAGCCTACCACCGGTATTTTGTCACCTGATTTGCACCACCCAGGGACCACGTGTGGGGGGTTCTGTATACGGGTGCTTCCCCACGGACGGAGGTGACACGGTCCCCATCATGACATCATGACACCAGATGGCGTCTTTCTCACAATGATCTCCATGATCTCGAACATTTATTTATCGAAACCATATTCTGAGTTCTGACAATGAAATGAAAATTGTTGTATAACCATAGATAGATTTCGATTTTTTTTTGCTACTGTATAACTTATGTTTTGCCAAATTACATTCCTAAAACTTTCAAGAGAACTTTCGACAAGTGGGTTTCTTATTGTTAGTGAGCTATGCTATTTGTGTATTTTTACCTATGGCAGTAGCTTTATGTGGCCACTTCTGTCTCTTCTGTCTTCTTCTTGAGGCTAGCCCAAAAGGCGCACGGACCTAGACCTTTTGTTTTTTTTTTTAAATAAAGAGAGACGAGCAGGACCTGTGCCTGATGGTAAGCAACATGCCTGCCACATAACATCACAATTTCACACAGTTATTGGAACATGAATAGGCCAAATCATTACCTAGCACTGCACTGCGCTCGTCTCCCAGAGATCTAAGATGTTTTATCTCTAGGCATTGTAATTTCTCTGCAAACATTGCCCTTAAAACCGGAACACAGTAATGTTTGCCAATACTGTGTGGGGTAGAATAACAGGCAAAGGCGGACTCCGCCAAGAGCCCTTCCACTACAAACGTTGTTGTTGTTTTGTGATAAGAACGTTGCGGAATACGTAGCCTGAGTGGGTTTATTTTGGACGGTTGCAATCTTGATGTCTTCATATCCAGAGTATTTACAAGTTTCTTCCAGGTAAGCACGCTCCACCGTAGACCGCATCGTCGCTTAACATCAGGCGAGATAGCGATCCAATGTAAACCTATAAAAGGCCATCTAGAACGTTTTACAGAACTATATTTTTGTCTTCTTAAGACACCTCATTGTTCTCAGCAGACCGGTTCGCAGGGCTGCCATTGTGTGGCAATCGGGCAATTTACCTGTTTACGAGTAATTACCTCAATAACTCGTTAACATTCTATAATCGACTGTTTTACAGAGTGTAATAGGGGATTTATTTAGCAATATTTTATTTTGCCTTTGATTAAATATTTATTTTTATCGAACTTAAAGTGTTACATTGATTTTTTGTAAACAATGTATCGATCGATACACAGGACGACGAAAACGTAATAGGGATGTTAACACTAATCACAAATTTATTTTGTGTGTTAATTTTCTGACATAAGAATATCGTAAATCACATTCTTATAATTTAATATTACTTAGTAAATTTATTTTTATAAACTCATTTATAAATAATTTTAAATGCTATATTTTTAATCGATTATCACGTGACTGCAAACAACAATATGGCAAAATTGTTATCATCCCTATTACGAGTATAAAAAATAATAGTGTGGCATACACATCTGTTTAAATGCTTAAATATCCATCTAAATATTCGCACTGCTGGGCCTCGGGGCCTTCTCTCGCAAGGAGAGAGTCAAGTCCATAATACACCACACTTCCCCAATGCGGGTTGGTGTATGGCACAAGATTCTATGTACATGTCGGTTTCCTCACGATGTTTTTGCTTCACCGTTTTTAAGTTAGCGACATGACTTTGAAAAGACAGCGAATTTGAACCCAGGACTCCGGGTCGGTGTCTATGTTTGTTGTATCTCTGTGTCAGCTTAAAAAATTTGAAGATTGGAATGTTATTCTTGTTTTGGAAGAAGCCATTAGGTACCGAGATACAGTACTACGTACTAGTTCGGACCTGATGGGTTCAATAATGATATGTTCATTCATGTTCATGACAAATAAAGAAATTTTTATTCAATAAGTAGTAAGCCCAAAACCTGCATTAACTTATGGTTTACTTTGTATCATGTCAAAGTTATTGTTTGTTCGTCCTGCAGTGTAACCCGCGTCTTCACAGCAATTTAAAAACGCAATTATTACAATTGGGTAAAAGTGACTGAAATCAGAAGCAAGTTTAGTCCACTGAAATCAGAAGCAAGTTTAGTCCACTGAAATCAGAAGCAAGTTTAGTCCACTGAAATCAGAAGCAAGTTTAGTCCACTGAAATCAGAAGCAAGTTTAGTCCATTGAAATCAGAAACAAGTTAGAGGCAAGCAATCCACGATTAACTGTTGGCCTCATAACGAAGCTCAAAGTCGCACAGCGAGCTATGGAGAGCTCAAAGAGTAAGCAAGCTGAAGTGGCAATGGGCAGGCCACATCGCTCCCAAAACTGACAACCGATGGGGAAGAAAGGTTCTCCAGTGGCGACCACGAACCGGAAGACGGAGTGTTGGACGGCCTCCCACTAGATGGACAGATGACCTCACAAAGGTCGCTGGAAACCGCTGGTTGCAGGTTGCGCAGGACCGTTTGTTGTGGAAATCTAGGGGGGAGGCCTATGGTCAGCGGTGGACGTCTTGCGGCTGATGATGATAAATCCACGCTTCTGAATTTTTTATGCTAGCTTATTGAATGCTCGTTATGCTTCACTGAATTTAGTAGGAAATAAATTTATCCAAAGCGTAATAAGCCTTACAACCCTTATTTTTGTCAAGTGTGGTGCCAATCTTAATTTTGTGAACTTTATTTACGAAAATAAAACAGTGGCGTCACCGATGCTATTATTGAGAACTATCTTTGCCATGTCTCTAAAAGTAATAAACGCTTTAATATAAAATAGCGTCGCTATGAATGGTGGAGGATTTTTAGAGTCTAGGCTTGTTTAAAACGAAAGACATAAATTAGCTGAATTATCCTTATTTAGATATCACGCCGACTCTACGAGTAGCGCTGTTTGCCTTGTGTCACATTGACTTGTGACCAAAAATAAATATTAACAAGAGCTCTAATAATATTACTATACCTACTACTATATTTTAATAAACGTTAACACATTCCGGGTGATATGCAGGCATTCCAGGCGCCCTTGAAGTCGAAACATACACTTTTTTGTCATCGGTATGGGCAGGCCTTTCTTGTCAGTTCTTTTTTCAACCTTTGCTTGGGGCACACCCGGATTTCGTAACCAACAATCAGAAAAGGCCCTATTCCCCACTACTTATAGGCAAAACACAAACAAGTGCCAGTAAAACAAAACATACATATACATAAAATATATACATAATAGACTACGGGCCCGTGAACAAAATTTATGGGTCAAATGAACCACCAGGAGACCTATGTAGGTTGATAGAAGGGTATAGAATAATAAGATTGCACACTATGCCGTCACTTGATAGCTGTCCAACTAAGTGCAGGTGAATATAGGGGGTTTGATCATGATTTTTGTACGGCGTTGAGGAATAATGGGTTAGAAGAGGTATTCAAATTGCATGGAACCAATGCCGTACCTACATAATCAAATGACCAACTTTATCCTGAAATCGTCGGAAAATCATGTTTTTTTCCGACAAAAATAACAATAAAAAATTAAAATTTCCAATTTTAACCCCTCCTAATCCATTATTCCGCAACGCCGTACAAAAATCATGTGATAAGTAAAAATGATCGAGATTTGTAACCCCCTATCTTCACCTGCACTCAGTTGGACAGTTTTCAAATGACGGCATAGTGCTGAATCTTATTACTTTATACCCTTCTATCATCCTACATAGGTCTCCTGGTGGTTCATTTGAACCATACATTTTATTCACGGGCCTGCAATCTATAATAGTATTTGTTGACATACTAGCAGTGCCCGACTGTTTTACCCGCGCAGTTTCCGTTCCTATAATTTTACTGTGAAAAGCCTATGCGCTATTTCAGACTATAATATAATTGTGTTCCAAATTTCAACTTTTGTTTTATAAAAGCGTCGTATACTTCTTACAACAACCTTTGAATAACTGGCTGACAGGTTCGCTTACTCACAGTGAATTTAGCCGCAATTACACCGCAGCTAAAATGTCACACACATACGAGTACAAAAGCTTTGTTTACTGTATACATCGATATTTCGAAATTTGATAGTTAAAGTAAAGATGATTCTAAATGCTGCCTATGTATGTATCCATTGTTAAAATAAATCTAAATGCTACCTTCAGTCATGGTAATATGATCTATATTACCGTGCTACAGTCATTTGGAGTTTCTAGATCATTTCCCTATAATGCGATTTTTCTATTAGTAATAAAGTAAATTTAAATTTAGAACGTCGTGTGCACTAAGTCTATGAAATAAAACATCATTAATCTATTTACTTCTACCTCCATGGTGCCGAATTTATTATACTTTTTTTTTTGAATTTGATAAAAACTCAGCATCGGAACCTCCTTAGTGCAGCTTTTTATAATTTCCATTGCGAGCTATTTTATTTTTCGTTAGGAGGATAGAGTTACCTCAACCCGGCATATCACCAAGTCATATTTAAATTGGTAAAACCTTAGGTCGAAAACAGGTAACTTGAGTACATGTGAAAAACCTAAAAAGACTGATTCTAGGCACGAAGAAGTTTATTTAACGCCAACAGAATTGACTGAAACTTGATGCGCAAAGCGTCATTTCCTCGCTGAAGTGGAATATAAAGTTACGTGTTGCACTCGATTGCAAAAATTTTTCACCTTGTGCCTTATCTAATCCCTCGCTGACGCTCAGAATTCTATTTTTTTTATTCAATCGAAGGATTGTAAATTTCAATTTTCAAAATTGAGCGCTCGTTTAAAAACCAACTTTGCACTCTTGTATTATAATAAATAACTATTATAACTTAAATTGATAAATAAAATAGCCTTGAACTTCAAAGAAATAAATTATAATTTTATGACGTATAGTTATATATTTTTTTGTTTCCGCTCTTTAAAGGACAAGGGCTTGATTAACTTTGCATTTAAATGTAAGTAGAAACGGATCTCAAGTACGTTTATAGTTAAGTATGTAAATACGAGTACACAAGTTGAACGCCGGAGTCCAACGAATGGCACTTAATTCATAAAGGCGAACATTTATGTGTCTCTATGTTTGTTTATTTTCTCGTATCTCTGTTACAGCTGAACGAATTTAAAAGAAATTAAATGAAGATTAATTTATCATCAACAGCCCATTCAATGTAATGAATGATTGTCGCACTAGTTTTAATAGTATGAAATGTTATGTTCTTGTAAATCATTTTTAATTGGTGTGTTGAAAGAAGTGTCTCTAAGTCAAAGTCAAAGTTCTTTATTGATAAATGTACAATTTACACGTCAATTTTAGAAAAAAAAAATAAGAACATACAAAGAGTATACATTTTTAAAGTTTCAATTGAACATTATATTTTACGATAATAAGTATCGTACAAATAAGTGTCAAAAATTAAAATATATGTACTTATTACAATTGTAATGAATAATGTAATTTTTTTACAATTTTATTGTGAGTTTTCTCTATTTATCTATCTATCTATCTAAATGTTCCCACTGCTGGGACTCGGGCCTTCTCTCGCAAGGTGAGAGTTAAGGCTATAATCCACCATGCTGGCCCAGTACCTGTTGGTGGATGACACATGATTTCGTAAGGTTCTAGGTACATGTCGGTTTCCTCACGATGTTTTCCTTCGCCGTTTTAAGTTACGCACATGACTTCAAAAAGACAGTGGTGCGTGTGGGGTTTGAACCCAGGGTCTCCGGATCGGCAGGCGCCGTGCTCCCGACTAGACCAACCGTAACTTTAACTGTAATGGATTAATTACTTTACCAAAACTAACACAAGGGTACTTTTAACTCGTTAAAGTTAGTGGTTTCACTTAGCGAAATTATTAATTTTCGTGAATCGTATTTAGAGTTTGTTGTACTCGTATAAACTGACGAGACGAGCACGAGATGCGCCTGATAGTACGCAGCACGTCTGTCCATAACAACACAGTACCTAAACGTTATCTCGTTTGTCTTCTTATTATCAAAGAATTTGACTTGATATTTGGTGGCGAACACAAATCCAACAAAAACAAAGATCTTAAAAGTAAGCTCAAACAAAGCTCTTGAGTTATATGTAGGTTTAAATGATCTGAGTGATCCAAATTGTTTTGTATTGATTATTTTAATGTTTTTAGTGCAATTTACTACAAGGAAATCACTTTTGATTACAAACAGGTCTGTTTTTTTACTGTTTTATGTACTATTCAGAATCAGACTGCCATCATTGCCAAAACGATTTATTAATTTATCTGTATAATTTTAGTCATTTTTAACCGACTTTCAAAAAGGAGAAGATTATCAATTCGACCACGATGTTTTTTTGACGTGACAACGTCTAATAAATCGATGAACGCTGGCTGCATGCACGAAAAAGCATGACTCATTGTCCCGTTACCCTCAATGTCCCGTAACGTTCATTGTCCCGTTACGTTAGGGTCAATTATTTTTGCATTTCAAAAATCCGATTACTAGCATAATTTCAAGTATTTATTATTTTATTATTTAAAAAAAGCAGCATCGATCGACGGGTGCAGTAATAATAAAATAGGTTATGTTACGATTGACTGAATTGATTCATATAATTGATGATAGATATTTAATTACAGTTTATTTTTATGAAAACTTGTTCATGAATATATTCAAATTTTATGGCTTAACCGCAATTTATAAAATTAGTTATAAGTTATTAGATTTAGATTAACAATGTCTTAAGAAGAAGTCTCAATGTAGGTATAAATTGTCTTCATTAAATTCATTTATAAATGTTTTTTTCAATTTTAACAATTATTTACCAACATTTTCTTTGCGTAACCACCTACAATTACCACAGGCTGATTGTACTTTGTAGTAAAGGTGGTATTAGCAACAGTAGCGAAGAGCCTAGAGCATCTATCTGTCTTCATTCATTCATAATTTAAGAGCGACGCTCTTGTCGGTGGAGTCCCTTCCATGTACTTCTACACTCCGCCTTCTCCTTGACTTCCTGATACGACACTACATTTATCTTCTCCTTCACTTGGTTCATGTAACTTCTCCTAGGTCTACCTCTCTTCCTCCTCCCTACTAATTTACCTTCCATTATTGTTCTAATGAAGTCTGGTATTTACTATCTGTCTATATGAACAACATTCTTGGAATTACAAAAATGTCTGTTTGTCATTCCAAGTTTTCTTTAAATGCACAGGAAAGTATATGTATGGCACTTTCTTTAACAAAAAGTCTGTCAGTACGTTCCAGCTAATTTCTGAAACGGTTTTACTGATTTTAACGGGATTTTCAATAGCAGATAGCTGATTATGAGTTACATAGGATACTTTTATTTAAAAAGGGGTGTTATAAGTTTGACGTCGATATCTATCTGTCGGTTTGTCTATATGTTTGTCTGTCTGTGGCACCGAAGAGCTCAAACGGATGGACCGATTTCGATGCAGTTTTTTTATTTGAAGGCTAATTTCCGTGCGCTGGTTATTAGGTATGTTTGGTTAATATCGATTCAAGGTGGCCGCCTCCACACAATAGCGGACAATATATTTCTTCACAATCTACTTCAATACGTGTATCAAATGAAAGGGCCGGCCTACTAAAATACTATAACACTATGACAAAATTCAAATCTAAGATTGCCGCCACCACAAAATGCCAAATTACATTATTATCTCATTATGGGTATCAATTAAAAGGGTTTGACCAGTAGAATACTATGCACTATACACCGCTATATGGCCGGCATCACAAAATGGCGAAATACATTTTTTTATTCACTACTTCCTCAATATGGGTTTCAAACGAAAGGGCTTGATTAGTAGAATGTTGTACAGATAACAAATCCGAGGCAGTCGGGGGTAAATCAAGATTTTTTAATTTTGTTCTTGTTTTTCCACTCGATTGTACTGTAGGTATGCAATCATGTCATTAATGTTTATGATGACGTTGTCACATTAAACTATCGTCCGTAAACCAACTTTACAGACAACCAATTTTTTTATGTATTTTGGATTCATTTGGATGCGGTTTACGCGTGCGCGCATGCCATGATTAATAGCTTACGTTTTGTATTAACTGCACTATAAATGCCAACTTAAAAATGAATAACCAAATGAAGCAGAAACCCAACCGGTCTTGACTTCATCATCATCATCATCAGCCCGTGTTCGACCACTGCTGGACATAGGCCTATAATACGCCACTCAGCCCGATCCTTGGTCTTACGCTTCCAACCGTCACCGGCTGTCTTTCGTATATCGTCACTCCATCTAGTCTCAGGGCGTCCTACACTACGTTTACTGATTCGCGGTCTCCACTGCAGAACCCGTCTACTCCAACGGTAATCGGGTCTGCGACAGATGTGACCGGCCCATTGCCACTTCAGTTTGACATAATGGCCGGGTCTTGACTTAATAGTATTGTAGTAATACTAACAGCACCCCACGGTTCTACTCCGTCCGTCAAGAGAGTAAGTTATGTCCAATTCCAGATTATAATCTAACTGTATTCGAAATTTCAACCCAACCTGTTCAGCCATTCCAAAGGGGTCTATATGGTACCTGAATTTTTGTACTTATTTAAGTAATTATTATAAGATTAAGCCCCGTAGGTACTATATAAACATTATGTGTTCAAATCGCGAACTTTTAAAAACAATACTTGTTTAAGTAGGCATAACGTTTTTAATGATAATTTACCATAACAACTAAACGCATAACTGATTTCGCATATTTTTTCTAGCATAACCATGTATAGCATAAAGATAACTTAGAATAATGTTTAAACACATAATCATAAATAACACAAAGAAATTTAGCATAGTGTTTAAAGGCACACATTGAGAAAAGCAGACGAAAGTCTAAGAAATATGGCACTTTTTGACTCTGGCTCCCCCCGCCAGAAGCTCTGGGGTCAGCCCTGAGTCTCTGACGGTCAGAGGTCAGAGTCTGACCTCCCTTGAGCTTCTGGCTCCCGTATTTTTATATTATACACTCTAGGGGTAGTAGCGACAAGACTAGATGGCGCCAGGGTGTTCCGAGTTGGATCTGGGTCCTATGTAACTTGGGTATATATTTAGTAACATAACAAATAAATAAAAAAAATGCCTAAAGACCATTATGCGTCTCGTCATTAGTCGAATTGCATGTAGTACAATAGATTGTTATGCTTAAAACACATTACGCCAAAATACGATTATGCAAAAGACACATTATGTGACACTGTATATTATGCTACATTCATTATGACAGAGTAAAAAATATGCGTTTTAAATGGCACCCGTTCCGAAGCGATTGAGTAACAAATTTTTTAAATATTATACCTCTATACTTACACCTCATGACCAACGATTTTGTAAAACAAATTCTATTCATTAATTACACTCGTTTGCTTTTTTTCTGTTGCCACGAATTTTGTGGTTGATAAATGTTTACTTATGTTTTGTTTTTTCAAAAAACCCTCGAAAAGTTTGAGGGTAGATTTAGTTTTTTTGTTAAAGTGATGAGACATAACGTCGCCCGAACCCATATCCGGTTTCGCACAGATATCCGGGTAATCACTAATCACGTAGGAACACCTAAACGGATTGTGTTGATATTTGGAAATTCGATTATAGTCTGGACTAACGCATATCGCAGCGCAGCGTAGTGCGGTGTGTTGTGTGTTGTGTGTCCATGCGTTGCGTCATTAAATTCACAGTTTTCGTTTAAAATTTACTTAGTAGGTTCGAAACCACTTCAAGCAGAAAGAAGAGAGAGCGCAATGTCAAAGCTAAGACAGTTCTGGTTAGTCAGTGGCCACCCCCAGTCGGGAACAGCGAACGAGCAACGAGAATGTTCCAACAAGCGTTATCCGCAAACTCGTAGGTCAGCGCGGTGGATTATGGCCTTGCCTCTCTGCTTCTGAGTGATAGTCCTGAATCTCCGCAGTGGATCGAGTGGGCTACTTATACTTATGTTTATGCACACGCGACTTGAAGACGCTAAAATTGAAACGTTTTTTTCCAAATTATCAGTAACCGCTACTCCGCTATAGCGGGCCCTGCAGCGCGATTTGTGAATCTATATCATCATCAAACGCATACAAAAAAAATTGGCGGTCACAGGAGCTGCCGATAGAAGTGAAAACTTATAACTCAGAATTTGAAAGCTTACTTTGGAAACTACGTGAGTGAAACCAGAGGGCGTGGCCATGAGCATGGCCATCTAGAAATACGTCACCAATGGCCATGGTCTCGAGTTCTCCCGATGGTTTTTCATCCCGAGCGTGACGCTAGAATTCAATTCACAGCCCACGAAAATGATGCCTGTGGCGCGCCAAAAGAAGTTTTTACTTCAAAAATCATTCAAATCGGTCCAGGCGTGTAGCAGGAGTTCTGCGACAGACACACACGTAAAGTAGAATTATACATATAAAGATAACCCGTTATTTCGGCTAAAGCGCCTTTTAGACTACACGCTGTTCAGCACACGCTATCCAGACTGTCTTAAGAGTCTAATTTATCGGCTCGCTATTACACTAGTCTGAAAAACGCGGACTCTTGCGCTTACGCGATACAACTCAATGACTTTTAACAGTACTTCTTTTTCTTTACTGCACGGTATTATGGTATTTATTAATTTAAATCAATGAAAATAGTTTTAAGTATTTAAGATAGGTATAATAGCGTTGAAGCGATACGCTGTTTGAGAAATAAATTATATGCTATTGTGGAAATAATAGCAGCGAGATTAAAATTAAAATTATGGCATTCGAACTCCGAAAACCCAAACATAAAAACATAAATTACGGCAAATGCCAATGAACCAATCACGAACCAATGAAATGATATTTTAAGACTATATGTCAATGTCAGTGTCATGTATTTGTCGGTATACCTGTTTTTGTCTTATTACACTACTCGTTATTCAGACTGTAAGCCAGTAAGACGTGAGTAAGACTCGCCGAACCCGATCTTGCTGTCTGAATTCAGAGTCTAACCAGTCTGACGCTTATTACACCACGCTACTTGACTAGACTGTCTGAATAACGAGTGGTGTAATAACGCCTTAAGGATAGCAACCCTGACTAAACACTACTTACTCATTGAATGACATTAGATAACGTGACTAAAGTAGTGCCCTTCAAGTTCTTTATCTCAATGTCAATGTCAAATATATTAATTGATTATTTAGTGTAATTTATTTATTGACCCAATTACCTTTATCCTGTTTACTACTGTTTATTACTAGTCGCTCTCTGCGGCTTCACTCGCCTAGTTCCCGTTCCTGTAATGTTCCCAGCACAACAAGTAGGCTACATACATGTTATTTTAGACTATAATTTATACAATAATGAATTGTCTATATACATACTATATAGACAAGTATAGGTATTAGGTAAAGTAATAGTTATACTTTTTGTAAAAAAACTAAATATATTATTATAAAGGCAAATTTTGAGATGATAAGATCTTACAAATCGCAGAACGCCGTCTATGCGTGCAAGCGAGAGCGCGGAACTAGCTACAGAGAGACACGAGGCCTAAACGTTTGGCTTGCGACGCATTCATTATTTATATAATAACAAAGTAGCCTATATGTTATTCCAGACTTACTAACCTGAGTTCCAAATTTCTACCTGATCCGCTCATACGTGATTGAGCAACAAATATCCAAACTTTCGCATTTATTTACAATAGGTATTAGTAGGATTACCACGGAAAATAATCATCCATAAACCGACTTAACAAACAACCGTTTATTTCGAGTAACAAATAAGAAACTTCCATACAAACAAAATTACGCATCTGTATATTCATACACACAAGACACTCACAAAATCCGAGACAGCTAGGTGCGTGTTTTTATAAGTAATCGGTATCGATACTCGGTACGAGTCTATATGTAACTAGATGCCCGCCCCGGCTATGTTCGTGGTACATATATAGCCTATAGCGCTCAGGGATCCCGTACATAGCCAACAGCGAAATAATTTTTAAAATCGGTTCAGTAATTAGAATGTTATGGATGGAATGGAAATGAAAGTCTATTTAGAAATTAAATGTCCACCCCGGCTTCGCCCGTGGTACATATATAGTACTCATTGGAATCCCGTACATATCCAACGGTGAAAGAAAGACTGAAACTGGTTCAGTTATTCCTGAGAATATCGCTTTCAAACAAAAAACCTCTTCAGCTACCTGTTACGCCACCTGTGGAAAATTTTTCGTACCAACTCAGACTTAGAACAAATTTGATTAGTAAAGGTTTATAATGTCGCAATCTAACTCACATACCGTCACGTCAACCCACGGTACTAAAGCTCTCAAAAAGGAATATTTTTTCCAGCTCATTCAAGCTCAGCTCATATTGATAGTAGCGTAATGTTATATAGCTTTATAGCTCTTCGTTGATAAATGGACTAACCATTAGAAAAATAATCTTTCTATTCGAGCCAGTAGTTCCCGAGATCCTAGCGTTCAAACAAACAAACTCTTCAGCTTTACAATATTTTTAGTATATATTTCGATCACTTAAATTATTAACGACCGTACAACAAGACAGATACTATTAAGAGTTGACAAATTAATTAATATGCAGTCTCGTTAAAATAAAGTACTTTGTGGGCAACTCAACTTGTAAGCTTGTAACTTCACATGAAATGATTTTCTCACAAATAAACAGCCACTGCTGGGATTTGAGACCTTCTCTCGCAAGCAAAGAGTTAAGGACATAATTCACCACGCTGGCCCAGTGCGGGTTCTAAAGATTCTATCTACTTACATGTCGGTTTCCTCGCGATTTTTTTCCTTCGCCGTATTTTTTTTTTTTTTTTGTTAAACATTACGTACATGTTTTAGTATTAAAATTAACGTGGTTGTTACACACATATTTAATTGGATAACGGGACACTCACGTATATACGGTCGAGTCGGATTGACCGACCGTATATACATACGTGAGTGTCCCGTTATCCAATTAAATATTACGTACATGATTTCGAAAAGACAGTGATAGCTAAGCCTTGTATTCGAACTAGGTGCTCTCGATCGGTAGGTGCCTTTCTCCCGACCAGACTAGCCGGAACCCAAGTAGACATAAAGTAAAGTAACTAAATAAGTACGTAGGTAATACAAATCCATTCAAAATTTAATAACGTTGGCTGTATAATTGAAACACATGACGTCTTAATAGAGGTAGAAAATAATACCACTTCTGGCACGATATCTCTGTGTTACATGGTTTGTGCTCACTAATAACTACATGTGCATTTTTTTTGCACGTGTAGGTACGCGGATATGATTTATTACGCCGAAGGGAAGTCATCTCTAGCATTATTCAATTAATATTTAAAGATATTGCCATTTGTTACATGCAGTTCCTTTTTGAAAACGTGTAGAATATTTTTTTGGCAGGGGAAATCTTTTGGATTTGTTTCACCTCCATGCTATGTAGCGGCCAAGCGTCGGAGCGGCGGTGGAGCAGTAAAACAGGGCGTGCGCGTTAGAACTTTGTGTATTTGTTTCTAATATAGAATGACGAGACGAGCAGGACATGTGCCTGATGGTTAGCTATATACCTGCCCATAACAGCGCAGTGACACGCAGCTATTGGAACGTGAATAGTCCAAAACCTACCTGCACTGCGCTCGTCAATCAGACGTGTAAGTTGATTTATCTTTTCGCCATGTAAATCTTACTAATATCATAAACGAGAATGTTTGGATGTTTGTTCAATCACGCCGGAACGTATGACCGGATCAGGTTGAAATTTGGAACTCATATTATAATCTGGAATAACATATAGGCTACTTTGGATCACGGAAATATGACGGAAACTGGACGTCTACTCTCATTCTACGAAAAACGTTTATTTTTTCAAATAAAGAGTGACGAGACGTGCAGGACATGTGCCTGATGGTAAGCAACATGCCTGCCACATAACAGCACAATGACACGCAGCTATTGGAACATGAAGAATCCAAATCATTACCTAGCACTGCACTGCGCTCGTCACCCAGAGATCTAAGATGTTATATCTCTAAGCCCTGTAATTTCTCTGGAAACATTGCCCTTCGAACCGGAACACAGTAGTGTTTTCACATTACTGTTTGGCGGCAGAATAACTGGGAAAGGTGTGGTACTTCTCCAGGCGGACTCTGCCAAGAGTCCTACCACTACAACGTCCTATGAAGTTGACGTTCTGTGCCGATAAAACCTCGGACCGTTGCTAGTTATCAGTAGCTAATTACTAATTGTCACCATCAAATCAAATCGCCCTAATTACGGCGTAATTAGGACGGACCACTAGTAAATGCATATAAAAATGTCAGCTACCACTTAAATGATACGGTATCGATACGTATGCCTACTAACTAATGTTTTAGTATTTGGTTGTACAAGATTCCCTGTCCCCAAAACAGTATCTAGAAAATAATTATCTTGTAGGGCTTTAACTTGTACAAAGTCTGGGGCTTCAAATAGTAATATAACACTAGGAGAACCTCCTTCTTTTTTGAAGTTGGCTAATAAAAAATAAGTTTCAATGGAGATGTGAAAATATGTACATAAAAATGTGGCGATAAAACAGCCAATTGTTACTTTATTTAGGTTTTTTTTATTCAACATTTTTTGCTTTACTTAAGTGCAAAATAAAGTTTATCTTTCCATCAGAATACGCGAAGAATGAGATTATACATAGATATACTAAAACTAGGCAAAAGTTATCCAATACTTTGACCATGAAAATAACAGAAATTACGTATTCTAAACCACATAATAGCCAGTCTCATTATTGCTAATTATTGTCACAGAGCTTCCTAATCACACGCTGGCAACATTACCTCGCTAATTAAAAATAATACCTGTTTTGTTTTTGCTTGTTTGGACGCATTATTGTTGTATTTAGTAATTAGGTATTGTTCTCTTCACGGACGTGTTTACTTACGACATTGTGGAACTGTTAAATGGACAATTATCTGGTATTAATAAGAAAAAATGTATTATGTTATTAATTGAAGTTAAAATAATAAGATGCTAGGTGTCCTCTCAAAGGTGCGAAGTTATTTCAAGACTGAACATTGGCTCACGTTATATCAAGCACATATTCGCTCTTGTATGGAGTACTGTTCCCACCATTGGGATTTGGGATGGATCAGCTAAGTATCAGCTGGCGGTTCTGGAATCGAGAGACGTGCCAAAGGATTCATAGGCAAGGACACCCTTGTGTGAAAAAGACTTCAAAATATCGAACATCGCCTGAAAACCTTCCTTTTCTATCGGACTGTTTACAGCAAAACGACATCGTCTCATGGTTGACGTTCCAAAGACTCGAACAAAGAGATTTGACTCTACATTTGTGATAAGAACGTCTAGGCTGTGGAATACGTAACCTGAGTGAATTATTCCCAATGGTTACAATTTTGGTTTCTTCAAATCGAGAGTAAATCGGGTTTACAAGGTAAGCACGCTCCATCGTAGACCGCATCATCGCTTAACATCAGGTGAGATGGTGGTAAATTGTAAACCTATAATAATAGTAGAACAAAATTAGACTAGTAGTTACTTTGTTTACAGAATTAATTAGAGATTATAATTACAAGGCAGTCGTAGTAATGTGATAATCCTGAAAACGTCATATGTATTTAAAAAAAATCAGAGGTTACGGTTAGTCTAGTCGGGAGAACGCCGCCTGCCGATCCGACCCCGGGTTCAAACCCCACTCGCACCAACATCTTTTCGAAGTCATGTGCGTAATGCCGCTAACTTATAACGGTGAAGGAAAACATCGTGCGGAAACCGATATGTACCTAGAACCTTTCGAAGTCATGTGTCATCCACCAACCCGCACTGGGCCAGGGTAGTAGATTATGGCCTTAACTCACTCCTTGCGAGAGAAGGCCCAAGTCTCAGCAGTGGGAACATTTAGAGGGCTGTTGATGATGATTTCAAAATCGTCATAGTTTCGTGATTGACTGTCTATAGAGTCGATCAAGAAAGTTTGACTTTTGTGACTTTTGTGACTTGACTTTCATGGTGAAAATATCTACGATAAATAGCCCAGCCTAAATGTTCCCGCTGTTGGAACTCTGAGCTGTTGAACTTCTCTCTTAAGGAGAGAGTCAAGGCACTAATCTACTAATTTTGTAAATACAGTGGTGTGTGAATTATTGTTATTGTGTGTTATTTGAACCCGGGGCTCCGGATCAGCAGTCGCTGTTCGCGTAACTGCCGTCGTAAGAACTAAGAACATCTGCCTCAAAGGAATTACTGTTCGTCTGTAAGGAATTCGTTGCTTGAGTGGGCTTTCTCCAATGGTTACCATGGTCTGCAAGTCGAAAGTAAATTGATTTCTACAAGGTAACAACCTTGAAGAAATCAATTGTAGACGGCATTGTCGCTTGACATCAGGCGAGAATGTGGTCCTGCAAACCTATATTATTAATAATTTATTTTTTCCGAAAAAATAAAAACCGGCTTCAATTTAAAATGAAATCCCGACACTCGATCACACTTCACACGAACACATCCCGAAGTCGTCCAGTAATAAATAAATGAATAATAAATAAATAAATATTGGTGGACAATTCACACACAACTCCATCTGACCCCAAACTAAGCAAAGTTTGTGTGATGGCAGCCAGATAGCTGATATAATACTTATATAGTTTTAAATACATACTTATTATACATAGAAACACCCAGACACAGTGCAAACATTTGAATACATCACACAAATATTTGCACTGGGTGGGGATCGAACCCACGACCCTCGGCTTCGCAGGCAGAGCTACTACCAACTAAGCCACTAGGGCAGTTCTTAATGAATGTAAATTTTAGTTTTTTGTTCATATTTCAAAAACCGCTGCACTGATTACCATAAAACTTATATGAGACTAACCTCTTAAGTAACTATGATCTACCAATTAATAAAAAATAATGATCAAAATTAATTTAGTATTTGCAATTGGCGGAGTTATCGTTGAACACAAGAACAAAATTAAAAATTTTGATTAACCCCCGACTACCTTAGATTTGTTATCTGTACAACATTCTACTAGTCAAGCCCTTTCATTTGATACCCATATTAAGGGAATTGTGAAAAAGGAAATGTAATTCGCCATTTTGTGGTAGCGGCCATCTTGGATTTGAAATTTGTCATAGTGCAAAGTATTCTACTAATCAAGCCCTTTCATTTGATACCCATATTGAGGTAGTAGTGAAAAATATTATATAATTCGCCATTTTGTGGTGGCGGCCATCTTGATTTGAAATTTGTTATAGCGTTTAGTACTCTGCTAGTCAAGCCCTTTCATTTGATACCCATATTGAGGTAGGTTGTGAAGAAATATTTTGTCCGCCATTTTGTGGAGGCGGCCATTTTGCATCGATATTAACCAAACATAGCTAAGAACACCCGCACGGATATTAACTTTCAAATAAAAAAAACCGCATCGAAATCGGCCCATCCGTTTGAGCTCTACGGTGCCACAGACAGACACACACACAGACAGACAGACAGACAGACAGACAGACAGACCGACAGACAGACAGACAGACAGACAGACAGACATCGACGTCAAACTTATAACACCCCTTTTTTTGTCGGGGGTTAAAAATAAACCTATACAAAAAAAAGAAACATCCTCCATCCAATCATCCAACAGACCCCCCTTTTTTAAGTCGGTTAATTAATTAAAATTAAATTAAATTAAATTTATTGACTCAATCATCAATCAATTTTGGCTTAAAAAACATCAAAATTCTTAATTATACTTGGAACAAATACTTAATCTAAGTTAATAGTTCATTAGCAGCCGTGCTAGGCTGGAGACCTGTGAAATACCTATGTGAATATAGCCGCCAACATAACTTTTGTATTATTATTACTATTGACTCAGCAAATGATAACCTACATAGTAACACTTAGTCAAGCCACATTTTCCCAGTTGATTATATTTTGCAATTCACCAAACGAACATAATTCCGTAATGCGATGATGGGCACGCACCGCGAGGCATGCGCGTGCGCCGCCTTTGTGCGCTAACTGAATGATATGTTTACAATGTAATGTTCGAGTACTATGTAAATTACAAAGAGACAGAATTACATGTGTTAGAAAATGAAATGAGAATGAGAATGAATTGTAGTGGTAGGACTCTTAGCAGAGTCCGCCTGGGGAAGTACCACACCTTTGCCAGTTATTCTACCGCCAAACAGGGTAATGTTACCAGATAAATTATAGGGCTTAGAGATATAATATCTTAAGATCTTTGGGTGGCGAGCACAGTGCAGTAAGGTAATTATTTGGACTCTTCATGTTCCAATAGCTGCGTCCAATAGTTCACTGTGCTGTTATGTGGCTGGCATTTTGCTTACCATCAGGCACAACTCCAGCTCGTCTCGTCACTCTAAATTATAAAAAATAAAAAAAGAGACAATTTGCATCTAAACACTAATTTTTGCTGGCGGGTTCGCTCGCGTTCAGTAAGTTTTTTTTATAAGTAGTAGATCTATACCGTTGGTTCTCCCTACCGAACGCCATTACTACGCGAGAATGTTTCGAGAAGCCTAAGAAATTAAAAAACATTCTAATTTCAACCGTGAGGATGATTTTCGGTTATCGGCGTCGCGTTTCCTGGAGTCCTGTCATGGATAAATGTGTGCATCGCAGAGTGAGTTTGGAGAAGCCTGTTGATACGGTTAGTGATGTGTGTCGTGGTGGCAACCCTGCGATTTTTTAAGACCAAAGAGGTAAATGGAAATGGAGATCTCCTTATTTTCTAATGAGAACACTCGCAATTTCTTCAGTGTTCTCGTGACCACATCAAAGTAATTAAATAATAATGTTAAAAACTGTTTATACAGTGGTTACGTTATTATTTACTTTGGTAAGTAACATGATCGAATAATAACTCAAATGACTATCGTCCCTATCAGCCCTAGGGGTTGGGTTCGTCATAAGACAAATGTCTGTGCGAAATTTTAAGTTCCTACTTACTACTTTTGACTTTCATATGAAAAAGAAATATCAGCTGACTCGAACTTCTAGACGCGCTGTTTGAAGAGCGAGGAACGCGAGTAGAGAAGTTCCCTCCCCGACCGGGATTAGCTATTCTATCATCGCACAACAGATACCCACCGAGACAAGTTGTTGCCACAGAATAGTTGTTGTGTGATGCCCACCCTGGGCGTGCGCATCACACAACAACTGTCCCTGTTCGTCTCGCGACCCAGACACAACGCAACGTAACGTAACGCAACGTATCTTCACAAGAAAATATTTACTGTAACAAAAATATTATAATTATTAAGCTAATCCTTCAAGTTGGTAATTTACCGGTTACACTGATGCAAGTATGCTAAAGACTTATTTAAACATTGATTTTAGTATAATTTATTTAAAATATCTTAATTCAACTTCGCATATTAACATTCTTTGGGCACGTGTCTAGACGCGGCGATACATCTTTAGAACGCCTGGTAGTACAGGGAAAGGTCGAAGGTACCCGAGCACGTGGTAGATCACCGATGAGGTGGACGGACCAGATTAAAGCCGCGGTGGATGATCCTTTGCACGTGTGCACCAGGAAGGCGGCTGCTAGAAGTGAATGGACGACGAATTGTGAAGCGGGTCATTGACGACGGAAAATGACGACCACGACCACTCTGCCAAGAGTGTACCGACTAAGAAGAAGAATTCAACTTCCGTGCCGGATGGCAAAACTCTGAAAAATTTAAAAACTCTAGATTTATCTTATGCAGAATGACGAAAGCACTAGGAATCATCAGGTATGCCCCTGATTGGAAGCAACGTGGCTATTCATAACAGCACAGTGCCACATGTGTTTGAACATGAAGAGTCCAAATCACTGCCTGGTGCTGCTCTGCATTCGTCATCCAAAGGTATAACGTGATTTATATCTTTGCCTTGTCTTTTATTTGGAAACGTTGTCCTCCAAACCGGAGCGTAGTCATTTTGCCTACCAACCAATTGTGTTTCGAGGTATGAAACGTCCATAACTTCGGCCGATATATCGTTTATCGGACTTCGTAGTAGACCTGCAGATCTGTTCAGCCGTCGCGTCGACGAGACGTGAAAGAATTTTCGGAATCGGTCCAATAGTTCCTGAGATTAGCGCGTTCAAACAAACAAGCTATTGAGCTTTTTAATAGTTTATAGTATGGAGTGGCGAGACGAGCAGAACTTGTACCTGATGGTAAGCAATAAGTCTGCCATATAACAGCCCAGTGACACGCAGCTATTGGAACATAAAGAGTCCAAATCATTACCTAGCTACTGCACTGCGCTCGTCACCCAGAGATCTAAGATATTATATATCTAAGCCTTTAAAACCGGAACACAGTAATGGTTGCACTTTACTGCTTGGTGGTAGAATAACTGGCAAAGGTGTGGCACTTCCCTAGTAGAATAAGTATAAATAAATACATATTAGTGGACAATTCACACACAACACCATCTGACTACAAACTAAACAAAGCTGGTAATATGGCGGTCAGATAGCTGATATAATACTTATACAATTGTAAATACACACTTATCATGCATATAAACACCCAGACACAGTACGAATATTTGAATTCATCACACAAATATTTGCACTGGGTAGGAATCAAACCCACGACTTTCGGCTTCGCAGGTAGAGTTACTAAGCCGCGAGGCCAGTCAAAATATTAGTACTTTTATATAATACTAGATGTCCACCCCAGCTTCGCCCGTGGAACATATATAGCACTCATCGAGATCCCGCACATATCCAACGGTGAAAACATTTTAGAAATCGGTTCAGTCATTCCTGAGAATATCGCTTTCAAACAACACACCTCTTCAGCTACCTGCTACGCCACCTGTCGGAAATTATTCGTACTAACTCAGAGATTAACAAAGGTTTTATATTCAAGAGGTATGTAATCTGTGATATTCAATGACGCAATCTTAGACACATGCTGTCATGTGTCACGCCAAAGCACGAAACCTACGAAAACTCTCAAAAAGGAATATTTTTCCCGATTTTGTTACATTCTTGATTCATGCTCCGCTTCTGTTAATAGTAGCGTTATTTTCTATAGTCTTCCTCGATAAATGGATTATCCAATAGATAGTCCATTTTTTTCTTCTTTCCATTCGGATCAGTACTTCCCGAGATTCCCGAGAGAAAGTCTTCAGCTTTATAATATTAGTATAGATCAGTAGGATATCTACAATGATGGTTAATTAAATCCATTCTAATACATCGGCTATCGTCACACCGTGGCCGTGGCAGACAGCGGCAGGCACGTCTCTCCAAGTACACAGATAAACCTTCGACAGAACAACACGTCGTAATCCACGAGTTTTATATCAACACGCATTCCGAATTATTGTTTCAATACACAATAATAATTTTATCGAAACTTATTATTTTATGAATATATTTACAATCATTAATATTTCATTCGAAGATTTATTTGACAGGTTGATTTTAAATCCTCGATTGTTTTTTTTTGTTGGTTTGTCAGTTTGACTTTTAATAGTGGTATTTTAGTAGGGTTATAGGCGATTCGCCACAAAGTAAATTCTTCACAATTTGTATACTCCATACATTCAAAGTAAACTCGCCACAAGTTAGTGGTATGACTCCTAGCAGAGTCCGCCTGGAAAAGTACCACCTTTACCAGTTATTCTACCGCGAAGCATAATGTGCAAACATTACTGTGTTCCGGTTTGAAGGGTAATGTTTCCAGGGAAATTACAGGGCTTAGAGATAAAACATCTTAGATCTCTGAGTGACGAGCCCAGTGCAGTGCTAGGTAATGATTTGGAGTCTTCATGTTCCAATAGCTGCATGTCACTGTGCTGTTATGTGGCAGGCATGTTGCTTACCATCAGGCACATGTCCTGCTCGTCTCGTAACTCTTTAATTAAAAAAAAATATGAAAAAGAATGAATGAATAACACTTCTTTAAGAATTGTTGAACTTCTTTAAATTTTTGTTTGATCATTTATTTAACTATTTTAAACACTTTTACTCTTTCAATTGTAAATATAAAATCAGTTTGTTCGATGTCTATTCGAATTAACCATTTAAACCTACCTAAAAATGACCAAACAGTATGTAAAAGATTGTATGATCATCTGGATTGGATGCTGCTAGTGTAGTAGGATGCCGTATAATAAAACAATTTGTTTGAAATCGGCTGAACTTCACAAAAACAGATCAAACTTGTCATAATAAGCGACCATCGCAAATCTCATTACTCCCATCCGTGATGCGCGACGGCGGTAATCGCCGCGCGTAATGACAGCCCGCGCTGTCACTTCCTGTCACCCATCGCGTGACACGTGTCAATTTGACAGCTCGCGGTTTGACGGTCGCGGGTCACGCCTTATACGGGCAAGATTTCGTTACCTTCTCGTATTTCGAGGATTTATTGCGGAATAAATATTTAATGAGGTGATTAAAAGCATTACCTTTTACACCGAACATATTATTATTTTTTAAATCGAACAAAATTGCTAGCTTATCTATTATTTATCGGATACATTTTGGAGATTGTGCAACTGAACTGCATGATCTAATATCACCATTTCCTTTGTTTCTGTCAGACTGGCCGTACAACTACTCGGCAAAACAACATCGGTTCTTGGTTGACGTTCCCAAGACTCGAACAAAGAAGGTTAGCTCTAGATTTGTGAAATTGACGTCTAATTTGTGGAATGCGCTGTCTAAGTAAGATTTTCCCGATGGTTATAATCTTGGTGTCTTCGAATCGAAAGTGAATCGTTTTTTTCAGTTTTCAGTGAATGTTGTTTTTTCAATTATCAGGCAATAAAGTGAAACCTACTCTATATTTAAAAAATGTCGAAGGTGAAATACGTTTACTTACTTGAAAAAAAAATCAAATTAAGTACTACTTATATAGGAGGAGGTAGTGGAGTTTTTGTACTCCACTTAGAATATTGTAAAATATAGGTACCTACTACGTTTTTACGTTTTCACCAACCTGTCTCGATGTTGCAAATTAAATTTTTATCCCTTGCACGATTACCGATTGAGCTGAAATTTGGCATGGGTAGGAGTAAATGATATCCAATATTAGGATGATATGTTGCAAATCTGATGATGGCGCTAGAAGATGGCCATAGAAACGCCATCATTCAAAGACATACCTACCCCCTTCGAGTTTGGGCTCTTTTTGTCTTGACGAATATTTAGGTGACAGATGGTAACCAGGGTCTGAAGATGGGCGTTAACTTTTTAGTCATGTTTCGTAGTAAAAGTGTGGAAGTACCTAGGAATAAAAAGCTTGTTTTAATCAGTTTTTTTATTAAAGCTTGTTCTTAGTTGTCTACAGTTTGTAATAAATTGATTTAGCTGATTTACACGTTAACGAAACCGTGATGGTGTAATAAGACTAAAACGTGTTATTTACAATTGTGAGGTTCTTACGGTAGGGAAGCCCACGATGCTAAACGGGGAGCTTTCTTTCTTTCTTTGCGAGCCTCGGGAAACTCGAGCGTCATACAGTCATTGGATTGCAAAGCTTAGGTAATAAGAAGAAACAAATGTTGAATAATGTTACCTTCTCCTAGCCGCGCCCCCCGCGCGGCTATAGAATTTCAAATATGAAAAATCAGCTTTATGAGCTAATTAGCGATGAGTTTTTGTTACTTCGGCTTGTGGAATCCTTGGATATAATATTTTTCGTTATCCTTGAATTATTTTCTTTAAAATAAGATAACTTCGCTCGAGAATGTAGAAATGTTTTTTTAATAACTTTGTAGCCATCCCCTTTCTTTGTGTCACTCTCGAATTATCATATTAGTGGAATATATACTTCTTAGCATGTAATTAACTTATCCAATCTTAATCTGACGTGCTCGAGAATAACTGATGATCAAAACAAAATTCCTTATCGGCCTTATGTATGAGGCTCATATTTGGTTGATCTACTTAACCGGGTACAAGGTTTCCAACTGTATATTAATCTGCCGCGCTGGAGTAAATCCCAAAATCCCCTCTTGGGCTCCCCTACTATTAAATGTCTAACCTAAAAGTGCTATAAGTGGCTAGGTACTTAAGTGATTACGTATTTCTACTGCCATAGAAAAACTTGGAATGTTTTTAAGTTCACAGATTTTACTTCCAAGTTTATACTTAGGTGCAAAAACACATTGAAAAAATATCCGGTTTAAGTGGCAATTATTAACTGATCACATATAAAAACTGGCTTAGTGATTTGCGAGTTTTAAGTGTACTTATGTGGTACAGTTTGTTTATTTGTAACCAATATCGAATTTATCACCACAAGTGATGATCCTACCGATTCTATCTTTTTTATCTTATTTCTTCCTAGGTTTTCTATCTTTGCGAATCCACCGTAACCTTTTCTACCCCTAAAACGTCTTTGACTCTACTATTGCTGCCTCTATCATTAAGCGTGAAAAGAAAAGGAAGAACAATATCAAAGCTAAGACAGTTTTAGTTAGGTGATAGAACCTTTGGTCGTTTTTGGACTCACCTCTGGGTAGGGTTGCCATCTCTAAAGTTTGGGAACCAGGATAAAAGTCGTGAAACCCCCGGTTTTTCCTGATTTTAGACCCCAAAACCCGGATATGTCAACTTTTTGTACCAAGGATAAGATTTTCAACCAGATATATTACTCGGACTACCGATAAAGTCCGGCCCGGACACTCCACGGACGGCCTCAAAACTAGGACAAATCCGGGGAAACCTGGACCTGGCAACCTTACCTCTGGGGCACAATCCTTTCACCGGCGCGTCTTAATGCCTGCATTATCCGCAGGATCAATTAGAAAGTGGGCCCCAGACGTCCCTACGTATACCCTTGGATATGGCCCGAAAATCACTTTTGCTAAATACTTGTACAAGCAGTTCCCACTGCTAGAACCCGAGACTTTATCACAGTATAGTGTCTTACAGTTGCTTGAATCTCTTCGTCCAGTGTCGTCTTTCCCCTTTACTTTATCAATCTATTCTTAGTCATCGAGTCAATCGTAACGTCGATCCTATCAACTCGACGATAGATCGTATATCTGACAATAT
The DNA here is from genome assembly GCA_017562165.1 of Ectropis grisescens. Lineage (NCBI taxonomy): Eukaryota > Metazoa > Arthropoda > Insecta > Lepidoptera > Geometridae > Ectropis > Ectropis grisescens. Next base: position 23,502,121 of record CM029780.1, on the reverse strand, counting down.
TTGACAAAATCATCTCAAAGGTGGGAGTAATACTCCATGTATTTGTGTTATGCAAAATTATGTTTCAGTATTGTTTCATGTTGTTTCAGGGATGCGAGGAGTGCGGGGGGATGGCGCGCGCGGGCGCGGGCGGGGGGGGGGGCGGGGGCCGCTCGCAACTGCGGCTATTGCTGTGGAAGGACTACCTCATACGGAGACGGAACTTTGTAAGTCTTATAATAATTAATAATAAATTTTAAATCTTATTTTTTTTACAATTTAGAATGACGAGACGACCTGGACATGTGCCTGATGGTAAGCAAAATGCCAGCCACATAACAGCACAGTGACACGCAGCTATTGGAACATGAAGAATCCAAATCATTACCTAGCACTGCACTGCGCTCGTCACCCGGAGATCTAAGATATTATATCTCTAAGCCCTGTAATTTCTCTGGTAACATTTCCCTTCAAACCGGAACACAGTAATGTTTGTTTTGCTTGGCGGTAGAACAACTGGCAAAGGTGTGGTACTTCCCCAGGTAGACTCTGAGAAGAGTCCTACCATTACAATTAATTAAATTGTTGATTGCTCCTACGCGACATTGCGCAAGAGAGGTGGTTCGCTCATGCGGCGCGCGCGGGAGCCCTAACAGCATGCTGGCCGCACTCTCGCCTCGACTAGATTATGCTCCGACATTGTACAAAGCCACACAGTCGTCATAGGCACGTTACATACAGAAAGTACAACGTATCTGTCTAGCTTAAAGCAACTGGCATTTAATGAAATACCTACTGATTGACATTGAATTTGTTTTGTGTTGACCCGAATTTCCATGGTGTTGACTGAGTTTCTTTATATGGCCTTGTGACTGTCCTGAAATTATAATTTTCTTCCATTTTATGTAAATTATGAGTGTTTATGAATTAAGTTAAATTATGATTATTATTGAAAATATATGTTACTCAACAAAGAAAGTCAAAATGAACAGTGGCTGGTGCGGTTGATGTTTTGCGGGCCAAGCAAGGTGCGTACCTACTTCAGAAGCCAGACGAATGATGATGATGATAGCTGGGATATTTAGATTTGACTGAGATAATTTTTTAAGTGAAAACTTCTTTTGCCGCCCCACAAACAGATTTTTCGTGGGCTGTGAATTAACGCCCTCCGGTTTCACCCGCGTAGTTTCCAAAGTAAGCTATCAAATTCTGAGTTATAAGTGTTTACTTCTATCGGCAGTTCCTACGACTGTCAATATTTATAATATCCATAATGTTTTTTAGCTTACAGATTTTAAATACACACTTATGGGAGATAGAAGGAGCAAGACACAGTATAAACATTTTTTTTAAATACATTAGTAATAAATCAGCTATCTGGCTTCCATAGTACAAGCTTTGCCTAGTTTGGGGTCAGATTGTGTTGTGTGTGAATTGTCCACTATTTTTTTCTGTGTAATATAGAGTGATATAAGGAACAAGACATGTCTGATGGCAAATAATACGCCTGTCGATGACCACGCAATACCACGCAGTTCTTTGAAACCCATGAAGAAACCAAATTTAATTTTATCTTTTATAATTCTTAATGTAATTGTGGATCTGTACCTATACAATGTAATTTCAGATAACCCTCGCGGGTATAATATGGGCGTCAGGCATAATGCTGGGCATATACATAGTCCGGCGGAACATCGACAACCAGGACTTCCCCACGTGCCAGTTCCCGGCGCGCGCGCTGCCCAGCGCTGGGATGCTGCCCTTCCTGCAGTCCTTCGTCTGCAGCGTGGGCAACGAGTGCGAGCCCCTGGACCAGTACGAGGAGATACCGACTTATGAGAAAGCGAAGTGAGCTACTGGTTCTATATCTTTTTAAACAACTTCAAAAAAAGCTCTAAATGACAAAAACTGACTCACATTGTGGGACCGGAAGTTTATAACACTCTTCCTAAAATAGTTAAATCAGCACCGAGTTCGGGTAGCTTCAAAAACCGATTAAGGCCAGGTAGTTCTGTCAAATTCGGCATTTAACGCTGTCTTGTTCTCGCGACCGTCACCGACCGCGGAATCGGTGCCACAGTGCAGAAATAACATTAAAATATTAGACTATGTAATTTAAACTCATTTTTTGTTCAAGATTTGTTTATATTGCTTATACTAGTGATAACAATTTTGTGAATTGTGAAGTGAAACGAAGAAATATTAAATTTATTTATACTCGTAGATATACAAAACTCAACCTTTTCTTTTTGGTCACACTATAAGTTGAGAACAGCTTTTCCAATTTCATGCATCTTTTTAAAATGTTTCCTAATAATTCACAAGTTCGTCAAAAAATAAAAAAAAAATGTGCTGAAACGCAATGAAAGGCCAGTAAAAATAGAAGGTTTTTTGGTCAACTTTGCACTAAATTTCTAATCCAATTTTTTCTATGAGGTAAAAGATCACTTACTGAGCATAAAATTACAAAATGCTCACAGATCCAGGTAGAGCTTCAAACGCCAATTGAAAAAAAACTGTTTTAGCCGATATTTTGGAAACTATATATTTTGACAATAATTTTATTGTAGAAAATAAAATTTTGCATCTTTTGTTGCTAGTAAACTTTTTTTGTAAAACTTACCGTTTCCGATTTATAACCCATTTAATGATACGATTGCGATGATGCCGATAATAGTGGATGTAAATGATGTGGTCTACGATGGAACTTGTTTCTCTAATAGAAACAAGCACAGTGTACCTCGCAACCCCAAGGTTCGAACCTTCGACAAAAACCCCACTCTGGCAATGCGTTTCACAGCTTAGTTGTTCTTATTACAAAAGTGGAGACCAAACTCTTCGTTCAACTCTTCAATCATGATGATGAACGGTGCTGTTTATTCGAGCAATGAGCAATTTGATAGAATAACTTTAATTTAAAACCCCGACTACAAAAAAAAAAAATACACGTAAAAAATATTACCCACTATCTAAGGACACTTTGGCGAGTCAGACTAGTCTTAGAATATCTTTGTTACCAAAATCCATCCAGCCATATGGAAGATATGTGGAAATAAAAGATTTACAAACATAAAAGATACGCGCGAAAAACATAACCCTTCTTCCATTCCGGTAAAAAAGGACATGTTTATGCTACTAGGAACAGAATTCAAATCTTATTATTTTTACATTGTTATCATCAAATTTGACATAATAAATCGTAATCGGTAAGTTCGAAAAAAAAGTTTACTGGCAACAAAAGATGGGAAATTTTATTTTCTACAATAATAATAGGCTTTATAACTTTTCAGAATATCAGCCAAAAACGTTTTTCGAGCTGGCGCTTGAAGCTCCACCTGGATTTGTTATTATTTTGTGATTTTATGCTCAGGAAATGATTCTAAACCTTACCTATATAAAAAAAATCGAATCGGAAATTTAGTGCAGAGCTAAACTCTACGAGTAATATTACTGCCTAAAAGGCTTCTTATCAAATTTAGTCGAGTGTTTAAATTTCTATGAACAATATTAACATTTTCATACAAAAAAAATAGAAAAAACAATAAATTTAGGTGGTGTCACAAACTTGGAAAAGATATAAAAAATAAAATTCTAACAAAACCATACATGTATCTATGGAAAAGTGTTCAAAATTGTATTGAAGTTCCTAACATTTTTTTCTAAACTGAATAGTTTGCGCGAAAGTCTCTTCCAAAGTGGTAAAATCTATATGTGAGGACTTTTCTTCCAAGAACTAAGAACCTTACTACCAAAGAATTTACCTAAATGGCATATAAATGCAAGTTAGGTATCATATATTATGGTATATTAGGGGAATTTACGCAGGGATTTCTCCCCTATAATTATTTCCTTATCCCGATCTCTGATTTAACGGACGAATATTTTACCGATACTTATCTATTTTCCATTGCATCCGCATTGAATTTTTACTGATGTGGTATCGACGTCAGTTTTTAGACTCCCTTTGGTCTACAACATAAAGTATACAGCGTACTAATTAGTATCAGCGTCTATTTGCAATTCAATGAAAACGGTATCAAAAATCAAGATCATAGCGTGCTTCACTAGTAATACCTACTGATATTGTTATACTGTGGCACTATGATCGTAATATTTAAAATTTATCGGTTGTCAAAATTGCAAAATCAAGCCGGGCCCGTCGTCCGTGAGCGCCGAAAGGCGACTGATCAGGCTTGCCGAACGGCGCGCTATATATATGGTAGATATTAAAACATAGTAAATAACTGATACTTTTTATCAAGTCAAACTCTGCGAATGCATCTATAACTTTTTAGTGGCTTTCGTTGAGTACAAAAATTTATTAAAAAAATTAATTAGTTTAGTCATAAACTTGAAAAAAAAATTTGAAAAGGGGTAACTTTGGGATTTTTTTCTATCAAGTAAAATTCATTAAATCATGTTACTGACTGCGAATTGCACTAGATTAGATCCTTAACTATTACATATATTTTTTTCAGAGTTTAATACACTATTTTAAAGGTCTTAAAGTTGTTTTAAAAATTCAAAATTACGGCCCATACGCCCTTAAAAAGGTGGCTTATCGATCAAACTTTTTATAGTTACAGCGAGTTTTTATATAGTGATGGCAAACTCACAATAAAGTTGTAAAAAATTTACATTGTTCATTACAATTGTAATAAGTACATATATTTTAATTTTTGACACTTATTTGTACGATACCTATTATCATACAATATAAAGTTCAATTTAAACTTTAAAAAAAAATTGTTTTTTTTTTTTATAAAATTGACGTGTAAATTGTACATTTTGATAAATGAAAAGAACTTTGACTTTGACTTTAATGCGGTTGTGTTTTTTTAGTTGAAAATTTAATGATACTTACTATACTTTTATTAGTCTGTGAAACTACGCTATTACAAAATTGTGTTGTTGTGTCTGAGACCAGAGAATTGTTCGCTAGTTTCACCACAGGTTGGTATATATAATATATACCTAATAATAGGGTCGTTAAGTATTTTTTGGGTGAACAAAAGTCATGAAGCTTGCGTCATCGCCTTTTTGTATGTATGTTAAGTACGCAACAGTTTCGTCTATGGTAAAGTTTTTGTTATGTTTGGTGGCATCCCCCTGAGGTGGCTAGATACAAATTTGATCAAAATCGGTGGAGTGCATATTGAAATATCAACAGAAACTAATTTGTTTATTTGTCTGGTCGACGTTATAGTAAATTTCACAAAAACTTATGACTTGTTGTCGAGTATCTGAGTTTAATTTTAAATTAAAATAGGATTTTTTCGGAGAAATTTATTTTATTCATATTAAAATTAGCCACTCTACGGAATCCGACTCTCGGCTCTCTTTATAACTCGGCTCTTTTAAGACCCTCGCATAACGGCTCGGGTCTCAATGGCGCCTCAGTGATAACAACTTCTGTTTCCCTAACTAGCAGTACCTTGCAGGTTTACCCACCTGCAGAGAGACTTGGCCCCGCTGCTGAACGAGTCGGTGTTGGAGCTGGCCTCCTCCATGCCGGACGCGGTGAAGATGCTGGCAACACTCGCGGACGTCGCCGACGAACCGACCTTCGCGGACTTTGCTAGTCTGTATCACATGCTTCATCTTTTATTTCATTCATCAAGTCTTGGATGATCAAGTCACTTATCTTGTTTTTGTTCTTAGACCTTCCGTAAGGAATCATAAATTAACGTAACTTTGTGTAATCTCACTAATTTTCATTTTATTCAGAGAACGGTCTGAGAGTATACGATCTATTCTCGAAGCCGTTGCGAGTGAAGCGGTATGTGACGTCACACCTGGACCTAGACGATGAGACGGCGCAGAGCCTGATGACGTCAGAGATCAGTTTTCAAGGTGTAAGTTTACGCTACCTTTGATTTATTTTTTAGTGGTAAGGCTCTTTGCAGAGTCCGCCTGAGGAACTATCATATCATTCATATCAAACATTACTATGTTCTGGTTTAAATGGCAATGTTTCCAGTAAAATTACTTGGATAAGAGATAAAACGCCTAATATCTCTGGGTGACGAGCGCAGCGCGGTGCTAGGTAATGATTTGGACTCTTCATGTTCCAAAAGCTGCGTGTCATTGTGCTGTTATGGCCAGGCCTGCTTACCATCAGGCACATGGCCTGTTTATCTTGTCACCCTAAAATAAAAAATAAACATAGATGTATTTTAGTTTTTCACTTAAAAAATAATGACAAGACGAGCAGTACGAATACCTGATGGTAAACTACACGTCGCCTATAACAGCTTTGTAGTATGTAGTGTTTATCTTTCTTTCAAAAAAATTGTGTATCTTAAAATTCAATACCGGGACAGTCAGTATAATCGATGTCGAATGTATAATTTGAAAGAAATAAACACCTTGCTATAGGCCCCAAAATCTAGCTCTTACATATACAAATATCTTTATTGCTGTTTGTAGGTAAGATAAGATGATACAAAACATTTTAGGTCAAACTGAAAGTTCTTAGAACTGGCCACTTATAAACAATATAATAAAAAAATAATTCTATAATTTGAAAATATAACTCTTTGCCAATATTACTGAGTATATACTTCATTCATTTGTCATTTGTTTTACGATTTGGCGGCAAATTGAAAATTGTCTGTGTCACGTCAACATGAATTTAACACGAGAAAATTTTCGTGCAATGATTTTTTATGACTTTCGATGTCATTTAAGTCAACAAGAAAGTTATGATAGACTACGATTGGCCTTTCACGATGAAGCCCCATCTCGTGCGACTGTTTACAACTGGTTTAATGAGTTTAAACGTGGTCGCACTAATCTCACTGATGATTTACGTGACGGACGGCCTTCTACGGCAACGACTGAAGATAACATCTGTGTTGTGCGGCGTATGATAGAGACTGACATAAGAGTGACCTATCAGCAGATTCGGACAAGCTTAGGCATCGGTATGAGTCAAGTGCACAAAATCCTACACGAACATTTAGGGGTCAGGAAGCTTTGCGCCCAGTGGATACCTCATAATTTGACTGAGGCTCAAAAACTCCATCGTGTGGATTGGTGCCGTAAAATGATTGAAAGATTTAACGGAGGTGACTCAAATGCTGTGTTCGACATACTAACAGGTGACGAAAGCTGGATTTACTGTTATGATCCTGAAACCAAAAGACAATCTGCTCAGTGGGTGTTTCCTTTCGAGGAGTTGCCAACTAAAGTGAAGAGAGATCGAAGTGCGGGGAAAAAAATGGTGGCCTCGTTCTTTGGAAGGATAGGTCATTTCGCAACAATTGTGTTAGAGGATCAAAAAACAGTTTCTGCAGAATGGTACACTACCAATTGTTTGCCACTTGTCTTGGAAAAAGTTCGAGAGAAACGACCTCGCAGTAGGATCCTCCTTCACCACGACAACGCCTCATCGCACACCGCCAAGCGAACGATCGACTATTTGGCGACATCAAACGTTGAATTACTGGGTCACCCGCCGTATAGCCCCGACCTCGCGCCTTGTGATTTTTATTTATTTTCAAAAATTAAAGAAAAACTTAAAGGAAAGCGGTATATGAATGCTGAAGAAGCGGTGGCTGCGTATCGCGATGCCATTGAAGAGACCCCTAAGGACGAGTGGGCAAAGTGCTTTTCCCAGTGGTTCCATCGCATGCAGCGGTGTATTGACGTGAATGGACAATATTTTGAAAAGATATAATAAAACTAATAACTAGCTAATGTAATCAGTTTTTGATTTTCTAAGAACTTTCAGTTTGACCCTCATATGTCTGGCAATGCAATTTTTTGTAGTCTTAATTTATACAATGAAAAAATGTAATAATAGTCAGCTAATTAAAGTCTTCTTCTTCCTCATCTTCTATTAATTTCGGGTTTTTATTTATGTCATCTGATTCTTCATCTTCGATTGAATTCTGGCTTCTGTTTGGTTGTGATATATATATGTGTGAGATAAATGCTTGGTGAGCATCTTCATTTTCATAGGGTTAAACTAACTTTTGTTTTCCTTTTCAGCTCTTGAAAGGAGATGTGGACAGATGTGATCCGGAATCCATGTCTCATACATTAGTAGTCAAAAACCGTGACCATTTGGACATAATTGTACGCAAACTCTGTGCACTGACCCTGGAAGATTTGCAAGGCATGTTCAAGGACCTCATGTATGAAATAAACTTCAGTAAATATATTAAAATGGTAAGTATTTACAATATATACAAATATAATAAGCAAAATAAGATTATTACACCATAAAACTAAACAAATTTACAAATTAACCACGCCGTCAAGATCACTACAGTGCGGCAGTACCCAGAATGCTGGAAGCGTTCCTTTGGATAGCTAAACTCAACTTTTGGGCAAAGTAGGCGCCAGCTCTCGGAATCCCCTGAAGCGAGGACCAAGCGCTTCGAAAGATCTTTTTACAAAATTGTTGATAACGGACGATCACGGGCCCATTGTCTCCATAGCTAGCGCAAAGAATATGTAGTGTGCCCTGGGTTTATTTACTAGACTTAGTTAGTTACTTATTTGTCCCCGTTCGGCTGTAACTGCAACAAAGTAAATAGATAGATAGATAGATAGATAAACTCTTTATTGCACTTAACAAAACAAACAACTTAAAAAAAAAACAATCTTAAAATATAGTAGCAAATGGCGACCTTATCGCTAAAAGCGATCTCTTCCAGGCAACCATGGGATGGAAAAGAAGTTAAAGTATATATAGAAAGACGGGAGTAATCAAATAAAGAGTTATTTGATACCTTAATATAAAAAAAATAGTAAGTTAATCCATACTAATATTATAAATGCGAAAGTAACTCTGTCTGTCTGTCTGTCCGTCTTTACCGCCTAAACCAACCAACAGATTTTGATGAAATTTGATACATAGATAGAATAGATTCCGAGAAAGGACATAGGCTACTTTTTGTTCCGAAAAAAGGGTTGAAGGGGTTAAAATAAGGGATGAAAGTTTATATCGAAAACTTCGTCATTGTTGAAGAACTATGAAACTTTACGTCTAGATATTTAACACGAAACCATAAAATGTATGTTTTAGCAGTTTTGTAGTTTCGAACTGTACCTACGGGGGTGGAATTGGGGGGTGAAAGTCTGGAAGTTCAATACTATTGAAGATAAAACCATGAAACTTTGTATCTAAACACTTGAAATGGAGTCGATAAACGTTTGTTCCAGCAATTTTATAATTTTTAACTATACGGGGATACTTATATAACCGCTTGATATACTGGCCGCTTTTCGCGTTTTACAAATTTGGCGGGAAAACGGGTGTCAGGTTACATAAGTGCGGTGTTTATGTTTCGGCATATGAAGTGCCGCCTTACTTTTACCCGTTTGAGCCATTTACTCTCAAGAGCGTTTCAAGACGCTTCTAGCGGTATCATTTATTTATAATTAATGTACTTAAATAAACTCAAGATGGCCGCCGCTACAAAATGGCGGATAATTTATGTTTTACTAGCTTTTACCCGCGACTTCGTCCGCGCCACATATTTATTAAAGTAATTGAGGCAGTACCTACTCGTATGTCTACTACCATACAAATTCACGTTTCCTAATCAAAATCGGTCTAAGTCAAAGTTTTATATTTATTAATAAATGTACAATTTACACGACAAATTACAGAAAACTATGTTCTCAAAAAATTAATCAAAAACAGACTTTAATTTAAAATCATATTGGGACGGTCCACCAAATTTTATTAGAGTCTATTAGTAGATATATCGTCTGATTACATGAACGCAAATTTTAGTTTGTTGTTCATATTTCAAAAACCGCCGCACTGATTTCGATAAAATTTATATAACCACCTCTGAACTATAATCTACCAACCAAAAAATAACCATCTAAATTGATTCACAATTGGAAATACAACTGGATTGATAACCTCCTCCTTTTTTGAAGTAGGTTAAAAATAGCATAAAAAGAGTGCAAAGATCCTTCCATGCACACTTTTACTCCTCATTTCCACTCTTTTCAACTCTTTTTCTGTGATAAAAAGTCGCCGATATCCTTTCCTAAGTCTAGTCTATCTGTGCACCAAATTGTAACAAACTCTTTGAGTGGCTTAGGCGTTAGACGGTAACAGACAGAGAGAGTTACTTTCATATATATAATTTCATATTAGAATTGAAAACAGGTGTTCCTGATCATTTTATAGGAGGCAGTTGTAAAAGATTACCGAAAAGTAATACGTTTACTCCTCCAAAAAACTCATTTTCGTAGTTCTTAATTTGCCTTAATCGAGCGTCCATCATGCATAACATTTGATAAGACACCATGGAAATCTCGTCGACTATCAAAAATTCTGTCTGATACGCCATTTAGTGGCTGCGCCTATCTAAAGTATTGAGGTTGTTTAGTGCACTGTATTCTTCTTGTCAAGCCCTTTTATTTGATACCCATGTTGATGGGATTGATAAAACCTAAGTTATCCACCATTGTGTAGAGGCCGCCATCTTGGATTTTAATTTTATATAGTACATTGTATTCTACTGGTTGAGCACTTTCATTTGATACCCATATTGATGGGATTGATAAAACCTACGTTATCCGCCATTTTGTAGCGGCCGCCATCTTGGATTTCAATTTTTTATAGTATAGTGTATTCTGCTTGTTGAGCCCTTTCATTTGATACCCATGTTGATGGGATTGATAAAACCTACGTTATCCGCCATTTTGTAGCGGCCGCCATCTTGGATTTCAATTTTTTATAGTCTATTGTATTCTGCTTGTTGAGCCCTTTCATTTGATACCCATATTGATGGGATTAATAAAACATAAATTATCCGCCATTTTGTAGCGGCGGCCATCTTGAGTTTATTTAAGTACATTAATTCTAAAATAAATGATACCGCTAGAAGCGTCTTGAAACGCTCTTGAGAGTAAATGGCTCAAACGGGTAAAAGTAAGGCGGCACTTCATATGCCGAAACATAAACACCGCACTTATGTAACCTGACACCCGTTTTCCCGCCAAATTTGTAAAACGCGAAAAGCGGCCAGTATATCAAGCGGTTATATAAGTATCCCCGTATAGTTAAAAATTATAAAATTGCTGGAACAAACGTTTATCGACTCCATTTCAAGTGTTTAGATACAAAGTTTCATGGTTTTATCTTCAATAGTATTGAACTTCCAGACTTTCACCCCCAATTCCACCCCCGTAGGTACAGTTCGAAACTACAAAACTGCTAAAACATACATTTTATGGTTTCGTGTTAAATATCTAGACGTAAAGTTTCATAGTTCTTCAACAATGACGAAGTTTTCGATATAAACTTTCATCCCTTATTTTAACCCCTTCAACCCTTTTTTCGGAACAAAAAGTAGCCTATGTCCTTTCTCGGAATCTATTCTATCTATGTATCAAATTTCATCAAAATCTGTTGGTTGGTTTAGGCGGTAAAGACGGACAGACAGACAGACAGACAGACAGACAGACAGACAGACAGACAGACAGACAGACAGACAGAGTTACTTTCGCATTTATAATATTAGTATGGATTAATCCCATCAATATGGGTATCAAATGAAAGGGCTCAACAAGCAGAATACAATAGACTATAAAAAATTGAAATCCAAGATGGCGGCCGCTACAAAATGGCGGATAACGTAGGTTTTATCAATCCCATCAACATGGGTATCAAATGAAAGGGCTCAACAAGCAGAATACACTATACTATAAAAAATTGAAATCCAAGATGGCGGCCGCTACAAAATGGCGGATAACGTAGGTTTTATCAATCCCATCAATATGGGTATCAAATGAAAGTGCTCAACCAGTAGAATACAATGTACTATATAAAATTAAAATCCAAGATAGCGGCCTCTACACAATGGCGGATAACTTAGGTTTTATCAATCCCATCAACATGGGTATCAAATAAAAGGGCTTGACAAGAAGAATACAGTGCACTAAACAACCTCAATACTTTAGATAGGCGCAGCCACTAAATGGCGTATCAGACAGAATTTTTGATAGTCGACGAGATTTCCATGGTGTCTTATCAAATGTTATGCATGATGGACGCTCGATTAAGGCAAATTAAGAACTACGAAAATGAGTTTTTTGGAGGAGTAAACGTATTACTTTTCGGTAATCTTTTACAACTGCCTCCTATAAAATGATCAGGAACACCTGTTTTCAATTCTAATATGAAATTATATATATGAAAGTAACTCTCTCTGTCTGTTACCGTCTAACGCCTAAGCCACTCAAAGAGTTTGTTACAATTTGGTGCACAGATAGACTAGACTTAGGAAAGGATATCGGCGACTTTTTATCACAGAAAAAGAGTTGAAAAGAGTGGAAATGAGGAGTAAAAGTGTGCATGGAAGGATCTTTGCACTCTTTTTATGCTATTTTTAACCTACTTCAAAAAAGGAGGAGGTTATCAATCCAGTTGTATTTCAATTGTGAATCAATTTAGATGGTTATTTTTTGGTTGGTAGATTATAGTTCAGAGGTGGTTATATAAATTTTATCGAAATCAGTGCGGCGGTTTTTGAAATATGAACAACAAACTAAAATTTGCGTTCATGTAATCAGACGATATATCTACTAATAGACTCTAATAAAATTTGGTGGACCGTCCCAATATGGTTTTAAATTAAAGTCTGTTTTTGATTAATTTTTTGAGAACATAGTTTTTCTGTAATTTGTCGTGTAAATTGTACATTTATTAATAAATATAAAACTTTGACTTAGACCGATTTTGATTAGGAAACGTGAATTTGTATGGTAGTAGACATACGAGTAGGTACTGCCTCAATTACTTTAATAAATATGTGGCGCGGACGAAGTCGCGGGTAAAAGCTAGTAATATATATTTCAGATTTATATCATCTCTATGTATAAAAACGTTACGTTGGTTTGTGTACGCTTCAAAAACTCAAAAAGTTCTGCACCGATCGAGCTGAAATTTTAGAATTATATATAATCCGCATTAAGGATTGTTTTTATCCAATTTTTGTATTGTTTTGTATCAGCTAGTGTATTATATTTTTTTGAATTTTCACAGGTACCGATTCCTTAAGTTTATGTACATATTGTATTTAGTATTATTTTTCAAAGCTGTCAGCTTATAATTTAACGATATAAACTAACGGTATCTTAAATGTTATGGTGACAAATATAAAAATGTGAAAAGTTAAAAAAAAGAAATCATGTCACGTTCCGTACTAGGGAACGTGACATGATCAATTGTTTTTTAATTGATAATCTAAATTCCTATGATTTATTTTGTGAATCAAAACAATTTCATGCCGATACGAAGTCGAAGATATAATTTAACATAGTACAGGTATACAACGAAGATAAAATGTTGTAACAGGTATGATGATAGAATCGACCACAAACCGCGCGCTGATGAAATACTCGAAACATTACGACTACGCCGATAGATTACTTTCCCATTGTGTTCACCACACACCATAACAAACCAATAATTACTACGTTTACACTACGGAATCCTACAACTGATTGATTTCATTTCCGATTTGACATTCAGTGTTTTAATTTCAAAAACACAATAGGTCATTATTGGGCAATGTTTCCATAGAAATTACAAGGCATATAAATCCCTTTATATCTCAGGGTGGTACGCCACCCAGAGACCCGCATGCAGTGTTTGCAGTGCTATTTTATTCAGAGCCAAAGTTAAGTCGACTTAAGTTCCAGACGCATTCGGCAGCCTTTTTCAAGGAGAGTGCACGCGCGTGACCGCAGCTCGTTTGGCTATGGCACGCGAGATTACACTCTCCTTAAAAAAGCCTGCCGAATGCGCCTGGAACTTAAGACGGCCTGGACCGACCACATCACGAAAGAGTTACCTAACGGGCTAGTTATTAAAAAGGTGTACCAATCATGTTGATTTTCATACTAAAATAGTCATACTGATTCAAAATATTTTCACTCATTTATTGAACTTCTTAATTTTAAAGTTTTAACAAAAAATATAAATATTATAAAACACTTAAAAACTAGGCCACCACCACCAGCCACCGGCACTACTACCTTCAGGTTCCTCACTGTACCGGTGGTTAGGGGTACAGAGTGATGAACCTCCTGGCGATGTGCGCTGAGCCGATGATGACCGCCGCGTGACTCTGACTCTCTAGTGAAAGTCTCTTGAGATGTTGGACGAGTATTGTAGCCACAGAAAGATCATATTATTTTATAGAGCTTTGTGTGATTTCAGTTTGGCACAATGTACTACAAATTGTCAGGTGACGATAGACTCGCTCAGCTCGGCGACTTCCTCACGGCTGTCCTGCGGATGACGAGGCTCAACCACTTCCTCCCGCCTGAATTCACCAGTCTCCTCGGGAAGACAAGCGATTTTAGCTACTTCAGTCTGGATTTGTACGTTACGTTACTTCATTAAATATTCGGTAATTGTAGGACAGGTAGTAGATTGATCTCCCATACAAGTATTTGCATACTTACTACGTACATACTATCTATTTACTAGCTACTCGTATTTGACTTGCCTGGCACCAACTTCAAATATGAGTGGGTTAGTTTGCTTATAATAATTATATCAATTTATTTTTCGCTTTTGAATGCCTATTTGTAGTTTTCAAGTCGGTTTAATTTTTTGTAATAAATTAAAAATAATATATTTTCTTTGACAATTAAAATAATTAAGTTTGCTGTTTTTATTTTACACAGGATTCAGAAATTTGTAGATCTATTCCAGCCAACATTCGGCGATACCAAAGAGTTCCAATCGATAAAAGAATTTGCAAGCACTGCTGTGACTGGTTTCCAATATTTAGACAAAATATTTGGCAATCCGCCAAATGATGATACTATTGAAGATACTGCGGACGTATTTGGTGTCAATGTTGGTACTAAATTTGATATCAACACAGGATTGGAAAAAATCAATAAAGTACTAAACAATGCTGCTAGTGCTATTGGAAATATGAGTGATAATGGTCCTAGTATTGACCCGTTTAACGCGTAAGTATTTCAAAAAATCTACCTGTACAATGCTAAGTCGTGGTGGCCTAGTGGCTAGAATGAAAATGAAATGACATTGAGCCTCTCCTTGTGAGAAAAAGCCCCGAAAATATTGGGAGGGCTGCATATGGTAATGTTTTAAAAAACGCTTATGTCGGATTTGATTGTTTCACTATTTTTGGTAGGCTTACACATTTATCTGAGAATGTTTCATTCCTTGTTTCAATAAAGGTCATTACTCATAAAAATAAATTTAGGTTTCTTAAGATTATATTCTGGATTTAGTAAGTATTAATAATATGTGACAATGACTTTCACCTTTTTTTAGATTAACACAAATAACAAAGCTAGTCTACAAGTTCCTACCAAACAACCACCAACATGATGTTCTGTTTTACTCGACTTTAATATCAAAATTAATGGAAAGCGGTATGTCTGTGATAAATATCAACATGCATTTAGAAGAGATTACCTACAACACTACCCTGAGACACCCCGAAGCTATTCAAATCCTAAAAGACCTTCCACCACATATTTTCGGAAAAGGATTTGATGCCTTGGTCAATCCGGAAAGAACACAGGTAAGATAGAGAAATACACATCATATTATTAATCCTTGGGAGCTTCTCTCATTTTCAAAACCATTTCCTAGGGCTTGGTCGAATCGACGCGTCACTAAAACGCTGGTTTTTATTCAGCTGAATTGTCATTATACGTATCTTTAGCATGACGGTTACGCTGTCAACTGATAGTGGCCATTATTATATTTACTATCCTTAGACTTTTTTTCGGTGTATGGAAAATTCACGTGTGCTTAGTGTAAATAGTTAGTCAGGTAGGGATACAGTTATGCGTAGATTTCATTGTTTTTTAGATTCGTTAAAAAACGTTCTGTCTGAAAAAAAATATTAATAGAGGTTGAACAGTGAATCAATCCTTTTGAAACATTTATCAGTTTAATTAGAAAAATAATAAAAATTGTATTTTTGGCCTTCTTACTAAATGCGTTTTTAACATCATTCTCTTCCTTATTTATTGTACCTATTCTCATAAATTCATCGAATATTATGGTGATATGTTTTTTTTCAGATCTTAACCTCTAAGCTAACTTCTCCCGGTCAGATGTTCTGCGACGTCGGAAAGCTTCAGACCTTCTTCGTCATCTCGAAATCGGAAGCAGATTCCGTACGGAAGCTGTTCTGTTCTAACGCATGGAAGAGTTATGTGGAGGACTTAGTTACAAAATTTGGCGTCTTCAATGTTAAAAATAATGTGAGTACTTCAAATAAACTATCCTTAACTTCGTATCAAATCATATATGAAATAGTCTTCAAGAAATAAATAAACTCGTAGAAGGCGGCAGAACAACAATCAAAGTAGTGGTACTTTCCCAGATGGACTCTGCGAAGAATTCCAGCACTACAAAAATTAACATTCAAACATTATTTTAAAGCCTCATCAATGTTTACTAATTATGGGAGGTTCATACACCATGTTGGCCGTGGTGGCTCAGTGCCTAGAACGCCGATTTTACAAGCCTGAGGTCAAAAGCTCAAATGCCCCTGCAATAAGTATTATTCTAAGTGCAGATGTATTATTGGCATTTTCAAAATAAAATATAATTCGAAGACATGTGTTATCAATATATCAATCCGGACATGGCAAACGTGATAATATTACAAGAGAAACAACCTAGTCTTGCTTGTAGGACCTTAACTTAGGCTAGTTCTTCAAGCATCATGCCTATCTGTGAACGGAGCGCATTAAATTTCAAGACTTGGATCATCACGTAACCATAGTATTTTTTTTTTATTTAATTAACATTACAACTGCCTATCAAACAGCAGCACGCACACTCTCCTTGAAAAAGACCTGACGCGGCTGACCGTAAGTTAATTACAAATATTATACTCTATGACATTTTTAGATAAACGAAATGGCCGGCCTTCTGATTCAAGAAACAATGGGCAAAGACACCTCATCACAGCTATACTCAATAGAGAAAGATTTCCAAATTGTCAAGAACTTCACAAGCGCCCTGTTGACCATGGAAGCGGAGGCGAAGCCCGTCTTTGATTGGAAGAAGCTGCTCGGGGTGGAGGAAAACTCGAAACTTATGAGGGTAGCTCGCGAGAAGATTCATCTGGGGAAGTTAATTCTGTAAGTTTACTTCACTAAAACTTTAACAGCCTGTCACAAATGCAATATATTTCCCTATCCCTTTGAGTCGTGGTCCACGTTTCGCTGCCATACAATGCAATACTCCAGATGTAGATCTTAATCACCTAAGATTATACGTGTAAAATTAAAATACGGGGAAAAAATAAAATTCGCAAACAATGACCAATTACCGAATAAATATGCGGGGAACATGTTTTATTTAAATTTCCTTTAAAAAACTTATTATGTTTACAGTATATCAGTTCACGGAGCTCTAGCTAAAGAGATAGTTAAGCAAAACGTTATCCTCCAATACAAGATCACGCCCATCCTGTTGGACGCCACTACGCTCGTTACTGCGCTCAACGAACAGCTTGAAATCACTCCAAATGAACTATCTGAAGGATTGAAGAGACATTATGGGGATGTGGTCAAAACCGTACTACTTACAGCGCTCAATGAAGAAAAGGTAATGATTGTGATATTAACGAAAACATAGCAAATTGTGCTAGATAAGTTTAACCAAGGAAATTATAAAACAAGGCAATCTGCTCTATATGTCGAAGGGAACTTTAATTTCAAGAAAGGAAAATTACAGGAACGGGATCTATGTATATGGGGAAAACCTCGGGATGCTGCTGAAAAAAATACTTCTTGGTTAGATGCTTTTTGTGCTAACTTTGAACAAAATTTGAAACCCACTATTCAATATCTGTGATATATCTGTCTTAGAAAAAATCAGTGTGATATCTGTCTTAGAAAAACTATTCTTTGTCAGAGTCTCCTCACAGTCTTACAGTCAGTTATCTTTTAAATTTTAACTTTTTTTTTACTTTAGACATATAAGGCCCTATCAAACTACTGCGAAGATATATTCTGCCACGGAGGCGATAATGCTACGACATACCTAGAGTTCCCCAAGGATGTAGACGTGGGTGAGCTTTCATCAGCTCTTTGCAACGCGTCAATGATCATTGAAATAGGATTACAGAACGACTCTCTTGTGGGGAAAGCCGTAAGTAAAACTATATATTCACCTATATTTTAAACTTTTGCGATTTTAACTCATATATTGGCAATATCACACAGGACTTACGATAGTCACGAGAAGTCATCTTATGACTTCGCTCGTTGTTGCGACCGAAACTTCGGGAGGTAGTTAAAATGATTTAGACTTTGTCCTGTGTAATGTTTTATATTTTCTTTATTTGCTTATTTCAAAATGTTGATTGTTTTATAATCATTGGTAGGCTTAGTTAGTTTGTTGGGGTCTATTCCGCGCTTAGTCTCTTCATTGGTATGCTTTCTCCATCTCGCTTCATGTTAAGAGATTTTATTGTTAACTGTGTTACACTTTTGTTGCTATATCGTACGAAGCATTGTGTGTGTTGATTGTTGAATATTACTCGTCTATCAATAGCTGAGTTCAGTGAGAACATACGATACTTAATTTAATAGTTGTTATATTTCATTTAGAATTTGGAATAATCCTACTAACATAACTATCAATGTTTGGATGTTTGATGCTCAATCACGTCGTAGCGTCTGAACTGATTTGCTGATTGGATTGGATTTGGGCTGAAATTTGGACCACAGTTAGATTATACATTAGTCCGGAACACATAGGCTACTGTCTATCCCGAAAAATAACAAGAAAGGGAATACGCGCGTAAAACCACGAGACTCTGCCCGTTATACATATTTTTAGCACTAAGTTTTAAGTCTTTTGAGTTATAAATTTAAATTCGTTTTCACAGATAACTAAAATAAGTCAAACGACACACACAATCTTACAAGAAGTCAACTGGACAAGATTGACGAGCAACATTCAGAAACTCTACGTGAAGCTACAGAAGGACTACCCTTACGTGTTTGAATATTCCACCTACCAGATGGATAGTACGACGCGGAGTCTACTGCAAACATTGTTCAACAATGCTAAGGACCGGTGGTTTAGTTTGAAGAATCTACGAAAAGGATTGCACGTGAGGTAACTTTTAATCTTGTCATAACAACGGTACAATAAATGTATTTTTAACAGACTTCCAAAAAAGGAGGAGGTTATCAATGCTACCACCTTTTTTTTAATATAAGTTACCTGATTTCTCGAGAACCCCTGCACTGATTTTAAAATTTATTTTTGTGTTCGGATGGGTATGGTTCCCGAATGGTCCCATATAACTCTTATCGAAATCGGTCGGGTGGTTTTTGAAATGTGAACCATTAACTAAAATTTGCGTACAATTTTCTGGATGTCGTAGTTGTAGATTTCACAAAAGTTATGAAACTCGAGCCTGTCAATACGAAATTGTGTAAATAGCTTAAAAATACTTGTTTTACACTAAAAAGGGTAAAATAAACAATTTTCGTACAAAAAATTAAACCGACTTCAAAATCACAAATAGGCACTCAAAAGCGAAAAATAAACTAAAATCATTATTACAAGCGCTACTCACTCATCTATTTGAAGTCGGTGCCAGTCAGGTCAAAAAGTTAGTAGATTGATCCTATGTAGGCACAGGTAAGTTGTACTTATCCACTACCTGTTAGATTTGAACAACCGACTTCAAATAGATGAGTGAGTAGCGCTTATAGTCATGATTTTAGTTTATTTTTCGCTTTTGAGTGTCTTTTTGTGGTTTTGAAGTCGGTTTAATTTTTTGTACGAAAATAGTTTATTAACTATTATAGGTTGACTGTTATCTCGTCTAATGTTAAGCTGTGAATCGGTCTTCAATGGAGCATACTGTCCTAGAACTACTTAAATGTCGATTTGAAGACATAATATTATGTTAACCAACGGGATAAACCCGCTCAGGCAACGCATTCCACGTCCTAGATATTCTTATCACAGAAGTGGACTCAACTCTCGTCGTTCGAGTCTTTTACACGTCACCCATGAAACGATGTCGTTTTTTAGCACTTTTTTGACTTTTTTGTTTGTTTTTTGATTACGTCTCAAGGAACACCTTTAACCAGATCATTGATTTCAGTGTAAAGCTCGGATTGCGGTTCCTTGACCTGCTGGATCACGGCATCTTCAACATGACCAGCGAGCACTGGCTGCGGCTGAAGGTCATCACCTCCTACACCATGGGCCCTCTCGGCGTGCTCCATGACTCTGTCCAACTTGTTACAGGTGAGATTGACAGCATAATGTATCAATTAATTAAATCAGTGGCTGCGCCAAGCGGTGTTCATGATAACCACAACCAATTTTCATGATAATTTGTTATAGTGTTATGTCAGCGATTTGCAATAATTCATTTGTCATGTTATATCACAGTTATGTACAGTACGACCAAGTTAATCTGTTAAATGTAGCGATGGTGCTAAGATCGAAAAGTTTTACTACCTATTACACAATTTGACAATTTCTGCGTTCTTCAATACAAGTACTTTAAAGCTTAGTAGCTCCACTTTTGACCCTTTTATAGATAAGTTGGTGGCACTGAAGGTATGTTGTGTTTTTATTATGGCCTCATCGACTTTTTGATGTAGAGTCTCCCAACACTTGCAACTAGTGCATCTGTTTTGAAGCCTGTGTGTCCCACCTGTTTCCATCTTATTGTTTCTCTTTTCTTGTTTTCTTTTTTTATTTCTAGGAGTTCAGTTAGTATTATTTAATTTAGCTATATCTCTTCTTAATATCTTATTAATTAACTATATCTCTTCTGAATATCTTATTAATTTAGCTATATCTTTTCTTAATATCTTATTAATTTCTACCTATCAATAAAATCTTTAATTTTTACAGGGCTACTGACTCATAGCTTTTCAACGTCGGATCTCCCTCCAGTGACAGTTGAGTCGATAACTAAGATCATACCCAACCTGCCAGAGCTGATTGTGGATGCTGTCGACATCATGAACAATGATAACATTGATGTAAGCAACTTAAATTGTAGGGAAACTACTCTTTGCAGAGTCCAACTAGGAAAGTAACAGACCTACCTTTTTTTTGTGTTGTTTATTTGGGTCTGCATTGTGTTGTCACATACATGAGCTGATCGCATTGCTCATGCAACAACATGGATAAGACCACAAATCAAGCGAACGAAAGGTAGGCCAAAACAAGGGGGGGCAATCGAAATAACCAAGTTAGCCGGAAAAAATGGTATTAACGGATTATCCCACCATGTCGGAAAGGGTATTTTTGTTCATCGATATCTGAGTCAAAAATCGTGTTTACCCTCTAGGGAGTAAAGTAAATTTGAATTTAGAACGGCGTCTTCTTCGTGTACTTTTTTCACCTCTAAAGATTTTTCACCTTGTGCTCTATTAATTCACCACTTAAACTTAAGGGGCAAATCTACAAAGCGATTATAAGGCATGTCGTCATGTATGGATCTGAATATTGGGCAACCAAAGGATCGGATGAAAGACGATTACATGTGGCGGAGATGCGAATGCTGAGATGGGTGTGTGGTGTGACGAGGATAGATAGGATTAAAAATGAGTATATTAGGGGAAGTATGAAAGTAGCACCCGTGACAGAAAGGTTGAAAAGCTCCAGGTTATCATGGTTTGGCCATGTTATGCGTAGAAATGAAGACCACATTACCCAAAGAGTTTTAAATATGAATGTTGAAGGATGTTGTGGTAGAGGGCGACCAAAAAAAGTGTGGCTGGATTGTGTGAAAGAAGACATGGATAGGAAAGGAATACACTCAGATTTGACACATGATAGAGACGAATGGAGGAAACGTACATGTTGTACCGACCCCACATAAAGTGGGATAAGGGTAGGCAAATGATGTGCTCTATTAATTCCCTCGCTACGCTCAGGATTCTAGATTTAGAATCCTTCGCTTGCTCGGTTATCAAAATTGAGCACGCGGTTAAAAAGCAACTTTGCACTCTTGTATAACAAATAACCATTCAATCGGCACTTTATGTATAAAAAGTTTACGTGATCGAGCGAGCGTCGGAAGTGAAAATCTTAGCCGACGTAACACAGGCCCCCAACCTAGCAAGGCTGCTACTTCCACTACTACTACTAAAACTTTATTAAAACGGAATAGAAAAAGCAAAATAGAAGAATAGTAATAAGTAGATAGAGTAATAGTTTCTAGATTAATAAATAGAAGTAATAAAGAACATTGGAGAAAATGGAATTGGTTTTTCGATTAGAGGTCCTTGATAAATTTAAAAAATATTTTTGTATAATTATTGTTTCCGTCAGCTGGAAGCAGTAGTGTCGGTCCTGAACGCGGAGCCGCGCTGGCCGTGCGCCGGGAGCCTGGCGGCGGCGCTGCCGCTGCGTGCGCGCGCGCAGGCCGCCGTGCGCGCGCTCGAGCGGCTGCTGTGCGAGGAGGGCGCGCTGAGAGGAGAGTGGATGCTCTATTTAGACGGGAAGAAGGCGATTAACGTGAGTATTCAATACAATATGTATTCCTTACTTAGGGGACCCTTTAGTCACGTATGGGGTATAAGGGGGTATTTTGTCTTGTAAAACGTACGGTCTATCAAGGAGGTAATTTTGTTTCTTTAAAAAAACTAGGGTATTAATATCTTCTGAGTTAGGTGATGTGGTGGCTTTTAGATAAAAATGGTCAGTAGATGTTAAGACTGCAGGCTCGTGAACAAAATGTATGCGTCAAATGAACCACCAGGATACCTATTTAGGATGATAGAAGGGTATAAAGTAATAAGGTTCAGAACTATGCCGTCTCTTGTAAGCTGTCCAACTGAGTGCAGTTGAAGAGGGAAGGGGGTTGCAGCCCTCGATCATTTCTCCTTGTCGCATGATTTTTGTACGTCATTGCGAAATAATGGATTAGAAGAGGTAATGAAACTACAAAAATTATAAATTTTAAAATTTGGCCAGCCGCTATGGCTGCTCATACACGGGACGAAGGCGATTAGCGAGTATGTTTTGTAGTAGTAAGACTCATTGCAGAGTGCGCCTGGGGAAGTACCACACCTTTGTTATTCTACCAGTTATTCTACCGCCAAACAGTTATGTGTAAACATTACTGTGTTCTGGTCTGCAGGGCAATGATTCCAGTGAAATCACAGGGCATGGAGATAAAACATCATAAATATCTGGGTGAAGAGCGCAGTGCAGTGGAAGGTAATGATTTGGACTGGCCATGATACAGTAGCTGCGTGTCTCGATCCTGCTTTGTGGCAGGCATGTTGCTTACCATTAGGCACATGTCCTACTCGTCACTCTGTATTTAAAAAATCTTGGCATCTTCAAATCAACAGGGAATCGGTTTCATCTAGATGACCACGCTCCATCGTAGACCGCATCATCGCTCAACATCAGGCAAGATGGTCAAATGTAAACCTATGATAGTTGAAAATGTGTATAATATTATGTGGGCGTTGCATTATCCCAGTTTTTGTTTCCACAGAAAACTCTGTCATGGAACAACACAGAGTTTGAACCGCACCTGTTCCTGAAGTTTTCATCAGTATTCGACTCCCTGGTGAATGACACGATAGCCGTGAAGGAGGTGCTGAGTGACCTCCTCAGCGGGAGTGCCTCCGAGGACCGGACTGGGTTGAAGGCAGCCTGGGAGTACGCCATCAAAGCGTTTAATACCACTGAAAGAAATGCTATTTTAATGTAAGTTTCTCCATCACTTTACAGTAACATTTACATATTTTAATTTATTAAACATTTGGATGAATCTTAATGATATATTGTAGAATTTCTTTGACAACGTTCATAATATGGTTCCAGTAAATTTATGCATAAGCTCGACACGGTCGTCAATTCGATCGCCGTGTCCCCCATCGAAGACGCGGTGTCCTTGAACGCGGTTTGGGAGAAATACAAGAAATGCAGCAATGGTCTCGGCAGCGACTGCCGCGCCGCCGGCCGCGCCACCTGGGTCTACACTCTGAAGACGCTGTCTGTCATATTTGACAGCATGGCCGCGGACCTTCAGTTGTACTTCACTGAAGCTAACGGTAAGAGATATTGAAGAGAGCATCATCATCAGAGCTCATCGAAAGGCGCGTTGTGCTCTTTTTCGGTAAAAAAACATGAAACTCGCGTCATGAACGCTTTCTCGGAGTACACGAACAAACTTATCAATCATACGTAATTTAAAAAAAATGGCAGCCATAGATTGTTGCACAATAGAGCTATTTCCAGTTATTCTACAATCAAGCAGTAAAATGTCAAAGTCAAAGTACTTTATTCATAAACGTACAATTTACACGTCAATTAACAAAAAAACAAAAGAAAGAGCATACAAAATGTTTACATTTTCAAAGCTCGAAATGACTACTTCAATGCACTACAATAATTATTGTACAGAAAACTGTCTAGCATTAAACGAGTATAATATGTCTTTAATACAATTGTACTGACCCATGTCAAATGTCAAATGTGTGGTGGTCCTATAGACAAAAGTGAATGTAGTGAGTCTTTTTTAATTTAACATAAAACTGTTGGCACTAAATCATGAATTTAAGCCGTCAATTACAATATTTAATTTCTCTTCTAGTTCCTCTATTGAAAAAAAAATAACTGTGACTACGGCATCCACATCATCTGCATACATGAATATGCCTGCACCCTTTACGGCTTCGAGTAGATCGTTTAGTAAGAGAGAGAACATGATATATGAAACTGACGAACCCTGAGGTACTCCCATAGACGAAGGCAGCGGGTCTGATTTATTATCGCCATCGCCAGCATCCACTACTTGAGAGCGGCGTCGTAACATGTCAGTCAAAACCTCGTATGATTTCCCAGCTTCAGTTTTAATGCTAAGGTCTCATGGTCTGCGACGTCGAAGGCCTTCGATAAGTCACAGCACAAGACGGCTACTTGCTCTTTACGTTCACGGGCAGCCAACACGCTACGAATCACTTCACGCGTTAGAGAAGTCGTAGACCTCCCTTCGCGGTATGCGTATTGTTGTTCACACAGCGCCTCGGTTTCCGATAGGTAGACCACTAATCGCGAACTCAAGCCATTTTCGAACACTTTGGGCTATTGCTGGTATAATCGATACTGGTCTATATCTATCAATATCGTCCCGTTTGCCTTTGCCTTTAAATATCGGGGACACTTTCGATATCTTCAGCGGCGACGGGTACGAGCCCTAAGACACTGATTATACAGTGTGGCAAGAACCGGAGCTAGAGGCAAAATTGCTAGTTTATTTAGCGCCATCGACACACCGTATATGTCTTTTGACTTTTTTTGGAGGTATCCTGGAAGAGACTATGCGGAATACCTCATCAGCCGAAAAACTTGTTAGTCTGAGGGAACGGTCAGACGCCTGACGCGCTGATACAAAACATTTACATACAGTAGCAGCATTAGCTTTAGGCGCCCCACAGGCAACAGCTGCATTTAAAAACCTAACATTCATAGCATTTACGGCGTTTTTTGGCGAACTAAACTTACTGCCGTTACAATCTTTTACAATCTCGGAAAAGTTCAACCTAGGGGTATTGTTTTTCCCCCTCTCCGTGTTCATGGTTCCCCGGTTCCCCCCCCCCCCCCCCCCCCACATAGCTTTAGATGGATTCGTACTTCCATGTATTATACTATTATTATGATTTCTTTTAGACATATTCCAAGTCGACTTGTATTTCCTGTTGAGATCGTCACAAATAGCTATTAAGTTCTCTTTCTCAGGAAATTTGTCAACTAATTTCGAAATATCAAACAACAACGATTTTAGATTTATTATGTCAGGCGTAACCCACGATGCGTCACGTATGTTACTTGGTGTTCGTTTTATCGGGAAGCAAGTATCATACTTATTTGCTAAAATATTGATCAGTGCCACCACAAACGTTTGAGCGGTCTTGTTTCTCCCACTTACTTCGGACCAATATATACTCTCAATAGACATAACAAAGTTAGTTAGTTAAGTGTAAAAGCAGTAATGTATTCCGGTTTGAAGGGCAATGTTTCAGCAACATGTCTGCCACATAACAGCACAATGACACACAGCTATTGGAACATGAAGAGTCCAAATCATTACCTAGGACTGCACTGCGCTCGTCACCCAGAGATATAAGATGTTATATCTCTGAGCCCTGTAATGGAAACATTGCCCTTCAAACCAGAACACAGTAATGTTTGCACATTACTGCTTGGCGGTAGAATAACTGGCAAAACTGTCATCTGTTTCAGAGCCGGACGCGAGCATGCTGCAGACGGTGGGGTTCACGCGGAGCACGCCCCTGTACGGGCTGTACCAGCGCCTGCCGGAGTACGTGGCTGTGCTGCTCAGCTCTTACTTCGACTACGGGTTCATGAGCCAGGTACCCGCCACCAGCGCATCGCACGTCCACAATTGAAATGATGACTAATTAGTTTTATTTCAGTCATCGTGACTATTGAAGAAGCTCACCTAAAATAAATTTATGAAACTGGTGTTATGTTTATACATCAAACGGCCTAAAACGTGAATTTCTCAAGTTGTGAAGAACAAACTATTTACCTATATTAGTCCAGAAAAGTAAAAACATAAAGGTTAACGTTAAATGCGTAATATTAAGTTTTCCAAACGAAAAATAAATAAGATTTTTATTAAAAACTTCACTTCTAAAGTGCAGTTTCGTATGCAGCTCAAGTGGCTTCCCATTGGCCTTCGTCGGAATGCTCATATTTTATCTCTTGTTTATAATGTATTGTTTAATCCCTCGTACCCGCGCTATTTGAAAGACATGTTCACTTTTTGGAGCATCGCGCACTCTCTGCCTCTCAGATCCAAAAATAACTTGTCGCTTCAATCACCCTCAGCACACAGTCAATTCTACGGAAAGTCGTTTGCTTTTCAAGCTGTTCAGCTATGGAATGCTTTGCCTGTGCCTACTAGGCAAGCTCCATCGTTAGCTGTTTTAAAGACCATGTAAAACAAATTTACTTTTCGCAGTCGTCCCCCTAGTTGAAGTTACCATTACTTCGCTGTGTATCCGTTCTTAAACTTTAAATTTATGTATTAGTTTATTACTATATTTCGTATTTATGTATTAGGATGTACAGTTATTATTATGTAGGTTTATCAAATTATTATTCATGTAATTGCAGTTTTATTTTGAAATATTATAGAGGTATTCACCACTTTTTATTTGTACTTCCCGTCTTCCTGTTTTCGTATCTGTTTTTCCATCCTACGGTTGCCTGGAAGAGATCGCTTTAAGCGATAAGGTCGCCCATTGCTACTTTAATTTTAGTTTAAGTTTTTTTTTTTTTAAATGTATTTTTGTTGTTATTAAGTGCAATAAAGAGTTAATCTATCTATCTATCTATCTTCTAAAGGTGATGTATTACCAATCACTTTTTTAATGGCAGGACTCTATACTGATACCTTCTGGGGAAGTACGCTTTCACACATGTGTGTTTTCTTTGTATATTTATTTAATTAATTACTTTGAGTTTTCAGATCAGACGTGCCACACTAACTCAGTTCTGGGACTGCGAGTCCGTAGTGTCAGCGCTCGTCCCAGCCCCTGACAGCTCCATCCAGGTCTCCGACATCGAGCGAGTGAGGCCCTATGTCTGCCCCTCCTTCATCTACTGGCTCTCCTTGCCCAGGGGGGGATAATGTGCTGTTCAACGTTGTGGCTAAACCTGTGAGTATTCCGTGTCTACTCTAGATATACAGGATCCGAATACCTTACTGCTATGAAAAGTGAAAATAAAATAAAATTTGTAGCGATGGATTCGACAAAAACTGTAATTTGTATTTTATTTTTTCAACAGCAATATTTCTTCTACTCGATGCCAGTGGAAAATACAACTAGCATGTTTGAAAGAGCCTTCACTAAAGCAACTGAAATTGCCGATTTTCTGTCTAAACAAGCTAAAGAAAAGAATGCATCAGAAGTTTCCAATGATCTACAATCAAATAACGTTGAACACACTCTTGCTAAATTCATAGATAAAGTTATAAGCTTTAAGTTGAATAAGACTGAACAACTTTACAGACAATTCAATGAAGTTAGTAAAAAGCAAATTATTTCTAACGTTTACTTGACAAAGATTGTTGCGATAGTTAACAAAATAGCAACAGCATTGAACAATATAACTATAGATGAAACCACAGGATTGGATTCTACTGAAGTTGAAAAACTAAATGCTGATTTGAGAATAATCAAACACATGTTCAGAAGGAAAGCTGTAGATGTTATAGCTATACATTACGATGTGCTGACAGATCTTCTTTGGACGAACAATAATGACTACTCCCTAGTCAACGCTATAGACACAATGTGTGATAATTTGAAAGAAAATGACAAAAATAAAACTATTTTAGTAGAAGAAACAAGAACGAGTACACAGTTATGCGCTAAAAACTATACTTACCTGTTTGCACTAGTACATAACGAGGTTACAGATGATTATGAAGACGCAAGGAAAAGTTTGCTAGATTTTGTTAATGTTCTTCGGAAGGCAGATGAAGCTAATGTGACTGATGTATTTGCATTCTTGAACAGCAGGTAAGCTTAAATAAAATAATTGTTTTAATTGTGACTAGTGCAAAAAAAGTTGACATATGTTCAAGTCTAAAACTATTTAATTTTATTTCTAACAGTTTTCCTTCAATCAATTTTTTTCTTGCTTAGAAATATGTGACATGTCGTCATAAAATGACGCTCTCGATGTCGTCTCTGTGAAACACAATCTCAAAATAACACTTTATTTTCATTGCAATACCCGCCGGTGCCGCTCGTAATGGGTAACAGATTTGTTTACGCCGTTTGGTTCCAAAGGGCCACATTCCAACTATGACTCAATCTGTAACGCCGCTTAACTCGCGCATGCAAGGCGCACGGCAGCCAAGCCGATTTGTCTCCTTAGTTTTTTTTATTTGTTCCCTTCAAACGTATATTTTTTATGATTTCCTCAGGCATTTGTGACCGTCTTATTAATGCGGAGTTGTTGGGAGTCCAGGACGATTATCACTAATTACTACAGTGTCGACTTCTATGACCAACTACCACAAATTTGTATTCAGAAATATCTTCAATTTTCTTCTTAAACCCATTAATTCTAAGTAAATATAATTTTGTAGTATTTAAAAAACTACTTACAGATTTTAACAATTGTTTCATCTTTGACAGGGAACAGCAAATTCTGTATCTAAAACACACGATCAAATCCTCGTATGATCTCGGACTTCCCATGTACTTGAAGTACCTCCACTCCAACCTACAAGGCTACAACATCATCATCACCTTCCTCTCCGGAGGAGACTGGTGGAATCACATCAGAGAACTCCATAACGGTCCTTACTCTACGAAATTCTTCGGAATAGCGGAACAAAGTTTTGAAATTGCGCATCATTTTCTGAACAACATGGATGGTATACACGTAAGTCACTCACAGATTCTTTGGAAGTCTTAAAATTTGTTCACAAAAGAGTAATGCTAGAAAGTTTTCTTGATAAAACCGTAAATGAGATAGATAATACTACTCTTCGTTTTACAGTTAGTACGTCTGATCCGAGACCTGAGACAAAACGATTCGTTAACATTTTGTGAGAAGAACCTCACCCTGTCGGACTACCTCCCGGATGGCACGTACGCGTTGTCAAATTTAACTGCCCAGATATGTGGTACTGACATGGTGGAGCTTTTCAGGGAGATCCCACCACTACTCTATGTTTCACAGGTGAGTATCTATAATGCTTAATTTATATGGTACTGTAATACCCCGGTATGCGCTACCCCGTTGTAAGTGAATTCGGAGATACGCGGTTTTTCATTAAATTTACCCACTCCACTAAGAAAAAATGGGAATTAATAAAAGTTAATCTTATGCTACGAATAAATTTTACGTTGGAAGAAAACCTTAACTCGTCAGGTGGCATTGTTAGAATATATTATACATATACGATGAAGCCCTTGACATCGAAATAACGTCGGTTTATGTTGTTTTAATTATAATAATGTAAATTAGTTTTATAATCTAATATGTTGTTTAGTATCTACATGTTTCTTTTAAATTATTGTTAACTTTGGTTTCGATTACACAAATTTTGTAGGCTGCATTTTATGAACCCCGACTTACGCGACTTCGAATTTTTTTCTCAAAATTTCTATTTTATTTAGTGTTTATTTGATCCACAGGGCTACGAATACAATCTAACGCTACCCAAAACTATAGACTACCCATCACTCAACGAAGACTTGTCCGCCACTACAGCTAAACTGAACCTCATCGCGGAGGGTCCAGCAGACCCACAGGTCCCTGCGTGGGTCACTGATGAGAAGCTTGCAGTCTTCAGGAAAGATGTCATTGGGGTCGTTTCGAAGGAAACCATAACTAAGATGGTGTTTGCACTGATGACCAATGTGGTCGATGCCGGAACCTTATTCTTGAATAGCAGGTGAGTCATGTTCTGATGTTTCACTTTATCAACACTTTTTTATTTCCTGATTTTCTCTCTACCAACTCGTATTTTTGCTATTTTTAAAGTATGAATATTATTCATAAGTATAATCTAAAATTGGTGAACCAAAATCCCCAAATTACAACCACGTATACCATATTTTTTTTTATAATTTTGGGACTTTTTGTTTCGATGGTATTTTGGTGAAGCTCACTTTGCAAACGAATAATCCTGGGATTACGTCTAACAATACAAAATGAAGTCAAAGCTATAACTATTTGTCTTTGAGTGTGTTTGTTAGCATTCTTGATCAAAACAGATACTTTAAGACCCTAGCTATCAGCGCGTGTCTGCTATTATCTGCTTTACGTGTCGGAAACTGCAAGACGATATCTTTTTTTTACTTGTTTTGGCACTTGGGTTCTTTTTTTAACATGTGTCTTAGATTAAGAAAAGAGAAAGAGAATAAAAGAGAGTAGATAACATTTTTTTCTTTTTTTTTCGTTTAAGTGTTCGCCTATAGCTTTCTGTTTGTAGGTATTAGTAGTTCGATTTCGTCTGTTGAGTCGATCACTGTCGATTGGGACTCCGCTAGTAGTCGACACGACAGCGTCTTTTTGCTACGCATTTTTGTAGAAAAAACATGAGACAAGGAGGTGTTGCTATTTATGTAAATCCATCAATTACTTACCGAAAATTGGATTGGATATCAGAAATGTCTGTTGAACGTCATTTTGAATGCTGTGGTATATTTGTGCCAGACTTAAAATATATTATAATTAGCGTGTACAGAACACCAGATAGTAATTTTAAATTATTTATGGAGAGCCTAGAAACACTGCTTCTAAAATTAATTTCTAGACCCCGTTGGAACACGAATAAGATAATAATACTGGGTGACTATAACATTGACTTAATGAAAAATAATAATAGAAGCGAACTATTTGTAAGTACATTAAAAAGCTATAATATTCATCCTACTATACAAGAAGCAACTAGAATAACAGACAAAACAAAAACATGCATAGATAATGTCCTCACTAATCTGAAAAGGTATAAGGCCAATATATTAGATGTTGGTATATCTGACCACACTGTTCAACTACTCAGCGTCCCTAGTAACTTAAGTTTCAGGGAAAAATACTGGTTTAAACACAAAAGGAAAGTGGAAGCAAACATGAGTCTATTCTTAAAATACTTATCTCAAATCAGTTTCGCCAAAGTCTACACTCATAACAATGCCAACGAAGCGTACAATGAGTTTATTCACTTATATAGCCTAATATTTGATTTATGTATCCCTTTAGAACGAGTAAAAATTACACATAAAAAGAATCCGAATTGGAAATCTAAGGGTATTAATGTAGCAAGCAAAACTAAACGCAATATGTATCTAAAATGTCGCGAAAATAGAAACCAAAATAATTTGGCAGCTTATAAAAAATATTCCTCCACCTTTAAAAAAGTAACTCGTATGTCCCGTAAAATTGCTAATATTAAATACATAAACAGAAGTACCAACAAAAATAAGGCAACGTGGGGGATAATTAAAGGTCATACATCTCAGACTAACAATATAAAAACGTCAGTTGAAAAACTCAAGATTGATGATGTAGAAATAACAGATCCAATTAAAATAGCTTCAACTTTCAATGACTATTTCGTAAATAAGGCAAAACAAACACATAATAATGGTACACAACATAAAACACTCAATCACAACTGTAATACTATATTTCTCGAGCCAGTTACCCGCCAGGAAATAAAAAATGTCGTGAAAGAGTTAAGAAATAAACAAACTGCCGGATATGACGGCATTTCTGTTCAAGCAATAAAAATAGCATTGACTTTATAGTAGAACCACTAACTTACATAATAAACATGTCCATAGAAACCGGCTGCTTCCCAGATAGTTTAAAGAAAGGACTTATTTTACCTTTGCACAAAAAAGGTTCTACGCTTGAAATGGGTAACTACAGGCCCATAGCCATATTACCAAGTTTTTGAAAATATGGGAAAAAGTATTATACAGCAGAATAATTTCATTCCTAGATAAAAATAATATCCTAAACGTTAACCAATTTGGTTTCCGTAAAGGGAAAAATACAACTTCTGCAATCTTCAAATTGCTGAAACAAGTCTTGGATAAATTAAATAATAAAAAAACTGGCATTGCACTCTTCATAGATTTATCTATGGCATTCGATTGCGTTGTACATAAAACTCTTCTAGTGAAACTTGAAGCCGTTGGAATTAGAGGCAAAGCTTTAGAATTAATAGGTTCTTACTTGAAAAATAGATGTCAAGCCACCGTTATAGAATCCTATCACAAAGGAAAAAAGACTATCGAGCAAATCCAGTCAGAATTCAAAAACATAGACTTAGGGGTGCCACAAGGTAGTATACTTGGGCCTTTGCTGTTCCTTATTTATATCAATGACCTACCATCTATTACTGAATACTTGTGTGTCATGTTTGCCGATGACGCAACAATTTTCATACCGCAAAATGATCAAATTTCCTCAGAGTTTGAAAAATAAATCAATAATACACTGAATAAAACTTCTGATTTCTTGAGTTCCATAAATCTTTGTCTAAACTCTACAAAAACCAAATATATGCAATTCGGAAGCCGTAAAAAAATGCCATTAAATTTAAATATTATTCATAAAAATGTCAGTATAAATGAAGTAAATGAGGCAAACTTCTTGGGGATCACGATAGATCATTATATAAACTGGAAAGCTCATCTCAGCAAAATTAGATGCAAATTAAGTAGTTCATGTTACGCACTATCTGTTTTAAGTGGTATTGCATCAAAAACTGTAGCAATAAACGCTTATTATGGGTATGTTTATCCGATATTAAGTTATGGAATAATCTTTTGGGGTAACTCTGTGGAAGTACAGTCCATATTTGTGCTCCAAAAAAGGTGTTTACGCAACATATTTCGGATGAAAAACACTGATACACTACGTGAGGTATTTAGATGCAATAACTTTTTAACTTTGACTAGTATTTACATTCTAGAATTGTGCATGTTTGTTCAAAATAACAGACAATCATATTTTATGGACAAATCGACTCGTTCAGATAATCTACGAACAAAACACAGATATAATTTATGTGTACATCAAATAAACAATACAATGTACGAAAAAAGTACATTCGCAAGCGCAATTAAGGTCTTCAACCACTTGCCACTGAAACTGAAAACTTTAACTGGAAATACGTTTAAATACAGTCTAAAGAAGTGGCTGATCTCTAAAGGATATTATGATCTCAAAGAATATTTTAGTAGTGAAAATGTATAATAGTAATTATCCACCACTCTTTGTGCCATTCTATTTAAATTTGTGTATATAATGTCAAAAATGTGAAATTGTACAATTATTGAGAACTATTGTGTTTTTAATGCACAAAAACATTGTATATTCGTATTGTGCCATTCTATTTAAATTTGTGTAAGTATATAATGTCAAAAATGTGAAATTGTACAATTATTGAAAACTATTGTGTTTTCAATGCACAAAAACATTGTATATTCGTAATGGATAAAACTGTTGGAACTAAGTATTTAAAAATTGTAACATCATTTACCTGTACACAGTTTATACAATAAAGCATATTCTATTCTATTCTATTCTATTCTATTCTTCTATTAAACTTTTATTTTCTAAGTCTCCTGGTTCAGAACGATCACCACAACTGTGTGGAGATCTTTGAACATGAATCATTATTCGTATTCTAGCCAGTGTCACGCGTGCTCCGAGTTGACGAGCTGGCTGAAGCAGCTGAACCTCCAACTCTTCAAGAAGCAGGAGTACGACACGCTGCTGTGCCACCTCCACACCCTCGACATGGACGAGCTGTACCGGACCTTGAAGACGGAGTTCCATTGGGATATGTTTATTAGAGAGGTAGGACATAGAAGCCGCTACAAAATAAAACAACATAGTCATCATTAATTGTCTTCAAATGGTAGAAGACCATCATTTAAAAAAAATCTATTAGTGTATCCATATCATCACCATCATCATCGGTCTACCTTAGGCCACTGCTAGGCATAGCCTTCTCCCATGATACGTTACTCAGCCCTATCCTCGGCTTTTCTTCTCCAGACACTTCCTGCTGACAGTTTATACATGTAACTAAAATCATTATTAAAGGTGTATCAGCATACATTCCCATCACTGGGCCTTTCCCACAACAACGTCACTCAATGCAATCTTCGGGTCTATATTTTTATTTAATCCACTTTATTAGATGGATAGAAAACTCTTTATGGAGACACAGACAAATATAAATATCACAGTATAACACTTATTATTCTAGACAATTCTGATACCATTATTGTTTGTCGCAGGTAATATCAAGTAGGAACTACACCAAGTTGGAGCTGAACAAGTCTCTCAACGAGTTCCTGTCGCTGGTGAAGGGCCACCTCCTGGAAGACCTGGCCGCGCCGCGCACCAAGCTCGCCGAGTGCCTCGCGGGCAACGTCACTGATAATATATTTGGCTACACTTCGCTGTAAGTAATCTGCAAAATAAAAGCAATTTCAAAAAATTGTTAACGTCATTATTGCTAAAAAAACTAAGCTACTAGGCCAGCTAAATTATGTTCTTGTTCTTTTCGCAGTGTGATGTCAGTACTCGCTCGCACCACTCGCTTGCTGCGAGCTCAAGCTCCCCATGTTCACGAGATCGAGGGCATCCAGGAACTCCCCTACCTCAAACGTCTCCACTCCGACGTGGCCCACAACCTGCCAGTGTGGAGGCCGCTCCGGGACCACCTGGGGAAAGGAGTCAGGGAGGTGATGACGGGTGTGGTGAGCGATGACGAGGTGGTCCTGGATATTGAAGAAGCTGATATTAATTTGAAAGAGGTAAGTAAGATACGCGTTACAAAGTCGTAGTGGCTTAGAAGTTTTTTTTTATATAAAGAGTGACGAGACGAGCAGGACATATGACTGATAGTAATCAACATGCCTGCCACATAACAGTACAGTCTTCAACATCAAAAACCCACTAAATGTTCCCACTGCTGGGATTCGGGGTCTTCTCTCGCAAGGAGAGAGTTAAGGCCATAATCCACAGCGCTGGCCCAGTGCGGGTTGGTGGATGACACATGGCTTCGAAAGATTATAGGTGCATGTCGGTTTCCTCACGATGTTTTCCTTAACCGTTTTAAGTTAGCGGCATTAAACAGTACAGTGACACGCAGCTAGGAACGTGTGTCAGAGATAAGATCATGAACAGAGTCCAAACCATTAGTCATTTGTTTTAAAACTTTAGCCATCACAGACAAGAGAGAGGGGAGAGTCTGAGGTCATGTCAGAATTTAAATCTGTACTCTACATATAATTGTTATAAATCTCAGTAGAATATTTGTTTGAACACGCTAATCTCTGGAACTTCTGGGCCGATTTTTAAAACTTCTTTCACAGTCGGATATGTACGTAATCTCTGTGTGTTAAAGGCTGTATTTGTACCACGGGGGAAGCTGGGATGGACTGCTAGTTTTAATATGCTATATTTTTTATAGTTTTAATAGCTAGCGATTTAAAATTCTCGAGGATATCCTTCTATTTCTTTAAAGATTTTAACAAACTAGAAACTATGAATGGCATATTTATTTCTAAGTATCTAATCAATCTACAAAAAGGTTCAAGCTTCTAGCTTAAAAAATATGAAACTTCGATACAAACTTTATTTCTTTACTTCAACCTCTTTTTTTTTTTTATCGCGTATAGGTCCGCGTTTGACCGCGTTTGACTCGCCTGATGGTAAGCGACGGTATGGTCGAAGATGACGCACGTTGACTTAGAAGGTACCTATTCACTCTGACCTTGAAAAGTTCTAGATTGTATCTCTCAGGGAACAAGGAGGCCGGCAACTTATTCCACTCCAAAGCTGTATGTACGACCTTTCAACCCTTTTTTCGCATTAAAAATAGGTATGTCTTTTCTTAAACTATTTCTGTGGCGAGTTCCATCTAAAACGGTTTAGTATTTGGGCATGATAACGTACCTAATAGATAGACAGACAACAGGGCTACTTTCGCGTATATAAAATGAGTGGGGATTACGTGTAGAAGTTTAAAAAAAATGTATTTTTGCAGGCTTTATCGATGGGTAAAGTGGAAGACCTTCTGGTCCTCCACACCAACAGCTGGGCCTACATCTGCGAAGACCACAACTGCAGTGCTATCTACAGCGCTATTGTCAACAACCTGGACAAGACTGAAATCGAGAAAGAGGTAAACTTTTCCATAGAATGCGCTGTAGCAAATTACTTAAAAAAGTTCCGGATATGTTATAATTATTTAACCTTATAATTATTGTAGTATCATTTCAGTTATAAAAATTGTTTATTAATGCGTTTAAATATTTACATGGTACCTACTGATAACCATAATCTTATTATTTTGGCGTTTTAACCTGGCTTTGGTTAGTTTGTCGAATCCAATTTGCTGAAATATAACCGTATTAGAGACCCAGACACAATACAAATATTTGTATTCAACACATTTTTGCATTGGGTGGGGATCGAACTCACGACCCACGGCGTCGAAACTAAGCCACGGCCCCTGCCAATAACGACACATAAAATAACACAGGTAACAACATATTGAGTTTTATATTTAACACATTTTACCAAACTACTTTTACTACTATTACTTTTACTTTTACTACTACGTGACAGAAAGGTTGAAAAGCTCCAGGTTATCGTGGTTTGGCCATGTTATGCGTAGAAATGAAGACCACATAACTCAAAGAGTTTTAAAGTTTACCAAAGCGCTACGCAATCTGGATGTGAATAAAGCCAGTGGCCCGGACGGAATTCCTGCCATAGTACTGAGGGTTTGTGCACCCGAGTTGTCTCCAGTACTAACGCGCCTGTTTAGACTTTCTCTCCAAACTGGGCAAGTGCCGAAGTCGTGGAAGCTTGCAAACGTGCAACCTGTGCCCAAAAAAGGTAGTCGTGCTGACCCTGTCAACTACAGGCCCATCTCAGTCACGTCCATACTCTGCAAGACTATGGAACGTGTCTTAAACCACAGGCTCCTGACATACCTAGAATCGAACGACCTCCTCAGTGACCGGCAATACGGGTTTCGCCGGAACCGGTCCACCGGGGATATTCTAGCGTATGTCACCCACATCTGGGTGAAACTATCGAGAAACACGGGAAGCACTTGCAGTCTCCTGGATATCTCGAAGGCTTTCGACAGGGTTTGGCATGATGGCCTTATAAGCAAGCTTTCTGGCTATGGTTTGTCTCCTGGGTTTATTGCGTGGATATCGGACTTCTTGAGGATCGATCCATACGAGTCGTCATTGATGGCTGCTCGTCGGATCAAATGGCTATCAATGCCGGAGTCCCTCAAGGGTCGGTACTCTCTGCGACGCTCTTCCTGCTACATATCAACGATCTGTTGAGGCCCGGTATTTTTGGGTACGCAGATGATAGCACCGTCGTAGAGAGTTATATATCTAGCGCAAGAGCCAGTGGGCAACAAACTCAGCTATTGAGAGAGAATATGATCGAACGGTTGAACTTGGCCCTTGAGGCAGTCTCTAAATGGGGCGATGCCAATTTGGCCAGGTTTAACGAAGGAAAGACACAGGCGTGTTTGTTCTCCGCCAAAGGAGTCCGTTCCAACTGACTCCTACTTTTCGAGGCGTGTCCGTGCCGGTTACTGACCATCTCGAGCTTTTGGGCGTTTCTCTGTCATCGACGCTCAACTTTGGCACATATATTGAGTCTAAGGCTAAATTAGCCGCCAAAAAACTAGGTGTCCTCTCAAAGGTGCGAAGATACTTCAACTCTGAACAGTTGCTCACGTTATACAAAGCACAGATTCGCTCCTGTATGGAGTACTGTTCGCACCTTTGGGATGGATCGGCTAAGTATCAGCTGGAGACTCTGGAATCGATTGAGAGACGTGCCAAAAGACTCATAGGCAGTGACGCTCTTGTGCGTAAAAGACTTCAAAGTCTTGATCATCGCCGCAAGATCGCTAGCTTATCGGTTTTTTTATCGGATACACTTCGGAGAGTGTGCAACTGATCTGCATGATCTAATACCACCTTGCCCTTTCTTCTATCGGACTTCTCGTTCCACAAAAGGGCGGCATCGTTTCATGGTCGATGTTCCAAAGACGCGAACGAAGAGATTTGACTCCACGTTTGTGATAAGAACGTCTAGGTTGTGGAATGCGTTGCCTGAGTGGGTTTTCCCTGATGGTTACAATCTTGGTGTCTTCAAATCGAGAGTGAATCGGTTTTTTCTAGGTAAGCACGCTCCATCGTAGACCGCATCGTCGCTTAACATCAGGCGAGATGGTGGTCAAGTGCGAACCTATTATAGTTAAAAAAAAAAAAATAAAAAAAAAAAAATATGAATGTTGAAGGATGTTGTGGTAGAGGGCGACCAAAAAAAGTGTGGCTGGATTGTATGAAAGAAGACATGGATAGGAAAGGAATACACTCAGATTTGACATATGATAGAGAGGAATGGAGGAAACGTACATGTTGTACCGACCCCACATAAAGTGGGATAAGGGTAGACAAATGGTAATGACCTTTTACCAAACTACAAACTAGTAATCAGTTTGGAGTTTGATCCCCACCCAATGCAAATATGTGTTGAATACAAATATTTGTACTGTGTCTGGGTGTTTTCTATGTATAATAAGTATGTATTAAAAATATATAGGTATTATATCAGCTAGCTGGCTTCCATAGTAGATAGAAACTTTGCTTAGTTCGGGGCTAGATGGTGTTGTGTGAAATGTACATCAATATTTATTCCACCAATATTAGTCTAAAGAAAAAATTAAAATGGAATGGCCTTTTCTGAATCTCCGTGTTTTCTCCTCAACAGCTGCCATCCCCTCCAAACCCAGGAGTTCTGGCGCTTCACATTCGTAGAGAGCATCCTGTCCCACGTGGAAGACTTGTTGTCGCATGCAGGGCGGCTCGTAGGCGCGGCCAGCTCTCTGCGCGTGCAGGACGCGGCGGCCGGCACGCTCGCCGGCGCGCTCGACCTGGTCAGGAACGCGCTGGGAGATGACGCCTTCCACGATATTATATACAGGTAACTAACTATAATACCCAGTTAACCTACCGTTGGCCAGAAACAGTAAAGACGCTCACATGCCTATCAATAACCATCTTTTAAGACTGCCGAGGACCGAGAAGCGTGGAAGACAGACGTCGCTGAGTACACAGAATATTACCTCATACTAGATACGACTTTCAACAATGAATGTGACGACTTAGAAAACAGATACTACATTATCAAGAGTAGATGCAGCTTTGGCGCTAGGGGGGGTCACATAGTCGTCGTCAAGTCAGATCCCGTGCGATAAGTGCATGCGTGCGTTTCAATTAGTGGGCCACGTACCTAGGTTCTAGACCCAGCCCAGGGGAATCATGATCCCCATGACCCCTCTGGATCCACCCTGATATATTATAATGTATTTTATTTGGTAGCACAGTTGTTAAAACGCCCTACGTTCAGTCGTGGTGTCGTAGACTTAAAGCTCGTCCATAGATTGCACCTACGAGTATGTTTGAAGTGCAAAGTCATCCCCATCTTTGAAGTTATGTTGGTTTCTCACTTCGTAACGTAACCGAAATTTCGTAAGCTAGTTTTAATTTGGCAGAACACACTTTACTTCCGCCAACCCGCAATCGACCCGTGCTGTAGATTACGGGGTTTCATAATATAATTGCATAATAGTGCAGATAAGTAAGGATACGGTAACTTTTAATTAAACTTTGCAAAGACTTTTCATCTATAGTGGAAGCAATGCTTAATCCACCAACTTGTAATTGTGCAGCGTGGTCGATTATAACCTTTACTTTAATCTTGTGAGACCCGAAATCCCAGCAATGGGAACAATGTAGGCTATTCATGCTTTGCTAATCAATCATTTCATGTTCCAGTCTCCACGGCCTGATTGGGGAGTTGCGTCCCCTCCTCAAAAACACCCCCCTGTCTGCAGATCTGGACGCCATCGCCCGTGGACTGAAGATTTTCTTCGATCTCAAAACGTACTTGGTGGAAGAAGAAGATATGAAACGTAAGCATGGTCTAATTATTTCTTGAGTAGCTTTGTACTTCTATAGGACACAATGGTAAAATGAATTTATGTTGTAGTGGTAGGATTGTTTGTAGTAGTAGGACGCTTTACAGAGACCTTCTGGAGCAAATACCCCACCTTTGCTAGTTATTCTACCGCCAAGCAGTATAATGCAAATATTACTGTGTTCCGGTTTAAAGGGCTATGTTTCTAGTTAAATAACAGGGCATAGAGATAAAACATCTTATATCTCTGGGCGACGAATGCAGTGCAGTGATAGGTAATGATTTGGACTCTTCATGTTCCAATAGCTGTGTTTCGCTGTGCTGATATGGGCTGGCATGCTGCTTACCATCAGGCACATGTCCAGGCGTCAGTATGAGTATATACTATAAAAAAAAATATTTCTTTGTACGCATTTCTGTATTCTCCATATTGTTCCAGTGCAAGTGTCGCG
This sequence comes from Ectropis grisescens, assembly GCA_017562165.1. Taxonomy (NCBI): domain Eukaryota; kingdom Metazoa; phylum Arthropoda; class Insecta; order Lepidoptera; family Geometridae; genus Ectropis; species Ectropis grisescens. The sequence goes on along the minus strand of CM029780.1, from coordinate 23,461,141 downwards.
TCTGTTCCCGAACGCGGGCGCCGTGGAGACGGGTCTCGCTGCGCTCGGCGTCAACAACACCAACTTCTGGTCTCTGGCGGCGCCCCGCATACACTATGGCTACATACAACTCAAACCGGTGCGTTTACGATATTATAAGCTCGTTTCAGTATTCTTCTAACATATTTTAGACTAGCGGTCCGCCTCGGTTTCGCCCGTGGAACATAACATTTCTACACCAACAGCCCACTAAATGTTTCCACTGCTGGGACTCGGGTCTTCACTTGCAATGAGAGAGTTAAGGCCATAATCCACCACACTGGCCCAGTGCGCGTTAGTGGATGACACATGACTTCGAACAATTCTAGGTACATGTCGGTTTCCTCACGATGTTTTCCTTCAACAGTGACAAAAGACAGTGATGCGTGTGGGGTTTGAACCCCGGGGTCTCCGGATCGACAGGCGCCGTTCTCCCGACTAAACCAGACGTAACTTAACATTTAGCCTTTAGCATTCAGGGATCACGTGGGTAAATATCCAACGGTAAAACATTTTTTGAAATCGGTCGAGCAGTTCCTGAGGTTAGTGCTTTCAAACAAAAAAGATACTTTTTGGCAGGGATAAACCCTATGGGTTCGCGTCACCGACAATGTAGCAGCGTAGCTTCGGAACGGAGGTGGAGCTATGACTACCATTTTTTTAAATTTAGAAACTACACAGTAATTTTTATACAAATCCTAAGATTGGGGGAAAAATAGGAAAAAAGGGGGAAGTAGAGAACATTTTCAACATAATTCTAGTACTTTTTAGCCGAATTTGGTAGTTTCTAAGTCACCTCCTCCCGGCTCAGAGCCTCCAACATGACCGCATTTCTGATTGAACAGGTGCTAATCCCAAGAGAGCCCAACTCCCGCATCGCTGCGTTCGTCTGCGACCTGGACGCCATGTCCACCGTGGTCCTGCCCGGCGCCGACCGCCAGCTGGCCCTGGAAGATGTACTGGCTGCCACGGCGGACCAGTTCTGTGACCTACCTGACGCCAGGGCTAAAGAGGTCGTGATGGTGCTGGCTAGAAATATGGACCTTACGTTGGTCATCGATAAGGTTGGTATCATTTCTACATTACTTCCAGTGCTAAGACGCGTTCGGAGGTTTTTTTTAAATAAGGAGTGCCTGATGGTAAGCTACATGCCTGCCACATAACAGCACAGTGACACGCAGCTGTTGGACCATGAAGACCCAAATCATTACCTAGCACTGCACTGCGCTTATCACCCAGAGATCTAAGATACTATGTCTCTACGCCCAGTAATTTGCTCTGGAAACATTGCCCTTCAAACCCAACAGTAATGTTTGCACATTACTGCTTGTGTTGGTTACATCTAGCCTAATCGGGAGAACGGCCACTGCTGCATCTCGCGTAATGTTAAGCAACGATGTAGTCTACGATGGAGTGCGCTTAATCTGCCCAAGACAGTGTCCACGTATAATTTAGAAAAGAACCATCTCTATATATCAAAATGTTATGTTGGTTTGTGTACGCTTCAAAAACTCAAAAAGTTCTGCACCGATCGAGCTGAAATTTTAGAATGATATATAATCTGCATCAAGGATTGTTTTTATCTAATTTTTGCATCATAATGTGCCACAGCAAAGCGTTGCAGGGTACACTCCGCGAGGCATAAGCTGAGCTTTGCATTTGTGTGAGTGTACATGGATAGTGTAGGTGTGATAACCGGCCTTAGGCGCGGCGCCATTCTGTCTCGCCGCGCTCCTGCCTGATTGGTGATCACTCACACTAATGCAAAGCTCAGCCTATACCTCGCGGACAAAATTTCAAGCTCCTGCCTGATTGGTGATCACTCACACTAATGCAAAGCTCAGCTTATACCTCGCGCAGTGTACAAGTTTGCTATAAAATTGTCTAAACTATTTTGGAACAAAAAGTATTCTATGTTTTCTTCTATATCTATGTCCTTGCCAAATCCAGTCTGATCGTTCAGTTCTAACGACTACGAACAACATTCAAACTAGCACTTTTTTTTTGACATTTGTATATGTTTTATGTCAGGTGAAAGACCGTCTGTTGGACATGCTATACTCAGCATCAGACCTGACTCCGGAGGAAGGGTCGCGCGTGGTGGAGAGATTCCCGCGCATGGCGGCCCTACTGCCTTCACTGGAGGGTAGCCTCAGCGGAGCCCTGGACTCGCTGAGTCAGGAGCCTCTGTTCAAAAGCTTGAGGAATTTCAGTAATGTTGGCAGTTTATTTGGTTGTAAGTTAATATTATGTATCCTTTATATTATTATCCTTAACATATATTTTTATTGCATAGTATATTTTTAACCCCCAACCAAAAAAAGGGGTGTTATAAGTTGGACGTCGATGTCTGTCTGTGTGTCTGTCTGTGGCATTGTAGAGCTCAAACGGATGGGCCGATTTCGATGCGACTTTTTTATTTTTATTTAATACTAGCGGCCCGCCCCGGCTTCGCGCGGGTACATACACACACACATACACCCTTTTTTTGTATCGGGTTTAAAAAAAAAGTAAAATTATAAAGGAAGTTTGATTTTTTTTTTATGAATTTTTTTATTAATGTTTTTTTTAATTTTTTTATTTTAAAATTTTATACATATATAATGTTATTTTCAAAACAAAAGCCATTAGTTTTAGTGAGTTAGAGCTTCCCTGTAAACGATATTTGTAGTAGTTTTATTTTGTGGCAGCAAAATAAATTGATTTTCAGGAGCTCCGACACGTGATAGGCCAACATACAGTTGGCCATGAGGCTGTTCTTTTCGTAGGTCGATCCCTAATAATTCGAAGGTTTGGCCCTGGGACTTGTTAATAGTTAACGCGAAAGATGATTTCACCGGAAACTGAAGTCGTTTAAAAGGGATTGGCAGATCAGTTGGAATCATCGGTATCCTCAGTATATGAGCTAGTTGACCAGCTGCTGGGCCAGTGATAAAATTTTGTTCAGCAAGCCGCTGCGAACGCTCGATACTTGACTCTCTAGTACGCGATTGCGATGCGTATTCTCTCCGACTTGCAAGGCGATTTTCAGTTTCTGATGAAGATTCCTCATTACGCCGTATTTTATTGCCCTCGCCTGGGAACTATGTTTAGAAAGTTGAGGTCTTGATCTTTTGGCATTTTGGGCATTATAAAATGAAAATAGAAGGAAATAAATAATTAAACAGGCTTTTACTAAATTTTTGCTTATTGAACTATATGAAGTACTAAGCTGTTTGAATAATTAAAATATATTATTTATTTTCAGGTAAGTAGTAGGTACTTATTGAAAGAAAATTAAAAATATGGGCTTAGAAAACTACCTTTTACTAAATTTTTGCTGAAATTTTGAACAGGAATACCCATCAAATACTACTATAAGCAGTTTGAATAGTTACATTAAAATATAATATTTATTATCATATACTTATTTACCTACGAAACGAATTCAAAATTTTTTCAAGCTAAAATCATACTATCACGCACACGACCGCTGCGTAGGGAGCCGATCGCGCGAGTGAGCCGCGCGGCACTTTATTTTATTACATTGACTCCCCCCCCGTACCCCAGTGACGCTTACATGGAGCCTACATCGCATGCTGGCTAGCTGAGCGCGGTGAGCGACAACCACGCGACTTTTTTCTAATACTTGCATTTTTAAACTCGTGATATCTTCCGAATGAAATGTAAAAAAATATAAAAAGGTATTAAAGCCGTCTTGAATATAAAGTAATTTATTTTGATAAGGATTAATACCAAGGTACAAATGAATTTTAGAATAAAAACTGCTTACTGTGACATAATAGCTATAATATTAATATTTAGACATATGCTGTCGCGACACTTTTTGTAGATAATGATGAGTTCTGCAAAGTCGTAGTAAATGATTTTGTTCTATCATCAATAGTTTTCGCAGCGCACGCGACGTAAGGAATTTTTCAGGTCTTTTTTTTACACCTTATGTTACATTATTGGAATTTTAGTAAAGACTCTTATTTTTTTTTTAATATAATATAGCCTATGTTACTCGGGGATAATGTAGCTTTCCAAAGGTGAAAGAATTTTTGAAATCGGTCCAGTAGTTTCGGAGCCTATTCATTACAAATAAACAAACAAACAAATCTTTCCTCTTTATAATATTAGTATAGATCCTTGCGGATCTGCGGATGTTCTTAGCTATGTTTGGTTCATATCAATTCAAGAGGGTCGCCTCCACAAAATGTCGGACAAAATATTTCTTCACAACCTACCTCATTTACCTTGTTATTATATAGTGACGAGACGAGTAGGACATGTGCCTGATAGTAAGCAACTTGTCTGCCCATAACTGCGCAGTGTCATACAACTATTGGACCGTGACGAGTAAAAATTATAACCTACCACTGCACTGCGCTCGTAACTCAGAGATATAAGATACTGTAAGAAGACGCCCTATAATTTCTCTGGAAACATTTCCTTTCAAACCGGCACATAATGTTGTTTGTACATTACAATTTGGCGGTAGCATAACTGGCGAAGGCATGGTACTTCCCCAGGCGGGCTCTGCAAAGAACAACTCCTAAAAACGTTACGTTGAAACAGTTTCCATTGTTTTCCTTCTCCTGTGTTGTTTTCGTTCTGGTTCTGATTCTGTAGTAGTAGTGTGTGTAGATCAAATTAGTTTACTAGTGTAGTAGTCTGTGTGTAGATCAAATTAGTTTACTAGTGTAGTAGTCTGTGTGTAGATCAAATTAGTTTACTAGTGTAGTAGTCTGTGTGTAGATCAAATTAGTTTACTAGTGTAGTAGTCTGTGTGTAGATCAAATTAGTTTACTAGTGTAGTAGTCTGTGTGTAGATCAAATTAGTTTACTAGTGTAGTAGTCTGTGTGTAGATCAAATTAGTTTACTAGTGTAGTAGTCTGTGTGTAAATCAAATTAGTTTACTAGTGTAGTAGTCTGTGTGTAGATCAAATTAGTTTACTAGTGTAGTAGTCTTTGTGTAGATCAAATTAGTTTACTAGTGTAGTAGTCTGTGTGTAGATCAAATTAGTTTACTAGTGTAGTAGTCTGTGTGTAGATCAAATTAGTTTACTAGTGTAGTAGTCTGTGTGTAGATCAAATTAGTTTACTAGTGTAGTAGTCTGTGTGTAGATCAAATTAGTTTTCTATCTATCTAGTGTAAAATCTTGTGGTGCCGAAGTTAACGACACACTATTTTTACCATTATTATAGGTTTACACTTGACCGCCATCTCGCTTGATCTTAGAGCTGATGCTGATGATGATGATGATGGTCTATAATGAAGCGTACTTAGAAGAAACCGATTCACTCTCAACTTGAAGACACCAATATTGTAACCATTGGGAAACCCCCACTCAGGCAACGCATTCCACAACGTAGACGCTCTTATCCTGTTCTTATTTCTCAGCATCCCAGTTCCTGTCGGACGCGGGCTCCATGCTGTGCGGGAAGCCGTTCTCCGCCACCACCCCCCGGGTGCTGCGCTCCATCGTCAGCGCGCCAGACCTCTCCCCGGAGCCGGACAAGGCGCAACTTGATGCCTTACCTAGTAAGGACACATTTAGTAATAGTATTTTTTACATCGAATTGTGAATTTTAAAGGAAATTTTGGACTTCCAAGCAATTTTGCGGATTTTTATTTTATTTTGCTATGTATATGAACTTTGACCACAATGTATTCTGTTTCAAAATAAAGACAGATTCAAGAAGAATGCATTAAACATACATTTGTTGGAGTACCTTCCCAATAAAGCGAAGAAACAAATCCCGCAACATTTTGATTAAAATAATGAATAAATAAATTAATAAATAAATAAAAAATTGGTGGACAATTCACACACAACACCATCTGACCCCAAACTAAGCAGAGCTTGTACTATGGCGGCCAGATAGCTGATATAATACTTATATAATTGTAAATACATACTTATTATAAATAGAAACACCTAGACACAGTGCAAACATTTGAATTCATCACACAAAATATTTGCACTGGGTGAGAATCGAACCCACAACCCTCGGCTTCGCAGGCAGAGTTACTACCCACTAAGCCACGAGGCCAGTCCATCGTGAATTATGGTCGAGGTAAATCAATTAGAATTAAATTAGTTTTTTTAAGAAATATGTATGTTAAGTATACCTAAGCATAAGGAGCCCAATAAATGTTCCCACTGCTGGGACTCGGGGCCTTCTCTCACAAGGAGAGAGTCAAGACCATAATCCACGACGCTGGTCTTGACCTTGACACACGACCTCGAAAGATTATAATAATATGTACCTACATCTCGGTTTCGTCGTGGTGTCTTCCTTCGGTGTTTTTTAAGTAAGCGGCATTTACCGTTTGAAACTCAATAAATGAAAGAATACTTTCCGTAGGTACTCAAGTAGGTAGTCCTTGTAGTACCTCCAATACCTCCCAGTACCTACTATTGTTTCTCACTACTATTTTCCTCTTTTTAGCCGACTTCTGTCGCAGCATGTACAAAGACGTGATCAGTATGGAGGGCGGCAAGATCCTGTGGAGCTTCGTCAAGCCCCTCATCATGGGCCGCATACTGTACACCCCCCCGGTACCCGCGGTCACCAGGATCATACAACAGGTAGGTTGATGGGTATTTTACACGGGTATTTTTATAAGATTGGGTGTTTATTGCCTAATCACGTTGGAACGTCTGAACTCAAGATCCTAAAACAAAATATCCAATGGTTATAGAATTTTTGAAACCGGTAGTTCCTAAGTTTATCGCGTTCAACCAATGAAACGACTCAGCTTGCAGGTGTTACTGGTACTGGAGATTAAATGAAACCACGTCGCTGTATAAGGCGCGGGACAAATACAAGAGGCGAAGGCGAAGCGCGGGCGAGGCGCGGGCGAGGAGCGGGCGCGGCGCCGGTACAGCGTAGAGCAGGCGCGCTAAACGGTGCGGTGTCGGAAAGGCGAGATGCGCGGGCGGCGGGAGCATTTTCGTCGTCTAGTTTACTCTTGTGAGCACCGACCGGCATGCCACTGCTAATAGCTAATAGAGGGTGCGCCGAGGGCGAGGAAGCGTTTTTTTTTGTAGTGGTAGAACTCTTGGCAGAGTCCGCCTGGGGAAGTACCACACCTTCGCCAGTTATTCTACCGCCAAGCAGTAATGTGCAAACATTACTGTGTTCCGGTTTGAAGGGCAATGTTTCCAGAGAAATTACAGGGCTTAGAGATATAAGATCTTAGATCTCTGGGTGACGAGCGCAGTGCAGTGCTAGGTAATAATTTGAACTCTTCATGTTCCAATAGCTGCGTGTCACTGTGCTGTTATGTGGCAGGCATGTTGCTTACCATCAGGCACATGTCCTGATCGTCTCGTTACTCTTTATTTAAAAAAAAAAAAGCGGCGCCCACGCCGCTTCTATACATTTTGTATGAAATATGAAGTGACGCTGAGGCCGCGCCTCACCTCCGCCCGACGCTTCTTGTATTTGTCCCGCGCCTAAACTGCTGATTATATTGATCTTAACTGTACAAGTGACACGGGGCGAGAGACTGCTCGCCTCCCGCTGTCATCCGCTTATATCTATATCTATACTAATATTATAAAGCTGAAGAGTATATTTGTTTGTTTGAACGCTAGGATCTCGGGAAGTGCTGGTCTGAATTGAGAGATTCTTTTTCTATTGGATAGTCCATTTATCGAGGAAGGCTATAGGCTATAGAAAATAACGCTACTATTAACAGAAGCGGAGCATGAATCAAGAATGTAACAAAATCGGGAAAAAAGAGAGTTTTCGTACGTTTCGTGCTTTGACATGACACATGCCAGCATATGTCTAAGATTGCGTCATTGAATATCACAGATTACATACCTCTTGAATATAAAACCTTTTTGCTAATCTCTGAGTTGGTACGACCAATTTCCGACAGGTGGCGTAGCGTAGAGGTGTTTTGTTTGAAAGTGAAATTCTCAGGAATGACTGAACCGATTTCTAAAATTTTTTCACCGTTGGATATGTGCGGGATCTCGATGAGTGCTATATATGTTCCACGGGCGAAGCCGGGGCGGACATCTAGTACAAAATAACTGTATAGACATATATTCATAATAACTGTATAGACATTCAATCGATCTAGATAGTTTTCTAAGTCCTAACAATATTATAAATGTCGATATATTTGTTGCTCAATCACGGATCTGCTTGAAAACTGGAATGCAAATAGATTATAGCTTAGAAGAATACATAGGCTACTTTTTAATCAGGAAAACAACGGGGACAGGAACTACGAGGCCAAAAGCATGGGGCACTGCTAGTGTCCTATAAATGAATTCTGAATAACATGAAGATATAATGACAACCGTTCCCCTCACAGGCTAACTCGTCCTTCGCGGGTCTGGTGAGCATGGCTGGCTTGGTGCAGTCGTTCTCCTCCGCATTCCCAGCGCTCCGGACCGTGTCCTCCCACCGCCAGGGGCTGGACTCCCTGCAGCAGCTGGTGGCTGCCCCGGGCATGGAGGCTCTTAGGGGGATGCTGCTGGGAGACCAGGCGGTAGACCTCAATGTGGATGTAGACGGGATGTTCCGGAAAGTTGGAGATATTGAGGTATGTCATCCGTTTGAATTTCCGTTTATCTTAGGTAAAAAGTAGCATGTGTCTTTAATCACGAAAAGGTTAAGGTGGTATTAGTGCATATACAATAATCTTAAATCTGATGATGCAGGGCATCGGGAGCCTGCTGTCGAAGGCATCCAACCTGGTGCAGTGCATCAACCTGAACCGGTTCCAGCCGGTGGAGGACGAGCATGACCTCATGCTGCAGGCGGCGCGACTCGTGGCCATCAACGAGTTCTCTGCTGGTATGTAATCTCAAACAAATAGTCGACGTGATTGACCAAAATGCTGGCTTTTCTTTGGCCCAACATATAAGCATTGCCATTCAGCGTCGTAATGCCATCAGCACGCTGGGCAAGATTCCGACTGGTAGTGAGTTTGTCATCTTAAAATTTCTTTAGACTATAATTGCTTTATGAATAATTTAAAAAATGGTTGTTACAACAAAACATTTGAAATGGTTATTCTGCAGGTGCGTAAACCTCAAATTAAAGGAAAATATGGATAATACGTATTACATTTTCAACATTGAGTCCTCTGCTGGTACCTCAAACTGCAAAAAAATAGGTTGTTGCAACAAAATGTTATAAATTTTCAACACCAGTTCCTTTATATTCCTTAAGGTATCGTTTTCCTGAACCCGGATTCCCTGGACTCGCTGACCGACGTGCAGTACAAGATACGAATGGACATAGAGAACGCCCCCACCACTGCCCGGACTAAACCTTTGTAAGTAAGATTCTTTCATAAAGTCATAAACATAATCACCCTCTTCGTATTATGTAACGTTTTATTTTTAATCGTGCTTTTATGGTAGCCCAAGAGAGGTTTTCGGGATTTACTCCAGCGCGGCAGATTAATATACAGTCGGAAACCTTGTACCCGGTAAAGTAGCTCAACCAAATATGAGCCTCATACATAAGGCCGATTAGGAAAATTTTTTTTTGATCATGAGTTATTCTCGAGCACGTCAGATTAAGATAGGGTAAGTTAAATACATGCTAAGAAGTGTATATTCCACTAATCTGACAATTCGAGAGTGACACAAAAAAAGGGGAGGGCTACAAAGTTATTGAAATAATATTTCTACATTCTCGAGCGTGGTTATTTTATTTTAAAGGAAATAATTCAAGAATAACGAAAAATATAATATCCAAGGATTCCACAAGCCGAAGTAGCAAAAACTCATCGCTAATTAGCTCATAAAGCAGATTTTTTATATTTGAGATTCTATAGCCGCGCCCATAGTGGGCTAAGGAAAAGGTAACATTATTCAATTTTTTTTCTTCTTTTTACCTAAGCTTTGTAATCCAATAGATATATATGACGCTCGAGTAACTCGCCGTTTAGCATCGTAGTCAAAGGTAAATACGGTCGAATTGAGAAATGACCTCTTTTTTTAAATGGTTGGCAGCTTTTCATATATATCGTCACTATATCTAGTCTCAGGATCTCCTACACTAAGTTTACCGATTCGCATTATGTTGGGGAGACCGCGAAAGTATTTTCAATGTGCATCAATCGTCTTGTGCACAAACTAACGTCATTTGTGTTTGCAGCTTCTGGACGCCCGGTCCGGAAGCGTCGTTCGTGGAGAACATGCGATACTTCCGCGGGTTCGTGCAAGTCCAGGATTTGCTCGATAAGGCTATCGTGCAACTCGCCGTACAAGGTAAGCCAACAAATTTATACAGTCATAACCTTTAACTACCTTATTAAAAAGGAGCTGGATTTTCTATTCCTCTTTATTTTCTAGTTAAAATAGAAGTTCTGACATCATTGAACAACAAACAAAAACAAACTATGTATTCGGAGAGATATGTATAATGATTTCGTTCTACAGAAGCTTCTAGAACCAAGCGGGAAGCGGTCGAAACGGACTACGCTATGTACACTCAGCAAGAACCCTACCCCTGCTATAGGAAGGACTTGTGAGTACACCAATAATACTATTTTTACTCTTCTGAGACGCAAGTCAGACATGGTTACAATCAAGCCGATATAATACCTACTTATTTAGTTTTCAATACATAGGTACTTATAATACATAGAAACATCCAGAGACAGAACAAATATTTGCATACAAATAATTACACTGTATAAGAATCGTACCCACGATCTTCCGAAGCGTCGGCTGTGTGGTTTTCCCCGATGTTTACAATCTTTGTGTCTTCAAAACGAGAGAGTGAACCTGAAAGTTCAAACCCCTTTTTGTGGTTATACTGGAATTTTACGCATTTTACTGGAATTCGTTAGATTCATATTCATATATCTTTATTTGCTAAAATGGGTACAAAAGGTTCTTGAAATAGTTCTTGAAATATGAAATAAAAATATATTGTTGTGTGTGAATTGTTATTTTTTAACTTTCGCGATTTGAATACTAAATGTTATAAATTGTAAATAACATAGATGTCATGTAAATAAACAAATCAATATTGGTGGACAATTAACATACATAATAGTTATAATGTACGAGACATAATGAATATGAATCTTACAAAATCCAGTAATATGCATTAAATTCCAGTAAGACAACAAAGAGGTTTTTTAAACTTTTATTGGTTTTGCAATTGGTTTATTACGCAGGACCGTTGGACGTCTTGCGGCCGATGATGATGATGATGAAGCCCCGTAAAGTATAAACATTATGTGTGTGAATTGTCCACCAGTATTTATTTGTTTATTTATTTATTGTTTTTTGTACGTTGTTGCAGCTTCCAGTCGTCCCTGTACGAGTCGCAAGCCATGCTGGTCGGGTTCTTCTTCTCGCTGCTCTTCACCGTGACGTCGGTGGTGCGGTTCCTGGTCATCGACAAGGAGACCGGGAACACCATGGTAACCCTCCCGTTGTATTTCATTTATTATAACAGCAGTGCCCCGCGTTTTTTTTGTTTTAGGGATAAAAGTATGCCATGGGCTCTTCCAAATTTTAATCTGTATTCTAAATTTCAACCCTGATCTGTTCATACATGATGGACCAATAAACATCCAATCATTCACATTTATATGATATGTAGGTTTTAGTGGATGGCCGAGCATTCCTCGGTCTTGTACGACTGCCCAATTTGGCGGCGCTGGCTATTTCGCGCATATCTCAATACGCGCGCGTGCAGATTTCAGTGCACGTTTCAGAAAAATATCCATAAAACATATCTGGAAAATCTATCACAGTTCTGTAAACGACATTGACTTTTTAGACTCTAACTTTTTAGACCTTCGAATTGAAATCGCCTAGCGGCTCGTCGGCGCGTGCCCACCGGCGCGTGCCCACCGGCGCGCACGCGCTGCTATCGGCGAAGTTGCGTTATTAAATGACGGTTCCACCGGCGGGCAATCACCGTTATAGAAGTTTTACTGAAAATTAAACTTAGCTAGATCGATTTACGAAACAAAACCCCTCTTCTTCAGTAGCGACATTCATTGAAAAGTTCACATTATCAGCGTAAATATAACCGCTGACGCAGCTAAATAAGATCAAAGTCTGAAGGTGGTTAAGATGATGATATAAGTGATGAATTTCCAGCTGATGTCGGTGATGGGGGTGAACCTGTCGTGGCTGTCCCTTTCCTGGTTCCTGTGCTCGCTAGCCGAGATGGCCGCCACCATGGCCGCCGTCACCGCCGTCATCCGCTGGGGGGAGATCCTCCCCCGGACGGACCCCTCGCTGGTCTTCACCGTGCTCATGATCTACGGAGTCTCCGTGCTTAGCTTCTGGTATGTATTTATAATAATCTCCAACCACACCATCGCTTACCATCAGGCAAATTAGTGCTCAAACGCGGACCTAAGCTTGACATTTTTTTTATATAGTATAAATTGACAAGACAAGCAAGACCTCTGCCTGATGGTAATCAACAAGCCTGCCCGTAACAGCACAGCGACGCGTCGCCTTTGGAACATGAAGAGTACAAATTTAATCTTTACCTAGCACTGCACTGCGCTCGTCACCCAAATATTTAAGATGTTTTATCTCTATGCCATGTAATTTCAATGGAAGCATTGCCCTTCAAATCGAAAAACAGTGATGTTTTCACATTACCGCTTGGTAGTAGAAAAACTAGCAAAGATGTGGCACTTAACCAAGCAGACTCTGACACATAAAAAAATGAGTACAGGCGTAATACCTGGACATTTCTCAAAACAAAGCCTGTTTAGACCACGGTGCATTTTCTTTTACCGAACCAAAGGTAACCAATTCATAGACAGATAGCTGAATGTCCTAGAAAAGTCGTAATATGAGTGTAAGAAAAAACTCTCGGCTAGGCAGGCTATCGACACCAACTCTAACTGAACTACTTACTACTCCTGCTACTACTACTGCTACTGAAAACGAGAAGGCCCAACAACAATATTTAACAGACAGGTAATCCATTTTGGTATCAAATGACAGCTTCATGCACGCACACATACTACCAATAATGACTGTTATGAGACCAATTAAGCAGTTCAGTCCACTCGTGAGAGCGATCGCAGCTATTATCCGCGTGGTCGCCTTTCCAGTTATTTTCCCGCTGTAAAAAATATTCGATGTTTTGTAAATTTATTTATGATTTTTTTGGATTTAGCGTACTTAAACGTTTTTGGGAGGTCATGTCCGCCTTGACTCCTCCACTTTCGAACCGCACCTGTTAAAACCTGTTTAAGCTGCAGTTGACTTGATGAAATCCATTTGTTCCAGCTACATGATATCGAAGTTGTTCGAGAGCGCGAGTTTCGGCGCCGTGTGCGCCGGCATGGCGTACCTCATGTCCTTCATGCCGATGGTGCTGGTCCTCTCCCTGGAGGCCGTCATGGCACGGGTCTACAAGATGCTCGTTGTGAGTACTTTTAAGATTATACTAGTATCATTAATTACGCGATATTTAATGTGGTTGTGCGAGTAATAAATATATAACATCATCTCATCATCATCTGCAGCCTGCAGACGTCCACTGCTGGACATAGGCCTCCCTCAATGATTTCCACAATGACCGATCTTGTGCCGCCTCCATCCACCGACTTCCCGCGACCGAGACAATATCATCGGTCCATCGTGTGGGGGGGGCCGTCCTACACTGCGTCTGCCGGTTCGTGGTCGCCATTCGAGAACCTTTACTCCCCAGCGGTTATCGGTTCTGCGAGCTATATGGCCTGCCCATTGCCACTTCAACTTGCTAATTTTAAGAGCTATGTCGGTGACCTTCGTTCTTCTGCGGATTTCCTCGTTTCGGATTTTGTCACGCAGTGAAATTCCGAGCATAGCTCTCTCCATTGCCCGTTGCGCAACTTTGAGCTTGCATATCATGCCAATAGTTAGCGACCACGTCTCAGTACCATATGTCATCACTGGCAACACACACTGATTATAGACTTTCGTCTTGAGGGTTTGTGGTATTTCTGACGAGAAGATGTGACGCAATTTTCCAAACGCTGCCCATCCGAGTTGGATTCGTCGGCTGACCTCCTTGTCAAAGTTTGACCTGCCTAATTGGATCATCTGACCCAAATACACATAATGGTCGACAACTTCGATACTGTCGTTTCCAACATGGACCGGTATGGGTGCAACATGGGCATTTGACATGATTTTTGTCTTACCCATGTTCATTTTTTAGCCCTACCTGTTGGGAGACAGCATTGAGGTCTCTGAGCATTGAGCCAAGGTCATCTAGCGATTCAGCCATAATAACTATATCGTCGGCAAATCGAAGGTGAGTGATGTTTGATGATTTGCCATTAATGTTGATACCATATCCGTTCCAGTTTAAAAGCTTAAAGATATCCTCCAATGCAGAGGTGAACAGTTTCGGAGAGATAACGTCTCCTTGTCTCACCCCTTTTTGCATTTGGATCGGATTTGTGCTTTGGTCCTGAAGACGGATAGATAGACATGGTGGCTTTGTTGTATAAACACTTCAACACTTCGATATACCTATAGTCGATTTGGCACCGCTGTAACGACCGTAACACTGCCCAGGTCTCGACTGAATCGAAGGCTTTCTCGTAGTCCACAAACGCTAGACAGAGCGGTCAATTATACTCCTCCGTCTTCTGTATAATCTGCCGAAGCGTGTGGATGTGGTCTACGGTACTAAACCCTTTCCGGAACCCGGCTTGTTCGGGAGGTTGAAAGTCGTCAAGCCTACGAGGTGTACAGCTCTCCGTAGAACTTCTCGAGCTCTCTCAAAATCTCTGGCTTAGATGAGACAATTCCGGCACTATCAGTTTTCAGCTTTGTCAACTGGCTTTGTCCAATTGACAGATCTCTTGCGAATACTTTGGAGCCCTTATTTTTTTGTATCGCATTTTTAATACAGTTTGTATTAAAACTACGCAAATCGTATCTAATCGATTTGGAGATCTGTCTATTAAGCGAGCCGTATTTTGACATGTCCACTGAAGATTGCAGTCTCATGTCATTCCGTTCTGCCATGAGTTTGAGAGTATGCTCAGATAATTTCTGAGTTCTATCTTTGCGGCGTGTCTTCAGAAATTTAGACCCAACCGCATGAATAGTTTCCACCAGCCCATTATTCAGCTCATCCACTGTTTCGCATTCGGCCAGGCATTCAAAGCGATTTCGGAGTTCTAACTGAAAGCTCTCGGGGTTTTGAATTTGGTCCGGGTTCGGACGAAGAGTAGACTTCATCAGACGAGACCTCTCAAGCTTAATGTCGATATTCAATGAGCCTCTCACCAATCGGTGATCGCTGCCAGTTTTGACACTATTAATCACTGAGACATCATTGAATATTTGCTTCCTGGTCGCCATAATGAAGTCCATTTGGAACTTGTATCCGCCGGGATGCAGCCATGTCCATTTCCTGGACGCCCGCTTCTTAAAGAAGGAGTTCATCGCAAAGAGTCCCTCCTTCTCCATGAAGTCGGCCAATCGCTGACCCCTACGGTTCCGGTGTCCAAATCCAAATGGCCCCACTCTCAGTTCATCAATAAATATATAACAATAATAAATAATTAATGTATCTACGATGTTCACAACCTAGTATTACCGATCTGTATCTACCTCTACATCCGCTTTTGCACCTGCGTTTGCATCTGAATCTACATCTGAGTTTGATCCGCATCTGAAACTGCATCTGCGTTTGCATATTATGCATCCACATTTACGTTTGCATCTACATTTTAATCTACAGTTTTGTTTTCATCTGCATCTGCGTTTGCATCTACATCTGCATCCGCATCTACGTTTGCATCTACATCTGCATCAGCATCTTAATCTACGTCCGTGTTTGTATCTGCGTTTCATCTGCATCTGCTTCCACATCTTCGTCTATGTTTGCATTTAAATCTGCATCTGCATCCGTTTCTGCATCTTAGTTTGCATTAACGTCTGTGTGGTGTGCAGTGCCTGTCGATGTCGACGTCTCTCTGCTACGCGTTCCTGCTGGTGACGCGCACGGAGGCGCGCGGCGCGGGCGCGGGCTGGCGCGGCGTGTGGGCCGCGCCGCCGGACGACGTCAGCGTCGCCGGCGCCGCCGGGATGATGCTGCTAGACGCGATCATATACTTCGCTATTGGATACCTCATCGATAAATACTATGGTAAGTACTTTATATATATAGTGTGTAAGTAATGCATACGTCGTTGTGTGTGTGATGTTTTTATTGATTTGATTTAATTTTATTCATAACTAGATGTCCGCCCCGGCTTCGCCCGTGGTACATTATATAGCACTCATGAAAATCCCGTACATATACAACGGTGAAAGAATGACTGAAATCGGTTCAGTAATTCCTGACAATATCGCTCAAACATTTTCAAACAAAACACCTCTTCAGCTACCTGCTACGCCACCTGTCGGAAATTGGTCGTACCAAATCAGATTTATAAACAAAGATTTAGCAAAGGTTTATATTCAAAAGGTGTTCAATCTGTGATGTTCAATGACACAATCTTAGACACATGCTGCCATGTGTCCTGTCAAAATACGAAACCTACGAAAACTCTCAAAAAGATTATGTTACATTCTTGATTCATGCTCCGCTTCTATTAATATTAGCGTTATGTTCTATAGCCTATAGCCTTCCTCGATAAATAGACTATCGAATAGAAGAAGAATCTTTCAATTCGGACCAGTACCTACTTCCCGAGATCCTAGCGTTCAAACAAACAAACAAACTCTTCAGCTTTATAATATTAGTATAGATTAAAAAGCAGTATCCGCCATATTCGGGTATCTGCACTCTTCTACATTCACTATTCTATACATAAACTACTTATTAGTGTGCGAAATTTCATACTTCTCCTTCCGCGCAATTTTACAGAAAAAAGGATACTGAATTTTTCTAAGTTTCCTAAGTTTCGTACTTTTTTACTATAAATATTTACAAGACATAAATAATACAAAAATGTAGTACATTTTAAGGCATAACTGAAGTTTTTAGTTAGTTTATAGTAGTTTCTGAGTTCTGAGCCGTCTCCGGTTATCCAAAATCTGTTTGGTACCTAGTTGGGGCAAATTAATCCAACTACCGTAGCTTCTTTAAAAAATATCGACAGAAATAAATTCCAAGTCTTATATCTTGTAATACGAGTCATTAATCGATATTGACTCGATACATAATCGAATTGAATGAACTTGCAAAAACTATTGAGATTTTTACAAATATTGGTGGACAATACACACACAACACTATCAGACCCCAAACTAAGCGAAGCTTGTGCTATGACGGCCAGATAGCTGATACAATACTTATATAATTGTAAATACATACTTATAATATTATTACGAGTAGCTATCAGAAGCGGGTATTCAAGAGGTCCGCTCCGCACGAAATCTCAAACAAGAAAGGGGCGATCGGTGTTTTTTTTTTTTTTTTTTGAACTGATCTATGACTGCTGGCCCGGAGGCCCCTACTGCCTATCTGACTATTGGGTTAGCGCCGGAGGCGCAGGACCCAAAATAACCTAACCTGACATTCCTAACATACTTACGAAGTCTAACCTGAAAGAAAAATCGAACTAAGGAGAGAGAGCTATCTACCTAGCTATCTAACTCATACATACATACCGAAAACATAAGCACTCTAGCTGAGCGCTATCGGACCTAGTGCGCCCGTGAACCGCATGTCGCGGAGGGCAGTGACGCGGGTACGGTGACTATCTCACTCACGCGAGGGCGCCTAGACGGCACGGCCTCGGCTCGCGCTGTCACCGGGGAGAAATTCAATGTTCGGCACTTAGTGCCTATTGACAGAGTAGGGGCGATCGGTGCGCTTGCACCGCTTTATATATAGGTTTTTCATCCGTCAGCCCATCGGTCTTCTTATAATATGTATTTACAACTACTCGTATATAACAACCAGCGATGATACATAAACATTTAGACACAGTACAAATATTTGAATTCATCACACAAATACTTGCTGGGTGGGTATCGAACCCTCGGCTTCGCAGGCAGAGTTACAACCCACTAAGTCACGAGGCCAGTCAATTCTACCCGACAATGTGTCCGCAGGTATAAAATCAGTGAGCAACAGCATCACAACGACCACCCGCGGCGACGAGAAGGCGAGCGTCAGCCTCGTCAATGTGAGCAAGGTATACGGCGAGGGCAGCCGCCGGCAGAAGCTAGCGGTCGACGACGTGTCGCTCGACCTGCACAAGGGGCAGATCACCGCGCTGCTGGGCCACAATGGAGCTGGGAAGACCACGCTCATGTAAGTTATTGTTTTTAAACTTTCCCGATTTGAACACATAAGGTCAATATTGTACCGGGCTTAACCACGGTTCATTGTTTAATTACCTCGACGTATCGCCAGCGTTACAACCGCCGTGGTCACGAGAAGACCACGTCTTATGTAATAGACGGCAACTTTTAATGTTCCTCTAAGATACTTGCCGATACTCCTCTAACATGCTTTTGATAGATGCCGCTGACTTGAAAACGGTGATGTTTATCGCATCGTGAGGAAACCCATGTACATAGAATCTTTCGATGTCATGTGTCATCGACCAACCTGCACTTGGCCAGATTGGTGGATTACGGTCCTGACTCTCTCCTTCCGAGAGAAAGCCCCGACTATACAAATCATATCTAATGAGTCCTACCGCTACGAAAGCTTTATTTGTTTTAACCAGGGTTATTTCGTGGGCGCACGCGCATACGGAGTGCCCCCAAAGACGCACCGGTGGCACTCAGAGTTTTCTAATAAATTGTTGCCTTCCAACTTTCGAGAATTTGTGTGCCCCAAAAAAGAAATGATAACAGGGCCAAAATTTAAAACCCCATAGGTTTTGTAATTTGTACAATATTCTACTAGTCAAGCCCTTTCATTCGATACCCATATTGAGGGAAGGCTTGAAAAAAAAAAAATTCTCCACGATTTGGTGGAGGCGGTCATCTTGAATCGACATAAACCATACATAGCTAAGAACCACCGCACGAAAACTAGCTTTCAAATGAAAAAAAAAACGCATCGAAAGCGGTCCATGCGTTTGAAACCTACGGTGCCACGAACAGACAGACATTGATGTCAAACTTATAACACGAGGAGTGTTATAAGTTTGACATTTTTGGTCGAGGTTAAAAAAGGCTTGGTTTAGTACCTTGTAATGGTATGTTCGCAGTAAGATCCTGACGGGCATGCTGGCCCCCAGTAAGGGCAGCGTCATCATCCGCTCGGAGCCGGGCGCGGGCGTGTCGCTCGGCGTCTGTCCCCAGCGGGACGTGCTCTTCGAGTACATGACGCCGCGGGAGCACGTCGCCTTGTACGCGCAGCTCAAGAGCGGCCTGGGGATCGATGACGTCAGGGACGAGGTTGAAAGGTAAAGCTCTTTTTTGACAGCTACATATCTATCTATCTCCAAATTCGCCGTCTAAGCAAGCTAGCGGGTAAGCATGTGTTCTTAGTACGTACTAACTCTACTCAATCGTCCACATTTCGTTCATCAGAAAATACGTGACGTCTGGTGAATCTGGGATCTTGGACTATTGGTGTAATAGGGAATATGCATGCATTTTTTTATATTTTTAATTCACTTTTTACATAATTATAACACAATAAAAAATATAAATACTCTTGTAAATGTACAAATTGATTTTTAAAATAATATTTAAAATATCGATATAATTTGACCAGTTTAAACGCCGCTATCTTTGCCGCGCCTGCATGACGTCACAGGCCACGACCTGTGTTTGTTTACTACAAGTGTTGCAGTTACTTTGTACCGATTTTTGAGTTGTGCTAGCTAATCAAACGATGGAGAACACGACTTTTCTCTCTAACACTACTAGCTCAGTACGAATATCGACACCGTTAAAGCAGAAAACATGCCATGTGACGTCACATTTAGTTTCCACAGATAGTGGGAAATGCGTTTCGCAAACTTGAATTTCCCGCGCCTATTTTGCACTTTTTAAATAATAATTTTTAAAAACTAAATAATAAAATAATTGTTTTGGCATAATGGCGGGACATTAAGGATTCTACGAAAAAAAAATCAAGCCTATTTAAACTACATGCATATTCCCTATTATTACAATAGGTATGTGTAAATTTGTCGTGTGTTGTAGGATGCTGGGCGTGCTCGCCCTGGGTGCGGTGGGCGAGCGGCCGGCCGCGCAGCTGTCGGGCGGCACGCGGCGGCGGCTGTGCGTGGCGCTCGCCTTCGTGGCGCGGCCCGCGCTCGTCGTGCTGGACGAGCCCACGGCCGGCGTCGACCCCGCGGCGCGCAGGTAACCGCTCGATGCACCGAGCTTTGCTTTTGGGTACTATATAACACGAAGTGGCGATAACCGACAAACTTAACTTTGCGGTCGGGTTTTTAGCGGATTTTTTTATATATTTTTGTTTGGGAATGTATACCCATAAATTTGTGTTTAATGGCGTCTTCTTGAACAGGACTTTATTTTTAAATTAAAGTTCATTTACATATAAAAACCATAAATTAAAAAAAATGTAATGGTTTCTAAGTATTGAAAAAATAATGAATTTATGCAATCAAACACAGATATTTTTAGTTAATCAGTTTACGAGTAGTTAAAAATATGAAACTACGACACTTGAGATGAATGTTTAGTTTCGTCGTAGCAAAAAAACTAAAATTCTTCTTTTGGCGCACTACATACAGATTTTTAGGGGTCCGTAGCCAAATGGCAAAATACGGGACCCTTATAGATTAGTCTGTCTGTCTGTCCGTCCGTATGTCACAGCCACTTTTCTCCGAAATTATAAAAGCTATATCCATATTCATACGTGTGGGTTATCTATGAATAGGTCATCAAAAATGATATTGAGGTTTCTAACATATTTTTTTCCTAAAATGAATAGTTTGCGCGAGGGACTCTTCCAAAGTGGTAAAAAGTGTATCCCCCCCCCCCTCCCTCCCTTGTAACTTCTAAAATAAGAGAATGACAAAAATAAAAACACGTGTATGTAGTACTTACTATGTATCCTATCAACGAAAATTGGTTTGAATGAGATCTAGTAAGTAGTTTTATTTTAATACGTCATAAATTGACTATTGTTAAAACACTGATTAAAGTAACAACGAACTACAAGAACTTTTATATTATGTTACTTGCTGCTACGGCAGAATTCATGGGCGAGTCCGACTCGCACTTGACCACTTTTATTAATAGTATAGATTTGCACGACGGACTGGGCATGTGCCTGATGATAAACTTCGCGCCCGCTCATACCAGCAGTGCGACGCAGCTATTAGAACATGAAGAGGCGAAATCATCACCTAGCACTGCAATGCGCTCTTCACCCAATGGTATCTAATGGTTTATCTCAATGCCCTGTGGCATTTTAATTTTACGTATCGTATTTAATACTTACTTAATCCTACTTACTTCAGTATTTCCCAAAAACGCACAGCATTGAGATAAACGATTAGATACCCTTGATACCTATATACCTAGAATTTTGTAATAAAACGCAGTTTTATTTGCACAATGTTTAGGATTAAAGTAAGTAGCAAATGTGTGGTACTTCTCTAAACGGACTCTTTTCAAATTTTCAACAAGCTTCAAATACCTTCCCTAAAATTTGCTACCAGTTCTCGGAATCTAAAGTCCTATAAAGAATCCTACCACTAGAAAATGATGCTCATTAATGATTTGTCCCCAGAGACATTTGGTCGCTGATCGAGCAGCTGAAGGCGGAGAGGACGGTTCTGGTGACCACGCACCACATGGACGAGGCGGAGCTACTCAGCGACAACGTGGTCATCATGCACAGGGTATGTGGTCAACTTCACAGGGTATATAGTCAACTGCACAGGCACGCAGCGAGCCGACAGTCATGGCTCCGCTTCCAAATTGCCAAACCATCGCCTAGTGTTAAACTGTCATACACTGTAATATGAATTGCTTGTGTACGTAGCCGGCGTCGTCGCCATGACGTTTCAGTGAGGTAGGCCCTAAGTGTGAAACATTTCATATTTCTCCGTCCAATTTTCGTAAACAAAGTACTAGTAATATACATTCGGTTCGCAAAGTACAAAGTTTTTGCATCACGTAGGTATTAATGTAGAGATTTACTACGATAACATGATCCGCCCCTCCAAATAACAGTTTTAATGTGTGTAGTCACATCCTTACGGAAGAGTTTGTATGTAGTTGTAATCATTCGTCTTCAGTAGCAGTACGCACACATGCGTGGTGGTGCGTTGTATATACTTTCACAAATACTTTCAAACGTTTTGAATTCTGGAGGGGCGGGTCATGTTATATTAGTAAATCTCTATAGATATTTCACAGCAGATTTCCCACATTTTTTTTAAATAAGAAGCGACGAGACGAGCAGGACATGTGCCTGATGGTAACTTGCCTGCCACATAACAGCACAGTGACACCCAGCTAACGTATTTAAGTGCTATGATACGTAAAAGTAAATTGAGAAACACAGCTAGCCACACCAAAACAAAATTTTCGGTTTTACGAATGTATTTTACAAAGTATATGTATGTGAATCACTTATAACACTAATACACTAAATACATACGTCAATTGATATTGACAAACCCTGTAAATTTGAGAAAATATGTTGAAGCCATGTTAGACAACAGATAGGCACCATCTATCATATTTTTAACTAATCATTTTTTGTTCCATCTACCTCATTTCAACGCAATTTAAGATTATTACTCTGGAATTCTCGCTATAGATGATATAATTACCTATTCCTTGTTTATAAAAATATATCTAATTTCGTTAGAATATTCATCTGAAACTGCTAACGGCAACTATGGCTGTTTTTTAAACATTTCTATCGTATGTTTGCAAATTCTTGTTTGTTGTCTTCTTTTTTAGATAAAATTCCTACAGGTATAAGAAATACTCCGCCTAAAAAGATAAAAAGTCCAGCGAGATAAAATGCATAGGAAAATCCGAACTTATTTTTAACCATACTAGCTGTAGGAGTACTGATACAAGCTGCTATTCCTTGGAACAATAAGAGTAAACCTGTCGCGTTAGTTAATTTTTCCAATCCATATAAATTCACCACCACCAAACTACGTAGACAAGTTATGCCAGACATAAAAAATCCAAAAATTGAGCAACATGAATATTGGTAGTACACATTAAATGACAAATTAGATGACGCCGTTGCTGTCCCAGCTAACATATTCGTTGTAATAAACATTTTTAATGGATCTATTTTAAGAGCTAATAGCCCAAGAACCAATCTCCCCCATTGCATTTGAAAACCCCATTGTACTCACAAACCATGCACAATGCTGTTCATCAATCCCAGCATTTCTATTGCGTTCTTGGATAAATATATAAGGTACCAACAAACCTAAATATATGGAAAAAGCACTCATGCTTAATAATAAAAATGAACTTCTCTTTAAAAGTTCGGGGTCAATCATAGTGGCGAGGATCCTCCTAGCTGCAGTAGTACATAGTCCTTTTTTCTCCTTCAAATCCTCTGTAGTTGCTGCACGAGATACCGCTAAATGATATTCAAGCCCTGTTTTTTGTTCGTTTGAAACGTCAGTAACATTTGTCTTATAAACTGGAAGGGTCTCTACTTTTCCAGCGAAAAAGGCATCGTCTCTATACATTGGGCGAGACTCCGGAACATGTTTCACCCAAGGACAAATCCTTTCCCAGCAATTTAATTTCTTCCTTGGTTCGTTTATTTTAAGCTCCATTTCAACCTGCTTTTTTGTGATATCCTTATCACTCATTCTTGCCATTATAGATTGTACTTGTTTCTCGTGTTGTGGACTTATGCCGCCCTTGGGAGCGTGTGCTGTTAGCGTTAGTCGTGATGCAGATTGGATTTGTGTCGATGGACCCGGTGTTTCTGCTTGATTGTTCGTACTCATTAAACCTTCCTTAACAACAGCGGCTGCTGTAGGATAATTAGAGTTGGTGGCTGCATTAAACATTTTTTCCGTAGCAGTTGGATTAATGCTTGAAGCTCTCCGCCGCGAATCTGGTTTCTCTTTTTGTGCAGAGACATTTGGCAAATATGTAACAGTTTGTATAGGTTCTTTCGCAGTTACATTTACCGTCACCGATGCAAGCGGTCTAAAAGTCATTCCCAAGAAGTAAATTATACTTATTAATCCCGAATGCAGTAATGTGACTGTACGCCACCCGGACAGGCTTACCATATAGTGATTCAATGGAGATAACGTCATTATTCCAAAGCTCGATCCAGCGGTCGCTATACCTAAAGCAAGAGCCCGTAGTCTTTTGAAGTAAAATCCAACTGTTAGTAAAGCAGACATATTTATGAAGCAAAATCCTACTCCTGCAAAGCCACCATAAAATATACACAATGCAATGTAGCTGTGGCTGACTACAGAACAGAAGAAACCAGTTGAAACGAGTATTGATCCAGTCATTATGATTGCTCGAAATCCAAAACGGTTAATTAAAGCTGATGTCAATGGTCCAGTACAATAATATGCTGCCATGGCTATGGAATTGATTAAACTAATGAAAGAGTCGTTCATTTTAAATTCTTCTTTGATAGAAGGAAATAAGCTTCCAAAAGTAAATGCAATACCGTCGACCAAAAATATGCTTGTAAAAGAGCAGGCCACAACTACCCAGCCCCATCCTCCTTCGTGTGGTAATGTGATTGATGCTGCAATCTCTGTTTCTCTAATATCATCAGAGTCCACATCATTAATGTTTATTTTGCTTGGTACAACAACGCTCACTCGACGGTAATTTTTTGTTGATGTCTGATTAGGTGTAATATCATCTTTACGCTCTTGTGGTTGTTTGGGTTGCATTAATTTTTATTGTATTTAAAAAATATATGCAAACGAACGTTATTATTTTGGATTTTTAAAACCAATTTAAAACAGTTTTAGAAATGTTGGATCACAGACTAAGTAGAGAGGTTACTGAATTCTAGACACCAAACACAGACTAAGTAGTACACTCAGACGGACATGTCGGGAACAAGGGAAATTGGTCTATGGTTCTAGACTAAATCTACTTTATCTGTGCTGAAAATGATATCTGACTTTGTCTTTCTTTTTTTTTTAAATTACACAAACTGCATCAACACATAGATTTCATTTGCCAACTGGTGCTTTCGTGCCAGTACGCAAATCATACATTGTTTAATTTTTTGCGCCTAAAAGGAACTAGTGTCTATGAGAAAAATATACACATATATTGAATTGATGCATTTATTTCTTCTTAAGTTCCACAACAGAGTTTTCTCAGCAAAAGAATCACCACTTCACAGGATATGTCATAATTTGAGTATTTTTCTTTCCAATGTGGATACGTATATAACACACTTATTTTCCGATGTAACTCCAACCTGGTGCAATAAACTTGTTAGGTAGGTAAGGTGCAAAAAGTACATTTGCAGCTAATAAATAACATAAATATACGAAAATAAATCAAACAATAACAATTATGATAACTCACAAACGTCATAACAACTAAAAAGCACAGACTAAGTTGCTAAAAAGGGAGCACAGACTAAGTAGAGATACACTATAATTTTATGAAAAACAAAACCAGAAGTGATATAGAGATGCCCGATATACGATAATTAAATCTTAAAATCGAAACTAAGCGGAATATCGATACCTATTACAAAATTTTGGCTATGAGATACGTTCCACATTATGAAATGAATGTCTAGCCTGATAAGTGAATAGTCTATGGCTGGCCGCCATTGTTAGTTGCGCGCGCATATTTGAGCACTGATTATTTTTTCCCGCCATAACAAAACGAAACGAAACATTTTTAACAACTCGTTTTCATTGTTGAAATTAATATTTTTAATTGTAATTTATTAAGTGTGTTGAAAAAACGTCGTATGATACAAGTGTGTACTCATTGATGATTACAGTTTTCGGCTGTATTAAATGTTCACAAGTGGATCACTAATAAAGAATTTAGAGATTTGTCCAAGAAAAAAACTTACTTACCCTGCAGAGCACGTTGTACGCTATTTTGGCATAATATTTAGCGAAACCAACGCGTATTTAAATATTATAATTATGTTCTAATAGTTCCGAACGATGTCGTCTAATCCAAACGGCACTGCACAATGACATTAAAAAACACACATAAACTTTACAAAGCACAATGAAATTACATGGACATGCCAGGCGTGACATGTAGATACCTAAACCAAAATGTGTCTCTATCAATAAAAAAGGAAAATAACATGTATGAAATAAACGCCTTTCCCAGATGAAGATGTGAGGATCCAATTACAGATATATATTGTTATTAATAATTTACGTACGTTAATAATATTAGGTACTCGTACATTGTTCGCGGCGGTTGGTTGATTGGACGACATTGAATGAGTTAATGGCTAAAAAATTTTTAAAAACATGCATTACTGATTCAATCCCATGTGATCCCATGTAACGAATACCATGAATTCGATCCATTCGATCTAGTGACAATCGATAAACCGATACCGTCGTGATACCGTCTAATTTTTAGGATTTTAGGTATCCCTAACGTGGGACTTTCGATTTTTTTTGGATTCACAGACTAAGTGTACTACTTAGTCTGTGCTAAGTACCTAGAACTCTTTTTTTTCTTAATTTATCGTGCGCGCTGTGACCATGGACGTACTAATAGTAAGGACTAGAAATACCTACAAAAAAAAAAGGTGCATACCTACAACGCAAAACGTTACATAAGATGGCGGCCATTGTAAGGGTTGTCCCTATCAGGGTCATAGGTGTTACTATAACGAGTATCGATACTAGATATTAAGTATTACTAGAAATTAGGTATGTTTTACTAAATAACGTCAAATCGAAAAATGTATTTGGAAACCGAGATCAAATTGAGAAAAAGCACAACTTTCATTTGTAAAGTCTAAAAAGTATAGCCAAAGCAAGATCCTATTAATATAATAAATGTGAGAGTCACGATGTTCGGATGCTTGTTCCTTAATCATGCTCTAACGTATGAACGGATTGGGCTGAAATTTGGAATGTAGATAGATTATAGTCTGGAAGAAAACATAGGCTACATTTCATCTCGCTGGAAAAACGGGAACGGGCGCTGCTAGTACATATATAAACGTTGTATAGCCTCGGAATAGTTTAATAGTGTTTTGTCTCTTTCGATCGTTTTCAAAATATCAAATAAAAAGAGAAAACACTGTATAACTATTCCAAGGCTTTACAACGTTTACTGCTAAAGGGAATAAGTATGGGTAAATGAGTGGGTAAAGGAGTAAAATGAAATAACAATATTTTTCATAGATTTGTTGATATTTAAGTATAATGTTTGATTAGTACTCTACGTACAATATTATTTGTGTTTACAGTTTTGTTTAGCTAATCAAGGGTTCTGATTTTTTTTTCATAACATTTATTTTGATAAAGTGTTTCTGTGTTGAGACGAATAAATGCACAAACAAAGCGAGTAAAAAAATATTTTTAAAGTATTTTGTCAATGAGAGAGTTTCAGACGAGACAAAAGTAGTGAAAAGAATTGTCAAATGCAGTTACCAAATTCACCAATAGATGACTCCAGTGATTCATTTTCTTAGAAAAACATCACAAATACAAACAGTGGTGCCACACTAGGTAAAATTTGGAACTATATTTGACAATTAAGTGCACTGTTTTTGTCTCGTCTGAAACTCTCTCATTATGCATTACTAAACTTAAGCAGTAAATGTTCAAGAAGCGATTATAGAACATTGGCGGCCATCTTTCTGATGTCTTAACTTCGCGTGTTCCCGCGACAGAACTCTAAGACCGGCAGCTTCGTATTCACACATCTATACCAGTCGTAGGTATATAGAAAAGATGCCACAGTGGATGCACAAGAAACATCAAGATTTTGTGTTTCACACAAAACTGAGGACTTTTGCTGTTGTTTTTTGTCGAGTGCCTGAAATAAATAGATGCATACTAATATTGTGCCGTGACTGCCCTCGTGGCCTAGTGGGTAGTAACTCTGCCTGCGAAGCCGAGGGTCGTGGGTTCGATTCCCACCCAGGGCAAACATTTGTGTGATGAATTCAAATGTTTGCACTGTGTCTGGGTGTTTCTATCTATAATAAGTATGTATTTAAAATTATATAAGTATATATGTCAGCTATCTGGCCACCATAGCACAAGCATTGCTTAGTTTGGGGTCAGATGGTGTTGTGTGTGAATGTCCACCAATATTTATTTATTGTGATAAACAATATGTTTTCTATTACGTATTTTTTTTTAATTATTTAAGGGCAAAAAGCCATGAATAATCATTACATTTCATACTTACCAAAAATAATGTGGGAACAGAGTTATCATGTAATCTCATCACATCAAGAGTTCTATTGAAACAGCTTTCTTTAAAGTGAAGTGAGCAGAGGAACCATTATTTAAGTCGAGGATTAATATTTTCTTCACCAATAGCATCTAACCATTCTTTCTTCAATTTTTCATTTCTAGGAAATCTATAAAAAAGGGCAGTTATTATTTATGTTTAGATAAATCACCCCAGTTACAGCTGCTAATATGTATTAAGGGTCAACATTTCGCTCATGGCACGAAATTTTAATTCAAAACAGTTATAATTGTTTTAGCGATACCGATATTGTTTCAACATACGCACGCACTAGTTTTAGATATACTATTACGTTAACGGTACAACACTATTCCACTATGTAATCAAAACAAATGAAATACTAAAAATAATGGTCTGTTTTACGGAAATGAACCCAAATCTCAATACTTTACTTGTGAATTCATGATCGAGAAACGATTTTCTCATGAGATGTGTAAGATTTTGAGTACTTTTATTAGAAAACTGGATACTAACCTGTGCAACGACAATTGAGGTTGATTTTTACCTTTCCATGCCCCACAGTTCACAATACAACACTTAGTCATATTGAATTGGTGTTTTTCACCAGTCACACGCAGTTTTAAAAGTTATATCTTCGTAAATTTCTCGAAAATCACAATATTTCACAAAGTAAACAACCATCTGACATTTAAACTACCACGAAACTCGCCACATAAAATGGCCGATTATGGCACTTACCTACAACTGTCTCTACGTCACATCAAAATGTTGCCAAAATGAGCAACAACATAAATATTGTTGTCTCTTTTATCAAATATAATTATTTCATTAGAAAGAATGAGACATAACGATGTTTCACATTCTGTACCCTTGTTTCACTCATATTAGTATAGGCAAATGTAGGTATAGAATAACGCGGCATCTCCTTGTGTTTCTGATCTCAATGGCTGTGACATATTTGAATTTTACAAGGTGTGACGTTGGCATGAAATAAAATTGTGACTACTGAAGTAAAGTCTACTTAGTCTGTGAAAAAAAGCGAGGGGAGCAGAAGTGTCAGATTTGTTAGGCTGGACGTCAAACTCGAATGACATAACGAAAAAAAAAAGAAAATGACGTTAGATTTGTATGAGGTTTACCCCCCGTGACACCAAAGAAGTCGAAAATCTCTCAGATTAAAAAACCTCGAAAATCTAGACACAGACCACGGATCACATAAGACACAGACTAAGTAGAGAAGTAGAGAGAATTATAGATATAGTGTTACAAGGATCTATTGGCACTTGGATGACCTTGTGAGGAAGACGTGGGTGAGCAATGAGGGTTACCCGACAACAAAATATCTTAACTAATAACTTTGAGCTTTATATGGTCGGTCAATCCGACTCGAGTTTCGGCAGCGTCCGGCGGCCTTTTTCAAGGAGAGTGCACGCGCGCGATGGCTGCTCTTTTTGGCACTAAACCTACACTAACTAACGAAACGGCCGAAACTCTAGTCGGATTGACCAACCATATATACGTAAGTGTCCCGTTATTATATTAGTATTTTAATACTAAAATATCCTTAGTTTTGGGGGAGTTTAAATAAACTCTATCACCACAAAAATATTTAGATTTACATTAATAGCAGAAGAATACATGTTTTTAGGCTTATAAAGTTACTTTTTGAAGTAAAACTTCTTATGCGACTTCCAACAAGGTTGCGTTAAACGTTTAACGCTACCATGAAGAGGGGGAATAGAAATAGACAATGAGAATGATAAGTTTCACTTCTTTCGTGAGGGGGGACTCCATGCACAGTTATTTTTCTAACTGACCTATAGAAGCTGGCGATGGGTGACCCTACTATCTAACGGACTTTTGGGTTAACGTAGAGGCACAGGATCCGAAGCCTAAGCCTAACTTACAACTTGACATACTCATGCTAACTAGCCTACAACTGATACCTCAACAAGATTTCTCGCTCGCTAAGCTAAGCCCTTGCTAAGATTAAACAACATACATACCGAGGACAACCTCTCTGTCAAGAGCTATCAAAGCGAACTCGCGTTGCGAGCAGTAATGCGAAACAACGGCAAGTGCAAGGGCGCCTCGGACAGCACGGCCTCAACTCGGGCTGCCACTGGGAGATCAAGTTCGGCACTTAGTGTCTACACCCGAAGGGGGCGCGACACCTGTCGAGACGAATAAATACCGGAACTCAGTACAAAAAACGCGATATGTCTATTTCGGCTAACTTATTTTGAGAGAAAAGTTTACATTAATTTGGTAACATTGGCTTAGGAGGTATGGAGGTATCACATGTCTGTTTTTTCTCGTCAAATTCAGGGATTTTATTTTAAATTTTGGGGAATTTGGAAATCGAGGATCGGCATCGTTAGTTTCCACTTTGGCCACGTTCCATTAGATCCTTGTAGCACTGTAAATTCTCTGTGGGCATACTGTGCTGCTGACGCTGACAGATTAAGCAATTTAGAGGGAAACAAACAACAATTTTATGAAGGCCATAAATAAAAAGAAATTACAATAATGTTAAAAGTTTAAATCAAATCAAATTTATTTCAGAATATGTAATTTCCTCAGATTGAAAACCTCGTCATTCCATATCAATTACAATCTCATTACAATAGACAACCACAACTAATTCAAATAACAATATCCTCAAAACATAGTATTTTTACATCAGGCGCGGTCCCAGCCTCGAATTTTGGAGCGGGTCACCAGTACGCAGCCTCAGGTTTGGGGGGGTCACCAGTACGCAGCCTCAGGTTTGGGGGTCACCAGTACGCAGCCTCAGGTTTCGGGGGGTCACCAGTACGCAGCCTCAGGTTTGGGGGTCACCAGTACGCAGCCTCAGGTTTTGGGGGTGGGTCACAAGTAGAAATACAATAAATCGAACAAAAAATACTTTACCAGTAGCGCCCCAAGATTTTACCCGCGTGGTTTCCGTTCCAGTTGTTTTCCCGCGTTAAAAAATAGTCTATTAGATATTTTTAATTTTCTTAGATTTTTTGTTTAACGTATACGATTTTGAGGGGGGGGGGGGGGTCACAGGGGACATGATTTACATTCTCTTTGATCCTCAACACAGATTAGGAAACCTGTAATCTGGTAATCTGTGATCTTCAATTACACATCAAAGGTTTAAGGTCATCATGCGTCTCTAAAACAAGCAAAAAAAGTTCGAAATCTATGCTCTAAAAGACCGCGAAGATTCACTCGTCGCGTCGTCCGAATGGTCTCCCTACTAAATCAGTTTTGTGTATTAATACCTACCAAAAATATAGAACAACACATTAACACCACATACACGACATAAAAACAATCGGTTTGTTTTTTTTTCGGATACACTTCGAAGAGTGTGCCACTGATATGCATGATCTAATAACACCTTGCCCTTTCTTTTAACGGACTTGTCGAACCTATCTCGAAAAGGCGACATCGTTTCATGGTTGATGTTCCACAGACACGAACGAAGAGATTTGACTCCACGATTGTAATAATAACGTCCAGGTTGTGGCATGCGTTGCCAGAGTGAGTGTATCCCGATAGTTACAATCTTGGTGTCTTCAAATCGAGACTGAATCGGTCAAAGAGTTTACAATATACTCGCACTCTTTATCTAAGGAATCGGTTTCTTCTAGGTAAGCACGCTCCATCGGAGATCGTATCTTCGCTTAACATTAGGTGAGATGGTGGTCCAGTGCGAACCTATTCTAGTTTTAAAAATACAAATGAATAAAAAAGAGCAGATTTAGTTTTGAAGTTAAAATCTCAATATTCACGGAAAAAGATGCGTAATTTCCACTCCACCGTCGTTATATTATTTCAGAATTGGCGGCACTGCGCCTCTTGCAAACTCCAAGCGCCAATTTCTATTCATTTATTTATTATTATAAAATGCTTTTTTGTATATTGTCCAGGGTAAAATCCACACCACGGGGTCTCCGATCGAGATCAAGCGCACCCTGGGCAGCGGGTACAAGCTGACCGTGTTCCTGGCAGAGCGACAGGCGGCGTGGCAGACCGGCGCCGAGGAGCGCGCCAAGGAGGTGGTCACTTTGGTCAGAGACGTGGTCAAGAACGCCAGCGTCGTGGACATCGCCAGTGCCAGGGTTGAGATCAATCTGCCGTTCTACGATGCCGACGGCGTTAATAACAAGTAAGAGCAAAATCATGGACTTATAAATAAAATCGGACGTAGTCTCACTAATACAAAAACTGTATCCATCGAGTGGGCCACATAATATGCACGTGTGCGCTGTCACATACAGGCTGAAACGCACCCAGCAGTGGGTCATTACACGCGCTACTTGTGTATGTGTGCGTGTCAGCCTATCAGTGACAACCTGACAACGCACGCGTGCAAATGTGGCCGACTCTAGTGACACAGTTTTGTTTTAGCGAGACTACGTCCGACTTTTTTGTACGTACATGAGCAAAATATGTATAATACTAGCAACGCCCCGCGGTTTTACCCGCATAGTTCCCGGTCCCGTCATTTTTCCGGGATAAACAGTAACATGTGTGTTCTTCACGATTATAATCTAACTATTTTCCAAATTTCAACTCGATCCGTTCATACGTTTCGATATGATTAAGCAACAAACATCCAAACATTGACATGAATAATAATATAAGTAGGATGCAACCGTAAAATTGGAAACACAGTCCATTAGTCTAACACGTGAGGTCGTAATCAAACGGTAGGTTAGGTTACTTTAGTTTATGATCTGACCTCGTCAGATTGCACTACGGCTTGTAAAATTTTACGGTGAGATACAAGATACACTTAGCTAGTTCCACGGATATTCGGCTAATTCAAAATGAAATAAGAAATAATCACTACATAGTATACAAGAACAAAATTAAAAATTTTGATTAACTCCCAATTACCTCAGATTTGTTACCTGTATAACATTCTACTAATCAAGCCCTTTCTGATACCCATATTGAGGTAGTAGTAAAAAAAATATGTAATTCACCATTTTGTGGTGGCGGCCATCTTGGATTTGAAATTTGTTATAGTGTATAGTATTCTACTAGTCAAGCCCTTTCATTTGCTACCCACACTACTCGCTGCTAGTAAATTATTTTTTGCTCGATTTATTGTATTTCTAGTTGTGACCCCCTTCCCCCCCCCCCCAAAACCTGAGGCTGCGTACTGGTGATCCCCTCCAAAATGCGAGGCGCCTGTGTACCCCTTCAAAATGTCTACAAAAAAGGCTGTAATAGTATATGTCTACCGCTTAGGAATAACCCACAATAACCATTTTTGTTAGTACTTACATTAAGTATCAGCAGAAGACGGGGCGGGTCGCAGTAATAACTAATTTAGCCGGTTTTAGCTGGTGAAAATCGTATGGTTTCGCGTTACCGACTTACTAATGTAGAGGCGTAACGTGGGAGCGAAGACGCAGCAGTAGAGTGGATCGTGCGTGTTTTTTGTACGTGTGAAATTTTGCAAGTTCGCGTCACCAACATGCAGTATATTTGTGACGTATTATTGTGTAATATTAGAGCTGTCTAGTACTTAAAACTTTAATTGTAAGTTTTATATTCTATCGGCAAATAATCCTACTAATATCACGAACGCAGAAGTAAGCTCATTTAATAAGCTTACACGCGAAAACTACTGAACCGTACATCATGAAACTTTATACACATATTATATGTATATATGAGATATAACCTGGACTATTTTTGAAGTGAAAATTTCTTTTGGCGCCTACAGACATATTTTTCGTGGGCTGAATTGAATTCTAGCGTCACGCTCGGGAACGATAAGAAATCTGCGTGTAAACTCGGGGTCACGGCCATTGGCCAATGATTTGCTGACGCATTTCTAGATAGCCATTCTCATGGCTACGTCCTCCGGTTCCACCCGCGTAGTTTCCAAGGTGAGCTATCAAATTCTGAGTTATAAGTTTTCACTTCTATCGGCAGTTCCTATGGCTGCTATTTTTTTTTAACTTGGGACAATAACTCGGTCGGTTACTACGCGGGCATAAAATAGATAATAATAAAATAACCCGGGTGAATCCGCTAACACCTGGTTTAGCGCTAGCGGGGCACTGCTACGTACTTTTGTGAGGTATAATCATTACTTATTCTATGGTATAACGTGAACTGTTTGGTTCGGTTTCCAGTTTCGCGCAGGTGTGCAGTGCGCTAGAGGATGCGCAGGCGCACGGCCGGCTGCGCAGCTTCGAGCTGGACTGCAGCACGCTGGAGCAGGTGTTCTCCGACATCTGCGCCGGCGCAGACAGACTGCACCACACGGGTACACAGGACTCTATTCCAACACTTCTTTAACCGCTTGAGTATACGATGCTTGATGCATGACGAAGACTGTCCGAGCGTGTGACCGTCGGTGACTTCATTACCAATACGATCCCTCAGAGAATCTCCAAGCATAACTTTTTCCATAGCTGAGCGACTTTGAATTTTCGGACGGCTTTTACTGTTAGCATTTACGTTTCAGCTCAGCGTAGGTCCTGACTAATATAGATAATAAAAGTATAAAGCCATTGAAATCTTAAAAACGGAAGAAGCGGCACACGCTCCTCAACGATGGCGATGTAAAATCAGATGACGTCTCCTGATTGAGATCAGTCGCTACGTGAGCGACAAATGGAGCGCATGTGTGCTAATAATTCCACGAAATTCAATTTGAGCTGTTACAATGCCATTTTGTGTGTGTACAAGGTGCACAAATAGTTCCAAGACCAAGAAAAAGTTTCGTGGCATCACTTTTCATACGCAATTACACAAAATCTTTAATTATTTAAATTAAAATAATATTTTCTGTTGTAAACAATTTGTCATTCGTAAAAAGGGACAGATATACATGACGTGAAAGAGTTGAACACGACCAGCGATATGTTGGTTGCAGTGATAACGGGTAAAACACTCCTTCTCTTTCACGCCAGTGTCTTTATATGTTTTCTATTCTTATCGAAAAAAATATTTAAACAAAAGTGGAACTGTGGTATGTATAGCTGTCTCATTCCCATCTACTGTCAATTTGTTATGATGCCTTTGTCATTCATTGAAACGTAACACACGATGGAAGTGTAGTTGTGTGCACGTTGTGTATTTGTGTGAAATGTTCGCCACATTATGTTGTTTTCGTATTAGAACGTACGTTATCTTCCTTTTCTTAATTTTATCAATGCATAAAGCATTATACTAATGGATGGAGGATGTGTGTCTCAGGGGAGGAGGCTCCGTCGAAGAGTGCGTCGAGCTCGTCGCTCCAGTCGGGCAGCTCGGCGCTGGCGGCCAGCGGCGGCGCGCGGCGCGGCGCGCGGGGCAGCCAGCTGCGGGCGCTCCTGCGGGCGCGCGCGCTGCACCACCTCAGGAACAAGTACGGAGCTCACACACTGATTCTCCGGCATACGGATACGGCTATGTAGTTAGTTTATGCGCTGTAGAAGAGGGAGCGAGAGGTATACCAGCAAAATCTCTATAAAACCTGCTGAATGACCTTGGCTTATCCAGGAGTGCAGTAAGTTCTATACTAGAACGAGTATCTAAATCTGCACTAGTAGGCTCATATCAGATTTAGCTGGGCAGGGAGAGAAAAACTAGTAGTGAAGGTGAGTGTTGATGTACGTCAGAAAGGGGCCCCTTAAACCTACGCCCGAGTCACAAGTCTCGGGATCTACTCGAGTTTTCTCTCTCTGCCACACGATACACCCGCACGGTGAATCCATGGAATGCTAAGAAGATCGTCTCTCTTCATCGATTAAAATGAACATTTTGACCACGTTGACACTTTTTGTTATAGGAAAAGGTTTTTCACGTGAAAACCTTCGATATAAATCAATAGATGTGCCCACCCGAACTTCAGGCGCACGGAATTACGTTATCGTTGGGAAGAGTGAGCTCACTCTTTCCGTTTTAGTCGGTTGTAGGAAGCGGTGAACGCCGGACGTTACCACTACTAATGTGGCAGGCATGTTGCTTACTATCAGGCACGTGTCCCGCTTTTCTTGTCACTCTATACCTACTACAAAAAAGTAAGCAATATTTTTTCTCAGTTTTTTGTCATGCTTCTATGTAGGTACCTATATTATCCGAAGGGCTCTTTCTACCTGGTGGCCCATGACCCATGACACTACTTTTTTTCAACTTGTGATTTTTTATTGTGCTTGTAAATTGGCTCTCTTTCTAATCATAATATTTATGTACTTGTCTTCTACGTCTGTTCCCAGATGGCTGATGTTTATGTTGGTGGTGCTGCCGATGATGTTCGTGACGTTTGCCATGGCATTCTCGACCATCCGGCCGCCGGCCGACAACGAGGTGTCGCTCCGACTCGACCTGGGACTGTATCCAGACACCACCGACTATATCGTGTAAGGTCACTCGAAATTATACAGAAAGTAACAGAGCTATTGCATTTGCATTTATTTACCTACTAGCGACCCGCCCCAGTTTCGCACGGGTACAATGCTGATACTAAATATTATCTTACCATACATTAAATTAATTTACCTACTAATAGAATTCCGGGCCGGCGGCAAGACGTTTCGTTTTACATAGTCACATAAGTCACAGTTTTTTTGTGATAGATACTTTTTTGGCGCGACGGACGCACGCAATGTGTTGATTGATGGAACGAAACGTGCTTCACACCAAAGATGGCGACAGCGGTTAGTTTGTCAGTGCCATCAGAATTTAACGAAATTCTCCATAATCCGAATTTTGTGAACATATGTTGTCGACTCAAAATCAATATTTTTTTATGTTTTGTTATTCATATAAGGTTTCGATCAAGTCTACCGTACCCCTTGACGAAATTATTAATAAATATAGATACTTAAAAAAAGCAAATGACGTTGTCGCTTAATCGTTGTCGCTTGTCGCTTAGTCGCTTGTCGCTTAGTCGCTTGTCGCTTAGTCGCTTTGTCGGCGAGATTCTAAAATTACGCAACTTAAGTTTTTGAAGTTAAAACTTTTGGTGCACCACACAAAGTTTTTCATGGCCTGTGAATTAACTTCAAGCGTCTTCGTAAATGAAAGAAATCTTCGGGGTAAATTCGGGACCATGGCTATGGTCCTCCGGTTTCACTCGTGTAGTTTCTAAAGTGAGCTATCAAATTCTGCGTTATATTTTTGTTTATTTGTGTTGTAATTAAGTGCAATAAAGAGTTTATCTATCTATCTATCTATAGGTTTTCACTTCTATCGGCAGTTCCTATGACTGACAATTTTTGAAGTGCACATTTTCATTTTCAAAACATAGGGAAACCTATAAAAAATAACGATATCAGTACAAACACGGCGTTAAAAGAAACCAAACCTAAATGTATACTAGCTGCTTGTTACGGCTTCGCTCGGATACTGACATAACTTTTAATGAAAATAAAAACTACCTTACCTTTCAAGTTAAATCAAACAACACACGGTGCAAATTTGATTAAGTAGTCTAGGACTCCATCGCGGACATACAACGTGACACGTAATTTATATATACATACTAGCGGCCCGTTCCGGCTTCGCTCGGATATTGTCACATAAATCCCATTAATCGAAATATAAACTATCTTTTAAGTTGGATCCATCTACACACGGTGTCCAAATTTGATTAAAATCGGATAAGTGGTTTAGGAGTCCATTGAGGATAAACATTGTGACACGAGATTTATATATATTAAGATTGAGATGTGTTAAGAGTCTAAATGAATGTATATATCACCGTGAAATTATAAAAACCGTCAGATTATAATCGAGCGACGTTAGATTACAAACTAATCTAACCTTATAAACCAGACGCTAACGCGTGAGATCTCACGATAGGTTTATAATATCATGGTGTAGACAATTGTATGGTAACATGATACACATACATTTTTATTACAAGATAACCAGAACTTTCTACTGTCTCCAGACCTGAACCTTCGCTACCCTCGACGCGAGTGGACCCCACGTTCGCGCGGAGAGTTATGGAACAACTGACGATCGACAAAGCTATGAGGAACTGGACTGATGCGGTAATTCTAAATAATGTACAGCTCGATTAAAGAGACAAAACCAACTACGTTGAAAAATCTTCATCATCATCAGTATTTGTATCATCTGCAGCTTGTAGACGTCCACTGCTGGACATAGGCCTCCCCCAATGATTTCCACAATGACCGATCTTGTGCCGCCTCCATCCACCGACTTCCCGCGACCGAGACAATCGTGTGGGGGGCCGTCCTACACTGCGTCTGCCGGTTCGTGGTCGCCATTCGAGAACCTTTACTCCCCAGCGGTTATCGGTTCTGCGAGCTATATGGCCTGCCCATTGCCACTTCAACTTGCTAATTTAAAAAAATCTTATTTTTCCTGAAATACTAACATCTGACTGTCACTTTGCCGGTATGGAATTTAGAAAAAGGCTAGTTTCTCAAATAAATTATGAATCCAAAAAGAACTCGGGATATGCTAAGTTTCAAATTTCAGACTGATTCAATTGATTCCGACGTAATTGAGCAACCTAACTTTCGCATTATAATATTAGTAAGTTCTATAGTATTTGATAAGTATATGCAACTGGCCTCGTGGCTTAGTGGGTAGTAACTCTGCCTGCGAATCCGAGGGTCGTGGGTTCGATTCCCACCCAGTGCAAATATTTGTGTCATGAATTCAAATGTTTGCACTGTGTTTGGGTGTTTCTATGTATAATAAGTATGTATTTAAAACTATATATGTATTATATCAGCTATCTGGTCACCATAGTACAAGCTTTG
This sequence comes from Ectropis grisescens, assembly GCA_017562165.1. Taxonomy (NCBI): domain Eukaryota; kingdom Metazoa; phylum Arthropoda; class Insecta; order Lepidoptera; family Geometridae; genus Ectropis; species Ectropis grisescens. The sequence continues at coordinate 23,422,100 of CM029780.1, read as the reverse complement.
CTTAGTTTGGGGTCAGATGGTGTTGTGTGTGAATTGTCCACCAATATTTATTTAACTTTTTATTGCATCACTCATTATTGTTAGATTTTAAATGTAAGCCTGTTTTAATGTGTGCTAATGAGCAATGACCCTTTCACCCAGGACACGCCAACGTGCAAGTGCATGGTGACCCGGCAAGAGTGCGAGGGCACCGCGGCCGCGGCCCGGCCGGGGCTGGTGGCGCTGCCCGGCGCCATTACCCTCAATACCTGGCTCGTCAACACGAACGAACAGTACATCGAGAAGAGGTTTGTAGCATTTAAAATACAACCTACCCGGCGAATTACAAAACTTGATTTATGTTTTATATATAAGTTATAAGTATAGGGTTAAATTTGGAAAAATAAAATTGAGCTAAAATAAATACCTACACATAACTTGGTCTATATTATATAGTAGCATAACAATTTTTTGTACTTTTTTATATTTAGGACTGATGATAATGATTTACCATAACAACTAAACGCTTTTGCTTTTGCATATTTTTTACTAGCAAAATAAAGATAACCTAGCATAATGTTTTAAGCCACACATTTGTATAGTTATAGCACGTAGGCGTCTCATATAAAATATATATTGTTGCGGCCCCTTGGGCCACCCTTAAGCCTAAATTAGGGATGTTATAGATATTCAATTTCGATATCGAGATCGATATCGAGATCGAATTTCGATATCGAATTTGGAAATCGATATAAAATTATATTGGTTTCGGATACGGTTACGGATATGTAATTATTTCGGATTATCCGTTAGTTTTGGATAGTTTCGGTTCCCGCTATTAGAAGGAAGTAAAATATAAACACAAATAGTGTGTAAAATTTTGATTTTATTTGTAGGTTTTGTCTACATAGAGTAGACAGTTTTTTTTCAAGTTAAAATAAAAACCTTACTTCCAGAAACTTATTTACACATAGTATAACAAAAACCTGTTGAAATGTTATTTTTAAACCTGTTTATTTAAACTCCGCCCTCATATGAAACTATCCAAAATTTTTGAAACGGTTTCGGATATATTTTATTTCGGATATACGTTAGTTTCGGTTACGGTTATGGAGCTCCATGACATCCCTGGCCTAAACTCAAGTTCACAACTGAAAATGTGTAGGGATTTAAACTATTCAACGTATTAATGTTTCCCACCCGCGTAGTTTCCAAAGTAAGCTAAATTCTGAGTTATTAGTTTTTTCTTCTATCGGCAGTCCCCATGACTTACATTTTTTTTTAATATTACTGCTTCACATATGACCGCCGTCTCGCCTGATGTTAAGCGACGATACGACATACGATATCGTCGACGACCTACGGTAGGTCGTCGAATCTTGTAAAAACCGATTCTTTAACATTGCTTTCTCTTTTCTCTTGAAATTATAAAAACAGCAATAGGTAAAGCGAAAATCTGAATTAGGTAAGTGGTAAAAGGCCAGTTTCCGCATCAAGCAAAATCTCAGCAATCGTACATTTCTGTGTCTGGCTAATTATTGAGCGTGGTTCCACAGATACGGCGGCTTCTCGTCCAGCCTGGCGAACAACAAGAGCTCGATAATCGCGTGGTACAACAACAAGGGTTACCACGCACTGCCCGCTTTCCTCAGCGCCGCCGCCAACGCGGCGCTGCGCGCGGCGGCCGGCCGGCACCGCGCCATCACCGCCTACTCGCACCCGCTCAAGATATCGCGGGAACAGATCAGCAGGGCCACTGTGTAAATATCTCTTCGAAATAAACAGAAATAAAAAAAAATCTTTATGTGCCTTGGTCTACAGAAAATAGATAATTTCATAAAATATGAAACCCTACGCGCGCCGCTACGCCACCTGTCTAAAATATATCGTACCAACTCAGATTTGATTAGCATTAGGTTTGTAATGACGCAATCTTAAAAGATAGACACATGCTGTCACGGACTTCAGCGCACTTCAAAGCACGCAACGAAAGCTCCCAAAAAAGAATATTTTTGCCTGTTTTTGTCACATTCTTTACTCACACTCCGTTCCTATTTGTAGTAGCGTAATGTTATATAGCCTATATTTATATAGCATTCCCGATAAATGGACAATCCAACGGAAAAATTATCTCGCAATTTGGACCAGTATTTCCCGAAATCCTAGCGTTCAAACAAACAAACTCTTCGGCTTTATAATATTAGTATAGAAGTACAAGTACATATAAAAAATATTTAGATAATATGTGTATATGAAAATGTTTTTTCGTATGTTTGTGCGTTATAGAATCGTAAATTATGAATTTTATCATAATATTTATTGATATGGTCAAAGTTGTTGTGCATGAGCCAAAGAAGATTGCTGAGTTGGTGCGGCCAATATACGACAGGTGACGTAGCAACGCTCTCAGGGTACAGCTAGTAGTCTGACCAATTTGGACAATCCCGACAGAGCCGTATTCCGTGAAGTCCTTGGGTTTACCATCACAAATAAAGTGGTAAAAGTGCCCATCGATTCCATGTGCACTTACTTATTAGGGGTCAAAAGTCAAAAGGTATTTGCATTTTTCTTGAAAACCACCTTAGACAAAAAGATGTAGATCTCTAAAACTATCTACATATAAAAATGTTCCACATTTTTTTTCGCTAAGACCCACCATTTCTCAGATATTACGTTTGTGCTTGTAAAATCCGAATCAACCGAATTGGGGACCTCCTCCTTTTTTGAAGTCGGTTAAAATGTAACCCGTCTCGTCAGGTACCAGCACGTAGCCGACGCGGGCATCTCTTCGCTGGTGCTAGTGGCGTTTGCCCTCATCAGCGCCGGCAGCGCCGTGTACCTGGTCTCCGCGCGAGTTCGCCAGGAGAAGCGCTTGCAGCTCCTGTGCGGAGTCTCGCCGGGACTCTACTGGACCGCTGTCATGGCCTGGGATCTCATGGTAACTACATTTAATATCCATGATGACAAAAAAAACTACTACACTAATTAGTCCATCAGGATGATTATGGACACCAGCGTTGCGATTATGAGAAACCCTCACAAATAAACAGAGACATTATTAATATAATTAGGATAATGATTGGGTTAAAAATGTGTGAGTTAACAGCTCTGAAAGTGAAACAAAGTAGCACTACCAGTAGTGCCACGGGAAAGAAAAATTTCCCATGACTCTACCAGTAGTACCAAGCGGTAGTGCCAAAGGAAATAAACGAAACCATTCCGTATTAATGTATAACATTGGTATTTAAACTAATTTACCAGATATCACAGATCACTATAACCAGATATCTATAATTAATTTCAATATCCATCTTATTCCCATCTATCTTTTCGCTGACACACCAGATCTATTTGCCATACGAATTCCACATTTTATTTAAATTTTCAGCTATTAATCATATTTTGGCAAAAGGTTTTGTACAAGCCTATTTGAACCTTACAAATGTATCATTCTAATTAATCCTTGGGTAGATTATGGGTTTTTTGTTGTATTTGTATCATGTTTTGTCGCAAAAAAAAAAAAATATCCCATACAAAAATTGCGGCGTCAAGAGCTTACTTACTCTTAAGTATTATTAACGAAATACAAAAATGGCCAATTGTTATTTTGTATCTATCTAAAAGCAAGATCTTTTTAAAGTCTCTCCAGTTCCAAAGAAGTTTAACAACTGAATATTTCTGTTCCAGATAATTTGCATCAACATAGCGATAACGGCAACTGTGATGTGGGCCTTCGGCTTCGCCGTGTTCGTTGAGCGAGACAACCTAGCTGGGATCTGTTTACTCATGATTTTGTATGGGTATGTATTCAATCCGTCTTATGCTCCACATCGTGGAGATATTTGGGAAATACGAGTTTTAACTACTTTTTCTGCAAAAACGTTAAATAAATTTATGTTTTGTTTTAATTTCATTACAGAAGTTGATATCCTTTTCTACCGTTGTTTATTTAAAATATTTTATTTATTTAATTTCGGGTTTCCGGGATTTGATCAAAACACTGTTTTTTCCAAGGAAATAGATAGATATATTTTTAATTTTGTTATTTTGTATATGTGCCAGTAAATATCAACTTTTTTTTGCGCATTCATTGGTAACGTGTATACAGCTCGGTTTCTAAACGAAACCCACTCAATCATTTTATTCTGACGCTTAAGTAATTTTTTTTTATGTGATATAAAATAAATTCGATTCTGTCCATTGTGGTATTTTGTGTAAATTAAATTTAAACTGTGGTGGAAACTATCGAACGATTCTCACACAACTTTGTAATCTTAGAATCTCGAATAAAAGTATCATTTAAGGATCATTTGTAACATCTAGACGAGGTTTACATCGTTTGTGGTCAGGTTCGCATGCGGCGGCCTGGTGCACTGCCTGGAGAAGCTGTTCCAGGAGGCCAGCCTCGCCAACATGCTGCTGTTCACCGGGAACGCCTTCCTGGGGCTGGTGGGCATCGTGCTGCTGCTCATCCTCGACATCATCTCCGAGTCGGACGTGAGTCTGGTGCTAGCTATCGCCCCTTCACTACACCGTACTCTGTTTTTAACCCCCGACCAAAAAAAGGGGTGTTATAAGTTTGACGTCGATGTCTGTCTGTCTGTCTGTGTGTGTGTCTGTCTGTGGCACTGTAGAGCACAAACGGATGGGCCGATTTCGATGCGGTTTTTTTATTTGAAGGTTAAAATGCGTGCGGATGTTCTTAGCTATGTTCGGTTAATATCTATTCAAGATGGCCGCCTCCACAAAATGGTGGACAAAATATTTGTGCACAACCTACCTCAATATGGGTATCAAATGAAAGGGCTTGACTAGTAGAATAGTATACACTATAAAAAAACAATTCCAAGATGGCCGCCACCACAAAATGGCGAATTATATTATTTTTTTCACTACTACCACAATATGGGTATCAAACGAAAGGGCTTGATTAGTAGAATACTTTGCACTATGACAATTTTTAATTCCAAGATGGCCGCTGTCACAAAATGGCGAAATACATTTCTTTTTTCACAACTCCCTTAATTGGGTATCAAATCAAAGGGCTTGACTAGTAGCATGTTGTACAGATAACAAATCCGAGGTAGTCGGGGGTTAATCTAATTTTTTAATTTTGTTCTTGTTAGTCTGGTTTTGGTCTGAAACGTTCCACGGTTGCCTAAAAGAGATCGATTAGAAGAGTGTAAATTGTTACTGTATCTTTAACGTGATTTTGTTTTATTTAAATACGTTTTTAAAATGTTTTTTGTCTGCGCAGGCGACAGACAACGCTCGCTACATCCTGCACAAGATCTTCCTCCTGAGTCCGCAGTTCGCCCTGGGAGACGGAATGCTCGAGATAGCCAAGAACACCATCCGGGGGCAGGTACTACACTTACTTTTTTATAGTACAGAGTGATAAGATGAGCAGGATATGTGCCTGATGGTAAGCAACATGCCTGCCCATAACAGCACAGTGACACGCAGCTATTGGAGTATGAAGAGTCCAAATCATTACCTAGCACCGAACTGCGCTTGTCACCCGGATATGTAAGGTATTTTATCTATTTTAAATAAATACACAAATATCAAGGTTCTTCCCCAGTGCTACTTCCCAAGGTGGATTCTGCCAAGAGTCTTATCACTACAAATATATACGGTCAAATTATAAAGACCCTATATATACCATTAAAAAAATCGGAACGGGCCCTTAATGCGTATAATTATATGTTTTTGATGGTTAATTGTATCGTTTGTCAGGTGCTAAGCCGCTTCGGCATCGACACATACCAGTCCCCGATCCGCTCCAACTTGCTGGTGCTTCATTATTCGTACCTGGTGGTGATCGGCGTCGCCTTCACCGCGCTCAACCTGGCCATCGAGTACGGATATCTGGAGTGGATACTTGACAGGTGAGTGAGCATGCGCGGTCCGAATGGGGGGTAACAGGGGACATGACCCCCTCCCCCCCCCCCCCATATCGTATACGTTAAACTAAAAAAGTAAAGAATATATAATAGTACATAGACTATTTTTTAACGCGGGAATACAACTGGAATGGGAACTACACGGGTAAAATCGTGGGGCGCTACTAGTAAAGTATTTTTTAATCAATACATTGTATTCCTACTGGTGACCCCCCCCAAAATCTGAGGCCGCATACTGATGACCCCTCCAAAATTCGAGGCTGGGACCGCGCCTGTGAGTGAGTGAGAGTGATTGGGTGTAGACCACTCTCTACTTAGTCTGTGGTGTAGACTGCTGCTACACTGTATACAAATTCAGCGGCTTTGCAAATGCCGAATGTCAATATCAAAATAAATCAAAATCAATTTATTTGTAAGGTACTGTCTCAAATGTGTTGTCACAAATAAAACGTCGTATTCATAACATAATATATATTCTACGCAAGATACTCTTGTCTTACGAAAACTACTATTTCCGATTACTACTGTCTTTTTAATAGATTTCTAAAAGGGATGAGGCTTGTTTGAAGTTGCATGTTGTTGTTTTTTTGTATGCATGTTACGCGATCGCTCCACCTATTGTGAATTTGTTTTTGGGGCTAGTGGGGCTAACTTTCATAATGTTTATCTGAGTTTTTTTAACTAAAAAAGAAAAAAGCGTTGTTTCAATTTCAATTTTTCCTTTTGCTTCCATTCAGTAATGTCACCGTAATTTCGCCGATGTCCAGCGTTGGGAGTATCTTTGTAATATTAAATTCTTAATTCAGGTGATCAGTCTTCCATCTTCTTCATAGCTATGGATCCTTGAAAAACTGAGTGAATCTTTTTCACTTTGCTCCGTTAACGTCAACTATCTGAATACGAACTTTCAAGTAAAATGATATGAGATCCAAAGCAGACTGTGATATCCAATAAAAAGCCAATTTGGATAAGAAAATCTGGTGAGGAACACAGTCAAATGCTTTTGACAGATCGCAAAAGATTGTTTTTCATAAGATACCAACTCAATAGAAAGCGGCGTAAAAGCTTATTACACTTACTCGTAGTTATAATTATTTAGTGACTGGATTCAGAACAAATTTAAAAAACAAGCCATCCTAACTTCTTAATTTAGGATGTTGCTTACTGAATGCTATAACACTTCACTAAATTTAGTAGCGAATAAATTTTGCCAAATGTAAGCCTTTTGCCAAAGGTGATGAAGTAATGTATATAATTAAATGTTTGTACAGAATGACTCCGCGCGCGGTGCAAGCGGCGTGTGGCGAGCGTCTGACCGCCGAGCCGGAGGACGTGGCGGAGGAGCGGCGCGCCGCGCTCGCGCCCGCGCCGCCGCCGCCGCTCGCCGTCACCACGCTCGGGAACATCAACAGAGGTCATTTTATAAACGAAACACAGGGCTTACTCACGATCTAAATCATCATTCAATAACCTCGACGTTACAATAGCCGTGATCACGAGAAGACTGAAAAAAGTGGGTCGTCTCATTGCGAAATCTATCCACGACATACAATTGCAAATATTTTTGAAGTTACACGTGCTAAAACTAGTTTGGTACATCACTCTCCCTTGCCCGGAATGAGTCGTACCTATAACGAACTAAGTGCTTCCTTGAATGATATGGACATTTTTCGAGACTCACTTTGTAAGTTCAAAACGAAATTGTTTAGGGACTTTAACAGTAAATAAGTTATTTTTTGTGATTGCTTGTTCTTGGAATCTCTGTTCTTAGTTTGATTATTGTAACATTTGTTATTGCTTGTAATTGTTATTTTTTGTTTAGTTAATCGTTTAATGTTGTAGGGAATGCTGTAAACACCTGTTAAGGGTAGGTATACATATCAGGAAACATTGTAAAATTGTAAATTAACCTTTGACTTATTTAATATGTGTAATGTTGGTATTTCTTTAAATAAAGAAATTTTATGATGGTCTTCAAACGCCACAGGGTTTCCACCGCGACACTACACTAACCGTATTACCAGGCTTCTTTAGTTTTCTCGCGACAACGGCGAAAATCGTGAAAGTTTATGAAACTATATTAACAGAAGTAGCTTTCATATATAATGCTCGCTCAGACTGAGGGCGCGAGCGCATAGGAAAGTTTGCTTTCCTCAGAGCAATGTTCCGTGATGCCCAACCCCTAAATTTTTTTTATTATTATTATTATTTTGCCGCTCAAGATCGTGCTCAGTGGAAAAGAAGGACTAGGAAGGCCGACCCCCAAGTAAATGGGATAAGGTCTAGAGCAGGGGTCGGCAAGTAGTTTTAGACGGGGTCCGGATGAAGTGCAGAAATTTTAACGAGGTCCAGAAAAAAACTAGTGGTAATAATTGCGTAAACAGACCACTAAATGTTCCTACTGCTGAACCTCTGGGTCAGGCCTTCCCTCGCAAGAAGAGGGTCAAGACCATAATCCACTACGCTGGCCCAATGCGGATTGGTAGATGACACACGACTTCGAAAGATTCTAGGTACATGTCGGTTTCCGCACGATGTTAACATGACTTCGAAAAGACAGTGGTGCGCGTGGTTTTAAACCCAGGGTCTCCGGATCTGCAGTCGCCGTTCTCCCGATTAGACCCGCCGTAACTTGGTAATAATTAAGTGCTACTTATTTATTGTACGGTATCAAACTCAACCTGTAATTATAAAAAACACAACACTTAAAATCAATGCGACAAATTACACCGATCCTCTTGAGACAGCTCTTTATAGTTTGGTCCTCGAGAAGAATAGCAAATTCGACGTGTGTTTTCTACAAGTAATTGGGAGGCGGTTAATCTCGAAAATTATTAGTTAAAAAAAAATTTGAGAAAGATGACCCGTAAGTCGAACCAAACATAGTAGCCAAATTGATAGATAGTTTTTTTGCGTTTTTTATATTTTTCTGAGATGTTTGGCCCAAAATTCTTCAGTTTTATACATTTTCAAAGAGACATCTTCTTGAATATCAAGTATTTCCATTTGAAGTGAAGCCTTTGACAAATTGAACAATTTGGCAATGTGTCAGCCACAATGACTCCAAAATAGTTCATGAAAGCTTCGTCCACCATCTGAAACTGAAGGCGTTCCGAAACCATTTACCAGAGCAGAAGCCATGGTTCGCATTCTGGTTTTGATAAGGTTTCCGACACGGTGCGATAGCTTTTCTCTTAGATCTTTTGGTGCCTCAGTTGTTTGATGGTGTCCTTATCCACGTCGAAGTTTCTAAACACACATGTTGTCTTTCCACATCCTGGAACTCCGTTGACCGACTGTATTCTCGGTATCTCCCAGTTTTCCTAATCAGATTTGACGTTTGCGTTCTCTTCGATGGTCTTGGCCATCTCTAGGATTTTATCGTCCAGCATAATCTTAGTGCATCGGGCAGTAACTACAATTGGGTCGTTTGGAGGTGTCGCATAAACAGGTCTTCCCATGCGCTACGTCTCTTTTTTGCTCAGTGTCACAAAGCCATTTTCTGCACTCTTCCCTTTTCTCTTGACCCGACCCCGTGACGGCCTTGACATGACCCGGGAAGTGACAGTATTGTAAACGACTGCTTCAGTCTCCTCGAGTTTCGCCTTTAAGAGGTTTTCACTTCCTAACTTATATGGCTGCATGATGTTTTCGCAGATCTTGAGATTGACTTGTCTTGTCGCTGTCAGTGGGGCTATAAATTCGAAGAAGGCATAAACTGCGTGACTTCGTGGCTCCGTCGTTGGTTGGCCGCGGCTGTCCTCACCTGGGCTCTTTCGGAGCCGGTTTGGATGGTCGAACTAGGAACAGGTGTCCCCATATGTCAGTTACATTTGTTTGATAGTGCAAAGGGGTCTGAGGAAGTTCAGATTTTTCCCCTATATTCGTATATGACAACCTCATGATGTTTACCAGCACTTCTGCTCAGATGTGCGAGCAACGCTCTTGCGTAAGTGCAAGGCGTTCGACGTTTCAAGTACTCTATTAATGCAATCGTTTTGTTTTTCGATCGCGCCGTCGCACCGAAATCGGTGGCCGTCTACCTCGCACACATTACGTCGTAGGTTTCCCTCTTCATTGTGACTTTTGCGGTACTGCTATTGAGCAGGCAAGACAATCCAGGTGACAAACGGGCTCGTTTCCGTTCCCAGGTGAGGCAAAAGCTTATTCCCAATGATTCGTTGTTGCTGTCCATGAAGAGAGCCACTCCGCGAATACGCATTTCTGCCTCTCTTCTCGGTCTGCGTTCTCTAGTAGTTACTGTACGGAGATGCTCTTCGAGGAGTTATCTTGGGCGGGGACCGCATTCCACGTTCGTGTCCACGGACAGCGAGCCAGCGTGTAGTGGCGAAGACGAGCGTGTATTTAAAAGTGTAGAATTTCTCTGAGCCGCTTTGTGGAAAATAATTAATAGAAAAATAATTTATTTACTAAGATAGATTCTATGTGGCAAAAAAATATTATTTAAATTCATAAAGGTACAGTGTACCTTATCTACATTTACTGGGCTTACAATACAATTACAATATTTTTTATTGGCGGTCCGAGGTTCGACCCTTCGCGGTCCGGATACGGACCGCGGTCCGCCTGTTGCTGACCCTTGGTCTAGAGGGAAGAAGAAGATTATTTTGCCGCTACATTACAATTATGTTTTTTTTTACATATTTCTTGGATTAGGAGACGAAAAGGAAAATAGGGGGTGTTGTGAACATTTAATTCTAGTACCTACTCCGATTTCGTCTGTTGATCAGTATCGGTTGGGATTCCGGTAGTAATCGACTCGACATCGTCTTTTGCTTAAGCCGCCTCCTCCCGGCGCAGAGCCACCACTACGACCGCGTTTCTGTCCTTTATGGCTATCTGTAGGTTGAGGTGTAGAGTATCCCCTCGACATCAGTACGTTACTCCAAACTTTGAGTAAGAGAAGTGTTCCCTGGTTCATTTGGCTTCACACTTAAAAATGCCTCGCGAGGGCCCTCTAACTGCGATGCCACCAGACTTAAAATTCCCATATAATTCTTAATTAAATAAAAAAACTAATAAAATAATGGGCACTCTTTATTTTCTGGAACCTCAAATAACTACAAAACATAACTCCTAATTATTGTACCTCCTATTTCTATTTTCCATTTTTCCGAATTCCCAGGGTTCGCGCACACGGAAGGCAAGAACAACTCGCTGACGCGCACGGTGGTGGCGGGGCGCGCGGCCGCGTGCCTGCGGCTCGGGAAGGCGCACGGGACGCGCGTAGCCTTGCGCGCGCTCTCGCTCACCATACCGCAGGGCAAGGTAATCTCACTCTGCAAGATAACCTCACTCTACAAGGTAACCACACTTTACAAGGTAACCATACTCTAGACGGTAACCTAAATCTACAAGGTAACATCACTCTACAAGGTAACATCACTCTACAAGGTAACATCACTCTACAAGGTAACCACACTCTAGACGGTAACCTAACACTACAAGATAACCTCACTCTACAAGGTAACATCACTCTACAAGGTAACATCACTCTACAAGGTAACATCACTCTACAAGGTAACATCACTCTGCAAGGTAACCACACTCTAACCACACTCTAGACGGTAACCTAATTCTACAAGGTAATCTCACTCTACAAGGTAACATCACTACGAGGTAACCACACTCTATAAGTACAAGCTGACCTCAATCTACAAGAACAACTCGCTGGCGCGTGGCACGTGCTTGCAGCTTAAGCTCGTTGCTCAATATCGTAAGGCAAGATAACCTAACGCATACTGAGTAACCTCTGCCACTGATACCTTGACAGCGCTGGGGTCAGCCGAGCTCTCGGTAATATCCCGGTAATCGTTAATACGCCGCTTTGAAGTGAACATTTCTTTTGACACACCACAGACAGATTTTTCCTGGGGTGTGAATTGACCTGAAGCATCACGCTGGGGAACGAAAGAAATCTATAGGTAAACTCTGGACATGGCGTGGCCATGGTCATATGGTCATGGCCACGCCCTCCTGTTTCGCTGGCGTAGTTTCAAAAGTGACCGAAAGTGAATAAAAAGTTTTCACTTCTGTCGGCAGTCCCTAAGACAGCAATTTGTTTTACTTACCTCCCTATGGAAGCTATTTTAAAGACGTACCTATTCACGTCAAAATATCGATCAGCTAGCATTTTTGCGCGATGTAATATTAGTTTGTATTATCTATGTTTCAGTGCACGACGCTGGTCGGCGAGAACGGCGCGGGCAAGTCGACGACGTTCGCGCTGCTGAGCGGCGCCGCGCGGCCCACGCGCGGCCGCGTGCGGCTGGCCGCGCGCGCCGGCGCCGCGCACCTCGCCCGGGGGCTCGTCAGTCAGTACCACACATCTATACTTTGCTGCTAGCATTCTGGACACTTTACCCTTCACCTTTAATATAAATTTATATCTATACTACTCGTATCTATACTAATATTATAACGCTGAAGAGTTTGTTTGTTTGAACGCTAGGATCTCGGGAAGTACTGGTCCGAATTGAATGATTATTTTTCTATTAGATAGTCCATTTATCGAGGAAGGCTATAAGCTATAGAACATAACGCTAATATCAATAGAAGCAGAGCATGGTTCAAGAATGTATAAATAAAAATAAAAACGGAGAAACCTTTTTGAGAGTTTTCATAGCGTGCTTTGACATGACAGCATGTGTCTAAGATTACGTCAATCTCAACTTCAAATTTTCATTTTGGCTTCCTTTCGGTAATGTCACCGTAATTTCGCCAATGTCCAAGATTGCGTTATTGAATATAAACCTTTGTTATAAAAAAAAATTGTTTCTAAATCTGAGTTGGTACGACCAATTTCCGACAGGTGGGGTAGCAGGTAGCGGAAGAGGTTTTTTGTTTGAAAGCGATATTATCAGGAATGACTGAACCGATTTCAGTTATTCTTTCACCGTTGGATAGGTACGGGATCCCGATGAGTGCTATATAATGTACCACGGGCGAAGCCGGGGCGGGCATCTAGTATATTATAATCTATAAAGCAATACAGCGTCCATGACCTTTTTTATTTGGGTTTGGTTTCGCCCTGCGCCAATTGTACAGTAAGATCAATATAATTAGCAGTTTATACAGTTACGTGGTTTCATTTCCATCTCCAATACCAGTAACACCTATAGTGGACTGTAGGTGTTCCTGTTCGCTCTCTGCTATCATCCGCTTATATACTAAATCTGACATCGTAAATACGTGGCTCCTACAGTGATTTTAAAGTGAAAATATATTTTTCATCCCACCAGCTCGGAAAGAGTACTTTTGCTCCTCGATATCAGGGCGCAAAAGTCGTTTTTACCCTCTAGAGGTTAAAGTAAATTTGAATTTAGAACATCGTGTGTACTGAGGTTTTGAATTCAAAACATAATTCAACCTATTTATTTCTACCTCCTTGGTGCCGAATGCATCATACATTTATTTTTTAATATGTTAAAAACTCAGACTCGGAACCTCCTTGGTGTACTTACTTTTTTTTAATTTGCTTAGCGCGAAAACATTTAATAATTAGCATTTAGTCATTTTAGTCATTTCCTCGCTGAGGTGGAATGAAAAGTTACGTGTTGCACTCGAGTGCAAAGATTTTTCACCTTGTGCTCTTTTGATTCCCTTGCTACGTTCAGGATTCTAATTTTGAATCACTCGCTGCGCTCGTGATTCAATTTTAGAATCCTTCGCTTGCTCGGTCATCAAAATTGAGCACGCGGTTAAAAATCAACTTTGCACTCTTGTATAACAAATAACTATTCCATCCCACCAGCTCGGAAAGAGTACTTTTTCTCCTCGATAACAGGGCGCAGAAGTCGTTTTTACCCTCTAGAGGTTAAAGTAAATTTGAATTTAGAACATCGTGTGTACTGAGGTTTTGAATTCAAAACATAATTCAACTTATTTATTTCTACCTCCTTGGTGCCGAATGCATCATACATTTTTTTTAATATGTTAAAAACTCAGACTCGGAACCTCCTTGGTGTACTAACTTTTTTTAATTTGCTTAGCGCGAAAACATTTAAAAATTGCATTTAGTCATTTCCTCGCTGAGGTGGAATGAAAAGTTACGTGTTGCACTCGAGTGCAAAGATTTTTCTCCTTGTGCTCTTTTGATTCCCTTGCTACGCTCAGGATTCTAATTTTGAATCACGAGCGCAGCGAGTGATTCAATTTTAGAATCCTTCGCTTGCTCGGTCATCAAAATTGAGCACGCGGTTAAAAATCAACTTTGCACGCTTGTATAACAAATAACTATTGTCGCACCATACACAAATTTTCCGTGGGCTGTCAAAATCAAAATGTTTTATTGCGTAAAACTGTGTACACCAGATGTTAAATTATTAAAAAGTTTCAACAGATTACCCGTTGTATCGGGTGTGCAATATTAAATACAAACGAAACAAAATAATCTATAAGTGTTGCTATAGATGTGAGTTCAAGCATCACGCTCTTAAATGAAAGAAATCCTTGGGTAAACTCGGATGATCTAGATGGCCATGCTTATAGCTACGCCCTCCGGTTTCTCTAGTTTTCAAAGTGAGCTATCAAATTCTGAGTTATTAGTTTTGACTTCTATCGGCAGTCCCTATGACTGCCAATCATTGTTTTTTTTGGGTTACTGATAAAAGTATTGATAATTCCAGGTTACTGCCCGCAAAGCAACGCGATAGACCCGCTGCTCACGGTGCGAGAGACCCTGGAACTCTACTGCCGGCTCCGGGGCATCTTAGATGAAGAAGAAGTGAGTATGACGGCCATCTAGAGGTAGAACTCTTTGCAAAGTTCACCAATGAAACTTTGTGGTGGTAGGACTCTGTAAAGAATCCTACCACCACAAAGTACGCCTTTGCCAGTCAGTCTACCGTCGTATTATGTGTACATCACTGTGCCTGTGTTCCGGTTTGAAGGGCAATGTTTGCAGATAAATTACAAGACATAGAGCTGAATCATCTTATAATTTATTTGGGTGACAAGCACTGTAGGTAATGACATGTACTGTTCCATGTTCATGTTCCAGTAGTTGCGTGTCCACTGCGCCGTTATTCTATATTTCACCCCGATTCGTCCGAAACACCGAACATCTAAACTTTCGCGTTTATAATATTAATTTAATAAGAATGATTAGTGATCCCGCCCAAAGTGAGAGGCTTCCACGGCTTCTAAAGAGCATGAATGTGGTGTCAGGTGATCGCGCGCACGCTGGAGCGGTTCGAGCTGGCGCGGCTGGCGCGCGCGGCGGCCGGCGCGCTGAGCGGCGGCAACCAGCGCAAGCTGTGCACGGCGCTCGCGCTCATGGGCCGCGCGCCGCTCGTGCTGCTCGACGAGCCCACCAGGTGACCAACACCCCACACCCCACACCCCACACCCGCTCGAACACGTCCACGCACGCTAACAAAACCAACAAACTTCACTTTGAACTTACAACTTACTAACTTATGCCTAGTCGGGTTTTTTGGCGGGAACAATTTTTTGAAGTAAAAACTTCTTTTGGCGCGCCCAGACGAATTTTTCGCGCGCTGTGAATTGAATTCCCAACGTCATGCTTGGGTATGATAAGAAAACTTTGGGTAAACTCGGAACTATAGCCAAATGGCCATGACATGGCTCATGGCCACATCCGGTTTCCGTAGTTTCCAAAGTAAGCTATCAAATTCTGAGTTATAAGTTTTCACTTCTATCGGCAGTTCCTATGACTGTCAAGATTTTTTTTCTTTGTTTTTTACAGGTTTTGGGCATGTACCTACCTATGTTTAAACATATATATGTTCAAAATGACCCAGTAGGCATGATGACTAAAAAAATCAGATTGTCAGATAGATCAGATAAGATGAAGACTTTTCTACTGACTGACGAAAGTCGTATGATGTAGTCTTAGCGTCTAGTAGCACGAGCGGTACGCAGCCCATGAGAATGAGCGCCGCACACCGCTCGTGCAGTTGTAACTTCAATCCAACTTTCAATGACCATTGTGAAAATTCGTTCTTATCTTCATAAAGATACGTTAAAAGACAGACTGTTGAGACTCTGACAGTGCGACAGTGGCACCCTAATAGCGAGCACGTCCAGTTTCACGTTAGTCATGTGCTAATTCAGTCGAAGCCAAGTCTACATTTTTATTGCAAAAAAAGATGTCTTAGAGCAATTTTCAATATGAGTAGTCTCGATACTGTGCGAAATGTATTTAAAGAACATAACTTCTTAACTCTCACATGTTTATTTATATACCATATCTGTATATTTGTAACCCAGTATAGAAGCCATTTTTTTACTACATCAAGCAGATCCGACCTGTTGCGAACTAAATATAAAAATAATATTTTTGTTCCACAGGCAAATAACGCACTCTATCACAAAAACTCATTTTTCACAGCCATCAAAGTTTATAATAATCTTCCCTCTAAAATAAAACTTCTGAATGGGTCTACATTCAAAAGAGAATTAAAAAAATGGCTCCTAACAAAGGCATTTTACAAGTTAAAAGAGTATTTTAACGATGGAAAAGATGTTTAACTATTTTAGTATGTAACTGTTCAAAATAATGTTTGTTCTCGAAAACCTACTTGTTAATGTTGCATGCCCGTCAAGGGTACACTGTTGTACATTTTTTATATTTTAAGACCTATTTTTACTCAGTGCGAGCAATAAATATATTCTTATTCTTATTCTTACTTGACATTGACAAATATTTATTTTATCAACTGGGGCGCCTTTATTCTGCTGTACCGATAACTATGACAATAGTTATACTTTCGGATCGAATAATTATTTACTTACATATATAGAGATGTTATTGAGTTTATTGTTAACACTGTCTACCGCATAATTATACTACCCTACTACCCACTAGGGATGTTAAAAAATAATCGATTTTTATTTTATAATAATCGATTTTTTTGTGTCGATTTTTAAAGTTACAAAAATCGATTTTTTATAAATCGATTATAAAAATTACGCATTTAAATCGATTTTTGAAAAACATGAAAAAGTTGCTGAAAATTCTAGTTTTTGGGGCAACGTAGTCGTTTAGTTAGTTAATTCTCGTTTTAAGTATTTATTTTAATACTAGTGAACTGTAACATAAGACATTTGTGGTTTTGTGGCAAAAATTATTTGTAATTTTACTGTTATCTAAACTTGAAGAATAACGAAAGAGGTTTTTATACAATACTTTTTGAGACCATACTACTTTCATAGTTGTTCAGGATTTTTAAAGATCATTTTGAGTAGGTATTTTATTTTAATACTAACTACTAATGTGATGTTAGTGGGTGGTGGTGCCTGCGAAGCCGAGGGTCGTGGGTTCGATTCCCACCTCGTGCAAATATTGGTGTGTTGAATACAAATATTCGTAATATGTATGTGTGTTTCTATGTATTATAAGTATGTTTTTTACAACTACGAGTATATAAATATTATAAATTACGCTATTTATATGCCATAGTTGCTAAATTACGACTGGTCTAGTCGGGAGAACGGTGTCTGCCGATCCGGAGACCCCAGGTTCAAAGTCATATGTCATCCACCAACCCGCACTGGGCCATCGTGTTAGATTATTGCCTTAACTCTCTCCTTGTGAGAGAAGGCCCGAGTCCCAGCAGTGGAAACATTTAGTGGGCTGTTGATGATGATGATGATGATGTCTGCCGTAGTACAAGCTTTGCCTAGTTTGGGGTCAGATGGAGATGTGTGTGAATTGTTCACCAGTATTTATCTATTTATATGTAATTTTAATATGAAAAGGATTTACTTTTAACTAATACAAAAAAATCGATTTTTTCGCAAAAATCGATTATTTTTTTAAATATAATCGATTTTTAACAAATCGATTAATTTTGAATAAAGAAAAATCGATTTTTAATTAATCGATTATTTTCCATCAATCTAACATCCCTACTACCCACTAGGTCTAGGTATCTCTGCCTCACAAATCATCTTTGTTATGAATCATAGATTAATACGGAACTTGGAACCTTGGATTGACTCATTACGTCATTACTTCTGTTAGTGATTTCCACAGTAAAAAGGTACGTATAATACGTTGCACTTAAATAAAGTGTTATGAAATAACTCTCCAAGAGGAATATCTGTATTCTGATTCACAACTCTATCGGATTTATCGTATATAACGTTTGGAATGACAGAGACAAGGATTGGTATTCCGTACCGGAATCGCTTCAACTGCGTTGTGACTCTGCACCCTAAAATAACAATCATTGAATAGTATAATTTATACCACTGCAACAGAGCGCTAGATCCGATGGCTCTAGTTATTGTTTGAAATCACGAAGTCGGAGGCAGTAAATACAATTTATGGAGGTTTCTTAAAAAAATGTCTGAGCAGCCTATTAAATGCTTGCCTTCATTTAGTTGCTCATCTATGCTATATTTGAATAACAAATATTTGTCTTATAGCGGCATGGACCCGGTGTCCCGGCGCGTGGTATCCCGCGGCGCGGCGCACGCGGCGGCGGCGGGCCGCGCCGTGCTGCTCTCCACGCACGCGCTGGACCACGCGCGCATGCTCGCGGACAAGCTCGCGGTGCTGCGCTCGGGCGAGCTCGTGGCGGTGGCGCCCACGAGGCAGGATATCAACAGGTTACTATTACTTTACTATTCTTACTTAAATTTTGTTTATATCCGGTTATAATAATATAATGTTACTATTGCATCTAATTCTTTTATCTGAAATTGCCATATGTAATTATGTTATTTGACATTGAATTTATCGACATAAACTATTATAATATAATTGAAATTTTTAATTAAGTTAATTTATTGCATGTGCAACATTTATTATGTTTACTTAATCAAACTGAGTGTAATAATTGAAGACTAAATATGTTTTTTTAACATTCGGCTGTAAAATGTGATCTGTAGTAAAATAGTAGGTACAGGTGAAACGGTTTTATGAATGAAGATGATTTTTATGAATATAACCACAGCTAAAACATTTTGAAATAAATGTTCGGAAATCTTTGCTTTCACTATTGCTACTCATTTTGAAGTTCATTCAAAACGCCCTCTCTTGAGCGCAAGTAGGTACATCGCGTCCTAGCTACGTGCTGAGTTCTGAACCCAGTTAGATCGATTTCGATATGGGATCAAACCTCTCAGTTTTTGTCTTCGTTTAGAAATGACAGACAAAGATTGACATTCCAAATTTGAGTCGTTCGGATTGCGTCAGTACCCGGGTCTCTCAACCGAAATCTGTGAAGGTTGCTTGGATAGTTTGCTTCGCCTCCTTGTTTAGAATCCTCAAATACGTGCGCTTACGAACTTAATCTTCTTTCGTTCTAACAATGTGCAATAAGCAAGAACAAGTACTTTTCAACCTACTTCAAAAAAGGAGTAGTTTCTCAATTTCGTTGTATTTTGTTTTTATTATGTTTGTTACCTCGGAAAGTTTGACTTATTTAACTGATTTTAATATTTTTTTTATTCAAAGGGTTACACTCCCGAATGTTCTTATATTCATTGTTTCGAAATCTGTGGAATGTTTTATAAGTGTAAGTAGTTTGTTTCGTTTTTAGAGACAAACAATTGATATGAAACAAATATTGAAGTAACTGTCTACCGTCAGGTTCGGTGGCGGCTACACCGTGGCGTGCCGGGCGCTTGACGCGCGCGCGGCGTGGTCGCGCGTGGCGGCCGAGGCGCCCTACGCCATGCTGCGCGTACTACACGCCTGCTCATTGCACTTCCTTATCCCCGCCACCTATACAGGTACTTATGCTTGCGAGAATCATACTAACACCTTTAGAATTAGATTTTTTTATTGCGTAAACTGTGTACAAGATATTGTACAGATACAGAAACCACAGTTTCAGTCTTTGCGGGCTTGCAAAAATAAGGTCTCTTTGGTATAAGGTTACAAAAACTCAGATAAAATTAGGTATTAATTAATCTAGTGAATATCAAACAATAGTAAATATCTATATCTTTAAATATTGAATAACAAATTAAAAAGTGCACCACCTTTGTTGACTAAAAACCTGTGCATTTTGTTTGCAATAATAAACTGGCTTAGTAGTCTTGACTTCGATTCCCAACCAGGGCAACTATTTGTATGATGAATACAAATATTTGTTCTATGTCGGGGTGTTTATATGTAAATATAATAGTTTGTATTTACAATTTTATTGTAAGTGTTGTATCAGCTATCTGACTCTCATATTACAAGTTTTGCTTCCTTTTGGGCTAAATGACAGATGTCTATCAATATTTGTTGATTTATTTTATTATACTTTTTTGTGTTATGGAGGACCACATCCATATCATGATCTAAATGTTATGTTATATTATGTGTTGTATTGCATGGTAACACGGTGTATTGTTGATTGCGCAGTGGACGGCAAGGAGGTGCCGTGCCGGCTGAGCGAGGTGTTCCGCGTGGTGGCGGCGCTGCAGGCGGCCGGGCTCGTGCACGACTGCACGCTCAACCAGAGCTCGCTCGAACAGGTCAGGGAAACCATATTTTAAAAGTTAAAACTTCTTTTGGCGCGCCACAGACAGATTTTTCGTGGGCTGTGAATTGAATTCTAGCGTCACGCTCGGGAATGATAAGACATCTTCGGTTTTGGGTTCGGTTCGGGACCATGGCCATTGGCCTTTTAGAAAAGCATCAGCATTCCCGTCACGTGACCATATCTAGGTGACCATGCTCATGGCCACGCCTTCCGGTTTCACCCGCGTAGTTTCCAAAGTAAGCTATCAAATTCTGAGTTATAAGTGTACACTTCTATCGGCAATTGTTATGACTGCCAATTTTTTCATCGTGCATAGGTCCGCATTTGGCCACTAAATTGCCTGACGATAAACGACGCGACGGTGTAGTTGAAGATAACGCACGTGAGCCTAAAAGGCACCTAATCACTCTCTCATTTTCACTCTATTCACACTACAAAAGTTCTAAATTGGAAAGGGAACAATGAGTCCGGCAACTTATCCCACTCTAAAATTAAAGCTAGTTGTGATGACAAACTTGTTGGAATCCTAAATTTTAGATATCAATAACAATTTACAAAATCACCTTGAAGGTTCACTTGGGAAACAAGGTAATACATATTTGAGTAGGTACCTATATTAAGAAAGTGAGTGAAACAAATTCAAGTCGACCTACAGCGAAAATATAAATGATCAGAGTAGGTTTATGTATTATTTACTAATAATCATATTTTAAGCGTGATTCTAATTTATTTAATGTTTTCAGATGTTCCTAAGTTTCTCAAAGAAGCCTCTCGTCGATGACCACCGATCGGCGGAAGAACTAGACTCTGTCACAGCTTTGTAGCCAAATCGTCGTAGACATGCGCAGTGCGCACATATTGTATATTATGATGGTCATTTCCTCTATTTCAAACTCCTCATAACGTGTCCGTGCGAGGAGACGAGCAGCTAAAATGAAATATGGACAAGGTTGAAGGAAATAAAATTAAGGGGACCAATGAGGCATTTTCAGAATGATTATCAATAATGCATTTGTGAACATTTATTTAAAATAATAATTTTCACACACAATTATCACAAATAAACATTGATAAATCAATGAATAAATTTAAATCGCTAATATTAAAGAATATAATCTATAATAATCTATATCAATACGTGGTTTTGACTTAGTACCCAAACAAAGGAATATCATGTTTTACATTATGGAAACACCTCATTACTTAATTCTTAAAACATTAATGACGTATGGTGTGAAATTAACGTGGTTTTGCATTGATAGTACAAAAGTGAGAGACACGGGACTAGCCAACTTGGACCGCACAAATCAGACACACGGGGTTAATCGACCCTAATCACAATCGAACAGGCGTTTTTGTAGCATGTCTCATACTTCGGTAGCATTAATAATGTCTTCCGAATTATATAGGTACTATCAATGAGTTATTGTGTATAGAATACCTATAAATACCTACAGATAGATACGATAGGGATGAAATAATTATGATGCCTTGAGTTAGTTTAAGAGACCAATAATAGTATGGCTGTTTAAGACACAGAAGAACAAAAACAGATTCATTCTGAAGTAGAAAACAGATCTATTGCTATACAACACTCGAGATATAAAACTTTAAACTAGTTTTACTTGCATATAATGTAACTTAACACCAAAATTAAGTTAGTTATGAGATGAACACGAGTTGTGACTAGTTTCGCTCTGCCATTGTTGTTTATTTTTTATGATATATTATGACGGTGAGGTTTTATACGTTGCTCGTCAATCGGTGGATTTATACGAAACGGAAAAAAAAATGTGGTTGGTTATTACCGCATGTATTATGTCTTGCTGAAATACGAATTTACGAAACTTGAAGTAATAAACAAATCCGTCCATTGAAAAATGTGATTTATTAGTGATTTAGTTTTAGTTTTTAATTAGTATTTGTTTTTAAGTTTCGTAATGTTTAAATAAAGGGACTCCTGGCAATTTGCCTCAGATGGTCTTTAATGCCTACCTACCTAGAATTATTTTTGACGAGACTTTCTAAAGATGTAGCGCACGGCGCATCGTTATAGAGAGATAGATGACATTAAATTCAATGTTTTTCTAAATGCAACTATTTAAGATTTTATTAATAGGTATGCTTATTCTATCTTGCCATTACTATAAACAAAAGTAGCTGTAGTATGTGAAAATTACAGCGCCATTTACTTTGTTTAGATTTACTTTTAATTTCTTAGTAACCGTTGAAATTAGTGTAACACCATTTATGTTGAAGTTTGTATAGCTGAGATTCAGTGTATTCGTTCAAAGAACATTTACTATTTTTTAAATTTTGTATTTAAACTACTAGAGCCGCATATTAAGCAGGATTTAAAATCCTTTAAGAGCCTAGCCTAACCTTTAAGAACGCAATTAACTTAGAAATGCAAAGTGCGCATTCTGTGATATTTTAAATGTATATATTATTTAATAAATGGTTTATGGAATATACAACCGACTATTTTTCTTCATTTCAAACCCACAAGTTATTTAAATCAGTTAAATGTGAGTGAGTTCACTGCATAATTTTGAAAAACCTCTCACTCAAAGGTCCGTGAGAAACAAAATTTGTCACATCAACGATATTCATTTTGTGTGCTGCTGATCATAAATATTATGTAACTGCATTGTTGCTGAATATCATATGTGATGGCGGAGAATTTTAATGTAAACATATTAAAGTAAAAAAATTGGAAGTAATAGGAGCTGCCGATAGAAGTGACAATGTATGACTCAGAGTTTGATAGTTTAATTTAGAAACTATCCGGGTGAAGCCGAAGGGCGTGGCCATAAGCATGGCCATCTAGAAATGCTAACCCATTTATAAATGTCCAATGATAAACGCTCACGCGTTTCTAAATGGCCAACGGGAAATGCTGACGCATTTCTAGATGGCCAATGGCCATAGTCCCAAGTTTACCCCAAGATTTCCTATCATTCCCAAGTGACGTTAGAATTCAATTCACAGAACACGAAAAATCTGTTGAGGTGCGCCAAACGAAGTTTTCACTTCAAAAAAGTTAATCATTTTTACAAGCTATGCGGCAAAGTGATTTGTGGCACGTACAAATTCAACTTGAGAAGTGTCTAAGTGCGGAAAATGAGTTCAATTCAATCAATGATCATATTATTAAGACGCCGCAGTTATGTAAGTATAAGCATATATTGTATGCAACAATCAATACAATATTATATTGCCAGCCTATCTAACAATAGTTTATGTAATACAGAATTACTCGGAATTTATTCAACACCCTACCTTGAAATCCAATTCTGGCTGGGTACTGAATACTGATTCTGATCGCAATCCGATCAACTAAAATTCGGAATGACAATCTTTATCTCTAGTATACCAAAGGGATAAGACATACCGAGAGGTTTGATTCTGGGTATCGATATCAATCCGGGGATCTGGGTTCAGAATTGCTTCTTTGGGCCCGGTTTTTTTTAGACAAGCCATAAACTACCATGCTGAACAAGAAGTTCACTGAATACTTCTACTACTAGGACTCTGCTGGAGCCTCTTTCCACAAGGAGACATCAAAATCAGCCTGTGGTCGTCCATAGACATAAACATAGACTTAAGGCGTAAACATCCCACTAAATGCTCCTACTGCTGAGACTCAGGGCCTTCTATCGCAAGGCGAGAGTCAAGGCCATAATCCTTAACGCTGGCCCAGTGCGGGTTTGGTGGGTGACACATGTTCTTGAAAGATTCTAGGTACTTATGTGTTGGTTTCCTCGCGATTCCTTCACCGTTTGACGTTAGCGACATTACGCACTTGACTTCGAAAAGACCAAAATCTATCACGATGACTCAATGAGTGTTGGCGGGTGATCTCGAAATATTCTAGGAGCAAATCAGTTCCTTTACGATGTTTGTACTTCCACCGCTAAACCGTTAAAACCAGTAATGATGATGAACTTGCACTTTGAAAAATCCTCAGAGGCGTAAATGGGATACATACATGCGATCGTAAATTTATAAATCATAAGTTCTATCCACAAGGCCCCACGGATTCCAAGTACTAGTTTACGGATCTCAAATCATGTCCGTGAAGGATTTTTTTCTGTCCCATTTCAGTTTCATTCATGGAAACAACAATAGGTAACTTTATTATAATTGACGGTTAAGTTACGTTTGATTTTCTTGTGCCTTTTGGTTGAATTTAAAGCAAAAAAAAAAGCATTCATAGGAACTGCCAAACTGCTTCACTTCTAAGCGAAAATGTATAACTCAGAGTTTGATAGCTTACTTTGGAAACTACGCGGGTGAAACCGAAGGGCATGGCCATGACCATGGTCCCGAGTTTACCCAAAGATTTCTTTAACTCCCGAGCGTGCTGCTTAAGGACAATTCCACGCCCACACATCATGCCACTCACGCAAACCCCACGAAAAATCGGTCTGTGGCGCGCCAAAATATGTTTTCACTTCAAAAACAGTAACATGAATTATAGAAACTAGAGATATTACTCGTATTAATGTGATATTTCGGATCTGGATACGGATATGGATATGGATATGAATAGCGGAATAAAATGAGGCGTTTTCCAGACCCAAAAAGACTTGTCAAAGATTGTTCTAAAAATTGCCAAGTGTGGCACCACTGTCGGGTTTTGTGAAATTTCACTACTAAAATAAAACAGTGGCGCCACCTGTGGTGAACTTTGGAACTGTTTTTGACAGATCTTTTTGCGTCTTGAAAACGCCCCATTACATCGGTTTCGCATACGGTTATGGATTTGTAATTATTTGGGATTATCCGTTAGTTTGCCATCTTCCTCGGTCCTGTGCCAATCGAGTAGTTGATAGTTTCAAATAGTTTCGGTGACAGATATTAGGTTGAATATAGTTGTAACAGTCAAAACTGAGTGATTTACAAAAATAAATTTTGTAGCTTCATCACCTGAAATTCAATTCCATCCGAAACTATCTCTCTCTCTATATACTTCTGAAAGGATACGATTACGGTCACGGATTTATTTTTATTTTGAATAGTCGATAGTTTCGGTAACATTTACGGAGCTCTTTACATCTCTGACAGAAACTATGGAAATGTGACATCATTTATCATACCTTTAATTATTGTGTAATATATTATTATGTCGAGAATTATTGGTCCTTGCATGATTGCATGTCGTGTGTCGTGGATTTTGCGGTGGATGGATTGAATCACTGATTTCGCGATTGCAGTGATTGCACTGTAAGATTTTTTGATTCAGGATTTTCTAAGACTGAAACCCAAAGATGCCATAATATATATTCTAAACATAAAAAGAGTGTAAACTCAGAACTCGAATCCCGGAAATGGTTGCAAGATCCTCGATAGTTAACATATTAAGTCAATATTTTATGTGAGTTTTGAAAACAGAAGAACATAATGTTTACAATTATAAAAACCTTATTGGAATGGATCATGTAAGTAAAACAATGAAATAACAATTAGTACAGTATAGTTAGTACACCGGATTTCTTTTTCTTTTCGTCATTGGAAGTTTTTAGTGCGCTATTTTCCACATCAACAAAACGAAAATTTTAACAAAGGTTTGTGTTTATTTACCATATTCAACAAATTTATCAATTCTCTGTGTAACGTAGTTGCGTGACTTATTAGTATATCCACTAACATCGTCCATCCTATCACCACCTATCCAACCATCTATTGGCCTGGAAAAACTAATTATCCAAGTTGAATGACATCTATGATGCCATGAGAACTAGCTTATTCCTCACACAGCGAATATCATTGGCCTTATAGCACGAGAATGCAGGCTACGATAATAGTCTGGCGTAGCACTTGATACTTTTCATCCAAAAAAATATTAGAGTTTCCAAAGAAATTGCCATTTCTACATTCATGTGGATAAGTTGCAGGCATGTACTAGACTACTAGACTACTAGTGTGATTTAAAAAACAGTAATGAATCTATACTATCAAACATATTAGGGATAAAATACAGTCTTTCTGATAACCTTTTGTTTATCAGGATAGTATTTAAAAAAGTAAGAGCATAGATGCGGTTACTTGCATTTTCCACACATAGTCTCTTAATTGGGCCATTGTGCAAGGTTTTATGTGGTATGCTGTGTTTCATAATTATATTTTTTCATTCTACATAGATAAAACAGCTATGTGGCCGTCATAGTACATCTTCATCTATCTATCTTCATCATCTAGCTTTGCTTAGTTTGGGGTCAGATGGTGTTGTGTGTGATGATGTACACTAATATTTATAAAAAAACTTAAAATATTTGATCTAGAGTTCTGAAAATAAAATGAATGTTAAATAACTTATACAGCTGAAATTAAAGTAAAGAAACATAACTGTCCTAGTGGCTTAGTTCATAGTAAGTCTTGCCTGCAAACTCATGGTTTGTAGATTCGATTCCCAACCAGTGCAAATATTTGTGTGTAGAATACAAGTGTTTATTCTATGCCTGGGTGTTTCTAAGTATGTATTTAAAACTATATAATTATTATGTCAGCTATCTGGCTTTCATAGTACAAGCTATGCTTAGTTTGGGGTCAGAAGGTGTGGTGTATGCAGTGTACACCAATATTTATTATTTGTTTATTTCTTTTCTAGGATCCTGGTAATTATACCAACCCTGTTCATCGGAATCCTCGTGCTATGCATCTTCGCATTGGTCCCGTTTGCATTCATGTTTGCGTCTTGGTACATGAGGATCAAGGAACGGAAGCTACAGAGGAGGAAGAAAGATGGAGCCAATGTGGCTTTCTTCCATCCATACTGCAATGCAGGAGGAGGTGGGGAGAGAGTGCTCTGGGTGGCCATCAGGGCATTCCTCACCAGGTAATATTAGATTTAGCTTACTTAAAATCTATGAAACAGAGTTAGTATGTAGGGTAGTAAACTCTCACAATGCTCTAACTACTGCATGGTTTTATAATTTATTTGTAAAGATCCATGGATTGCTTGCTAACAGTCACTCAAGTTCCTCCTATTGCGTAACAATTGCATTAATAATTGGTAAAATATTTTTTATTGGAGACATCTTGGAGAGTGTGCAACAAATCTTCTGCTTTGATCTACTGCTTGTAGCTCAAAAAAGCCACATCTTTACATTCACTTTACTTTCATAATAAAAACATGTAAACTATGAACTTCATTGGGTACTCCCTAATATATTTAACCTTCATGTTTAGAGTAAATTGATTACTTATAGAGGAGCACACTCTAATGTGAATCCAATTGTAGCTTAACATCATGTGAGGTATGTTATATTTTTTGTTACATTTGGCTGGCTGAGTGGCTTAGTTGGTAGTAGCTCTGCCTGCGAAGCCGTGGGTCGTGGGTTCGATCCCCACCCAGTGCAAATGTTTGTGTGATAATTCAAATATTTGTACTGTGCCTGGGTGTTTTCTATGTATAATAAGTATGTAATTAAAAATATGTAAGTATTATATCAGCTATCTGGGTTCCATAGTACAAGCTTTGCTTAGTTTGGGGTCAGATAGTGTTGTTTGTGAAATGTCCACCAATATTTATTTATATAATTATGCTATGATATATCAAGTGCTATCTAATTAGTATACAAAAAATATATCACTACTTAATATTGTAGTAAATGTAGCATGTAGTCTTTATTTATGCGATAATATTGAATGTAAATATATCTTATGTTGGTTGTATTATTGGAGAAACCCACTCAGTACTTCAAAACTTTCTAAATAACCATAATACATGTACCTTTCCTCTAGTGTACTGCGGTGCAGCAAAATTGTTGAATTAATTAGATAGATAAACACATGAAAGAGACATATTTTGATATCTTAGAAAACTCATGTATAATAACTTTATTCCAGATACCCAGACACAAATATCTTCATCTACACGGTGGAGACAGTGGAGCCGCAGGCAATCTTCGACCGGGCCCACAACCACTTCAATGTCACGATAGACTCGTCGCGTGTCACGTTCGTACGCCTCACTCTGAAGAAAGCCATCGAGGCAGAGACCTATCCGTACTGTACTATGATCCTGCAAAGCCTTGGGTTCATGTTCCTTGGCATGGAAGCCCTCTTGAAGCTCAATCCTGGTTAGTATATCTTTTCGAATTAAGGAGTTTGACTAGTTGTTAAATTAAAGCGGCATCTGTCTGAAAGATCCAGGATTTGTCCATGTTCAGAAGAATATTCTAAGATTTATTTGCAAGGCTTTCTAAATTCTCCAAAAGTTAAACAAAATATTATCTCAAGTACGACACAAGGGATTCGTAGTTTGAACTATGTATGATATGAAATGATTTGGGAGACGATGGGCCACCTTGCTTAACACCATTTGATATTGATTTGTCGGCGTCAAAGTCCCAGTTGTCCCACGCGCCATCACTGACAAACACTGCACATCACATCCTCAGCAACAGAGTGGTTTACAACTGGAACAGGTTGCCTGAGGCAGTTATTCCGGCAAAGTCGTTAAACTCTTTTAAGAACAAACTTGACAAATGGATCGTAAAAGACAAAATCATTTTAACAGACAATTACCTATAATTTGTTATTTCAACACTGAGATATAGGCATATCAGCTAAAGCTGCTCGCCTATTAATCAATAAATAAATAAATTTTGTAGCTTAAACAATCTGTCATCAGTAAGTTTATATCACATTGACTAAAATGAAAAGATTAGAAATTACACCAGTTAATTAAAATTTAATCTAATCTGTATTATTTAATCAATTTACAAACTAATTGCTAACATTACTTAATCAGTGATTTTGTCTGCTGATGAAATTTTTCTTTAAACATTATACAAAATAATTTATTCTATGTATACCTTCATCATTAGCTACAATATCAATATGACTTGTATTCAACATTGATATCATATTGTATGATATATGAGCAGATGTGTTCATCGACACGACGGGGTGCGCGTTCACGTACCCGATATTCCGGTACCTGGGCGCGTGCCCGGTGGGCTGCTACACGCACTACCCGGCCATCACGCGCGCCATGACGCGGCGCGTGGCCGCGCGCGTGGCGGCGCACAACAACGCCGGCGCCATCGCGCGCAACCCGCTCGCCACCTGGCTCAAGCTCGTTTACTACAAGATGTTCGCTGCGGTACGTATTAACAGTATTAACTCACTACTTGTATAAAGTAATACTACCAGTAGTAAATAACATAAACAATTCCAAATTATTAACAAAGTGAAATCAAAACATGCGTCAAATGTCAGCCCTGAATCATGCTCCCAAACTGCTAAAATTTTCGTCTTCGCAGTTCGGGAGCGCGCTTCCTGCGTCTCACGCTTCAAGCCCCACACGATTGCTCCTTTCAGATGTCTTTGTCGGACGACTGTGTGATTTATTAGACTGTCGCAGCATAACCCGCTCGCACCTCGTTGGAGTTGCTGTACTAAAAAGTGTTTTCCGCGGTTCGTATTACCACAGCACGGGAAGACGAAGGTCATCACGACATTCTGGGTATATTTTGTGACTTATCGAACGCTTCGACTTCGACTGTGATCATGACACTATTTTGATGACACTACAGCTCCTTGGGGTTATTGAACAAGTTCTAAATTTCATTTACTCATATCTTAAATCTTAATACACGCATATATATATAGTTGATATAGATAGTGTGCAATTAAATGCCTCCCCTACAAAAATAGGTGTTCCTCAAGGTTTCATCTTTGGACCTTTCTTGTTTCTTATATGTTTTAATGATCTGCCTTTTATGATAATTAAATAATTATATAGTTTTATTCACCAACGACACATCGCTTCTATTTAAGGTTAAAAGAGTAATAAATGCATCCACAATATGAGGAAGAAAACATGTATCACATTTTTTTTCAACTGTCTTATTGTCAACTGACGTAGTGTTGTGTTGTCCCCAGCTGTACGGCGCGGTGGGGCGCTGCGCGCACGTGGTGATGGCCAACGGGACCTGGACTGAAGACCACCTGAACGACGTGTGGGGCATCCCGCTCCGGACCACCCGGGTCTACCCGCCCTGCGACGTAAGATACTTTGTAAACACTTCTCATCCCCTTGGCCTTCATCTATATTAATGATTTCGTCAAGGGGTACGGTAGACTTGATCGAAACCTTATACAGCGTGGCGCTTTGGTGCCGACATTAAATGAAACCACCTATAAAATATCATATTTCGACCTATTCTGTCAAATTAAATTTCATTTATCGTTATTATTTACTGAGTTATTCGCAATTTTCCATACCGTAATAAAGCAGCCTGTATCTAAAATTTCCTGCGCAGAGGTCATTACACCGCAGCCCACAGTCCATCCGATTTATCAATTAAAAATCAGGCGAAAAGCAAATACTAAAGAAACGAGATAGGCGATGTCCTGCAACACACTTGTAAATGTTTGTGAATGAAATGCAGACGAAAGAGACCTATTAACTAATGTTAAATGTAGTCTTTCTCTTTCTTTTATTTTTCACTAGTTTTGTGCTAGCCGCCGGGATGCGAAGTTGACCGTAGTCCCTGACACATTTCTCTAAATGGCGCGTTAAAACTTTTACTTTAAATCCTAGGGAATTTTGTAATCTAATTATTCCCGAAAAAGACGGTTACATGTTGATTTTGTTCGTTCTTTTAGAGTAATTCATTTTTAGAGTCAGTGTCAATAAGATTAGCCTGCTTTTCGTTTTGTTTGTGTGTGACTCTGATTGTGTTGTGAATAGTTATACCGTACAGTGTTTTCTGAGTGTACCTATGCACATGTGATTTTAGTGTGATAAGTCCTACAATAGGATTTTGAAAATCGACTCAGAGCATGTTTTCGACCGTTTCGCGCGCCCGCTCAGGCCGGGCGCGCGTTGCCGTTCCGGCAGTAGGAAAGGTAAGTACAACGGCTTAATTCGATTTTAAACAAAATTACTTTTTCTCTCAAAGGGGTTTATTGGTTAGATTGTTTACGAAATTGAAATCGTATTGCGAGAAGTTTTTTTATTTTATTTTAAAGAAAGTTGTAGGTACCAACCATTTCAGCAGCTTTCACACTAAAAACGGTAATGCCCTTTGTTATTACCAAGTGCTGGTCTAGTCCCGCGTTCAAATCCTACGCGCACAAACTGTCTTATCAAAGTCATGTGCGTGATGCTGCTAACTTAAAAACATCGTGAAAAAACCGACATGTACTTACTTACCTACAATCTTTCGAGGTCATGTTTATGTTAACCACCAACCGCACTTGGTCAACGTGGTGGATTATGGCCTTGACTTTTTCTGTGCGAGAGAAGTCCCCGAGTCCCAGCAGTGGGAATATTTGATGGGCTGTTTATGCGAAGTGTCCTTGATTCTGACAACGCATCTTACTTCAAAAAGCAATCATTTTGTAATGTTTCGCCAAAGTTACAATAGATACCTACCTACCTACGCATTTACCTATTTACTTTGTGTTATTTTATTAGCCTTATTATTTGGTAGGTATTCGATTTATTAGTGATGAACAGGCATAAAGTTGACGGGGAGTCCCCGTTCCAAATTATCGCGCATTTGAAAGTACCTACCCGTGTGTTCATTTAATGTCGGCACCAAAGCGCCACGCTGTATGAATAACACAACTTAAAAACATTGATTTTGAGTCGACAAAATATGTCCACAAAATTCGGATTTAGGAGAATTTTGCTAAATTCTGATGGCACTGGCAAACAAACCGCTGTCGCCGTCTTTGGTGTGAAGCACGTTTCGTTCCATCAATCAACACATTGCGTGCGTCCGTCGCGCCAAAAAAGTATCCATCACAAAAAACTGTGACTTATGTGACTACGTAAAACGAAACGTCTTGCCGCCGGACCGGAATTTTATTAGTAGGTATTTATATTTAGTATCAGCATTGCACCCGTGCGAAGCCGGGGCGGGTCGCTAGTATTTACTTATTAACCCTTTAACCGCCCGACTTCAAGACACTTGGCGTGTCCCCAGCGCCCGGCACAATGAATCGAAAATTAAATACCTACATGAAAGAGGGATGTGCAATACTTAACTTTGTGATGTCGATATTTCGTTCTAATAACGACATTTGCTAGCGTGATTAACTAACAACGACATCTCACCAAGCTAAGTTTGCACCTCGCGTCGTTTACGTCACACTGACGCTTAGGTACGGGCTACAAAAAAATTATTCGCTATGACTTTAAAACAGTAAACAAACGTTTGTTAGATTTTACTTTGCATTTATTGTTTTAAACATTATATTATACATAGGTACGCGGGTACACGCCGCATTCCAGCGAGGTGTAATTTTAGCTTGGTGGAGATATAGGTACCTACCTACTTGAATACTTACCTTACGAAATTATTCGGCATTTTTCGCAAGCCAGTAAAACAAAAGTGTTTAAAAATTTGAACGATTTATTAATTATCACTAAAAACTATTCACAATAAAATCAGTCCAGAGAAGAGTTTGGCGAACATAAATGTAGGGAACAGCTGATTTTTTTTTCACGATTTTAGGTTTGGTCCCATAGTCAAAGTTGTTCATAATGATGAGTACTATGATCTCTTAAGAGTTTGCTACAAAAATGTTCGAAAAATTCGAATTCCGTGGAGGTATCATCTAATTTGACAGCAGGCGACAGTCCACAAACAAAGTCGTCGAATTCTTCTAGCACTGGGGTAGCAATTTGCGTTGTCCAATTAGTTGTTGCGACATTGTTTCCTTGAATCTGAAATAACAAAAAAATAATTGTAGAGTAATAAAAATACATCGGTCTCCAAGGTAGGAAATTTGAATAGCCTACAAAAGCAAAATTAGCAGTGCGATTCAGTGAGGTGTGTGGCAGCGCGGCGGCACGCACAAGATAAACTCTACCTATGTAGGTATCTACGAGCCAGTCAGCGAGCCCACACGTGACTCGCGCTCCAACCAATCAGAATCATCGTTCCAGAGTGGGCGCGCGCACATTATCATCGCACGGCGCGCTCTCGCCATCTCACTCACTCTAATTAAGTTTAATATTTCCATTCAAACATCACCACCATACTACACAATAAAATAAAATAAAATACATTTAACTAGATATGTAATAAAAAAAATTACCTCTACATCAATGTCAAGCTCTTCGTCTGATAAAAATTCTTCATTTTCATCGCCTTCTAGAATTCGTATTAACTCTTCAGTAGTCGTCATGATACATTTCTATCATGTACATTTATCGACATACGAACGTGTAACTTCATGGACAAGCACAACACTGATGGAAAATTCCAGAAGTCGGCACTCGCTCATGACGTAACAAGCGGTCGTCTTTATCCGACCGAAGCGCAGGGCGTACTAACAAAGTAAGTTTCGGAACATGCAGGCTAGGGATGGGAACTATCATATCAACCGCTGACTTTTCATAAGTAAATTTATTTAATTTTAAAGGAATTAAATGAATTACTCGCAAATATTTGTAAAAAAATGTTTTATTAACAATTGCTGTATTTGTTCTAAAGTTAATAAGTCAGTATAACGAGAAATATTTTGATTTATGTTTATATTTGTATCGGTAAATCTTGGCATATGTCCCGTCCCTCATGTCGGATTTTGTCGTCATGGGCGTTGTACATCAATACAATTTTCTAAAAATAATGTTAGTAATTCATCTAACTTTGGACATTATTTTTAGGACTTCTAATTAAGAGACTAAAGTGTATTAAACTGTAAATGATTACTTAGTTTACTATTTACCTAATGTAAACATATTTTTGATAGAATACCCCGTAATTAAATAGAAAAGCTGATTAAACGAGCAGTGATATTTTGGTCGTATATATACGACTCTGGCGGAATGGGCTCGAAAATATTTGTCGGATTAATCCGACGTAGGCGGTTAATGGGTTAACAAGCCTTTTTTGTCAATCCTCTTTTGGAGGCACGCTAATTCTCAAACGTTGTAAGTCTATCATTGATTTGAGAACTTGGTGTGCCACCGGTGCCTGAGCCTTTGGGGGAACCACAAAACGTGCCTCCACAACCCTGCTTATTACTATAACGCCCCGGGGAATACCCACGTAGTTCTTATTCCCTTAATTTTACCACAACGAATATAAACCATAAACTATTTATATTCCAAATATCAACCCTATCCGTTCAGCCGATGCGACGTGACTGAGCAACAACCATTGACATTTATAATATTACTAGCAGCACTTCGCGGTTTTACACGCCTCGTTCTCGTGACTTTCTCGGGATAAAAAGTAGCCTCTTAGATAGAGAAAAAGTAAATAGATCAGGTGTTGCCGCACGGTTCCTTTGTACCAATCGTAAGCAGATGACATATTAACTATGGCAACAGAGTGATGTGCCTCGACAAAAGTATGACAGTTCCACAAGAGAGAGATCAGACCCGTGCTTTCGGTGTAAAGCATTTCTTCTGACTGTATAAAATATGTTACGTAGTATATGTAAACTCATTTGTTCAAACGTTTCGACATTATTGAACAACATTCAAACATCTTTTTATTTATTTATTTAAGCCTTAAACCTATACATTTTATTTCATATCTTATAAACTTATTTGTTAGTTTTGTTAACTTATCCTTATTAATAAGTTACTTGCATTAGTTTCTTCTTTTTTGTATAGTCCCTTTTTGGGTGAAGGCCTCCTGCAACTCTTTCCACCTTTTCTTGTCTTTTGCAATTTCAATCCACTTTTCAAACATCTAAACATTGACATTTTTAATTTTTTTTTCATCTGGGCAGAGCCTTTATTAACAAAACTAAAATACAATGAGAACTACATACACTACACTACAAACCTAACTACTTACACTAAGCACACCTGAATTATCTATAGACCACTAGGTCTATAGATAATCAAGATGTTCAAGCCCACTACCAATCGGAAGCGTACCCAGCATGCTGGCGGCATTACCACGCTGAATGGCAATGCTTATGCGTTGGGCCAAATAAACGCCAGCATTTTGGTCACGCGTCGCGTCGACCAAGCGCTCGGATAGGCTTTTGAAGATGAGGTGAGCCCCCCATGGTCCCAATGTCTCAACCCCAAAGGGCTCAAATATGTAACCACTATGTTTTTAATATTAGTAGGACGATAGTTTAAAATAAAGCGACGGCCACAAATCCTCAATATCCTCAAGTTGTGCCTCTGGGCAGGTGAGCGAGCTGAAGAAGCTGACGTCGCTGGCGGCGCAGTCGGACGAGATCGTCATCCTGTCGGTGGCGCAGTTCCGGCCGGAGAAGGACCATCCGCTCATGCTGCAGGCCATGTACGAGCTCCGCAGCCTGCTGGCCAAGAACGAGGAGCTGTGGAACAGGGTGAGGACTCAGACATTCCAGCGTTTATCTTTGATCCTTGACATTTCATTTCCATCTTATGATTGCTTATGACCATTTAATGCCCCCCAAGTTGCGTTACGTAATAAAAGAACGCCTCCAAATTTATCACGATGTAACAAAGTTTCAGTTTACAAACAACGTTTTGCATAGAATTTATTTAAAAAATATCTGACATCGACAAATGTTTTATTTCACAAACCATCATTTTATGACCAATTGGCAAACGTTTCACTTATAGTCCGTTCCACGAAGAGGTGTAGAAAATGTAAACAAAGGTGCTACCATAACATAAAAATCGTCTAACCTTAGTATTTTTCTAAAACTGTCTTAAAATATTTTTCACTAATATGATTCGACTTTACTGTGATCTTAAATACAACATACTTGGATTTGTATTGATTACATAATTATTTATTAACTTATCTTGAAAGTTGTAAATAGTAATAGTAGAATGTGGTAGATACGGTTTTAAACAGTGGCAATTTGATCTATGGTTCTCAAACTGCGAATCCCATCGAAACATAAATGTGAAGTAAAAGACAAGTTCAATATGATATGAACATGATATTAAAACCAGCCAAGTCAGACTGCTTTTAATAATCATCATAAATTATAAAAACAAATCATATTTTAAGTGTTTAAAACTAGTATATGTTATTATAAATAGATTTTAGAACTGACCATTTAAGACCATTTAGATCTCTATTCTTTAGTCGTTGAAGTCAACAAACAAGGCATATAATATCATAATGCAGAACTTTGATCTCACTTCACTGAAGTATACGCATGTTTCTGATGAGATACCATTATTTTTTGTACGCAAATTATAAGACGTTTACCTAATGAACCACCAAATAATGTCTATTTATTCGCAAGAAAATCTACTAATCCTTATTATAAGTGCAAAAGTTTGGATGTACGTTGCTCAATCAAGTTGGAACAGCTAAACGGCTCAGGTTTAAACGCGGAACACGGTTAGATTATGATCTGGAACGCATAGGTATAAGTTTATTTTTATGGAGGGAAAATTACGGAAAAGGGATCTAAGCGGGTAAATTCGCGGGACGCTGCTCACATAAGCAACCCACTAAAACTTCCTTGCTGGGGCTATAATTCTTCCGTGTTGGTGGTGGATGACAAACCTCTCTGACCTCGAAAATTTTTAGGAACATGCCAGTTTGCTCAAGATGTTATCTTTTACCGTTATGAACCGCTCATGAATTCGAAAAAGCAGAGGTGGGCGTAAGATTAGAACCAGGCACTGCATCTGCGTATTGGCGTGACAAGACCACCCGAGCCGAGCAATAACTTAATCTAAAATAATAAATGTAAAAAACAACTTAATGTAAAAACAGAACGCTCATTAACAAATTTGTTTGGATGTTAAAATCTTATATTAGGATAGATGAAAACACTACCTAGTATTCGATACGTTTTAAAATTAATTGCAACAGCATCTAAGGCAGTAGAAATTAATTGCATTTTTGAATGAATTACATTTACCACTCTTATTAAAAAAATGTCCAATGGGGTACTTAATATTAAATTACTTAATAAAAATTTGAATCTTCTCAGCATGGGTAGGAATAGTGCCACCAATATCTTTTGTGTGCCACCATTTGTTTTGTCATTTTACTTACCTTATTTGTATGTTACGGAATCAAGTATAAGGGCCACGTTAGCTATATACTCCGACTGGATTGCTTTTTTTAGTTCAAATATAAAACGTAGATCAATAATTATAACAAGGAATAGTATATAGGTTACCACTTATATAGGTACACCACTTTTTATTAAGACAAAATAATAGCAATGGCAGCTACACAGGTAGTAAGAACTACACTAGTGATGTGCTGGAATGTGAAAAAAGTACATGCACGGATACAGATCTGAATGTGGATATACACACGAGTATTTAAAGCTGCGCTAGTAGGCTCATATCAGATTTGGCTGGGCAGGGAGAGAAAAACGAGTAGTGAAGGTGAGTGTTGATGTACGTCAGAAAAGGGCTCCTTAAACCTACGCCCGAGTCACAAGTCTCGGGATCTACTCGGGATTTCTCTCTTTCTGCCACACGATGGACCCGGCACCCGCACGGTAAATCCATGGAAAGCTAAGAAGATCGTCTCATATATATGTAGCTCATTAAATTTAAGTTTACTAAAAAGTCAGTCATTTCACATACATATTGAAAAAGTAATTTAAGTGCTACATAACAAAACAAAGCTGTACTTAATAATTAATATTAAGAAAAACTGTTTATATTATTTATGTATTACTTAATGTTTTAAACTTATGCTCACCACATATTTAATAAACGTATAATTATAAAATAATAGAAATAAACGGACTTATTGGATTACATTTAACCTTGTTATGTGACGAAAATCTAAAAGGGCAAACAGAGGCGCTTACAACGAACTATCTTCTAAAACAAAAGTTGAGAAATGCTGGTCTGTCATATTGAGAGTGACATTGATTTATTTACATTTTCTTCACCTCTTCGTGGAACGGACTATAGACAATATATCGAATGATATTTTGTTTTTTGAACATTTTTTCATTTCATAAATTATTCCTTTTACAAATTTAACATTTAACAAAATGAATTTGGGAACAGATATTTTGAAAGTACCTGATATAAATTGACTATGTAAACGATCATTTCTCGATTTAGATCTGTCATTGACTTTTGAAAACTATATAATATTCTTAATTATATAGATATTGGTGAACAATTCACACACAACACCATCTGACCCCAAACTAAGCAAAGCTTGTAATTTGGCGGCCAGATAGCTGATAGAATACTTATATAGTTCTAAATACATACTTATTATACATAGAAACACCCAGACACAGTGCAAACATTTGAATTCATCACACAAATATTTGCACTGGGTGGGAATCGAACCCACGACCCTCGGCGTCGCAGGCAGAGCTACTACCCACTAAGCCACGAGGCCAGTCAACTGGTCCGATTAGACTCTGTCGTTACTGAAATTTGATTCTGGGTGGGCTCCCACCAGAAGCTCTGCGGTTAGCCCTGAGTGTCGCTTCTCCGTACTCGATCTGCGCTCCACTACGTTCTGTACTACTATCCGTATTGTCCTCAGATAAAGCTGGTTCTCCAAGGTTCCGTATTGTCCTCAGATAAAGCTGGTTCTCCAAGGTTCCGTATTGTCCTCAGATAAAGCTGGTTCTCCAAGGTTTCGTATGGTCCTCAGATAAAGCTCGTTCTCGAAGGTTCCGTATTGTCCTCAGATAAAGCTGGTCCTGGTGGGGTCCACGCGGCACGCGGCGGACCGCGAGCGCGCCGCCAACCTGCGCGACCTGGCGGCGCACCTGTCGCTGGAGCGCGCGGTCCGGTTCCGCACCGACGTGCCGCGCGCCGCGCTGCTCGACCTCTACCGCCGCGCCTCGCTCGCCATACACACCATGTGGAACGAGCACTTCGGGATCGGTGACTATACTTCTTTTATTGTAACACAGGACTTAAAAACCATCCAAAACATTAATTAGCAGTGAGACGGCTATTAATTAAAATGAAACCAAGCAATCTCATCTCGTAGGCCTCTCTCGGCTCGATGTCGTACCTGATCCCAAGTACACTCTTCAAAATTGAATGCAGTGTAATCGTCTAAGGTGACAGTTTTACAAAAACGGAAGAGATCGTTTATAAACACGAGAAAGAGAGTGGGTCCTAAATGGCCTCCCGGGGAACACCAAATGTAATGGATTCACCGTGACTTATAGCCTCTCCAAGTTTTACTCGTTGGCTTCGTTTCTAAGATAATTTTGAAATAAAACTGATGGAGTTCCTTTTATGCCTAGTTTCCCTAATTCGTAACAGCACCACTCTTATAGGGGGTATAGACTGTGTTAAACGCTTTAGCCATGACAAGAAAATAGCTACCTATATCTTCTTTCTGTCGAGGCAGATTGCCTGTTCAGTTGATTTATTTGTTCGAAAGCCGATGAATGAAAGTACCTTATCTTGCTCCAAATATATAATTAGTCAATTAACCGTAACACGAATTAAGGCACACACGATTACGATATACTATCCACTTACCCAACAATAGCCTTGAGCAGGATATGACTGCAGTATATGAGCTGACGCGTGGTCAGCAAAGCCTGCATATTAGCTATCTGATGTAACATGTTTGGCGTTAGAGGCTAAGTGCGGAAAAGGCCCCGACAAACTAACTGACTAACTATTACAGATACTTCAACTGAGTTGTGTGCGCGGCCCTTTGTGTGCGTGGGCTTGTAAATATACAACTTTCATTCCTGTGGCAGTCGTCATCCGATTGTCGCGTCACTGCCACACGAATGAAAGTTGTATATTTACGAGCCCACGCACACATAGGGCCGCGCGCACAACTGAGTTGAACTATCTGTAATAACATGTGTGGTGTGGCGCAGGCGTGGTGGAGTGCATGGCGGCGGGGCTGGTGACGGTGGCGCACCGCTCGGGCGGCCCGCTGGCCGACATCGTGTGCGCGGCGCCGCCCGCGCGCACCGGCTTCCTCGCGCAGGAACCTAAGGGTGCGCTCCATCTCTACATTACACATCTACCCACATTTTGTGAATCATATTATTAATAGGAAAAGGCTAGATGTACCCTTCTCTATACTACACATCTACCCCACATTTTTTAATTCTTATTATGAATAGAAAGAGACTAAGGTAAACCCTTCTGTATACTACACATCAACCCACATTTTGTGATTCTTATTATGAATAGAAAGAGACTAAGGTAAAGCCTTCTGTATACTACACATCAACCCACATTTTGTGATTCTTATTATGAATAGAAAGAGACTAAGGTAAAGCCTTCTGTATACTTCACATCTACCCACATTTTATGAATGTTATTAATAGTCATGAGTTGTTGTTATTGTATTAACATTAGTTTGTTGGTAAAATGTCGCTTGCGTCGGCAAAGCGTATTTAATTTGAAAGATTTGACTCTACTTTTGTGATAAGAACGTCTAGGCTGTGGAATACGTTGCCTGCGAGGGTTTTCCCCGATAGTTAAAATCTTTGTGTCTTCAAATCGAGAGTGAATCGGTTTCTTCTAGGTAAACACGCTCCATCGTAGACCGCATCATCGTTTAACATTAGGCGAGATGGCGGTCAAGTGAAAACCTATAAAAACTAAAAAAAAGCTTCAATGACTAACCGCATTTCAAATCAAATTCGCTCTATTGTTAAAATATAGGTATTGATTACTAGTCTTCTGAATTGAGCCATGTGTTACTACAAATTCAAGCCCATTGGACATTCAATATTACGACATAAATCGAAAATATATGAATTACTTACTCCTAACCTTTACTCTTTAGTACAGACCTAAGTAAACCTAGTGAGAAAAGGCTCGCGAGCTGTGAAGCTCATCGATATATACCATTAGATGTGCCCCATCTTCAGGCGCAAGGAATTATGTCATCGTTGGGAAGCAACTAGAACGTTCTAGTTCAGTTGAGTAGTAAGTTCTAGTGGGTTTGCAGGAAGCGGTGAACGCCGGACACTTTTACCTATCACTATTCGTTGTCAACAACCAAAATAAGTAGAACCACAGCATACCTTGCCGCTGGGGATTCTAGGAGTCAAGTAGATTTGTGGTGTGTTAACCACTTACACACACAGACAGTTTATTACCTATTTCAAGGTGTTCTGGGCACATCCATTGCTTTATATCGCTGGTAAAGCTACCTTTTTTGTTTTGCCTCTATTGCCCACCGATGGTTCTGCTGACTCCTAACCCGTTTGTGATGTGATTCACAGAGTACGCTCACGCCATATTGGGAGGCCATCGCGCTCTCGCCGGAGGAAAGAGCGAACATGATCGAAGCAGCCAGGTGAATATCCCTATTAATTTTATAAATGCGAAAGCAGAATAGAATACAAATAGTTGGCGCAGCATGACGTGGGAGCACCAGATCGACGAGATGTGTGCTGAAGTAAGCAGTGCGTGTTTTGCACTATGACGAGTCCCGAGTGGTGTCTGCAGATGTGTGGCGTACGTGTTACTTTGCCACAGTGCATTCTCGGCTGCAGTACGGCGCCGAGCTACACGCGCGCGCTGCCGACTGGGAACGTGCGTTCCGCGCCCAAAACCGTGCCGTACGTGTCATCG
This sequence comes from Ectropis grisescens, assembly GCA_017562165.1. NCBI lineage: Eukaryota > Metazoa > Arthropoda > Insecta > Lepidoptera > Geometridae > Ectropis > Ectropis grisescens. The sequence goes on along the minus strand of CM029780.1, from coordinate 23,380,287 downwards.
TTGGCGTATCGCAATGCACATCTATCAAACCTTGTTTCAAAGACCTTAGCATATCATCAACAGCCCACTAAATGTTCCCACTGCTGGGACTCGGGCCTTCTCTCGCAAGCAGAAAGTTAAGGCCATAATCCAGGCCCAGTGCGGGTTGGTGGATGACACAGGACTTCGAAAGGCTCTAGGTACATGTCGGTTTCCTCGCGATGTTTTCCTTCACCGTTTTAAGTTAGCGGCGTTACGCACATGACTTCGAAAAGACAGTGGTTTGTGTGGGGTTTGAACCCGGGGTCTCCGGATCGGCAGGCGCCGTTCTCCCGGCTAGACCAGCCGTAACTTGCTTTTTTTAAATATTACATATATCCTACTATAAATGTCAATGTTTGTATGTTTGTTGCTCAATCGCTTTGTAACGTATAAACGAAACGGGTTAACACATTAGCCACTTTTTATCCCGGAAAAAGAACGGGAACGGGGAACACGTGGGTAAAACCGCAGGCGCTGATAGTATGTAATATGTACTTGACACTTATTTCTACGATTATAAAATGTTAATTTTAAACTTTTGATATGTAAATTTGTTTGTTTTTTCTTATGGTTTATTTCATTAATTGACGTGTAAATTTTACGGTACTCGCTCAGTTTTTTTAAATTATGGTATTTTCTTTACTTGCGAAGATATATTATGTAAGCTAAAATTTGAAAAAAAAGCAAAAAAAGAATTATGAATACCTGTGTAGTAAATTATCCTTACTGAAAATGTGTCTATTATTCGTTATTTTTGTTTTCAGAGCGTCTGTGGACCGTTTTTCGGAGAAGGAGTTCGAGAAGGCATTCGTGCGAGCGGTCGAGCCGCTGATGGTCAGCGAATAGGACACACGGAGCGGAGGTGTAGCCGGCGAGACTGCGGTCAAACCTAAACCTACCACTGGGATGAAGACTGGCTAAAAAAATATACCATCCTAATTTGTCTGTCAGATAGATTATAGAAGAATGTGGGACATGTATTTTTTTTAATGTTTGTAACATGTACGGGGCTTTATCACGATATAACAAACCCTGTACATTATAAACATCATGTGTTCGAATCATGTATTTTTTTGTTTTTATCAAATGACAAAAAAATCGACAAATATGATATGTACAACGCGGTCATATTAACTAGACGCTTGACCATGTGACGTCATTGTGGCGCTCAAGTACGGTGTGCAAAAAAACCGGCCAAGTGCGAGTCGGGACTAAAGTTTCCGATCTATAAAAGATAAGTTTCTACCTGTTTGTTAAGATCGAGTCAAAGTTGCTTAAAAACCGCTGGAATGCGGCGGCCCGCACTCCAGCCATCCGGTTAGGGTTTTAATGCTTCGAGTTAATGTGACCGCGTTGTAGATCATACTTCTGGAGTGGAGGGTTGTGACGTCACGTCTTCGTATAAATAGAACAATGAAGTGACGTCTCTCGAAAGTTCTGAGCACTGTAACTTCGTCGTTTGATGTTTGTGAAACAGAAGAAAAAATTGTGTTCAATATTTTTAATAATTTAACTGACAGTCAAATTTTTTTTAGTCTCCATGACTAATAGTAAAATCTAGTTCCGAGCACACATGGCTCGCCGGCTGCCGGCTCACGTACACTGCATTTACTATGATTGTGTAAGGATATAGGACTGAAAGGAAATACGAATGACGCAAACGCTTGCTAACTTTTGCAATTTTAACTTACATTGCAAATATTACCGTAGCGTAAGGTTTGAAGAGCAATGTTTCGGGGCAAATAGATAAATCATGTTATGTGTCGAGCACAGTGCAGTACTAGGCAGTGATTTCGGCTCTTCATGTTCAAACTACATGGCTTTATGCAGTTATGCCCAACCATGTTGATTACCATCAGATGCTCGTTTCGCTTGTCTTGACAATCTTGTTTAAATAAAACTATATTTACAAAAAAATATAAACCTAAATTGAGGGTGTTAAGTAGAAAACAAAGTAGGACATTTTTTTGTGTATATTTTTAAAAATAATAGTTGTAGTAGTAAAATACAAAATTATAAACATTTATTATTACAAACAATTGACTCTGTAATGTAAATCTACACAAAAAATAGGCATAATTTAATGACATGGATGTACTTGACAGAAAATTTTTCGTAGACTCGCAACTTGAACTGAACCCCTGTTTTTTTTACAAGTCTACGTGGACCCCTATGTGGTATCTTTTGGACCCCTGGGGGTCCTTTGGGAACCTATGCTTTAAACTATAGTTTCTCTCGAAATATTGCCTTTCAAACCAGATCGCTGTAATACTTGCACTCGTTAGCTTGTAACTCATTGGCGGTAGAATAACTTTGCCAATCTAGAGAGGTGCTTAAAAATTGCTCTAAAATGTCCTTTGTTGAGTGTCGATGGAAACACTTCAAGGAGGACTATTGTTTGCATAACTTTGCAAAAAACTACGTTTACAATTAATTATATATATTACAATATAATCAAATCGATGTTCAAATGTTGTATTATAAATTTACACGCCAAAGTCGTTCTGTGTATAATAATTATGTGTACAACTATATATCAGCGATATATTCCGTTATATCAGCTATCTGGCCGCCATAGTACAAGCCTTGCTTGGTTTGGGGTCAGATGGTGTTGTGTGTGAACTGTCCACCAACATTTATTTATTTGTTATATTTATTGAACAAATAATTTTGTTCACGCGAATATTATGTATAAAATGAAATAAAATTCTTAGACTTACTGTCGCGGTGTAGTCTAAATAAATCCACTACCTAACGCCATCTAGGACGTAGTTTTGGACTTTTTCTATTTAAAACTGCTCATTGATGTCTGACTAGCAGGCATATCACATAGCATCATATCATTCACGAATGAAAAGGTTTCACTTTCGTTATAAGAACATCTTAAGTTTGGACTGCGTTGTCTGAGTAGTTACTCTAGAGTGAACCGGTTTCTTTTAGGTTAACGCGCTCCGTCACAGACCTTATCGTCGCTTAACATTCGCGGGACGGCGGTCAAGTGCGAACCTATTATTTAAAATGCCAAAGTAATTCTTCACTTTTTTTTTTAGTTATTGAGTAGCCTTTGAAGAAGTTACGGCTGGTCTAGTGATGAGAACGGCGACTGCTGATACGGAGCCCCCTGATTCAAATCCTACGCGCACCACTGTCTTTTTCGGAGTCATGTGCGTGATGCCGCTAACTTAAAAAGGTGAAGGAAAGCGTCGTGAAGAAACCGATATGTACCTAGAATCTTTCCAAGTCATCAACCTACACTGGGCCAGCGTGGTGAATTATGGGCCTTGACTCTCTCCTTGCTAGAGAAGGCACCGAGTCACAGCAGTGGATTATTTAGTGGGCTACTAATGCTGAGTAACCTTTTGACGATACATACAACGATATTAATTCAAAAATGAGCCCATGGCCCACTGCTGGACGTGGGCCTTTCCCAATTCCCGAGCCTGATTCCCGTTGCAACGGACATTCTAATCCAAAAAAGAGTATTGTGGCTTGTATAAAAATGTGAATTCAGACAAAGGGTATGTATGTACCTTCGTCTGGTGTCTAAAGTTTATTTTCAAAAGAAATCTTTTCCTTATAAAAGTTGTACTAATTTTTATGGATCATCGTTGATTACCAAAAAAAAATATTTAAACACTATTTCACATATTTTTCATAACACTAATGTTATCTAATGTGGTAATTTCTCGACTGCTGTCCACAATTCCAATGTTTTGTACACCCATTCTGTGTAAAACTTGTGTACATATAATATAACTAGATGCCCGCCCCGGCTTCGCCCGTGGTATATTATATAGCACTCATCGGGATCCCGTACATATCCAACGGTGAAAGAATGACTGAAATCGGTTCACTCATTCCTGAGAATATCGATTTCAAACAAAAAACCTCTTCAGCAACCTGCTACGCCACCTGTCGGAAATTGGTCGTACCAACTCAGATTTAGAAAAAAAAATTAGCAAAGGTTTATATTCAACGCCCAGATTACTGAAATTCAATGACGCAATCTTTGACACATGCTGTCATGTGTCATGTCAAAGCACGAAACGTACGAAAACTCTCAAAAGGGGAATATTTTTTCCCGATTTTGTTACATTCTTGTTTCATGCTCCGCTTCAATTAATAGTAGAGTTATTTTCTATAGCCTAAAGCCTTCCTCGATAAATGGACTATCCAATAGAAAAAGAATCTTTCAATTCGGACCAGTACTTCCCCGAGATCCTAGCGTTCAAGCAAACAAACAAACAAACAAACAAACAAACAAACAAACTCTTCAGCTTTATAATATTAGTATAGATAATATAATATAATAAGTAGTCATCTTACTCAAGGAAGGGGTCAACTTTGGAATCTAAATGAATTAGCAGAACTTTTGGATAAACCTTTATTGTAGTATGTACTGGCAGATCCCCGTGGTTTTATTTGCTTAGTATCTGTTCTCGTGGTTTTCCCGCGATAATAAGCCCTTTGGCTATTCCAGACTGATCGGTGTTCCAAATTTCAACTCTATCCCTACAGCCGCTCAGGCGTGATTGCCGCAACCAAAGAGTTTACATATACTACCTACGTATAGAGTTAGAACAAACTATGCGGCTAAAACTGTGGGGCATTGGATAAAGAGAAAGGTATTTAGGAAAATCCAGCTTATTCCAATAGATTCTGAGGTGACTTGCTTAGATGACTAGACTTAAATGTATTTGTAAGTTGTTAATTATGCAATTGTTCCATTAGTCTTAAGGATAATAAATAAAATTTTACCAAGTTCTTAAGCATTTTTATTTAAAAAACATAACGTAACCATAAAATATAATGTAGTTAAAATATATAGTAGAAAAATAATGCTTAGTTTAGGGAATGTCGGTTATAAAGCTCCCACACGGTCCCGGGGGATCAGCCGGAGCTCGGAGCCGTGCTTCAGGAATACATTGCCTGGAATACAACAAGAAAGACATGTTAATATATTTCTTTTGATTTCGTTAATACTGTTTTATCATTGTTACCATCCTGACATATCCTAGCTTGGATAATTTGTCCTATTTTTTGTGTATCCACTAGTTTTATTTTTTATATAAGTAATAGTTGTAATTTAGTTAATATCAATCGTAATTCATAACATCAATCGAATCTTTAACAAGATATTAATGTTTAACAAGCTTCCTCGTAGCTTAACTAAACTGCATCAAAATGATTTTAAGCGAAAACTTAAATACTTTTTTGAATACAATCCATTTTATTCGATAAATGAATTTATGGAAATGCCTTTGACAGAATCTTCATTCTTGCTTGAACCCAATGGTACAGGGTAGGAATGCAAATATACATTTATTTAAATTACATCAATTTTATAATTATTTTAAATATTTGTTTCGCATGAAAATGACATTTATGTAAATTTGACATATTTTGCTTTTGCAAAAAAAAAAAAATGTTTTTCTCAAATTTTTGACCTCATGAATTTATTATAATTGTGAAAATGTATCTGATTTATATATTTGTCTTCTAAATTTATTTTATTCACGTGACATTCTATATCTCTTAATGAAATATTTAGTTTTATTTTATTTTTATATTTAAATTCAGTATTTTTTTTTATATTTTTTTTTTGTAATTGTAATAGCTTGCTTTTTAGATTGATTTGTTTCTTATAAACTTGTATGATTGACGTGCCCAGTGTAACATAAGTGGTTATAAGGTGAATAAATATATTATTATTATATTATTATTATTATAATTGAATGGATTTGCTAAATATAACAGCAATCCATGTATAAAATACGGTTTATAGGTGTCGGCGCACGAGCGCCGGACGAGGGGACGAGAGGAGCGGGGCGCCATCGGTCGTCAGCTGCGGCCGCCGTCTGCACCACTGGCCACTCGGCTCAGCGACGCGTCACGCAACGGACGTTTTAGCTATACATTCCTATTCCTTTGTGACATTCGGAGTAAACCCTATTTTAATACAGTCCACAAAACCTTTTATTTACCAACCCACTAGGGCCTTAACAATAGGTATAAATTGGCCAATAAAAGAATTTGATTTGAATTCCCAAGTTGTACAGTTTTTCTAAAACAGTAGTAGGGAGAATGGCAAATACTGATACTCTGTAGCCCGTGGTCCAAATCCCATGCACACCAATGTCTCTCTGAAGTCACGTGCATAATCCCACTAACTTAAAACTGTGCAAGAAAACATTGTGAGCAAGCAGATTAGAATTTTTCGAGGTCGTGCGTCATCTACAAACGTGCAATTGGCCAGAGTGGCGAATTATAGCCCTGACTCTCTCGTTGCAAGAGAAGGCCCCGAGTCCCAGCTGTGGGAAAATTTAAACAGTACCGGCGTTAGGGTAGGGCGACCGCAGCGCACGAAATACAAGGCGGCCCCTGCGCTTGCGGCGCGGCGCCCTTGGCTCTTACGCGTAAATGAGGAAAGAGGGTGCCGTGAAAATCTCGCCCAGGGCGCTGGTAATGCTAAGCCCAACACAACATTCAAAGGCTGCTTATGATGATGTGTTACCAGCGGTCTGCTGCGGGTTGATGCCGACGCCGTCGTCGGTGATGATGGCGCTGGTGGCTGGCTCCACCCGGAACTCCTCGGCCGCGAATTTCAGCACCGCCGTGAAGGGCGTCGCCTCCGGCACGCTTAGTCTGCCACATCACACGACATTATAACCGATGTTCCCGTTTGAAGGGTTTGTGCAGTGCAGTTATTGATGTAATCTAGTTAACATGGGCAGGTGAACCCACAGGTCACAGCTATAGCAAACATTTGCAGGCATGTGCCATGTAAGTTCAAAACTGTATTTTGCATTGTCTTTTGGTCAAGTGTCTGGCACTTGATATAATATATTATGTTGTCCATAATTCTCTTTGTATATTTTGTAATTTGTAGGTACTTATTGAATTACTAAATAGATAATTTATTGTTATTTGAGGGAAATTGAAGTCAGTCATGCTACAAAATGGTTAATTAATGCATTGTCATTCAGAAGTTTTAAATAAATAATACACAAAAATTACCTTTGTATTGTATGATGTATGAGGATTGTTCGAGAAGTACTTTAGAAAGTAAAAAAAATTGATTAACAGTATAAAAATATATTGTTTTTAAACTTTCGCTATTTGAACATGTTTATGTAGTACCTACGAGGCTTAATCACGAATAATTATTAACAATGAATTATTCGTGATTAAGCCCCATAGGTACTAAATAAACATTAAGTATAAAAATACAGTATAATGGACACATAATTTCTCACATATTTTTCCAAAAATCTACATCATTTTCATGATTACTTAAGGTATCAAAAAACTGTGCCTTTAAAAACTTATTTGTGAATAACTTTTTTGTTATGCTCACTAACTCGGAATAAGTGAACTCTATGTAAAAATATTCAGCAGACATGTTCTCTCTCAACAACTTGCCGCAGTCAACCAAAGCCTCACACATGTATGTGTACAGAACACTGTTTTCCACACACATTTTTATCAAATACTCATCGTCCACATTAAATAGTAATTTCCAAAACTTTTTATAATGATTGTTCTTACTCAACATAACATCGAGAACACATTTCGACACAACATTAACAGAATTCTGCAATGCAGGATCGGTAGAACATAAACTTACTACTATTAATTCAACAATATCTTTATTATAATTACTCAACATTTCTTGGAGACCTTCATTTGTATCCGCTGTTATTTGAGAGAGCAATATTTCACTTTTGAACTTTAAAACTTTATCTCTCGGTATCTCTGTTGGTAAATGTTTCAATAAAGTTTCTTTTGATGATGCTTCTACTATTAAATCAGTGAGGTAGCCCTCGAGTCTCTCTTCAGAAAACAACTTTACAAATATTTTGAAAGCGTCATCCACAAGACAGATTTTACAATTTGAGTTAATAATCTTTTTTAAGATGTACTTTGATGGATGACTAAGACAAGCCTTGAGAACGAAATCTGTTGAATCCTGAGCACTAATATTGAGAGTAGCTAAGAAATCATCCAAAGTTTTGTTTTTCTGGAATCTATCAAGGCATTTTTCAATGTGCTGAGATTTCATGAGAGCATTTTTGATGTCTTCTTGAGTTGTATCATTTGATGGCCAATCTTTCCACTGGCATAAGTCTATGAAATCTTGGAAAAAGTTGAGAAATTGTCGGAGGACTGCCGCGTCCATTCTGATCGATGTAACTTCAACGGAGACCAACCCCAACTCAGCATCTGTTAAACATCAACAAACTATGTTTCACCGTAAGTTTTTAAGGTCGTATTTTGTTCTAAACAACGCTATCGTATAGTCTTAGTTGAAGTTACATCGATAACACAATTATTTAGTTTTTAATCAAGAAAACTTACACTTTAAAAGGCAATTTAGGGTCTGAAGTCAGCGTGATTTTGAATGTTACTTTCGACCTGAAAATATAGACGTTCTATAGAGAATGCTCCTTGTGAAATATTTATATGTAATTAAGGTTTCAGCTACTCACATTTTAAATCGTTTTCTACTATTTACAAGCTAATTTCTTATTGAAAACTAGACCACGAAATTTGCAATTTAGCAACACGAAAGAAAAGTCCTTATCCAGGGCTGCCAACTCGACTCTACGGAAAGGTGCTAAACGGCTTTAATAAAAGTGCTAGAATGCTGTGAATTTCTAAAAATATTGATTTTGAAATGCCACTGTTTGTGTATCTGCTGATTTGCTTTCATCTTATTGCCTATGAAGTGGGGCACTTGAAGTTTTTACAGTGTTGTAAAATTTTGGGGTGTACATATTATATTTGTTGGCTATTTTTTAAGAGTAATAACGTAGGGACTAGCAAATGTGTAGCATGTTTCGTATTTAGTACTAGATAAAGAGCTAGGTGCAGAATGTTAAATCTCAGTGTTTTACTTACAGCGAGCAACACGAAAGGGAGTAGGCATACACAGGAAAAACCCTCTGTCAAAGTACAAGTCCGCGTGGACCATGGAGTTTGATAATATACTATGGCTGAGGGCGGGGCCAGATTTGTGTATGGTGCTTAATTTTTTAAGTGTTTGTGATTTGGCTGTGTGAGTATGATCGGCAATGGATCGTTACAGGTATGTTTTGTATGTAATAGTGCGGCTTTGCGCTAGTGTGCAACTTTCCTCTCCCGCAAGAAATGGCAGAAATATTTGAACAATATTTTTAGCTAAGGCTATTCTATAAGCTATTAACTATAAGCTATTCTATGACGAAAGGGAGTACCTACCCTTTCGTCATAGAATAGATAATATAGATAAAACGGACACTCCCAACCCCCCGCCAATTTCAAGGTTCCTCACCCCTCAGGCCGTTTCGGATACGTTAGGAGCACTCAACGAAGGGCTGGTATCGAACATCTAATTCCTAACGAAATATCATCACGGTGGGTTGCTGTACTGTTTACAGCTGTCCGTAAAATAAACGGGACAAGAATAATACCTTTATTTAATTTCCTAAGGATAAAATAACGTAAGATTAGAAACTTTTATATAACGTTGCTTTATAATAACGTAGTAATGTTAACTCAAAGTTCGTAACTTACACACATTGAGATAATAATTATTATTTACGTAGTAATAATTTCTGAAAGCTTACACAGCCAGTTTTGGGCACGGATTGATAACGCCTGGAGGAATAATTATAGTGACAGAATAAAGTTTCCTTCTTGGGTAAGTGTAAAATAATATGCGAATGTGTACCTACTAACAAAAATAGATATCTAGGTACCTATCGATCATCGGTTTCGTTTGATTTTACGCGACAATACATACACACTTTTTAATAGAATAGTATAATTTGGCACCATTCTATTTATGTAACTCAACATTACAGCAAGTTTATAAACTACTTTACGTCACCAGGTGAACTCAAGGGGCACAACTATTCAATAAAATAATTCAGTAGCCCTAGCGCTAACGCACACATTCACGCGTGTGTACGAACGACATCTGCGTAGTTGTGTGAAGAGTAGGTAGCTCCACAGCGGCGCTTGTATGGAGTTTTAGTGGAGTGTCCGGGGTGTGCTTTCGTGTTTGCGCGGAAGATCGAGTTGCTCGATGTTTACTTATGAAAATAGTGCTAAATCTAGCACTAAAAGTGCTAAGTTGGCAATAATGGCAATGCTGTCCTTGAAATCTTGTTTCTTGATCCTATTCAAATGTCAAATGACGTATATTAGAAGACTTTGGCATTTGTGATGACGTTTACGACGTGCCATTGTGGTGATATTTGTATTCCGATTCTTACTGTTTGCATCCAAATGTCCAATAACCTATCAGTGTTGTGCCGGCTCGAAAAAAATTATATCCCCGGACACGGATCTCTGAATACTGGGTCTCAAGATCCGCGAATATGGATACAGATCTAAACATTCTTAGAGAACGCGGCATTCTTAAATATTGGTCATCGGCTTTAGAAATACACAAATCTTTTTTCTCATTATTTTATTATTTAATGAATAAATTATAAAAAATTATCTTTCTCTAATATGTACCTACTTCAATATTTTATTATTATATTTTGGAGTAAAATATATACTCTGTAATATTTTGGTTTTATCGAGTCTAGGTTATCATTTGGTATTATAACCAGTCATACAGGCCACTAATTATTATAAAATATTGCTCAATTTAAAACTGCTCAATTTAAAGTTTTATTTACTCATATAATCGTCGAAGCATGTCGTTTTATTTACACTCCACCCTTATTTGAAACTTGTTTCGGTTACGAATACGGAGCTCCATAACATTCCTAATCCATTTTCAATAAATGATTTAAAAAGTCTTAGTAAAAACACTGATACTCAATACCACAAATAAAATCCATATATTGTCACAAAATTCTTTATTGATTTCATACTAGCTTAAAAGTACAGGGTCGAGTCAGGTCAGGTCAGGCGTGGTCGTCATTGTCGAGCGGGTCAACCTCGTCGACCTCTGCGGCGAGGTCAGCGAACTTAGCCACGTAGTCGACGCTCGACTCCGCCATCAGAGACTGCAGGTGGGAGTCCACCTGCAACAGTTACACAACGATACAATAAAACATAATTAACGTGTCGTTCTTTTGAGACACGGACATATTAATATTGTCAAAAACGCATAAACTTAGTTTACATTTATGCAAAATTTACTCTTAAATAATTTAATAACGAACTAATAAAAGTGAAAAGGATATTTCTCACAGAATAATAAATAAAATAATGTAGTGAGAATAACAAGCCATAATTTATCAAAAAGTTTAAAATCTCTACTGAATAACACAACTGGTGAGTGGTGAGTAGTATTAGTGGTGCGAGTGGTATAAGTGTGTGAGTGGTGTGAGTGTGTGTGAGTGGTGAGTGGTATGAGCGTGTGACTGGTATGAGTGGTAAGTGATGAGTGGTGAGTGGTATGAGTGGTGAGTGGTATGAGTGGTGAGTGGTATGAGTGGTGAGTGGTATGAGTGGTGAGTGGTATGAGTGGTGAGTGGTATGAGTGGTGAGTGGTATGAGTGGTGAGTGTCTCACCGCGGGCTCCTGCGGCGGCGCGCGCGCCTCCAGCTGGCCGAGGAAGGAGGACAGCGAGAAGTCCTGGCCGTCGCCGAGCCAGGCCGCGCCGGCCGCCTCGCGCAGCAGGCGCGACGGAGACAGCGACAGCGACTCGCTGCGGAGGAAACCTGCGCACCACACGCGCCATGCATACACAACTTCCCCGCACACGCGCCGTGACCACCTCGCCACGTACACCTATCTACAACTGTTTTTACAGAAATGTATACCCTTTTTCTCACTTCATCACCAAATATTGTATATTGTTCTAGATTTTAGACACACGGAAGTGTCCGCAAGCCAAGTTCAAGTAAAACAAGGACAAAATTTTAAAAAATGATTTATCCTCGACTACCTTGGATTTGAAATTCGTACAGTATTATAGTAGTCCAGCTCTTTAATTTGATACCCATATTGAGGGAGATTGTGAACAAATATTTTATCCCCCATTTTGTAGAAGTCGCCATCTTGAATCAATATTAAACAAATATAGCTAAGAACTACCGTACGGGAAACCGACTATTGTTGCTATGCTGTTTTTTATTTGAAAGATCAAATAATAAAAAAACAGCATTGAAATCGGTCGATCTGGTTGAGTTCTACGGTGCCACAGACATACACACACACAAGAGACAGACATCGACGCCAAATTTATAACATCCCTCGTTTTAGGTCGGGGGCTAAAAACTGGTGAGCCGTACCATGTGTTACATGAACCGTTTAGCCGAACGGAGCTGCTTTTGTCCTCCTCATAACTCAAACACTATTTCATACAATATTTAGCTTGTCAAATTGCTCACACACTGAGACTTTGATACTAATATGTGCTCCAAATTTCATAAACATACCTCAAACGGTTATTTAGATATTAACGTCTTAAAATCGTCATCACTGACTGAGGTGGAGACATAAAAAAGTTAACCCAGTTCCAGAAGACATAGAAAGATCAAATTTGGCATCCAGATAGGTAATTGAGTCAATACAAAGGAATACATCAGAAAGTAGTAATGTTTTATCATTTTATATAAAATGTAGTACTTGTTTCAATTATTTGAATACGGACTTAAAAGTACATGTAAAAAAAAATTGGTTGCCTGTAAAGTCGGTATACGGGCGAAAGTTTTACGTGACAACAACTTTGAGTGGTAAAATAATTTTACGGAAGGGACGCGTGCCTTTCACTTTTTATGTCTGTCTCTCTCGCTCTTAGGCGGGCTAACCATGCCCGAGTGGAAGGGACGCGTGCCTCTCACTCGCTCTCGTTGTGAGCGCATAACGTGAGCGGAGCGTAACGCAGTTTCTTGAAGTGTCACCCGGCAAACCAATTTATAAGACGTTGTCACGTCAAAAGAAAATAGCAATTGTAATTGATGACTGTCGGTCTTTGTAAACTTTAAGCTAAGTGAAACACTAGGCTAATATTTGTGTTTTTGATGGGATCATTACAACATCAACATTTTTGTTTAGAAACAAACATGTGGATTGTAGACACTAAAACAAAGATGTTAAATCCAGTCACAAAATGGAATGTTCCAGAATGATCAATATCTATTGTGAAATGAGTAGAGTAAGAGAAGAATAATCCAGTCATTCTATACATATTGGAAACTTACTGGACAGATCCCGTCCCTCGGTGTTCTCTTCGAGCGGTTCTCCTTTCACACTAGCCTCGTCGTTGGGCCGGGGCGCGCGCCCCGCCGGGCTCGGGGCCGCCGCCAGGCTCGGGTCCTCGGCCTCCGGCAGCCCGAGCTCCTCCGACGCGGCTGCCTCGTCCAATTCTTCGGCGTCTTCGTCTTTTACGTTCAGGCTGTCCACTGGGAATAAATAAATAATGTGGGACATTTTTTACCATCCACCAACCGGCACTGGTCTAGCGTGGCGGATTATGGCCTTGCGAGATGAGGCCACGAGTCCCAGCAGTGCGAACATTTAGTGGGCTGCTTATGCTGGTCATTTTTACACTAAAAGTAACTAGTCCCAAACTAAGCTAAGCATATACTGTGGGAGGCAAATCATTGATATTAATCATACATCTTCTCTATATATATAAAAACGTTATGTTGGTTTGTGTACGCTTCAAAAACTCAAAAAGTTCTGCACCGATCGAGCTGAAATTTTCCGCATCAAGGACGGTTTTTATCTAATTTTTGCATCAGACACATATGTGCCACACAAAAAAGGAATGCCAATATTTATATTTGTTCATTGAGCATGGCAATGTTTGGCAACACGGTATCGGTATAGTAAGTATAGTGTCCTCACCCTGGTTCGGCTGCGTGATGGGGATGCGCCGGTCTCCGTCGTGGAAGTAGAACTGCCCGTTCGACTCGCTCAGCACGTAGAAGAACGACAGACTGACAACAAGAATTATATTAATGTAATAGGTAGGTAGGTAGGTAAGATAAATGTAAAAAATAGAACACAAATGACAAAGGTGGCGGCCCTTAGAGACTATGGAGTCGCTAAATTTTAATAAAAAAAAAAGTAGGATGATAATCGTGAGCTTACTCGGAGGTGGAGGTGGGCGGCGGCTTGGGCAGGATCTTGGGCGGCGCCGGCGGAGAGTTCGGGACGATCTTCACGGGGATCAGCGCTGTAACGAGAGGTTACTACATCATACACAGAATACATGTTATTTTTATAAAGGGGCCTTTAAAAAAAAACTAAACATTTGTTAGCCGACACTTACATGGTAAAACTGACAATCTGGCAGCTATAGTCCGTTCCATGAAGAGGTGAAGAAAATGTAAACAAATCAATGTCACTCTCAATATGACAGACCAGCATTTTTCAACCTTTGTTTTAGAAGATAGTTCGTTGTAAGCGTCTCTGTTTGCCCTTTTAGATTTTCGTCACATAACAAGGTTAAATATATTCCAATAAGTCCGTTTCCAACCTTTTGTCTTATTTCTAGTATTTTATAATTATACTTATGTGGTGCGCATAAGTTTAAAACATTAATACAAAAATAACTTGGGTGGTTGGTTCATGGAACACAATAGTAACATATAAACAGTTTTTATTAATATTAATTATTAAGTACAGCTTTAGACAAAACAAATGGTGGCACACAAAATATATTGGTGGCACTATTTCTACCCGTTCTGAGAAGATTCAAATAGTTTTAATATTTAAGTGCCCCATTGGGTATTTTTTTAATAAGAGTGGTAGGTGTAATTCATTCAAAAATGCAATCAATTTCTACTGCGTTAGATGCTGTTGCAATTAATTTTAAAACGTATCGAATACTGAGTAGTGCTTTTATCATCTATCCTAATATAAGATTTTTACATCCAAACAAATTTGTTAATGAGCGTTCTGTTTTTACATTAAGTTTTTTTACATTTATTATTTTAACATTAAGTTATTGCTCGGCTTAAGTGGTTTTGTCACGCCAATACGCAGATGCAGTGCCTGGTTCTAATCTCAAGCGCACCTCTGCTTTTTCGAATTCATGAGCGTAATGCTTTAGCAGCATTACGCTCATGAAAGAAAAAACCTTAAGCAAACTGGCATGCTCCTAAAAATTTTCGAGGTCAGAGAGGTTTGTCATCCACCACCAACACGGAAGAATTATAGCCCCAGCAAAGAACTTTTAGTGGGTCGCTTATGTGAGCAGCGTCCCGCAAATTTACCCGCTTAGATCCCTTTTCCGTAATTTTCCCTCCATAAAAATAAACTTATACCTATGCTTTCCAGATCATAATCTAACCGTGTTCCGCGTTTAAACCTGAGCCGTTTAGCTGTTCCATCTTGATAGAGCAACGTACATCTAAACTTTTGCACTTATAATAAGGATTAGTAGATTTTCTTGCGAATAAATATACATTATTTAGTGGTTCATTAGGCAAACGTCTTATAATTTACGTGCAAAAAGTAATGGTATGATATATCAGAAACATGCGTATACTTAAGTGAAGTGAGATCAAAGTTCAGTATTATGATATTATTTGCCTTGTTTGTTGACTTCAACGACTAAAGAATAGAGATCTAAATGGTCTTAAATGGTCAGTTCTAAAATCTATTTATAATAACATAGACTAGTATTAAATACTTAAAATATGATTTGTTTTTATAATTAATGATAATTATTAAAAGCATTCTAACTTGGCTGGTTTTAATATCATAATATTGAACTTGTCTTTCACTTCACATTTATGTTTTGCTGGGAATTGCAGTTTGAGAAACATAGATCAAATTGCCACTGTTTAAAACAGTATCTACCACATTCTACTATTACTATTTATAACTTTCAAGATAAGTTAATAAATCGTTATTTGATCAATACAAATCCAAGTATGTTGTATTTAAGATCACAGTGAAGTCGAATCATATTTGTGAAAAATATTTTAAGACAGTTTTAGAAAAATACTAAGGTTAAACGATTTTTATGTTATGGTAGCACCTTTGTTTACATTTTCTACACCTCTTCGTGGAACGGACTATAGCTCAGATACGTCTTTTGCAACGCAATCCCCTTAATAAATAAGTCAGCTGACATTAGATAACCCTTCTGGGATGTCTGATTCTGGATATCGTTCCTTAATTTTCCTTATCGTACACGTCAAGATTAGTATAGCTGGACCCTGCGCCTACTGTGTTCACCCAAAGTTCCCAAAGGAAGTACTTAGATCTCCATCTGAGGTCAATCTTCATTCTCGAGTAACTCACGAGTGATTTGGTTGGTCCAGTCCGATTTAAGTTTGGACTGGATCCGGGGGTCTTTTTCAAGAACGCGGTGGAAATTTAAGTCGGATTGGAAGGAAAATATTACACGTGAGTTAAGTAAATATGCCGTAGGGCCCTACGAAGAGTTTGCGAGTCTCTGAAGAGTCTTAAGCTCGGTAGACTGTAGAGGCTATCTGAGAATAACAGCTACGGGAACCTGCAAAAAATTTGCTGGAGTCTCAAAAGGGTCTAAAGTTAAGTCGCCAGTACAGGCCATCTGAGACCAATTGCTATACGGTTCCTGTAAATAATCTGCGGAAGTGTCTAAAGGGTATAGAGTTCGGTCGACAGTAGCGGCCATTTGCCACTAACTGCTATTGGTTCCTATAAAAAGTCTGCGAGAGTCTCAAAAGAGTCTAAAGTTCGGTCGGCAGTACTGGGACCATCTAAAAGCAACTTCTTTGGGTCCCTGTGTAAAAGTCTAAAGTTCGGTAGACAGTATAACCCATTTGAGACCAACTGCTCAGGGGTCCGGTAAATAATCTGAAGGAGCTTCTAAAGTATCTAAAGTTTGGTCCGCAGTAGAGGTCATCTGTATAAAAAGTATCTGTATATCCCTATAAAGAGTCAAAGATCAGTCGGTACCAGCTAGAAGTTTTCTGACACCAATTACTATGATCTTTGTAAAAAGCCTGCGTAAGTCTCTAAAGGATCTAGAGCTCAGTAGATAGCAAAGGCCATCTGAAACCAGCTGGTATGGTCTCTGTTAAGAGTCTGTGGGAGTCTCTAAACAATTTGAAGCACGTTAAACAGTGGAGGTGTTCCGAGGCCAACTGCTATGGGTCCCTGTAAAGAGGTAGCTAGTATCTAAAGGTCCTAAAGTTCGGTCGGTAATAGAGGTATTCTGCGGCCACCAGATCGGGCGCCACGCCGCGGCGCTCTGCCACGCGCGCGTGAGCGCTCGCCGGCCCCCGCGCGTGCTGTGAGGGGTACGTACTGGGCGCGGGCGCTCGTCGGCCCCCGCGCGTGCTGTGAGGGGTACGTACTGGGCGCGGGCGCTCGTCGGCCCCCGCGCGTGCTGTGAGGGGTACGTACTGGGCGCGGGCGTTCGCCGGCCCCCGCGCGTGCTGTGAGGGGTACGTACTGGGCGCGGGCGCTCGTCGGCCCCCGCGCGTGCTGTGAGGGGTACGTACTGGGCGCGGGCGCTCGTCGGCCCCGCGCGTGCTGTGAGGGGTACGTACTGGGCGCGGGCGCTCGCCGGCCCCGCGCGTGCTGTGAGGGTACGTACTGGGCGCGGGCGCTCGCCGGCCCCCGCGCGTGCTGTGAGGGGTACGTACTGGGCGCGGGCGCTCGTCGGCCCCCGCGCGTGCTGTGAGGGGTACGTACTGGGCGCGGGCGCTCGCCGGCCCCCGCGCGTGCTGTGAGGGGTACGTACTGGGCGCGGGCGGCAGCTTGGGCAGCAGCGGCAGCAGGCGCTGCACCACGACGCGGCGCTCCGCCACGCGCGCGCGCCCGCGCCGCCCGCGCGGCAGCGAGCCCAGCTCCAGCGGCGGCGCGCTCGCCTGCCCACACACGGATACATTTAGACACTGCTCATAAGAACTGCATCATTATACATTGCGGTATTTTTATGTTCCGTTTGAGCAAGTAACAAACACAGCATTTCTAGGGCGTTTTATGCGTACGTGTAATATACTATTTGATTTCCATTTAGAAAAACCAAAAAAAAAAATATTACATTTAATGTATAAAATAATAAAGAACTTTGAATTTGAGATCCTTTTCCTCTTTTGAAGTCTATTAAAACACCAATACTTTATACTTTTTCTATGATTCGTTTATAAAAGAATCGAAATAAAACATTTTATCTTGCTTCATCAATTACCTATATCTTTAACAATTCTCATTCGTTTCAGGTTTCTTCAATAATACGCCAGTCGGCCCGATCTTCGGCTTTATGATTCCAACTGCCACCAGCTCTGCTACCTTCGTAGCTCGTCACTCCATCTAGTCTAAGGCGACCTACACTACGTTTGACGATTCACGGTCTCCACTCCAAAACCCGTCTACACCAACCCTTTGCTTATTACTAAGTTTTTAATGAACATATACAGCATAACATATAGCAGGGTACCTCCAGCGAAGGCCTGGGCGCTATGGGAGCAGGGGGGCGAAACACCGGGGGCGGGGGCGGCGGCGGAGGCCGGCGCCGCGGGCACTCGTGCCCACACGCACACCTCGACTTGCCCACGCCCACGTGTGGGTTCCCAGCCATCGCCAGCAGCCGCTTCAACCTGAACGTTCGTAAACATAAACCATAATGTATTAACTACCAAGTGATTGTGTGTGTTGTGTTTATGTACGCGTGTGTGCATAATTACGGATGACCGTAAACAAATTAGTCGTAACACTAATAGAACGACGCCGGTTACACGTTAAAAACGTATCGACCGCATAGATCTCCTTGGTGTGGCCCTCTCTAAGCCTCTTATTCTAAATGGAAAACAAACCGCATTAAACAATGAACAATTCGAAATCAGTAGAAAAACCAAAGCCAAAAACCGTTTAACCCTTTTAATTAGAATAGTATAATTTGGCTCCATTCTATTTATGTAACTCAACAATATAGCAAGTTTTAGACTACTTTACGTCACCAGGTGAATTCAAGGGGCCCAACTATTCAATAAAACAATTCAGTAGCCCTAGCGCTAACGCACACATTCACGCGTGTGTACGAACGACATCTGCGTAGTTGTGTGAAGAGTAGGTAATGTTTACGCCTGCGTAATTAGGAACGCAAGATGCCAGCGCGTCATCATGTTCCTGTCTATCCAATATCCATATTTCGTTATTTTGTAATAGTTATTTACCTTCAGTGCACTCCCAAACGTCCTACCGTTGACTCGACGCTAGGACTGGCTAGACTTATTCGTATCATCCGCTCGTCAAGCAACACGCACAAGATTTGTACCAAATTATTCTTCAATATAAGCTGTGAAAGTTAGCTGGAAGTTTTATTTACGGGTCCATCTGGACTCATCCAGGTAACTCGACAGCGGCGTTTGTATGGAGTTTAAGTGTAGTGTCCGGGGTGTGGGTACGGTTACCTGTCGCCGAGCTGGTCGAGGCCGGGCGCGGGCGCGGCCGGCGCGCGCGGCCGGTTCACGAGCTTGCCGGCCAGCGGCAGCGAGCTCGGCGCCGCCTTGTGCTCCGGCGACCACGGCTGCTCGCCGGCTGCACATACACATACAAAGTTGATGTTAATGTTCCAAAGACACGAACGAAGAGATTTGACTCTACTTTCGTGAAAAGAACGTCTAGGCTGTGGAATACGTTGCCTGAGCGGGGTTTTCCCGATAGTTACAATTTTTGTATCTTCAAATCGAGAGTGAATCGATTTCTTCTAGGTAAACACGCTCCATCGTAGACCGCATCATCGTTTAACATCAGGCGAGATGGCGGTCAAGTGTAAACCTAAAAAAGTTAATAAAAAAGTACAAAAATCTTTATTGCTGTTTGCAGGTAAGATAAGCTGATACAAAACATTTTAATAATTGACCCATACAAACTGGCCTCTTCTTCTAGAGGCATGCAATATGGTCTGGCAACACAGTTTCCATTGGTCTGAATTTATACAATGATAACAATAGTCAGCTGATAAAGTCTTCTTCTTTTTTCATTTTTAGCTTTTAATCGGTTGTGTCATATGATATCTCATCTGATTAATCGTCTATTAATTTCTGGCTTCTATCCGGTCGTGCTATGTAAGGGTGATATGTTTGATGGGCACATATACATACGCTCATTTCGCGAGCTGGCCGCAAACTTCGGCTAGGCATTTGAGCCAAGCTGAAAACTTTTCACATAGCTCTCTTACTACACCCCAAGACGGAGCTGCAGACCTGGCTAGTGAGTAGCGGAGCAAACTGGAATCGATGATTACGAGCTACACATCTAGTATACATGAAGCCTGCGAACACACCATTCCACTGGTAAGCTCGCCAGAGGGAAATCCAACCCTCCATAGTACACGAAAACGCTCAATAATCTGAAGAAGGAGTTCTCAGAACAAAGAGACGGACCAGGAATGCCGCCCTCGACAGAATTGAACATGTAATCGAACAGTACCAAACTACTCGGCAAGACTACAAGGAAAAAGTCAAACAAGCTTAGACGGAAAGCTGGAAGAAGTTCTACACAAATCGGGAGAGAGAAAGCATGCGGGATAAGATCTACAGAGTGATGAGGAAAACTATCGTCAAGACAAGAAGACATGCTCCTAAGAGACTCCGAAGGGTGTTCCTTTCTCTTTTTACCCTTTTTTCTCGTTGTACTCTATCCCCGTTATCCGCAGAACTACTAGCAAAATTACAATTACAAAACTTAACTTTAGTAGAATATTATATATGTAGAAACAAAAATAGTAGTAGCTTGTTAATATTGAGATGATGAGACTTAAGCTTGAAGCTTATACTTCAGAGATCCGTGCTCCCCTAAAATAAGCTATGTTAGATGCTTCATTCTTGGTATGCTAACTATTCTATTTCTCTTGTACAGTTCAAGACCAATATAATTGGCAATTACATCATACACATGAGCCTACACATTCAACCTTTGTAACAAACCTTTCCTCTCATCCCCGGAGCCGTCGTTGCTGTCCTGGCTGAACGTGTTCTTCGGCGAGAAGATATCCGTGTCGCTCTCCTTCCCGCCTCGCTCCTCTTCCACGGAGCTGTCCGGGGTCTTCTCCACCTTCTCAACCTTCTCCACTTTCTCCAGTTTCTCCGTTTTGACGTAGGGCTCCGGTCGCGGCTTCTGTGGCAGCGGCGGTGAGGGCTCCGCCCACCAGTAATCTAACTCCAGTTTAGAACGACTGCCGAACTGAAATGTGTGTTGCAAAAAATGTACATGACATAATATATATGTCGGGGCAGAGTACCCTTATGATTATTGTGTACAGATTTAGAGCGAGCATTACTCGAACAGGGTCGTACGCGGCAACACCGGTCGCTTACATTGGAGTGGAATGGCGTTGAGAAGTTGTAACAGGTTGACATTAACAAGTGAGTTGACAAGGTTGAACAAGGTTAGTACACAAATCCTGACGACAATATTCTCTATGCCATTCTATCTCTGTGGGTGAACGTCAGTTGAGCTCGCGTACAAATCTGTTGCTTTCTAAATCCATCTCAATCTTAATTGCCTGTGATTAATTTGTATCAAATAAATTGTAAAACGGAATATATAACTTCGCTGATTCATATCAACTATTGGTTTCTATAAACCCGCAACTGAAGAAACCAGGCATAACCTCACGTGACGGAAAATGGCTGATCCGCCCTCACTGATGCCGGGCGATCTATCTGTCTCCCCGACATATATTATCATTTTAACCTTTAAATTACATCGTTTTGATCAATTATAAATCCTACTAAGTCTATTAATTTCCTAAATATCAATGTTTGGATGTTTGTTGCTCGATCATGTCGTAAGATATGAACGGAGCAGGCTGTTATTTGGAACACAGATTATAAACCTGGAAGAACACATAGGCTACTTTTTATCCCGGGAAAATAACGGGAACGACGCGGGTGAAACCGCAGAGCGCTGCTCGTATTATATATGCGAAAGTTTGGATGTTTGATGCTCAACCACGTTTGAACGGATCGGGTTGATTTTTTTTTTAACTATAATAGGTTCGCACTTGACCACCATCTCGCCTGAAATTTGGACATCTGACCAAATTTCAACTTACCTAATGTAGGTAACCTAGATTATTATTTATAGTCTGAAATAGCACATGGATTATTATATACCGACATATTTCACTGTTATCATCTCTTTCGAATTACATAAAATAGTAAACACGAAGCTTCTATGTTTCCTAGACAATAATGATATCTTATCGTCCAACCATTATTATGGGTTCAAAATAGGAAAGTAAACTGAGGACACAGTGGTAAACTTGACTGACCATGTGACCAATTGTTTAGACCGCGGTAAAAAAATATGTTTAGTTTTTAAGTGTTTTTTTTTTGACATGGCCAAGGCCTTTGACATCGTTTTCTGGTAAATTCTTCTCTGGAAGGTAGAACTTGTTGATATACGAGGAACAACGCTAGAATCGTTCCGCTCATACTTCTAGGATCGAAAACAAAGAATTCGCATTTAAAATTTTCATAGAAATGCCGAAAGAGACAGAGGTGTCTGTCTCTTTGGGCATTTCTCAAGGTAGTGTCCGTAGTCCTATTTTTGGTTTAGATAAGCGACCTTTAGCACGGATTTGGCACGTCCACATCCAGCTCATTCCTCTCCTCGCACCGCTCTCCGTCACCGGCGTGTAATGATGAAGATAATTAGTTGAGAGCTCACCATGAGATAGAGGTCCCCCACGGTGAGGTCGCCCGCGTCGCGCGCGCTCCAGCCGGCGCGGATCTGCCGTAGCGCCGTGTCTACGTCCAGCTCGGGCCTCTCCTCATGCGTGCTTTCCGTCACTAGAGTGTACACGCTGCCGCCGCGCTTCTTCGGACGGATGCGGAACTTCACCTGGAAATTTATTTAAAAAACTGGGGAAGAAATTTAAATCGGATAACCAATTCTCACCTCTACACTTCCGACAATCTTAGATTTAACATTATCGCAGTGTAGTATAGTATTCACCTAATCATTCCCTATTATTTGAAAACTATATTGAGAGAGTCCAGAAAAAAAGTACTTCCTCATTCTGTGATTTCGGCCATCTTGGATTTTAAATATATTATAGTGTATGGGTATCTACTACTCAAGTGCTTTAATTTTGATATTCATATTGAGGGAGTAACATTGATGGGACGATTTGATACTCAGTAAACGTACCTTAAGATTATTAAATTTTCTTTCCTTGTTTTTCCCGTGGTCGCTTTCGTTGTCGGTGTCGCTCTTGGCGTACTTCTCGTCATCCTCCATCTCGGAGAAGCTATCCTTTTCTCTCTCGGACATCTCCCGCTCTCTTGCGCCATCGTCCCTCTCCCTCGCTCCATCCTCTCGTTCTTCCTTCACTATGTATTCTTTGTCTTCTTTCTCAAGTTCTTCCTCTGGAATAGACGAAGAATGTTTTCGACGCAAAAACGTCGGGATGTTTTCAATTTGACATGTCTTTGTGTGCGTGTGTATACGCGTGTATGAGCGTGTGTCTATCACACCGTAGTTCCCGAACGGTAAACCGATTTTGATTTTGCTTTTTTTGTTTAAAAGCCGAATTAGTAGAATAGTAGAGCTGATAACTTTGAAACGGACAAACCAACTTTGATGATACTGGTACATAGTCAACAAGAATCCTGCTTGTTGACTATGTTTCATCTAAATTGGTTTGACCGTTTCAAAGTTATCAACTCTTTTGTTAACTGCGGTAGGGATCTTAGACGCATAATGGGTATTTTTTACTATACTTGCAAATATACGTGTGACCTATGCGAGTGGCCTAATTTGGAATATTTGAGTTGGTAGTGTATAAAACGATAAGTCTGTACTGTCTACGTTGGAGCGATGTATGCTAATGACACTGAAGACTTTTAGTTTTGATGTATTTACCGGTTGCAGCCCGTTCAGCATCTTCTTTCCCCTCTTTCTCATCTTCTGTGCTAGGCCGCTCATCCTCTTGGCTGTTCTTATAGCTGGCCATTAGCTCGATGCCGTCGATGGCTGTTTCTTCTATGTTGAAGGGTTTCGCATCCTCGTCTAGTCGAGATTTCTTCAGTTCTACCTCTTTGTCCTTCTCCGTCGTGCTGTCTTTGCGCTGACGTTTGGGCGTGCGAATTTTCACTGTGTCAAATGTAATTTTATTTCAGACGATTACATTATGAGTTTTTAAGGGGCGTTCAAGTATTACGTAACGCAACTTGTGTGGCGACTGGGTTAAAAATAGTCACTTGGATGTTACGTGACATGTAGGTAGACTGAGGGGAAGGTGCAAAAAAGTTATGGTGCGTTACAAGGAAAAGGGGAAGGGGGTATAAAATCTTACAAAAAATGGTTTCCGTAATATTTGAACATCTCTTTCAAAAGTTATGAAGAATGTGTGAACTGACCTGATGAGCGCTGTGGGGAAACGGGGTGTTAGGCTAGCGAGGCACTTACGTTCTCGTGAGTGAATGGATTTTTGAAGTCAGGCGGCAGCGGCAATGCGTGGGCGGAGCAGCGGAGTGGAACGTTAGATTTTTGGATTGATGAAACCTTGTGAGTTCGACATGCGTGTAATCAGTATATCTATAGGTAGTGGGTAGATAGAGGCTAGCGGGTACTGACCGGGCGGCGCGGGCCGGTGCCGCATGCGCTGCAGGTAGGAGCTGAAGCAGATGTGTTGCGCGGAGAGCGGCGCGCTCGGCCGCGCCACCGGCACGTGCAGCTCGCAGCCCGCCCGGGGGCCCACGTGCAGCGCCAGCCCGTCTGTGTGCGCGGGGGGTGAGGGACAAAAACGGAGTCAAGTGTCAAACCACGTACAGACATCTTCAAATTCGCTTTCAACAGTTATATTTGTTTGCAGTGAAATCTTCTTTTGCGCACCAACATACAGTTTCTCGTGGGCTGTGAATTGATCTCAAGCGTCACGTTCGTAAATGAAAAAAATCTTTTGGTCATTTCGGATGATCTAGATGGGCATGAGGCGTAGTTTCCGTAGTCGGCTATCAAATTCTAAGTTATAAGTTTCCACTTCTATCGACAGTTCCTATGCATAACAGTTTTTTTTTTACATAAAGCGTAGTTTACGTAGTGGGCTATCAAATTCTAACTTATAAGTTTTCACTTTTATCGGCAGGTCCTATGCCTGCCAGTTTTTTGCATTGCAATTCACACAGATTGCACCTAGATGACGCTCTTAGTACTTAAAACATTTGGGTCATTTTATATTGACCAGACCCTCACTAAAACTGTCTTAGCTCTGAAATTGCTTTCTTTTTTCTTTTCGCTTGAAATTATAGACAGCAATAGCAAAGTCATAGCCAATATATTTAGGCGGTAGAAGGGCTGTGGTATGTTACGAGTATATGTTTTCGAAGATTACATTCAACACACGCTGGTTCACTTCATACGTTGTATTATTTATCTTCGACTTTCGAGTTCAAGCAGTAAACAGCTTTATTGTATTGGTAACGTGTCGACGACAACTCTTAGTGTAGCAGATATTGATAGACACTGACATTTATTATTTTATTGCTGTCAAATCCAGCTAACAGACCGTCTGCGGTGTAGTATTTTTTTACACCAAAAACACGTTGTCAACCACGAGAAACGTAAACATTGGTTAGAACTAAATGGTTAATGAGATCATGATTGATTGACCTCGTTAGTGGGTAGTAACTCTGCCTGCGACGCCGAGGGTCGTGGGTTCGATTC
The DNA here is from genome assembly GCA_017562165.1 of Ectropis grisescens. Taxonomy (NCBI): domain Eukaryota; kingdom Metazoa; phylum Arthropoda; class Insecta; order Lepidoptera; family Geometridae; genus Ectropis; species Ectropis grisescens. Next base: position 23,354,688 of record CM029780.1, on the reverse strand, counting down.
CCACCCAGTGCAAATATTTGTGTGATGAATTGAAATGTTTGCACTGTGTCTGGGTGTTTCTATGTATAATAAGTATGTATTTAGAACTATATAAGTATTATATCAGTTTTCTGGCCGCCATATTACAAGCTTTGCTTAGTTTGGGGTCAGATGTGTTGTATATGAATTGTCCACCAATATTTATCATTATTTATTTATGAAGTCAAGCTAAAACAAACAAACAATACTTTACTTTTTTATCTAACTTCTGTAGATCAACTGCAGGGGCAAAGATGTCCCCAAATTATGTGCACTTATTCCGAACTCCAGCTTCTATAATACAATTTCTTTCATTTTTCTTTCAAAAAATTCAATGATCGTTAAAAAATCAATAAAATCAGGCCAGCTTTATCAAATGAATGTGATAATATGAATCTGTGTGTATACGTACCGTCACTGGGAAGCCTGTCATCTGAATCCATGTCGTCGTCTCTGCGTCGGTCGGTCGGCTCGTCGGCAAACAGGTCGTGCTTGATTCCCGGCTGTGCGGCAGTTAAGGACCATTTTTGTTTCAGTTCCTAATAAGTTTTAAGAGAAAACTTGCTTTGAGAAGGCTTTAATAGACGTAATATTTGAGATAGGAAAGACAACTGAACTAGCGATACTGTTACCGTTACCGACACCGCTGTAAAGTATGCATAATACTTATATATAACTTTAAGACGGCACTTCCGGTCACTGCCACTGTTTTTTAGATATTATCGGTACATAAAATATACAGATGATATGCTACAGCAAACGCAAGAAACGCCATTGTCTTTAATTTTTTATGTATATTTTTCACTACAAAACTAATGGGACGAACAAGACGATGAAATTATCAACCAACTTTCTTTCATCTTATTTGAAATCGAATTTTTTTCAACAATTTGGGTTTACGAAAGAACGATCCTCGTCAGATCCCGGATGGAAAATAAAAAGATACATTTTAATAAATAGGAAGATCGTGATCATCAGCCCACCCTAGTCTACCGCTGGACATTGGCATCTCAGCCTTTGGCTCAGCCTTATCCTCGGCTTTTCTTCTTCAGCCACATAGGATGATCAGTATAATACAATAGGTGTGTTTTGTGATCTATCTAAAGCATTTGACTATATCCATCACCAGACTTTGTTGACAAAATTAGCTTTTTATGGAATATTTAAATCTGCTTTGGATCTCACATCAACCCATAATCAAATAATTCATTCAATTGAAATATCGTATTCAGATAGCCGGCATTGACGCAGCAAAGTTAAAAGGATCCTCTCTAAAAATGGGAGTTCGTCAGAGATCTATAATAGGACAACTTTTGTTCCTAGTTTATATAAACGATTTGCAGCATCCAGTAAAAACAAAGCGACACTAAAATTGATATGTTTGGTCTTTCACCTGAGGGCGTGACGGATCAACTTCACTTACAGCCTCCGTCGACAAAAACCTGTGTGCGGTCACAAGAAGTTTTCAGTTCAGAAAAAGTTATTTGTTGTAAATTTTGCTGTGGCAATGGAGTTATTGCATGTAAAGGATACAGGCAGCGCCCACCGTCGTGCGAGCGCGATAAGCAGGTCTTGCAGACGCGCGGAGGGCGGAGCGGCCAGCGCCAGGCGCGGGTTGTGCGCGGCCGCTTGCACGCGCGCCCAGCCCGCGCGCGTGCGCGCTCGGAGCACCACCACGCAGCGAGCGCACACGCGCGCGCCGCACGCCGCCTCTGAGGACAGCGGAGCCATCAACACCCTCCTTCATGATCACTGTGCTTGCAGTTCCGGTACTATCAACACACCCTCTTCATAATACCGATACCTCCCACGTAAGTTGCTGTATATCAAAATCGTGATTTTACAGGAGAGCGTTCCAAAGATAAACATTGCATTTGAATCGTCATTTGTTATATTTTTGTTCTTTCAACATGTCTTGTTTTTTGTTTGTCATGATTGCTCTGGAGTTGTGGAACCATCAACATCCTTTCATGACCCTCTGAGGGCACAGTGGAACCACCAACACGCGTTTCCTGAGCAGAGGGTCAGGCAGAGGCCGGGCACAGCGGGACCATCAACACCCTTTTTCCTGATCGCTGTGCTCGGAGTTGCGAAACTATCAACATCCTCTCATAGTCCCTCAGTTGGGAGTTCAACCAAGAGTCTCTGCGGGCACAGCGGAAACATCAACACCTCTATTCATGTAGACTAGTGCAGTAGTTTTTGCGTGAACGATTGACAAACATTCATACGAGTACGCATCCTTCTAAAGTTTCTGCATTTGTAGGTAGGATAACAAAAAATGGCATGCCTTTCCTTTCCTTTACGTTGTCCTTCACAGTTAAAGTCAGCCACCAAGTCTCGTTACAATACATGATAGTACATTGACGATTTGCAAATCAGATGCTCGGACCGGCGACTATCATGACGATATGGACGAAGATACTTTTTAAAAGTGGATGGAAAAGTTTCTCCCTTTAATACTGGGTGTCCTCGAAAACACATTTCTGTGTGGATGATTTTACTATGTTCAATCAGTTTTAACTATGCTAAGGTATGCTAATGCTTAACTATGCTAATTTTACTATGTTCAATCAGTTTAAGCTATGATATCATTCCCACTTTAAAGAAAAATATTTGTGCCATGAATTATTATGTTTGTTCTATATATGGATGTTGCTATGAATCAGAAGTAATAAGTACATATGTATTTACAGTTTATATAGATAGCTATAAATATGTATCTGCTATGAATTATATATCAGCTAATTGGTTCCCATCATACAAGCTTTGTTTAGCTTACGACATGTGATATAAATGCTGACCTCTTTTTTGTTCAGCACATTCAAACCGTTTTATCTGTCGCCTGCAGTTTGGGCACGGGCCTTCTCAGTTGAGCATGTTTATTAAATAATAAGGTTGAATAAGCTACTCCTACATAATTATTTGAAAGTAAATTACGGCAAATTCCAAAAGCAAGGTTCAGACAGACTACAAGCCCGTGAACAAAATTTATGGGTCATGTGATACACCAGGAAACCTATGAACGATGATAGAAGGGTATAAAATAATAAGATTCAGCACTATTCAGCATTTGTAAGCTGTCTAACTGAATGCGAGTTGAAGAGAAGTGTATAATAAGGTTTAAATTAATAGTTCAAAGTTGAACAGACATCGTGCCATGGCTGACGTTCCAAAGACTCAAACGAAGTGTTTTCACTCGGGGTGCGAGGCTCGACAACCTCTACATGGTGCGCCATGGCCATCACACAACAACTTGCGTCGGTGGCTCTTTGATATGTGATAGCGAATCCCCGCCGAGGATGGAGCGAAAGTGAACGGATTTCCATCCTTCACTGAGGAGGAAGAGAACACGGGGGCGAGCCTGATGGGGTTTTAATCGGGCCCCCGTGTCCACCTATCTATGGGTGTCGAGCTCGTCATATGCCGCCATGTCCCTGTATAGCGGTCATGCGATAGCACTCAGATAGCATCAGTCACAGTCCTCGTCTCTTTGTTGGAGCCATAAGCTCACTGACCGATCTGGCCGAGGCGGCGCAGCTCACTGACCTGTGATCTGGCCGAGGCGGCGCAGCTCACTGACATATGATCTGGCCGAGGCGGCGCAGCTCACTGACCTGTGATCTGGCCGAGGCGGCGCAGCTCACTGACCTGTGATCTGATTGAGGCGGCGCAGCTCACTGACCTGTGATCTGGTTGAGGCGGCGCAGCTCACTGATCTATGATCTGGCCGAGGCGGCGCAGCTCACTGACCTGTGATCTGATTGAGGCGGCGCAGCTCACTGACCTATGATCGGGTTGAGGCGGCGCAGCTCACTGACCTGTGATCTGGCCGAGGCGGCGCAGCTCACTGACCTATGATCGGGTTGAGGCGGCGCAGCTCACTGACCTGTGATCTGGTTGAGGCGGCGCAGCGCGCGGCACATGGGCGTGCGCACGCGCACGTTCCGGCCGCGCGCGCGCACCACGATGCTCCCGAGCTCCACCATCTCGCTCAGGCGGCCGCACGTCTTCTCGTTCACTCGCGCCAGCTTCTTGCGCAGCTCGCCGTAGTTGATCAGCGCGTACAACTCCTGCGCCACTTTCTTTACATCTGACAACAAACATTTTTTTTGGATTTTGCACCATTTTAATTCTAATAGAGAAATTCGACGAGATGAGCAGAGCATATGCCTGATGTGATGAAATGGAAAAAATTGAATTTATAACTCACAGATTTCTAAAACAAAAGGCAGATGGAACGTGCAGAACACAGATCCTTAGGTCCAGAAAGCAAATATCAAACGCCAAAGCAAATACAAACTCCAATCAGTACGAATCGGACTTCCGTCTCGTAAGGGAGTGCCATGTGATTTATGTTTTGTTTAAGATTATGCCCTATTGTGTCTTCAAACATTGCAAACATTGTTCCCAAAAATAAGAAAAGGAAAGAGGAATATCATTTCATAGGAAAGTTTGAATATTTTACTGCTATTTATATAATTTAGGCAATTTCATTTCATTTAATGAATAGAAACACAACACCTCAACGAAAATTGATTAGTGTTGCTATACTAAATTGAAATTATTTTCCCTAAAGTGAAGGTAAAATATAGATTATGATTTTTTTGAAGATACTCGTAGACCAAATTATTTATGTAGATTGTATTATTCTATTTTAAACCTTATTTTTATAACCGTATTTTTTTTAATTTAATGTGAATCGATGCCTGCACTAATCCACGTCATTACTAGCGTTTATAAAAATACTAATAGTGTTGATGAAAACCATAGTTATGAAGCAAGTTTTTATACTTGTAAGTAGGTATAGTGGAGCTTAAAAAAATAGGCGAGTCTTTTGAGAGATCTAATCGTTTTAATTAACCTCATGTTATCTGGTCGAGTCAGTAGTGGCATTGTCGAAGTTTTATAGGGTGCTAATTTGTGCGTACATACTTACCCAAAAAAAGATGTTGGGATCAGGCCAATCGCTGTTGGCATCACATATACTGGCCTTGCCCAGACAAAGATTGGATACTAAACAAATTGAATGATCTGGCCCCCCAACATCAAATCAGTTGACAAAAATTATCGGCACTTCCTGTGTTCACCGATATTAAATGAGTAGTTGCCACCTTTTGTCAAGCATAATATTCAAAGTTTTACAAAAAGCTCCGGTAGAATACTCAAAATAAACACACACATGACTTTTACTATTATTCGGCGTTGTCTTTTTATTCCGAATTTTCTGTACGAATATTCGAATTTTTAGTGGCATGCAAAATCAAAATTCTTAACTTCACAGGATGGAAATTACTATTTCTATCATAACGAGAAATCCTTTTATAATTTATAATCGGTGTAATAATAAATTATTTTAACATTATAATATATTTTATGTGTTTATTATACGCGAAGATTTCCGAAGCTAAGACAACAATAGTGGGATTTTTTTCTTAAGACTGGGAACATTACACGCACACCAACGTGAGTAATTTGACAACGTCGGTGAGAGCTGTCACGCACACGTAATTAATTACTGGCCTCACAGTGTCGTTCACGAAGGTTTCATCTGTTTAGAAATCTGTGTTATAACTAGTTTTTTTATCGACCGGAGGAACAAAAAGTGGTCAGATCATATTTAAATTTGGAACAAATTTAGATTATAGTCAGGATCACACATTTCATTGCGAGAAATTTAGGAGGAAGGGAACTACGCGGGTAAGACCGCGGGACGCTGCTAGTATTAGTGTGATACTTACTCTCGTCGAAGTGGACGTGCTTGGACAGCTTGTGCCACGTCCTGTAGTAGAAGTGGCTGACTTGAGTCTTGGTCTTGAGGTTCACGTCCGGCATGCCTTTCTTCTTCATCTTCGCGCAGATGTACGCTGTGATCGCGTCGAAATCCTTCCCGTACTCGTTGAGCGCTTCGAAGAACAGGTTCTTCTCGTCAGTAGACCAGAGCGCTTTGGGCATGCGTTGCTTCACGGGAAACTTCAGCTCCAGGGTCTTACTCGGGGTCTCGCATTCTGGGACCTCTGCAATCATAGAATACCGATGGAATCATTTCATTTCGATTAATAGTTCTTGTATCTTCTGATCAACTCTACTAGTTCACTCGGAAAATCATAGATGGTGTTGGTAAACACACGAAATTCAAAAAAGTTGTAACAACATTCGCGGTTGAATTGGTGGGTTGATTCGAATATTTCTATTTCTGTGAGTAATTAGTTCAGCACCAGAAAATAAACCACATGGCCTCGAAATACCCTTAACTTAATTCTTACCTGTTATGACCTACGGTGCTGAAACGTGGACACTGACAGTCAAAATGGTCCGAAAGCTCAAAGTTGCTCAGCGAGCTATGGAAAGAACTATACTTGGGATTTCTCTGAGGGATTGTAATTCGTCTAATTCGTCAGAGAACCAAAGTCACCGACATAGCTCAGCGTATCAGCAAACTGAAGTGGCAATGGGCCGGTCACATTTGTCGCAGACCCGATAACCGTTGGGGTAGACGGGTTCTGGAGTGGAGACCGCTAATCGGTAAACGTAGTGTAGGACGCCCTGAGACTAGATGGAGTGACGATATACGAAAAACAGCTGGTGGCGGTTGGAAGCGTAAGACCGAGGATCGGGCTGAGTGGCGTATTATAGGAGAGGCCTATGTCCAGCAGTGGACGAACACGGGCTGATAATGAAATATTCTTACTAGATACTTTTGTATATTGTATACATGTTGTAGCCGGATCGTATAATCCGCTGTATTACATTACGGCTAGCCGTTTTGAAAAACAGGGCCGTTTTGTAATGCGGCGGTTCAACGATTAGCCGCATTGTCATTGCAATACGTTCTTCAATACGGCGGCCAGCGTTTGGCCGCATTGTACTACTGGTTAAATTGTAGGGTAACCATACTTACAAAATAAACGATGAGTATTAATCAGAAAAAGCTGACAGATTATCTCTTGCCATATTTCTTTCACTTTTTTTTTAAACATCTTACCTCTCAGATAAAAAAAGCCTGAAAGCCCCTAACTTGATATTGCTGATGCTACACCTAAGAAATATGGTGCACTTAGACAAGGGTCTATCTTTGAGATTTGACTCCGGGTGGGCTCCCGCCAGAAGCTCTGCGGTCAGCTCTGAGTGTGCTTCTCCATACTCGGCCTACGCTCCACTAAGGAGGTTCTGGCTCCCGTTTTTTTTATGTACACTCTAGGAGTAGTAGCGACAAGACTAGGTAGAGTCGGGGTGCTCCGAGTCGGATCTGGGTCCTTCCTAACCTACCCGGTCCGATTTAATCTTAGCAAGGTGGACGGTGGTAAACTACCCCAATAATATTGTGTAGGATTTCCACCGAACACCAGAATCCACAGTCACCTTAGCAATTTAGCAACACACGTACTGTTTTCAACGCCATGGTTGTTGTTATGTCAGACAGCGCCATGAGTGTTAAGAATCGGAACTAAAAAATTGTCAAAGCGGCGGCTAATCTTTCGCTTTATTACATTACGGCTAGCCGTTTTGAATGACGTATGGCGTCGAATACAATCCGGCTGTTTTTTAATCAGCCGCTTTCAATCTGGCTAATCGTCAAACCACCCCTTTACAAAACGGCCGTGTTTTTCAAAACGGCTAGTCGTAATGTAATACGGCGAATTATACGATCCGGCTGCGACATACATATGTCCATCCACATTTACACCTACAGCTAGTTTTTTAAATAAAGAGTGACGAGACGAGCAGTACATGTGCCTGATGGTAAGCAACATACCTGCCACATAACACCACAGTGACACGCAGCTATTGGAACATAAAGAGTTCAAATCATTACCTAGCACTGCACTGCGCTCGTCACCCAGAGCTCTAAGATGTCATATCTCAAAGCCCTGTAATTTTTCTGGAAACATTGCCCTTCAAACCGGAACACAGTAATGTTTGTCGATTACTGCTTGGCGGTAGAATAACTGGCAAAGGTGTGGTACTTCCCCAGGCGGACTCTGCCAAGAGTCCTTCCACTACAATTATACGAAGTTTTCTGCTACCTAAAAACCTATAAATGTGAGAATGGTTGTTACGCAACTTTAAATCGATACACATCCTAAACGGTGAGCCAAATCAAAAAACGTTGAAAGAAAACAAAAATTTATTTTTAAATACCTATTCAACGATACCAACGATTCTTGACATAGTTTGTTTCACTTCTTTCATTTTTTTAAATTTGGCGAATATGGCGTCTGGTATCCGCCATATTGAATTTACACTAATGTCATGTCTTTAGTGTCACTCGCGAGACTAAGAGAAACCGATTGACGTGTGAATCATAAAAATCGGCCAAGGCGTTTTGGTCTGTATAGTGCTTCAAAGAATCATACATACATATATAGACTGATAAACACATTCCCACTCCTTTGCGTCGCGCAGTTGGGTAAAAAACACACCACGATCCTTTGCGATGTGTATTTAAACCGGTTCAATCCCAACAATGCAATTTTGAAAATTGTCGTTTCCGTTTTCGTGAAGTTAATTTTTACCTCATGTGTTTTTTGAAGAGTATTTTCCTCGTATCGTGCCTCCTATTGGACAACGTTCGCGTCGCAATTTACGAACGCGTTCGTTTAAAAAGTTAACTTTCCTACGGCTATCCGCCTTTACCTTCAGACCATATTTCAGTATGCTGTTAACTGAAACGTGCGAAATATTAGTCTGCAGAGCGAGTTTCTTCTGAGTGCGACATGGATTTCGGCGAAGCGACTACGCCTGACGATTTTACTGTTCACAGGCGACCTCACAGAGCGTGGCCGAGCACTCCTTTGGGGATCTTGCAAAGAACATGTCTCTTTGTATCGTTCGATAGTGTAATACACGAAGTTGCGGCTCACACATAAAGTTGTCACCTACGAAAAATCCCCGTTGGTTTTTTCCCGCCTTAAATAGCGAAATCACGGTCGTGCGTAATTCTTTGGTTCCATCACGAGAAATATGAAATTAATTAATTTGAAAATCAAAGAAAACAAACGTTAGCATTCCAAGTTCAAAATTGGAAAAACAAAATTAAATAGCAGCCAAGTTCAAAATTGGAAAAAGCAATACTAAATATATATTTTATTTAATTACAAAGTTCGTCTCAAAACTTATGCACACACGAGGTAATTTTTCATACCTATTCATTTGACACAACTCTGGGGTTCCCAAATCTCGGTATTCCTGCGCTATTTATAAAATATCCCTAAATACATTTATGTATTAACAATATGAATAATTGAATTTTAAATTTTTAAATTTAAAAAATCTGAATTGAAATTTTAAATTCTGAATACAGTCAATTCAATACGATTAAATGTAACACGCCGAGGTATTAGAGCTCAATCCCCAAGTAGGAATTGATCTTCACTGATAAAACAATAACTAGGTAATGTGTTTTTTAGAATATAGGTTGAGAGGACGAGCAATACATGCGGCAGATGGTAAACAGGCCTGACGGGCGTGACGCTGTCTTGTTATGTAGAACAAAAATAAATAAACTAAATAAATTTTTTTAGTAAGGTCACATACTGTATTTCATTTTTAGAAAACGTCGTACTATCCGTGTTTAAATCGAGCGAAGCTCAATCATGCAGGTGCTAACATTTTAAACCAATAGAAATTGAATTTTATGTAACTAACATTTCTGAAGTCATGGTTATTATGGTGGCAGGGGGAAATCTAACATGTCAACATGGCGGGACCGTGACATCAGCCCGCTTAGATATATCTTAGATTCTTAGATGATCTTAGACCACAAGTAACTGTTTGAGATAGAGGAAACAGAGTTCAGCATCCCGCCCCACATACTTACGTAAGTCCTGAATAAGGAATGCGGAAGGTAAATCCCGAATGTCAATCTATTGCGGACAGACAAAAACCCTCTGTAATATACATTACCATGCATCAGGATAAATTACAATAGTTACTAACAAAAAGAGATACCACAGACTTATAAACATTTTTAAATAACGTAGGTAGTTGGTAGCTTGTCCACTCAATGTTTAAAGATTAATATCAGCTTGGTACTTCAGTCACCATGGACGTTTATTTTTACTGTTTGTTTTTATTTTTGTTTACGGTTACATTTGACCATCATGACGCTTTCAAAATAAATAACTTAATTAAAATAAAGCTAATATTTTTAATTGGTCATAGACAACATATTTTTTTAACTGTTTTTATAAATTACAATGGTACGGAACTTTTCGTGCTCGAATCCGACTCGCACTTGAACGGTTTTATCTGTTATGGATCTCAACTGTAGCGGGATGAAAACTAGAACTTCCGTTGATGCTTAATTTCCTAGTAGAGGTGTGGTGTTCCTACAGTGGTGTTGTAGGAGTTCATATTTTTCTATTGTAGAATAAGTTGGCGTAGAGTCAAGAAGTTCATACAAAATTCAGCAGAAACGTAGTTTTTTTTACTTTTATAGGTTTACACTTGACCGCCATCTCGCCTGATGCTGAGCGATGATGCGGTCTACGATTGAGCGTGCTTACCTAGAAGAAACCTATTCTTTCTCGATTTGAAGACACCAAAATTGTAACCATCTGGGTTAACCCACTCAGGCAACGAATTCAACAGCCTAGATGTTCTTATCACAAAAGTAGAGGCAAATCTTTTCGTTCGTGTAACAGTGGTGTAGAGGCTTTATAGCAGAGCCGTAGAGCTAGATAACAGTGGTGTAGAGGCTACATAGTACAGCTGTAGGGTTGATAACAGTGGTGTAGAGGCTACGTAGTACAGCTGTAGAGGTTGATAACAGTGGTGTAGAGGCTACGTAGTACAGCTGTAGAGGTTGATAACAGTGGTGTAGAGGCTACGTAGTAGAGGTAAGCTCACCGTCGGCGAGCGGGCCCTTGTTCTTGTTGTGTCTCGGGTCGAGCTGCAGCTTCTTGATGACGCGCGCGCTGGTCCGCTGCTGCTGCTGCGTGGTGAGCGAGCCCAGCAGCTCGGAGCCCGCGCCCGCGCCCGCGGCCTGCGCGCCGGCCTCCGGCGGCTCCAGTGCCGCCTGCTAAATAATTACTGCTGGTTTATGGAAGTTACGGCTGGTCTAGTCGGGACAACGGCGACTGCCGATCCGGACGTCTACCGCCCCACGAAATCGTCGTTGGGGTTGCTATTGCTCTCTCATTCATTTCAAATAAAAAGGAAAGAGAGAGCAATATCAGAGCTAAGACAGTTTTAGTTAGGCGGTAGACCCCCGGAGCCCCTGGCTCGAATCCCACGCGCACCACTGTGTTTTCGATCCCATGTGCGTAATGCCGATAACTTAAAAAAACGGTGAAGGTAAACATCGCATCGTGAGGAAACCGATATGAGAACAAAACTCAATTTTTTTTATCAAAACCATACGTGTTTGGTATTTATGGACAGGTCATCAAAAACGATATTGAGGTTCCAAACATATTTTATTTCTAAACTGAATAGTTTGCGTGAGGGACTCTTCCAAAGTGTTAAAAAGTGTGTCCCTTCCCCCTCTAACTTCTAAAATAAGAGAATGGCAAAAATAAAAAAAATTGTATGATGTACATTACCATGTAAACTATCAACGAAAATTGGTTTGAATGAGATCTAGAAAGTAGTTTTATTTTAATACGTCATAAATTAACTATTGTTAAAACACTGATTAAAGTAACAACGAACACAACACAAAGTACAAGAACTTTTATATTATGTTACTTGCTGCTACGGAAGCCTTCATGGGCGAGTCCGACTCGCACTTGACCACTTTTTTTAGTAGTATAAGGTGGGCCAAAAGAAACCACCCTATTGGAACCTTGGAACCCTATTGGAAGATGCTCTCATCTTTGCAAATGGCCGCCAATGTCAAATCTGTTTTGACATTTGTGGACTAGACAGATGCAGAATACGAGTGTACAAGCCATGGAACGACACACTCTCCAAGAACGCGGAATAATCGCCATCCTCAATCACGAAGAAGAAGTGGACGATTTTTCGACCAAAATCATAATGAGCGATGAGGCTCATTTCCACCTCAGCGGGTTCGTAAACAAGCAAAACTATCATTTCTGGGGCGCCGAAAATCCACGAATGATGCACGAAGAGCCATTGCACACGCCTCAAAGTGACTGCATGGTGCGCTGTTCACGCTGGAAGAGTCATCGGGCCATTTTTTCGAGAATGCTGCTGGCCAAACGACAACTGTGGACGGTGCGGGCTATAGGACAATGTTGACCGAGTTTTTTCTGCCGCGATTGGACGGATTAGGAGTGAGGGACACGTGGATCCAACAGGAGGGAGCAACGGCACACACTGGGTGAGCCATCACCGACATCCTGAACGAAGCGTTCCCGGGTCGCCTCATCTCTCGTTTTGGCGATTTGTACTGACCCGCAAGATCGCCCAATTTGAGCGTTCCAGGCTTTTATTGTGGGGTTTTTTGAAGTCCCCTTGTTTACGTGAACAAACCCGAGACTCTGGAAGCCCTCAAGGACAAAAATCGAGACGAGTGCGAGAATCTGTTGCCCGAAGTTCTCACCGAAGTGATGAAAAATGGCATAAAACGAACCCGTATGGCAATCAATTGTGGCGGCGCCCATTTGGCCGATATAATCTTCTCGACAATAAAATTCTAAAAGTTCAAATAAACATAATCGAAAAACAGAATCAAAATTTTTCATTTAGAAAAAAAAGAGAGCCAAACAACATCGGATGACTTCTTTTGGCCCACCTGTTATGTTTGGAAACTATACAAAAAATCCATAGCCAATATTGTATAAAACATTATTGACAAGTTCTACTCGTATAATGGGCGTGAAAGTGGATTAGGAGCTAGATTGGTAATGCTGCTGACATCCCTCATTCTAGAAGGCTTATTGCAGTTGGCTAAATTTAGTGACTGCATTCAGAAACAAGTGTGAGGCAAGTTAGAAGCAAGCTATTCTCGCTTCCTGAATTTAGTGTGCTAGCTTACTCAATGCTATTACACTTCATTTATCCTAAGCATTTACGTCCTTACTCCCTATCTACTCGTAGCTCCTTTGCCTCAACGCCCCATACCTATATTGGTTTATCTGAAGCTATTTGAGAATTTCAACTAACAAAATTCGATCAATTTTTCCGCATCGAAATAATTAATTACGATGTGTAATTTGAAGGGTTTCTGATTGGCCGTAATATATCGATACTATAATTCGCAAATCAAACAACTCCGTAACAGCAAATTTCACAGGGGCCACAAAAAAAAAATGGTTGTCTGTGAAGTCGGTTTGTTTACGGACTATAGTTTAACGACGTTATCACGTTACACTTTAACGTGATAATAAAATTATAAATAAAACATTGATGAAATGATTGCATACAGTGCAATGAACGTAACGAGACACTTTTTCGTGCATACAGCCGGCGTTCGTCGATTTATTAGACGTTGTCACGTCAAAACTTAATAAATAAAAGAGTAAAGCAAACGAAAAAAAATCCCTTTGGAAGGTCTGTTTCTTATTAACTAGTTAACAATTAATTTAAACAAATACCAGTTACGAAAACGATTTTAGTAGTGATTTAGTGGCCCCTGTGAAATTTACTACTACGGAGTTATTCGTTTTGTGAATTAAGGTATCGATATATGAAATATGAGGAAAGGCAGGGAAGCAAGGAAAAACGCAAGAGTGGGGGGAGGCGAAACCCATTAATATAAATAATCCACGACAGGACTAACACCATGGTATGCGGCATTGGGCCTGCACTTTACCAGTTACATATAAATCGAATATTTTTTAAACCGTAAAAAAAAAATATATAAACTTTTTTTATAGTATATAACTCAATCAGTGTTAAATAAGAGTAAAAGAAATAAAAAAACCCAAGTATGGATACCGCGATAGTAAAGGTTTTACTATTGTTATGCTTTAATTTAATATGTCAAGTCAACTCCACTTTGTTTCCTATTCAATTGAAACCAGAAGCCTACATGACGGTGGTAAGTGTCTACCTCCGTGGAATTTCCTAATGTCACCAGTCCAACTCTATGTTGGGGTACTGTCGCGACAAACGATAAACAAACAAAATGGTGGATATGAATAAATAAATATTGGCGGAGACCTCACACACGCTACACTATCTGACCCCAAATTAATCGAAGCTTGTACTATGGCAGCGGGATAGTTGATATAATCCTACTATAATAATATTATAAATGCCAATGTTTGGATATTTGGGTGTTTGGATGTTTGTAGCTCAATCACGTCGTGACGTATGAACGGATCGGGCTGAAATTTGAAACATGGTTATAGTAGGAGATCCCGCTATACAACGACCTTCACCGAGCTGTTTATTGGATGAAAAGTGTTTTATATGTAATCTAATATGTCAACAAATATATTGCAAATGGGTTGCCTGAAAAATTTCAGTCTAGAATATGATTAATTAACAATTAAAAATATTTTTTTAAAATATTTCACTTAAATTGATTGAATCTTAGAAAAAAAACTATGTAACATAACTTATTATTTTGGCTTTATTCAGTGCTTACGAAATATCATTACGAAATTCAACCCCTAAGGGTGTAAAAAACGGGATGGAAGTTAGTACGAAACATTTTATTCCTTAAACGTATTCGCATAAAATTTCGCACGAATTGAGCATGATCAAAATAATGAATTATGTATTACAGTATTTTTCAAAACTCAACCTCCAAAGGGGTGAAATAAGGGATGAAAGTTTGTTTGAAACTTTTTATTGTTTGAAAATATTTGCATGAGATTTCGTAAGCACTGAGTAAAGCCAAAATAATAAGTTATGTTACATAGCTTTTTTTCTAAGATTCAATCAATTTAAGTGAAATATTTAAAAAAATATTTTTAATTGTTAATTAATCATATTCTGGACTGAAAATTTTTAGGCAACCTATTTGCAATATATTTGTTGACATATTAAATTACATATAAAACACTTTTCATCCAATAAACAGCTCTGTGAAGGTCGTTGTATAGCGGGATCTTAGACTATCTATATCTATACTAATATTATAAAGCTGAAGAGTTTGTTTGTTTGTTTGTTTGCTTGAACGCTAGGATCTCGGGAAGTACTGGTCCGAATTGAAAGATTCTTTTTTTCTATTGGATAGTCCATTTATCGAGGAAGGCTTTAGGCTATAGAAAATAAATCTACTATTAATTGAAGCGGAGCATGAAACAAGAATGTAACAAAATCGGGAAAAAATATTCCCGTTTTGAGAGTTTTCGTACGTTTCGTGCTTTGACATGACACATGACAGCATGTGTCAAAGATTGCGTCATTGAATTTCAGTAATCTGTGCCTCGAATATAAACCTTTGCTATTTTTTTTTCTAGATCTGAGTTGGTACGACGAATTTCCGACAGGTGGCGTTGCAGGTTGCTGAAGAGGTTTTTTGTTTGAAATAGATATTCTCAGGAATGAGTGAACCGATTTCAGTCATTCTTTCACCGTTGGATATGTACGGGATCCCGATGAGTGCTATATAATATACCACGGGCGAAGCCGGGGCGGGCATCTAGTTAGATTATATTCTGGAAGAACACATTGGCTACATTTTATAGAAACTCTAAAAACTGCGGGGCGATGCTAGTAGTTATAGAGGTGTAGTTGTAATATTAAGCTGAAGCGTTTCCCCCCCAGCCGCAGCTGATCACCGCACAGGGGGTACCCGGTGGAGGAGCAGCACGTCACGACGGCTGACGGGTACATCCTGACGATGCACCGCATCCCTGGAGGCCGGAATGCGAAGGGTCCAGATGCCAGTGGGAAAGGCAAGAAGGTGGTGTTCATCCAACACGGCCTGACCGGCAGCAGCGGAGACTTCGTCATCATGGGACCGTCGAGGAGCCTCGGTAAGGGAGCTTGAAGAGAGTACAGACCGTCATGATATTACGTTGTATATTTTTTGTTGCAGCCAACTAGCTCAATCAGACGTTACATTAACAGCCTAGCCTGTTGTCGAGGTGTTACACGACACTGTTTATACTCGTAGTCTAGTCAACAAGTGCTTTTTGGGTCGTCATTTTTTCGGATTCTCCTAACATTATGATTGAGGTGTGATTAGATTCGGAATGGAAACTAGATATTGAGAAAATGCTAAGCCCGCTCGCAAAAATTGTATTCCTTGAATAGTGAATTTATGACGTAAAAATAAAACTACTTACTAGATCTCATTCAAACCATTTTTCGTTGATAGTTTACATCACACACTTGTTTTTATTTTTGTCATTCTCTGATTTAATACAACAGGGGGGGGGGGGTGTGGAACAACAACAACACATTTTATCACTTTGGAAGAGTCTCTCGCGCAAACTATTCAGTAGAAAAAAAATATGTTAGAAACCTCACTATAATATTGAGGTTTCTAACATATTTTTTGAAGACCTATCCATAGATAACCCACACGTATGGTTATGATGGAAAAAAATGTTGAGTTTCAGTTCTAAGTATAGGACACCCCCAAAATGTATTGTTTTTTGTATGAAAATCTTAATGTGGTTAACAGAATACATCTACTTACATAGTTTCAATAGTATAGCTCTAATAGTTTCGGAGAAAAGTGACTATGACATACGGGCGGACAGACAGACAGGCATGATTAATCTATAAGGGTCCCGTATTTTGCCATTTGGCTACGGAACCCTAAAAAGGCGGTTGCCAATATTTCTACAAATATTTGAGATAATTCCGATTTGAAAAAAAGATTCAAAAAGAAGAGAAAATTCCCGACTCCCGGAACTTTAGGACCATATTATAAAAAAAATCCCAGAGGGTTGAAAATACCCCCAAAAACGGAATTTAACATTTTTATTTATTTTTCCAACGGGAATCTATTCTAAGCCTTTGAAAACAAGCCCAAAATTAAATGTCAACGATTCAAGTTATTTGCCTAGCTGTTTGATCAAATGATAGAATATCAATTGCAATGGCAAAAGGCTACCTATTCACGTTGGTTTGTACAGCATAAGTGAATATTTAAATTATACGTAGTAGTAGTATTCATATTTTTGGGATTTTTTGCGCTTATTTGATTGAGAATAGTTAAACTGTAAACTGTACATACTTATATTTATCTCAATAATTCAGAGCAGATGTGTAATTTGCAATGAAATTAATTAGTTATGATAATGCTCCTTTACAGCAATTTATTTTTTGTAGTACACTTTATGTGTCTATTCTCAATGTAATTTTATTATTATAAATGACGAGACATATTAAGACTGTGTTAAACAATTGGTAATTTAATGTAATTTATTGCTAATTCTAATGTATGTTTTTTAATATGTCAATAAATACTATCTTATCTTATCTTATCACTCCGGCCGTTAGTTAAGCGGCGCTGTTTAGTGTACAGGCTCGGCTGCCAATTGAACGGCTGATTAAACTAGTTGGCTGCGACATATATGTATTTATGGTATTTCATAGAGAATCCTACTAATACTACAAATGAATATGTTGGGATGTTTGTTGCTCAATCACGTCGTGCCGTTTGAATGGATCGGGTTGAACCTTGGAACACGGATTATAGTCTGGAAGAACACATAGGTTACTTTTGATCCCGGGAAAATTACGGCAACAGGAAATAGGCTGGTGAAACCACGGGGGCTGCTAGTAGAGACATAAACAGGTGAGATGGAAGCCGAGCGCCAACTTATTATAGTACCTACCTCAAAATCGCGTCAGTATGACAGCCAATGATTGGCTCTAAGATAAAAGTCAGTCATGGGTACAGTCTACAGTCCCACTCTAGCACATTACTTCTGTTTTATCCTGTTTTTTTACTTCACGATTCCAGGGTACATCCTGGCCGACGCTGGGTACGACGTGTGGTTAGGAAACAGCCGCGGGAACGACTACTCGTCGCATGTGTCGATGACCAAAGACATGCCAGCCTTTTGGGAGTTCAGGTAATTCTTAACTAAGCCACTAAAACAGTTTTCGCAACATTTTAGATATTTTTGGCATTTTTTTTTAAATTGCCAGTTTTTTATTTTAAATTCTTAATCCACTCGTAGTGTTAAAATACTAGTAAAGATAATGATTGATTGAATCGTTGGTATCAAATATACCTTTTTGGAGAGTGGTGTGTCGGTAGACAATCTATTTTGTGTATTATTTATGATATGTTCCCAACGAGTAACACCCTCAACTGTCACACTGTTACTGGATGGGAATTTTTAAAAAAAATTCCCAACCTGTTACACTGTTACTCGATGGGAACTTTTTTAGCATATGTTCCCAACGAGTAACACCCTCAACTGTCACACTGTTACTCGATGGGAACTTTTTATTAGTACCCTTTCCTAACCAGTCACACTGCTACAGGACTTAATGAAAGAATAATTAAATCAGTTTTTAATTATAATTACAAATCAAAAAAATAACAACATACAGTCACGTAATTATGGATGCTAAACTTTTATCAGCATTCGTCATATTGCTGGTAATCCTCATTTTTAAGGTTTTATTCTTAGTAACAATATCTAAATACAATCAGCCTTTTATAATATAATATCACACAGTCTTATCAGTTTCTTAATTCTAATGTTAATTTGAACTTTAAGAAACAATTTTCCAAATATAATTAGCCATTATTATGTTGTGATATTAAACTTATATATATTAATATGAATAGTAAAAGATAAGATAAGCAAAAACATCAGTTACCGCGAGTGTGTAATGGCGGTTGTTTTCCATGCACATTTAATGTTAAATGTGCAATGAGAGGGCGGGGGGACGCAAACTGAATCAGTCAGACCAGTGCAACGAAGCAAAGTGCACGAATGCCACGGTCACGCTGTCGACCATGTCAGAGCCCGCCGCATCTACTTATTACTACGCACCTACGCAGACTATTTTATTACGTAGTGGATATCAATTCTATGTCAGACGAAAGCATAGTAGCGGATTAATAGTGTGGGCGTGCACAAAACGAAAAATTTTGCAAAGCAATCTTGAGAATAAAAGTAAGTATTTGTCACAAATGCTATGTCACAAAGTTTATTGATACATCTATGGTTTATATGTTTTTTTTCCTAAATGCCGGAACTCCGCTGGATAAATCGTCAATGGATGGGTGTCAACACTGTTGGAAAAAACATTATTGTTTAATCACAGACTAAGCTGTTTAATGAAAGAAACAATTAAGTAAAAGACTACTTATATCAATGTATAAAAGATTATATCGTGGTGGTATTTCGACTTCAAGAGCCTTTTTATGAAACATCTTTGAAACTCCAGCTTCTGTGTTCCGTTGTCTATACAGTGTACTTTTAACACTAACACTTAACACTTCGTGCACTTTGCTTCGTTGCACTGGTCTGACTGATTCAGTTTGCGTCCCCCCCACCCTCTCCGCCCCTTACGACGCGTTTGCCACCGCCGCCGGCGCCGGGGCCACGGGGGAAGGATCTAAAAGCATTTAACATTAAATGTGCATGGCAAAACAACCGCCATTACACACTCGCGGTAACTGATGTTTTTGCTTATCTTATCTTTTACTATTCATATTAATATATATAAGTTTAATATCACAACATAATAATGGCTAATTATATTTGAAAATTGTTTCATAAAGTTCAAATTAACATTAGAATTAAGAATCTGATAAGACTGTGTGATATTATATTATAAAAGGCTGATTGTATTTAGATATTGTTACTAAGAATAAAACCTTAAAAATGAGGATTACCAGCAATATGACGAATGCTGATAAAAGTTTAGCATCCATAATTACGTGACTGTATGTTGTTATTTTTTTGATTTGTAATTATAATTAAAAAACTGATTTAATTATTCTTTTCATTAAGTCCTGTAGCAGTGTGACTGGTTAGGAAAGGGTACTAATAAAAAAGTTCCCATCGAGTAACAGTGTGACAGTTGAGGGTGTTACTCGTTGGGAACATATTTTATTTATTAGTGTCTGTTTCTGCAGAAGCAAAACAGAGTTAATTGTTGTGGTTTAATTGTTTATTCCAGTATCCACGAGCACGGAAAGTATGATGAGCCCGCTATGATCGACAAGGTGCTGGAGGTGACTGGTATGCGCAAGCTGCTCTACATCGGGTACTCCATGGGCACCACCTCCTTCTTCACCATGTTGGCCCAGCGGCCCGAGTACAACGACAAAATCGTGGCCTTCGTGGGGCTCGCGCCGGCTGTTTACTTCGACAATTTTAGAATCAGGGCCAGTGTGCTATTGGGGTGGCTCAATGTTCCGGTGAGTTTGTTTGTCGTTTTAGGATAAAGAGACAGGTCTGCCTGCCAGAAATGTCTCATGCCTGATCAGCAGAAACGGATTACAGTCTGTGCGAATGCAACAAGTAGTCGCCTCATTCCGTCCCGTTATAACAGCCGTGGATACGAGACGGCTGAAGAAAATGAGGGTAATTTTTTTTTTTCATGGTCACTTTTTTTCAGATCCCTTCATTTTTCAATGAGATGACCTGCATTTTCTTCAGTCTTCTCGTGACCGCGGAGTCCTTGCGTTGCGTAATCAATTACACGACTTTCGGTTAAGTTTACTTAGTAGTCAATTAATATCGATTATTAATTTTATTTGTTTCTTTCGTGTATATATTTGCCGAAAATTCCATCTTCGATCACCATTAGTATCTCACCAGGGAACCTGATTTTTTAGGAAAAAAATGTAGGAAATCGTACAGCGTATACAAAAGAGTTTGAAAACGTTTTTCTTTTTTTTTTTGAGGGAGCAAAATGTGTGTGAATTGAGAAACGTGACGTTTTTAAGACAACAATTGTATGTTTCCAGGGCCTGATGCGGTTACACGGTAAGGTGTCGGCGTCGATGGGGCCGCAGCTGCTGGAGTACATGTCGAGCCGCGTGTGCACGGGTTACTCCATCAGTACGCTCTTCTGCCTCAATTTCATCTACTCCATCTTTGGAATTTCTCTGCAGACCGACCATGTGAGTGTTTCAATTTATTCTATTATCAGTATTGAGGCCAACCGGCCTTATATTTATATATTATTACACATATTAACATATGTATTTTTTCACAAGATACATATATATGTATAAATATGACACATGACTTCGAGAAGACGGATGGTGGTGCGCATAGCATTCCAAGCAACAGCTGCGAAGCGCCAGTTACCGTTCTCTCGACTAGACTAGCCGCACTTGCAAAGTTTACCAGAAGCGACCGTAATGTAACTTGTATTGAATAGTAAATTATTTTCGTTTTCAGAGCATGCTGGCAGTGACCATGCATAGGCTCCAGCCGGCCTCGTGGAGAGAACTTGAACATTACGGGAAAATTGCTATGACTGGTAAGTATACAATTTACAGTCTGCATCATAAACATATAACGTGTTCATTTATTTATTTTTCATAGGTCAACGTGCATCATCTTGGACCACACCATCGCTTACCATCAGCGGAGTTGGTGGTCAAACGCGGACCTATATGCAATAAAATTTTTTTTTTACCATAACCTACTATAACCCTTGCTTAAAACTAGTCGACTTAAAGTTTCCGTGGTAAAAAAAATATAAATGAACTTTTTATGGGAGTTATATTCCACTAGTATTATATAACTTTTTTTTTTTAAATAAGGAGTGACGAGACGAGCAGGACACGTGCCTGATGGTAAGCAACATGCCTGCCACATCACAGCATAGTGACACGCAGCTATTGGAACATGAAGAGTCCAAATCATTACCTAGCACTGCACTGCGCTCATCACCCAGAGATCTAAGATCTCTAAGCCCTGTAATTTCTCTGGAAACATTGCCCTTCAAACCGGAACACAGAAAATATTTTCCCATTGCTGCTTGGCGGTAGAATAACTGGCAAAGGTGTGGTACTTCCCCAGGCGGACTCTGCTAGGAGCCCTACCACTACAACAATATATGAAAGTATGGATATTTGCACTATTGTAGCTCAATCACGTTGGAAAATCCGAACAGATAGAGTTGAAATTTGGAACACAGAATAACATGGGCCACTTTTTGGCCCGTGAAAATATAGAGAACGAGAATCACGCGGGTAGACCCGCGGGGCTCTGGGCTGCCCACCGCAATCATTCAGGCCGCTACATAAACGACGCCGGTTGGGAAATAGGCTAGGCTGTTGGTTGGACGGCTGTATAAGCTGGTTGCCAGCGATATATAGTTATGGACCAAGTGATAAATCGATAATCGGGATTATTCATAATGACCGGGCACTATGAAAAAATGCCCACTAAGAGAGGACAATTTGATAATAATTATTCAAATAATCAAATTGACCGAGTATTATACATTATATGCACATCACCTTTTGGGCAGAGTAAATACAACGGTGTTTAACTACTTTTTTTTTATTACTGCTGTAAGTTAGGTTCTATCACTGAAATTTGACTCCGGGTGGGCTTGGCATAGGAGGTCACTGCCCTAAGGAGGGAGGCAGGACTGCCCTAAGGACCTCCGTAGTGGAGCGCAGCATTTTAGGTTCGACTATTCATTGCGCATGCATTTTTACGTTTTATGGAACCCCAAAATGCGCGAGCTGACCGCAGACCTGCGGTCAGCCCTAATTGTCGCTTCTCTATAGTCGTCCTGCGCTCCACTACGGAGGTCCTTAGGGCAGTCAGAACCTCCCTTGAGCTTATGCCAAGCCCACCCGGAGTCAAATTGTAAAAACGGAACCCTAATAGATTCGTTATGTCTGTCTGTCTCTTCGTTCGTATGTCACAGCCACTTTTTTCCGAAACTATAAGAACCATACTGTTGAAACTTGGTAAGTAAATGTATTCTGTGAACCGCATTAAGATTTTTACACAACAATATAAAAAGTAGGTACTCTAAATTTTGGGGGTGTCCCATACTTAAAACTGAAACTCAAAAATTGATTTTTCATCATACCCATACGTGTGGGGTCATGAATAGGTCTTTAAAAATTATGTTGAGATTTATAATATCATTTTTTTACACTGAATGATTTGCACTTCCAAAGTGGATAGTAAATAGTTTTTTTATTACGTCATACTCGTAAATACAATATTGTTAAAACACCTGCTTTTACGGAACCCTTCATGGGCGAGTCTGGCTCGTACTTGGCTGGTTTTATACATACACTCTACTAGTACTACTAGTACTAGGTACTAGTGACAATACTAGGCGGAGAGGTGCTACGAGTCGGATCCTAAGTAACCTAACCGGTCCCATTTGGTTACTTAGCTTTATTATCAAATTGCCCATTGGTCACTTAGCGATATAATAATGGCCGGGCAATATGATAAATGACGAAGTTTAGATAGTAATTAATCACTTTGCCCGATAGAGCTAGACATTATGAATAGTGACCGGGCATTATGAATAATGCCCGCATTAATCACATTGTCCATAATATACATATATATACACACATTTATGAAATGTTAATTCCAGGCGTGTTCACCTCCTGGGAGGACGGGCTGTGGGGCGCCGTGAAGCCGTACAACCTGGCCAATGTCAAAGTGCCCGTCACATTGTTTTATGGAGGGTACGACATTCTCAACCCTTTGTGGGTAAGTTTTTTTTAATAAACAGTTACGAGACGACCCGGACATGTGCTTGATGGTACGCAACATGCCTGCCACATAATATCACAGAGACACAGCTATTGGAACATGAAGAATCCAAATCATTACCTGCATTTATACAATGCTATATCTCTAGCTGCAATGTTATATCTCTAGGCCCTGTAATTTCTCTGGAAACATTGCCCTTCAAACCGGAACACAGTAATGTTTGCACTTTACTGCTTGGCGGTAGAATAACTGGCAAAGTTGTGGTACTTCCCCAGGCGTACTTTGCCAAGAGTCCTACTACTACTAAGTTAGGCCATTGTTTCTTTGCCGGAGATTACGACATATCTACTCACCGTAAAGTGTGTAAGTCTCTGCATTGTTTTTATTTATACAAAATTCATAGGCCTTAAAAACAGAAATTCAATAACTTACAAGCTATCTTATGGCTAATAACGGATTTACATTACGTAATAGTACGAGTGCATTATGATATAAGTGCGGTAAGTTGAAAATTATAGCCGAGGCGATATTGCTAACTCGAGCTGTAGGCGACAGCTACAAGAAAGCAGAGGCTGTAATTGGCAAAGCGTACATATGTCATACAGCGTTTAATAACATATTGCGTTATTCGTTTTAGACGGAGCATCTTGAAAAATCGTGAATTTGACATTGCAATAACGCTCAAGTTCGTTATGAGATACTTTACGATATTGATATTGGAGAGACCCTTTAGGAGCAAATTTGTTATAATAGTAGATTATGGCACAAATGGGTAAACTTGGTGATTACCACTGAGGCGCTATTGAGATCTTATGATAGCTGAGGACGGTAATCATCATCAATAAACACGTGTGTCATACGGCGGTTTTTATCACTCTAGCGAATAAAATAATAATTAAAAAGTAATTTCAACTATGAAAACGAGTTGTTAAACCTGTTTGGTTATGGCGGGAAAAAAACAGTTGTCAAAAACTGCCAGCGCAACTAACAATGAAGGCCAGTCACAGACTATAAAAATTAGGTTTATTTATTTAGTCTATATGCGGATAGCGTTTTAGCCACGTACAAAAAGTGGAATTTGAAGTTTTCTTTATTACAAACAAAATAAAAGTTAATATTTAAGAATTTGCATGAAGTGACCAAGCAATAACTACATTAATTAATTTGTTCTTTTGAACATGACCTTTTTTGTATCGAAACTTTTTTAAGAACAATACAATTCGACCAATAAAAAACTCACTAGTGAGTAATAGTAATGAAAAAGTCAGTTTGATTATAGGTGTCATTATACGCCTGATTACGGTGAAATTAGAGCCACTTTATGGGTTGAAAACATTATTACAAAATTACTGTGTAGCTGCCAAACTTTAGTCATGTATATTAATGAAAATCAAAATATGAGTGAAAATATAAAACAAACCACAAATAAACCGCAAAAAAACCGTGCGCGTTTGCGAATTTATGTGACAATTTGTGTGCGCGTATAGGTGTGCGCGTGTAGGGTATGGATGTGGGCGTGTTTTTGATTACGCATAATACTTCGAAAAGTTCGAAATTCAAATCAGTCGCTCAGGATTGGCAGTCGCCGCTGACTCGGCTACACCAGCCGTAACATAGGGAGGAATGGCGTGCATAAATTTAAGGATAGCGTAAAATTAGGGCAAATTCAGGGTATGCGTAAAGCTTTTAATTCGCCTTCAGATCATTAACCAGCTCTTTTGTTTGCAGCAAGTGAACCGGCTAGTGAATGAACTGAGGAAGACCAACCCCCACGTGGAACTGCTACAGGCCACCGTCTACCCTCAGCCTCAGTTCAACCACCTCGACTTCGTTTTTGCCAAAAATTTAGGAGATTTATTTAACCGGCCTTTAGTGTCTAGAATAGAGCACATTTTCAATAGATTTTACTCTGCCTAACTTCGCTCTTAAAACTTTAACTTATATATTTATTAAGTAAATGCTAGTTTCGCTACCGATCCGAATCCCTTGGATTGATTATAAAGAACACCTTATCACTTTCAAATATTGAACTTGAATAATCTTTTTACATTTTATTGTGACTCGTTTCATCATTAGGTATAAACAATGTATTTTTAATATTATAAGTTACATTTGTATAAGTTTTCATACAAGTTATCTTATACTTGAAAACGTTTTGTAAACCACTTCATTGTACTACTAGGATTAAGTTAAATATACATATATTTAACTTGTATTATACATAGATTAAGTCAAATATGTGTTTGTTTAAATTTAACTTCATTCTAGTAATTGTAATGGTAATTGTGCAATTATGTAACTTCATATTAAATAAAAAGTTTTTCAAATCAAATCATCATTTTCTTTTCGAAACAATGTGCGTAAAGCCACTAGCTTAAAAATCGGCGAGGGAAAACATGGCGAGGAACTCTATATCTTTAAAAATCATTTTTTTTTTAAATTAAAGTAGCTTAAAAAAGTTATTCTTCATAACATCATCTATCTGCCAGTAAAATTTCCGTTAAAAATCCTGCTGTTTCAGAGATCAGCCGGTACAAACAAACATAACATTAATTATTTTATTTAAGTCTTGTATGTCCTTTCATGTGCATACAGTACTCAATTAGAGGACTGATCATTGAACTTGGCCACACCTTCATCACTCGCTATACGGCGCGAGATATTAACCTACTCGTTCGGGTCCACCCGGGGTGTACTAAAATCACAGGGGCGCCGGCCGCTTGCCCGAGTTGACGTGCGTACGAACGCCGAGTGCGCGCATAAATTGTACCCACTCTAATTTAAGTATAAAGATAAAATATATAATTAAGGAGCAAGTTTCTTAATTTAAGGCATATAATAGTTTTAATTGACATAAAAGGAGGAGGTTCTCAATTCGGTTGTATGTTGGAGAAATTGTAATGGTATGTAAAGCATAAGTATATATATACATTTAATATATCTATTATATCTGTATGACGTGATGATAAACTTAGCCAAAATTATAAAATTCTAGAATTCGAGTATCTGACAGTTTGTTTTTTCGGAGAAAATTTAATTGTTTGTAAATAAAATAAAAATATCTATTTTTTAGGGTCGTTTCAGTCTATTTTTTTACTTGCATAAAATTAGCCTGGATCCCACAAAACAGGTCACCATAGTGTGGGATCTTGTTCACACTAGCAAAACATGTTAAGTATTCATTCTTTGTACTTATTTATTGTCACATATATGTATTCTTTGTATTTATTGTCGCTTTGTATTTAACATCCGGGAGCGCGTGAAACTGTTTTTAATAACTTTAAGGCGGTAGACGCTAGGTTTTGTAGCTTTTCTTGTGATTTGGTTATCGTTATTGAGATAATAAACATTTTTTTTCATTTTAATTCCATTTAAATAAACAATAAAGAAAATTACAATTTGCAGTTTAGTTTTTTTTTTATCATCTTATCATATTTCGTACAACCCTAGCACGTTTGGTCAGTGACGTAAGCAGACGACAAGTCACACGGGGCGCACGGTATTCTCAACTCTGCGTGCTTGTGCAAAGGTGTATTTTTGCTTGCAAGTAACAGTAGGTAAGTAGTTTACGAAAGTTTAGGTTATTATCGTGTAGGTATTTGCGCTTTTGTATGGCAGTGATGCATCTGTTACGAAGTAACTATTTGTGACTTGGCACCCATTTACATGTCACTTCTTTTGTTGTTGAATTCAAGAATCAAGCCATATATTATCAAAGTATTGAACTTGGCTCTCATTTGACATTGCTGTTTTTGATGGGATACGGAATTACAGACAGGTATTGTAATTTAACATATGTATGTAAGTGAAGCTATCTTATCCTTCATTTAATTTGATTATCCCGCCCATATAACTAATAAATAATAAATATTGGTGGACAATTCACACACAACACCGTCTGACCCCAAACTAAGCAAAGCTTGTGCTATGGCGGCCAGATAGCTGATATAATACATATATAGTTTTAAATACATACTTATTATACATAGAAACACCCAGACACAGTGCAAACATTTGAATTCATCACACAAATATTTGGACTAAATACATGGTCGATGTTGATAGCAGGCCTGCACTTAGCTCGTTAGATAATTAACTAAAGTCTTTTCGATTGATAAAAAAGTTACGTAAACACATTTTACGAAGATTTTGTAAATATCGAAAAGCAATTGAAGCAAGCTTTTAATGTTGTTTCTCTTTACACTAGCACTATAACTTGAAGTTCGTTGTTACTGTAATTAGTGTTTTAACAATAGTGAATTTATGACGTATTAAAATAAAACTTATTACTAGATCTCATTCTAACCAATTTTCGTTGAAAGTTTACATGGTAATGTACATCATAATTTTTTTGTAGTTTTGTCATTCTCTTATTTAAGAAGTTACAGGGGGGGGGTGACACACATTTTACCACTT
Organism: Ectropis grisescens; assembly: GCA_017562165.1. Lineage (NCBI taxonomy): Eukaryota > Metazoa > Arthropoda > Insecta > Lepidoptera > Geometridae > Ectropis > Ectropis grisescens. The sequence continues at coordinate 23,326,750 of CM029780.1, read as the reverse complement.
TGGAAGAGTCTCTCGCGCAAACTATTCAGTTTAGAAAAAAAAAGTTAGAAACCGCAATATCATTTTATATATACGGACGGACAGACAGACATGACATGACGAATCTATCCTTATAGAATCTCAATTTTAATTATAGGTTGAAGAAGTGGCATACAAATAAAACGTTACTTTTGTACTCAAGCGCAAGCTCTCATTAGATATCCTAAACGTTTATCACACATGTAGAGTTAAACTTCTTCGTTTGAGTCTTTAGAACGTCAACTATGATAAGATCGTCTAAGCTGTGGAATACGTTATACGTTTTTCCCGCCGTTTACAATATTGGTGTCCTCAAATCGAGAGTGAATTGGTTTCTTCTAGGTAAACACGCTTTATCGTAGACCGCATCGTTGCTTAACATCAAACAAGATGACGATCAAGTGAAACCTATAAAAATGAACTTCCATGCCTCAGAGTGTTACATTTCTACATTGGTTTATAACAAGCCATAAATTTAAATGTACATTAGGAGGCGCTTAACCCTCAGTCCGATTTTCCGCATCGAAACAATTATTGTTAATTAATTACGATGTGTAATTCGAATTGTTTCTGATTCGCATCGCACTGGTCGTAATATATAAGAAACATGAAGAAAGGCAAGGAAGCAAGGAAATCCGCAATTTGTCTTAACATATCCATATAAATACTTCATGGCAGGGCGTCTAACCTTTGTATGCAACATTGTATCCGCAGTTTACCAATTTAAAATAAACAATTTTTAAGAAATAGAATTAAATCAGTGTTATTACATTGAAAATAAATTATAAAAGATAATCCAAAAATGGACACCGCGATAGTTTATATTTTACTTGCGTTGTGTTTTAATTTCTTTTGTCAAGTCTGCTCCTATTCCCTAAAAAAAGAAGCTTATATGACGGTGGTAAGTCTCGTATATCAATAACTGATTTAAATTAAATGATTTGGCATCTTAATGTTGCAATAGCTGCTCCTGTTATGGGTAGGCGAGCTGATTACCATCAGGGACAGATTCTGCTCCTCCCGTAACATAAAACAATAAAACAAAATGAGAGCAGAAAGCACAAGGCGAGTTTTTTTTAGTTTTCTTCTATAAACCCAAAGCCCGAAGGATTACAACCGCGACAAAGAATTGTGGTCGGTGAGATAGCGACCACTTAAACCCAAAAGAAACCACTTTTTATTTATTTGAAGACAACCAGATTGTAGCTATCGAAGAAACTACGGGCTACGCTTATCGAACTCCTTTTTATGAATACTACAGCTATCCAAAACTGATACTTTTTATTCCGTAAATATTGCTAAGTTGCAGCATAGAGTGTGAAACCGTACAGTGCAGAAGAACCGTACGAAAGTAGCTCGAGCCAAGATCGTACCGTGTGATAGAGTATTTCGCGCACACAAGTTTTGCTTAATTCAGAGAAAGATGGTCAACAATGCTCAATTAATTGAGCAACAACCAATTTTGATGGTTTATTAATACGTTTTTTTGGTGGTTTTCGAACTATGGAAGCGTTTGCCCCCAGCCACAGCTGATCTCCGCAGCGGGGTACCCTGTGGAAGAGCACAACATCACCACGGCTGACGGGTACACCCTCGTGATGCACCGCATCCCCGGGGGCCGGCATGCGAAGAGCCACAGTGCGAAGCGGACGGGCAAGAAGGTAGTGTTCCTCGCACACGGCATAACCGGCAGCAGCGGAGACTTCGTCATCATGGGACCGAAGAGGAGCCTTGGTAAGGGGGCTAAAGAGTAGACCAGATCACAGGACATGCCCTACTACCTAATAAGGCACGTCAGGATATATCTCTGATGCCTCCCTTCAAGAGAATCGAAACACAACCAGGTGATATGACAGCCGAGTGCAAACTTATTACGGTACCTAAGAAGAGCGTTAGTATTACGGCCGCAGATTAGCCGCCCTATGATAATGAGTATGGCCATGAGTTCGGGTCTCACTCTAGCACATTAATTTTGCTTTGTCCTGTTTCTTTATTTGATAGTCAACGTTTCATTCACCATTCCAGGGTACATCCTGGCCGACGCTGGGTACGACGTGTGGTTAGGAAACTTCCGCGGTACCGTGTACTCGTCGCATGCGTGGCTGACTAAAAAAGATCCAGCTTTTTGGGAGTTCAGGTAATTTTTAACAAAACGATTAAAATAGTTTTCGCAGAATTTTAATTTAAGCATTCATTTCTTTACGAACATTAAGGAGTACGTTCTGTCCGTGGAGCGAGCAATTGTATGTCTTAAGCGAGGTGACAGATGGAAAAACGACGAAGTGCGCTTCCTCAAGCTCTTCTGGACATTTCTAGAGCTTTTTATACTATCGTGTTAGGAGAGCTCTGGTAAAACTGAAAGGTATGGGTGTTCCCAAGTAAGATCACACCTGAGAGACCGGGAGGTGGCACCGCCGTGAAACAGATGAGTTGCTAGCGAAATCAGGGAGAATGTGCGGGATGCTTTTCGGAGGAGTATGACGAGGGCGTTGATGTGAGGCAAGACGGCATAAACTCGACTTTGCTGTTCTGTCCGTTTATTCATGGCCTCGGCGCACTCAGCAGTACATCGTTCAAGCTGTATAATGGATGGGCTCTGTTGCAATAATATTAGTTTTGCAGCTCTTGGGACTATCTGTGGGAGCTATTCGAACATTGGTTTCTTTTTGTAAGGTTTATGCAACGGAACATAGACTGAAGTATTATTGAAAGAAAAACGAAATACTCTAGTTCTCTTATTCCAGTTTCCACGAGCACGGCAAGTTCGACGCCCCCGCTATGATAGACAAGGTGCTGCAGGTGACTGGTCTGCCCAACCTGCTTTACGTCGGGTATTCCATGGGCACGACCTCATTCTTCATTATGTTGGCCCAGTGGCCAGAATACAACAAAAAGGTTATCGCCTGCGTGGCGCTTGCGCCGGCTGTCTACTTCGACAATTTCAAACTGGAGGCCAATGTTCTAATGGGGATGCTCAATATTCCGGTGAGTTTGTTTGCGGTATAGAGACCGTATGGAGAAATTAAATGCTTCATGCCTGATCAGTATTTATAAAAAACAGCCCTAGGGAATTGCAACAAGAGTCATCTCTTCCGCCGCGTTGCAACGGCCGTGGTCATGAAACGACTGAAGAAATTCCGGTCGTTTCGTTGGAAACTTAGGATATTTCTTTCTCATTCATCATTTGAAGATCATTTCTTAATGAGACGATTCGATTTTTTTTCAGTCTACTCGTGACCGCGGTTGCGTTGCGTAGGTTAATTTTAAATTAGTAGTTAATTTTTCATACACTAATTTTATTTGTATTTTTCATATATGGCTGCCAAAAGTCCATCCTCGATAATCATTACACTCACCAGTGAACCTGTATTTTTGATGTGTGAAAATTAGTAGGAAATGGTACAATGGATGAAAACTGTTTCAAAAACGTTTTTGGGGACCAAATTAGCAATTGTGTTTGAACTGGGAAAACTCTCGACGTTCTTAGGGCATTGTTTGTATCAGGGTTGTTACGGATGCAAAAATTTAGACATCCGCGGATGCAGATGCGGATGCGGATTATTAGAAGTTCACATCCGCGGATGCGGATTCGAAGCGGATGCGGATGCGATGCAGATGCGGATTTTGGGATTTTAAAAGGATAATTATTTAAATTTTAAGTGTAAAATAAGTCCAGATATTGCTTTTTATTGGTGGCGACATTTCACCTAATATTTATATCAAAATATTCATTAAACACACAAAAAACTATGAAGTACACAGTAAACACTCACTGTAACTATAATTTATTGACAATGAGAAAAAACACAACAAACAAACCTGTAGGATCTTGTTACCAATGTGCGCCTTTCTATTCGACAGTTACTGAATGTAACAATTACCAAAACAAACGCGAAGCACGTGCCACTCTGGCTCCGCCCACTTTCTTTACATGTAGTTACTTGTTGATGTGAATCTGCATCCGTAAAAACTCCGCATTGATTGATGCGGATGTGAATGCGGATGCAGATGTCTGAATTAATGCGAATGTTCCGCATTTGCGGATGCGGATGCGAATATTCGCAACAACCCTGGTTTGTATGTTTCCAGGGCCTGATGCGATTACACGGCAGAGTGTCGGCGTCGCTGGACCCAAAGCTGCTGGAGTACTTGGCGAGCCACGTGTGCACTGGCTACTCTATCACTTCGCTCCTCTGCCTCAAATTCATCTACTCCATGGCTGGAATTTCTGTACAAGCCGACTATGTGAGTGTATAAGTCTATTCTATCATCAGTATTGAAGCCAACGCAACAAGATACTTTGTCGATCATCTTTAGATGGCTTTGGTATCAGACTAAATCAATCAATCTAATCCATCCTTCACCGTTTGTAATTTAGCGTATTACGCACATGACTTCCAAAAGACAGTGTAGCGCAAGGCATCCGAACCAGGGGCTCTGGATCGGCAGTCGCCGTATGCACTACGAGATCTACAGTCAGCCGTAAATAGTGTTAAGTTTTTGAACTAGTAATGGACCGTAAATTATTTTCGTGATACTTTCGTTTTCAGGACATGTTGTCAGTGATAACGGCAAGGATCCAGCCGGCGTCGTGGAGACAAATCGAACATTACGGGAAAATAGCTATGACTGGTAAGTGTTCACAGCCTACTTCGTGAATATGTTTTATATTTAGATATATGTCGCAGTAGTAGAGTGAACGGATCGGACTGAAATTTGGAACACCGTTTATAATCTGAAAATACACATAGAGAATTTTTTTTTTAAATGGACCGATTTAACAAGACGTCATTAAACACAAATATGGGCATTCCAATAAAAACAAACAAAAAAGCGACCGAAAATTTAAATTAAGTTATTGGTTTTTGAATTCTTGGTCCTTAAGTCTTTAGGAGTTTGTCGTTGAATTGAGAGTTGTTTACATGGAGTTTACACTGTATATTTTATTATAATGTTCATTCCAGGCGTGTTCACCTCCTGGGAGGATGGGCTGAAGGGCGCCGTGAAGACGTACAACCTGGCCAATGTCAAAGTGCCCGTCACAATCCTGTACGGAGATATGGACAAAGCCAGCGTGCCGTTGGTAAGTAGGCACTGTATTTTTGATTGGACATTAAGACCTCTTACATTAGAAGATTAACAAACCTCTGCGAGGTTTAATAGTGCTCATTGTTTTTCACATTGTGATTTATAAATAAACTAGCAGGGCCCCGTGGTTTTACCCGCGAAGTTTCCGCTCCCATCATTTGTTTGGGATAAAAAGCCTATGTCTTCTTCCAGATCATAACTATTGTCTCGGCATACTGGGATTTTATATTATTAAACCGCCATTATCGAAGCTGATGCGATATGTCGTTTTGTGGTGGAAACTTCGGCTGCGCTACTGAATGCCACACCTTCAAGATGGCCATTAAAGATCGCAACGCAGCAGTGATAGAAGTGATTAGCTGGGGGGCAGCTTTAGGAAAAAATAGACAGAAGTACCTACTCATACATAGTCTACACTAAATGTCTCCACTGCAAGTACTTTGAAGCTGTTCTTGCAAAGAGAGAGTCAAGGCCATAGTCCACCACGCTGTGCCAGTTGGTGGATGACGCACGACCTCGAAAGATTTTAGATACATCTCGGATTTCTCATTATGTTTTCCTTCGCCGTTTTTATTACGCATAAGACTTCGAAAAGAGAGTGGTTCGTATTAGTGATCCGGATCGGTAGTCGTCGTTCTCCCGACTAGACCAGCCGTAACATAGGAGGGAGGGTAGGTATGCGTAAATTAAGTTTTTAATTCGCCTTTTTTTTTTAACTTTAATAGGTTTACACTTGACCGCCATCTCGCCTGATGTTAAACGTCGATGCGGTCTACGATGGACCGTTATACCTAGAAGAAACCGATTCACTCTCGATTTGAAGATTGTAACTATCGGGAAAAACCCATTCAGGCAACGTATTCCACAACCTTGACGTTCTTATCACAAAAGTAGATATTGTTATTAAGCTTTCGCGATTTGAACACAATGTTTATAATGTACAGGACTTAATCACGATTTAATTCATTGAAACGTCGAGGTATTTAAACAATGAATTAAATCGTGATTAAGTCCTGTACATTATAAACATTACACAAAAGTAGAGTCAAATCTCTTCGTTCGTGTCTTTGGAACATCAACCATGAAACGATGTCGCTTTCTTGAGCTGCGAGCATTCCGATAGAAAAAAAGGGCTAGGTGGTATTAGATCGTGCAAATCAGTCGCACACTTTTTCGGCGAAGTTCAAGACTTTGCAGATCTTTTGCCTACCTAATGATCATGAACCAGCTCTGTTTATTTCTAGAAAGTGAAGCGGCTAGCCAACGACCTGAAGAGGACCAACCCCAACATAGAGGTGTACCCGGCCACCCGCTCGCCTGAATTCAACCATCTCGACTTCCTCTATGCCAAAGATGTGGGAAAGTTACTGAACAGACCTCTAGTTCATACCATTACAAAACTTTACAATAAATATGATTCTGCTTAACTCCAGTCTTTTATTTAACCACTAGCTAAGCCCTTCGCGCGTTGTTACGCCATCTATCGCAAATTGGTCGTACCAACTCAGATTTAGGACAAATTTGGTTATCTTAAGTTATAATGACGCAACCTTAAAAGATAGACATGCTGTCACGGACTTCGGCGCACATCAGCGCGTTCAGTCAAATCTCTCAAAAGGAATGTTTTCCCCGTTTTTAACCCTCGACCAAAAAAAGGGGTGTTATAAGTTTGACGTCGATGTCTGTCTGTGTGTGTGTGTCTGCCTGTGGCACCGTAGAGCTCAAACGGATGGGCCGATTTCGATGCGGTTTTTTATTTGAAGGTTAATATCCGTGCGGATGTTCTTAGCTATGTTTGATTAATATCGATTCAAGATGGCCGCCTCCACAAAATGGCGGACAAAATATTTCTTCACAACCTACCTCAATATAGGTATCAAATGAAAGGGCTTGACTAGTAGAATATTATGCACTATAAAAAAATCTAATCCAAGATGGCCGCCACCACAAAATGGCGATTTTTTTTCACTACTACCTCAATATGGATCAAACGAAAGGACTTAACTAGTAGAATACTTTGCGCTATGACAAATTTTAAATCCAAGATGGCCGCTACCACAAAATGGCGAAATACATTTCGTTTTTCACAACTTCCTTCATATGGGTATCAAATGAAAGGGCTTGACTAGTAGAATGTTGTACAGGTAACAAATCCGAGGTAGTCGGGGGTTAGTCAAAATTTTTAATTTTGTTCTTGTTGCATTTTTCATTCATGCTCCACTCCTATTGATAGTAGCGTAAAGCCTATATCTTCGATAAATAGACTATCGGACTTTTCAATTCGGACCAGTAGTTCCCGAGATCCTAGCGTTCAAACAAGCAAACTCTTCAAATAGTATATATCCTTCTAATATTTTAAATGCGAAAGTTTATAAGTAACCAAAATAGTCGGCTGACATAATGAGTTTACCTCACCATTATCATCACCACTCGAGCATCTCTCTACCATCTAGGTCGGTGGTATCTAATTTTACTCCGGTATTTCAAGCAGCTAACCTGATTTTGGAGACGTTGAGGGAAATGCTTAAAACACCCCCTAAGCAGAACATTAGTAACACCATTTATCATCATCATATTGAACAACAAATAAAGTGGACAAATGCGAGTTGGACTCGCCCATGAAGGTTCCGTAGCAGCAAGTAACACAATTCATATGTTATTGTAGTTTGTTGTAACTTTGATCAAAATTTTAATAATAAAAAAACTACTTACCTGATCAAGGTCAAACTAATTTTCGGTGGAAGTTTCTATGGTATTGTACATCATCATATATATTACAAATTTACTGTCATAATTTTTCTTTAACTCGACAAAAGAGGTACAACTTAAATAATAAAGAAACACTTACCTTGCTAATCAGAAATTTGACTGTGGCCCCGGATGGCTTCACGCACGGCGTCAGCGCGGCCGATATTGCGGGTTCTAGTTTCTGCTCCATATTTAGACGATTAGTATCTGAAAAATATAACACATTATGTACAAAAAGGCACTTTTAGGAAAGGCAGAATGTGGAGCTCTTTTTTTCTGTATCTAACACTTGTATTACCCATATGCGCAAATAAAGAAATTTTTGATTTTGATTTTTTGATTTTGACAATATGTTCTCTAACAAATATTGATATCTAATCTCTTTCCAACAGTTACTCTTTAATTATTTATTTTCTCTCCAACAACAACTGACTGTTTCAATGAAACAGTGAGAGAGTACAAAAATGTCATTGGGCAAATTTTCGATTTTTGTTGATTTTAAAAAACTGCTACATCGATTTTCAATTAAATATACAGGTGTCCCAGAAGTCGGCCTTAAGCCGGAATCAGGTGATTGTCCTAGTCATAATAGTTATCAAAAAACAAAAATCTAAGTTACGTATTGTAAAAATTATAAGGAATTAAGAAAAATTTATAAAAATGTAAGCCCTGTGATGACATTTTCACTCCTGTTGCTACAAATCTTTACTTTTCTTATTTATTTATTTTTTTAATTCTGTGATCTTGAATAATTATATAATTATTAATTATAAATATAATTGTTGCCTAAAATTTTAGGGCAACTGTCCCAGCTTGGTAGAAATTTTCACTTTTTGCTCTACTATGTCTTTAAAATTAATACTTCGCCCAACTCTGTCTGTTTTGAAATAAAATACACTATGCTAGTTTAGCAAGTAACTTTAAAAGTTGATGGAATAATTATGAGATCATAAGGATTCCAAAATAGTAATCAAACTAGTGTAGTGTGTTTTTTTTTCAATACAGACAGACATATACGCAGTCTTACCTAGTCTTAGCAAGTTTTGGGCACCTTGATAATCTCTAGATATAAAGAATCCTTCATTGCTCTAGATCTTTCAGACTTTGTAAGTGTATAATATGCCACCTTGCCTTTTTTTATCAGGCTTCTCATAGCCCACAAAGCGACAACATTTTTACATTCTAATGAAGAAGAAGACTTTACTTAACTTTCATATTAAAAACTCTGTGGAAAGCATTATCTGATTGGACAATCCCTGGGCATAATATATAATTACAATATAATTGTGTGTGAATTGTCCACCAATATAGATTTAATCTAAGTGTGATAAAATCTAGAGTGAATTGATTTCTTTAGGTGAGTGTTGTTGCCAAATACTTAGATGAGAGATATTAAGTACAAACACAATTGATAAAAAAGCAAAACTTTTTTTTTTATATTGCGTTACAAAATGAACAGCACATAATTATGCCTGATGATAAGCAACATGCCTGTAACAGCACAGCACTATGCAATTATTGGAACATGAAGAGCCTAAATTGTTACCTCTCACTGCACTGTGCTTGTCACCCAAAGAGATTTAAGATAATTTCTATCTATAAGCAGTAATTTCTCCAGAAACATTTCCCTTTAAACCTAAACACAGTGATGTTTGCACATTACTGCTTGGTGGTAAAATAACAGACAAAGGTCCTACCACTACAAAGTGAGTTGTACATTAATCAATAAAGAACTTTGAATAAAAGTATAAATAGTTGGATAGTTATGTGGACGCCCAAGATACAGGCCTTGCCTAGTTTGGGGCCCACCGATAACTCGAAGCGATACGATGTACAGGAACATGGCAATCATAGTTGTAAGTGAACTGTATAGATATATCTTTATGGAAATAAATTATTCTTATTCTTATTGTTCCACCGCGTCGGAAGAACTGAACCAATAAGCATGGAAGAATAAAATATTCAGATGTAGTCTCACTGAAACAAAAACTGTGTCACTAGAGTCGATCACATTAGCATGTGTTCGTTGTCAGGTTGTCACTGATAGGCTGACATATATACACAAGTAGCGCATGTAATGTCCCACTAATGTGTGCATGTCAGCCTGTATGTGATAGTAATACTTGTATATATGTGGCAGACTCGATTTTTTTATACGTCCATGCCAATGAGGTTGAAATTTGGAACATGGATAGATTTTATTCTAGAACATAGGCTGTAATACCAGAAAATAAAAAATTCCAATTGGAATATATTTACTTAAATTTTAAACGAACGGGCACGAAGATGCTACTTACAAATATCAGTGCAACAGTAGCTGGGCAAAGCAGTAGTAACATTATAACGTTCTTTATTCGCATATCCTCAACACCTCTACTTTATTATCTACCTACCTTATATTTTAATTACCTTTTCCGGGACCTGTATACCCTGGAGTCTTGCTAAACATGCTTTTCTTATAGTTGATCTTTTAAATAGACCATCGAGCATCGAGTAGCTTTCATTTTGGTAACCATCTTTTTATAGGCGCACTCAAAATTACAAAATTCACCAGCCGACTACCTATGACGTATATGAGAATTCATATCGATATATTCATCTTGCAGCACGCTGAGAAATGTTATTTAACCAGTAAATATTCGCAGAAACTCAAATGAAATTCCTTACAAGCTTACAAATTACAAAATTCATAATATTTTGTTTTTGATTTGACAATGACAACAACTAAAACCATGACATTAATTGACATTAGGGATGTCCAAAGTAGATTCATAAGACCGAAATTTTATTTCTAAACAGTTGACTAGACGATTTAGTCGATTTAGAAATTTCGATTGATTTTAGGGTTCCATACCCAAAGACTAAAAACCCTTATTGCTGAGACTTAGCCGTCCGTCCGTCCGTCTGTCACCAGGCTGTATCTAAAGAACGCTGATACCTAGACAGTTGAAATTTCAAATTTCACAGATGATCTATTTCTATTGCCGCTGTAACAACAAATACTAAACGTAAAATAAATATTTAAGGGTCATTCAATATTTTTGTTTTTTACAATTTTTTAATTTCTTTGTTTCTTTAAAATTTAAAATATCTGATAGTATCTTGTACCCTTAAACGACCAATTCTTGTAGGTATATAGATTTAGAATCTGAATGTCGGAAACGGTTTGAACGGTTTTCATGAAATTATGTATACAGGTGGTTTCGGGGACGATAAATCGATCTAGCTAGGTTTTATTTTTTTTAAACATAATTTTATGCGCGTTTTTAGACAATGAAAAACTAACTACAATGTCATTAGAATTTGATAACTTATTTCGCCACTGTTCTTTAAGTCTAAATGGCTCAGACGGAATATGCTCGCCCTCGGAGTCAACAGGCCCCGGTTCGAATCTTGATGGTTACACTCGGGTCTTTTCTTTTTGTTCTTTTTTTTTTCTGAGAAAATATTTTACTTAGCGCCCTTTATAAACGCATTTAAACCGAGCAAAGCTCGGTCAACCAGGTACTCTAGTATAAACAACCAACTATAATAATTTCATTGGAAGAGCACTAGTCATTGCAACACAGGGTATCTTACATCTTACAGCGATGACTAGTGTCTGAATGTCGAAGAATGTCCATGGAATTTAATAGATAAAAATCTATCCAAATTATGATAAGTTTATTGCATATGTATTATTTAATTTAATTGTTAAGATTTCACGTTTTTTTTCGAATGTAAGTGTTTTTGTGTCAAATATTTTTTTTTATTTAGTCATTTATTTATTTCTCTTAATTTCTAAGTTTTTTTACAATAAGTATAAAAATATAAACATTGTAGAAAACTTGAAAACTAGGGTGCCGCCAGCAGCGGGGCAGGGCCCAAGCTACCGGTGGTTAAGGCTGCAGACTAAGGAACCTCCTGACGATGCGCGCTGTGGTATTATTTCTAACTACGTTTTGAGAAATACCGATATATTTTACGTTCATTAAAAAACCTTCCTCACAATGCCATAACAAAAATCTCTCACCACGCGTCGTCACTACAAGCGTCGTCCGAGTGACAAGTCGAGAATTGTATGCGAGTATAATGATAGGAAGAAATAGAAGAACACTGTTTTTAGAACCTAGGAGTGTTTATTTACGAGAAATGGCAGTAGGTATTCCATTTTAGGATACTATTCCATATTTGGTTACCTTTCTCTATATAAGACTATTTTTAAACTCAGGAAAACAACTGGAACGGTTACTACGCGGGTAAAGTCATGAGGCGCTAGTAGTAAAGTATTTTTACTCGATTTATTGTATTTCTAGTGGTGACCCCCCCCCCCCCGCGCCTGGGACCGCGCCTGCTCCCACTAACTAGCTATTTCACCAACCATTCGTACTTGACTTGTTGTCCTGTCCTTTAACCTATAGAGGAGGCGGCCTGAAAGTACCGAACGTCACACCAATCTGTGGTGGTTTTTCTCAGATCTTGGAGACCGAGTCACCTCCGTCCATGCCGAGGCACCCTTATATTGGAACTCCACACGGCTTGTGATGTGAAATGTGAACGCAATCTCCACATCTATCAGCTCCATCCAGCTTTAATTTTGGTACCACACATTTTGTATCTTTTTTACAATGTATTGTTTTGATTACACGTTGTTTTATAGAGTAATTATTTCACAGCTACACGGTATCTACATTTGGTGTACATTGTTGCAATAACTCCGAGACTTGGATTTTATTTTTAAGAGTATACTTAATCATAATAATATGTTAACGTTTCCGTGATTAGGTTTATCAAGCAAATGACATCATTGATTATATACACGTTATTACGTGAAAAAATACAGTCACAAACCAGATTTTATTTGATAGCTCAATCTGGAAACTACGCGTGTGATATCGGAGGGCGTGGCCATGACCATGGCCATATAGGTCATCCGGGATTACCTGAAGATTTTTTTCATTTACGAACGTAGGTACCTAATGCTTGAACTCATTTCACACCCCACGGGAAATTTGTAGGTATGTCTTACGCCAAAATAAGTTTTCACTTCTAACAAAATATAGTCATTGTCATGGACGTACAAAAAAGTCGGACGTAGTCTCGCTAAAACAAAAACTGTGTCACTGGAGTTGGCCATATTTGCTCGTGTGCGTTGTCAGGTTGCCACTGATAGGCTGACACGCACACATATACACAAGCAGCGCGTGATGTGACTGTGCACCCACTGATGTGTGCGTGTCAGCCTGAATGTGACAGCACACACGTGCATATTATGTGGCCGACTCGATGGACACTGTTTTTGTTTTAGCGAGACTACGTCCGACTTTTTCGATACATCCATGGTCATAGTACAGAGAAAAGTATAGTATAAATTTTATTAATTCATTACATCCATTAAACAAACATTTTCTTTGCAGTTTGTTTACAAAAACATGGCTAGCAAGTTTTTATTTTGATTCGACATTTTCTTGCCTCATCATCCCACTTAGAAGCGGTAAATCAGGAGCGCCCTGCAAAGAATCCTAGTACTGCCACCGATTCACTGATTATAATCGATTAGTTCCCATGGTTTGATGATCCATGTCTCCTGCCAAGGCCGCGTCACCCGCCATTAACTGCGTATCACGCTATCTGACACTGGACTAGTAGGTAGGTACTTTTAACCAGATTGTCATGGTGGACGATGACCATGGTTTGTGTGGGCGTTTCATTCATATAAACGGATACACCATCAAACAGCGCGACTGTCGTATTTAGCGATGAGTTACCTATATCTCTGGGTGATGAGTGCAGTGCTAGGTAGTGATTTGGACTCTTCACGTTAAAATAACCGCGTGACACTGGGCTGTTATGGGCAGGCCCGCATTACCATGAGGGACGAGTCTCGTTTGTACAGTCACTCCAACTAAAAAAAAATAGTGCGGTACTCCACGCACTATTTTTTTTTAGTCCGCGCGGAAGAAGTTAAACTTTTCATTCTCGCTCTGCCTCTTTCTATTCCCCCTCAGCAGCAACAGTGGTTTCATTTATTTATTTGTTTCATATAAAAGTAGCATTATAGGTTTCGCACAGGTATTATTTACACATGCTCATACATATTATACAAAATAATTTTATCACAGTAATACGATAGGGCGTCGACACAATTATATACTGTAAGTTACATAAACACTTATAGAGTAAGATATAATAATATTTAAGATTTAAAAATGTAATGAATTACAAAAAGTACGTCTAGTAAAATTTACCATACGTAATTCTAGGATATTTCTTCACAATACGATAGAAAGGCTCTTTCCATATCTGTCCTTTTCGCTGAAAATATTCTAATACTGGGTGCGACACTCCAAGCAAGTCGTTCAGAAGTGTCTGTGCTCGGAAGATTGGAGAGTGCTGCCTCGCCGCTGTGCGCGCCACATGTGGTTCATACTCGTATTTCATACCCCTCCATGGTAGCGTTATACGTTTGACGCAACTTTGTTGTAAGTCGCATTTACAAGAAGTTTCACCTCAAAATAAACCTACAAGTACTTATCTGTTTAGGTAGGTACGTAATTTTTTGAAATTTTAATTCTTTTGGCGCGCTAGTGAAATATGACAGTAAATTTTAACGATGTGCGCGCACACAGTCACGAAAAAAACGACACCCTGAAGTTGGTCAACATTTTGCAAAACATTTTATAATATTACACAGGTTATACTACTACTTCTTGCGTTGAAGATAATATTATCTCTAATTTCTACGATTAAACTTCTTAGCACGAGGAATAACTTGAAAAAGTAACTTTTTGGGTAAAAATATGTAAAAAGTATACATTTTTATGTTATGTAAGAGTTACTAGAGTTAGATTATTAATATGATTGATTTTCTATTATCCTTGTATAATTTATTTACCTTTTTATTTAAAATTGAAATGAAATGAAATGAAATCGTTTATTGTGCCAAATGAAAACAATCATAAAATAAAAACACATGACAAAGGATATGCGACAAAATATAGTAGGTGGTACAGGTTGAGTATAATGTGTTAGTGTGCACTGGACCCCACACTAGGGTGACCTGTGTTGTGGGAGTCCAGGCTCTTTCTATTACATTTATTTGACCTAGTATTAAAGAAAATAAAATGACGACAAAGTTATGATTTTTTTAAATTAATGAGGGTAATCTATATATACTTAAATGCTCATACACAGAATGAGTAAAAGAGATATCAGCGTACAACACAAGAATACGTCAGACATCTAAGTAACCTTAAACATCCAATTAAAGTGTCTATACAGAAAAAAAACTTTAATCAAGCTAAACAAGTAAAAAACAGCAATAATCGAATAAAAAAAAACATGTGGACGCGTCGCCCCTTCCCATTCTTTGTTGTGATTTACCGTTAGGTGCTGTTTAGACCCAACATTCTCGTTTACATCAAAATCCAAGATACATTTTTAAATATCTCTGTGGGAATGTGGGTCTGTTTCTTTCGCAAAGGTACATGTGTGCTATACTTTAGTGCACGGGAAGCGTGTGTGCAAAACAATAAATGTATGGATGCGTCAGACGAGTGAGTGCGTTCGTGTGATAGTAGGTCGTGAGAGGATGTTTGTGTGCGTGGGGACCGCTTTATTGTTTGTTGTCTTTTGTATAAAGTTGAAAATTATTATCATTTAACTTAGTGAATGTAAGTAATCATGTAAATAATAGTAAGACTAACTTAAATATAACGGTATTATAAAGAGCCAAGTAAAAAATTACAATATTTTATTGTAAATAAAGAACAATGTAAAAATAGGTATAATAATTATTTTTGATAATGATAGTTTAGGTGAACGATAAATAAGATTATAAGCAAAATATAATTTATGTAAAATATGTTTTGAAAGATGTAACTGTGATCACTATAAATAATAGGGTTTGGGTTCTTCCCGCCCAGTGTAAATATTTGTGTTATGTATACAAGTATACGTTCTATGTATATATGTATTTATATTTACAGCTATAAAAGCATTGCCCATCATCCACTATTATATGATACAATACTACAAAATAATCGGGTCATAGGGTGGATGATCCAGTAATGGACAAGACCCCAGTTATGGACACTTTTTTCCTTTATTCAAAGAAAACAAGCCCTTCATATTGAAATTTTGGTGTGACAACAGTTAATCATAGAGAACGGACCTCATATTCGCCTCATAATATACGTCAGTGCGATCTCTCATTTTATTTCTAGATGGCAAAGTAAACATTAGACCAAGTTAGTGCTGGTCCAGTAAAATCAAATTTTACTAACGTAATCGTTAACAAGGTGAGTCTATTTGGTTCTCCATCATTTATTAGTTATTTATTGTAACTGAATTCTAATTATATTTTAAGTTTTATATTGAAATAAAAGATATAATTTGTAATTCTTTCCGGTTATAATCGCGCTTTTTTTTGTGTTTATGCCGGTGTCATTTACTGGTTCTGGCATACATACTTTACCCGGTAATCGACACATGTCCATAATTATTTTTTTAGGAACTTCTGGAGTTGGCACACCAATTTAACTCCTTTTTCCAAGCAGTTTAAGTATATTTTATATTAAACAAATTGGAGTGCATGTACCAGTAAAGAACAGAGTGTCGATCACTGGATCCAGTGAGTGTCCACTACTGGTTTTATGTATTTTTCAGATGTTTCTGGATTTTTCAAGCATTTTCAAATGGAAACTTCGCAATACCGGGAACAAGCAACAACCGTACCGATACAATTACATCTCAAAAAGTATGAGATTACGATGGCCCTCAAACAACTTAAAAACAACAAGGCACCTGGCGACGACGGGATTATGACTGAGCTTCTGAGAGCGGGTGGAAAACCTGTAAATAAAGTTCTCCAGAAGCTGTTCGACTTCGTCATACTTGACGGTAATAAGCCAGAAGCGTGGAGAAGTAGTGTGGTGGTGCTCTTCTTCAAAAAAGGTGACAACACCTTGTTGAAGAACTACAGCAGACCCATCTCACTTCTGAGCCACGTTTATAAGTTGTTTTCGAGGGTAATCACGAATCGCCTCGCACGCAGGTCTGACGACTTCCAGCCACCCGAACAAGCCGGTTTCCGAAAAGGCTATAGTACCATAGACCACATCCATACCCTTCGCCAGATTATACAGAAAACCGAGGAGTATAATCGGCTACTATGTATAGCGTATGTGGATTATGAGAAAGTCTTCGATTCCATCGAGACCTGAGCAGTGCTTTAGTCTCTCCAGCGATGCCGCATCCACTATCGCTATATCGAAGTGTTGAAGTGTATTTATAGCAAAGCCACAATGTCTGTCCGATTACAGGACCAGTACACAAAACATATCCAGCTACAGAAAGGTGTGAGACAGGGAGAAGTTATATCTCCGAAATTGTTCACTGCCACGCTGGAAGATGTTTTCAAGCTACTGGACTGGAACGGATATTGTATTAATATCACCAGCGAATACTACAATTACTATGTCGTCGGTTTGCCGACGACATAGTAATTGTGGCGGAGTCGCTGGAGGACCTCGCTGCTATGCTCAGAGTATCTCAGTAGCTCAGAGAGTATCCCAACAGGTAAGTCTGAGAATGAATATGGACAAGACGAAGGTCATGTCAAATGTTCATGTTTCACCTGTGCCGATTATTGTTGGGAATACCACACTCGAAGTTGTTGACGAATACGTCTACCTAGGTCCAGCGAACGATCCAACTCGAATCCAAAATACCTCAATGCCTAAAGACGAAAGTCTTTAGTCAGTGCGTCTTGCCAGTAATGGCTTATGGAACGAAGACGTGGTCCTTAACTGTGGGCCTCATAACGAAACTCAAAGTCGCACAGCGAGCTATGGAGAGAGCTATGCTTGAAGTCTCTTTGCGCGACAGAATCCGTAATGAGAATATTCGCAAAAGAACGAAAGTGGCCGACATAGCTCAAAGAATAAGCAAGCTAAAATGGCAATGGGCAGGCCACATCACTGGCAAAACTGATAACCGATGGCGCAGAAAGGTTCTCGAGTGGCGACCACGAATCGAAAGGCGCAGTGTTGGACGACTTCCCACTAGATGGACAGATGACCTCGCAAAGGTCGCTGGAAACCGCTGATTGTAGGATGCGCAGGACCGTACGTTGTGGAAATCTAGGGGGGGAGGCCTATGTTCAGCAGTGAGCGTCTTGCGGCTGATGATGATGATGATTATTATTATCGATAATAGTTATTTCTACGAGGTCTACTGGTTTTGAGTAAGAGTTTTGTATTTGTTTTTGATACTTAATTTGAGAGAGCTTTATAGTTACAGACTGTATAATGAAGGACCATAATGATATGAAAGTACCTGTTTTGCCTTCAATTAAAAATTTAATTTCAATTAAACTGTATTTAATTTATTTGTCTCCTAAATAGTATTTATATCTGCCATAATTATGTTTGTGTTGTTCACTGTCGATGACTGGGTGTCCATAACTGGGTAACGTCGATCACTGGGTATGGACAACTGGATCCTAGGTGTCCATAACTGGTGATTTTAGATTTTTCTATATTTTATCAAAGTTCTTATAATTCGTTACAGATACTTCAATTGTATATCGTTGTGTTGATTCTTGAGAATACTGATAGTTATTTTCAGTCATCATTGTTGATCTGAGTTTTGTACTTTTTTTTTTATTGCTTTTTACTATGAACGCTGTCCTAAAAGTGTCCATTACTGGGTCCTTCACCCTAGGTTCGATTCCCGCCAAGTGCAAATATTGTGTGTTGATTACAAGTAGGTATAATATGTTCTGTGTATTTTTAACAACTATTTAAGCGTTAGGTACATTAGCGATTTGGGTGCCACGGCACCCAAAATTATTATATATATATTAATTTTTTATTAAATATTATATAATTATTTAATAAAAATTAATGGTTATTTATGTAGTATTAATTGGTATATTTACAAAAGTACAACACTTACAACCTTTTTTTTAATGGACCTCCGGTAGTTGTCTTTAATTGGATTTTACTGCTTAACGTAAGTAAGTATATGCGGTTTGCATAGCAGTCCTAGATCTCAGAGCCGCCAGACTTTCCGTCGGCCGTTTTGTATATAGTGATCTGTGGCCGTTTTGCTTAACAGACGCTTTAAAACTCTATTTTTTGGGAGTTTTAAAGCGTCTGTTAAGCAAAACGGCTGACGGAAAGTGTCTAGGAGTAGGTATTGGGGCCTTATTTTTTAAAGATATTGCCTATAACATACGTGAAAATCAGTTATCAGAAAATACGCGAAGTAAGTAATGTATCTTCTGGACCCCATATCTCAAAATTGGCCGTCTAAGCAAGTTAGCGGGTAATCATGTGTTCTTAGTACGTACTAACTCTACTTAATCGTCCACATTTTATCCATCAGAAAATACGTGACGTCTGGCGGCCCTGGGATCTCTTACTCTATAGTGTGTCATATGGGTAAAGATGTGTCATTAGTTCTAGTTTTGGCCGCCTGGTTAGGTAAAGTTTGTGGCTTTGTTATTTTATAAACACCCGTTTATAGTGAGTGCTCTGAAAGGATGTAATCAAATCTGCACGTTGGGAATTTAATAAGGGGACATTAGATACGTCATACGGTAATACATCTGCTAAATCAAGATCGCGATCAAGACATAAATGAAACTAACAACGCCCAGCTATTTTACCCGCATAGGTCACGTTCCCGTTATTTTCCTGTGAAAAAAGTAGCCTAGATTTTATTCCAGACATTCAGACAATAACTGTGTTATAAATTTGAACCGATTGTGATCCGTTCAGACGTTGCATTAGCAACAAACATCCAACACATTGAAATTTTTAATATTAATAGAATAGCTTTCAATAAAAATTTACTGTACTCAAGCATAAAGTAGGCTGCTTAAGTAAATTTTGCTCCCACTGCCACTGGACTCGGGGCCTTCTCTCACGAGGAAAGTGAAGGCCACGCTGGCCCAGGACGGGTTGGCAAATGACGCATGTATTTCCTGGATCATGCCGGTTTCCTCATTATGTTTTCCTCCACCGTTAAAGCCAATAGTGATGATACTTGTACATCTGTATTTGGAACCATATTCAGAAATGTAGCCGGGAATAGAATCGACGACCACACGGTTGTGGACCATAGGTACGTTTTCGTTCCATGCCACCACGGCTTCATTTGAAGGGCACATTCCCTGTGCCCTTGCGACGCACACATGCGATATTACATTTTTGGCTTTTTTAAACTGGCAATGCCATTGTATAGTTCAAAATCTGAAGAACAAAACGCCAAAACACATTTTGTAGTAACACACATAGTCGCGGCGTATATAATAATAGTCCTCGAAGATTCAAACTACAAATTTATTTATATTGGGACAGGACTATTGTTACAGATAAAACCATACATTACAATAGACCAGACATAACAGTACTAGACAAACAAACTAAATCAGTTTTCCTTATAGATATAGCCGTTTGTAACAAACATAACCTAACTTCCACACATACCGAAAAAAATTACAAAATAAGTATATCGATCTATCCATAGAAATTACAACACAGTGGCGTGTAAATACTACTAAAACCATACCAGTAGTAATCAGGCGCGGTCGCAGCCTCGAATTTTGGAGGGGGTCACCAGTACGCAGCCTCGAGTTTTGGGGGGGGTCACAAGTAGAAATACAATAAATCGAGCAAAAAATACTTGACTAGTAGCCCCCCAAGATTTTACCCGCGTAGTTCCCGTGCTAGTTGTTTTCCCGCGTTAAAAAATAGTCTATGTAAAATTAAATATGTTTGATTTTCTTAGATTTTTTGTTTAACGTATACGATTTTGGGGGGGGGTCATGTCCCCTGTGACACCCCCTCGTGCCGCGCATGGTAGTATTATCAACCACAGGAGTGATACCTAAAACACTTCACACAGGCTTGCACACATTAGGAATCCCACCAACATCTTACATACTTCTGCAAAAAGCTGCAATCCTGAACATCTGCAGGATTGTTCTCAAATTTTTAAACATTTAATTTTTTTTGTGTTATTTTGCTTTTGCACATGGCTTCGGTCCGTGGTAATCAAACCTCCTCTGTTGTAGTAGAGAAATTATATTTGGATATTTGCTATGTAAAAAAATAAATATGTATAATAATACAGTGCGATAACAAAAAATGTCAACGTCATACAGCAGAAAACTATGCACAATTGCACAAGGCTTATTATTTGGCTTTTGTACATGATATGTTTTTTTATTTCTATACTACATGTAGGTACTTACCATATTTTTAAGGATTAAAAATATAATGTATGATTTACTATGTCATCATCTTTAGGAGATTGCATGTTTTTTTCCTGTTTTTCAAGGACATTGTTTGTTTTTTACCTGTGTTTTCTGACTTTGTTTAGATTTATTTGCTAACTCAATAAGTATAAGAAAAAAAGGCATTCCTGTGTGGAGGTGAGTAATAACTCACCAAAAACAAGTATATTTTCATTTGTATTATAATTTCATTTTTTTTATTTTAAGCTTCAATATTTTTTGTTGTATGGATTCAAAGTTTAATTTGCCTTACTTTTTCTTAGTTCAATGTCCTTGTGACATTGCATGTTTTCCCCCTGTACCCTTCATTTATAATTATAGCAAATTAACGAAACATCTGACGACGGCTTGAAACATCTGACGATCTTGTAAGTTGGGTCGACCCCTAGTGGAGGGTGTAGGCACACCACAGACACTCCACTAAAATTCCATACAGCCGCCGCTGTGGAGTTGCCTACTCTTCACACAACTACGCAGATGTCGTTCGTACACACGCGTGAATGTGTGCGTTAGCGCTAGGGCTACTGAATTGTTTTATTGAATAGTTGTGCCCCTTGAGTTCACCTGGTGACGTAAAGTAGTCTATAAACTTATATATATATAATAACGCTATAATGTTGAGTTACATAAATGGAGCCAAATTATACTATTCTAATTAAAAGGGTGTTTGCATAGATTTCAAAATTGTTAGTTCAGACTCAGAAATCTGTGGGTGTTTGTATTGCCGCGTAAAATGAAACAAAACCGATGATAGATTAGATCAGGTACCTTAATTATATCTTTCCGTCAGTAGGTACACATTCGAATTTTATTTTACACTTACCCATGAAGGAAACTTTATTCTGTAACTATAAGTATTCCTCCAGGCATTATCAATCCGTGCTTGGGCACATAAGGCTGTGTAAGTTACGAACTTTGAGTTAAAAATGACTTCGTTATTATAAATAAATAAATATTGGTAGACAATTCACACACAACATCATCTGACCCCAAACTAAGCAAAGCTTGTAATATTATAAAGCAACGTTATTGACAAGTTTCTAATCTTACGTTATTTTATCATTAGGAAATTAAATAAAGCTTTTAATCTTGTCCCGTTTATGGACAGCCGTAAACAGCACAACAACCCACCATGATGATATTTCGTTAGGAATTAGATGTTCGATACCAGCCCTTCGTTGAGTGCTCCTAGCGTATCCGAAACGGCCTGAGGGGTGAGGAAGCTTGATATTGGCGGGGGGTGGGGAGTGTCCGTTCTATCTATATTATCTATTCTATGGTGTAGGCACAGATTACTGAAATAAAACGCAACATGCGTTGAATGAAACAACCACAATTCAAAATTTGTTTTCAGTAAAATTAATACATGAAAATGAAAATGTCACGTTCTGCTTCGCATTATATTAAAAAAAAACAGAAATCAAACTCGGTAAAAAAAATATAGATTGTTTGAAACCTAAAAACATGTAAAGTTTGTAAACAACGTGAAAAACAATCAGCACTATTAACCCACGCAGAGGTTTGGGACCAAAGAGTTCACATACATTTATACTTCGTATAGAGTTAGATTTTCCGCACGGTTCCTTTGTATCAATCGTAACCAGATGACGCGCAGAAATTCTATGGCAACAAAGTGATGTGCCGCGACAAAAGTATGACACTTTGCCACTTCCACAATAGCGACAAGGCAAGGAAGATGCTACCCGTGCTTTCGGTGTAAAGCGTTTGTGCCATCTCTGTACGTAGTAAACATATAAGTATTATGTACCTCACTTTTACAGACTAAGTAGAGAGATACTCTCTCTCTTTTCATACTTACGCGTGATGGTCGCAGAAATTATGCGGAAAAACTGTCTTGCTATTATAGTGGCACTCTTGTCTAGTTGTTGGATTATTTGTTGAAAATAAAACAGGAAGTAAGGAAATAACATCAACAATAACCAAAGCAATTCTATTTCAATACCATTGTTATATTATGTACTACCTCAAAGGGTAGGTATCCGATCTGCGTATTACTAGGAGCGTTCCTATTTTACCCGGGTAGTTCCCGTTCTCGTAATATACCCGGGATAAAAGGTAGCCTATTTGTTATTTTAACTGTACTTAATCCAAATTTCAATCCGATCGGTTTCGAATTTCCCACGTGATTGAGCAACAAACACCAATAAAAAGAAATGAAATGAAAAAGACTTCAAAGTCTTGAACATAGCCGCAAAATTGCTAGCTTATCGGTTTTTTATCGGATACACTTCGGAGAGTGTGCAAACGATCTGCATGATCTTATACCGCTTTGCCCTTTTTTCTATCGTACTTTTCGTAACGGCGAAAAAGCGGCACCGTTTCATGGTGGATATTCCAAAGACACAGACGAAGAGGTTTGACTCTACGTTTGTGATAAGAACGTCTAGGCTGTGGAATGAGTAGCCCGAGTGGGTGGGTTTACCCGATAGTTATAATCTTGGTGTTTTCATATCGAGAGCGAATCGGTTTCTTCTAGGTAAACACGCTCCATCGTAGGCCGCATCGTCGCTTAACATCAGGCGAGATGGCGGTCAAGTGTAAACCTATAAAAGAAAAAAGAAAAAAAACTAAATGTTGAGATTTATGATATTATTTACCTAGCTACTCGTAATACAAACTTGTCACAGAAAAAAATCCAGGGGAAATGCACCATAAAGATTATATTATAAATAAAGATAAACATTTACAAATATAAGACTTAAGTGTATTTTTAACCGACTTCCAAAATAAGGAGGAGGTTATCAATTCGACCCCTATGTTTTTTTTTATTTAATCCATCTTATCTTTGCTCGAAAACATGACATCCGCGCGCCGAAGCATGATGGCGCGGATGGCCCTGGCACTCGCAGTGTTCCCAGCTGTTCCGAAACATTGTGTCCGTTGGGATGTCTAGGACTAGAGTGCGATGCTGAAGTCTGAAGTATACAAACTGGAACCCTGCGTACTGATTGTTTAGAATAACGTTTTTAAATGAAGCCAATGTGGCGTTTTCAAGAGACAAAAATACCTGTCAAAGACAGTTCCCAATTTCGCCGTAGGTGGCACCACTGTTTTATTTTGTTAGAGAAATTTCACAAAAACCAACAATGGTGCCACACTTGGCAATATTTAGACTATATTTGACAAGTCTTTTTGCATTACGGCTCATTTCAATGAAAATGTGGATAATGTGAGCCATACGCACAATAAATGATATAATATTTAACAAAAAAACTAAGCAATTCTAACAAACTAAAAGTAGATAAGAAATAAATTTACTTAGCGGAAAACCCCTCGTATGTAATTTTGTTTAGGTAAACAGAAATGTTTCAATAAGTATTTTATAACTTTGATGAATTAGGAGCCAACGTGTCAAGTCAAACAGAGCCTAGGTAAAGGTACTTTCAGTCTTTGGAGCAAGAATTTCTTTTATGTTCAACATTCATATCTTGTTTACATTTGCTATGTAAATAGTTACTTTTTACGTATAAGTAAATCTGTGTTCAGTGTTTTTGTTTTTCATAATTTGTCTTCATTGACTTTTAGTTTGTAAGCCAGCACTTAGGTACCTAAAGTTACTTTGATAGTAATTAGGTAGGTACCTACTCGTATATTTTTCTAATACTATACATGTAATTAGTCTGTGTACTCAGTAATTTGACATTGGAGTAAGGTTATTGTAGCATTTACTTGGCGCCGACTTCAAAATTATACCTATATAGTTTAATTATCTCCGACAACATTAAAACCGACGTCAATTTAAAATCAAACTCACACACGCGACAAAATTTCATTATTATTGTAAAATCTGGGATAACGCCATCCAGATAAAAGTAAGCAAATTAACTGTTTTGATGATATTTCACAAAGCTCGGTGTGGTGGTCTGAACAACACTACACTACTATTAAGTAAAACACTTTGTATAGTCCTCTGAAATTATTTATTCGACAATTCACGTAAATTCCCTGCGGTTCCTGTAGTATTTCGATACCGCGATGTAGCTTAGTGTCGAAACGACACTAGTAACATCTAACTTTATTGTTGCACATTAATACCACTATTGATACTGAACTGTCTCTCATAGATGGCGGTTAAAGTTTTATACATACATCGCCCACTAAGGGCAAAGTGGAAACTTTGTCCTTACAAAGGTTAATAAAACTTAAACAACGATATTGCAAAACAAAGCGAAATATACAAATACAATTGGAATTAAAATAATTCCAACTGCTGAGCATGAACATATACATAATTGAACCAAAATAATTCGTTCTATGGTTAAATACATTGACCATACCAGTTGCTAGTCTTTTGTAACTGGCAAAAAACATAATTTAGACACTGGTCTTTTCAAAGTTCCATTTTTAGTTTTTAAAGTGACAACTTGTATGATTTTATCTGCCCCCGGATGGATAGCAATGATTCTACCAAAGAACCAACGACACAGAGGCAAGTTGTCTTCCTTCACAACTACTACATTCCCAATGGCGGGCTGAGAAGTTTCTGATTTCCTGCGACCACTGTCGCTAAAAAGATGGCAACAATGTTGCGTGGGTTGCCAACTCCTTAGGTTATTAACATTCTGTTCCTCAAAGTTGTGGTCAGGTGCCAATACAAGCGGCTCATTTATCACAAATGACATGGCACCAATATGGTATAACGGTCAGAGTCATCAGTCGTAGTTGACATAGTGCGAGAGTTGATGCGAATCGCGCCGAAGACTGACTGGAGTAAATTATTCAGCCGACTTGATAGTAGAACGAGTCTTCGCTACGGTCCCAGGTGAGTCCAACTATCTGCATTTCATATTATTAGTTCGTGAAATAGTTGCTTACTGCAGTTTGTCCACTTTTTTAGAGTGTAGAGCGAACCTTCCCTTCGCTAAATGCTTGTTTATTTTTTAAACAACTACATTTCTACTTAATGATTCTTTACTACTGTCATTAGATCGTCAACATAAAAATATTTCAGTGTTGTTTCAGCTGCTGATGGATATTCTTCACCGTGGGCATATGCTAACTGCTGGAGAGATATTAATGTCATGAATGGAGAAGATGCTATGCCAATCATAACTCGGGTAATCTGCGTTCTGCTATTCAGCCTTCCTTGCGGTGCATCTTGATGATATTGGATGTCATCAGGATTGATGCCTCTTTCCATTGTCATGTCCATATATCTGAGATCTGGTTACAAGATAGGACCAACCAAGAGCTGATCGTTTAGTATTTTGTTATCATTTCTTTGCAGGATGCATCAAAGACAATTCTAACTTTTGTGGTTCCTCATCTTACCGAACCACTGCGTGATGTACGTGATGTACAAGTGAACTAAATGCATGCAGATTATCAATCTCATTTTCCAGGTATCTTCCACATGTAACCCAGTTCCGGATATTCATCAATGACAACACGGTATTTTACTTTTAAGTTTTCATCTCTATTCAGCTTCTGTTCTAATGACTTTAATATTTTTTCGGCAATGCCTTTGGATTCTGTGGTTTAGGGACTACGGTTCCTGATTGGAAAACACACGACGAATCTGCCATATTGATTTTTTTGAGTCTGCTCTGCAAAATGCTCATGCGATGCAAAATGCGTTTCACAGCTCTTTTCTTATTCTGTGAGCAACAACTCGCTTGATAATCAAAGATAGGATTTAAATTCTTAGCTGTTTTTAACATTTCATTGGCATCATTAATACAGCTGTGCGTGACGTTTAGACTTGATGACCTCTCAGAACTGGTGTTGGTAACTCCTGACAAAATCCAACCCAAGCTGGTGGCTTGTGCTACTGGTGTTCCAAGTGGTCCTGTTTTTAAACCGTCTCGAATTACTTGACTGTATACTTCAGCTCCCAATAAGATGTCTATTTTATTGGGAATATGATACTGAGGATCAGCGAGCATAACGCGGATAACATCCGATTCAATCATTTCTATTCTTCTTGATGGAAGACGAGATGTTATGCTGTTAAGCACATGAGCCTTCACCGGAAACTTAACATTCGGGTCAATCCGGGATTGAATATCGATGGTGACCATCGCCTTGGAGACATCTTTGTCTCCACCCAAGCCAGTTACTTGACTTGTGGTTGGTGTCTTTTTAGACCTAAATACTGAACCGTCGATTCAGTTATGAAAGATCCCTGCGAACCTTGATCAAGGAGCGCGCGACAACAATAACGCTTGCCGTCTTTAGCCATAGCCATTACAACTGCCGTGGCTAATAGGACTTGCTGCTGGTTTTTGCCAGCGGTGAAACACGAAACCACACCTGAAGTACCTGCATTGGTAGATGCTGACAGAGCGGGAGCACTGTCTGACGGAGTGGCAACTCGCCCACCGTAGGTTAACTTGGCTGAATTGGTCTTTAAATGTGACCCTGAACCCTTAGGATGTAGCAGAGTGTGATGATTGCGTTTGCAAATTTTACACCTGAAAGTAGTGCGGCATTCTTTGGCGGAATGGTTGCTACCCATACAATTAAAACATAATTTGTTGTCAAAAACAAATTTGCGGCGGGCATCAACAGGTTCTTTATGAAAACCTTTACAATTGCATAATTTGTGACCTTCCGTACAAAACGGACACGAAAAAGTATTTTCGTTGGTTACATGAAGTGACTTAAATTTATTAATTTGACCTTTGTGTGCTGTTGTTGATCTTGTGTCTAGAAATTCGATCGCTCGAAACCTCTGAGTTAAAAATTCTTGAAACTGGACATACGTGGGTAGTTCATCTATCGAAATGTTTGAAGACACATTAAACTCCCACTGTCGGCGCGTTTTGGGATCCAATTTCAAAGACAAAATATGTATAATTAAAATGTCCCAACTCCTTACATTAACATTCAAATTGGAGAGGGTAGCCAGGCAATCATTTGTGGTATCCATTAGCTCTTTTAAACCGTTAGCTGATTCTATTGTAAGATTTTTCTGACTCAAAAACCGTTTTAACACTTGACTTGAAATATATTTTTTATTGTTAAAACGTTCCTCTAACAAATTCCAGCAACGATCAAAATTGTTTTCCTGAACAGGAATGTGACGAAGAAGCTGGTCAGCTTCACCGGTCATATAGCTTTTTAAATAGTGCAATTTTTCCACTTTTCTTAGATTGTTATTTGAGCCTATTAAAGATTTGAACAAATCTTTGAAAGAGCACCATTCCGAATAGTGTCCAGAAAATTTCGGTAAATCAATTTTGGGCAATTTGACCTGATATGATTGAGTTACGTTACTCATTGATGAACATTCCTTATTATCTATTTTACCAAATTTAGACAATAATGTTTTCAAATTACATTTGTAGTCTTCGGATACTTCCTCGCATTTGTCGTAAATTTCAGACTTCATATAATGAGAATTATTAATTTGAGGACTGAAATTCCGCATCAACTCTTTATGGCCAGATAGAAATTCAAACCAAAGCTGATCTACCGATTCTAATCTCCCTTCTACATATTCTTTGGTTATCCTTTCCCTGGGCGATTTATTAAAGTTTGTTTGCGCTTTACAAATGCAAGAATACAAATCGCTTTGAAAATTTATGATTGCTTCCATTTTGCTTAAGGCACAAAATCAAAATAACAATATAATAAGTAAATATTATAAGTGTGGAAGCTTTATCAAATTTGAACGAAATTATATATATGGACAAATTTATATGAAAATTTTCCAAGTGTTTGGAACCTTGTCGTACAAAATATTTTTAGAAATTGGCCGTAGGTTCCCCGTACCTTCGTTTTTTAACCGACTTCCAAAAAAAGGAGGAGGTTATCAATTCGACCCCTATGTTTTTTTTTTTTTTTTTTTTTTTTTTATGTATGTTACCTGATTTCTCGAGAACCTCTGAACCGATTTTAAAATTTCTTTTTGTGTTCGGATGGGTATGCTTCCCGAATGGTCCCATATAAATCTTTTTGAAATCGGTCAAGTAGTTTTTGAAATATGAACCAAAAACTGAAAAATTGCGTATCTGGATGACGTTGTAGATTTCACAAAAGTTATGAATCTCGACCCTGTCAATACAAAATTGTGTAAATGCTTTAATAAAACTTGTTTTAACCCCGACCAAAAAAAGGGGTGTTATAAGTGACGTCGATGTCTGTCTGTGTGTCTGTCTATCTGCTGTGGCACCGTAGTAGAACTCAAACAGATGTGCCGATTTCGATGCGGTTTCTTTTATTTCAAGGTTAATACCATAGCAGATGTTCTTAGCTATGTCTGGTTAATGTCGATTCAAGATGGCCGCCTCCACAAAATGGCGGACAAAATATTTTCACAACCTACCTCAATTTGGGTATCAAATGAAAGGGCTTGACTAGTAGAGTACTATGTACTATAACAAATTTCAAATCCAAAATGGCCACCACGACAAAATGGCGAATTATATTATATTTTTCATTATTATCTCAATTTGGGTATCAAACGAAATAGCTTGACTAGTAGAATACTTTTCACTATGAAAAATTCAAATCCAAGATGGCCGCTTCCACAAAATGCCGAAATACATTTGTTTTTTTCACAACTCCTTTATATGGGTATCAAATGAAAGGGCTTGACTAGTAGAATGTTGTACAGATAACAAATCCAAGGTAGTCGGGGTTTAATCAAAATTTTAATTTTGTTCTTGTACACTAAAAGAGTAAAATAAACAATTTTCGTACAAAAAATTAAACCGACTTCAAAACCACAAATAGGCACTCAAAAGCGAAAAATAAACTAAAATCATTGTTATAAGCGCTACTCACTCATCTATTTGAAGTCGGTGCCAGTCAGGTCAAAAAGTTAGTAGATTGATGCTATGTAGGCACAGGTAAGTAGTATCTATCCTATACCTGTTAGATTTAGCTGGCACCGACTTCAAATAGATGAGTGAGTAGCGCTTATAACAATGATTTTAGTTTATTTTTCGCTTTTGAGTGCCTATTTGTGGTTTTGAAGTCGGTTTAATTTTTTGTACGAAAATTGTTTATTATAAAATTATTCTAAGTTACCATGCACACAATATTGGACTAAGTTAAATAATTTATCTAAATCTCCAAATATTTTTTGAAAGTTCTTACTCCAATTCTTCTTCAGTTAAACCAATTTGTAGATATTACTCCCAATTACACCATGTCACTTATCCGTTTAGATGATGCGATGCTGCTGCTAATTCCGCTCAGTTTCTTCGCACACTTAGCGGTCAGGAAGCTTTGCGCCCGGTGGATACCTCAAAATTTGACTGAGGCTCAAAAACTCCATCGTGTGGATTGGTGCCGTAAAATGATTGAAAGATTTAAAGGAGGTGACTCAAATGCTGTGTTCGACATACTAACAGGTGACGAAAGCTGGATTTACTGTTATGATCCTGAAACCAAAATACAATCTGCTCAGTGGGTGTTTCCTTTCGAGGAGTTGCCAACTAAAGTGAAGAGAGATCGAAGTGCGGGGAAAAAAATGGTGGCTTCGTTCTTTGGAAGGATAGGTCATTTCGCAACAATTGTGTTAGAGGGTCAAAAAACAGTTTCTGCAGAATGATACACTACCAATTGTTTGCCACTTGTCTTGGAAAAAGTTCGAGAGAAACGACCTCGCAATAGGATCCTCCTTCACCACGACAACGCCTCATCGCACACCGCCAAGCGAACGATCGACTATTTGGCGACATCAAACGTTGAATTACTGGGTCACCCGCCGTATAGCACCGACCTCGCGCCTTGTGATTTTTATTTATTTTCAAAAATTAAAGAAAAACTTAAAGGAAAGCGGTTT
This sequence comes from Ectropis grisescens, assembly GCA_017562165.1. Taxonomy (NCBI): domain Eukaryota; kingdom Metazoa; phylum Arthropoda; class Insecta; order Lepidoptera; family Geometridae; genus Ectropis; species Ectropis grisescens. The sequence continues at coordinate 23,295,854 of CM029780.1, read as the reverse complement.
ATGAATGCTGAAGAAGCGGTGGCTGCGTATCGCGATGCCATTGAAGAGACCCCTAAGGACGAGTGGGCAAAGTGCTTTTCCCAGTGGTTCCATCGCATGCAGCGGTGTATTGACGTGAATGGACAATATTTTAAAAAGATATAATAAAACTAATAACTAGCTAATGTAATCAGTTTTTGATTTTCTAAGAACTTTCAGTTTGACCCTCGTATTAATAGTGAACTGTCTCTCATAGATGGCGGTTAAAGTTTTATAGTTTTTGAAATGAAAAAAAAAACTTCTAGGCTTAAATTCAAAAAATCAAAATTAGGGGAAAGGTGGTACAAGTTGATCCCAACGGGTAAGATGATTCCTTTAGATTGCAAGCAAACGGCTAACGCCGTCTAGTTTATTTCTTTGGCAAAACGTAGCCCCGCATCACCTCAGTTCAATAGCAATGGCGGAGTGAGCGACGCGTACGTTTTTACATAGCAAAATATAAATTGTGGGCATTTTATCTAAGGTAAGATTAACTTTAACCTCATGACACTTTTATTCAGTACTGTTAAATACAAAAACTGTTGTGTTTGCGGTTTTCTAATATCCTTAATTTTGGTTTTTAGGCCATTTCAAACTAGTCACGTTGGTATATGTAACGTTATTCGACATTTAGTAAAAAAGTTAACTTTGGGGTAAGATGATTGTGTACAAGATGATCCCGGGATCTCGTACCTTAACTTTTACAAATTGGGTATGTGTTTTTTTATACAGATTTTTTAAGTTTACTGAAAAGGTCTTCGATTGTTGTTTTTGTTTACATTTTTTTATAAATAGTATATATAGAGTGACTAGACGAGGAGGACATGTGCTTGATGGTAAGCAACATGCCTGCCCATAACAGTACCTGCAGTGACTTGCAGCTATTGGAACATGAAGCAGGTGCGGTCCCAGCCTCTAATTTTGGAAGGGGTCACCAGTACGCAGTCTGAGATTTGGGGGGGGGGGTCACCAGTAGAACTATAAATCGAGTACAAAATACTTGACTAGTAGCACCCTACGATTTTATCCACGTTGTTCCCGTTCCAGTTGTTTTTCCGTGCTAAAAATAGTCTAAGAGACTAAATCATTACCTAGCACTGCACTGTGCTCGTCACCCAGAGATATAAGATGTTTTATCTCTATGTCCTTTAATTTCACGGGAAACATTTCCCTTCAAACTGGAACACAGCAAAATTATTAATATTAAACAGAACTTAATCACGAACTAAAATTATTTAATTAGATAATATAATATGTGTTCAAATCGCGAAAGTTTAAAAACAATATAGGTATATAGGTAGGAACACAGCAATGTTTGCACATTACTGCTTGGTGGTAGAATAATGGTGGTGGGAAATGTGTAGTACTTCTTCAGGCAGACTGCAAAGAATCATATCACTACTAAAATTGCATAAATACACATTTATATAAACACATTTTTTTCAGGATTTTAGTCAAATAGGTATGCCGCGTAAATATATAAACCACTCGAGGTGACTGGAATGATTCATCACTGACAGCTGCACTCTGATTTAATCTTTTGTGTGTATAGTGTACTGTAACTGCTGATTTTGTTGAGTTTATAAACCGTAACTCACGTTTAGGTCAACGTGCGTCATCTTCGACCACACCGTCGCTTACCATCAGGCGAGTTGGTGGTCAAACGCAAACCTATACGCGATAAAAAAAAAGTTGTATTTCTGAGATTATTCTACATAAATACGTATAATTTTAATACATTTTTAATTACCTTTTTATTTTTAAATAAAATTAGAAAAAAGAAGGGTAAGATGATCAGTGGAATCATCTTACCCCAACCACAGGGATCATCTTATCAACCGGGGTGTATAAGATGATTACTTTGTAGTATTTGAAGAAAACAAATATATTTTTACGAAAACTTAAAAAGTTAAATATTCTGAGTATAACAAAACTTAGATAGATATATTTGACAGAAGTAAACGCCATTCTGTTTATTCCACATAGAAATATGAAATATGCATGTCTTACTTCGATTCTTGCTTAAGGGGATCATCTTGTACACCTTTCCCCTATCTATCTTTATTGCTGGAATATAAGTATCAGTCACAGGTACAGAATAATAGATTTAAGCAAGGTATCACTAATATCCGAACCCATAGGGCGTGCAACATTACAAATGAATACAAAATTTCCGCCGCTGAATTCAGGCGCATCACTAGAGCCAAATGCGGGAGGGCGGGAGGGTACTGACGCCACACGCGAGGTGGGCCCGTAAGGGCGGTGGCAAGTGGGTCACGGTCGTTGACGGGAGTGCAAAAAGTGACCCTGCGACCCTTACCCCTGACCATGCAGGAGAAATCTGTGGGGGTTTGAGTCGGTAGGGGCACCATGTCTCCCATACTATGATCTGTATTCTAAACCAGTTCCGTTCAGACGTTACGACGTGATTGAGCAACAGATATTTAAACATCAAATTATTCACACATTGGCATTTATGATATTAGTAGGATGGATATGATATTGTATTCATATTATTAAATTGCACAGGCTTTCTAATAATAGGAATACAATGAATTATACTTATATTGAATTAAATTATATTATTACATGGCATTTATGATATTAGTAGGATGGATATGATATTGTATTCATATTATAAAACTAGCTGAACCCGCTACTTCGTTCGCGTAAGCAGATGTTACTGACTTAAACATTAATTGGAAGTATCGTATGTCAAATATTTGGATAAGTAGTCATTGAAAAACCTTTGAGTTTGAGTGAATTTGTTTTTCCACTCAAAAATTTATTTAATTTTATCATCTTTATTTTTCTTTTTTTAAACAAAATCAAACATACTTAGTAAGGTTTCGTAGTATCGAACATAGCCGCAAGTGTTAAGTTTGTAGGATTTTTATAGGATACATTATGAAAAGTCTGACCGGTGTGAAGTTTGCAGCCAAAAGTTTCTGCCATATTATCCGACCAAATTGAAATGGTATTTTTTATGAAATTTGCTAAAATCGATAAATCTTATGCTGATGCCTTAAACCCAAAAAGAAAATGGTGAAACGTGATATATAAAACCTTATAATCCTCCGAAACAAACCAAATTAACTATATTAACACACTAACACAGAGGATTGCCAGTAACGCTTTCTTTAGCCGATTACTACCTGCCGGCCCCTAAAATTTAATACACTTGTTTACTAATTTTATTAACAAATGTATGCGTAACAAACTAAACATAATCAGAATGCGGCTAAAAGGTTTCTACACCCAGAAATTGCCATCTGAAATTGCTCGGGTACAGAAAATCTTAGAAGGAAAAGCTGGCTGCTGGCTTATCGTGACCTCCGCAGCTGAAACTAGCCAAAAACCTTATCATCTCATCTAGGTCTATACAAATTCCATCCAAATAAGTAAACAGAGATAAGGCTTTATACCGCTTTAACCCTAAACCTGCCGCACGAACATGAGTGGTGAAAAAGCTTGACTCTAAGACGCAACATGCTCGATTACGACCTGTAGGCCCATCAAATACTGAAGTTTTAGTATTATTCAATAGAATGATACATATCCTACCTGAAAAACATAGTGACAATGTGGCTAAACGATTCCTTAACCTTCAAATCAGGTCATGAAAAATTAACGAAATTTTTATTCGCCAAGTACACGTTTCTTTCAATACTGCGACCTGACGGCCCCTGAAATTATGAAATATTGTGTAATGTTATTGTAGCCTGTTTCATGCGCTATCTAAAAACTTAGTAAGAATGCGGCTAAACGGTTTCTACACCAGAAATTGCCATCTGAAATTGCTCAGGTACAGAAATCTTAGGAGGAAAAAGTTGGCTGCTGGCTTATCGTGACCTCCACAGCTGAAACTAGCCAGAAATCTTATCATTTCTTCTAGATCTATACATATACTATCCAAATTAATCAACAAAAATAAGGCTTTATACCGCTTTAACCCTAAACCTGCCGCACGAACATGATTGGTGAAAATGCTTGACTCTAAGACGCACCATGCTCGATTACGACCTGTAGGCCCTGAAATACTAAAGTTTTAGTATTATTCCAACAGAATGATACCTATTCTACCTGAAAAACATAGTGAGAATGTGGCTAAACGATTCCTTAACCTTCAAATCAGGTCATGAAAAAGTAACGAAATTTTTATTCGCCAAGTCCACGTTTCTTTCAATACTGCGACCTGACGGCCCCTGAAATTATGAAATATTGTGTAATATTATTGTAGCCTGTTTCATGCGCTATCTAAAAAACTTAGTAAGAATGCGGCTAAACGGTTTCTACACCCAGAAATTGCCATCTGAAATTGCTCGGGTACAGAAATCTTAGGAGGAAAAGTTGGCTGCTGGCTTATCGTGACCTCCCACAGCTGAAACTAGCCAGAAATCATAACATTTCATATAGGTCTATAAATATTCTATCTTAATAGGTCAACAGAGATAAGACTTTATACCGCTTTAACCCTAAACCTGCCGCACGAACATTAGTTGTGAAAAAGCTTGACTCTAAGACGCAGCATGCTCGATTACGACCTGTGGGCCCCTGAAATACTGAAGTTTTTAGTATAATTCTTATAGAATGATACATAGTCTACCTAAAAAACATAGTGAGAATGTGGCTAAACGATTACTTAACCTTCAAATCAGTTCATGAAAAATTTACGAAATTTTTATTCGCCAAGTCCACGTTTCCTTTAATACTGCGACCTGACGGCCCCTGAAATTCTGAAGTATTGTGTAACATTATTGTAGGTTGTTTTATGCTCTATCAAATAAATAATGTCAGAATGCGGCTAAAAAGTGTCTACAACCAGAAATTGCCATCTGAATTTGCTCGGGTACAGAAATCTTAGAAGGTAAAGTTGGCTGCTGGCTTATCGTGACCTCCCGCAGCTGAAACTAGCCAAAAATCTTATTATTTCATTTAGATCTATACATATTCTATCAAAATAAGTCAACTGAGATAAGACTTTATACCGCTTTAACCCTAAACCTGCCGCACGAACATTAGTTGTGAAAAAGCTTGACTCTAAGACGCAGCATGCTCGATTACGACCTGTGGGCCCCTGAAATACTGAAGTTTTTAATATAATTCCTATAGAATGATACCTATTCTACCTGAAAAACATAGTGAGAATGTGGCTAAACGATTCCTTAACCTTCAAATCAGTTCATGAAAAATGAACGAAATTTTTATTCATAAGTCCACGTTTCCTTCAATACGGCGACCTGACGGCCCCGAAATTCTAAAGTATTGTGTAATATTATTGTAGCCTGTTTTATGCGCTATAAAATAAACGTTGTCAGAATGCGGCTAAAAGGTGACTACAACCAGAAATTGCCATCTGAAATTGCTCGGGTACAGAAATCTTAGGAGGAAAAGTTGGCTGCTGGCTTATCGTGACCTCCCGCAGCTAAAACTAGCCAAAAATCTTAAGATTTCATATAGGTATATACATATTCTATTTAAATAAGTCAACAGAGACAAGACTTTATACCGCTTTAACCCTAAACCTGCCGCACGAACATTAGTGGTGAAAAAGCTTGATTCTAAGACGCAACATGCTCGATTACGACCTGTGGGCCCCTGAAATACTGAAGTTTTTAGTATAATTCCTACAAAATGATACATAGTTTACCTGAAAAACATAGTAAGAATGTGGCTAAACAATTACTTAACCTTCAAATCAGTTCATGAAAAATTCACGAAATTTTTATTCGCCAAGTCCACGTTTCCTTTAATACTGCGACCTGACGGCCCCTGATTAGCAGCATTCTGACTACGTTTATTCTATAGCGCATGAAACAGGCTACAATAACATTACACAATATTTCAGAATTTCAGGGGCCGTCAGGTCGCAGTATTGAAGGAAACGGGGACTTGGCGAGTAAAAATTTCGTTATTTTTTATGAACTGATTTGAAGGTTAAGTAATCGTTTAGCCACATTCTTTTATGTGTTTTCAGGTAGACTATGTATCATTCTATTGGAATAATACTAAAAACTTCAGTATTTCAGGGGCCCACAGGTCGTAATCGAGCATGTTGCGTCTTAGAGTCAAGCTTTTTCACCACTCATGTTCGTGCGGCAGGTTTAGGGTTAAAGCGGTATAAAGTCTTATCTCTGTTGACTTATTTAGATAGAATATGTATAGACCTAGATGAAATGTTAAGATTTTTGGCTAGTTTCAGCTGCGGGAGGTCACGATAAGCCAGCAGCCAACTTTACCTTCTAAGATTTCTGTACCCGAGCAATTTCAGATGGCAATTTCTGGTTGTAGACACCTTTTAGACGCATTCTGACAACGTATATTTTATAGCGCATGAAACTGGCTACAATAATATTAAACAATATTTCAGAATTTCAGGGTCCGTCGGGTCGCAGTATTGAAGGAAACGTGGACTTGGCGAATAAAAATTTCGTTCATTTTTCATGAACTGATTTGAAAGTTAAGTAATCGTTTAGCCACATTATTACTTTGTTTTTCAGGTAAGTATCATTCTGTAGGAATTATACTAAAAACTTCAGTATTTCAGGGGCCCACAGGTCGTAATCGAGCATGTTGCGTCTTAGAGTCAAGCTTTTTCACCACTCATGTTCGTGCGGCAGGTTTAGGGTTAAAGCGGTATAAAGTCTTATCTCTGTTGACTTATTTAGATAGAATATGTATAGACCTAGATGAAATGATAAGATTTCTGGCTATTTTCAGCTGTGGGAGGTCACGATAAGCCAGCAGCCAACTTTTCCTCCTAAGATTTCTGTACCCGAGCAATTTCAGATGGCAATTTCTGGGTGTCGAAACCTTTTAGCGGCATTCTGACTATGTTTATTTGATAACACATGAAACAGGCTACAATAATATATCACAAGATTTCAGAATTTCAGGGGCCGTCAGGTCGCCGTATTGAAGGAAACGTGGACTTGGCGAATAAAAATTTCGTTCATTTTTCATGAACTGATTTGAAGGTTAAGGAATCGTTTAGCCACATTCTCACTATGTTTTTCAGGTAGAATAGGTATCATTCTATTGGAATAATACTAAAAACTTCAGTATTTCAGGGGCCTACAGGTCGTAATCGAGCATGTTGCGTCTTAGAGTCAAGCTTTTTCACCACTCATGTTCGTGCGGCAGGTTTAGGGTTAAAGCGGTATGAAGCCGTATCTCTGTTTACTTATTTGGATGGAATTTGTATAGACCTAGATGAGATGATAAGGTTTTGGCTAGTTTCAGCTGCGGGAGGTCACGATAAGCCAGCAGCCAGCTTTTCCTTCTAAGATTTCTGTACCCGAGCAATTTCAGATGGCAATTTCTGGGTGTCGAAACCTTTTAGCCGCATTCGGACTATGTTTATTTGATAACACATGAAACAGGCTACAATAATATATCACAAGATTTCAGAATTTCAGGGGCCGTCAGGTCGCCGTATTGAAGGAAACGTGGACTTGGCGAATAAAAATTTCGTTACTTTTTCATGACCTGATTTGAAGGTTAAGGAATCGTTTAGCCACATTCTCACTATGTTTTTCAGGTAGAATAGGTATCATTCTGTTGGAATAAAATTAAAAACTTTAGTATTTCAGGGGCCTACAGGTCGTAATCGAGCATGGTGCGTCTTAGAGTCAAGCATTTTCACCAATCATGTTCGTGCGGCAGGTTTAGGGTTAAAGCGGTATAAAGCCTTATCTTTGTTGATTAATTTGGATAGTATATGTATAGATCTAGATGAAATGATAAGATTTCTGGCTAGTTTCAGCTGTGGGAGGTCACGATAAGCCAGCCAGCCAACTTTTCCTCCTAAGATTTCTGTACCCGAGCAATTTCAGATGGCAATTTCTGGGTGTAGAAACCTTTTAGCCGCATTCTGACTATGTTTATTTGATAACACATGAAACAGGCTACAATAATATATCACAATATTTCGGAATTTCAGGGGCCGTCAGGTCGCCGTATTGAAGGAAACGTGGACTTGGCGAATAAAAATTTCGTTTATTCTTCATGAACTGATTTGAAGGCTAAGGAATCGTTTAGCCACATTCTCACTATGTTTTTCAGGTAGAATAGGTATAATTCTATTGGAATAATACTAAAAACTTCAGTATTTCAGGGGCCTACAGGTCGTAATCGAGCATGTTGCGTCTTAGAGTCAAGCTTTTTCACCAATCATGTTCGTGCGGCAGGTTTAGGGTTAAAGCGGTATAAAGCCTTATCTCTGTTTACTTATTTGGATGGAATTTGTATAGACCTAGATGAGATGATAAGGTTTTTGGCTAGTTTCAGCTGCGGGAGGTCACGATAAGCCAGCAGCCAGCTTTTCCTTCTAAGATTTCTGTACCCGAGCAATTTCAGATGGCAATTTCTGGGTGTCGAAACCGTTTAGCCGCATTCTTACTAAGTTTTTTAGATAGCGCATGAAACAGGCTACAATAATATTACACAATATTTCAGAATTTCAGGGGCCGTCAGGTCGCCGTATTGAAGGAAACGTGGACTTGGCGAATAAAAATTTCGTTAATTTTTCATGAACTGATTTGAAGGTTAAGTAATCGTTTAGCCACATTCTCACTATGTTTTTCAGGTAGGATATGTATCATTCTATTGGAATAATACTAAAAACTTCAGTATTTCAGGGGCCTACAGGTCGTAATCGAGCATGTTGCGTCTTAGAGTCAAGCTTTTTCACCACTCATGTTCGTGCGGCAGGTTTAGGGTTAAAGCGGTATAAAGCCTTATCTCTGTTTACTTATTTGGATGGAATTTGTATAGACCTAGATGAGATGATAAGGTTTTTGGCTAGTTTCAGCTGCGGGAGGTCACGATAAGCCAGCAGCCAGCTTTTCCTTCTAAGATTTCTGTACCCGAGCAATTTCAGATGGCAATTTCTGGGTGTAGAAACCTTTTAGCCGCATTCTGATTATGTTTAGTTTGTTACGCATACATTTGTTAATAAAATTAGTAAACAAGTGTATTAAATTTTAGGGGCCGGCAGGTAGTAATCGGCTAAAGAAAGCGTTACTGGCAATCCTCTGTGTTAGTGTGTTAATATAGTTAATTTGGTTTGTTTCGGAGGATTATAAGGTTTTATATATCACGTTTCACCATTTTCTTTTTGGGTTTAAGGCATCAGCATAAGATTTATCGATTTTAGCAAATTTCATAAAAAATACCATTTCAATTTGGTCGGATAATATGGCAGAAACTTTTGGCTGCCAACTTCACACCGGTAAAAGTCTGAAGCTAATGTGCATGATCTGATACCTACTTACCTATTTCTTTTTATCCGCAAGCTGTTTTCTAGCTGTTACCCGCGACTTCGCCCGCGTAAAATTTTGAACGAAGCCTGTGTGGAATCAAAATAATTAAAATTTTGAGTTTTAATGATATTCAAGCAAGTTGAACCCGTAAATCTAAGCCAAGTCCTAGTGAAATGTTAATGCATGAATTTAATTGTAGGTAACACAGAAAAAAATCAAGAACGAAAGAATCCAAATTTGGCATCATAATCCTTTTAGCAGCAAAAACTTATTAGTACAATTTAGAATACCAGTAACGCCACCTAGTGATGAAAGAAAAAATTCATACCACAATAGCAAAACATCGATTTAAATGGCCTTTAGTGCTTTTAGATTTAAACTGGCATTAGCGCCGTCTAATGAGAATATTATGTTGCTTGTTATTTTGATTGTGAACGCAAATCACCTATATTATCTACGCCAAAACGGGTGCATATATATTTCATTTTTGGCTTTTACCTTACCATCACATCAAGTTCCTGACGAAAATATATGCTTATATTAATATGGAGTTACATGAAAATGTAGACTTATTAGCCCATGTGAAATTTTAGACTCTAAACTACATGTGTTTCGTATGTCAACCCATATCGTTGTGCCGTTTTGACGTGATAGTTAATATTTGTTTCCTTAGGGCCCATGCTTCTTTTCAGGTTGATAGGTAATAAATACATAAATGTGGTATTTCAGACTATGAGTTATCTCTGTTTCAATTTTCTACCAAATTTGCTTAGTCTTTCCTACGTCACAGTAACCTATAAGTAACCGATTTGCTATTTCTGAGTTCAAACTACGTGTGTTTCGAATTCCATCCAAATATGTTCAGCCGTTCCAACGTTGTCCTGTAAATATTATGAATGTCACTGTTTGGATGTTTGTTACGTAATACGTAGAGTACTTATACATAGGCAATGTTTAACCTATGTGTTCTTCCAGACTAATCTAATTCTATTCTAGATCTAATTCTATTTCAAATTTCAACCCGATCACTTGATACGTTCCGCCATGAATAAAGCGGCAATAGAAATACATCATCTGCGAAAATTTCAACTGTCTAGCTATCACCGTTCTTGAGATACAGCCTGGTGACAGACGGACGGACGGACGGATAGCGAAGTCTCAGTAATAGGGTCCCGTTTTTACCCTTTGTGTACGGAACCCTAACAACGGTCTGCTTCGGTCACCGAAGCTTGTTGAACACCTTTAAATTGTAAACAGTATTTGGATTGAAATAATACGTTTTCTAATAAGTTACGGCTGGTCTAGTAAGTTACAGCTGACCTAGTCGGGAGAACGGCGACTATCGATCCGGAGACCCAGGGTTCAAAACCACGCGCACCACTATCTTTCAGAGTCATGTTCGTAATGCCGGTAATTAAAACGGTGAAGGAAAACACCGTGAAGAAACCGAAATCTACCTATAATCTAAGTTCTAACTCATATGTCATCCACCAAGCGACACTGGGCCAGCGTGGTGGATTGTAGCCTTGTCTCTCTCCTTGCGAGAGAAGGCCCCGACGCCCAGCAGTGGGAACATTTAATGGGTTGTTTATGCTGCTACTTATTATGCTGATATGTTTTCTCCAAAATACAAAAATCTACTTCAATGACAGGTAATTTAATTCTGTCATTCGACTAAATTTTATAAGAAGGTATAACTATGTCGTACAGATAAATCTAAGCTGATTTTAGTTTTTTGTTGATATTTGAAAAACTACCTCCCTGTTTTCGATATCTAAGATCACCTCTGAAGTATTTTCTACCAAACAAAAAAGGAATTATCAAAATCAACTAACAATTAGCGGAGTTACCTATCGCGTAAAATAAAACTTAAAAAAAACATGCAACCCGATTGAGAACATCCTCCTTGTTTGAAGTCGATTATAACCGAATGATGTTTGTTTTTCCACACAAAAATATATTTTTGACAATTATTTTGTCATCCAAGACGACGCGACGCAATCACGTGGGCACTTTCTAGAATCTAGAATCTAGATATTCTGTGGATCGTCTGTGATACACAGAATACTTAGAAGTTAGTATGTACCGAACGCGCCGCGCGTGTCGTTATTATTTAATGTTTGTGTAATTTCCGAACCAACAGACCGATATTGTTCAAATTTTGACGGGGCAATATAAAAAATGTGTTCTTTCTAACAAAAAAAGAATTAATGAAATTAAACAACGCAAACATGAGTTACAACCAAATACACATTCTGACTTTCACTCCCTCCCGCAAGAAAACCGATCAGAATTTGGGGGTCAAAAGTAGCCTACAGCAATTTCCTTAGTATAAACTAAAATCATGCCAAGTTTCAGCTGAATTGAATCAGTAGTTTCGGCGTGATGCGTGATCCCTATACAGAAAGACAGACAGACAGACAGACAGACAGACAGACATGAAAGAAAAATAATTCAGTTTCGCCATCAGTATCGACTATGGAGTGCCCAAAAAAAAATGTTTTCTAAATATCTTCAATGTACAGAATTCGACCCGTTACAGTTTTATTATAAGTATAGATATAGATTTTAAAATGCACACATATTCCATTAATACAGCGGGAAAAATAATTATCTACTTATATCACAGCGGGATAGTTACTCGTACGTTGAAATAGGTAAGTATCTACAGTATAATTTATAATAATTTATATTTATGTCAGTTTTTTTATTCTGGATTATAACAACAGGTAAAATTCTTTTGTTTTCATTCCTGTTTGTGCAGTTGCATTTATTTTTTCAGGATCACACAGCAGGTAAATTTACGGCAATATTTTCCGTAAGTTATTATTATATATTACGTAAGTTTTTTAATGACGACAGTAAGTGAGGACGTAGTTTGTGGCCAATAACCATTGTCTTCGACGGATTGTGCTTGCCGAGAGACGAGTTGTATTTTTAACGTAATCAGCCCACGAAATGTTCCCACTGCTGGGACGCAAGTCCTCGCAAGGAGAGAATCAAGGCCATAATCCAACACGCTGCCCCAATGCGGGTTGTGGTGGGTGACACATGATCTCGAAAGATTTTAGGTAGGTACACGTCGGTTTCCTCACGATGTTCCTTCACCGTCTCAAGTTATCGGCATTACGCACATGACTTCGAAAAGCAGCGGTGCGCGTGGGATTTGAACCCGAGGGCTCCGGATCGGCAATCGCTGTTCTCCCGACTGGACCAGCCGTAGTTTTTAATTTTTTTTCTTTTTAACCGACTTCTAAAAAGGAGGAGGTTATTAATTTGACAACCATATTTTTTCACGTATGTTACCTGATTTCTCGAGAACCTCTGCACCGATTTTAAAATTTCTTTTTGTGTTCAGTTGGGTATGCTTCCCGAATGGTTCCATATAAATCTTATCGAAATCGGTCGGGCAGTTTTTAAAATATGAACCATAAACTAAAATTTGCGTACAATTTTCTGGATGACGTAGTTGAAGATTTCACAAAAGTTATGAAACTCGATCCTGTCAATACGAAATTGTGTAAGAGAGACGATTTTCTTAGCATTCCATGGATTCACCGTGCGGGTGCCGGGTCCATCGTGTGGCAGAGAGAGATAAACTCGAGTAGTTCCCGAGACTTGTGACTCGGGCGTAGGTTTAAGGGGCCCCTTTCTGACGTACATCAACACTCACCTTCACCACTCGTTTTTCTCTCCCTGCCCAGCCAAATCTGATATGAGCCTACTAGTGCAGCTTTAGATACACGTTCTAGTATAGAACTTACTGCACTTCTGGATAAGCCAAGGTCTTTCAGTAGGTTATAGAGATTTTGCTGGTATACCTCTCTCCCCACTTCTACAGCGTATAAACTAACTACATAGCCGTTTTTTGTTAATTCGTTTAGGAGGTCGTAATACTTATTTTGTTTCATCGCGTGGTCTTTAGGTATATTAGTTTCCCACGGTACGGTAAGTTCTACAAGGACTATGCGTTTCGTAGCTCTAGAAAAAAGGAAAATGTCCGGTCTGGATGACGAAACACCCACATCCTCTGGGATTTTGTAGTGCTTTTCATACGTGTCCATTAAAATAGTCCAATCAGGTGCTGTACCCAGGATTGAGTAAGGCTTGTTCCTGGAGTTTGAAGTTAAGCCTTCTTTTACAAAGTTAATGTCTGTTGTTTGTCGTCAATCCCTTTTGGGCTCTAGCTACTGAAAGGCACATGGCTTCACGTATGATTTCAAGTACTCTGTCATGACGCCGTGAGTAATGACCCCCATTAAGAGCACCTTGCATCCCACCAATATGTGCCTTGCTGTACATATCGCCTCTCCACAAGTATAGCAACATTTTTCAGAGGCTTTTCCCACCTTACCAAGTTACTCTGGTCAGGAGGGTCATTTGGAATGCATTTAGATAAAATTTTAATAAGGCAGGGGACCAGTCATAGATCAAGGTGCGCCATTTTAGAGCTAATGGGATACAGAACTCACCTATGGTTAATCACTCACTTTGCATTTCTAAATTCATAGCGTGCACTTTGTAACCGTCATTTTCGTCTTGTTGTAGAAAGGTTTTTAACCATGTCTCGATCTTCCTTTTTTTTCTCGCACCCAACCCAGCAGTATTTACTTGTGCACCTGCCATAAATTGTTTATGGAATTGAAGTCTAGATTCCAGGTCTGAAGCAGTTTTGTCTTTTGGGAGAGATGTAATTAATTCGTCTTGCGACTTTCCCAAAACATGCGTTTTTTGTAACTCTTAGGTGTTTGTAAAGTTCAGACGGTTTCTTTAGTTTCAGCCCAAAACTATTGTGATCCCTAAAAAGAGTAGAGGGATCAGCCGGATGTGCCAATCCGAACCATGACTTCAATATCTTTATGACATTGGCATCTAGCTTTGCCAGGAGAGTTATACTATACTAATATTATAAAGCTGAAGAGTTTGTTTGCTTGTTTGTTTGAACGCTAGGATCTCGGGAAGTACTGACCCGGATTGAACGATTATTTATCTATTGGATAGTCCATTTATTTGGAAGGCTTTATTATTAGGAAGGCTTTAGGCTATAGAAAATAACGCTACTATTCATAGAAGCGGAGCATGAATCAAGAATGTAACAAAATCGGGAAAAAATATTCCTTTTTTGAGAGTCTTCGTACGTTTCGTGCTTTGACATGACACATGACAGCATGTGTCTAAGATTGCGTCATGAATATCACAGATTACAAACCTCTTCAATATAAAACCTTTGCTAATCAATTTTTTTTTCTAAATCTGGTACAACCAATTTCCGACAGATGGCGTAGCAGGTAGCTGAAGAGGTGTTTTGTTTGAAAGCGATATTCTCAGGATCTCAGAAATGACTGAACCGATTTCAGTCATTCTTTCACCGTTGTAGGTATATTGTACGGGATCCTGATGAGTACTATATAATGTACCACGGGCAACGCCGGGGCGGACATCTAATGGATTAATAAACTTAAACTTGTTTTTAGCCCCCGACCAAAAAAAGGGGTGTTATAAGTTTGACGTCGACGTCTGTCTGTCTGTGTGTCTGTCTGTGGCACCGTAGAGCTCAAACGGATGGGCCGATTTCGATCCGGTTTTTTTATTTCCAAGGTTAATATCCGTGCGGATGTTCTTAGCTATGTTTGGTTAATGTCGATTCAAGATGGCGGCGTCCACAAAATGGCGGACAAAATATTTCTTCACAACCTACCTCAATATAGGTATCAAATGAAAGGGCTTGACTAGTAAAATACTATACACTATAACAAATTTCAAATCCAAAATGGCCGCCACCAAAAAAGGGCGAATCATATTATATTTTTCATTACTACCTCAATATGGGTATCAAAAGAAAGGGCTTGACTAGTAGAATACATTGCACTATGACAAATTTCAAATCCAATATGGCCGCTACTACAAAATGCCGAAATACATTTCTTTTTTCACAACTCCCTTAACATGGGTATCAAATGAAAGTGCTTGACTAGTAGAATGTTGTACAGGTAACAAATCCGAGGTAGTCAGGGTTTAATCAAAATTTTTAATTCTGTTCTTGTACACTAAAAAGGGTAAAATAAACTATTTTCGTACAAAAAATTAAACCGACTTCAAAACCACAAATAGGAACTCAAAAGCGAAAAATAAACTATAATCATTATTATAAGCGCTACTCACTCATCTATTTGAAGTCGGTGCCAGTCAGGTCAAAAAGTTAGTAGATTGATGCTATGTAGGCACACGGTAAGTAGTATCTATCCACTACCTGTTAGATTTGGCTGGCACCGACTTCAAATAGATGAGTGAGTAGCGCTTATAATTATGATTTTAGTTTATTTTTCGCTTTTGAGTTCCTATTTGTGGCTTTGAAGTCGGTTTAATTTTTTGTACGAAAATAGTTTTTAACATATCTAATGTATCTTTTTTTTGTTCGAAAGAATACGCTTTACGCATGGTCCCATAAAATGTTTATACAGTATTGAACACTTTTAGCAGGAGAAAATCTAATCGGTTCGCGTTTCCGACATGGTAATGGTGGCGTAGAATCGTCACGGTTATCTTTTTGAATGAAGTGAAAAGTGTGAATAGAATTCTAGCGTCACGCTCGGAAATGATAAGAAATCTTCGAGTAAACTCGAGACCATGACTATGGGCCATCTAGAAATGCGTCAGCATTGGCTCATGCTCATGGCCACGCCCTCTTGTTTCACCCGCGTAGTTTCCAATGTGAGCTATCAAATTCTGAGTTATAAGTTTTCACTTCTATCGGCAGTTCCTAGGACTGCCAATGTTTTTTTTTACAATTTGTGTTAACTCCACATATATTATCCGATGGAGCTTAGTTTCTACCTGGTGTTACATGTTCCATGACATCACAACTATTTTTTTTTATCCTTACATCGATAATTACATTACCACGAGAGAAAATTGGAAAATTATTTACGGCAATGCAAATAACACAATGGCATAATTAATAAAAGATTATACATATTTTTTAAATGACGAGTAAAAAGATTTATAATATTTATTAGTTATATACTAGCAAGTAATTATCATAAATTTATAGAACACCTATCAAAGTTATTTAAATAACTAGGTTAGATTGTTACTAAAATAGAATATGATATGTGAACGAGATTTCATGAAAAAATGAACTCATACAGCATTGCCATTCAGCGGGGTAATGGAGCAAGATTGCCGGGCACGCTACCGATTGATAGTGGGCTTGATGATCTTGGTTATAATTAGACCTTCATTGGTTTGTGGTATTCACGGAATGTTCCTAAAGAGTTTACCGTACGCAGGGTGAGCGGAGTTATGGATTTTGTGACTACCCGAGCAGGACATGTGCCTGATGGTAAGCAACATGCCTGCCTATAACAGCATAGTGACACGCAGCTATTGGAACATGAAATGTCCAAAAACCTGGCACTGCACTGGGATCGTCACCCAGAGAAGTTTTTTCATGAAATCTCGTCCACATGGGTTAAACAATTATAAGTTCTCATATTCTATTTTAATAACAACCTACCCTAGTTATTGAAATAACTTTTGTAGGCATTCATTGTTTTATAAATTTATGACAATTACTTCCTCGTATACCCATAACAAATACATATTGTAAATCTATTTACTCGTCATTTAATAAATAATAATATTTTATTAAATTATATCGTTATTTTATTTGCATTCCCGTAAAAAAAATCCAATATTCTCTCGTGTCGTCATGAGTACCTATTACCGATGTATCCTGTGAAGATAAAGACAAAAATATATATACAATCATAGGAACTGCCAATAGAAGTGAAAACTTATATAACTCAGAATTTGATAGCTTACTTTGGAAACTGCGCGGGTGAAACCGGAGGACGTAGCCATGAGCATGATCATCTAGAAATACTGATGCATTTCTAGATAGTCAAAGGGAAATACTGACGTATTTCTAGATGGCCAATGGTCATGGTTCCGAGTTTACCCGAAGATTTGTTATAATTCCCGCAAAATACGGGACCCTATATACGGGTATGTCACAGCCACTTTTCTCCGAAACAATAAAAGCTATACCATTGAAACTTGGTAAGTAGATGTAATCTGTAAACCGCATTAAGATTTTGATACAAAAAAATAAAAATTAAAAACAATAAAATTTAGGGGTGTCCCATACCTGAAACTCAAAAAAAAATTTTGATCAATACTATACGTGTGGGGTATCTATGATTGACATTGACATTCAGCGTGGTAATGCCGCCAGCATGCTGGGTACGCTTCCGATTGGTAGTGGCCTTGAACATCTTGATTATCTGTAGACCTACAGTGGTCTATGGATAATTCAGGTGTGCTTAGTGTAAGTTAGGTAGGTTTGTAGTGTAGTGTAGTTCTCATTGTATTTTAGTTTTGTTAATAAAGGCTCTGCTCATCTATGGATAGGTCTTTGAGAATGATATAGAGGTTTCTAACATTTTTTTTCTAAACTGTTTAGTTTGCGCAAGAGACTCTTCCAAAGTGGTAAAAAGTGTTCCCCCCCCCCCCCTGTAACCTCTAAAAATAAGAGAATGACAAAAATAAAAAAGGGTGTACCTACATTACCATGTAAACTATCAATGAAAATTGGTTTGAATGAGATCTATTAAGTAGTTTTATTTTAATACATCATAAATTCACTATTGTTAAAACACTGAAACACTTTTTACCACTTTGGAAGAGTCTCTTGAAGAGGAAGTAACTAGTAAGTAGCGGCCCATTCTCGTCACTCGAGAATGGGCCGCTACTTACATTATATCGGCTATAATCGGCTATATAGATATTTAAACTGTTTATTGCACTTCACAAGTAAACAAAGTTCAAAAATATACAATAACTAAAAAAATAAATAAAATAACTATTGGCGCCCTTATCGCTAAAAGCGATCTCTTCAACTAAATAACTCTTCGATTAAACTTTGAATATTACGTACCACTAGTATTAGTATTATATATCCGCGTAATATATTTCAACTAGGAAGTATGCAAAATCACATAGTCAACCTTTCGGTATGCAAATTTGGTAAGGTTTGGTTGATTTGATTCGCGAAATACCCAATTTTAGAAGGTATACATCTGTATACATAATTAAGCATTATGTCAACCAGCCAATATAACGTGTTCTGCAAATCTAATGTCGTAGTAATTTAGTTTTGTTTATATTTAGACGCAGTGGCGTCGTATGGACTAAGACATCAAAGTCGAAACAACGAGACCCTTGTTCTTTCTTTCCTAAGACCTACCCATCAATTAAGTATATTTCATTGTATTTTAGTTTTGTTAATAAAGGCTCTGCCCAATAAAAAAAAAGTATATCTTACTTATTAGGTAGGTATGATATAGGTTCTCTATCTTGATTGAAGCGAACGCCGCTTACTTAAGTCCGTACCCCGAGCAAATGACCGCAAGAAAGAGCAAGAGAGAAACAGTCGATTTGTCGCTGTTTTTCGCTCAATTTTAGTACTAACTAGACTAGTCTTTTGATAAAATGTTTCCACCAAAATGTTCGTAATAAAATTGCCTATCCGTTGGTGTAAAAGTACACAATCCAAATAATAGAGGTTTTTCGAGTAGATACATGATAATTACAATTATTTCTATTTTTTTTAGGTTTCGTTGTAAGGAAATTATTTAAACAATAAATTAATTAACAAAAAAAATAAACTACCATTTTGAAGCCAAGAAGTTGTAGAAATTTAATGTAAGTTTTTTTTTTGAGTTGATACTTATTTTGGGTAATTAGTATCCCACCAAAAACATTCTATAAAAGACTAGCCAAGTCTCGATGGAGCTGTATATTTATCTCTAAAAAGTAATGAAATCTAGACAAAGCCGTGCCAAGTCTAAGGTACGTTACTGCGATTTCTTTTTTATTATAGTTAATATTATTACATCTATTAAAATAAAATTTTTATTTATAGTATTTCAAAATAGGTTTTATTAAATGCTTAAATTTATATTCATAAAGTTAAAGTGACAATCAATAAAAATACACGAGAACCTATGTCAAATAGATTATATAATTCCACGCGACTCGCCTCGGGCCATTCCCGGCGCAAAGGTGTCTTTAAAACGCTGGCTACATTGCCTTGCTGAATGGCGATGACTGTCGTCTGTACCACAACAAACCAGAGCTAAGGTCACCAGTCACTACCCTGGTTACGTAAACGAAGTACAATTTAATTTTTTTTTTAATTCTGAAATTAGAACACATATTATGTTCTTAGGTTGTTTAGAATGAAGGGCAAAGTTGTATTGTACTTAGTATACAAAATTCTCTAGATAATATATATCGGTAATTATAAAGAGATTAACACTGTTTTGGTTAATAGGACGTCGCACATAATCCATTACTATTGACCGAAAATCTTAAGTTACACATTCCTAATGAGATTTGTCCTTACAAAATAGAACATAATTTATTATCGTGTAAATACGTATCTACTTGTAATGTAATCCCTATATACAGAACTTAATCAATCTTATCAACTTCAACTTATCAGAATTATTATTTAACTAACTCGACGTTTCGCCAGCGTTATAACCGCCGTGGTCATTAGAAGACTTCTTCTCGTGTATTATGTGTTCAAATCGCGTAAGTGTACCTAAACCTAAACAATATGGTGTAGGCACTTATTTCACGCAGCGTAAGTCGTCTAAATCTCAAGTACCTACTGTATAATCGGCACATACCGTTAAAACATTACTTTTTTACGCAAACTTATTATCTAAACATTATTTTATTACTTTCTCTCATAAATCTATAGCCATTAACACTATATTATAAAAGTACTATCTCGCATCTACTGGCCTCGTGGCTTAGTGGGTAGTAACTCTGCCTGCGAAGCCGAGGGTCGTGCGTTCGATTCCCACCCAGTGCAAATATTTGTGTGATGAATTCAAATGTTTGTATGACTTATAACTTATTATACATAGAAGCACCTAGACACAGTTGTCTGGGTGTTTCTATGTATAATAAGTATGGTATTTAAAACTATATAAGATGAATTATTAATTTCCAATAAAAAACGATATGTTGATGACCGCATTCAGAACTCGAAAAACAAAAAAAAAGAAGTATGGCAAATTATAAAAGAGGAAACTAATAAAGTTAAAAAAGAATATGATTGGGCTTTAAGAGATTTTGAATCAAGCAAGCAAATAACTTCTGCGGATATACCTGACTTTATTAATGACCATTTTGTAAATATGGGGCAGGCATGGAAACGTAATAGTAGACCAAACATAGATGATGCGGTTCAGTTTCTTAAAAAATATGTAACGCCTTTGCCAGATTTCAAGCTACATCCAATTTGTTCAGATAGACTTTTAAAAATAGCTAAGGATAAAATACGGAACTCAGAAACTAAAGATATCTTTGACGTATCGGGTAACTTTTTATTCGAAATTATGCCTGTTATAAGCCCTCACTTAACTTTTTTTAATAAATAATATAATGCAATCCGCGGCATACCCAGAAGAACTTAAAATGTCTCGTCTAACGCCTCTCTATAAGGGAAAAGGAGACATTGACGATGTAAGGAATTATAGGCCCATCACCATAGTGCCCAATATTTCTAAATTAATTGAATGTATATTATCTGAGGCTATAATGAAACATTTGAACGATAATTCAGCACTATGTGACAACCAGTTTGCGTACAGAGCAGGTAGGTCAACGACTTTGGCTACGTTAGCTGTTGTAGATAAAATAATGTCAAGCCTCGAGCTCAAACAACGTGTGGCAGTAATACTTTTAGACTTGTCAAAAGCATTTGACTCATTGGATCATGAATTGCTCATACGAAAACTGGAGGTGTATGGTATAAGGCATAGTTTTAAAGAGCTCATGCAATCTTTCCTAAATGGTAGGCAACAGACTGTTGAAATTAAAATAAATGGGAAACTATTAAGATCAATGCCACAAAGAACTGAAGGTATTGGCGTCCCACAGGGCTCGTCTCTTGGCAATGTTATGTTCATTGCCTTTTTTGAATGATTTAGTTCATTTGGATGTTGATGGAGATATAATCCAATACGCCGACGATACTTCTGTTATAGTTAGTGGAAACTCTGTGGGGGAACTTCAAGAGAAAATTAAACATGTTATAAATGCTTTTGAGAAATGGTTTCAGATGAATGGCATGAAATTAAATGCCAACAAGACCAACATAATCTGTTTTAATGCAGTTTCTTGAATGGCAAAAACTGTGTCGATTTCTGTAAATACGCAACTCGTTGTACAGAGTGTAAATAATGCAAAACTCTTAGGTTTCGAGCTGGATTCCGCACTCACGTGGAAGAACCATGTGGACATGACGTGTACAAAAAAATGTCCAAAGGTATATACGCTCTCAAACAGCTTAAACATGTTACGTCAGAGTCAAAACTAAAAGACGTATATTTCTCGTATGTACACTCCGTCATGTCGTACGGAATACTACTTTGGGGTTCTTCTACGGATTACGAGCGAGTGCTAAAGATGCAAAAACGTGCTATTAGAGTACTCACTAAAAGCAACAATAGGGAAACATGCCGAGACCACTTTAAAAACTTAGGTATACTGACATCTGTCTCTGTATATATTCTCGAAGTTTTAAAATACGTACGCGCAAACTTTGATACCTACAAAAAACAAACTAAACTTAAAAATAGAAGCTGCAAAAATAAAAAACAATTTTCTTTTACCAATACGGCACAGATTAAATATGTCAGGAAGGTTGCCTAAACTTATGGGACAAAAACTGTATAATAGACTACCGAAGTGTATTCAGCAAATAGATAATGAGAGAAGGTTTCAGGCCAGTGTGAGGCAGCTATTATTGTCAAAAACCATTTATAAAATTACGGAATTTTTAACAAACGACTATAATGACTTTCATGTGACAAACATGAATGTATAATAATAATTATTATTGGAAAATATGTAATTGTTAACTCGTTCAAAAATTGTAAGACTTTGTGAAATTATAATAATAAATTATAATTTTCTCGAATAATACTAACGTTCAACAGACATCACAACATTTTATATTAGGACTCACATTTATTTCCTATGTGGGTACTTACATTTCATAATATGACGAGTTACCCTCAACTGTCCAGTCAGTTACCAAAATGTCTTTCTTGTGTTGAAACGCATTGTTAATTGAATAATTATTTGTTGTTTTTTTTTTTGTTAGTCATTTTGTACAATTTGTAAACGTAAAACATTTGGATTCAATAACAGCCCCTTTACAGCTGAAGATTTAGAATTGGTAAATTTGAATGTACTTAGATTTGGATTACTTAATACTTTTTGTACGGAATTTTTTTTTGAAAGGTTGAAATATTATTTCTTATGTAGTAATATTATATAATAAAATGTACCTAATAATAATAATTTCGTAATTTGACGAGTCTATACAGAAGCATTCTAAATGTTTAGTCTTAAGTACCTAAATGTTTAAGAGTGTAACTTATATGACAATAAAGATTTTCTATTCTATTCTATTCTATTATATCACCTATCTGGCCGCCACATTTACAAGCTTTGCTTAGTTTGGGGTCAGTTAGTGTTGTTTGTGAATTGTCCACTAATATTTTTTGGGAAACTGTATCTTTCGGTAGGTAAAAGATATATTAATATCGGTACAGGAATCCGAAGATAGACGTATAAATAAAAATATGTACAATTCGAGCAAAAGGAGTTATTTCTTTTTAACATTAATATTATGTAATTGCAGCAGGACATCGCACCGATTGAGACAGTTATAATGTTAAAGGTAATAGGAAAAACGATTTAACTGAAATTAGATCAGAAAATGATAGCATGAATCGATCAGCGCAACGATTGACTCCTCATAATGGTTTATCTCGGTTTGGAAATTTACATACTCTTTTGTGCGCACAACGAGACTAGCAGTTTTATTTTTCCGCGTCGAAACAATAGGTTTAAAATACGAAGCAGTTTTTAAATTTCGAATTTGTATCGCGTCGCGTGCGACGTCATCTGCCCGCGTAGGTACTGGCCGGTATGAAACGCGCGCGCTGAAGGAGCAAAACACATCCACATAAAAACTCCATGGCAGGACGCGCGTCTAACGACTTTGTACGACGCACCATTGCGCGCGCAGTTTTCCAATTTCCAATAAATTGATTTATTTTTGGAATAAAATTAAGTGAAATGTGTTTATATTTTTGAAAATTAACTAATAGTTTTTTTAAAGAAAATTTGTAAAAAAATATAAAAATGAATAACGTGATAGTTAATGTTTTGTTATTGCTATGTTTTAATTTAATATCCCGAATCAACTCACAGTCGCTGAAAAAAGAAGCCTATATGACAGTGGTAAGTTTCTAATTTGAACAACTAAATACCGAATCCGAAAATTATCCGACTTAATGCGGTTATTCTTTTTATGCGGTAGTATTTTTTTCCTAAAAAAACTTTAAAAATTACGAATTTATCGGAAATTGTTACGATCAGCTTCCCATGTGATGAAATTATTTTTTTTTTGATATTTTGTCATTAACTATGTTATATATAAATATGTTATGTTCCTCCATTTGTATCGAACGAAGAGGTTTGGCTTAATGATAACAACTTATAGTTTAGGAATACGCTGCCTCTGTGGACTTCTCTTGATGGTTACAATCTTAGTGTCTTCAAATCGAAAGTGAATCGGTTTCTTCTAGGTAAAGTCGCTCCATCGTAGATCGCATCCTGAGATGGCGGTCAAGTGTATACCTATAAAAGTTAAAAATAGGTACTCCTAATTGTACTCCCATCTTTCTATATTCATATTTCATTTCCATCATGCGGTCAGCGGGAAGAAATCGTTCTTGGCGATATGGTCGCCAATTCGCTTCTTTTACGTTTTTCTGTGTTTTTTTAGTTTATGCGCAATAAAGAGTTTATCTATCTATCTATTGCTCAGGCACTTTATTGTAAACACATCAGAAACCCATAACAACATAGTGCAATGCAGCTGTAACGTCAAAATATTACTGCTTGTTCCGGTTTTAAGGGCACTGTTATACAAGATTAATTCAAGAAAGATATAAAATCATTTTAACTCCCTGGGTTAAAAGTGCACTGCAGTACTAGACATGAATTTGTACTCTTCATGTTCCAATAACTGCGTAGCGTTGTGCTGTTCCGCGGTGGCCTAGTGGTTCACATCTTGTGTTTGCAGGTTCGAATCCCGTCATCCCCACTGAGCATTATTTCAAGTGTAAATGTACAAATTTGTCATTAGTAGTGATTTTAACGGTAATGAAAACGTCGTGAGGAAACGCGCATGTTCTAAGAATAGAGAACCCAGCAGAGGGAACACTTAGTGGGTTGCATAAGCGTTTTTGATGGTATGGCTTATCATCAGGTGTAGGTAAATATATCGTGGCAGTTGCGTCAGTTTGCACTATAAAAAATAAAATAAAAGGGATTTTTAACAAAGCCACTCAACAAGTTTCAACCGAATTTAATTATCAATTTAAAAAAAACAAAACAAAAGTGTCTTTCCCGCAGTTTATTTATGTATCATGCACGGCGCTGCGCTTTTTGTTATTTCTCATTTTGTATTTTATTACGCGACATTACACTAATCACTCTTATGTTTTAAGATTAAAAATTGGTTGCCTGTAAAGTCGGTATACGGGCGAAAGTTTTACGTGACAACGACTTTGAGTGGTAAAATAATTTTACGGAAGGGACGCGTGCCTTTCACTTTTTATGTCTGTCTCTCTCGCTCTTAGGCGGGCTAACCTTGCCCGAGTGGAAGGGACGCGTGCCTCTCACTCGCTCTCGTTGTGAGCGCATAACGTGAGCGGAGCGTAACGCAGTTTCTTGAAGTGTCACCCGGCAAACCAATTTATAAGACGTTGTCACGTCAAAAAGTATCAATTATATATATTTACTAGCTGTACCCTGCCACGCTTGGCTGTGGCACATTGTGATGCAAAAATTATATAAAACAATCCTTGATGCGGACTATATATCATTGTAAAATTTCAGCTCGATCGGTGCAGAACTTTGTGAGTTTTTGAAGCGTACACAAACCAACATCACATTTTTATATATAGAGATTATGTTATATATGCAGATGGTGTTGTGCGTGATTTGCCTACATACTATTTTGATCCTGAAAAAGGAGAAGTTTATCAATTATGACCTTTTGACATTTGGATTGTTTTATACCTTGTCAATGTCAAACTTTTGTTTAACATTTTCTGTCTAATTGCAAATTCAATCTGTTTTTTCTTTCCTTTTGCAAGTGTTTTTTTATATCTAGTTTTAATTGGGGACATTGAGTCATATTCGACTTTAGTCCTCTAAATAATATGGAAATTACTTACATTATAGTAACGAGTAATTATACAACATTTAAAATCCTATCTTGCCTACGGGCTGTAACAAATTATCCATTATGGAAAATATTGATACATTTTGTAATAAGATCTCCATTGTATACAGCTCTCACAAAAAAGTTCTTTGTCTCTTCCATTAAGCATATACGGGGAAAAATAAATTACCCGTCGTACTACTGAACCTGTTGGTAGTAACACGGGCAAAAATGTTACTACTGGTAGTAAGATGGGTAGTAAAACGAGTAAAAAACGTCGTTATGTTTTTCTCGAAAGTAACATCAAAGAAAATGATGTTTTTCATATTTTCCATGAAATCGGTAATGTTAAACTTATCAACTATACTTTCGGAGACTCCTTTTCACTTTTTCATATTTTTGCCTGATTAGACGAATGTGGTATCTATTTTATCCTGTTTATTGATTTTGGCAATATCTGAATACAGTGGGTCTACTCTACTACTCTCTTTCTTTGGCTTCTTACCTTTTTTAATATCTATTTTTACGTTACACTCACATGAGTCAGAACTATCATCGACCTCAAAATCTATATGTGAAACATATTCCTTACAAATGGCATGTGTCTGGTAAGGATAAATCTGTTTTGTTGCTCGTCTCGTTTATAATCACACGACTATTTTCACTCACGTCTTTATGTTGGCTCAGATATTCATCTAATACTGCTCTGTAAGTAAAATTACATTTGCTCATAATTTCTCTGATGTATTTTTCTTTAAGAAGTATTGGGTAGTTGCTATCAGAAGCGACATGTTAGCCCTTACAGTTACCGCATTTAAATTTAGTTGTTTCACAAAAAAATATTTCGTGTGTGTTTTACGATAACTCCTCCAATTGTACCTAAATTGATTTTGATGATTCATTTTTGTTTTGTAGATCATACGTCAGAGGTTGTCTCATATCAATTTTATCAATATCGGTTTTGCAAGTTTTTGACAATCAACAAAAATGAACAAAAATCAACAAAAATCTAAAATTTGCATGCAAATAAATATAATGTTTTCGTTTACTCCGAAATGTCGCTGTTTCATTGGAAGATTGGAATTAAGTTTAGTTGGCGACACAAGATTTTTAAAATATAGTTGAGTGCATGCATAGTAACTGACCGTTCAGTAGAAAAATTAGAAGATAAATTAAATACTGTAATTAACGGCTGAACACATGGTTGCGTGCCAACAGTTTTATGGTGAATTCAAAAAAGACTCATTTTATTCACTTTTGTCTGTCGGGCCACTGTACAAAATCGATGTTCGGATTGAGCAGGTACAGAACACAAATTTTCTGGGGTTCGAGATCGACTGCTGCATGACATGGGAACACCACGTCGACAAGATGTGTGCTAACGTAAACAGTGCGTGTTTTGCACTGAGACGGGTGTCCCGAGTGCGTGTCTGCGGATATGTCTCGTTCGTGTCACTTTGCCACGGTACATTCCCGGTTACCCGGTTACCCGGACACCCTTGAACATATTCCAAAAAAAAACCAGGTCCCGTACGTTGTAAAAAAAACCCCGGTGCTTGGCCTAATGCAAATTTTACATTTATGAATAAAGAACTTTGACTTTTGACTTTGGTAGACAACTACATACATAATTACCAATTTCTTTGATAATTACTATAGCGAAACTGAAAGCAGATATAGTTGTTCGCTTTCATTGGGGTTTTCAAATTGATCGATGACGTCACAAATCAAAGCATAGTTATAGCTATTGATTTATATAATGGAAGTGCCCATAATTGTGACATTAAACAGTTTTTAATTGTGACATTAAATAAACGTGTCGTATGAAAATAATAAAATAACTTAAAAACTTTCCATAAAACTTGTTCGATAAGTTTTCCAATATACCTATAAAGTAGTTACATAGTAGAAACATAATTATTAAACAAGTAGAACATTAAAGAAAACTAACGGAATGCGATGTGCATGTGCATTATATTAAGTAAATTTTTAAAATTATCAACATTGTTAATGTAAGAAATAGTAGATCCATATCCTATATGGCCCTGTATTCAACCCTGAATTAGGGATTTTGGAAATTACAACAATAAAAAAAGCATAGTTCGACTGCCCTCGTGGCTTAGTGGATAGTACCTCTGCCTGCGAAGCCGAGGGTCGTGGGTTCGATTCCCACCCAGTGCAAATATTTGTGTGGTAAATTCAAATGTTTGCACAGTGTCTGGGTGTTTCTATGTATAATAAGTATGTATATAGAACTATACAAGTATTCTATCAGCTATCTGGCCGCCATATTACAAGCTTTGCTTAGTTTGGGGTCAGATGGTGATGTGTGTGAATTGTCCACCAATATTTATTTATATTTATTTATTTATTTATAGTTATAGCAGAAAGCAGGAGCGTTAGGTGGTAGACTTGCCGGTCGTGTAACCTGATGAATGGAGTCCTGGTCTTACTCTTTCAGAATTACCAGAAGGACCTCGCTCCGTTATACGCTAGCTCGGAAACGAGACACTTCGAACAAATACAATACAAATATCTGCATAAGTAATTATTTAATATGAATATTCATAGAGGGTTGCTCAGAACGCGTGTACTACGGCCGAAAGGGCGCATTATAAAATCCAGGCGCTTTAGCTTATTATAAGCAACCCACTAAATGTTCCCACTGCTCGGACTCGGAGCCTTCTCTAGCAAGAAAATCATTAAAGCCATTATCCAGCACACTAGCTCAGTACGCGTAGTTACGGCTGGTCTAGTCGGGAGAACGGCGACTTCCGATCCAAAGCCCCGGGTTCAAATCTCACCACCCCCCTTTTCGAAGTCACGCGCGTAATGCCGCTAACTTAAAACGGTGAAAGAAAACATCGTGAGGAAACCGACATGTTTGTAGTGGTAGGACTCTTGGCAGAGTCCGCCTGGGGAAGTACCACACCTTTGCCAGTTATTCTACCGCCAAGCAGTAATGTGCAAACATTACTGTGTTCCGGTTTGAAGTGCAATGTTTCCAGAGAAATTACAGGGCTTAGAGATATAAGATCTTAGATCTCTGGGTGACGAGCGCAGTGCAGTGCTAGGTAATGATTTGGACTCTTCATGTTCCAATAGCTGCGTGTCACTGTGCTGTTATGTGTCAGGCATGTTGCTTACCATCAGACACATGTCCTGATCGTCTCGTCACTCTTTATTTAAAAAAAATAAACCTAGATTGTTTCGAGGTCATGTGTCGTCTACCAACCTTATATTTTTTATTATGGCCTTGATTCGCGAGAGAAGGCCCCCATACATTTGGTGAGTTGTTTATGCTTTATGCTTTCAGTAGTACAGTTTTTGCGTACCCCTGTGTAACGAATTCCCGTGAGCTCGTAAACACCTCCGTAAACAATAACATGTTCACTTCGTTAACACGGAAAATGCACAATCAACATACAATGCCAAAATTCTGTAAAACATATCGAACGCGTTGATTGACACAACAAAGTTCTTTGTGGTTTTTTGGGCCGTGGAGTGAGTCAGTGGAACACACACTCGGGACGTGGCCCTGAGGCTAGAGGCACAGATCAGAAAATAGTTACTTCTAGAGGCTCGGTTTGTACACTAAGTGATATTTTGAACTGAAGTATCCGCGTTGAGCACTTTTTAGGGTTCCGTACCCAAAGGGTAAAAACGGGACCCTGTTACTGAGACTTCGCTGTCCGTCCGTCGGTCTGTCATCAGGCTGTATCTCAAAAACCGTGATAGCTAGACAGTTGCAAGTTTCACAGATGATGTATTTCTATTGCCGCTTTAAAAACAAATACTAAAAAGAAAATTAAAAAAAAAAGATATTCATAATAACTTGATTTTTTTACCGTTGAACGGTTAAAAAGAAGAAATTCTTGCTCGATAATAATAATTACAAGTATTCACAGAATGTTTAGTTGTATGTTCTCTTGAAATATAATTAATTAAAATAAAATAAATAATTAAGGGAGCTCCCAGAGGTTTTCGCCGTTTATTTGCTAATGGTACGGAACCCTTCGTACGCGAGTCCCACTCGCACTTGGCCGGTTTTTATTGTTTCGTTTGACGTTTTTTTTTGTATGGATGATATCTTGAGAGTTTGTTTCACCGACATGCGTAGCCTCGACTTCCAAAGACTTGACGACTGAGCCTTCTGTTCGGTCATTCACAATTCGTAAATAATTTTAATTACATAGAAAACACTCAGACACAATACAAATATTTGTATTTATCACTCAAATATTTGCACTGCGTGGGTATTTTTACGTATGAGTGAAAAGTGATAAGTTTTTTCTGATAACTGGAAGTTTAGCTGTTGTTCCTGTCCAACTCAACGCCCCAGGCGGAGTCCAAAGAGTCCTACACTCCGCGAGGAATAAGCTGAGCTTTGCATTAGTGTGAGTGATCACCAATCAGGCAGGAGCGCGGCGAGACAGAATGGCGCCGCGCCTAAGGCCGGTTGTCACACCTACACTATCCATGTACACTCACACAAATGCAAAGCTCAGCTTATGCCTCGCGGAGTGTACCACTACAAGAGACCATTACAATCCAAAACGCAGCACGTGCAGTGCATCCTCACGTGCGGTGCTCCAACTAATCATTTAACTGTAATAGTTATAATTATCATGTCTCCCTCGCGTGACTGACGCCGTCGTCGGCCCTTCATTGTAGCCTGACAGAATATGTAATAATATACTTATGTATCAATTCATTCACTGCCCATTAGGGTCTTCGTCCTGGGAGTTTTTGTCTCGGAAAATTTCGAGCATCTCGCTGATTATATTGTGTTTACGAGACTCGAGATTGCTACCTCCAGTCTTGGAAAGCATCCGAAGTCGAAATCACTCAGTTATAGCAGATGACACTCGAAATACATAGGTGTATATATTTCTTTAAACACACCGGTCAGCATGTTTTTTTCCTATGAAAAACAGTTTTTTTCGCCGTTTGAAAAATAGGTGTACAATTGGTAGAGCTATCGCGTAAAACACCTACAAATAATTTATTTTCTCTACAAAAACTGATTTCATCCATATAGAATAGCAAGTTTTTTTGATGATGTTTAAAAAAATAAGTCACCGCACCAATTTTGATAAAATGTATATGGGACAACCTCGGAACCTGTTTTCTTTATTTTATTTTACTTTTATAGTCTCACACTTGACCGCCATCTCACCTGATGTTAAGCGACGATGCGGTCTACGATGGAGCGTGTTTACCTAGAAAACCCCGATTCACTCTCGATTTGAAGACACCAAGATTCGAACTCTTCGTCCGTGTCTTTGGAATATCCACCATGAAATGGTGCCGCCTCTTCGAGTTACGAGAAGTACGATAGAAAAAAGGGCAAGGCGGTATCAGATCATTCAGATCAGTTGCACACTCTCCGAAGTGTATCCGATAAAAACCCGATAAGCTAGCGATCTTTCGGCGCTGTGTGACTTTGAAGACCAACTTAACATAAAAGAACCATCAAAATCTTAGTATCCTCTTTGATCAAAATCGATTAACAACCGGCGCGGCGGAGCTGTCGCATATCATACATACAACCTACATGAGAACCTCCTCCTTTCCTGAAGTCGGTTAAAAAGTGAAACATCATGTAATTGCTATTAAGCTATCCGTTATTCTTGGCAAGTTAATAAGTAAATACGCTGAGGAATTAAATTACTACAATTGCATCTATATGGGAGTATAATGAACGGGCACAATAGGGTCCCGTGAGTGGTATTGTGACGCTGCGGCATTATCACTCATCTCATCTTAATTGATTCATTTAACGAGATAATGATGATCATGGGACAGAAATAACTTATGTATAATTATTATCCGCTTTTTTGCCTTTTATCCCTTATTTATATCGCCATATCTCCAGAGATAACAAGCAAAAGCAAAGACAAAGCAAGGTGACAAGGAAAGTGCAGTGCTCTAGGTAATGATTTGGACTCTTCGAGTTCCGATGCCTGCATTACGCTATGCTGCAGCTGATAGGAGCAAGCAGGTTGCTTACCATCAGACACATGTCCTTCTCGGCCTGCCACTCACTCTATACTACAAGAACAAAATTAAAAATTTTGATTAACCCCCGACTACCTTAGATTTGTTATCTGTAGAACATTCTACTAGTCAAGCCCTTTCGTTTGATACCTATATTAAGGGAATTGTGAAGAAGGAAATGTAATTCGCCATTTTGTGGTAGCGGCCATCTTGGATTTGAAATTTGTCATAGTGCAAAGTATTCTACTAATCAAGCCCTTTCATTTGATACCCATATTGAGGCAGTAGTGAAAAATATTACATAATTCGCCATTCTGTGGTGGCGGCCATCTTGGATTTGAAATTTGTTATAGTGTTTAGTACTCTACTAGTCAAGCCCTTTCATTTGATACCCATATTGAGGTAGGTTGTGAAGAAATATTTTGTCCGCCATTTTGTGGAGGCGGCCATTTTGAATCGATATTAACCAAACATAGCTAAGAACACTCGCACGGATATTAACTTTCAAATAAAAAAAACCGCATCGAAATCGGCTCATCCGTTTGAGCTCTACGGTGCCACAGACAGACACACACACAGACAGACAGACAGACAGACAGACAGACCGACAGACAGACAGACAGACAGACATCGACGTCAAACTTATAACACCCCTTTTTTTTGTCGGGGGTTAAAAAAGAAAGTCCAACAATCACAGGGCTCGTCTAATGGTAAGCGGTAACTACCGCCTACATTTACAATCAAAGTAACAACGATCATAAATATATATTTTTTTTAGCCGCATAATAAATTTAATGAATCGCCGATATACTGTATGTGTGCGCATAATTTCTGAACGGTTGCACAATTCGTTTTTTGTGGTCGTTTTTGTCATTAACTGAATTGATTAAATCGCGACCGATTTTTTTGTTTGATAGTGTGCAACTGATCTGCATGATCTAATACCTCCTTGCCCTTTTTTCTATCGTACTTCTCGTAACTCGAAGAAGCGGCACCGTTTCATGGTGGATATTCCAAAGACACGGACGAAAAGGTTTGACTCTACGTTTGTGATAAGAACGTCTAAGCTGTGGAATGAGTTGCCTGAGTGGGGTTTTCCCGATAGTTGTAATCTTGGTGTCTTCAAATCGAGAGTGAATCGGTTTCTTTTAGGTAAACACGCTCCATCGTAGACCGCATCGTCGCTTAACATCAGGCGAGATGGCGGTCAAGTGGAAACCTATAAAAGATAAAAAAAAGTGTAAAGTGAAGTGGTCCATTAAATTTAATTGTATGTTTGTAAGTATAATTAAATATAAAAAAAAACGAAATTTTGAATGGTATTGTATTTAAAAATTAATGAAGGAATGCACGTAAAAACATACCTTTCTTTGCTTCACTTTTCGTTTTACTTTTCTCTAAAGAAAAAAAAACAAAAGTTTTTTTCAAGTAAAAATTAAAGTCACATTCTCAATGAAAAATAATTATTTTTGTGTAGCCTTGCGCCCAGCCCAACTTTGCGCCACCAATTTCGATAAAAAATCTATGGTAACACTTTTGAAGTACGGTCTATCAAACAAAAAAAAACATATCAAACAAAAAAAAAAAAAATTGATAACCTCCTCTTTTATTTGGAATTCGGTTAATAAACAATGAAATCGATTCACAATTAGCGGAGCTGTCACAAAACATACATGCAAACAAAAACTCATTCAACCGAATTGGGAACCGAATCTCCTGTTTTTAACCCCTGACCAAAAAAAAAAGGGGTGTTATAAGTTTGACACCGATGTCTGTCTGTCTGTCTGTGTGTGTGTGTTTGTCTGTGCCGAAGAGCTCAAACGGATTAGCCGATTTCGATGCGGTTTTTTTATTTGAAGTTTAATATCTGTGCGAATGTTTTTAGCTATGTTGGATTCATATCGATTCAAGATGGCCGCCTCCACAAAATGGCGGACAAAATATTTCTTAACAACCTACCTCAATGTGGGTATCAAATGAAAGGACTTGACTAGTAAAATACATTGCACTATGATAAATTTCAAATCCAAGATGGCCGCTTCCACAAAATGGCGTAATACATTTCTTTTTTCACAACTCCCTTAATATGTGTGTAAAATGAAAAGGCTTCACTAGTAGAATATTGTACAGATAACAAATCCGAGGTAGTCGGGGGGTTAATCAAAATTTTTATTTTGTTCTTGTTGAAGTTGTTTAAAAAGACGTTGACAATAATTTGCAAGACCGGAGAGAAAGAAACTGAAAGATTCCTCGTAAAGAAGTTTCTAGTGATGCGACGGCTTGTTCAGTCTTTTTGTAAGCCTTTCCGTCGGTTGTAACTCTATGGAAATGTCGGGAGACAATTAAAAAACATTTACAATGCGATTAAGCCCATTTTGAAGTTATCAATATCATTAAGACCGTATTAGGAGAGTATCTACGTACTCGTTGATATGTATGCAAACCAGAGTATTTTGCAGTGACACTGAAAAGTGCTTACGACTGGTCTAGCCGGGAGAACGGCGACCTCCGATTTGGAGATCCCGGGTTCTAAACCACGGGCACTACTGTATTTTTGAAGTCATGTGCGTAACGCTGCTAACTTAAAACGGCGAAGGAAAACATCATGACAAAACAGACATGTACCTAGAATCTTTCGAAGTCATGTGTCATCCACCAACCCGCGCTGGGCCAGCGTGGTGGATCATGGCATTGATTCTCTCCTTGCGAGAGAAGGTCCCGAGCCCCAGCAGTGGGAACTTTTGGCGGGGTATTTGTTCTGAAAAATGTTATCCATACTTATAATCGTCTCATCTCTATTTCAACTTCTACTTCTAATTTTTCTTTTGGCTTCCATTACATTCACCGTAATTTCGCCATCTCTATTTTACCATCTAAACAAACCTATACAATAAGTTGTAATAATCAATCACCTAACAAACCTAAAAGGAGCATCTAAAAAGTTTTAATATTCGATCTCATTAATTTCATATCATTCGATTTTACTCTGCGGAATATCTATCTTCTAGGTAAGCACATAGTGATTATTACATATGACCCTATAAGGCCCTAAATGGCAAAAGTGGCAACGGAACGTTCCATTTCTAAGTCGTCAAACTTGTCGTTAAAAAAGTCGTGTAGTTTATAGTAACATTTTTTTTCTAATATATTCTTTAGACATTCAATAAAATCGTAGTTTTGTTCCAAGTCCTTTAGGTCATTTGGCAACTTATTATATACTAGCTTTTACCCGCGACTTCGTCCGCGCCACATATTTATTAAAGTAATTGAGGCAGTACCTACTCGTATGTCTACTACCATACAAATTCACGTTTCCTAATCAAAATCGGTCTAAGTCAAAGTTTTATATTTATTAATAAATGTACAATTTACACGACATATTACAAAGAAACTATGTTCTCAAAAAATTCATCAAAAACAGACTTTAATTTAAAATCAGATTGGGACGTTCCACCAAATTTTATTAGAGTCTATTAGTAGATATTAGTAGATATATCGACTGATTATATGAACGCAAATTTTAGTTTGTTGTTCATATTTCAAAAACCGCCGCACTGATTTCGATAAAATTTATATGACCACCTCTGAACTATAATCTACCAACCAAAAAAATAACCATCTAAATTGATTCACAATTGGAAATACAACTGGATTGATAACCTCCTCCTTTTTTGAAGTCGGTTAAAAATAGCATACAAAGAGTGCCAAGATCCTTCCATGCACACTTTTACTCCTCATTTCCACTCTTTTCAACTCTTTTTCTGTGATAAAAAGTCGCCGTTGTCCTTTCCTAAGTCTAGGTAGTCTATCTGTGCACCAAATTGTAACAAACTCTTTAAGTGGCTTAGGCGTTAGACGGTAACGGACAGAGAGAGTTACTTTCATATATATAATTTCATATTAGAATTGAAAACAGGTGTTCCTGATCATTTTATAGGAGGCAGTTGTAAAAGATTACCGAAAAGTAATACGTTTACTCCTCCAAAAAACTCATTTTCACAGTTCTTAATTTGCCTTAATCGAGCGTCCATCATGATAAGACACCATGGAAATCTCGTCGACTATCAAAAATTCTGTCTGATAGTCTGATACGCCATTTAGTGGCTGCGCCCATCTTAAGTATTGAGGTTGTATAGTGCACTGTATTCTTCTTGTCAAGCCTTTTTATTTGATACCCATGTTGATGGGGTTCATAAAACCTAAGTTATCCGCCATTGTGTAGCGGCCGCCATCTTGGATTTCAATTTTTTATAGTATATTGTTTTCTGCTTGTTGAGCCCTTTCATTTGATACCCATGTTGATGGGATTGATAAAACCTACGTTATCCGCCATTTTGTAGCGGCCGCCATCTTGGATTTAAATTTTTTATAGTATATTGTATTTTGCTTGTTGAGCCCTTTTATTTGATACCCATATTGATGGGATTAATAAAACATAAATTATCCGCCATTTTGTAGCGGCGGCCATTTTGAATTTATAATGATAATGAATAAACATAATTCTATTGTCATCAAAATCCAAAGTGTATACAACATTTCAGATTAATCGGTTGACAGGAAGAGGGTGAAATTTGAATTACTAAATTTGACCCAAGAATAAATAATAATAAATAATAAAAAAAAACCCCAATTCCACCCCCGTATGTACAGTTCGAAACTACAAAACTGCTAAAACATACATTTTATGGTTTCGTGTTAAATATCTAGACGTAAAGTTTCACAGTTCTTCAACAATGACGAAGTTTTCCATATAAACTTTCATCCCTTATTTTAACCCTTTCAACCCTTTTTTCGGAATAAAAAAGTAGCCTATGTCCTTTCTCGGGATCTATTTTATCTATGTATCAAATTTCAACAAAATCTGTTGGTTGGTTTAGGCGGTAAAGACGGACAGACAGACAGACAGACAGACAGACAGAGTTACTTTCGCATTTATAATATTAGTATGGATTTTTACAGCCATTGAGTGTGGGCCAGCGCTGTGCATTTCTAACCGGGATTTAGGTTCTATTATTTTGTGCCTATATTGAGATCTGATATTCTACATCTACTTCTGTACCGAGTTTCAATAGTATAGTTCTACATCTACTTAGGTACCAAGTTTCAATTGTATAGTTCTTATAAGTAGTTTCGGAGAAAAGTGGCTGTGACATACGGACGGACATACAGACAGACATCTCTATAAGAGTCCCGTATTTTGCCATTTGGCTACGGAACCCTAAAAAGCGTGTTAATTACGTAGAAATAGTGCTTAGAACCTTAGAAGTTTCGACTAACCAATAAGTTGTCTTTGTGTGAGTTTTCCAAGAAGTTTGTCCATCCCAAGGTTGCTTGGACGAAGACGCTTTCGACAATAAGGCCGCCAGTTGTGTCACTACCCTTACGGTTTTCCTAAATTGTATGTATCACTAGTAGCACCGCGCGGCTTTCCTCGCGTTGTTCTCGTTCGTCAAATCGTTTTAGCTTATTTGTTGCCCGAGCCTGTTATCTAACTACGTTCCAAACTTCAACACAATCAGTTTACCCGTTATGACGTGATTGAG
The DNA here is from genome assembly GCA_017562165.1 of Ectropis grisescens. NCBI lineage: Eukaryota > Metazoa > Arthropoda > Insecta > Lepidoptera > Geometridae > Ectropis > Ectropis grisescens. The sequence continues at coordinate 23,258,703 of CM029780.1, read as the reverse complement.
CATTAAACATCAATAAATAACATCATAAAACTCTCGCATTAGTGGCTTTACTTATATTTAAATGGTGTGAGCAATAAAGAATTTTCATTAACCAATCAATTCATAATCCAAAGTCAAAATCAAAATTGATAAATGTATACGTCAATTAATAAAAAATTAAAACAAAAGTAGAAGTGAACATACAATTTCCATCCAGTGAAATTACAGGACATGGAGATAAAACATCCTATATCTCTGGGTCACGAGCTCAGTGCAGTCACCATGGCGTAATGGCCCGGCATGTTGCTTACCATCAGGCAAACTACCACTCTAAACCTACACTATAAAAAAAATTAATAGTTTAGATCGGGTAAGTAAATACAAAAATTCTATAAAGTTCAAAATGGCTTCTCTAAATATAATAATTGGAGTTTTACGTAAATACTTTAACACCTCATTATTTAATAACATCTAGGTACCTGCCTTGTACCTGCTTTCTAAAAAAGCTAAGTAACCTTTGTATACCGCTCAAGTTGAAGAAACGTCTCCAATTCTTGATATTTCATATCGTAAAAATAATTATTTCAACTTAAGTATTTTATTTTTTTTATGCTTCGCAAAATAATTAATATTTATTATACTATACGGGCATCCAACGAGTGATTATAACCTATAAATTACCAATAAATTATAATATTACATTTATAAGTACCTAAGGTAAACGATATCGTAACTTTTTTCTTATTTTTAATACTTAGGTCACTCATTCGGTCATGTTTTAATGAAACAAGTAATTTGTTTTACTCGTATTTTCGTTGCTCGCCAATTATATGAGACATTATAAAATAGACAACTAAAAGTTGGTCAAACATCGTGTGGATGGCCTTTTTTTCTTGGAATAATTGGGTATTTGCAGATATAATCTAATCTTACTTTAATTTGTTTTTGGCTCAAGTATACATTTTGAATATATTTTTTATATCTTTTTTATAACTACCTAATACACCCGTTTATTTTATTAAAGTCAAAAGGTTTTGTTCTTGATTTTGATTTTGTTATTTTATTCATAAATGTACAATTCACACGTCAATATATTTAACTAAGATAGGATCGTACGTGGTTCCGATTATGCTTTGTTTGTGTTAGGTACTGGCTGGCGCTGCGCACGTTGCTACGCCACCTGTCGAATATTAGTCGTACCAACTCAGATTTAGAAAAAAAAATATTAGCAAAGGTTTATAATGACGCAAACTTAAATGATAGCTGCTTAAATGACACATGTTGTCACGGACTTCAGCGCACGTAAACGCACGCAGCGAAAGCTCTCAAAAGGAAAATTTTTGTCCGTTTTTGTTACATTAATGCTCCGCTCCTAATAATAGTATAGTTATTTTAAAAGCCTTCGCCTTCCTCGATCAATGGACTATTCAACAGAAAAATAATCTTTCAAGTCAGACCAGTAGTAGTTCCCGCGATCGTAGCGTTCAACCATACTAACTCTTCAGCTTTATAATCTTAATGTATATAAATCCCCTGTCACGATGTTTGTCCGCGATGGCCTCCTAAACTACTTAGCCGATTTTAATCAAATTTGGACACCGTGTGTAGATTGCTCCGACTTAAAAGATAGGATAGTTTTATTTCGATTAAAGGGCTTTATGTGACAATATCCGAGCGAAGCCGGAACGGGCCGCTAGTATTAATATAGATTGTAAATGTTAAGTAGGTATGTCAATGTTTGGATGTTTTGATATTTGCTGCTCAATCACGTCGGAATGTCTAAACGGATCGGATTAAAATTTGAAACTCAGATTTTAGTCTGAAATAACACATAGGCTACTTTTTATCAAGGGAAAATAACAGGAATGGGAACTGCGCCGGTAAAACCACAGGGCGCTACTAGGAAGTATAATAAAACACAATTATTTTTGGGGATGTAGTAATCTATTATTCGACTACTCTGGAATTGGTAGACAGACACTCACAGTTAACAATCGCGCTGTCAAAAATTTCCAGTGTATGGTTCTCAGTTCAGCCATGTCAATTTTTCTATTTTTTTTTATAGCTTATAGGTCCGCGTTTGACCACCAACTCGCCTGTTGGTAAGCGACGGTGTGGTCGAGGATGACGCACATTGACCTAGAAGGTACCTATTCACTCTGACCTTGAAAAGTTCTAGATTGTATCTCTCAGGGAACAAGGAGGCCGGCAACTTATTCTATTACTTTTTTTGTCTGAAAAGCAGAGATTTCGCTGAAAGCCCTTAGTCAGGTTTTTGTCATTTGAGTCTAATGATAGTCTATAATAAATTGATAATAGGTAATCGGAGCCATTCCTACTACTAGGAGGACTTGATGAGGGAATGTGGGACCGCTGCCAGCTTGTGCGCAGCCCGTGTGGGGTACGAGTGCCGGGCGCCGCTCTCCTCGTACTCGCCGATGTTGATCCAGGCGTATACCGGCACTGTATAAATCACAATGGCGGTAACGTCATTATCCCCAGGTCTCTGAAGTCGCTTCCAGTCCGTACATCTCCCACACTTCAGTGCCGTATTGCAACTGTGAGTGCGAGTTCTCCGTCGCGAAGTAACATGCACGAGCTATTTCTTTATTAGTTTTTTTTATTTATTTGTTATTTCACTGGGGACCAGCCGCTGGTAACCCTAACCCTTGCAACCCTCGATCTTTTCCCCTTGTCGCATGCATTTTGTACTGCATTGCGGAATTATGGATTAGAAGAGGACATACAAAAATGAGACTTCATTGGCATCAGTTTACAAAATCAGTGGGTACCAACTAATAGGTACCCTAAACGATTCAAACTATTTATAACATTAGTAATTAAAGTAATTTAAATCATAATGAAACTTAATGCCACTACCTCTGATCTTTACACTACTTTACTGACAGAATACTTAAATTATAGCATTAGCTCAAAACATTATATTTTGAACGAAATATAATGTTTTCTTTGGTTAATGTTTATTTTAATAGGTAGATAAATAAACTCTTAATTACACGTACCTACCTTAACTAAAACCTTAAATTTAGTACCTAACGATTTGCTTAAAATTTTATAAAAATACAGCTGCCAACAATAATAATTTAAATCTATAATAATATTATAAAGATGACGAGGTTTTTTGTTTGAACGCGCTAATCTCAGGAACTACAAGACCGATTTCAAAAAATTATTTCTATGTGTGTCCCTGAGTGCTGTACTTTATGTACCACGGGGGAAGCCGGGGCGCGCCGCTAGTCTATCTATTCAGACAAATACCAGCTACCAAAATAATTTATTGTCTCCGAAAAACCAAAAACCAACTTTAAAACAAAACAATTTAAAATTGTATTCAGATTTCAGACCAGATCCGTTTAACCGTAACTAATTTAGTTAGGCTGTAGAAGGGTGGTGAAGGGAGGACCAATATTACTCGTATTATTTCTCAGCTCCCGATAAATATATTGCTCTTGCGTGTTTTTCACGATTTCTTAAAACATGCCCTAAGTAGTCTTATCTCATCGACTATTTTAACGCGGAAAAAATAATTGGCTCGGCGTCTACGTGGGTAAAATCGTGAGGCGCTATAAGTAAAGTCTATTTTACTCGACACACATAATATATTACTACTCGTGACAATATTTGAGAAAAGTTACTAAGTATACCCAAGAGCTAATAAACTAGACATTTCAATAGTACGAGTATTATAAATAAAAGTTAAAATTAAATGTACAGCCCATAAATAACGATGTCACATCGCATATTATCGCATAACCCGCCCTGCACTGTTCTTGGCGCAAAGGTTCCCGAGCAAAACGAGTGTTTAGTGGTTGTACAGTTTTTTTACTCTTAAACCAAAACAAATATCAACTTGAAAAAAAATACATCAAACTTTTGCAATATTTTGGCTTCAAACTGGTGGATTATTTTTACTGAATATACTGAATGTATAGTTTAATTAATCTCGAAAGAAACCGCAAAATTTGGAAATCATTCTAATTATCACACATCTACTCGAAAAGCCGTTTTATTTGGATTTGCTATAGATTTCGATTTTTTTTTTGCTAGACGTCTTTGGGATTTGCCATTGTTTGGACTTTGTACTTACACCAACGGATAGGCAATTTGATTACGAACATTTTGGTAGAAATTCTGTCTGATTTCATACAATTAAGAAAAAAAAATTTTGTTTTAAAATCTGGGCGTAAAACATGAACAGATCTTACTGTGTCTCTCTTGCTGTCTCTTGCGGTTGTCGATGAGATATGAAATCATCATTTGTTCAGGGTAGGGCCTTAAACCCCAAATATATATTGCAATGCAGCATATCAGGGTACCCTGAATTGTACAACCAGTGCGTCCTACCCGTTATGACCTACGGTGCTGAAACGTGGACACTTACAGTCAAAATGGTCCGTAAGCTCAAAGTCGCCCAGCGAGCTATGGAAAGAGCTATGCTTGGAGTTTCTCTGAGGGATTGCATTCGCAATGAAGTAATTCGTCAGAGAACTAAAGTGACCGACATAGCTCACCGTATTAGTAAGCTGAAGTGGCAGTGGGCCGGACACATCTGTCGCAGACCTGATAACCGTTGGGGTAAACGGCTTCTGGAGTGGAGACCGCGAATCGGTAAACGTAGTGTAGGACGCCCAGAGACTAGATGGAGTGACGATATTCGATAGGCAGCTGGTGGCGGTTGGAGACGGTAGACCAAAGGATCGGGCTGAGTGGCGTATCATGGGAGAGGCCTATGTCCAGCAGTGAACAAGTACAGGCTGGTGATTATGTCCCTGAATTGCAATAGATATCCTTTACACCAGAAACGAGTATACTTATTTCAAGAATTTCGCCATAAGATTTGAGTGGTGCACTAAGCTTACTCCTTGAAACGTGATTCAAATATGTTATCGTTTTTCTTCATCTCTAATTAAAATTACATCGTTATTTTATGATCACGTACCTCGATGAAAAAACTCCGAACTTTTTTTACGCGCTGTCTAATTTATATTTATAAGAAAACTAGCGACCCACCCCGGCTTCGCACGGTTACAATGCTGATACTAAATATAAGCATTAATAAAACTTGTTATTGTAGGTTATTCCTAAGAGATATAGACTTATACTATTACAGACTTTTTTAGACCTTTTGAAGAGGTACAATATTGATGTACATTATTTTGATCTAGCCAGCGATTGCAGTGTACGCACAAAAATGTGTATATTTATGTCATTACATTAGAAACCTTTAAAATGAACCGTGTTTCTCTGCTATGTTATGCACGTATCATACATATAAACCTTCCTCTTTAATTACTCTATCTATTAAAAACCCACATCAAAATCTGTTTGGTGGTTTTAAAGATCTAAGCATATATAGGAACGGACAGACGCGGGAAGTGACTTTGTTTTCTACTATGTAGTCTTATGTAGTGATGGGCAAGATAAAATGTGAGCTTACAAAGACAGTAAGTCTATATGAAAAGAGGTAAGCTGTCCATTATTAGGCTATGTGCTATGGAAACATAAGCAAGCATCTATGTTCTCCCAATTGTATTCCCCGCCTTCCTATATTCATCTTATATAGTAGTAGGGCTCTTTGCAATGTCCGCCGGGGGGAAGTACCACACCTTTCCCAGTTATTCTACCGCCGATCAATAATGTGAAAACATCACTCTGTTCCGGTTTGAAGGCAATGTTTCTAGAGAATTTACATGGCAGAAATAAAACGTCTTGTTATATGTGGGTTATGAGCGCAGTGCAGTGCTAGGTAATGATTTGGACTCTTTGTGTTCCAATATCTGCGTGACACTGTGCTGTTATAGCAGGAATGCTGCTTACCATCATCAGGCACATTTTTCTCGTCTCGTCACTCTTTACAAAAATAAATCCACCAATACAAACTTGGCCAGCGTGGTGGATTATGGCCTTCACTATCTACTTATGAGAGAACGCCTCGAGTCCCAGCAGTAGTTCCATTGTACTTATTGGTGGACATCACCCACAACACCATCTAGCTTGAAACTAAGTAAAGCTTGTACTATGGGACCCTGATAGCTGATACTTACATATTTTTAAACACATGTTACACATAGAAAACACCCAGGCATAGTACAAATATTCGTATTTATTATATAAATATTTGTACTGGGTGGGGATCGAACCCACGACCCACGGCTTTACAGGCAGACTTACTTACCAACTAAGACAACGAGTCGGCCAAGACAACTGGTCAGCCAAATGGGTTGATTATTTATTCATTGGATTCACATATTACAAACAATATAATTATATACATATATCTATAAATGATTATAGCTTAAGCTATAAAAAGATGTTGAATAGCATCGATATTAAACCAATGGATGTGCCCGCCCAAACCTCAGGCGCACGGAATTATGTTATCGTTGGGAAGAGTGAGCTCACTCTTTCCGTTCTAGCCGGTGGTAGGCAGCGCTGAACGCCAGACGTTTTTTGCCAATCACTATTCGTTGTCAACAACCAAAATAAGTCGAATCACAACATACCTCGCCGTTAGCGATTCCAGGGGTTAAGTATAATAATATAAGATTGATAGTTGTAAACCACTCACGCTACACACACAGACGCAGTTTGTCAACAATTTCAAGGTGCTCAGGGCACATCTTTTGATGTATATCGATGTTGAATAGTATTTACGTATTCATGTATAATAATATAATTTTAATGAGAGTTGCGTTCGAGGAAACATATTCCGTAACGGGCGCGCGTGACATCAATTCGAATTCGGAATTCGCGAGCATCCCGGCGGCCGGCGGCGGCGCGCGCGCATCTTTATGACATAATCAGAATAAACGTGACGAGAATTGATACACTTCCATTGTTTATGTTTTTATATCCAAGATATTCGACCCTGATGGGAACTGCTATACATGTACCTATACAAAGCACCGAAGCAACATTTTTTTTTAATATAATACATCGACGGGTCGAACAATACACGCACATGGATGGTAAGCGGCAAGCAGCACTGCGCTCCTCCCAAGAGTTTTATTTATTTACTAGCAGCGCCCCGTGGTTTTACCCGCGTAGTTTCCGGTTTTTTTATTCGGGATAATAGTAGCTTGTTTGTTAATCCAGTGTGTCCGCTAACTCCATACCAAACTTTATTAAAATCGCTTCAGCCGTTTAGACGTGAAGACTTCTTCACGTCTAAACAAACATACACAGTGTGTGTATTACACACTCACGAAATCATAACGAGAAAGAGATTTAACATGAGTTAATCAGACGAATTAAATTTTACGTTATGAATCAAGATGTTTAAAGATGATTTACTCATATCTCTTTGCACATTCTACTACTACTGTTCTGGTGGTACAGTAACTGGCAAAGGTACTTTCTAAGGCCAAGGCAGACTGCAAAGAGCCCCACCACTATATAATTTACATTATGAAGAAAATACGCGTTACAAGCTAGAATTGCATAGAAACGACCTTAATAACTGAGATGACAGAATAAATAAAAAAATAAATACTTAAAGACATCTTTTTGTGCCGGCGCCTTTCTCACAGCAGAGCAATATTTTAATGACAAAAAAATGACAGAACAATGGCAGCACGTGCGCTAGAAAAGAAATGCGGTAAAATACCTACAATAGAGTAGGTAAAATACCTATACTAGATTAGGTATGTAATAACAGCGAGTCGGCGAAGTGAGAAATAAGGTAAACGGGGATTATTGACAAGAGGGATCGACGCCAGAGTTATCGCGTCGAACTTTTGCGAGAACTAGGTACTTCTTCTTCGTTGGCATCACTCTTGACAGAGTGGTCGTGGTCATCCCTTCAGGTGTTAGTGGCAAGCTTCACAACACGGCGCCACTCTTCTCTGATGGCCGCATTTCTTTTGCATTCATGCACTGATGATGAACCATTTACCACCACTTTTATCTGGTCAGTCCACCTCATAGGCGATCTTCCTCGGTCTGGTACCCTCAACCCTTCCCTGGACCACGCGTCGCTTAATGGCCACCTCCCCTCGGCTGCAAACGTGACCAAAAATAGTAGGTACACATAGAGCGAAGTAGGTGTAGATGTAGTAGAACAAATATATCGCTAAATATCAATAGGAACGAAGTCGATGTTTTGAATTTCGACATAATTCTTTCTGAAGTCAAACTTTTCGAAGTGTCGGTTAAACTTTCGTCATTTAAATTGGCATTTATAACACTATACTCTTAATCGCAGTCCAATAGTTATTAGATTTTTTATACGCATTTAGTTTTCATATTACCGCGGTCTGTAGATCCAGGAGATACTCTTGGAAGTTGAACATTTCTAAAGCCAGTTCTACGAATCGCACACTCCACATCTTCCACTGGAGAGTGCGGAAATAAACTCTTGACTATACGGAAGACCTGCCTGACGTAAGCCTGGACGAAATCGTGTTAGTCCTTAGAATGTTTCCATCAGTGTTTACTTTTTAAAAATAAATAAATATAAATAAATAAATATTGGTGGACAATTCACACACAACACCATCTGACCCCAAACTAAGCAAAGCTTGTGTGATGGCAGCCAGATAGTTGATATAATACTTATATAGTTTTAAATACATATTTATTATACATAGAAACACCCAGACACAGTGCAAACATTTGAATTCATCACACAAATATTTGCACTGGGTGGGGATCGAACCCACGACCCTCGGCTTCGCAGGCAGAGCTACTACCAACTAAGCCACTAGGGCAGTCAGAATCGATGGGTTGTCACGACAGTACCCTACATTGATCGTATCCGCAGGCTTCCCCTACTGCACTTACTAAATGCACTACACGTTTTTTTAAACGTAAATATTAGTGACCCTAAGGTTGCCTGGAAGAGATCGCTCTTAGCGATAAGGCCGCCGATTGTCGCACTAGTTTTAATAGTATAAAATGTAATGTACTTGTCAATTATTCTGTTCAATAAAGCGTATCTATCTATCGGGTTTACACTTGACCGTCATCTCGTCGGGTTTACGATGGAGCGAGCTACTTAGAAGAAAAATATTTAGGTTCTACTTCTTAATTCGTATTCATCGGAAAGATAGTGGTTCTTTTCGATGAATAAAAAAAGCAACGCAACGTATTTTTACGAAAATAAAATCAGAATAGTTAGTTCAAATCTTTCGAATGTCAACCATGAAGATCTTAAAATAAAATAATAAATATTTCTATTATAAGAAAATAAGTTTCACGTTTCTCCAAGCAAAATAATAAAATCGTTTATACTGGTTCCAGACCATGTTTAGGTGCTAAACTATTAACATTGACCTAGGTCACATTGTTAGGTCACCGGCCGCGACGGCCAGCAACCTAACCTGAATCGAATGCCTTCGATTTTTATAATTAGAAGCATTTGTTTTTATTGTATTAATTAAATGGAGTGATAAGTTGAGCGACACACGTGAATGAAACTTGCACGTAATAACACAGTGCCATGGGGAGTCATCTAGTGTTGCTCTGCGCTCGTACAGTTTCTTAAAATTAAGTAATTCATTATTTTTTAAATCGAACTTAAAGACACCAAGTTTATACCATTACCATTGGGAAAAACTTTAGATAAAGTAAATGTAAACTCTTTGGGAAAACCCCACTCAGGCAACGCATTGCACAGCTTAGTAGGACTGTTTTAGGTGTATGTATACGATTTAGAGAAAGTTATTGATGATTTTGACCTCTTGGCTTAGTTCGTAGTAATTCTACCTGCGAAAACGAGGTTCAATTCCCACCTAGTGCAAATATTTGTGTGATGTATTCAAAGATTTGTTCTGTATCCAGGGTGTTTCTATGCAAAATAAGTAATAGGTAAGTACCTATCTATACTAATATTATAAAGCTGAAGAGTTTGTTTGTTTGAACGCTAGGATCTCGGGAAGTACTGGTCCGGATTGAAAGATTCTTTTTCTATTGGATAGTCCATTTATCGAGAAAGGCTATAGGCTATAGAAAATAACGCTACTATTAATAGAAGCGCAGCATGAATTAAGAATGTAACAAAATCGAGAAAAAATATTCCATTTTGAGAGTTTTGGAACGTTTCGTGCTTTGAACATGACACATGACAGCATGTGTCTAAGATTGCGTCATTGGATATCACAGATTACATACCTCTTGAATGTAAAACCTTTGCTAATCTATTTTTTTTATAAATCTGTGTTGGTACGACCAATTTCTGACAGGCGGCGTAGCAGGTAGCTGAAGAGGTGTTTTGTTTGAAAGCGATATTCTCCGGAATGACTGAACCAATTTCAGTCATTCTTTCACCGTTGTATATGTACGGGATCGTGATGAGTGTATTAAATGTACCACGGGCGACGCCGGGGCGGGCATCTAGTTTATTTATATTCGCCTTGATTTGATGAAGTCGGGATGGACCTCCACTCTTTGATAAATAATTAAATATTGTTGGATATTTCACACAAAAGTAAGTAAGCACCAATGCACTAATATAGGTCCTCTCAGGGCTTGCGCTAATTATAAAATAGAATCAATGCCATCAGGCCATAACTAAGAACTCAATTTATTTACAAATATGGAATGCGAAATGTTCATTACTACGCGAGAATCACTGGCTGACATAGACCTTAATACCTAATTCTTTAATGAGGCTGGCCATGTTTGGTATCGATGTATCATCAAATCACATAGATAATTACTCTGTCTCAGTAGTTGCAGGTCAATTAGTCTGTGCCACTGTATGTCGAAGCACGAAGATCTCTAAAACCCTAGTTACCTAGTGTCCGTAGAAGTTACGGTTAGTCTAGTTGGGAGAACGGTGTCTGGTGATCCGAAGTCCTTGGACGGCTATTCTCTTTCTACGACAAACGTAATTTCGAAATGAACTCGCGACTCTCCTGCTTCGGTTCTACTTCGATCCGTCGTTTCATCCGTTTAAATCATAGGTTCCCAAAGTGGTCCAGGTGGACCCCCAGGGGTCTATAGGAGACCACACGGGGGTTCACATAGACTTGAAAAGAAAACAGGGGCTCACAAGTTATAAGTGGTAATCCACGAATAATTTTCTGGTTATCATAATACAGAAAAAAAATGTTGCCTTGGATTTACCTATCAACATAGGCAGGTTCATTGCATCATTCAATAAATTGTTGTTGATGTCAATTGTTGATTGTTTGTAAAAATAAATGTTTACAATTTTGTATAACTACTAGTATTATTTAAATAAATAGGGCACAAGATTATATGCTACTTTTTTATTCATAACACCCCCAATTTAGAGTGATATTTTTAGGAATTTTGGGAATACAGTAGGTACAAATGTAGCAGCATGGGGTCTACCGAAAATAGTAAAACTTTGAAAGTGGTCCACGAGAAAATAAGTTTGGGAACCTCTGTTTAAATGTTCTAAGCCTACTTGGAGTTATTGGCAAAGTTATATTGTATAACGAACATGTAAATTAATGACCCATTGTTAGCGATCAATTTGTATTAAATTAAGTTTTATTTTTGTCCAAATTAGAAAGTTCAGAAATACGTCAGGAATGTGTGCATCTTGACCCTTTTGAGACAATAGATTTTGCTTTCCCCTTTTTAACTTAGCGTAGTTGTATTGTAATGAATAAAGAAATAACTATGGAGACCGCCCCGCGGCCGGGCGGTCAGGCACGGACCGCCCGCCGCGAGGGTCAGGACGCGCTTCCGCGTGAGGCTAGTCGATGTTTGAGAAGTTGTGCATATTTAAAACAGAATAATTTCATCTTCGATACCGAACAGACCTCTCAGACTTCGACTTGGCAACGTAGAACGGCTCTATAGCTCTTTAGTGAGTTTGAGCTGACGTGTTTTACTTGCCCACTCTTCACACCCTACCTACGACTTACTCCTACGCCGTACATCGTATCTCCGAACATCCTTTTGAAGCGGCTATCTACGGCACCCCGTAAACTTGACGCTAACGAGCGGACCGGCACCAGCCCCGAACAGGACGGATTTCACATCACCGTGGTTTCCGTCTTCACCGGTCCGCACAACGGAGGCGGCGCCTACGCGCTCTACACTACAATAGAGCCGCCAGCATTAAAGCGCCGCTCTCAATACCCATAAAGGTCTGAAATCCGTAACTAAGCCGTAGAAACACCAAGAAGCACCCGGGCGCCGCACTGTCCCGTTTGACTGTTTATACGAAAGTAGGTTGTAACAATCTGAAAATAAGGTGTAAAGTCAAACAGAGCCTGGTGTTTTAAGAAGTAGCGAAGGAGTGGTACTTCCCCCGTGCTTGTGGTATCCACTCCCGTATAATTGGCGCATATGGAAAAGGCACTGACAATACACAATTAATGACTTTACTTTTTACAAACATAGCTAAAATTATGAGTAATAGTTTTTCAATTAACTCTATTTTAACATTTTTTAACCCCCGACCAAAAAAAAGGGTGTTATAAGTTTGACGTCGATGTCTATCTGTCTGTCTGTCTGTCTGTGTGTCTGTCTGTGGCACCGTAGAGCTCAAACGGATGGGCCGATTTCAATCCGGATTTTTATTTGAAAGTTAATATCCGTGCGGATGTTCTTAGCTATGTTTGGTTAATATCAATTCAAGATGGCCGCCTCTACAAAATGGCGGACAAAATATTTCTTGACAACCTACCTCAATATGGATATCAAATGAAAGGGCTTGACTGGTAGAATACTATACACTATAAAAAAAAACAAATCCAAGGTGGCCGCCACCACAAAATGGCGAATTATATTATTTTTTTCACTATTAGGTACCTCAATATGGGTCAAATATGGTCAAATTTTTTTAATTTTGTTCTTGTGCTAATTTTTAAGACCTCAAGCAAATCATCTGTAGCATAAGCAGCTCACTAAATAGTCCCAATGCTGGGACTCTGGCCCTTCTCTCGCAAGAGTCAATGTCGTAATTCACCGTTATCTATGAAACGATGTCGCTTTTTAGAGCTATTAGTAGCCCGATAGGAGAAGGGGGAAATATTAGATTCCACACCGGCTCCACTGTTTCTGGAATGCATCAGACAGAAACCGAGCTAGCAACTTCGTGGCGATTTGGCCTGGAGGCGATTTTCAACGTACTTGTCTGCCTAGAGACTAGCGGTGGGCGATTATGAGATATACTAATGAAATCATTCGTTTATGAGAATGTATCGAGATATCTCGATTATGACAGTTAGTAGTTACTAATTAGTAGTCAGACATGTACACACACAGCACAGCCGCGTGGCTTGAGCCAAAACTCAAAAGTCTAAAACAATCTGTCAATCCAAAAATCGGTATACTTACCGTTAATTAAGTACACTATAATAGTAAAAAAGCGTCACGTTTCATTTTACCGTAATAAAAATAAACCAAACTATATAAACCCATGTTTATAGTACTAACACAACTCTACTACTAACATACATACTAATACTAACATAAGTCACGGAACAACTGTCGTAGACATATATAAATAAATATATAGATAAAACACAATTAGTAGTACTAATTAGTAACATCATTCGATTATGAAAACATTGATATTTAATATTGAAAATATAGAGATACTAATTCCATAATCGATTGTCAACATTAGTAATACAAAATAAATCGATTATGCCGAACATTCACAATCGCCCACCGCTACTAGAGACCATACGTAAGGTCTAGTACAGTATTAAATACAGTGTATGTAGAGATATAGAATCAAATATTAAGTTCATGGCAATCAATAACCAACCAAACAAGCCTATAAACCTAATGTTTAATGCCCTGTTTGATAACCTGATAGCAAAGCATTTAAAGTGAATCACTAAGATTTATTTAATTACTATATTAGCAGTATAAATATGAGGAAAATAGTAGAACATTGTAGCTTGCAATCTACAACAAAGATTCCGTCAAGCTTACAAAGTGTTAACATGATCTCATAATAATAGTTTAAAAATAATCATGTTGTCTACGATTATTTTATTGATTCCTAATTTATTGCAACGGATTACTGTCATCATGTCTCGTAATGTAAAGTGATGGTGCGGTCTAGACTGGCGACTACGCTAACCTACAAAAAAATGATTCGATTTCGTGGAAAAACACAGATTGGTATAAAAACTAACATGGTTATTACACATTTTAAATAAATACACGGGTAACTGACGTTTGATGTCCAGTCCAGTCCGACTAAAGTTTCGATCGCGTTCTGCGATCTTTTTCAAGGAGAGTGCGCGTGCGTGTTCGCAAGTTGTTTCGCACTGCGGACAGCAGTCTCAACGGTCTTAAGTCGGACTGGACGGACTAAATCAAACGTGAGTTACCCGTGTATTTATTTAAAACACAGATTGGGTTGGCCGAGTAGGTGTTCCCATTGGGAACAGGCTAGGCTGTAAATAAAACGGCTTGGCTGCGATATACATATACATATAGCACAAGCTTTGTTCAGTTTATGGCGAGATTATACCAGCATTTATTTATTACTAGTGACGCTCTGCGGGTTCACCCGCGTAGCTCTCGTTTGCGTTATTGTCCCGTAATATTCCAGACGATTATCTATCTGTATTGTAATATTCAACCCGATCTGTTCATGCGTTCCGACGTTATTGAGCTACAAACATCTAAACATCAATAGGAATAGTAGAAAGTAGGACACACGAAAGTAGTACATGCCTGGCCGTGTACCGTGCGTTTTAGACGGTTTTTAGATAGGTGAAATTAGTGAGTCCGCGTCACCTAAGCAGGTTACCATAGGTACACAGGTCCCGGTTTGTGCAACATTAGAGCTGTTTCATAAATTTGAAGATATACTCGTAAATTCACTTCACCATTATTTCACTTAATTGGTGGTCATAAATAAATCCTAAATAGTTTACGGACCAAAAGTAACCATAATATTATATTACATTAATGACAGTTATTTGTTATACAAGAGTTGCTTTTTAACGGCGTGCTCAATTTTGATGAGCAAGTGAAGGATTCTAAAATTGAATTACGAGCGCAACGAGTGATTCTAAAATTAGAATCCTGAGCGTAGCAAGGGAATCAAAAGGGCACAAGGTGATATTATATCTTTGCACTCGAGTGCAACACGTAATTTTTCATCCTAGCTTAGCGAGGAAATGACTAAATGATTTGCGATTATTAACAGTTTCAGTCAATTCTGTTGGCGTCAAATAAACTGCTTTGTCGCTAGAATCATTTATTTAGGTTTTTCACTTGTATTCAGTTTGCCTGTTTTTAACCTAAGATTTTAACTTAGAGTTTATTTAGATGACGTGAAAATATACTTAAATATGGGGAGTTCACCGGTTGATGCAAGGAATGTCATATGTGTACCTACTGAAAAACTGTCCGCCCAAATGCATTAAATGATGGTAGTGCCACATTAGCATCAGGGTAAATTTTAAAGGAAATAAATAATAATATAAAATAAATGTTCTAGGTACCTGTTATATCAAATAGTAATTAATTGGTGTTATATTTACTACATTATTTTGTACTACTACAATTTTTTTTTATTAGTAAAAGCCGGGTCACACAGGGGCGGGAGCCGCGAGAAAGCGATAGCGATCCGGGACGGGAATTTTTGTAATATTCGAATTTGTATGCAACCTGACACATAGCAAGCGGGCGCGATCCGGGGCGATACGATTTCCCGCGCGACAAGATCGAGACGACAAACAAGAGATCGCTTCGCCATGCTTCGCGGGAAGGACGCGCGACGAACGGCCGGCGCGGGCTCTGTATTCTACGGTAGTCAGTACAAGCTGTCACACAGGACAGAGCGTTCGCGTAGCGATCGCGATCCGATCTCACGAGTTGTATTTTTTTACAACGTAAGGTCGTGAGCAATTTTATCGCTTTTGGTGTCACACCGGCTGTGTTCTCGCCATCTGCCCGCCGCGGGCTGCGGGCAGTAGCTCTGTGTGACATGATACGGACCGCTATCGCTTTGCACTCTATCGCTATCGGATCGCTATCGGATCACTCCCGCCTCTGTGTGGCCCGGCTTTTACTATTTTAGTCGTCAATAATATAAATTATTGAACTCGTTATACTTCAATTCATATACAATTGATTTATTCATAGCATTTTTAAATGATATAACATTCCTTACCTCTATCCTCCATACATGAAAAGAAAATTGCCCAACTGTGATTGCAAAGGATTTAAAAAAAGTACATCAAGGAGGTTCCGAGTCTGAGTTTTAACAAATAAAAAAAAAAAAGATGAATTTGGCACCAAGAAGGTGGAAATAAATAGGTTTAATTATGTTTTGAATTTAAAAACTTAGTGCACACGATATTCTAAATTCAAATTTACTTTACTCTAAAAATCCACCTTTGGGCCCTGATATCGAGGAACTAAAGTACTCTTTCCGAGGTGGTGGGATGTAAAAATAATTCATTCGTATATATAAATTTCACAATATTTTCTCGTACATCCTTATATAAAAAAGAAGATTCAGATAAATTCATTAACAGTCACTAGTGTCCACGAATGGTTGCCTAACAGTTGACATGTTTATCCCCAGCCAAAGCTGATCTCCGCGGCAGGGTACCCCAACGAGAAGCACCGCGTCACCACCGCCGACGGGTACTCCCTCCAGCTGCACCGCATCCCCGCGGGGAGGCGCACGGCGCGGCGGACTGACGCGGGGGGGAAGGGGAAGAAAGCGGTCTTCATTCAGCATGGTCTCCTCGGCAGCAGCGGAGACTTCGTCATCATGGGACCGGAGAGAAGCATCGGTAAGGAAGCTTAGGAGGAAAAAAGACAGAATTTTATCACCTCATGATACAGCACATTTTTTTTTTTTTTTTTTTTTTTAATTTTATAGGTTTACACTTGACCGCCATCTCGCCTGATGTTAAACGATGATGCGGCCTACGATGAAGCGTGTTTACCTAGAAGAAACCGATTCACTCTCGATTTGAAGACACAAAGATTGTAACTATCGAAAAACCCTCTCAGGCAACGTATTCCACAGCCTAGACGTTCTTATCACAAAAGTTGAGTCAAATCTCTTCGTTCGTGTCTTTGGAACATCAACCATGAAACGATGTCGCTTTTTCGAGCTACGAGCATTCCGATAGAAAAAAGGGCAAGGTGGTATTAGATCGTACAAATCAGTTGCACACTCTCCGAATTGTATCCGATAAAAAACCGATAAGCTAGCAATTTTCCGGCGATGTTCTAGACTTGCAACCTACGTAGCTATCTCTCTTCCTCTCATCCTTCTCACCACATCCCCGGGTATGTCGGGCTCGACACCACTAAAAATGGTAAACCCCCACAGGTTTCTCCGACTGCGACCCTAGCTCCGCATGGAAGGGTCGCGGTGAATGCTACGTAGCCTAGGTAGCATTCACCTTGCTAGTCCGCCACACGGGGAGACGGGCCACAGGCCACTGCATTTAGTTTCAGGGACGCGCCGGAAACCAGAGGCGCGTAAACTTCTCACGGGAGTATGATATTCGTGAAAAAGCACGCAGCAAACGATATGCGTCTTTCAAATCCTTCACAAACACTACATACCAGAAGAGATATCAGTGAAACATAAATCTTTTATTGATAAAACAATCACAGCGGGCTTATTTTACATTTTTCTCACGGAGCAGCAAGAAAACTCTGATTCTGACTGATTCATAAATCAGCAAACATATTTGGCAGTTTTCTTGCATAAGGTAAGCCTTATGCAGGTATACCGTGTACTGCTCTGCTTAGTAGCAGCGGGCACTGTCACATCATCTGATCAGTATGACGCCTTAGCTAACTATTAAAATTCGGATCATTCGGCTCGATCACTAAGTGAGATTCATAAGGTGACATGGAGGGAAAGAATTGCTCTGCATGCATCTAATACCACCTTGTCCCATTTTCTGTCGGATGGCTTGTTACTTAAAAAAGCGATATCTTTTAATGGTTGATATCACAAAGAATCCAAGGTTGAGGTTTGACCCCACTTTCTGGATAAGACGTCTATATTGTGTGGTTTTTTCCCGATGGTTACTCTCTAGTATCTTCAAGTCGAAAACTAATCGGTTTCTTCTAGGTATAACAGGGATCAGACGACACGATTCATCGTGCCCTAAGTCCCTAAGTCCGGATGAATCGTGTCGTCTAATCGCTGCTTAACTTAGAGTCCACCATAATTAGTTAGGGGTTACAAGTGAGATGGTGGTCAAGTGCAAACTTATCATTGTATAAAAAGGATAGTCTTATGGTATTCGTGCAAAACGGTTAGTTAGGCAGTAGTGAAGCATTTGTGAAGATGAGAATATCCTCAGTGAACACGACATGATCAATCAGAAGATAGGAGTACTTCACACAAGTGATGCATGGTATGATCCATTGTAAAAATTAAATGTACTCTAACTATAAAGCGAGTATTATAGTACTTTTTCATTTGTTGAGGCTTTCAACATTTTCTTGGTCTCCATTTTGTCTAGTATAAATGCGTTTTTTCGTTAAAATCCTCAAAATTCACTTTACTATTCCAGCGTATCTTCTGGCCGATGCTGGGTACGACGTCTGGCTAGGAAACTTCCGCGGCACCGTCTACTCGTCACATATGAACTTCACCAAAAACGACCCAGCCTTTTGGGAATACAGGTATTTTTAACAACTTCATTAAGATTTTTATAAATGACATGTTTTTTTTTTAATTGTTTTGGACAATACTAATTTATTTTAAGGCGAGCATTTTGGGATGCGTCGTTTATTTGTAAGGATAGTTTTTGTACCCATATTTTTCGACAATTCAGTGCCGCAAATTTTTGGGATAGATACCACGGAGTCTGCTCACCGAACTATAATTACACCACTACAAATATAATAAACCATGTCGTGGTTGTTAAAGTTGAAGTCGTGACGTAGTGGAAATAATGTTCTACTCACAATAGAGCAGTGGTGGATTCTAAACCCGCATGCTGTGTATTTTTGTCAATCGCATCACTCATCTACTAACCCACTCCAAACACCACCCGGTGTAAATCCCCATTATACTGGCCGCATCGCCTCGCTGCATTGCTCACAGCCTTTGCACCAGGTACGAGCCGGAGCAGGAGTCACCCGATGTTTCTCATATTTTACGCTCCAGCTCGCTCATCAAACCTTTGGCTTCAATTCTCCAACTGTTTTGTGGTGGGGCTCTTTGCAGAGTCCGCCTCGGGTAGTACCACACCTTTGCCAGTTATTCTGCCGCCAAGCAGCAGTGTGCAAACTTTGGGCTCCGGTTTGTAGGGCAATGTTTTCAGAGAAATTACGGGGTTAACAGATACAACAACTTATATCAGCGGGTGACGAGAGCATTGCAGTGCTAGGTGATGATTTGGACTCTTCATGTTCCAATAGCTGCGTGTCACTGTTATGGGCAGGCATGTTGCTTACCATCAGATACATGTCCTGCTCGTCTTGTCACTATAAAAAAAATACTGCCTTAAAGTCTCCATCAATTCAAATGCAATCTACATTTTAGGTTATTCTCTAATTCCAGTTTCCACGAGCACGGCAAGTACGACGTCCCCGCCATGATCGACAAGGTGCTGCAGGTGACTGGTCTGCGCAAGCTGCTCTACATCGGGTACTCCATGGGCACCACCTCCTTCTTTACCATGATGTCCCAGCGGCCCGAGTACAACGACAAGATCGTGGCCTTCGTGGCGCTCGCGCCGGCTGTCTACTTGGATAACATGAAGACGCTGGCTAATCTGCTGTTGGGGATGGTCGATGTTCCGGTGAGTTCTATGTGTTTTATAATAATGTCGCGCAGTTTCATCCGCGTCGTTCCCGTTCCTGTTTTACACCTGACCGCCGTCTCGATTCACTCTTGATTTGACGACACCAAGATTATAACTATCGGAAAAAACCCACTCAGGCAACTCATTCCACAGCCTAGACGTTCTTATCACAAACGTAGAGTCAAACCTCTTCGTCCGTGTCTTTGGAATATCCATCATGAAACGGTGCCTGTTATTTTTCCGCAATGAAAAGTAGACTACATTAGTTGTTACTCTATTCAGTTTTTTCGCGATCTAGTTCAAAAACAATGTAGTCATATCGAGATTTAGTCCTAAAGCTTCTAACCCGTATTTACCACTATTTAAGTATTATATCAGCTATCTGGCCGCCATATTACAAGCTTTGCTTAGTTTGGGGTCAGATGGTGCTGTGTGTGAATTGTCCACCAATATTTATAATTGTGATCCGTTCATACGTTCCCACGTGATTGAGCAACAAACGTTTAAACTTTCACATGTATAATATTAGTAGGATAGAGAGACGGGATGGAAGACAAGCGTCAGATGTGAAGCAACACGCCTCGCACAGAGCCATCCAGGTATTTGAACATGAAGACTCCAGGACTCTGTAGGTACTGCCCTCGTGAACCAGAAATTATTACTCTGTAATTTCAATAGCAATATTTTCCTTCAAACGGAAATATGTTAATATTTTTACTGTACCGCTTAACGGCAGGATATCTGACACAGAGGAACTTACCACTTCGAGGAAAACGTTTTGAGTCGATACAAGCCATAAAAGAAAATTCGCTGAATAAGCTAAAGGCCATACCGCAAATAGCCTATGAAAAATGTGTGGAAGACTGGGTGAAGCGTTGGAGATGTTCTATTGCAAGCGATGGGGCCTACTTTGAAGGCGATAAAATAAATTTAGATGAATAATTTGTATTTTTTGTTTTATTGACAAATTCCCGATATTTAGTACACAGAATGTATAGTACATACGATTTTGGGGGGGGGTCATGTTCCCTGTGACCCACCCCCCTTCGGACCGTGAATGCTTTGATCATGGAATAATTACGGGTACGGGTTGCTGCCAGTAGTAGAGGTTTGCACCGGAGGCGGAGCAGTGAGTACCGGAGAATAACCGGTAAAAGTACCTACTCGATTGAAATAATCGATATTTAACCGATTGATCTCCGGTGATCGTCGCATCTATTTTTTTTACATAATAAAGTTACACAAAATATAATAATAATACATACAACAATAAAGTTATACAAGTATATCTATTGATTATTCTTATTTCTGCATTATGAATGTATACATTTATAAAAAAGAAACAAATTTCTTTATTCTCCGGTGACCTCCGGTTTTTCACCGGGGATCGCCCGATCACCGGTGAAATCAATCGGTTGTTAAAATCTCGCTCCGGTGCAAACCTCTAGCCCAAGGGTCAGCAACAGGCGGACCGCGGTCCGTATCCGGACCGCGAAAGGTCGAACCTCGGACCGCCAAGTATTGTATTGGATACCAAGTATACATTTGAAAATGTAGATAACCTTTATTAATTGAAACTATATTTTTTTACCACGTAGAATTTAACTTCGTAAATAAAATAATATGTAATCTAAGTGGCTCTCTTCATGGTCAGCAACAAAGAAGGATTCGAAATAAGCTTTTGCTTCGACTGGGAATGGAAACGAACCCGTTTGTCACCTGGGTTTTCTTGCCTGCTCAATGAGAGTACCGTAAAAGTCACAAAAAAGCTGAAAACCTACAACGCTATGCCATGTGTGCGAGGTACACGGCCACCGATTTCGGTTGGTGCGATCGAAAAAACACTACTACAGTACTTGTAAGGTCGGACGCCTTTCACACGGGCAAGTGCGCTGCTCGCACACCTGATCAGAAATCCTGGTGAAACACCCCGGGCAATAAGCGTGCATGCGCTGGTAATCGAAACTCAAGAGCGCAAGTCACAGACTGGCTGGGTTGCATTGAGGCCTCTAAACATCATGAGATTGCGGTATACGAAGATAGGGGAGAAAATCTGAGCTTTCTCAGAGCCCTTTCGTACGACCAAACAAATGCAACTGACATCTGAGGGCATCCTGTTCCTAGTTCGCCCATGCAAACCAGCTCCGAAAGAGCACAGCACAGGGCAGCTGCGGAAAACCAGCCAAGAACATTCTCTGAATCTCATCCCATGCATCCCACCATTGACGTCAAGGACTCTCAAAGCACCTTCACAGCAACAAATGAGCCGAACGAGAGCCGACAAAACACAGGTTGAACCGCCCCGCTATGTCACGGCTTCGGAGCACCACGCACGTAACGTCTTCATCCAATATATATCTACACTGCGAGCTACAAGACAAGTCAATCTCAAGATCTGCGATAATATCATGCAAACCTATAGGCTAGGAAGTGAAAGCCTCTTAAAGGCGAAACTCCAGGAGGCTGAAGCATCCATTTACAATAATGTCACTTTCTGGATCATCAAGGGAACCATGACAGGACAGTACCTATAAGGTAGCTTACATAGCTTGGTGACACTGAGCGAAAAGAGACTGAGCGCGCGGGAAGATCTGTTTACGCGACACCACCAAACGACCCAATCATAGTTACTACCCGATGCCCCAAGATTATGCTCCTTAATTAAGATTAAGATCCTAGAGATGGCCAAGACCATCGAAGGGAACTCAAACGTCTAAGCAGGTTGGTAAAACTAGGAGCTACCGAGAATACAGTGGGTCGACGGAGTTCCAGGATGTGAAAGACAACTTGGGTGATAAAACATTTTGACGTGGACAAAGACGCCATCATCACCACAACAACTGATGCAGCAAAAGATCTAAGAGAAAAGCTACCGCACCATCTCGGAAACCTGATTAAAACAAAGGTCACAGTGCGTGGCTTTTGTTCTGGTAAATGGTTTCGGAAAAGAAAGTTGAAGCATGAAGCGACTGAGCTTCATGGTGGATGAAAGCTCTCATGAACCATTTTGGGCTATTGTGGCTGACTTACTGCTTAATTGTTTAATTTGTCAAAAGCTTCACTTCAAATGGAAATAATTGATACAAATCTTTAATCTTTATAAACGTATAAAACTGTATCCACTGAAGAATTTCAGGCCAAACACAGCTAAGAAAAATATGTTAATTGCAAAAAAAAAATTGCTATCAATTTGGCTACTATGCTTGGTTCGACTTACGTATGTGACTCATCTTTCTCAAAAAATGTTTTTTTTAGTAACAAATATCGTTCAAGACGGCCGCCTAGCAGACACACTTCGAGTTTGCTGTTCTTCTCGAGAACCAAACTATAAAGAACTGGGCCAAGCGCGTCGGTGTAATTTATTGCATTGATTTTAGGTCTTGGGTTTTTATTATATGTAATTACAAATTTGGTTTGAAAACATACAATAAATACTTAAATAAGTAGCACTTAATTACCTATTACCACAATTTTTTTTCCGGACCTCGGTAAAATTTTGGCCCTGCATCCGGACCCCGCCTAAAATTATTTGCCGACCCCTGCGTCTAGCCAGTAGCAGAATAAACGTAAATGAAGGTAACGCCGATGGCCGTACTTAAGACAATGTAGTAGCTCCCACAGTACAAGCTTTGCTTAGTTTTGGGCTACAAGCTTATTTTTTTTTTGCTTAGTTTTGTGAGAAATGTCCACTAATATTTATTT
Source organism: Ectropis grisescens (assembly GCA_017562165.1). Lineage (NCBI taxonomy): Eukaryota > Metazoa > Arthropoda > Insecta > Lepidoptera > Geometridae > Ectropis > Ectropis grisescens. Next base: position 23,235,313 of record CM029780.1, on the reverse strand, counting down.
GTTTACTAGCACCACCCCGCGGTTTGACCCGCGTGGTTACTGTTCCTGTTATTTTCTCGAGATAAGAAGTAGTCTATTTATTCTTCCAGACTATAATCTACCTGTGTTCCAAATTTCTGTCCGATCCGTTCATACGTTACGACGGGATTGAGCAACAAACATCTAAATATCCAAAGATATTTATTAGTTAGGATTTATTAAATGTTTGTTTCCAGCGCACGATGCGGTCGCAAGGCATGTTCTCAGCCACGCTGGGCCAGCCCGTGCTGGAGTTCGTTTTCGGCTCCGTGTGCTCCACCCGCGACCCCCCGCGAGGACATGTGCCTCTCGCTCGTCTACTCCATCGTGGGAGAGGACTACGAACAGAACGACAATGTGAGTACTGGCTCCTATGTGCTATAGAGAGGGGTACTTCACAGACAGACAGAAACACTTTATTATGCGCACCAGTCAAATTTAAAAGTGCAAAACAGAATATTCTTTTTACTAGTGCCATAAATGGCGGCCTTATCGCTAATAGCGATTTCTTCCAGACAACCATTAGAGGCAGGAAAAACACAAAAAGTAAATATATTAACCTATTGTGTTTCGTGGTATAAAACGTCCATAACTTCGGCCGATATATCGTTTATCGGACTTCGTAGTAGACCTGCTGGTTCTACTTTGATCCGTCGATTCCGTCGTCAAACAACGTTCGATCGGACGAAACACACTAGAACCGAAGTAGGAAAGTCGCGAGTTTATATTGAAATTACGTTTTTCGTAGAAAGAGAGTAGACGGTCTGTTGTGACGATTGATTCTTGAACATGTTTTGTTTCCAGGAGTTGATGAGCGCGGCGATGGCCCGGTTCCAGCCGGCGTCGTGGAGACAACTAGAACATTTCGGGAAAATAGCTATCACCAGTAAGTATTAACCACACGTTTTAATGTGTAAACACGGGTAGGGTTGTCGCAAACAAAAATGCGTATTACCAAAATTAAATTAAACATACGGAAGATGTCAGCCCTGAGCCGCGCTCCTGCAATACTAACATTGTAATGTAGGCAATGCAGGAGCGCGCTTCCCGCGTCTCACCCCGCACGATTGCCCCGTCGAGACGATTTCGTCGAACGACTGTTTGATTTAATATGCTGTGCTAAAGCTTTAGAACAACGTAAGGGGGAAATGAATACTTACCTCAAAGTCCTGTAACGGAAGTTAAGAGGACCAGCTCGAAAAGCTTACGAGAAGACTCTCCAAAATTAGGGTAATTTTCGCAATATGGCAAAACTGCCTGCTCGCTTTATGTGTTGTAGATTGAAAGGATACTTTGTTTCGAACTTATCAGTAAATATATCAGACATTTCTATAATAATCGTATTTAGTCAGCTCACTTAACACTCTTTATTTAAAAAACTTTAAAATAACAAGCATAACAGAGGTGTGTGAGGTCAATTATAAAATAAAATTATTACACATCTTTTTCTAAAATGCCGGTGTCAGGGTTGAGGTTCCGATTTTTGAGATACAAGTAACTTCACTTTCACTTCAAATCTAAAGTGAATCAGTTTTGTCTGGGCAAGCCTGCTTCATGCATGGTCGTTTAACAGCAGACAAGATGGCGGTTAAGCACTCTTAAAACCATAGATTTCGATTAAATTTTTTGCTACGCAAATTACATTACAATACATTACATTGCCATGCAAATTACATTCGATGTTTTTGCTTAAAAGTCTATTCTTATTACTGATGATTATTTTATTCATGTACGCAATCTTTATTCCAGGCGTGTTCACCTCCTGGGAGGACGGCCTGTGGGGCGCCGTGAAGCCGTACAACTTAGCCAATGTCAAAGTGCCCGTATCTCTTCTGTATGGAGAAAACGACCAACTCACCGAGAAGTCTGTAAGTATACTGCACGATGATAGCAAATTCGACATTTTTTTTTGCCGACACAAACATGTTAAATTATACAAATATTGATTAAGTAAAAAATATAGTCAGCTGGTTAGTAATCAATAATTATCGATATATTTTGAATTAAATCAAACCACAGATTTTGTAGGACAATTTTTTTTCCGAATAATTTAGATCGAGTCGATCGATCACTTTTTACTTGTACCTTTGAAATAACAAAATAAATATCAAATTAGTATAATTTATTTTTGAGAATCATCAAATCGACATATTTAATCCTGGCTACCTCTGTTAGCTACCACAATCAAGAATTCCGTACAGGAAACTGTTGGGCTAAATTAACCTACTCAAAGCAAAAATGGACCAAGGATCGTGGACTACTACAGAAAGTTAATTTAAAAACAATATTCTCTTTTTATCATTTTAATTTTTAAATTGATTTGCTAAACTTTTTTCGTGTAGAGACCAAACTATGGCAGTTGGCCTCATGTTTGGTCTTCTTTTGACGCGCCACAGACAGATTTTTCACGCTCGGGAATGATAAGGGGAATGATAAGAAATCTTCGGGTAAACTCGGGCCCATGGTCCCGAGTGGCCATGCTCATGGCCACGCCCTTCGGTTTTCCTCGCGTTTGTCCAAAGTGAGCTATAAAATTCTGAGTTATAAGTTTTCACTTCTATCTGCAGTCTTCTTCTATGTATCCTATGATTGCCAACTTTTTTCCTAAGAGCAGTTTCGTTTGTTTGCAGCAAGTGATGCGGCTAGCCAAGGAGCTGAAGACGACCAACCCACGCGTGGACATCCGGCCCGCCACCTCCTGGCCTAAGTTCAATCACCTCGACTTCGTATTTGCCAAAGATGTAGGAAAATTATTAAATAAACCGCTAGTTAAATATGTTACTTACCTTTATAATACATTTGGATCAGAATAAATTTTGTCTTTCATTTCACTTTCATAACGTAGCAACGAAAAACGACGTTATCTTTTGATTTTGGCCGTTTGATCGATTTTGGGCGTTATTTGTTTGATGTGTCTGTGCATGTGTGTTATGTGTGTGTGTGTGTGTGAGAGGGTGAGGTAGGGTGTGTGTGTATGTGTGTTGTGTGTGAGGGTGCGTGTGCGTGTATGCGAGGGTGCGTGTGCGTGTATGCGAGGGTGCGTGTGCGTGTATGTCAGGGTGTATGCGGATCCAGGAGGATCATGGGGGTCATGACCCTTCCCCCCCCCCCTGGATAGGGTCCTGAACCTACGTGGCCCAATTAAAACGCACGCATGCACTTGTCGCACGGTCTTTTGAGTTGACCACGGCTATATGACTCCTTGGGCTAAAGATGGCTCCGCCCTGGGTTATAAGCAGACGTGTTGCTCACCATCAGGCACAAATCCTGCTCGCGCCGTAAAAAACGTACCATAGAGCCAAATACTTACTAGCCCCAAAATAACAAAACCAAGATTAAAACAATGTTTGAATCACCGAATATTTATTGAACTGACTGAGCACGTGAGCCATGCTGACAATCGGAGCCGGCACAATACGCATGTGTCCACGATACTTGGTGGCTGCCTCGGGCTCATTCAGAACACTCGCCAGCTGAAACAAACACTTGCATTTCTAAACCACTTCAAAACAAACACGAAAGGGAGACAATTAAATTAAAAACGTTAAGAAAGATGGCGGCTGTAATTGATTCAAAACTCGAGCATATTTTAGCCAAATCTAAAGTTCTGCCAATGAGGATTGGGTTGATTGACCCAAATTAACAATTTTGCCAACATAAGACTATTTCAATAAATAATAATACCTAACGTGGTTGCTACAAAAGATTTAATTAATTAACTAACGAGTGATTCACATTTTGTATAATCAGTCCAGTCCAATTAAAGTTTCAGCCGCGTTCGGCGGCCTGTTTCAAGGTACCTAAGTGCACGAAAGTGACCGGTGTCCTCTTGGTACTGGCTCAGTGCTGCTCAGTTGCTAAACAGGCAGCTCGTACGCTGCATCCGGCGGCATTTTTTATAAAAGACCGCCGGATGCAGCTGAAACCGACTTAAGTCGGACTGGTGGACTGACCATACCACACGTGGGTTACCCGTGAATTCATTATGTAATTATTTGACCATTGACCGACCTTTGCTGTTTAAACTGATAATAAATCGATTCACTCTTGACTAATTAAAGAATCCAAGATTGAACTTATCAATCAAGAAAAGCTCACTGAGGTAATAAAACATTGTACATGTATAAAATATATTTTTATCGTTTGTAAACGATAGTAGCCCCTAACCCAAGTTAAACGTCGGTGCAGAACCTATCACCCACGACATACGAGTACATACCGCCACATCATTTTTTTTTTTTTATATCGACGCCACCCAACATTAATACAGTAAAAACTCTTTATTCGTGGGGTATACGTTTCGTAAATATGCCGCTAATACGTAAAACCGTGAATTTGAAATGGTAATTTTTAAGTGACAGTGGTGGTGCGGTGGGTGCCTAAGTGACAAAATAACACCTGAAAATAGATGGGGCTCCCCTTAGTGAGTCAGTTCGGCGTCGCGGCGCCCGCGCAGCGCCCATTCTTGACGGAGCTCTTAGGCTAATCTGGCCCTTCCACCGTCTGACTAAATCGGTTCTGGTTTTGCTACTGCTGTCTCCAAGCATGTTGTTGTGCGTGGTGTGGTAGATAGCAAAGATCTCAAATACCCAGATGTGCCCTCCCAAACTTTAGGGCGCACGGAATAATGTCATTGTTGGGAAGAGTGAGCTCACTAATTCCGTTCCAGTCGGGGAACGCCGGACGTTTTTCTTTTCACTATTCGTTGTCAACAACCAAAATAAGTAGAACCACAGCATATCGCGCCGCTATCGATTCTAGGGGTCAAGTAGATTGGTTTTGTGTAAACTACTTACGACACACAGAGACGCAGTTTATTACTAATTTCAAGTTAGACAGGGCACATCCATTGATTTATATGGATGGTCGATACTCGGTACGTACTTCTTGATGCAGGGCCCGGCCTCGACGCGCTTCTCCGGCGGCACGTAGTCCGCGCAGTCCGCGTCTTGGAAGCCGAGCAGCTCTGCCAGCATGTTGATGTCCTTGTACGACGGCCGCGCGCGCGCAGGATCTGAGCCACGACACGCATCCTCAACACACACTTTACATAATACCTACCACATTTATATCGTTTCCAAGGGCAATGACGACAAGAGTAACGAAACGAGCAGAACATAAATAAATCACCCAGATATATAAGATCGATGTGAAGAACACTCGATGTCGAGTCGATTACTAGCGGAATCCCAACCGGTAGTGATCGGCTCTACAGACGAGCACTAGAATTAGATTTTAAATGTACCCAAATCCCTCCTATTTTCCTCTTCTCCTTATCCAAGAAATGTGTAAAAAAAAAGATAATTGTCATGACAAAGATCACGGACCCTGGAGTCTGTGGAGTGGATAATTTAAATTAAAAAAAAAAAGTTATTTAAGATGTTTTATTTTATAAGAAACTAGATGTCCGTCCCGGCTTCGTCCGTAAGTATATGGCCTACAGCACTCAGGGATGTATAGACTTAGATATGTACGAGTCCATATCCAACGGGGAAAGATTTTTTGAAATCGGTTCCGTATTCCTGAGAATTCCACGTTTAAACAAAAAACTGCTTCAGCTACCGACTACGCCACCTGACGAAAATCGCTCGCACCAAATCAGATTTAGAAAAAAATTACTAGCAAAGGTTTGTAATGACGCAATACGAATAATGACGCTTAGACACCTGCTGTCACGTCAACGCACGGTACGAATTCTCTCAAAACGGAATATTTTTCCCCCATTTTTGTTACATTCCGCTCCGCTCCTATTGACAGTAGCGTTATGTTATATAGCCTTCGTCGATAAATAGACTATCCAATAGAAAAAAAATCTTTCAATTCGGATCAGTAGTTCCTGAGATCCTAGCAATCAATCAAACAAACAAACAAACTCATCAGCTTTATAATATTAGTTTAAATTACAGCTTATATAGTAATGTGGCATTAACTCCCTCCTTGAGATAATTAATAACGATGGCCCAGCGCGGGTTGATGGATAACACAGGACTCCCGAAAGATTCTAGGTACATGTCGGTTTCCTTACGATATTTTCCTGTACCGTTTTCACGAAGTTCACGGCATTGTGCACATGACTAAGAAAAGAAACGTGGTGCGCGTGGGATTTGAATTAGGGGCTCTGAATCGGCAGTCGCTGTTCTCACGACTAGACCAGCCGTAACTTAACATAATCAGCCATTTTATCAAACAACTATGGAACGAAATGGCTGATTGACTGAGCCGATAACGGTAGTATTTCTTTATACTGCGGTACTAAGTGTAGGCGGCACTTACCTCCGTGGTGACCATCTTGCGGTCTTCGACGGGCGGCACATTCCAGAACACGATCCCGACGACGGTTTCATCGCGCAGGTAGAACAATATGCCGCGCTTGTATTTGTGTCTGTAGTCCTCGGACCTATCGACATTTAGAAACATGTGAACAATATCAATGTTTTCATATCCAAAGTAAACATGTTTTGGTTACGCGGACTTACATCCCAAACTACGTAAAAACTTAATATCATATAATAACCTGTCGGATGCCACTTTATTTCTTTGTAAATTAACGAACGTCGAAGGTGAGGCACGAGTAAAATCAAATGAAAATTATTAAAATAAATGCCCGCACCCACACAAACATACACACACACACTGCCAAAAATCTAAGTGACCTCTCTGAAGGTAATTAAGTCTGAACAGTTGCTCACGTATATCAAGCACAGATTGGAGTACCTACCTACTGATCCCACCTTTGGGATGGATCGATCGATGGCTAAGTTTCATCCGGAATCGGTCAAGCCACGTGCCAAAAGCTCATAGGTAACCCCTACCACCCCTCCCTAACGCCTTTGTTCGAAAATAAATAATTGGTGCACATTTCACATACAACATCTAGCCCCAAATTAAGCAAAGTTTGTACTATGGGACCCAGAAAGCTGATATATCTAATACTTAAATGTTACTTGTTAAAAAGACTTCAAAGTCTTGAACATACCGAAATAGGTAGCTTAACGGGTTTTATCGCATACACTTCGGAGAGTGTGCAACTGACGTGTTATGATTTAATACCACCTTGCCCTTATTTCCATCGGACTGCTTGTAGCTCGCAAAAGCGACATCGTTTCACGATTGATGTTTCAAAGACACAAACGAAGAGGTTTGACTCTTTTACAAGAACGTCTGGCTGTGAAATGACTTGCCGGCGTGGGTTTTTCTCGATAGTTACAATCTGTGTCTCTTCAAATCGAGAGTGAATCGGTTTCTTCTAGGTAAGCACGCTCCATCGTAGACCGCATCGTCCCTTGACATCAGGCGAGATGGCAGTCAAATGTAAGCCTATAAAAGGGGAAAAAATGTTGCGGACGTACTGCTTGAAGCAAGGTTTGGCCTGCGGCTTCTTGGAGGCTGGCTTCTGGTCGCCGGCGCCCTCCTCCTCGCCAGAGCACGGTTTGAACAGCGCGATGGTCGGCATGCAGGCGCCCACCTCACCCACCACCTGCGACAATAAAATAAAAATAGCCTTTATTTCTACTACAAATATGACAAATAATTACTTAAACCTATATTTAAGATAGTAAATAAGTTTCTATTTTTTTTTGTACTATACAATAAATATATAATTATACTCTCTTTTATAGAGTATGAGTAGTAATCGCCTCTGCAGCGTAGGCCTCTCCTAATCCTTTCCACTCGTGTCTCTCGCGTGCGTTCCGCATCCAGTGAGAACCACCCCTCTGGTTGAAAATGTCGCTCCATCTTTTGTGTGGTCTGCCTTTCCTTCTCTTACTGTCCCTTGGTACCCACTCAACTAAACGTTTGGTCCATCTATTATTGTGCATTCTACAGATATGCTCCACCCATTGCCATTTTAATAATCTTATTCTTTTTCGTACATTTATTATTTTTGTTTTATACCTGCGACAATAGTCCACCTTTATTGTCAACTCGAAAACTGACCAGTTTCTTCAACTGATATACATTAACATAAACCGTCCGCTAAATGTTCTATTCCGAGAGTTAGGAGCAAATTTTGGGTAGGCATTTGAGAAAAGCTGAAAGCTTGAACCTATCCTGTTATACCCCATCGCTACAGGCGCGGCTGGTGCGTAGCGAGGCAAAATTAATCCCTCGGTGTCGTTATCGTCATAGTGTGAAAACGCCCAATGCCGGGTCGGGTGACTGCGCTGGTGGCCTATACTGACCTCCATCTGTTCCTACTAGCCTCCACATCGCATGTACTAACCTCCATGTGGTTCTACAGACTTCCACATCGTTGTACTGATTTCCATTTGCTACTACTATCCTGGACACCCCATGTACTGATCTTAGCTCCCACTAACCTCCATGTCGAACGTCTCTCCCAGCTTGAGCCGGAAGTGCGGCTCCATGTTGCTGGGCGTCCAGAAGCCGGTCATGTTGGCGCCGGCGATGGTGCCCTGCTCCTCCGCGTTCTCCACGTGCTCCATGCGCAGGCGCTTGCCATGCCACTGCGAGTATATGCTCGCCGCATCGCCCGCCTACAACACGGCCATCCCGCATCACCATCGCCCTCAGTCTTTTATACAACTGATGCGTTTAAAAAGCCTCTCTCCTACTACGCCAACTAACTTTTTTTATAGTACCTATAGCGTGACGAGACGAGCAGGACATGTAACTTTTTAACTTTTATAGGTTTACGTTTGACCACCATTAGCCTATTATTAAGCAACGATGCCGTCTACGATGGAGCGTTACCTAGAAGCAACCGATTTATTCTCGATTCATACTCTCAGATATGTCCGATATATGTATTGTTCCTGCCCGACCACAGCACAGTGTCACGCAGCTATTGGAATATGAAGTGTCCAAAGCATTACCTGGCACTGCATGGAGCTTGTTAGTCAACAAAATATTAGTTGATTAATCTCAATGCCCTGTTATTTACTCGTATCTGGAAATATTTCTCAGTAAACCGGAGCATGGTGATATTTCCACATTCCTGCTTGACGGTAGAATTGCCAAACGTAGAAGTGCCGAAGGTGTCCCAGGCGGATTTTGCAATGAGTTCAATTGCAATTCTAAGCTACTAAAATAACTTTGGCGCAGACTTCATCAGATCAACCGTTCACTGGACGAAGTGTTCACGTTCTGACTGAGGCACGGTTGTGTGCGCGGCACGTACCACGTAGAGGTGCGTGCGCGCCTTGAGCTCGGTGTTGACGAGGAAGCCGCCGTTCACGTGGTCCAGCTCCAGGAACGAGGGCTGCGCCAGCTCCTCGCGCGGCTCCGCGCCCACCGCCACCAGCACCTGCGGGCACACGCGGGCAGGGCCGGTTTCAGCACTACCAGCGCCCTGGCAGAGGTTTTAGCACTACCAGCGCCCTGGCCGAGGTTTTAGCACTACCAGCGCCCTGGCAGAGGTTTTAGCACTACCAGCGCCCTGGCCGAGGTTTTAGCACTACCAGCGCCCTAGCCGAGGATTTAGCACTACCAGCGCCCTGGCCGAGCTTTTAGCACTACCAGCGTCCTGGCCGATGTTTTTTCTTTGACGTGACTGGTTAATGACGACGCCTATGATTACAATCTGAACACAAAAGGTTGCCTGCGCTTGCAGCGTGCCCCCTTATGACCGGTGCCCTGGGCGGTCGCCCTACCGCACCCTACCCTAATGCCGCTACTGCACACGGGGGTCATACTGAACCATCATGGAAATATCCGACTATTACATGACTTTACCGTCTTTGTGTGTGCTGATGCTTAAAGAAGTAAATGGAGAATCAAAAACTACTAGCCACATCAGTGCAAAAATGTCAGTTAAATAATGGAGCTGAATAGGTTTTTTGTTTGAACGCTCATCTCAGGAACTACTGGACCGATAATCAAAAATCTTTGATTGTTGGATATGTACGTAATCCCTGAGTGCTACAAGCTCCATTTTATGTACTGCGTGTGAAGCCGGGTCGGACCGCTAGTCTTACTATAAAGTAGAGTAACTCACATAGTCCGTGATCATCGAGGTACCGTTGGAGAGGGTCAGCTCGAGCCGCCCGTCTTTCGTCAAGAACGCGTCGTACACTTGCGCTGGAATCAGGGCAGATATGTTTTACTATGAACATGTGTGACAGAGCTGAAAGTGAAATAACATTTTGGCCAGATGAATCAGTCGAAGAATGAAATTTCGAAGAAGTACCCTTAGACATATTGTAAGAAGTGTAGAGTTAAACCACAGTCTAAGAATATAGACATACAGTCGTTCAACGAAGCCGTCTAGACGGGCACTCGTGCCGGACCCGTGTCTAGACATTATCGGCGTTTCCAAGATCAAAAGCGATGAACTACTGGTAGTATTTTTATACTGTGGTTAAACCATGTTTGCTTACTGCTAGGCATGATCTTGACGTGCTCGCAGCTGATGTTCTCGGCGGCCCACTCGCCGAGGTAGGAGGGCAGGAAGCCGGCCATGATGCCGCGGTCCTTGTACATGTGCACGAACTGGATCGGCGGCTCGTCGTCCTCGCGCTCCACCTCCTCGTCTGAACATCACAGGACACGTTCAACAGGTTTTAATTAGTCAAAGGATAGCTCACCACCAGTGTCGTAGACAGCCCCTTCTGCACCCTGTGCGAACTTCCTTAACTGTACTCTTTTTTTTTCAAAGTGAAAACTACTTTTGCCGCAGCACACACAGATTTTTCGTGGGCTGTGAATGAATCTCAGCGTCACGCTCGTAAATTAAAGAAATATTGGGGTGAACTCGGGACCTAAAGCATTTCTAGATGGACATGCTTAGAAGACTAATCTAGACGGCCATGTTTATAATACTAATATAGACGACCATGCTTTGAAGATTAGTTCAAGACTAACAGCGCCCACTGGTTTCGCTCGTGAAGTTTCCAAAGAGAGACTTTAAAGTCTGGTTCATAAATTTTCGTTTTTATCTAGCCAGGCTAGTATTGAGCGCGACGTTTTGTTCTCATGTAACGGACGCTTTTTATGATACTGCCATGTAGGAACACGTGTAGGGGAATCAAGCATTAGGAGCGCAGCGCGAACTTCTCAGGAGCAAAACAAGTAAGAAATAAAAGAATAGTCTGGCCATTCTCGCGCCATCAGAGTCTGCGCTCCGCTGTCCCTGGCCACCGCTAACACGGCCCTATTTACAGTACTGGTCACACGTGATATGGTCGGTCCAGTCCGGTTTAACTTCAGCCGCGTCCTGCGGCTATTTTCAAGGAGAGTGCACGCGCGTTACTCCTTTCATTCAGGCGCTGCACAATAGGCACATTTAGATCCCAATTACCGACACCAAATCGTCATCAATGAATTTTGGTCGTCAATGAGATTTATTTGTATCCAGTTACGACACATAAAATGTTTATGTTTGCGCAGAGCGTGGATGATTTCATACTGGTTCTATAGAAAACAAATATTCACCGGAAGTTTGAATCGTACACATAACCTAAAAAGTGTCCACGTTTGCGTCCTGTCTTCCACTCACCACTCATCTTGTCTAGATGCCAGGTGGCTATCCCACCGTGTGGGGAGTATGGGTGTCTTGTGTCACTCACTCATCTGGCCGAGATGCAGGCTGCTGCCTCTTCACGTGGATGCGCGGGGTGTGTGGTACTCACTCATCTTGCCGAGGTGCCAGGCGAGCTCGGTGCCCAGCAGGCCCCCGCCGAGCACCACCACGTGCTTGGACTCCCGCACCTTGCGGAACGCCTTCTCGAGCTGGCGGATGGTGCGCAGCGTCGACACCTTCTCCCGGACCGCCTTGGGGGCGGACTGGAACACGTTCAGGTTCTTCGGCTTTGCACCTGCGCCACGAATTATACTTATTTAGTAATACATGCTAATGCGAGGTGCTATGGTATTTAACAAACTCAGAAATCCATGAGCACTATCCAGAAGGAAACCCTGGCAACAAAATATCAAAAGCACCTAGAAAACCATTCGAACCTGCTTGCTGCTGGTCTAACGACGAGAAGCTACCCAAAGCGTCTTTACTTTGGGTAGCTTCGTTACTTTGATTCTCCTGCGGATTTCCTCATTTCTGATTCTATCACGCAGAGATACTCCGAGCATGGCTCTTTCCATTGCTGTTTGGGTGACTTTGAGCCTTTTTATAATGTACATAGTAGGAAGGTTTCGTATAGCAGGATCTAACGCACCGGGAGCCAGCAGGCACCGCTCGTAGTAGATGGGCTGCTCCCCGCACATGGTCTTGACCCAGGCCACGTGGTCGTCCGCGTCCACGCGCAGCACGCACCAGCCGGTCGCGATGGACACGGCGGGGCCCGTCTTCTTGCGGTAGAACTCCACCGGGTGCATGAACTTGCGGCATTCAGTGTACAGCATACTGGAATAGAGAGTTTAACATTTTTGAAGTGAAAACGTCTTTTGCCGCAATACAGGCAGACGTTTCGTGGGTTGTGAATTGACCTCAACCATCACGCTTGGGAATGAAACAAATCTTTGGGAAAACGCCTCCGGTGTCACCCGCATAGTTTCCAAACTGAGTTATCAAATTCTGAGTTATAAGTTTTCACTTCTATCGGCAGTTCCTATGACTGTCCATTTTTTTTCATTGAACACAGGCTGCACATGACCGCCATCTCGCATGCTGTTAAACGACACGACTACAAAATCAATTAAAAAAGTACACAGGAAATCGTAACAAGAACATATAGTAACTGGTCAAACAAGTACTTGAGTTTACAAGTATTTGATATAACACTGCCGCCGTACTAGGCAGGTGGTAAAAAAATATATATAAAATAATTGACACATAAAATATCTACACAATAATTGGGATGACGACTGTGTCAGATATATAGCACTCTCTAATTATTATTAGTCCGTCGGGTAATTATGGATTTAAATGGAAATATATTATGGAAAGTATGGGACACAATTTTTATTTTACTAAATTATGAAAAATCGACAAAGATATACATATATCATCAAACTTCTGGTGTGGGAGGTTGTGACGTCACGTCTAGTAAAAATCGTAAATTGCATATAGACGTGACGACATTCGAAAATTCGAAGCACTATTTCTTCGTAATTTCTTGTTTGTGAAACAAAAGAAAAAAAACACTTGTTAATAATCTAAATGACGGAGTGATTAATTTTTTAGCCACCATGCCAAAATTATAGTTTTAATGACATTTTTTTTTTACTTTGAAAATGTATAAGCTATGTACCTATATAACCCTTTTTATTTTATTTTTTTAATTCTCGACTTGTAAATTGTACACATTTTGAAAAGTATCTCGACTTTGAACTGTGTCTGCGTCTCACCTGAATTTTCTCCCGCCTTCGACGTAATTGAGCGTCATGACGTCAGGCGGTTCCTTGTTCCACCACATATGCTTGGACATGGGCGGCCGCCGGTAAGGCATGAAGTCCTCCTTGGTCACGAAGAACACCTGCCAACCATTCACTTTCAATAGAGATGAAGACTGGGTCAAAAATAAACTGTTTCTGGGTCAAAAATAAACAAAAATATTTTTTTGTTTTGTCAAATTACTGAACATCGACTAAGATAAAGATTATCAAATTTTTAGACTCTTGAAGTCACTTGTGGGTAAACATCTTAGATAAAATGTAAGTAAATAGATTAGTTTTTTTCCGCAGAGTTCCTTTGTAGAGATTTACTACGATAACATGGCCCGCCCCCTCCAAATTACTGTTTTAATGTGTGTAGTCACATCCTTACGAAAGAGTTTGTATGTAGTTGTAATTATTCGTCTGCAGTAGCAGTACGCACACATGCGTGGTGGTGCGTTGTATATTCTTTCACAAATACTTTCAAACGTTTTGAATTCTGGAGGGGCGGGTCATGTTATCGTAGTAAATCTCTACCAATCGTCAGCAGATGAGGTGTATGTTATCGCCATAATGATGTGCCGCGACAAAAGTATGACACTTCCACAAGAGCGACAAGGCAAGAGCGATCAGACCCGTGCTTTCGGTGTAAAGCGTTTGTTCCAACTCTATACGTAGTATATGTAAACTTTTTGGTAAAAATCGTACTCACAAGTACGCACTCGTCACTCGAAACGTTTAAGTCCCTTCGTCATTTTTTAAGTGAAAACTTCTTTTGGCGCGCCACAGACATATTTTTCGTGGGCTGTGAATTGAATTCTAGCGTCACGCTCGGGAATGATAAGAAATCTTCGAGTAAACTCAGGACCATGGCTATGGGACTTCTAGAATTGCGTCAGCATTTCAAAATGTCCATGCTCATGGCCACGGCCTCCGGTAAATTCTCAGTTATAAGTTTTCACTTATATCGGCAGTGCCTATGACTGCCATTTTTTTGTTTTTGAAACAAAAGAAAAGTACGTGTTCCTATTGTAGGAAACGTTGTTGTTTTTTAAATCTAACTGACGGCCTAATTTTTTTTTTATTCTTAAATTTTGTATTAGGTATGTAGGTATGTATGTGTTCAAGTAATAGTCACTACTAATCCAGTGTTACCCTGAGTTTGTAATGGCCCATGATGGTCCAGATGGCCACCTTGAGAATTTATCGTGGTCCAAGATGGTCCAGGATGACTATCTTCATAGTTTTTCATGGCCCATGTTGGTCCAGATGGTCACTTTGAGAATTTATCATAGTCCAAGATAGTCCAGGATACCTTGGCATTTCGTCGTTGTCCTTGATGATCCAGGATGGTAACCTTCACAGTATGTCATGGTCCATGAAGGTGACTTAAATGTGTCATGGCCTACGTTGGCCCACGATGGTTAATTCGAGAGTTCGTCATGGCCCATGCTGGTCCAGGCTACCTTAGCAGTTTTGTCGTGTTCCATGATGGCGTGGTAGGCGGCCCAGCCCGCGGCGCCGGTGCCCACGATGAGGTACTGCACGCACGCGGGCAGGTCCGCGTCGTGGTAGGGCCGCTTCACCTTACGCCGCGGGCGCCCTACGACATACAACGACAAATTCATAAGAGCTTAAGTTGTGTGTTTGTAGTCAAACGTGTATTTTTTAACCAACTTAAATCTATATTAATAAAAATCAATGCCACTTTTCGTTGTAAGTGAACTCCTCCTAAACGGCTGGACCGATTTACATGATTTTTTGTATACGTTTGGGTAGGGCCCTGGATGGTTTAGATTCACAAACCAGCCCGGCACATGGCGCTGCAGTTGGTATCTAGGTTACTATCCGAGCGAAGCCGGGACGGACCGCTAGTCTATAATATATGTTATAATATGTTTATTTGTATGTACCTACATACAGCGTGGCGCTTTGGTGCCGACATTAAATGAAACCACATATCACACATCATATTTTTAGGCATTCTGTAAAATTAAATTTCGTGTATCGTTTTTATTTACTGAGTTATTTGCAATTTTCAAAAATTCCAAATCAAAGCAACCTGTATCTAAAAATGTAAGTCACGAGGTCATTAGGTCGCAGACCTAAGATCCATATGTTTATCAATGAAAATCAGGCGTAAGGCAAATACAATAGAAAGAGATAAGACAACACATGCGTTTGTGTGCGAGCTAATGAAATGAGAGGATGTGCTCGTCAAATTTTTTTGTCCTACTCTTCACTAGTTGATCGTTGACCGTTGTCCTTGACACATATCTCGCGCTAAAACTTTAATTGTAAATATCTAATTTACTGTTTTAAATCCTTAGCTAGGTAATTAAGTAATTTAATTATTCGCGAAAAAGACTTACGCATTATTTTGTCGTTTATTTAGTGTAATTTATTGTACGAGTCAGTGTCAATTAGATTAGGTTAGATACCGCGATAAAGACGCCTTTTGTTATGTACTTTTGTGTTGTGATTTTGTTTTGTGAGTAGTTATTTAATTGGTGTTGTGGAACTCCATAGTATGCAGACATGACTTTAGTTGACACAGAAACCCATCAAATAGCTGCCTTTGCGATAACGATTTGTCGCCCAAAGCAAGTCATCGACAAAGTGCAAGTTTCCCAGAGCATCACAGATTTCGGCTTCACCTGGACACTTATTGGCAAGCATTCGTTTTCATTTTCATTTTTAATAAGGTTTAGTGTTCACGAAAGTGGTGGTCACGTAGACCATTTTAAAAATGCAGATCAAAAAAGTTTCGCTCCGATGTTTGTACCTAAAATTTCAAAAGATTACCCGGCGCGGCGCCGCGTCGGAGTAGGCGCGGTGTTGCCGCTCCGTGCGAGTGCGTAGAGGCATGTAGAGGTGTATAGGTACTTACAACTTACAACTATCCCTACAACTAATAGGTACCTACCTAGTTACTGTTTTTAAGGCATTCTTAATTTTATTTACTTACGTAATCGTAATTAGATTTCAAACAAATTTATCTTTTATTTGAAAGGGTTTTGTTGGTTAAATTGTTTATGAAATTCAAATCTTCAAACCAAACCTATCGCGAGAAGTTGTTTTTATTTTATTTTTAAAGAATGTTGTAAGCTAACCAATTCAGAAGGTTTCAGGCTAAAAACGCTAATGCTTTTTGTTATTACCAAGTGTTCTTGAAGTGACGGTTGGTCTAGTAGGAAGAACGGCGACTGCTGATCCGTACCCCCGCACACTACTGACTTTTCAAAGCCATGTGCGTAAGACCGCTAAATTAAAAACGGCGAAGGAAACCATCGTGAGGAAATCGACATGTACTTTTCGTGGGTACTTGTCATCCACCGAGCTGCAGTAGGCCAGCGTGATGGATTATGGCCTTAACTGCCTATCTCCTTGCTAGAGAAGGTCCCTAGTCCCACCAGTGGGAATAATTAAAAATGCGAAGTACCCTTGATATGAGTACTGACAATACGCATCTTATTATTTCAAAGTCAACATTTTGGTATGTTTCGCCAAAATTACAATAGGTTAGGTACCTACGCATTTATTTACATTTGTGTGCTTACCTTTTTTGTTGTTTATTATTGGGTATTCGATTTATTAGTGGTGAACAGATGTTGAATCTGCTGTTTCATGATGTACCTACTCACGTTCCAAATTAATCAGAATTAAATAACTAAAAATTATGTAAACGTATCTCTAGATAGGTAGGTACCTACGACTCCGCTTGGCGCGGCGGCGGCTGATAGGTAGGTGTACTCGGGGGCTTACCGCACGAACGAATACTGTCATAGCTTTGTAGTTTCTCTCTCTTTTTTTCGTTTGACATGATAAGAGATGGCAATAGCAAAGCCAAAGCCGATTTAGTTAGGCGGTAGAAGGCATGATAGATGCGGCGTTGCCAGCTTTACTCACACGCAACTTACTCACACAACGGAAGTTATTGAATGAATCTAGTGCACAGCGTGATTTTCATTCGATAGCTTGATACAATTATTTAGTTTGTTAGAAACTATTTTTTTTTTAAATAAGCGAATTTTTATTTTTCACTCCTTTTGTATGATTACTGGTCAGTAACCCTACCCGTGTGTTCATTTAATGTCGGCACCATAGCGCCACGCTGTATATTACGCGATAGCGTCGTCAAATGTAAATAAAATTTTCATGTTATTATCTGTAATTCTCATTAGTGTTATTCGATAAGCCGGTACTAATTGATTAAAATAGATAAATAAATGTTTTTTTTCTTTGGTAGATCAAAGGTAGTTCAGAGGTGGTCCGATATAAATTTTATCAAAACCGGTGTGGTGGTTTTTGAAGTATAAACGAAAAACAAAAATTGCTTTACGTGGACGACGCCGACGCGACGCGACGTAGTGATCATTTTGTTGAGAGTCTGAATTAAATTTTAAACGAAAGTCGGTTTTTTTGTTCCTGAGTTTTTTTTTGTATAAATGTAGGTATACATAACGCGATACCATATAATAGATGCGATAGCTCCGGCAATTGTGAATCGGTTACTGGTTATTTATTAAACCGACTTCATATTTGATTCAAAGGTCCCAATAAATTTGATTGTAATAAATATTTTGTGATTGTTTTACTCACCCTCATATCCTTTCGAGCCTACGTTAATCGTCATTATAAATGACCCTTAGAAGCTCGTATAAAATATTACTACGGACACGATACCCGGATTCACCCAATCAAAAACGGCCGAGGAGGAATGGAATACTACAATATGTTTAGGTATCACTAGCAGGACTTTGTCCATTTAGAATGTATAAACGAATTATCTGTTATTGCTTAAGGAATTGTTTTTTTTTTATCATGATATGCTATTCCAGACTATATTCTTTGCTGCTGTTATAAGGAGTCACTTAGGCTATTTATTTTAAAAAAAAAGCCGCAGGTTACACCGCGTTGTACACCCTAGTTTATAAGTATGATTGTATTGAACTTACACACAGCTTTATTTTCAGGCATTTTATTCCATTCTTGTTGCATGAGGATTAATTTGTACAACTGCAAACAAACGAATTAAACCATGAATATCCATTTGAATTTAGTTATTTTTTACACCATTCATATCAATTTAAATGTTTTTCTATTTCGAAATTTGTGTAGTGGTGGTACTCTGCTATGTCCGCCTGGGAAACTAACCACACCTTTTACAATTATTCTACCAGTAAGCAGTGATGTGCAATCATAACTGAGTACCGTTGGGAAGGGCAACACTTCCAGAGAAACCACAAGGCAAAGCATAGCAAAGGGTTTATAGCTTATAGATTACAAGCCCGTGAACAAAATTTGTGGGTCATATGAACCACAAGGAGACCCCATGTAGGATGATAGAAAGGTATTATACAATAATAAGATTCAGCATTATGCCGCCATTTGTAAGCTGTCCAACTGAGTGCAAATTGAAGAGGGGGGGTTGCAACCCTCGCTCGCATGATTGTCATGCTTGTCACATGATTTTTGTACGGCATTACGGAATAATGGATTAGAAGAGGTATTGAAACTGTATGGAACCAACGCCGTACATAATCAAATGACTAAATTTACCCTGAACATCGTCGGATAATCATGAATTTTTCCGACAAACTTTTACAACTTTTATAGTTGCTGAAGCTTATTATTTTATACCCTTCTATAATCCTACATAGGTCTCATGGTGGTTCATATGACACATAAATTACGTTCACGAGCCTGGAGTAAGTATATTATACTCGTACATATTTATATCTGCGAGGCAGTAATTTAGGCGGTTTCGTTTTTCAGAGAAAAATAATTACCACATTATACTTCGCAAAGAAAATTATAGGAACTAATGGAGGCTCTTCACATGGTTTTTTGCGTTTGCCTATTTGTGTTAAATGCAAAAATTTTAAACGAACACCTCAATAAACGATTCTCATGCAAAATGTAACACAGGGAAATATCTTTTTTTTAACCTTTGCCAGCTTTTTTACTTATTTTTTAATTTATTTTTTTTAAATAAGAAGTGACGAGACGAGCAGGACATGTGCCTGATGGTAAGCAACATGCCTGCCACATAACAGCACAGTGACACGCAACTATTGGAACATGAAGAGTCCAAATCATTACCTAGCACTGCACTTAGATCTGCAGTTTAGTAGCCTCGCATGGACTATTTGAAGAAGTGTCATACATATCTATGTAGCTATATATCATCTGCCTACGACGCGCACTGGGCGTCTAGTGTGGTGTTAGCACTCTATACTTTAGTTATTTGTCCTTTATGACCTTATATCACTGGGTGACAAGCGCAGTGCAGTGATAGGTAATAATTTGGACTCTTCATGTTCCAATAGCTGCGTATCACTGTTTTTGGGCAGGCATGCTACATACCATCAGGCACATGTCCTGTTCGTCTTGTTACTCAATACTATAAATAACAATGCTCTCTCAAAAGTGACATTAAATGAAAATTGATTTTCGACTTTAACATTCCCTTGAATTCCTGACGTAAATAATGGACGCCCCATACTGTTACTGTGTAATAATATTGATGAGGTGACTCACGATCCCCATGGCGGCGAGGAAGACGGTGGTGATGATGATGTAGCTCCAGTTGAAGGGCACGCGCGGGGGGCGGCGGGCAGGGGGGCGGGTCCGGCGCCTTGTTCCCGCTGCACGGGCCCTTGATCTTCGCGCACTCGATCGCCGCCTGCAACACCAAGTGCGTGCCGCCATGCTGGCGGACCTGAACTCCACCGATAGCTTCCTTTGGTTGGGGTGATGATTGGTTAATATATACTTTTTTCGTACAAAAAATTTAACCGACTTCAAAACCACAAATGCCTATTTGTGAGTGCCATTCAAAAGCGAAAATAAATTAATATCAGTATTACAACTGCTACTCACTCATCTATTTGAAGTCGGTGCCAGTCAGGCCAAAAATACTATGTAGGCACGTGGTAGGTAGGCGTATCCACTACCTGTTAGACTTGGCTAGCACCGACTTCAAATAGATTAGTGAGTAGCACTTGTAATAATGACATTAATTTATTTTCGCTTTTGAGTGCCATTCACCGACTTCCCGCGACCGAGTAAATATCATCTGTTCATCTTTTGGTGGGCCGTCCTACACTGCGTCTGCCGGTTCGTAGTCGCCATTCGAGAAAAAGAGAGAGAAAAGATTCCCCAGAGGTTATCGGTTCTGCGAGCTATATGCCTACCCATCGCCTCTTCATCTTGCTTATTTTAGAGCTATGTCGGTGACCTTGGTTCTTCTGCGGATTTCCTCGTTTCAGATTTTATCACGCAGTGAAACTCCCAAGCGTAGTTCTCTCTAGTGCTCTTTGCGCAACTTTAAGGTTATGGAGGTAGATCGTATCAATAGTAAGCGACCAGGTCTCAGTGTCATATGGTAACTGGTAGCATACACTGATTGCAGACTTCGTCTTGTGGTTTTATGATATTTCTGAAGAGAGAAATGTGGCGTAATTTCCCGAACGCTGCACACCGGAGTTTTTGTTTGGACCAGTATTGGTGCATTTGTCATGATTTTTGTCTTACCCATGTTCATATTTAACCCTACCTATGTGTTGGGAAACGGTATTGAGATCTCTGAGATTGAGCCAAAGTCGTCGATTTCCTCAGAATATTTTCATTCATCGTTAAAGCCAATCGTGATACAAACATATAGATACATCAGCACTCGGAATAATTAAAGAGGTGCAGGCGAGTTTCGAACCTACCAGTTAAGATTGTAATCAGGGGCAGTTAGAAGGAGGATATACTTGTTCGCATTGCGGGAAAATAACGGGAATGTAAGCTAAGTAAGGGAAGTTAAGACGTAAGACCGCTGAGTGCCGCTAGAGCATGCTAATATGATTCAATCTTCATCTTATAAACAACGTTTTTTATTTGACTTGCCTATTTAGAAGATTATTATGTATGAGTAGGTATTAAGTAGATTAGGCCTATACATCTGTACTTGCTGATAATATCGAAAAGTACAATAGTTTTGTATGGCAGACAAATCTTTTTAAGCTGTGTAGATACCTAGTTGTTTAACTATACGAGGACATGTATACGAGGATATTATGTTTCGTAAAATTTCAAATATGGCCATCTTCAGACACCTAATATTTTGATATTTGCTATAGTAAAAATATTAAACTACGGTAGGTAATCTGTAACTGATTGGGTTGTTTTAATCTTACTAATAATATCAAAATGAAAGTTTACATATTTTGCTCCATCACTTCGGAACATATAAACAAACGGGTCTGATATTTGAAACACATTAGATTCTGAAATATCACATAGATAGGCTACATTTTATGGCGGGACAAGCTAAACTTGAAAATAATTTACTCTAAACACTACAAAATGTGAACGCGTTAATGTCCATGAGTCTTCGATCATTCTTATTCATTTCTTCGTTTTAAGTTATAATGGAGTTGGCTATGTTTGAAATTTAACTATTCATTGTACAACGCCCCATTTTGATATCCTACATTCAGTTATCATAATCCTTGAAAATATTACAATAGCTGCGTTTACAAACAAAATAAAAACAAATTCTGCCACTTTCCAACACATTTATTTTTGAACGAAAGAAGAGATTTCCACAAATGTCACCGCATACATTAACATGTTCTTTCTTTGCCCGCGGCTCTCTCGGTATTTGCCCCTTCTTCCGTCCCTTCAGCTTCCTGTTGGGGCTCGGGCCTCAGCCCGTCGTCTCTCTCGGCCTGCTGCAGCAGCGCGAGCCGGTCCAGGGGTCTCCAGGGCTCGTGGAACGCGTACTTCAGCCTCTTTATGCCGTGGTACCCGAGCTTCGGGAGGACGTCTTTCTCCACGTTCGACACTCTTTTGATAGGTTTCCCTCTCCAGTAGTCGGGATGCACGACGGGCGAGCTGTACATAAAGTCTTGTGGCACGGGAGGCTGCTGCATCTGCTGGTAGAACATGTCGCCCTCGCTCGCCTCCTGCCGACAAAGCGCACGTCAGAACTTGCAGAGTGCAACAGCGCAGTACCAACGGGCGGGCCTTGGCGGCTACAGCCGGACCATGCGATCGCCGCTCTTTCCTCGACCCAGGACTTTGTCGAAGAAGCCCTTCAGTTTGGCCGCTAAGCTCTCGTCTTCCTCCTCCTCTTGCAAAACTGGGGCCTCCTGCTTTTGGCGGGAATGTTGTTGCACGCTTGCGGACCCGTAAGGTCCCCGGCTCAGAGGCCCCTGGGTGGGCACCTGCGGCAGGTCGCGACCCTCGTTGCTCGTCAGCAGCCTCCACTGATGAACAAAGCACAAGCTGGATTTCACTAGACCTTCATTCGCGACGCGACGCTCGGGTGATTCGGCTAACGCACTTTAACACTGTCTTAACAGGTCGTACGAAAAACGATATTAGGGGAAGTTTTCCGGTTCTACGAAAAAAAATGTAAAAAACAATTCAAAGCATCTAAACTTAATGTTATAAATAAATATTTAAAGAATACTCATGTGGTCAGCGTACGCTAGTCTCAGAACCTTACTTTTATAAAATAATTTAAGTAAAAAAGTCTGCATCCTTTCACCATCACAGCCTTTATTGAGAGTGGACTCTTTTCCTGTTGGTGTATTGAGGTAGAAATAGATTAATTATGGCTCATACTAATCTGAACTACCAGTATGTAAGCAATCACTATTAAACAAGCAAAAGAAGACAGGTTAGCCCGGACAAATTATGGTGACGACAAAATAAATAAAAAAGGTTTTTTTTTCAGATAACACAGCTTTTTCGTATAACCTGACAAACTGCTTGATCCATCTAAGGACTAAGTTTGATGTCACAAGAAGGCCACGGTGCCCTCATACAATTGATCTAATGCCCGAGCTACACGAGGCGAATTTTTAAGGTAAGATAGCAATCTAGTATTGGTAAGCTAACAAACTAGTACTATCTTCGTGTGGACCAAACCAGCGTTGCGTAGCGTTGTCTACACGAAGCTACAAGTACTAGCTTGCTAACACTAGCCTGCTATTTTAGCTGGATAAACTAGCCTCGTGTAGCTCGGGGATAATCCGTCTCTGAGATGATCAACCAAACTACACCGAGAGCACACGAGATAACCGTCGCTTTAGATATCTGCAGTATCGGAGACGTGGAGGGGAACTCTTACCTTGGCGTTACTGGGCGGAAGTGGCGGCACTACGACCTCAGGGACCTTGATCCGGTAAGGGTCATAGTTGGGCGGCTGCGGCTCGCGCGAGCACTCGGTGCGCCACGGGGTCTTCGTCACGGGCTCGGTCTTGGGCCAGGGCTCCACGCGCCGGCCGGCGGTCTGCGGCTCTTCCTTGCAGCAATCCTTGTCCTTGCTGCCCTTGTCGGACGCGCACCGCACGCGACCTGAGAGGTTTAAAGCTATGTTATTACAACCTAGGATTAACTTAAAAGCTATTTAAGCAATTGCTTAGGGCATTCTGTCTTTTTAGGAGGAGGCATTAAAGACGACCGAGAAAAAAAAGATCACACGAAAGTTAAAGCAATTTCAAAATCGGTTTCAGATATTTTTTTGTTCATTCTGTATCGTTCACTTCAGGATGGGACAGAAGTTTGTTTTTTCGGTACTGTATACCAATTCGTTGCAGATTATTATTTAATAGTTATAGCAAGATAGGAGCCTGATGGTAAGCAACATGTCTGTCCACAAAAGCATAAATACATTTTAAACACTCAGTAGGAATTCAATTTATAGTTTTCACCGCGCAGTTTCCGTTCCCGTTATATATATTTTTAAATACCTATGTGTTATTCCAGACTATAATCTGTATTCCAAATTTCAATCCGACCCTTTCCGAGGTTTTGGGGTGATTGAACAGTAAACATCGAAACAATCGCATTTATAATATTAGTAGGAAGTAGCAGGGTTCGCGCCAAGCGCGCGTGATCTCTTATTGGCCGAGAAGCATACATTGACTCTCTCTTAGTGTACCTATATAAGAAGACACCGCGAGTAGCCCGCTGAGGTAGTGTTGTGCTACGATTTGCTGCAGACTTCATTAGAAAAACGCCCGAACAGTTATCATATTTACTTACCGATTCCAAAGACTACTTTTCGTCCCAAATTTTCAAGGCTAGTAGATCCGATTGCCAGCACGCCATTAATATTTTTGATGTGTCCGTAGCACCGCAGGGGTGTTGCGAACATTTTGTCACCACAATAATTTACTATAAAATTTGAACACTAAAGTTACATTAATCTAAAAATATATATTTTCGTCTACATTGTTTTTTGTGACGTTTGGTGGTTTTGCGACATTTTTGAAAGTGTAAGGAATTTGATAGCGGTTGGAAAATGGAACGCGCAGACTCAAGTTTCAGATATTTTAATTTCAACCTTTTTTTAATTAGCAGAAACAGTATCTATGTTTACTGCGAAGAATTTCAAAAGTTATTTTTCCTAATATAGGCTTGCGCTTACCCGCCATCTCGCCTGATGAAGCCTAAAGGCTTGTTCGCATTAGACTAGTAATTTAGCCTAGTGGCAAGCAATTTAGCAACTAAACGTGTATGAACAGTGAAAATTTAGTCGAGTAGTTTAGGAAGTGATTTAGTGGAGTCAATCTATTTTGTTCTATTTTCAACGGGCGAGTAGCACCCCCCACCACGCGTGCGTTGCGAGCGGTGCGCTCATTGGCTCACCGATTAAACAGGTTCGAACTTGTCGAATTAGTCTGGAGAGAAAAATAACTTCAAACAATTTTCCAAATACGAAATTGTCTGTGTAATAACTTATTTTATTGAAAACACAAATTTCCTCATTCACCTCTTCTAAAACAGCCATTACGATTCGATAAGATTAGCTTATTCATTCATTTATTTTATTGCGTTGCAGGATCTTCATGTTGCGAAACGCTACTCACTTGTGAACTGTACTAAAGCACGGTGCGAACGATTTTTGAATAGCAGCGAGTAATTTAGCCACTAAATTGCTCTATACCTACTAGACTAATTTACTAGCCTAATGCGAACAAGCCTTAAGATAGAGCGAATGTTGTAAAATGTTCTCATAATTATTGGTTGGTCTCATTGTATCTCATCCATCATCATTCGTCTTATCTTCATAAAGTAAAAACAATGTTTGTGCAGCCCTATAATTTAGATAATAACTAAACAAGGTGTCTATCTGTCAATAATGGATATTCAGGGTGTCTCGAGCAAGCCTGTGATCTTTTTTTAATTTATTTTATTTTTAAAGAGGGACGAGACGAGCAGGGCATGTGCCTGATGGTAAGCATCATGCCTGCCACTACAGCACAGTGACACGCAGCTATTGGAACATGAAGAGTCAAAATCATTACCTAGCACTGCACTGCGTTCGTCACCCAGAGATCTAATATGTTAGATCTCTAAGGCCTGTAATTTCTCTGGAAACATTCACATTGCCCTTCAAACCGGAACACATTGATCGCTATCGGCAACAAACATAGAGATCATTGAAACATCTCTGAAAATACACAGTTTGTCAGCAATCATGAATAAATCTCATTTTTCGTCGCCCGTCGGGGTTTCGCCAAGTCCCATCTCCTTTGGGGCTGATTTATAACAAGAATATTTATATTATGTTGAAGCCAGTAATTTATCAGCCATTTACTGTGCCCCAACTTATCTGAGAACGGCAAAAAGTTGAACTACTGACGGCCACACAACGCAAACGCAGAAGTTGTCTAATTCTATTATTACACTTTTCGATCGTGGCATCATCGGACCATTCGACAGATAAGTTGGGCATACTGTATCACTCGTAACTGTCATTCCGAAAACGACTCGACTATTTATTACATGATCAGGGACTAAGCTTTCAGATAAGCTAAGATAAGCTTCATGTCCCATTTAAAAGCGAAATATCCTTACGATAGCGAATTACAATTAAAATTTAATGAATTTCAAAATAAATATGACGACCTCCTGAAAAGTGAGAGAAGCGAGCATTCCTGACGGGCACGCGCTTGTGTACGCTGACGACGTCGCAGTCGTCATAACAGCGCCGACTATAGACGGGTTGGAGCTGAAGTCCAATCTAGCGGCAGCCAGTCTCGATTATTGGTTCCGAGTCAACGGGTTGATGTTGAACGCCGGAAAAACGCAATTCATGCACTTCAATCTGTCCGGCCGCAAATATAGACCCCTCACTGTCGGAATCAACGACGTGAACATTAATCAGGTTGAGTCGACTCGATTCTTGGGCTTTCAGCTGGATTGCGCACTGACGTGGGAAGACCATATCGACGGAGTTTGCGCCAGGATGGGTAGTGCCTGTTTCGCTCTGCGGCGTGTAGCGAGGATCCTACCGCAACCCATGGTCCGGCAATGCTATTTCGCATCTGTGCATTCGCTTCTACAGTACGGGGTCGAGCTCTGGGGGCGCGCCGCCGACTGGGAGCGCGTCTTCAGAATGCAGAAGCAGGCAGTACGAGCGATTGTGCAGGTGCCACAGGACACATCTGTCTTGCCATACTTCCGGTCCATGGGTATTATGACACTAACGAGTGTGGTGAGTCTCCAGGCAGCGCTGTATGCCAGGGACCACCCGGAGGAGTACTCCAACCTGGGGCACACGCGAGCGCGCGACACGGCGCGGCACGCGCACCGGCTGTGCGCGGTACCTCACCGCCTCGCCAAGTTTGACAAACTTGTGCATGTGGCGGCCACGGAGGTGCACAACAGACTTCCGAGGGAAATAAGAACTGCGTCCTCTAGGGGATCGTATAAATGCAGTGTAAAGCAATGGCTTGTCGAGCAGGCGTTCTACAAGTACTCGGAAATTATGAAGTTGAAATTAACTTAACTCTAATTATACTTAATGTAATTTTACTATGTGTCGGTACTTATAGTACTTATGACATTGTTATTTTTTAATTCTTTATGAGTCTGACATCTATTTTAATTTATTGTATTTAATGACATGGTGATTTGAATTATTGTCTGACATTTTGATTTTTTTTTTTTTAATTGATACTATCCTACTACTATGGGTTATATATTCTTAATTAATTACATTTTGTGTAATTCTTTTATATTGAATTTTGTGACGTGTAATATTTTTTATCAATAAATATGATTATGATTATGATAAATTAATACCTATGCTTTAAAGTATGTTCTACGTAACTACAACTACATGCTAGTGAGTGAATCTTGAGCTTTATGGGCTAACTCAAAGCTCAGTAAGCAGCAGAGACTGTCTGAGGCCAACCTGCTACAAGTCCCTTTACAAAAAAAAACTTTCACCTAACGTATGATGACTATTAGATAGACTACAGGCCCGTGAACAAAATGTATGGGTCAAATGAACCACCAGGAGACCTATGTAGGATGATAGAAGGGTATAAAATAATAAGATTCAGCACTATGCCGTCACTTGTTAGCTGTCCAACTGAGTACAGTTGAAGAAGGGGGGGTTGCAACCCTCGATCATTTCTCCTTGTCGCATGATTTTTGTACGGCATTGCGAAATAATGGATTAGAAGATGTAGAGGTATTGAAAATTATAAATTTTAATTATTAGTTTGACGGAAAAAATCATGATTTTCCGTGAGAATATGATGAGTACCAACAGTTATAATTTCATCAAATAAGCTTAGTATAATTGTGATTAATTTTTGTATGACATGTAATTATTCGTTATCAATACAAGAGTTGAATAACTTTGGGGCATCTGCCTACGTTCAAATATTACGATTTCCGGTGGAATAACTACCTAATATATTTTCAAAGAAAACACAACGTAAACAAATAATTCAATGTATTTCACATACTTACATTTTAATTAATCTTATGTACAAATAATTACAAACACCACATTTACACTCATTTGTTACATATATTCGCTTCTAAAGGATTCAATAGAACACAACCCGTGTCGTCAAAGCATCGATTACAGGCAGGACTGAGCGTCTACCGCCTAACTAAAAGGCTTGGCTAAATTTAGTCGCTACTGAATCCAGTGAAATGTAAAAGCATTCAGTACACTAGCATACTAAATTCAGAAGCGAGGATTCCTTGCTTCGAAACTTGCTCCTGATGTCAGCCGAGTAAACTTGATTCTGCATTCAGTCACTAAATTTAGCCAAGTGTAATAAGGGCTCAAAACTGTCCTAGCTTTGACATTGCTCCCTTTTATCTTTTCACCTGAACTTATGGACAACAATAGCAAAGCCGAAACCGACTTCGATACGCGATAGAAAGGCAGCTCTGCAAGCGAAAATATACTACACACAACTCCTATAATAAATACACTTATGTACAATTAGTGTTATTCAGAGACGCGCTAGTTAGGGCCCAAGCACACAGCGTATTGCAAACGCGTAAACGACGCGCGCATTCTGCGCCATGATCGCTCCATGTGGTACAAGGCCGCGTTCGAATCTCGGTTGAAGCGCGTATACGCGAGTCTTCTGCGCGTTTAAAACACGCCGTCTGCTAGGGACCTTAGTGAAACGTCTTGGAAAGCGCTATTTAGGGACGTGTTAAGGTTATTCCCTACCTTAATCTTATTGTAGTCAGCGAGTCTATACTGTAAAAAAAAATACAGGACTTAATTACAATCTAAACTATTATACATACCTATAATTACCGCCGTGGTCACAACGGTTGTAACGCTGCCGAAACGTCGAGGTAATTAAATAATAATTAAGATCGAGATCGAGTCGTGTTTGGTTTATGTCACCGTTAGATTACAATCTATCTCGAGATTATAATCTGTCCAAATATTGTGACCCGTTACATACTGTTTACAATTTTTTTTGTATAGCACTGTGCCGCTGGTGTCTGGTACACTGTGCCACTGGTGGCACTAGTGTGCTTCTGGTGCCACTAGTGTTCCATTGGTGCCACTAGAACCAATAGTGTGCCATTAATTGCACTGATACCACAACTTCGAGAATTAGCGTGCCCCCAAAAAATTACAAAAAAAAGGTTTGGTTACAGCCGACTACGAACTTCGTTCCGGCCGGCCCATCTACCGCCTAACTAATGACTTAAATCGACTCGGACTTCACTATCGATGTCTCTATGAATTGGAACGAAAAGAAAAGAGATAGCAATATGGCAGTTAAGCCAGTTTTATTTAGGCGGTAGACCATCGAGAACGGGAGGCCCATACACTCTTCAGGATCTTTTGGTGCACATTTTCTGGTCATTGGAAATCTCGCCTGCAGAGTACGCGCTCTGAACCTACAGCGTCCCTGATATAACAGAGAATGTACTTCAGCCATCATTCCAGCTAACAACAAAAGCAAACACTTATTTGAATATACTTTACAACTTATATGATAGCATTTAGACGGGCTTTTTTATTTCTCTCATAATACAGAGTAACGATGGGAGCAAGACATGCGCTTGACGATAAGCGACTTGCTCGGCGATAGCGCTCCGCAGCTATTTGCAAATGAAGAGTCGAAGCACTGCACTGAGCTCGACACCATAACACATGTAATAGGCGAGACGACTACAAAAACTAATTAGTCCGTCAATTCTGACTAATACAATTTATTTAAAAAATAATACATTATTCAAATATTTTTTCTTTTGTATGCCAAACAAAAAATGGCGAAGATGCGGTGCTTGGTAGTCACAAGTGACGTCACGTTATGGTACGATATTTACCTTAGAGTAACGTCACAACCATTGAAGGACTATGTTTCCAGTGAAATTAATGGACAAAAAGAGAATTCATTTTATATCTCAGGGTGACGGACACAGTGCAGAGCTAAGCAGTGATTTGGACTATAGTTCAAGGCAAGCGTGTTCGTCCCGTCACTCTAAACTATGAAAAAATAAATAAAAACAATAGTTTTCTTTCAAAAAGCCCAAACTATAAAATACATTTCTAGCTTTAAATAATTAATAACGGAATTCGGATGTTTGAGGAAGTGACCACACTTACTGTTATTAATTCAATATTTATTTATTCACAGAATATTCTGATACTCACTATTAGTGTGAATGTTTGTGTATATGTTAGACTCTCTTAGTTTGTGTATATGTGCTGTAATCAACTTGTATTTAAAACAGATTTTCATGAAAATGGAACAAAATTGTTTTACTTGAATTCTAGTACTAATAATCTCCACCCTAATGGCCGAGCGACACGAGGCTAGTTTTCCAACCTAGGACAGCAAGCTAGTGTTAGCAATTAGCAAGCTAGTACTTCTAGCTTCGTGTACCAGACGCTACGCAACGCTAGTTTGTAAATAATTCTAAAATAATAAAGAGAATTGTAAAGTTTTTTTGTCAAATTGTCTTAGACAACCTAATATTTGCATGCCATAAAGTTGATTATGGAGTTCTCAATGTAAACATTTAAGATCTTAATGTAATTACTCATTTTCGCAAATAAATAAATTTATTTATTTTAGTTTTGTCTACACGAAGCTAAAAGTTAAAAAGCTTACTAACACTATCTAGCTATCCCAGCCTATAAACTACTCTTGTGTCGCTCGGGCATAAGTCATTGCTGTCAGCGATAAGGCCGTCTATTCTTTCACTATGCTTATTGGTTTTTTAACCTTTATATAACATACTAGCTGTACCCTTCCACGCTTCGCCGTGGCACATTGTGATACAAAAATTAGATAAAAACAATCCTTGATTTGGATTACCTACATATATATAATTCTAAAATTTCAGCTCGATCGGTGCAGAACTTTTTGAGGTTTTTGAAGCGTACACAAACCAACATAACATTTTTATATAGAAAGTTTATGCAAACAAAAAAGGAGTTATTCAATCCCTCATTATCATCCGCAGCCTTCTTTATCCCACTGCATCAACATACACCTCTATTTAGTCAATCAATACATATTATTCTGAAATTCATTTTCCGTCTTCAATTTCTTGGGTAATTTTTTGATTAACAATTAACAACTATATAATTAAAAACTGGCAGATTTAACTAAATAGATAAGTGTGGTCACTCCCTTGATCTTTGTACACCTCTTAAATTATGCTAAACATTTTTTTATTTAAGTATTCATTAACGGTTCAGTCGCGTGTGATACTCTATGGCAAACGAAGTGCGGTCAATTGCAAACACTCCCCCAAAAAGGGACCGCAATTTGCGGTTGAAACTAAAGTCGGGATAGACCGATCATATCACACGTCCGTAACCAGTTAATTTATTAATAATTAACAACCACATTATTATGTAAATAAAAATAAAAGGCCCACTTTATGTCATTTTTAATACTTAATTCTTTCAATTTCGTTTCTAGGGTAACTATTTTCTCGAATTTCAAATCAGGATTTTTATTTCTTGACAACTTTAGTTTTCACACTACGCGATACAGACAGACAAAGTCAGAACACTTAATTAATAGGGAATATGCATGTAGTTTAAATTGGCTTGATTTTTTTTTCGTAGAATCCTTATTGTCCCGCCATTATTCCAAAACAATTATTTTATTATTTAGTTAGTTATTAATTATAAAAAATATTATTTAAAAAGTGCAAAATAGGCGCGGGAAATTCAAGTTTGCGAAACGCATCATTATCTGTGGAAACCAAATGTGACGTCACATGGCATGTTTTCTGCTTTAACGGTGTCGATATTCGTACTGAGCTAGTAGTGTTAGAGAGAAGAGTCGTGTTCTCCATCGTTTGATTAGCTAGCACAACTCAAAAATCGGTACAAAGTAACTGTAACACTTGTAGTAAACAAACACAGGTCGTGGCCTGTGACGTCATGCAGGCGCGGGAAAGATGGCGTTTAAACTGGACAAATTATATCGATATCTTAAATATTATTTTAAAAATCAATTTGTACATTTACAAGAGTATTTATATTTTTTATTGTGTTATAATAATGTAAAGGCTAAATTAGCTGCCAAAAAACTAGGTGTCCTCTCAAAGGTGCGAAGGTACTTCAACTCTGAACAGTTGCTCACATTGTATCAAGCACAGATTCGCTCCTGTATGGAGTACTGTTCGCACCTTTGGGATGGATCGGCTAAGTATCAGCTGGAGGCCCTGGAATCGATCGAGAGACGTGCCAAAAGGCTCATAGGCAATGACTCTCTTCTGCGAAAAAGACTACAAAGTCTTGATCATCGCCGAAAAATTGCCAGCCTATCGGTTTTTTTATCGGATACACTTTGGAGAGTGTGCGACTGATTTGCATGATCTGATACCACCTTGCCCTTTTTTCTATCGGAATGCTCGTAGCTCGAAAAAGCGACATCGTTTCATGGTTGAAGTTCCAAAGACACGAACGAAGAGATTTGACTCTACTTTTGTGATAAGAACGTCTAGGCTGTGGAATACGTTGCCCGAGTGGGTTTTCCCCGATGGTTACAATCTTTGTGTCTTCAAATCGAGAGTGAATCGGTTTCTTCTAGGTAAACACGCTCCATCGTAGACCGCATCGTCGCTTAACATCAGGCGAGATGGCGGTCAAGTGTAAACCTATAAAAGTTAAAAAAAAAAATGTAAAAAGTGAATTAAAAATATAAAAAAATGCATGCATATTTCCTATTAGGGTTGCCACTTAAACATGTGTTACATTGATCTGTCAGCCTCTGCAGCGGTGGCCAGATCTTGCCGAGTTCTGACGAGTAGACAGAATGCTTAAACGCATCTTTAGTAGATCTATCGAACAGATAGAAATAATCTATCATTGAGTCATGATTACATATCGACGCATGAAAGGCAGAAATTACCAAGCGATACTTTGACAACTTTACAGTAGGGCAGTTTTGAAGTTTACGCGTATTTTAAGAAAACAATCATAAAAAATAGTTCATTAGTCATAACTACATCATTCTTTTTTAAAGCCAAACCAAATTTAGACCTAAATAAAAGTTTATTCATAAATCGGTAAAGTTCTAGTCGCTTGGTCGCCGAAAACTGCGAAAAAATACTTTTTGTCACGTTACAAAATGATATCAGAACACGTGACCTGATGTGTCGTCTCCGTTGTCATTTTTTTACTGATTTCAATGATGTAGGTACATATAAACTCAATATCGCCCAACATGTCGCTTAGTAATTTCTGCCTTTCAAGCGTCGATATGTAGATGGAGATGTGGTAAGTTTAAGTACAAACCCTAATAATTGATCCACCGGTCTCTGGGACGTGGTGAGTAGATCTTGCCGATTCCTACGGTGTAGAGTCATCGGCTTCGGCGGTTTAACCTGGCAGTACATCACCACAGCAGTCTGGAAGACCGATGACACGTTTTCAACGCGCAAATAGACCTATCAAACCTATACCTATTCATATTTCATTTTGTGAAACTTCTCTAACAAACATTGGCGCCACTTACGGTGAAATACAGAACTATCTATGACAGGTCAATTTGGATCTTGAAAATATCCTTCAAAGTGTATACAGGCACTAGAGCTGTCCACACGGCAGAACACGGCTACATCTACCAGGGAGTTTCCACAAAAATGTACACCGTTGTAAATGTACATGTTCTCACTTCGCCAAATATTGATCATTCCGGAACATTCCATTTTGTGACCGGATTTTATACCTATTTCACAGTAGTAACATTTGTTTCTAAACAAACATAGACAGACAGTAGTTCCGAAAGAAATGATAGTTCTGTAAAACAAATTTGGTATAAAGCCCGGTCACACAAGAATAAAATTAAAACTTTTGCTCTACCCCCGACTACCTCCGATTTGTACAAATAAAAAAATCCTCATCAAAATCGGTCCATCCGTTTGAGCTTAACAATGCCACAGATAGACATCGAGGTCAAACTTATAACACCCCTTTTTTTGGTCAGGGGTAAAAAATGGAATGAATGATCAATATTTGGTCAAATGAGAAGAGGGGTATATATATATTTGTGAAACCCACGAACGCCGAAACAATACCGCTGCGTTGACATACAGTCTGACTATACACAATTTTTGGTAGCAGTGAGACAGATGTCTCGTCAACATTTCAATAGTAATATATTTAATGACTCATTCCCCCTTTCGTTAACATAATCATAACATCCCACTCTATGTTCCCACTGTTGGGACTCGGGCCTATCTCTCGCAGGGACAGAGTTAAGGCTACTAACATTCCCACCCATCATTACTTAGCTGCATTTAAACAGTTACACAGAACAACTTTTTCCTCAAAGGCTTCTCGCTTCACAAGGGGAGGAGTTAATGCCATAATCCACCATGTTGAGTCAATAAATATAAATAAAATAAATATTGTTGGACAGTTCACACACAACACCATCTGACCCCAAACGAAGCAATGCCTGTAAAATGGCGGTCAGATAGTTTATATAATACTTATATAGTTGTAAATACATACTCATCATACATAGAAACACCTAGACACAGTACAAACATTTGAATTAATCACACAAATATTTGTGCTGGGTGGGGGATCGAACCCACGACCCTCGGCTTCGCAGGCAGAGTTACTACCCACTAAGCCACAAGGCCAGTCGGCGGCGGCCAATGGCGGCGGATGACGCATGACTTCGGAAGATTCGTGTAACATGTTAACTCGCGTTGTTTTCCTTCACCGCTAAAGCCAATGATGATGACAAACATGGGTACAAGAAAAAAAATCCTCAAGGAAAATTATGCAAGGATATATGTACGTTGTAAACGGCCTTCACTTGTCCTCATGAGAGATGGCCTCGAGCCAGTCTATCGTTGCCATCAAATGACTGGCCTCACGGAACACAAGGCTTTGTAACTAATACTTTGTTCTATACATAATTCTATCGCATTCTAATTAACTACTGTAATGAGCAGTATGGGGCGTCCATTACTTACGTCACGAGTACAAGGGTCGAATTTTATTTAATGTCACTTTTGGGATAATTTATTATTTCATTTATCTTTTTACGAAAAATACCCCTTGTATTTTTTGTAAAAAGATAAATACTTTAAATACACTTTATTGACACACCGATATAATAGGATAGTATAGTCACGAGACGAGCAGGACATAAGCCTGATGGTTAGCAACAGGCTTACCCATAACAGCACATTGCCACACAGCTTTTGTACATGAAGAATTTAAATCACTGCATAGCACTGCACTCGTTATTTAATGTTATACAATTATTTTATATTGTTTTTAAACTTAGAAGGCTATCTAAAATATTTCGGTCCATTTCATAGAAAATGTAATGTTTAATGGTACTTATATAATACTTTTATCATACGAAGCGACTCAAGCTTTACTTGTGGTAATGATGAATCAGTTGGTCGGCTTCTTCTAGGTAAACATGCTCCATCGTAGACCGCATCGTTCTTAACAACAGGCGATATGGCAGTCAAGTGTAAACCTATCAAAGTTATAAAAAAAATGTTGTTGTATGTGACCACTGCTTGATGTATATGATCACTACTAGTTGTATATGATCACTTGTGTTTGTTCTTGTATATGATCACTTCAGTCTGATCTTGTATAGACTAGCACTTTATGTAAGTAATCACTTCACTGTAGTGTTGTTTGTGACCACACTCATGGTATATGATCACTGTCGAGTATGTTATTATGCCTACAAGTGACCGCTTGCATTTGTTCTTGTATATGATCACTTGGGTACGTTGTTATGCCTGATCACTGAACGTATAGTTGATCACTCGAGCCCGAAGAGCCAGTTGATCCCCTGAGCCAAGAAAAGGATGAGTGGCTGCCAAGCCACCAGCCACCGGATCCAGTCCAACAGCTGCCCGTACATTATGTGCGGACGGTCCCATCTGACAATACTGCTAAGGAAATTGTATATGTGAACATAAGTGTGTAGGGGAAACATTCTTGTGATCCACCTTTTTTGCATAAAATAGACAATCCACATATATAATAAATAATAAAACTATATAACTAAAAAAATATAAAAATTGGCTGACATTCCATACTTTTTTGTGTCGGAGAATTACTATACGTAACGTCCGCCGTGCTGCACTACCCACTAAAATCCCCACAAGTTTCTCAAGATAATATTAAGGGTTTTTTTTAAGTGAAAACTGTTTTTGGCGCGCCACAGACAGATTTTTCCTGGGATGTGAATTACATTCTAGCGTCACGCTCAGGAATGATAAGAAATTTTTGGGTGCAACTCGGGACCATGGCCAATAGCCATCTAGAAGTGCGCCAGCATTTGTAGATAGTCATGCTCATAGCCACGCCGTCCGGTTTCACCCTCGTAGTAAGCTATCAAACTCCGAGTTATAAGTTTTCACTTCTTTATTTTGATTTAGTAACTTCACAGAACCGGCAGACCCCCAGAATCTGTGACCTCTGTCAATTGGGTATTTATTTTTCACATCTTGGATTAGGAGTAGATATGGAAAAAGTGGGGAACATTTTCAACCTTATGGTCCTATTTTGCTATTTTCGAAGTCAGGTCAGACCCCCATGAGGACTACCTATGGTGTAGGATGGCCGCGTAGTCAGCAAAGGATACGGGTTGGTGAACATCCGCTTGAGGTCGACGCGCTCGCGGCAGTAGGGGCAGGTCTGCTTCTTGCCGACGATGCACCAGCCGCGGATGCACCACTCGTGGAACACGTGCCCGCACGTCAGCTTGTACGTGTTCTCTGCGGCGAGCACAACGGGAACTTCACAACGAATACGTACAACGCACGCATGTTACACGGCAAAGGAAAAACTATTTTCGTACAAAAACTTCAAAACCATAATTAGGCACTCAGTAGCGAAAAATAAACTAAAATCATTATTATAAGCGCTACTCACTCATCTATTTGAAATCGGTGCCAGCCAAATCTAACAGGTAGTGGATAGATACTACTTACCTGTGCCTACTTACCGTGTGCCTACATAGCATCTATCTACTAACTTTTTGACCTGACTGGCACCGACTTCAAATAGATAAGTGAGTAGCGCTTATAATAATGATTTTAGTTTATTTTTCGCTTTTGAGTGCCTAATTATGGTTTTGAAGTCGGTTTGTTTATTTTACCCTTTTTAGTGCAAAACAAGTCTTTATTAATCCATTTTGTTCGTATTAACAGGCTCGAGTTTCATAACATCTGTGAAATCTACAACTACGTCATCCAGAAAATTTTACACAAAATTATGGTTCATATTTCAAAAACCACCCGACCGATTTCGATAAGATTTATATGGGACCATTCGGGAAGCATACATTAAAAAGAAATTTTAAAATCGGTGCAAAGGTTTTCGAGAAAACAGGTAACATACACAAAAAAAACATAGGGGTCGAATTGATAACCTCCTTTTTGGAAGTCGGTTAAAAACTGCTAGTTATTGAACTGAAAACTCCTTTTTTTGTCCCACTTTTGTTTTCGTGGGCTGTGAACGAAGCCCGTCGATGTCGTGTCATGCTTGTAAATGAAATAAATGTTCGGGTGAACTTGGGACCTAGCGCATTTCTAGATGGCCATGGTCAGAAGACCAATCTAGACGGCCATGCTTATAGGTAATATTAATCTAGAATTTTAAATGTCCATGCTTCTGAAACTTAGACGAAATGCTTTGAAGATTTATCCAGACTAGCAGACCCCTCCGGTTTCACCCGCGTAATTTCCAAAATCTATACTAATATTATAAAGCTGAAGAGTTTGTTTGTTTGTTTGAACGCTAGGATCTCGGGAAGTACTGGTCTGAATTGAAAGATTCTTTTTTCTATTGGATAGTCCATTTATCGAGGAAGGCTTTGGGCTATAGAAAATAACTCTACTATTAATTGAAGCGGAGCATGAAACAAGAATGTAACAAAATCGGGAAAAAATATTCCCCTTTTGAGAGTTTTCGTACGTTTCGTGCTTTGACATGACACATGACAGCATGTGTCAAAGATTGCGTCATTGAATTTCAGTAATCTGTGTATTGAATATAAACCTTTGCTAATTTTTTTTTCTAAATCTGAGTTGGTACGACCAATCTCCGACAGGTGGCGTAGCAGGTAGCTGAAAAGGTTTTTTTGTTTCAAATCGATATTCTCAGGAATGAGTGAACCGATTTCAGTCATTCTTTCACCGTTGGATATGTACGGGATCCCGATGAGTGCTATATAATATACCACGGGCGAAGCCGGGGCGGGCATCTAGTGATCTATAAAATTCACTTTTTATAAATTTTCACTTTTATGGGCGGTCCATTTTCATATATTTGCGGCCAATGTTTTTAATTACTAGCAGTGACCCGCAGATTTACTCGCGTAATTTCAGTTATATAAAGTAGAATATAAATATGAATGGGATGAAACCAAGATCATAGTAATCGAGTTCGCAACTCCGAGACCAGTTAATGGCGTCACTTTAGAGATTGTTTCAAATGCTCGGTGTTTTGTGTGATGAATTCAAATATTTGTCTTAGTGTTTCTATGCATAATAAGTATGTATTTACAACTATGTAAGCATTATAGCATAGTACACTCCGCGAGGTATAAGCTGAGCTTTGCATTAGTGTGAGTGATCACCAATCAGGCAGGAGCTTGAAATTTTGTCCGCGAGGTATAGGCTGAGCTTTGCATTAGTGTGAGTGATCACCAATCAGGCAGGAGCGCGGCGAGACAGAATGGCGCCGCGCCTAAGGCCAGTTGTCACACCTACACTATCCATGTACACTCACACAAATGCAAAGCTCAGCTTATGCCTCGCGGAGCGTACCGGCCGCCGTAGTACTTACAAACTTTGGTTACTTTGGGGTCAGATGGTGTTGTGTGTGAATTGTGCACCAATATTTAATCATATGTATCTCTCTCTGAGGGATCGTATACGAAACGAAGTCGGATGACTTCAATACACATTTGTTTTGATAATAAAATACACACAATAAATAAATAATACTATTTTTAAACAAGTAAAAATTAAGAGTTGTATAGAAACACTGTTCAACACAGTGCAGAAAGGTTCACTCCTACCCACGGAAAAAAGGGTAGGTTGATGATGAGATCGAGACCTGAGAATAGATGGAGTGACGACACACGGAAGACAGTAGTAGGCAGCGGATGGAGACGTCAAGCCGAGGATAGGACTGAGTGGCGAACCATGGGCCTATGTCTAGCAGTGGATTACGATAGAACAACTATATGGGTTCCACAACATGTACGACCGGCCGGACGACCCAGGAAGAGATGGCTGACCGAACGAGATACTTACATGGAAGATTGGAGGACTGTTGCTCTGATCCGGGAAAATTGGAGGAAGGGGAGAGAGGCCTTTGCTCTGGAATGGGGCAATATATAGGCTGAGATAATAATAACAAATAAATTTCGCTAGACGGTGGGACCAAGGGTCAGATGCACGCGGCGGTCATCCTAGACACAGCGCGCATCGTCAGGCGGTTACACACTCTGCAGCCCTAACCGCCGGTAGCTTGGACCCTGCCCCGCTGCTGGCGGCACCCTAGTTTTTTATAATGTTTATTTTATATATCTTATGTAAAAAATTAAGAAAAATAAATGACTGAATAATAGATAGGATAAGATTTAGTGGTAGCAAGTTGAATGTGTCAGGTAGGAGTCTCACCCAGTACCCCCTCCTCGTTGACGTCGACGAGCAGCTGGCAGCCGCAGACGGCGCACACGTTGGACTCGAGCTGCCGCGTCGGGATCCCCTCCTTGGTGTAATACTGAAACACCAAACACAGCAATAGGCATGGTGACTGCAAAACACTAACAAGTCCGTCAGTCCGTCCGGGTGACGAGTGCAGTGCAGTGCTAGGTAATTATTTCAACTCTTCATGTTCCAATAGCTGTGTGCCACTGTGCTGTTATGTGCCAAGCATGTTGCTTACCATCAGGCACATGTACAGCTCGTCTCTTCACACTTTATTAAAAAAAAAAGTCATCATTTCAATTCATTAGATTATAATCTGGAACACCATATAGGCTGTTGAAGTTATACTTCTTTTTATGCCATTAGGAAAATGATGAGTACATTTTTCTGATGCGCGCGCACACCGTCACGACAGTACCGACACCTAGCACTTGAAGTCGACATTTTTGTACACATTCTAACTAACTTCTTGTGTTGAAGATATTTTCTATTCTACGGTGGAAGTTAGATTTTCTTAGCACGAGGATAAAGAAAATAAGTATTAAAGCGCCTATTAGACTACGCGTTAGTCAGCACACGTTATTCAGACTGTCTTAAGGTGCGTATAAATTAAGCGCGGCAGCCACGCGAGCCAATGTTCGACCAGAGTTGACGTTCATTTGCCGCGCGAGCCAATATGTAGATACAAATTTAGTTCGACGTGACAGCCGCGCGCGGCAGGCGATCCATCACGAACAGACCGCGGCGGATAGTCAGAACCAGTACGATAACTTTTAGCTATTCTAGATTTTTCTCTTCTGTAGGACGCCAAAAGTGTAGTCATTTTCTTTTTCAAGTCATTAATGGGTATATCCATTTTCTTACTTATTTCTACCCACGCATCATACCTCAGCGATTTATTGTGGTATTGGGAGGATTTGCTGTTCCACAATAATTCTTTAGCGCTATACAATTGTATTAGTAAACGGCACTTTTCGTTGTCCATTTTTACGTATTCGCCGCGCGAGCCAAATCACCAAAACTACAGCCGTCCCCACTGCGCGCGAGCGAACGACTGAAGATCCTTTGACGCGGTCTCAAAAACCGACAGCGAGCGGATCGCCCCGCGGCACGTTCGAGCGCGGCAATGTTCGCGTCGCCGCGCGCGGCGATCCCGTCTACATAGAGCGCGGCTGCCGCGCGCGTCAATGTTCGATGGTTTGCCGCGCTTAATTTATACGCACCTTTAGAGTGCGTTTCCACTGCCGCGGAGCTGGGTGGAGAGGAGCTGATAAGAGCGGTGAAAAGTGGTGTGTTTCCATTGAAGCGGAGCGGAGCATACTTATGGAATTGCGCATTTTTGCGCTCAGTTACACTCAACCTCACAGAAAGAGCATACTTCATGTTGTCGTTTAAATAGAAAAGAGCAAATCAGATGAAGTAACATTGACTATTGCGGCTTTTTTGGATTCGAAGAGAAAACAGATTCTGGATTCGATAACCTGAAATATCGTTCTGTTCATGGAGCATTTTCAACTTATTTTCAAACAAGTGATGAAATGTTCGAAACTTCGGAACGTTCGGTATCAAGAAAACTTTTCTATAAATTATATTGTCTTCTTAAACCATGTATACCGAAGAAAGACACTAAGTGCAGGAAACCGATTTCAAGTGAAGAAAGGCTTGCAATATGTCTGAAGTAAATAGCACCGCACCACCCCGCTACGCATCGCCTCGCTGCATTTCTATGAATATCCGTTCGGCTCTGCTCCACTCCGCTCGTGCTGTTTCCATTGAAGCGGAGCGGAGATTTCGAGCATCGTGATTGGTCTATTCATGCACCGCTAACCACCATTCTGCCCAGCTCTGTCTCAGTGGAAACGCAGCCTTAAGGCAGTTTTACACAGGGTCAGTAAATGTCGCCAGTGCTGGCGCTGAAAACTAACTCGTGTTATTTAGACGCAGTTAGTATTTCGTCAGTAGTCGAGGATATTTCTTTCGGTGTACACACGTTTGTTAAGTCAGTGCGGATAAATTTATTCTCGAAAGCAGCATAAAATAAAACTAAATAATTTGTTGTGAAAATGTACGTTTGTCATGATGCAAGAAGTAACTAATATGTTAGGAGGAGAATAATCCAAACAGAAAAGAATTTGAGTGACTATATGTATAGATGATAATAATAGATCGGTAGGGCCTTCTAAATTCAATAATCGTGTAATATTCTGTAATGATGTTACATGCATTTCTTTATTTATATAATTTTGTGATTTATTATCACACAGGCGTTCATTATCGCGGTATAGTTGAATAAGCTTCAAGTTTTCCGTGTCGCTCAGTTTTCGCGTCATTTTGTGATGCAGTGCGAGTCGCAGTGTGGTCCCCGTACAATACAGTGGCAGCGACTGACCTCGACAATTCACACGGCGTCAGTTGCGCTGGCGCGGGTGGCGAGGGGAGCGGACTGGCGCCGAAAATATGAAGCGGGAATATTGAAGCCAGTGCTGATGCGACAGTACTGTACTGACTTGAAATCGATTTATACGATGGCAGTGCCAGGTCAGCACTGACTCGACAGTCGAATGACACAGTTACTGACCCTGTGTAAATCTGCCTTTAGAGGCTAATTTGTCGGCTCGTTATTACACCAGTCAGAAAAACCCGCGCTCTCGCGCTTACGCGATACAACTCTAGGACTTTTCACAGTACTTTTTTTCTTTATTCCACACCATTATGGTATTTATTAATATAAATCAATGATTTTGCTAGGCTGTATATTAAATGGCTAATTCAGCTAGTTCACTGTGATACGGTGAACAAACTCAACAGAAAGAGCTTTTCATAAAAAGGCCACTAAACGTTCCCACAGTTGGAACTCAGGGCTTTCTCTCGCAAGGAGAGTCAAGGCCATTATTCATCATGCTGGTACAGTGCGTGTTGGTAGACACATGACCTTGAAAGATTCTATAGTCCTGTAGACCCTCTGCAGATCACGTCGGAGTCACCACTGTAGGTGTTGCTGGTACTGGAGATGGAAATGAAACCACGTCACTGTATAAACTGCTGGTTATATTGTTCTTACTGTACAAGTGACGCGGGGCGAGAGACTAGCTCGCTCTCCGCTGTCCTCCACTTATGTACTACATCAGTCACGTACCGTACGTGCTCCTACAACCTTATCTGGCATGTACACGTACGTGCTCCTACATACACCCCCTTCTTAAAAAAAAGGAGAAAAACATAATTACAACAATCCAAAAAACATTATTAAATCACAACTTGTTTACATTATACAATTACGATAAACCTGTCACATGAACATATGTTTCCAGCTAACCTTGGCACATTGACTTCGAACCGTTTTGCTCACTCAGCGTTCTAGCTTGACCTGCTGACTTATAGCTTAAAGCGAACTGGCATTTTTACAATTCTGCCAGATCGTGTTACTTTAGGTGTGCGCACATTAACTACACTATGCGAGTCTGATTTTTCGTTCTGAACATCGGTGTTAGCGTCGTCGTCTAAAATGTATGCCGGCTTTAAACGATCTATTGACACAGTACTAATTCTATCGTTAATCAAAATTTGGAAAACTTTTCCTTTTCGCGATATGACTTTATATGGCCCTGAATATGGAGGACAGAGCGGTCTTCTAACCGCGTCGATTCTAAAAATACGTGCGAACAAGAACTCAGATCCGCATGTACAAATATATTTTACCCGTTCTTAATTTCCTATCCTTAGGTCTAATCTTATCCAAGGTGTCTCTTAATCTCATTATGTATGCTGGTGGATCGCTTATTTTAATGCTATTATCACCACAAAACTCTCCAGGCAAACGCAAACAATGACCTAACGTGAATTCCGCTGTGCTTGTGAAATCGTTATCCACTTGACACGCAGCTCTCAACCCTAACATAACAGTAGGCAATTCCCTTAGCCAGTCTTGGTTGTTATCTAATCTAGCCATCAATGCAGTTTTTAATGACCTATGCCATCTTTCGACTTTACCATTGCATTGAGGGTGATACGGGGGTAGTTCGCGTCTTCTGTATACCTAGGATTTTCATGAGATCTGTCAATAATTCACTTTCGAATTGCCTCCCTTGATCC
This sequence comes from Ectropis grisescens, assembly GCA_017562165.1. NCBI lineage: Eukaryota > Metazoa > Arthropoda > Insecta > Lepidoptera > Geometridae > Ectropis > Ectropis grisescens. The sequence continues at coordinate 23,191,441 of CM029780.1, read as the reverse complement.
GTCGTGATCTTCTTGGGGCAACCGAACCGACAAATCCAAGTCTCATAAACCGCCTCTGCGACCGTTCCTGCTGTCATATTCCCTACCGGACAAATCTCTATCCATCTCGTGCGCCGATCTATCATCGTCACGCAGTACCGATAACCTTGTTCCGTCACGGGTAGTGGTCCTATTAAATCTACATGTAAATGTTCAAAGCGGTCTCCTTCCTCGAAACTGCCTAGTCTAGATACCGTATGTCGGACTATCTTACTCTTCTGACAACGAATACACGTCTTGACCCACTTACCTACGTCTTTATTCATTCCTGGCCAAAAAAACTTTTTTACACAGCAAAGCACGTGACGCCCTAACTCCCGGATGCGCCAATCCGTGAAACTTTTCAAATATAGCTTTTCTGTATAGCCCTGGAATGTAAAGTCTAACGTGTTTACCAGAAGTCTCACAATAAATCTGTTCATCTGTATCATCTAAACTCATGCGTTTCAATTGTATGTTGCTGTTCGACCCTGATCTTAATAAATTTGCCAACTCTGCGTCCGTCGCTTGCTCTTTTGCAATTTCCGTATACTGCAACGCGGATGTAACTGTGATCGATTCTATACGTGATAACGCATCAGCGACGGCGTTATGTGCTCCAATTACGTGACGTATGTCACTTGTAAATTCACTAATAAACAATAACTGTCGGGCACGTCTCGGTAATTCCTTATTCGACTTTATTTTCTAACAAATATATATGATTGGTTTGTGGTCTGTATAAACCGCAAAATCTCTACCTTCAATCAAATCTCTAAAATAAATTATACCCGAATAAATCGCCAAAAGTTCCTTGTCGTATGTACAGTACTTTTCTGGGATTCCGTGGGTTGCAATACCGCGCCTATACTAAGGTCTGACGCGTCTGTCATAAGAGCTACTCTGCCCCTGGACTCGGGTGCGATAACGTGGCAGCATTTTGTAAGTTTTCCTTACTCCTTTCAAATGCTCTAATTGCCTCTTCAGTCCATACTATTCTACTCTTATCCTTTATTGCACCATGTAAATACTTATCAAAGATTTCTTGCACTTGTGCAGCGTTTGCTATGGGCGCTCTACAAAACTTTAACATACCCAAAAAACCTGCGTAATCGCTCTACCGTCTTCGGTTTTGGATAGTCCTGAATAACCTTGACTTTGTCAGGTAAAGGACTTAATCCATTTTCCGAGACCTCGTAACCTAAAAAATCTATTTAACTTTTCTCAAAAATCCATTTTCCTATATTCATTGCCATTTTATATTTCTGCAACCGCTCCTAGTTTTCCGCTTGCTTCTTATTTCACGCACATGGCGGCTCGCAACGCGTAGTATTTTCCTTGAACCGGAAATGGAACCTGCACAGCCAATCTGGATCACCTGGAGCTCTTCTCGTCCGCGAACCAGACCTATTCCCGTTCCATTTCTGCCGGCTCCTGCTTCTCCCGCGCTCTCGGCCTTGATCCTCGGTGCGTAATGAGGCCACTTCTGAAGCGAGTTTCTTCATCTGGTCTTCATTCTCGACGCTCCCGAATACAGCAGCAATGTCGTAGGCGGAGGTGTTCTCTACGATCATGTTCACCATACTTGTCAAACTGTCCAGCGCCTGGTCTTGACATACCGCAATAACTGTTCTGACGGAGGCTGGCATCCTGGATAGCCACAAGCTTTTTATCGTCTGCTCCGAAACCTGCGCTGTTCGTCCCAACTCTCTCATACGCCGGAGCAGATGCGTAGGCTTCTGCGAACCCAGTTCTAGCTCTGACATGAGCTTCTGGAACTGTCGCTCAGCACTCTCCTCGTAAACTTGCAGCAACCGGTCCTTCAGCGCCGTATACTTGTTGTTTTCCGGCGGCGCTGTCAACAGGCCACTCCCCTGTTGAATTGAGTCTCTCCCCAATTTTGAGATGTTAAATCTTGTCTCATCTCCTCGTTTCCGCGGTGTCATTACTGCTTCAAACTGGGCAAGCCATAACCGCGGCATGTCAACCCAAAAATCCGGAAGTCTCGTTGACACACCTATAGCGGCCAGGGTCAAATCATCGGAATGTGTCCGCTCATCATTCTTGCCTTGCTGACCCGCTTGCCCACTTACTGGCTTCGTTTGCGGAAACATTGTTGGAAGTATACAAAAATTACGCAGCAACACCAAAAATATTCTGAATCTTCACTGTCCAATTTTCTGTCGGGGTCACCACTGTATACCCTCTGCAGATCACGTCGGGATCACCACTGTAGGTGTTGCTGGTACTGGAGATGGAAATGAAACCACGTCACTGTATAAACTGCTGATTATATTGATCTTCTGTACAAGTGACGCGGGGCGAGAGACTAGCTCGCTCTCCGCTGTCCTCCACTTATGTACTACATCAGTCACGTACCGTACGTGCTCCTACAACCTTATCTGGCATGTACACGTACGTGCTCCTACATACACCCCCTTCTTAAAAAAAAAAGGAGCACGTACTGTAGGAGCACGTACGTGCTCCTACAACCTTATCTGGCATGTACACGTACGTGCTCCTACAGTCCGTTCCACGAAGAGGTGTAGAAAATGTAAACAAAGGTGCTACCATAACATAAAAATCTTTTAACCTTAGTATTTTTCTAAAACTGTCTTAAAATATTTTTCACAAATATGATACGACTTTACTGTGATCTTAAATACAACATACTTGGATTTATATTGATCAAATAATTATTTGTTAACTTATCTTGAAAGTTATAAATAGTAATAGTAGAATGTGGTAGATATGGTTTTAAACGGTGGCAATTGATCTATGTTTCTCAAACTGCGAATCTCATCAAAACATAAATGTGAAGTGAAAGACAAGGTCGATATGATATGAATATGATATTAAACCAGCCAAGTCAGACTGCTTTTAATAATCATCATAAATTATAAAAACAAATCATATTTCAAGTGTTTAAAACTAGTCTATGTTATTATAAATAGATTTTAGAACTGACCATTTAAGACCATTTAGATCTCTATTCTTTAGTCGTTGAAGTCAACAAACACGGCATATAATATCATAATACTGAACTTTGATCTCACTTCAATTAAGTATATGCATGTTTCTGATGAGATACCATTACTTTTTGCACGTAAATTATAAGACGTTTACCTAATGAACCACCAAATAATGTCTATTTATTCGCAAGAAAATCTAATAATACTTATTATAAGTGCAAAAGTTTGAATGTACGTTGCTCAACCAAGTTGGAACAGCTAAACGGCTCAGGTTTAAACGCGGAACACGGTTAGATTATGATCTGGAACGCATAGGTATAAGTTTATTTTTATAGAGGGAAAATTACGGATGAGGGATCTAAGCGGGTAAATTTGCCCGGACGCTGCTCACATAAGCAACCCACTAACAGTTCCTTGCTGGGGCTATAATTCTTCCGTGTTGGTGGTGGATGACAAACTTCTCTGACCTCAAAAATTTTTAGGAACATGCCAGTTTGCTCAAGATGTTTTGTATTAATGTTTTAATCTTATGCACACCACATATTTAATAAACGTATAATTATAAAATAATAGAAATAAGACAAAAAGTTGGAAACGGACTTATTGGAATATATTTAACCTTGTTAAGTGACGAAACGACAAACAGAGACGCTTACAACGAACTATATTCTAAAACAAAGGTTGAGAAATGCTGGTCTGTCATATTGAGAGTGACATTGATTTGTTTACATTTTCTACACCTCTCCGTGGAACGGACTATAGATACATATTTTTTAGTTTTCTCACGATGTTTTCCTTCATCCTTTTTAAGTTAGCGGCAATACGCACATCGAAAAACCAGTGGTGCGCGTGGGATTTGAACCCGGGGCTGCGGATCGGCAGTTGCCGTTCTCCCGACTAGAACAGCCGTACCTTAACAACCAAAGAGCTTAAAAAAAATTGTCTGTCTATAAAGTCGGTTGGTTTACGGACGATAGTTTAACGTGACATCGTCAAAACAAAACATTGATAGATGCGGCGCAAGCATACAATGAGCGTAACGGGACATAACGGGACACTTTTTCATGCATGCAGCCGGCATTCATCGATTTATTAGATGTCACTTCAACAATGTCAATATGATGTTATTTACTAACCCCGATGGAAGCAGCCATTTTATCTGCACAGTATTCAGCAACATCCCTCCCTAATACTCCGAAGTAGAGTCCATAGAACAGCATCATAAGCCCCACGTCCATCCAGGTCTGTGGCTTGGCCCCGAACACCAGGTTCACTCCGAAGAAGGTTAGCATCATGATGACATAGCCCACTACTCCGATGGAGCAGGACATCTTGTATATCAGGTAGAACCACTTGTAAACCAACCTGAAATAGATACCAAAGTTTTAAAGATAATAAATAACATAATAAATGTGATATGTATGTGTGTCTGGATGTTTGATATTATTTTAGCAAGAATTTTGGAAGGATGAATGATATTTTGTAAGTTTTTTATTGTATTGTATATAGTGAGGAGACGAGCAAGACTTGTGCCTAATGGGAAGCATCATGCCTGCACATGACAATGACACGCAGTTGTCGGAACATGAAGAGTTCCGATCTTTACCTAGCCCTGCACTCCTGAGATATTAGATGTTTCATCTATATGCCCTGTAATTTTCTGATAACAATGCCGTTCAAACCGGAACACAAATATGCTTGCCAATAGAATAACTGGCATAAGTATGGTACTTCTCTCAAACTTTGCAAGAGTTACTACTACAGAATACATAGCTTTTGACAAAGCTTTTTACAGCTGAATCTGTTGAAAAAGGCCTCTTTACAGCCGCTTGCTATATTGTCACTTGTTTATGTATTTAAATTGTTTTATTTTTTAATTGACGTTACCAAGTTTTCTTTGTAAAATAATGGTTCGAAGAAATAAATTGAATTGAATACTACTTTTATCCCAAGAGAATAACAAGATCGAGAATTAAGCTGGTGAAATGACGGGACACTGCTAATATATAATATTAGCAGGAGCTGGATGTGAGGTCTCACCGAGGTGTCGTCACAGACATGGGTTTGACGCTGGACTTCCTGATGACGAGCAGTGTGAGCAGAGTGAAGATGCTCCAAATGATGATGAACCTCCACCAGTGGTTCCGAGCGCTCATCAGCACCGGGATCGACCACATGGCCAGCATTGTGAAGAACTGGAAATCACAGAACACAATACAAATTATTGTCATGATTTTATTCCCAGTGATTTCTTCAGCAAGTAAACCAAGTAATTAACGAAAATTGGCTATTTTTACCCAACTGAAAGAAGGGTTTTGTTTTTCACGCGTAACTTGTAAGTTTGTAAATTTCTTTATTCCAACGCATCTTTCAAATGGCTGGACGGATTTTGACAATTAAGATATTGTTAGGTAGGTAGGTCCTTAGGTAGGTAGTAGATTGTATTACATTATGTTTTTTTAATCTCTTGAGTTTTTGTAGTCGAGTTTCTAAGTTATAGTTATTACAAGTTATTCATGAGTAATTTGGTTTAACTTGAGAGACAAGATAGTTTCTATTTTAATTAATGGAACCAATAATTTAAAACAAACTAGTAATATAGATTGTTGTTATTGATTGTAAGTTTTATAAGTTTCAAACAGATGGCACCTCAAATCAGATTTATTTCAGAAAATAAGTCTGGAACTGATGGCGCGTCAATAACCTAAATAGACTAGTTGTTCAACCCAAACGTAGCGTAGTTGCATCAATTTAAGAGCATATTTTGTATATATTAACAAACAACTCTTGTTTTACAACTTTTGTTAAAATTAAATTCATATTCCTAAAAATTGGTTGGTTGTCTGTAAAGTCGCTTGGTTTACGGACGATAGTTTAACTTGACGTCATAATCATAACAAAACATTGATAGATGCGGCGCTAGCGTACCTACAATGAGCGGAACGGGACACTTCAGGGTTTCGTAGCCAAATGACAAAATACGGGACCCTTATAGATTCGTCATGTTTGTTTGTCTGTCTGTCTGTCTGTCTGTCTGCCCGTCCGTATGTCACAGACACTTTTCTACGAAACTATAAAAGCTATACTATTGGAACTTGGTAAGTAGATGTAATCTGTAATCCGCATTAAGATTTTGATATAAAATAGAAAAAAAACAAAATTTTTTTAGGAGTGTCCCATACATAGAACTGAAACTCAAAAAAATTTTTTTTATCAATATCATACGTGTGGGTTATCTATGGATAGGTCATCAAAAATTATATTGAGGTTTCTAACTTTTTTTTTTTTCTAAAGTGAATCAATCGTTTGCGTGACGGAGAATCCAAAGTGGTAAAAAGTGTGTCCCCCCCCCCCCCCCCTGTAACTTCTAAAATAAGCGAATGATAAAATTAAAAATTAAAAAAAAGTGTATGATGTACGTTACCATGTAAACTATCAACGAAAATTGGTTTTAATGACATCTAGCAAGTATTTTTATTTTAATACGTCATAAATTGACTATTGTTACCACCATTATCACCAGAAAGGGTTCTTGCTTGGTATTTCTGGATGCCTGGAACACAATACATTACTAGCAGAAAGTTTGAAAGATGCCAGAACACATGAGAGGCAAATAACAGTCTGCTGGATAGACCTAGAGAACGCGTTTGGTTCTGTCCAGCATGAACTTCTGATATTTGCCCTAAAATGGTATAACTTTCCTGCTGAAATTATTGACATAATTAATTCTTATTATTGTCACTTAAAATTCGTCATAGCAGTAAACAAGGAATACACTAAACCACTTGAATACAATGTAGGACTATTCCAAGGGTGCTGCTTATCACCAATAGCATTTAATATAGTTATAAATATTTTAGTAGACAAATTAACATCCCGTGAAAAGAAATGGGGCTACCGGTTTAAAATCAACAATAAGTACACTGAGTCAATCTTGGCCTTTGCGGACGACCTTGCAATACTTCCACGCAATCCCAAACAGTGTCAGGAATTGTTGAACGAAGTCGATGAGTTCTGTACATCGACAGAGGGAATGAGGACAAAACCAACTAAATGTCATTGTCTTTGTCTGGGTAGACGAAATACCAAATATACTTCATACGATCCGGGACTCTCTATAAGTGGCCAAGGAGTTGCCACAATTGCAGAGGCAGTGCCTTTCAAATTTCTTGGTAGAAAGATTTTTTTCATGAACAACCTCAATAAGGTAGACCAGCAGCCTATCAGCAATATCAAAAAAGCATGGATATATGACAACTACCTCACATCACGTCTCACTGGCCTTTCCTAGTATATGACATCGGTAAAACTCTCCTGGCAAAGCTAGATTCCAATGTCATAAAGATATTGAAGTCATGTTTCGGATTGGCACACCCAGCTGAACCCTTTACTCTTTTTAGGGATCACGACAGTTTTGGGCTGAAACTAAAGAAACCGTGTGAACTTTACAAACACCTAAGAGTTACAAAAACGCATGTTTCGGGAAAGTCACAAGACGAATTAATTACATCTCTCCTAAAAGACAAAACTGCTTCAGACCTGGAATCTAGACTTCAATTCCATAAACAATTTATGGCAGGTGCACAAGTTAATACTGCTGGCTTGGGTGCAAGAAAGATAAGGGAAGACCGAGACATGGTAAAAACCTTTCTACAACAAGACGAAAATGACGGTTACAAAGTGCACACTATGAATTTAGAAATGCAAAGTGAGTGGTTAAACATAGGTGAGTTCTGTATCCCATTAGCTCTAAAGTGGCGCACCTTGATCTATGACTGGTCTCCTGCCTTATTAAAATTTTATCTAAATACATTCCAAATGACCCTCCCTGATCAGAGCAACTTGGTAAGGTGGGGAAAAGCCTCTGAAAAATGTTGCTATACTTGTGGAGAGGCGATATGTACAGCAAGGCACATATTGGTGGGATGCAAGGTGCTCCTTAATGGGGGTCATTACTCACGGCGCCATGACAGAGTACTTGAAATCATACGTGAAGCCATGAGCCTTTCAGTAGAATAGAGCCCAAAAGGGATTGACGACACACAAAAGACAAATTAACTTTGTAAAAGAAGGCTCAACTTCAAACTCCAGGAACAAGCCTTACTCAATCCTGGGTACAGCACCTGATTGGACTATTTTAATGGACACGTATGAAAAGCACTACAAAATCCCAGAGGATGTGGGTGTTTCGTCATCCAGACCGGACATTTTCCTTTTTTCTAAAGCTGCGAAACGCATAGTCCTTGTAGAACTTACCATACCGTGGGAAACTAATATACCTAAAGACCACGCGATGAAACAAAATAAGTATTACGACCTCCTAAACGAATTAACAAAAAACGGCTATGTAGTTAGTTTATACGCTGTAGAAGTGGGAGCGAGAGGTATACCAGCAAAATCTCTCTATAACCTGCTGAAAGACCTTGGCTTATCCAGGAGTGCAGTAAGTTCTATACTAGAACGAGTATCTAAAGCTGCACTAGTAAGCTCATATCAGATTTGGCTGGGCAGGGAGAGAAAAACGAGTGGTGAAGGTGAGTGTTGATGTACGTCAGAAAGGGGCCCCCTTAAACCTACGCCCGAGTCACAAGTCTCGCGATCTACTCGAGTTTTCTCTCTCTGCCACACGATACACCCGCACAGTGAATCCATGGAATGCTAAGAAGATCGTCTCATAAACTGATTAAAGTAACAACGAAGTACAAGAACTTTTGTATTATGTTACTGCTACGGAAGCCTTCATGGGCGAGCCCGATTCGCACTTGACCACTTTTATTCGTGCATGCTGCCGGCATTCATAGATTTATTACACGTTATCACGTCAAAAAAAAATCTTAGTTTTGTTGTCCTCTGTAGCAGTATGTAGTTTTATTGAGCGTTAAAGAGTGCGCGCGCTCTTGCTTCGAAGAATTCGATGTTTTTAAACTTTTTACAGAGACGACCTTCTTAGCATTCCATGGATTCACAGTGCGGGTGCCGGGTCCATCGTGTGGCAGAGAGAGAGAAACGTAATGGGGATTTGTATGGGACAAAAATATTACGTACTTTTGAAAACTGTAGAACAAAGGTTTTTACTTAACATTTAGCTGTACTTATTTCGATTAATGGTGTTTATGTGACAATATCCGAGTGAAGCCGGAACGGGCTGCTAGTATAAAATAAAGATTACTTACAGCATAAGATTTATAATGCCTCTTCTTCCATTCCACAACGATGACCTGTGCCACGATGAGGGTCACGATCAGGATCATGACCATGGTGGTGTGCATGGACTCGTGGCCCCGGTGGAGCTCATGCAGCTTCTGGTGATCATACCTGCAGAGGATAATCACTAAAGGCTTGTTCGCATTAGTCTAGCAAATTAGACTAGTAGAGAGTAGCTGTTTAAATTATTTTTGGAGTGGAAACTTTTTTTGGCGCACTACACACAAAATTTCTCGTAGGCTGTGAATGGAACTCAAGCGTCACGTTTGTGAGTGAAATATTCGTTGGGGTTACCTCGGAACCACCGAGTGCGAGAGTGAGAAAGATAGTCAGCTGCTGCTGTCTATCAGCTGTCATATTCAATTTGTTCAAAAAATGATTACATATATCATTTTTTTCATTCACATATTCATTTTATTTTTTTACTTTTTTACAATAAATATTAAATATAAACAAAGATGATAAAAAACTTAAAAACTAGAACGCCGCCTGCAGCGGGGCAGAGCCCAAGCTACCGGCGGTTAAGACTGCAGAGAGAGGAACCTCCTGACTATGTGTGCCGTATCGAAAACTACTGCTTTTTGTATCTGAGCCTTGACCCAATCGTCAAACGAAAGCCTCTTAAGATGATTGTCGAGGTTTTTCGCTATAAGACCGTATACTGTCACGACTATCGGGACTATGCTCGTCAAATCAACATTCATCATTTTTTAATTATTATTAAGATTATTCTATAGTTATTTTTTATTTTAGCTTTCACTTCTGCTGTGAGATCTTGAGCAGACACAATTGATTTTTATTCAGTGAAATTTTTATAGTACAGTGTATACTGTATAGTATGGCGAGACTAGCAGGACATAACATAGCTGATGGTAAGCAACATGCCTGCCCTTAACAACACAGCGACACAATGAATTGTCCAAATTATTACCTAGCACTGCACTCACGACCCTAGAACATAAGATGTTTAATTTATGGGAAAATAACGAGAACTACGCAAGTAAAACTGCTGGGCGCTGCTAGTATGTAATATTTCTATCAAAAAAAGAAACAATAAAATCAGTTCAGAAGTTATCGAGAAATCAGGTAATATACACATTTATATACATATAATAATAAATAATAATAATAAGCCTTTATTGTTTCCTTTTTTACATTTAACATAGTATTTGCATATAAGGTTTGTTTACGCTAAGGACCCCTTTCGGGTATAGGCCTCCTCCCATTCTTGCCATTTTTTTCTGTCTTTGGCTCGGTTGTACTATTTTGATCCTACTGTAGTCTGAATATCATCCACCCATCTTGTTTTAGGTGTTCCTACTTTTCTCTTTCCTCATGGGCCTAACCATTTGGTGACTCTGGTGGTCCATCTATTGTCGGTCAATTGTGCTATGTGGCCAGCCCATCTCCATTTTTATTATTGAATATAAATTTAAAAATATAAATTTTTTTATTGAATTAAGTATTTTATTCAAAACAACCAACAAGGCAATTTTAAAATATAAATTTTTTTATTGAATTAAGTATTTTATTCAAAACAACCAACAAGGCTATAAGAAAAGACTACAGTAATCACAGAAATCAAATAATAGAAAACAAGTTACGACTATACCGAAGTACAAAAAAGGCTTTCAAAGAACTTGATTCAAAAAAGAACTGGATACAAGAACTTAAAAATAACAAAAAGGAAGCTAGAACAAGAAATGACATTTTAGACACTGCCACTAATTATTACATTTATATGCAACATCACCTACAGACAATGATAAAGACGAACCACAAAGCAACATTCGTTAAATACAGATCATATAAATACCCCTGTTGACATAATAGAAGAAAGAGACATACTGAGCCACATAAAGAAGCTCAAACCTGAGAAAAGCCCGGGGCCCGATGGCATTAGTAATGAGTTACTAGTAGTAGGTGCCAAACTGCTCTGTACACCTCTGGCCAAACTATTCAACATGATTATGGACAATGAAACAGTACCAAAAAACTGGTACTCATCAGACATTATCCTTATATACAAGAAGGGAGACTCTAAAAACATTTCAAATTATAGACCAATAAGCTTACTGTCTAGTATATACAAGCTCTACACTTCACTGCTTCTAAGTAGAATCACAAAACAAATAGATGCCTACCAACCCACAAAACAAGCTGGATTTCGTACAGGATTTTCTACAATAGACCATATCCATATGATGGAACAGGTTATAGAACGATACAAAGAATTCAACAAACCCCTCTACATAGCGTTCATCGACTATACAAAGGCATTCGACAGTATTTCACATAATGCCATATGGAATGCTCTCAATGAATGCAACATAAACATTAAGTATATCAACATCCTAAAAAATATCTATAACCACAGCACTAGCCAAGTTAAACTGGAAAAAAGAGGAAAGGAATTTCCTATACGAAGAGGGGTGAGACAGAGTGATCCAATATCCCCAAAACTTTTTATTGCGGTACTCCAGAATATATTCTCTAAGTTGGATTGGCACAGTAAAGGCATTAAAGTACATGATAGATATTTAACTCACCTGAGATTTGCTGATGACATCGCTCTTTTCTCTGAACATGTAGAAGAGTTAAAAGAAATGTTAAACACCCTGAATAATGAAAGCCAGAAAGTCGGCTTAATGATAAATTACAGCAAAACAAAAATAATGACTAACAGCAGCCCACATAAAGTTTCAATTGATGACGAGGAAATAGAATATGTAGATCACTATATATATATCTGGGTAAACTTGTAACTTTCAGCACCAACAATAATACAGAGGAAATAGACCGCAGAATAAGCTTGAGTTGGAAGAAGTATTGGAGCCTTAAAGAAATACTTAAGGGGAAAGTATCACCCTAGTCTAAAGAAAACCGTGATGGACACCTGTATTTTACCAAGCTTAACTTATGGCTGCCAAACATGGACTCACACCAACAAAACTAAACTAAGTATCAGAACTTGCCAAAGGGCGATGGAGAGAAGCATATTGAAAATAAAGAAAAAAGACAAAATTAACAGTAAAACAATCAGGTCTATAACAAACCTTGCAGATGCACTCGACTTCAGTCTTATATACATATATATATGAATAAAAAAAATTGGCAGTCATAGAAACTGCCGATAGAAGTGAACTTATAACTCAGAATTTGATAACTTACTTTGGGAACTACGTGGGTGAAACCGGAGGATGTGGCCAAGAGCATGGTCATCTAGATATGCATAATCATTTCTATATGGCTAATGGGAAATACTAACGCCGATCTAGATGGCCAATGACCCTGGTCCTGAGATTTCTTACCCCGAAGATTTCTTATCATTTCTGAGTGTGACACTAGAATTAAATTCACAGCCCATGAAAAATCTGTCCATGGCATGCTAAAACAAGTTTTCACAATGGTAGTCAAATGATAACCTACTCTTCTTGGAAGTCAAAATACATTTCAATACCAAATTTTCTTATTATGTATCATACTATCTTATGTATTATTGTATTGAATGTCCTTTAGACCATAAATATTTGAATTATATATTAGCTGCCCGCTTATCATAAATAAATAATATTTATTGAATAAAATGAATGTACCATTACACTGACAATAATTGAAGTTAACAATAATATTTGTAGTACATATTATAAATAGAAAAAAATATATAGATAGTAAACTCTTTACTGTGACATAAACACTTGGAAAAATATACGACGTAATTACAGGGAACAACAATGCAAATTACGTCCTCTGTCCTCTCAAGGGTATTTTACAAGTTAACTACTTTTTTTATAATTATGATATAGATCTATGCATATATTATATAAATAAACAGAATATTTGTTTAAATGTGCTAATCTCAGACACTATTGGAATGATTTAAAAAAAAATAACTTTCACATTGTTTCAAATGTGATTGATCAACTCTAAGAATAGCACAATTAGATAACAACACAAAATAATAGTAACAGGTACTCTAAGTGTGATGCATCCTAGGCCACAACATTTCTTAACATTAAATATGGCTTACAATAGATTTTGGATATTGGGCAACATAGACAAAAAAACAATATGTCTACATAATGACACATTCTAATAACTAGTGAAACATAGGATGATATTACAGCAAAATGCAATATCTTTCTAAATCAAAATCATCGAAATCGATTGCCCTGCGGGTTTAATCATGTAGGTCCTGTTCCTATTATTTATTCTGGATAAAAGTGCCTATGTGTTCTTCCAGACTATATAATCTGTGTTCCAAATTCATGTTACAATGTGATTGAGCAAGACATATCAAAATACCCACACATTGACATTTATAATATTAGTAGGATTTCATTTGCATGAAATATATTTACCAAAATAAATTATCATGAAAAAATGTCAAGCTATGGCTATGGCTTTACAATAATTATGAATAATGATCAAATTACTTTATTGATGATCTCACATCACTATTTATTTATTATTTGCTAGGTGTTGTGATTGTCAACAGACTGATTTATATTTCCTCTTACCTAAGTATTTTTAACCGACTTCCAAAAAGGAGGAGGTTATCAATTCAACCCATTTTTTTTTGTATACACTACTAGCAGCGCCCAGTGGTTGTATCAGCATAGTTCCAGTTCCATATTGTTTTAACAATTAAGTAGCCTAAGTCCTAACATGAAGAGATTTTACCCAAGACTAATTTGAAAATTTCAATTGCTGTCCATGATAATATGAACTCAGATATCGATAGCTGGACTTGAAGCCAATGCGTGATGGGAAAATGAATTCTTAGAAAATCAAGAAATAATGAAATATTGATATTTTTATGACCAGGTACGTAGGTAAACATTTTTACAATGAAACATCTGATATCACTTATCACTGTTCAATAAGCCACAGTTTATGTAGGTACTTACGTGTACTTTTATATCTAGCCTTACCTCAATTTTTCGTCAGCAGACAATTCTTCGTAAGTCTGTACATGTAAATATAAAAAGAAAAAGTAATTATTAGCATATTTGTTGCGGAAAAATATAAGGACAGCCGTGTAAGCAATTTTTACAGACCTTATTAGGCACTGGTCTGTGAAGATCCATGTTTTATTTAATATATGTATTCGGAAATAAGATACTATATACTAGTTTTTCGGTACAACTAGGTGATTAAATCAGAGGAAATGTTCTATTAAATATTGTTAAAAATTAAAAAGGCCATTCTGCAGGCTTTGATTGCCGGACCAGTTGGAATAGAGATTAGGGATGTTAAAAAATAATCGATTTTTATTTTAATCGATTTTTATTTTATAATAATCGATTTTTTTGTGTCGATTTTTAAAGATACAAAAATCGATTTTTTATAAATCGATTATAAAAATTACGCATTTAAATCGATTTTTGAAAAACATGAAAAAGTTGCTGAAAATTCTAGTTTTTGGGACAACGTAGTCGTTTAGTTAGTTAATTCTCGTTTTAAGTATTTATTTTAATACTAGTGAACTGTAACATAAGACATTTGTTGTTGTTTTTTGTTTTTTTTGCTGTTATCTAAACTTGAAGAATAACGAAAGAGGATTTTATATAATACTTTTTGAGACCATACTACTTACATAGTTGTTCAGGATTTTTAAAGATCATTTTGAGTATGTATTTTATTTTAATACTAACTACTAATGTGATGTTAGTGGGTGGTGGTGCCTGCGAAGTCGAGGGTCGTGGGTTCGATTCCCACCTCGTGCATGTGTATGTGTGTTTCTATGTATTATAAGTATGTTTTTACAACTACGAGTATATAAATATTATAAATTACGCTATTTGTATGCCATAGTTGCTAAATTACGACTGGTCTAGTCGGGAGAACGGTGTCTGCCGATCCGGAGACCCCAGGTTCAAAGCCACGGACACCATTGTCTTTTCGAAGTCATGTGCGTAATGCCGCTAGCTTATAAATACACATACAAAAATCTTTATTGCTGTTTGCAGGTAAGATAAGATGATACAAAACATTTAAATAATTGACCCATACAAACTGGCCTCTTCTTCTAGAGGCATGCAATATGTCTGGCAACGCAGTTTCCATTGGTCTGAATTTATACAATGATAATAATAGTCAGCTGATAAAGTCTTCTTCTTTTTTTATTTTTAACTTTTAATCGGTTGTATCATATATGTCATCTGATTCATCATGTATTAATTTCTGGCTTCTATCCCGATGTGTTATGTTAGTGTGATATGTTTGATGAGTACAATTACGCCAACGTCTTGTGCTTCAGCAGGATGATGTTATGGACTTTGACAAGTGTGTGGTTTCATGTAGAATCCAAGGTCTTGCAGTTTAGCCGTGTGAGCAATTTTAAAGAATGTCATTATGTATAGAAAAATAAAAAAATAATAATCAAAAATAATGATAATAATAATTCAATTTGTATAAAATAAAACAATGTCAATGTGTGTAAAAGAATGTTAACATGTATAAAATTTAATATTTGTATACAATATATTATAGAGTAATCTGATTCAACCTGTCCATTACAATATATTATCTCATCTAACATTAGTTCAATCTAAAGTTTCATAAAATATAGACAGTGGACACTAATGTGGCTAATGGAATTTAATGTGGAAGTTAATGGAATGTAAAATGTCATGTTATACAAAATCTATACATCAGTATTCCAATTAATTTCCCTATCATTTAAAAATTATTTCACAGTGTAATAACCTTTGGGTACCAGTATCTTTTTTAATTTACTTTTGAACATGGATGAGTTAAGTTTTTTAATTGCATTTGGCAGCTTATTATATAGAAGAGGAGCCATACAAAAAATACTGTCACTCATAATCTTTTTCTTGCGTTTGCTTATGAGCAGCCTACACTTATCACGTCGGTTCCGTTCCACTTTGTCACTCAAGAGAGGAAAACAATGGGGGTTATTCCTTACAAAACACATAACTTCAAAAACATAAAGGCTTAAAACGGTGAAGGAAAACATCGTAAGGAAACCGACATGTACCTAGAACCTTTCAAAGTCATATGTCATCCACCAACCCGCACTGGGCCATCGTGGTAGATTATTGCCTTAACTCTCTCCTTGTGAGAGAAGGCCCGAGTCCCAGCAGTGGGAACATTTAGTGGGCTGTTGATGATGATGATGATGTCTGCCGTAGTACAAGCTTTGCCTAGTTTGGGGTCAGATGGAGATGTGTGTGAATTGTTCACCAGTATTTATCTATTTAAATGTAATTTTAATATGAAAAGGATTTACTTTTGACTAATACAAAAAAATCGATTTTTTCGCAAAAATCGATTATTTTTTTAAATATAATCGATATTTTGAATAAAGAAAAATCGATTTTTAATTAATCGATTATTTTCCATTAATCTAACATCCCTAATAGAGATTAGAGATGGATAAAAACGTAGAGACAGTCACGGCCACGATTACTTGTGAATCAGTGAATCGACGTGAGCCGAAATTTTAGAAAACTATAATTAAAGTACTACATTACTAGATGATAATAGTTCCAATAATGATAATAGTTCCGATAATGTGTAAGTGTTTAAGTATACACAACCTGACCATCAAATACTTCTATTTTATTCTCTTCTACGAGTGCTCTATAGTAGGTCAAAATACCAAAATTGTATACTAGGTACTAAATTGTTATTGTATACTAGTATTCATGGCCAAAAATAAATTAAAAACAAATTTGACATGACATTGACATAAAGTTAAGTTAAGTTGAAGTTAAAACTGCTGGCGCACTACATACAGATTTTCCGTAGGCTGTGAGCTTGATTGAGCTGAAGCGTCACGTTCGTTTTTGAAAGAAATCTTCGGGTAATTTCGGATTATCTATATGGAAATGGTCATGGCCATGCCCTCTGATTAATTCACTAGTTTAACTCGTAGTTTCCAAAGTGAGCTATCAAATTATGAATTACTAGCAGCCCGCCCCGGCTTCGCACGGGTGTTATGGAAAATAAGTATAAAACAAAATTATTAGACTAACAAATTTTAACACACTCTTGGCAGAATTGCCATGCTTAGGACATCAGACAAAACAAACAATCCCAATCATCTGTTTATCATTTAAAACGCATGCTTTTTTGCCTATTTTACTTTATTAAAAAAATGCGGGAGCCAGAAGCTCAAGGGAGGTCCTGAGAGGAGCGAGCCAAGCGAGGTCGTCGCCGTAGCGAGAGGTTACACTCAAGGACATAGAGCTTCTGGCTCCAGGAGCTCACCCGGAGTCGTACCTCAGTGATAGACCATAATAGGACCAATTGTTATGTTTAGGTATTGTTATGCTTCTCTCAATATGTGCCTTTAAACATTATGCTAAGTTATGTTTATGCTATATACGGTAGCAAAAATTATGCGAAAACTGTTATGCGTTAGTTGTTATGGTATATTATCATTAGTCCTAAAAACTTTAGGCGTGTCTGGCGTCGTTGTTATTCCCCTTTTACTTTTACGCATCAAATCAAAAATTAAATCAGTAAATATTTAATTGTTGTAATTTAGTGTTAAAAATCTGCTAATGCCACCTACGACGTAGTTTATGGTTGTGCAATGTTTTATGTAGGTACTAAAGTCTATTAGTTCTAAATACGTACTAAATAGTTACGGCTGGTCTAGTCGTGAGAACGGCGGCGGCCGATCTGGAGCCCCGGTTTTAAATCCCACGTGCACCAGGCACCACTGTCTTTTCGGAGTAATATGCGTAATACCGCTAACTTAAAACAGTGAAGAAAAACATCGTGAAGAAATCGCCATGTACTTAGAATCTTTTGAGGTCATGTGTCATCCACCAACCCGCACTGGGCCAGCGTGGTGGCTCTCTCTGACTCTCTCCTTGCGAGAGAGGGCCCCGAGTCCCAGTAGTAGGAATATTTAGTGGGCTGCTTATTGAATCTATTGACACAGCTAGATTTCTGATCGTCTCATCATCGTAGTCCTTAATGCTCCGTTTTATTCTACTTTAGTAGGTAGAATAAAGGGGACCTTTGGGGATGACCTATATCGTATCCTATCCCCCAGCTCAAATTACACGCGCATCACTATTTTTTCGAAGGCATGTCCGTAATGCCTCCAATTTAAAACGGTAAAAGAAAACATCGTGAGGAAACCGAAATGGAATAAATTTAATGTAATACTGTGTAGAAAGTGCGAGAAAACTTGAACAATAACAGTAAAGGTAGAATAAACTTATACAAAAGTAGTTCTGAAAAGAACATTTTGATAGGAACATAAAAAAGTGTTACGAAAAAATGTTTAATATTTAATATCATTTGCGTCCACTACCTACGTAGCGAGGGCGACCACGCGAATTAGTAGACGCGCGCGCGGCTACTCGTACTTACCTATTTCATAGCTACGAACACCTCTCCCCCGTGCCTCAGTGTCCCCTCTATCGATGTTGCGCCGCGCGACTCGCATTTTGATAGGATTGATATTTTTAATTTCGTTAAATATTTTGAATGGAATGTCCGACTTCAATAATTCAAAAAGTAATCAATAGGTATTAAAGAGTCTTGAATAAGAAATAATTTATTTGGATAAGAATTAATACAAATGTGTTGATAACATGGTCTGAATTTGATAGGCATTTTACTTACTTTTAAAATGTAAAAAGTAGTTGTTGCGAGGTAATTACTGAAGTTAGACATATGGTCTCGCGAGGTTTTTGTAGATTTTAATACGCTCTATAATATTGTAGAACATTGTTTTGGTCTATCATTAGTACTTTCCGCAGCGTATGCGATGAAAGCCATTTATGACTGTTTTTTTTTTATACCTTGCATTGGTTTTAGTAAAAATTTACGTAGATATCTCATTTTTTTTCGTGATAAACATAGCCTATGTTACTCAGTGATAATGTAGCTTTCTATTGGCAAAAGAATTTTTGAAATCGGTCCAGTAGTTTTTGAGTTTATTCGTGCCATACAAAAATACAAAAATACAAATCTTTCCTCTTTATAATATTAGTATAGATCAGTTTTCACTTCTATCGACAGTCCTTCAATCTTATCCAGACTGCTAACTTTTTTATTCAAAATTTGCCGCCTGCTATCTTCTGCAACTCTAGGCTGCAGCCTACTCAGCCTATTCAGCCTATTAGTAAATCCACCACTGCGAAAGCCATTGGTTATAATATAAATTTTATTTGTAGTGTTGCCGATGACATGAATATAAGGACTAACAAAGTGACGAATAACTAAATGTTAACGATCGATACATAAATACTTCTTCTTAAAATTCTCGTCTCTAACTTACATGTATTGTCATTGTCAATGTTTCTACTTGCAGGGGGTGACACTTGTTTCTGGGGACTCCGCAAAGTGCTAGTGTCGTCGTAGCCACAGATAAGAAAATAGTGACTTCGTAACAGATGCAGCACTCAACACACCATACAAACGTGCAAAGATAATCACCCAAAACTGTCGTATACCACTTACCTGCTGGTACTTGCAAGCAAAAATAGACCTTTGCACACGCACGCAGAGTTGTGAATGCCGTGAGCACCGCGTGACTTGTCTTCTTACATCACTGACCAAACGTGCTAGGGTTGTACTTGTACAATCTTTCTTTCTTTCTTTTATATATAAAAAACGAAATGTCCGCCCCGGCTTCGCCCGTGGAACATATATAGCACTCATCGAGATCCCGCCCATATCAAACGGTGAACAATTTTTAGAAATTAGTTCAGTCATTCCTGAGAATATCGCTTTCAAACAAAACACCTCTTCGGCTACCTGCTACGCCACCTGTCAGAAATTGGTCGTACCAACTCAGAGATTAGCAAAGGTTTCATATTCAACTTCAACTTCTTGATTAATGGCTATTATTGTGGTTTAGCCTCACAACTCCGCCAATGTCACGTAGAAAGATAAACCATCAAACGAGGAGATTAAGGGTACCTACCTATGAAATTTGAAATATACGGTGAATTTAGTGTTTTCCTCGTTATCTGAAACACAAATTGTTAGTTTTAACTACAGACGATCACAGGACAGTACACAAATATAAGGTTTTCTATTCAAGAGGTATATAATCTGTGATATTCAATAACGCAATCTTGACACATACTGTCATGTGTCATGTCAAAGCACGAAACGTACGAAAACTCTCAGAAAGGAATATTTTTCCCCAATTTTGTTACATTCTTGATTCATGCTCCGCTTCTGTTAATAGTAGCGTTATTTTCTATAGCCTGTAGCCTTCCTCGATAAATGGACTATCCAATAGAAAAAGAATTTTTCAATTCGGACCAGTACTTCCCGAGATCCTAGCGTTCAAACAAACAAACTCTTCAGCTTTATAATATTAGTATAAATGTTATGTTGGTTTGTGTACGCTTCAAAAACTCGAAAAGTTCTGCACTGATCAAGCTGAAATTTTAGAATGGTATGTTATCCGCATCAAGGATTGTTTTTATCAAATTTTTGCAGCAGTCAGATATTATTATGTGCCACAGCAAAGCGTGGCAAGGTACAGCTAGTCTTTTCAAATATTATCAAGCTGAAGAGTTTGTTTGTTTGAACGTTAGGATCTCAGGAAGTACATGTTCGAATTGAAAGATTATTTTTCTATTAGATAGTTCATTTATCGAGCTATAGGCTATAGAACATAACGCTACTATTAATAGAAGCGGAGCATGAATCAAGAATGTAACAAAAACGGGGGAAAAATATCCCTTTTTGAGAGTTTTCGTAGCGTGCTTTGACATGACAGGATGTGTTTAAGATTGCGTCAACTGCAACTTAAACTTTTTCTTTTGGCTTCCATTCGGTAATGTCCCCGTAATTTCGCCAATGTCCAAGATTGCGTCCTTGAATATAAGCCTTTGCTAATCAAATTTGTTTCTAAATCTGAGTTGGTACGACCAATTTCCGACAGGTGGCGGAGCAGGTAGCTGAAAAGGTTTTTTTGTTTGAAAGCGATACTATCAGGAATGACTGAAATCGGTTTCAGTCATTCTTTGACCGTTGGATGTGTACGGGATCACGATAAGTGCTATATAATGTACCACGGGCGAAACCGGGGCGGACATCTAGGATATAATAAAATGATGATTAAAAAACTAAACTGTAAATTTCTTTATTGTTTATTTAAATGAAATGAAAATGAAAAATGTTTATAACCATAATAAGAGAAAACACAAGAACAACTCGGTACAAATCAACCATCAAAATTCAGTCACAATTAGCGGCGCTATCGCAAAACATACAAAAAAATATCAACCCAGAACCTCCTCTTCCCTTGAATGCTGTACCTTTTTTTAGTTACGTATTATTATAGCAAATTGATACTGAAGTATATTTAAGTTATACAATGTAGGGGGTTGTAAGTATAAGTGAATGTAGAATAAATAAGTCTCATTTAGTGAGTAGTTGTAGGTAGGAACATGAATATTCGAAGAAGTATATCTTCGAAAATCCATTTCAATATAATGAGACATAATAAAGATGGGAGAAAAGGGTATATCAGCCACCTTACCTTGACCTTACCTTGAGGACACTAGATTTTCTGTTCTTTGGGCACTTCTGGACACAGGTATAGATCAAATTATCTATGCTTGTGTGTATCGGTCGCACAGCGGAGACCAGGAGACGACTAGGCTCATGGATTATTTAAGTGAGGCGGCGGACGCGGCTCAACAAAAGTACCCTTCGGCACAATTAGTGTTACTGGGGGATTTCAACGGCCATCATAAGGAATGGCTGTACCCATACCGGGACACTGACCACGCTGGGCAGGAAACGAGAAAGCTAGCGTTATCGTTAGACCTAACCCAGCTGGTCCAAGAGGCCACAAGGGTACCAGACGTTGAGTCGCATACACCTTATTGTTTAGACCTTCTGCTGACAACAGATCCAGACCGTTATTCCGTGGCGGTTTCTTCGCCGTTAGGCAGCTCCGACCACTGTCTGGTGAAATCTGTATCTGTCTACCATCCGCCTGACCCCAGCCCTAGAGGCAACCGGCGGTTGTGGCGATACAAGTCAGCAGACTGGGACGAGATGCGTTCTTTCTTTGCATCTTACCCATGGCAGCCATTGTGCTTCTCTTCTGATCCCTCAGTCTGCGCGGATGCTGTGACTAATGTTATACGAACGGCTATGGAGTATTTCATTCCATACTCCGACGTCCCATTATCCAGCAAAGCTCGCCCTTGGTTTGGTTCTCAATGTAAAAGTGCTGAAGCATTGAAACATGAGTCCTACCTAGCCTGGGTTGATGCTCGACAGCGTAAGGCAAGGGACATACACCGGAAGAAGCAAGCGTTTAACAAGGCTGCTAAGGCATGCAAAAGGTCCTTC
This sequence comes from Ectropis grisescens, assembly GCA_017562165.1. Classification (NCBI taxonomy): domain Eukaryota; kingdom Metazoa; phylum Arthropoda; class Insecta; order Lepidoptera; family Geometridae; genus Ectropis; species Ectropis grisescens. Next base: position 23,168,930 of record CM029780.1, on the reverse strand, counting down.
AGAGGGCTCGTTTTGACCACATTAGTCGAATAGGGAACAAACTAGCTTCGTACCCTGCGGGCAGCAAAGCGTTTTGGTCCCTAGCTAAATCGGTCGAATCGAACTTCTGCCGCCCTCACTCCCTCCATTGCTGAAACCTGATGGGACACTGGCTCACACTGCAACGGAGAAAGCAAACTTGTTTGCATCTCAGTTTGCGGAATCTTCGCGTCTAGATGCTGGTAGCGCGACACCTCCTATTCCACCTGGCTGTCCGTCGTTTATGTCAGAGATACATATTCGCCAAATGGAGGTTCGCAAAGTGCTACGCAATCTGGACGTGAATAAAGCCAGTGGCCCAGATGGTATTCCTGCCCTACTGTTGAAGGCTTGTGCGCCTGAGTTGTCTCCGATACTAACGCGCCTTTTTAAGCTCTCTCTCCAAACTGGGCTAGTACCGAAGTCTTGAAGCTTGCCAATGTGCAACCAGTGCCCAAAAGGGTAGTCGTGCTGACCCTGCCAACTACAGGCCCATCTCGGTCACGTCCATACTCTGCAAGACTATGGAACGTGTCTTAAACCACAGGCTCCTGACGTACCTAGAATCAAACGACCTCCTAAGTGACCGGCAATACGGATTTCGCCGAAACCGGTCCACCGGAGATATTCTAGCGTACGTCACTCACATCTGGAGTGAAGCTATTGAGAAACACGGGAAGCACTTGCAGTCTCCCTGGATATCTCGAAGGCTTTCGACAGGGTTTGGCATGATGCCCTTATAAGCAAGCTTTCTAGTTATGGTTTGTCTCCTGGGTTTATTGCATGGATATCGGACTTCTTGAGGATCGGTCCATACGAGTCGTCATTGATGGCTGCTCGTCGGATCAAAAGGCTATCAATGCCGGAGTCCCTCAGGGTCGGTACTTTCTGCGACGCTCTTCCTGCTACATATCAATGATCTGTTAAAGCCCGGTATTTTGGGTACGCAGATGATAGCACCGTCGTAGAGAGTTACACATCTAGCGCGAGAGCCAGTGGGCAGCAAACTCAGGTATTGAGAGAGTTTGATCGAGCGTTTGACCTTGACCCTGAGGCGGCGGTGTCTAAATGGGGCGATGCCAATCTGGTCAAGTTCAACGAGAGTAAGACGCAGGCGTGTCTTTTCTCCGCAAAACGGAGTCCATTTCAACTGACTCCTACTTTTCGAGGTGTGTCCGTGCCGGTTTCTGACCGTCTTGAGCTTTTGGGCGTCACTTTGACATCTACGCTCAACTTTGGCTCGTATATCGAGTCCAAGGCTAAAAACTGGGTGTCCTTTCAAAGGTGCGAAGGTACTTCAAGTCTGAACAGTTGCTCACATTATATCAAGCACAGATTCGCTCCTGTATGGAGTACTGTTCGCATCTTTGGGATGGATCGGCCAAGTATCAGCTGGAGGCCCTGGAATCGATCGAGAGACGTGCCAAAAGGCTCATAGGCAATGATACTCTTGTGCGAAAAAGACTTCAAAGTCTTGAGCATCGCCGTAAAATTGCTAGCCTATCGGTTTTTTATCGGATACACTTCGGAGAGTGTGCAACTGATCTGCATGATCTAATACCACCTTGCCCTTTTTTCTATCGGAATGCTCGTAGCTCGAAAAAGCGACATCGTTTCATGGTTGATGTTCCAAAGACACGAACGAAGAGATTTGACTCTACGTTTGTGATAAGAACGTCTAGGCTGTGGAATACGTTGCCTGAGTGGGTTTTCCCCGATGGTTACAATCTTTGTGTCTTCAAATCGAGAGTGAATCGGTTTCTTCTAGGTAAACACGCTCCATCGTAGACCGCATCGTCGCTTAACATCAGGCGAGATGGCGGTCAAGTGTGAGCCTATAAAAGGTAAAAAAAAAAAAAAAAAAACAAATTGTAAGCATATTCTCTACTGCATCTATTCTAAATTGATTTAGGTACTTAATACTATAATACTGTTTCTATATTAATTACGTGCAATTGATCAATTGATTGAAAACCAATCAAAATTTTGCTCAATAATAAATGAATAACAACAAAACACCTTGCTTCCTGTTTCGGCAATTTAAAAAAAGATAAATCACTACAAGATTTCAGTTTCTGGCTATTGCAGCCCACTCACAATTTAAAGTGCCGTGATATTATTTTCGCGCGCGGCGTTCGTTCACACGTCAACTCAGCCAAACGGCTGGCGGGTGGCGGCCCCGGCCCAGTGTTCTTGACACTGCCGGGAAGCACGGAACGCGTAGGTATAAAACTCGCGCCATTGAGCGAGTGACGGAGCCCTGCCGTAGCCATTTAAAGGCTGGCTGAGTTGTACCGTTTATTTTTTGTTTGTAATGGATCATTCGAGGCGAGCCTGACTTGTAACGTGTGTTTGTAATGTGTCATTTGAACTCTTGGCGTGTTATAAACAAAATGGATAGAGCACACTGTGAGAAAGAAGATAAGAGAAGAACAAAATGATATTGGGTATGCTATTTGTACCAAACAAGAAACCCAAATCGTGGTACGAATTTATTTAATATTCTTAGGAACCAAGGGTTTACTGGTCAATACAGAAATTTTGTAAGAACGTCGTCGACAGATTTTGACCGACTCATTAATTTTGTTGGACCATTAGTGTGAAAGCAAGATACTCATTTAAGAAAAGCTGTATTAGTAACAGAAAGACTGGTGACGTCCACGCGTCCGCTGACTTGTAATTTAACACTCAAAGGGATTCGCGACAAAACCGACAGTCGCGTGGAGCACGTGGCACTCGTCGCGAATGATACATTACAAACTAACGTTACAAGTCGGTCTTTAATTTCTGTTACACGAACCCGACACATTCAACCAAAATGTTACAAGTCAATCTCCACCTTTAAACACCATCTTGTAACTCCCGTCATTTTAGAGATATTATAAAACATCAGTGTCGTTGTAACAGTACCGAAGATGAACGTTATGGATCAAATATTTTAATTGTCGCTCGAAATTGTATGCTTAGTATTGTTTTGCGTTGTATTTTGTGTTCTCCTCGTTCTTGAATTCAGTTGCAAACATTTTGAAATCCAACTTTTTTTTTAAATAAAAAGTGGCGAGACGAGCAGGACTTGTGCTTGATGGTAAGCAACATGCCAAAATTTCACGTGAATTGAGAAAAGTTCCGGCTGGTCTCATCGGGAAAATGGCAACTGCCGATTGAGATCCTATCGTTTCGAAAATATGTGCGCAATGCCGCTAACTTAAAACGGTTAAAAAAAACATCGTGAGGAAACCGACATGTACCTAGAATTTTTAGAGGTCATGGCACCAATCCAATCCTAAATTATGGTCTTGACTCTCTCTTATACGGATAATGTCAAAACCTTACATTTGGATAGAAATATTAATGAAGTAATGTTAGACGTAACATAAGCACCATCTATCATTTTTTTTGTATCTCTTCAAAATGTTTAGAAAATCTGTATCTAGAAAAAAATACGTGGTAGAAGTGATACTTTAGAAATGCTCAACTTTCTTTTTACTGTCGCTTTTTTGTTTCATTTAATTTCAAATCACAACGATGCTAAATAAATGTTCACTACACAATACGAAGTCTAATAAAATCGTTGAATACGTAACATAGTACAATGAGACTTTTTCTGACGAGATAAAAAAAATGTTCGAAAAAACGACGATAGGAGGCGCTTGTAAGTTTTAGATTGTGATGTCAATGTCAAAAGCTACTGAGCCACATAGTGAGGACCACTGGGAACGCTGAACTTAGCACGCATACCTGTGTCAAACTAGTTCGCTCCTATCTTTCGTTTGTTCGGTCTTTTTTAAATATTTAGGAAAACAATATTGCAATTTTTAGCTCATACTGCGCTCCAATATTTAACTATTTCAAATAATGTAAAATACAAAAATTTCACATGAATTGAGAACAGTTCCGGCTGGTCTCGTCGGGAGAATGGCAACTGCCGATTGGTATCCTATCGTTTCGAAGATAATAATATGTGCGTAATGCCGCTAACTTAAAACGGTTAAGGAAAACTTCGTGAGGAAACCGATATGTAACTAGAATTCTTCGAGGTCATGGCTGTGTCATCTGTGGGGATTGGTACACTGCGCCAGCGTGATGGATTATGGTCTTGACTCTTTCTTTGCAAAAGAAGGCCCTGAGTCCCAGCAGTGGGAACAATTAGTGGGCTGCTTATGCTTTTACTACCTGACCGTAGACGTCTACGATTGTTGTTGTGTTGTTGGTTGCTATTGATTATGAACATCTGCAAAACGGAAACGCTTTGTGTGCATGCAATAAATTCAAGAGAACTATAAATTGTCCGATTTTAAAATTTCATCTATCTCAATATACGGATATTATCAAAACCTTAGATTTGGACAAAAATGTCAAGTAATGTTAGACGTAACATAAGCGCCATCTATCATTTCTTTGTTTTAATCTCTTGAAAATGTCTAGAAAATCTGTATCTAGAAAAAAATATGTGGTAGAAGTTTATACTTTAGAAATGCTTAACTTTCTTTTTACTGTCGCTTTTTCGTTTCATTGATTTTCAAATCACAACGATGCTAAAGAAATGTTCACTACAAAAATTCGAAATATATTAAAATCGTTAAATACGTAACATACAATTCGGGTAAGAGCAAACTAAATCAGTCAGTTGACCATGCGGTATTACTGAGCAATAGTGGATCGCCGAAAAATAATGGTCACGGAACCAGATAATCGATGAGCTAATTCGCATAGTTCACTAAAACTTAAGGAGCTGTTCTGCATACTCGTCGTTTGGTAACTAATATCCCAACACTATTAATTTTTTATTTATTCTTGGCCATAGATATCACAAAACACTAGATAGATACCACAGACTAAGTAGAGAGAATAGATACTAGTCCTTCAGCCACAGATACATATTTCCGTATCAGTGTTGCCATTTATATTTTTGAATCTTCCTTTTATCAATTGCAATTTGCATCGAGAGTTTTAAAGATTTTTATTGAAAATCGAATGTGATCAGTATTGCATTATCAATTTAATTGACTATTTATATTCCCAATATTTTAACACTAAAAAAAAAGAGAAAAAAAACTTGAGAGGTGTCAATGGACACCCGGATGGAACGAAGTTCCTTTCGATTAATTAGTGAAGGAATTATTATAATTTTTTATTATTTACAAAAAACCTGTATACATTCATACATACCACACTGTTCAATGCGAAATAGAAATGAAAATATCTGGCTTGCTTTCTATAAAGAGAGAGAGAGAGAGAGAGAGAGAGAGAGAGAGAGAGAGAGAGAGAGAGAGAGAGAGAGACAGACAGACAGAGAAACATGCGACGCCGCACAGCTTACAATAGCAAAAAGTGTCGTGACAACTTTTCGTAAGATTTTTTTCCGTCTAGCCCCCTTTCACAACGCGCGATAAGGAACTTCGTTCCAAAAATATTTTAGAATGAATTTTTTTTTCTTCGAGTACATCATCAGCTGAGCTGAGAAGAAAATTACAATTTATCTAAAATGAGACCGTTTTACCTGAAATAAAACGGTTATTATATACTTACCTTAGTAGAAGCACCATTTCCCGTTGTAGCAGTTATCTCTTTCTACTGATATAGCTCTGTCTCTTTCGCACACCCCTCCCCTCTCGCCAGGCGCACGAGGTAGCTGGAGGCTCCGAGCTTGCTCGTCATTGTGTCGAAATATCACCAGGCAGAGATAAAAAGTAAGCTTCTACTAAGGTAAGTATATAATAACCGTTTTATTTCAGGTAAAACGGTCTCATTATACACTTGACCGTTAGTAGAAGCTTATATATATTGAGACCTGTTTGTTATCGCCTGGTGAGAGGAACGCCAATTTGATATTAGGAAAAGTATACAGTTTGGCAGAAATCACCATTATATATAAATATAAGAACACTAATTTAATAACTGATTATTAATGGATCTGCCATCTTATTTTCAAGACCTGGTAGAATTGTTACATAATTAGTTATTTTCAGAAATTCTTGTCAAGCTGTATATGGAAAGAACAGTGATTATTGCTGTGTGTGAATTGTCCACCAATATTTATTTATTTATTATTAATTATGTACTCTTCTATTGCAACAAAAAATGTGTGTGACGAACCACTGATCGTTTTGCTATAATTGGACTAAAGACTAAATAGTCATCATTGACAATAAATATAATTATCATTGTATTGAATGTGAACTTACACACGTCCAAATTTTTATGAACAGAAGGGTGGCAGCAAAATTAAAGAGTACATTTCTAATATCCAAATGTTCTGTAACACACCTTCTTACGAGCATTGATAGATATTTGTACAAGGGTTTGTATCCAAAATCAATGAATTAGTATGAAACGGGTAGAAACGTTTAATATCGTTATTATAATGTGACAAAGAATTAGTTGACACTTCTTCAAAGTAATAGTACTTTTGAAAAGTTTTTAAGTATCGCATACCTTCTGCCCTTGTTTAAAATTTCGTCTAAGAGGAGATTGTTAACACAACTTTTTGAAGTTACAGCTGACCGTGCACTTCATGGTGTAGCGTTTGATGCCAGCGGTCTTCAGAAGAGACTTGTACCTACCATCCGGAGATGACGATACTGGACTCATGGGACGAAGGACGTCAGAAAGCTATAAGAAACTTGAGCTGTTAGATATACGGCGCCATTCGTTTAAAATCGTTATCGTTTCATGTGTCCAAAATACAGGACAGAATACAGATTTTGATGAGAGTGTTTGCTAACATTTTTTTACCCTAAGTGTCGAGAATCTCTGTATTCTCATCATCGTCTTATTAGCTTAAGCCCAGTTTAGCGCCATTACATAATATCGGTCGTCTATACCTAAATATCTGTAGGTACATTTTATCTTTGTCAACGGTCAAGGAGACATATCACGGCTCCTGCGGCTTGGACACAGGCACAGAGGGGCAACGGAACCCCGAACAATTTAAAAAGCATTAGAAAAATGTTTAGAGTATACGCATATTATTATTTTGTCCAAATATTTATATGCCAAATAGATAGTTTTCGACCATCTCTCATTTTTAGGGCTATGGCCTTAATACATGTGTCATGTTATTAGTTCAGTAATTCTGTATTAGATCGTGTGGAACCAACTGCATAACAGAGCCCTTCTGAATCTAGTCGGATTGATCCGACACGGAATGTGACCTCTCGGTCTTTGTCTTATTTGTTCAGAATGACAGAGACAGGGATTGTGATTCCGAATGTGAACCATTCAGATTGCGTTTAGAATTTCACTGCCCTGATTTGTTAAGAAAACATTTGCTTTAGGAGAAATTGATATACTGTTACCTAGCAACAGCTGTAAATTCGACCCGTCTTATTCGGCAGTATATGGGATCTATATTATATTATTTGGTTTCCGATATTCAGCGCTTTCATGACTGTTTTATTCGTTCTCTGGGTAGAGGGCCGCTACGATTCGACTAAATAAAAAGATACTTGACTATCATCCCATGTCTTTATTCTGTCTTTTCACCCCTCATATCTGGAGGTCTGGCACCTCCAGAAACCATGACTTTAACTTTTGATGGTTGTAATCCAGTTGTTGTGTCGACTAGACATCGTGTAAGGTTGTTAAAGTAAATAAGTTGTCAATAGTCAAATCATTAAAAAATTTACGGGCTGTGTGTCAGCTCATGATTTTAGGTCCGCTCGACAAAATACCGGCTCCCACGAGGAGCTATCATGAGGGAAGGTTTCTGTTGCTTGACTGAGATCTCCAATACTCAACATCAATACACTTGGCATGCGGAATGGTGGCGGGAACACCCACGCCAGATAAACGTTCCAAGATATGCTGAATGCATCGTACGTCAACGCTTCGCGCTCGTTCTTATCATAAGTGTTCATATATATTACATAGTTCATTACCTCCGTTGCAAATTTGGGCGCCAAAAGATTGATCACCGGTGTGATTCTATTTTTGCAAAGATAATTTCTGTACATCTCCAAGTTAAGTGCCACTCGTCGATTTGTCTGGATGAACAACCTAACTGATTGTTAAGGGTCCTGGTATGTGATACATTTTGAATTGGATCCGACGCTAGGATCAGCAAAATTACTTAATTAGTACTTGCCCCAATACGTTGCGGAAGTGAGCTATCGCTGAATGGTCGTTGGATTAAATTAGCACGAAAACTTGTGCCATTACTTAGACTTCCTCGCCGATTTCGGCTGTGGCGACTATAACCTGTTTTCAAATGTTGCGACAGCGTTCGTGTGCGCGCATGTGACTGACGTAACCGACTTTTGCCCGAAAAATTCGTGCGCAGGTAGGACACGTCAATATGCCGTTGTTAAAATTATAACTAATGTTAGAAGGTGGCCTGGTTTTAAGTTGGTCTCTTATTGCATCAAGGTCACACTTTCTTTCATTCTCAAATAATTGAATGTTGTGTTTTACTAAGCGTCTCCATTCAGTCCTGTTTGACGCCAGATACTTCCAGCGAGAAGGTTCTACATTGCATCTCTTCATATGTCTCTTCTGGACATCTTTAAATCGAAGAAATTGACCACCCTGTTTTCGTTTACCTTCTTGGAGTTCAGAAAAGAAAATGCGCTTAGCTATCCTCTTGTCGGACATTCTAGAAACATGACCGCACCACCGCAATTGTCGTCGCATCAAGTAGGACTCAATACCACCGACATTTGCACGTCGTAAAACTTCGGTGTTCCTGATGCGATCTGACCACTTGATATTCAGTATGTCTCTAAGACATTTGAGATGGAAACGGTCTAGTACCCGTATATGCTTACGATACGGACACCATGTTTCCGAGGAATAGAGAAGGTTAGGAAGTACGATTGCCATATAAACTTTTATCTTTGTTTCTAACTTTAAATCATGTGTCTGAAAAACAGTTTTGCGCAATTTTCCGAATGCAGCTGCAGCCGCACCAATTCTGCCATTAATCTCTGGATCAAGATCACTTATAGATGTTAAAGTGCTTCCCAAGTACTTGAATTTATCGACCTGTTTTAATTTATGTTCACCTATCTGTGTATTTAACTGGACACTGGTATTGTGAAATTTCATTGCCATCACCTCAGTTTTCGTAATACTTATTTTTAATCCAAAGCGCTGACATGACTCGTGATGAAACTCCATTATCCTCAAGATGTCTAACAATTATTTTGTATTGCAATGGAGGTGTTCCTCCTCTGGTGCCTAGACACCCGACATGGTAGATTGTTAAGTTGGCCTGCCTTGGCAAAATTCGAGGCGTTTTATTAAAAAAAAAAAGAGTTGGGAGAAGCATATTATGAATTGCTGAGGACAGATAACGAGCACCGGATGGGGTAAAAATATATCGTCGAGGTTGTGCTCTGTGGTAGAGAGGACTGAAACCTCGGTGACTTAGCCCTCGTCGAAGATCAACGAAGCTTGCAAAATACATTAAGCCATTAAACTTTGTGGTTCTATCAGGGACGCCTGACCCGTTTGAGATGTTTGCAGTTCTTCCAGAGCTACATAAGCCGAGATGAGCGATATATTTTCGCGGGGGAGAGCAGAACTTCCTATGCAATATATGTACATGGAATCCTAAGATTTCTAACTTTTCCAGTAAGGTTTTTATGTGATGAACCAATGTGTTTGGATTCTGGTTTGTAATTATAAGCTATTACGCAATACTTAGGCCAGAAAAGAGTTATCTCAAGTTATTCTTTCTTGTAAAAAGCGCGTAAAACACGTCGTGAGTGACTAGCTATAGGCAAATTGAAGTGAGCTTATGAAAAATCAGTTTTTCACATCCGATCATGGGTTTGGAGGAAGCCCAGCCCACGAAACATTTTATTAATTGCAATATTTCAGTTTGCACAAATCTGTTAAGCGAGCGTAGTTTGAGTACGAGCTATCGCTTTTTTATACCGAAAACAGGGACGACACAAGGTTTTTCGAATGAAGAGTGCTACTTTTAGTAAGTACCAATTTTTCATTTGTAGGACGAGTGAGGAAATCTCTTCAGACTCCACAGTACAAAGACATTGTCTTTTGAGTCCGGAAAAGGAGGTATTTGCAAAAACGGTATGCGGTACCTTTATATTATCATCAGTCTGATGCTGCTTTTTCCACCGATTTATATAACGTGGTATATGGACCGGCCCAAAAAGGCTGCTTGTCATTATCGCGGTCTTTTATAATCTTTGCAGGTGGATTATAGCATTTACCTATGTCCACTCTATGGCGGTCTCGATCCGTGAGATCGAAGATGTGTCACTCTGTAGAGGCCTCGATCTGCGAGATCGAAGATAGAGTACTTCTGTGGTTAAGGTTATTAATATTATATATTCTAGACCAACGTTATATTGACGTTCTGACGTCTCACTTTGTATTAGTAGCCCCTGCGTGGGCGGATTATGGAGGTATTGCTATTCTTATTTATATTATAACTATTGTTCCAGCACCAAGTGTCAAGGCACGTTGGGATGTAGTTGCCCCTGCGAGGGGATATATGTGAAATTATTGCGTTTTCTTCGCAAGGTATTTTTTATTTATCAGCCAATATAATTTCCTTCATCCTTCCGTCCATTTCTGACGCTGCCAGTTTTATCCAAAACTAAAGTGTAAGTCGCGCCTCACGGATTAATGACTAACATGACTAACTATCTAAGGCTATATCTACCAAATTTTAAAATGTTTAAAGTAATAAATGTAAACCCCAGGGTTTACAAACTTGGTTATTAGTTAGGCTAAAAATGTTGATTATACATTTTTTGGGTGTAAAATCATACACGTTTCCGGAGGTTTTGCAATCGTGGATCTTTTAATTTGTATCGATATCGGAGAAACATTTTGAAAGTACCCCCAAATTATCGGAAGCGAATGTTAGCAACACATCGCCCGAACTGTTAGGACCGATTTCAGGATATTTGCTGTAAATGTAGATCTTGGCCTACATCTCGACTGATGAGTTACTCATAATCGTTAACACAAAAGTGTATTCATTATGATTCCAAAGCATGGATTTTTGTTATATTTTTTAGACCCACGGAGTTGAGGGTTATTTCTTTTTACCTTTGCCGTCAGCAAAGCGTTAGAGTTAAGAGGTCGATGAAGACCTGCTACTGCTATCAGATCTAGATCGAGAATCTAGATGAAGCATGAAGCTTGCGTGAACGCGATTCGCCTTTATTTAATTTGGTACTAGAACCGTTTCAATTTGGCAGTTGGGTTCCATAATTTAATTATCTCGTTGAAATTTACCTAGGAACTATTAACATACTCCTAGGAAAGAAAAACATATATAAGCATAAGCAGCCCACTAAATGTTCCCACTGCTGGGACTCGGGGCCTTCTCTCGCAAGGAGAGAGTTTAAGGCCATAATCCACCACGCTGGTCAAGTGCGGGTTGGTGGATGCAAAGAAAAACATACACCTACGAAAATAATGCAAAGGTTGCATGCAAATTACAAAGACATTAGTATTATCTGAAGGTAGTTTTAGTATTATCTGAAGGTTGTTATGTAGTAGAATCGACAAGAAATTATACGACTAATAATATTCTGTACGTGAAAAAAAAATAAAAAAAGAGACAAAATTTTGAGCATATAATACAATCTCGAAGCAAAAGCAAGCTTCGACAAGCATTATTACAGTTTACATTTAATCAAGTAAGAAATCGAACGATAATATCGTTTTGCAGAAAAAGTGTAAGCACTTACGTGGTTTTCTCTGGAAAAATCACAGAATTTAATAAGAGAATTGGGTTTCTCTTGAAACAAGTAAACTGCACGGGAAATGTCACGCCAATGACGAGCAAGCTCGGAGCCTCCAGCTACCTCGTGCGCCTGGCGAGAGGGGAGGGGTGTGCGAAAGAGACAGAGCTATATCAGTAGAAAGAGATAACTGCTACAACGGGAAATGGTGCTGCCTATCTCCAATATATATAAGCTTCTACTAACGGTCAAGTGTATAATAAGTGATGTGTTTGGGAAACTTCCAACATTTTAGTTATCGCAAAAATTTAGATTTACACTTTTTCCTTAAACATTGGGAGGGGCTTCATAGTAATTATACTTTTGAGAGTCTATGGTACAGACAAATCTTTTTGAAATTCCACTACCGCCGTCTAGTTCGTACTTTTGAACTATTTTTTTCTCGTCGGAAAACTGCTCATTCGGGTAAGAGTGAACTAAATCAGTCAGTTGACCATGCGGCATTTCTGAACAATAGTGGATCGCCGAAAAATAACGGTCACGGATCAAGATAATGTGCGGTGACACACCATACAGTATTTTCTATCGTGGGTAGGTAAAAATGGAGTTGCGCTAAAGATAGATAAGACTGTTAAAAAACTATCGACATCTCGATATTTTCCAGTCGTCATCATCATCATATTGTCATTTTAACCATATTTTCAGCCGATATTTAATGTAAGTAATATAAATGTGTAATATAAGTATATCCGATATGTCGTTACAGAACTGATATTGAATAGTGGAAATCATAACAAATACTACTTTTTGAAGTACTTCTTTTGACGCACCACACACACATATTTTTTTGGGCTGTGAACGAAGCTCATCGTCACGCTCGTAAATGAAAGAAATCGTCGGGTGAACTCGGAACTATTAAATGACTCATATATCATAAACGGTTAGTTTGACAAAAGAATTTACTGGAAACGAAAGATGCAATATTATTTTTCTACAATAATGACCTCCATGACTTTCGCCTTCAAAGGTAGTTATTTAAATTGGACCGGCAATTTAGTTCAAGTTTCCGTGATCAAGAATTCGCCTCAGGCGCTATCATGAAATAACGTTTTAGCTGATATCTTGAAAACTATGCACTTTAGGGCAAACATTATTGAAAGCATTATTGTAGAAAATATAATTTAACATCTTTTGTTCTGGACATTTTTTTTTCCACAACTCATCGTTTACGATTTATTGCTTATTTAGTAAACAGTTTTTCTATTGCGGCCGATAACTCTTAAAAGCTGATAGCTTAATTGGTTCAATAAATAGAAAACAAAAGATGCGAAATGTTATTTTCTACAATAATAGTATCCATAACTTATGCCCGAAAGTGCATAGTTTTCAAGATACCGAGGGATAGAGATATAAACGTTTCTTCAAGATGGTGCTTAACCATGCAGTTTAGGGTAAAAATCACAGACACTATTATTGTAGAAAATAAAATGTAGGATCTTTTGTTTCTAGTCAACTTTTATGTAAAACTTACCCTTTACGATTTATGACTCATGTAATAGTTCCGAGTTTACCCGAAGATTGCTTTCATTTACAAGCGTGACGATGAGCATCATTCACACTATATAAAACATAAATGTGTTGTGCGTCAAAAGAAGTTATCACTTCAAAACGTAGTATTAGTTATGATTTCCACTATTCAATATCAGTTCTGTAACGACATATCGGATATATTTAAATATCTATCTATTATTCTATACTAATCTATTAAATATTTAAATATGATGATGATGACGACTGGAAAATATCGAGATGTCGATAGTTTTTTTAACAGTCTTATCCATATCTAGCGCAACTCCATTTTTACTTACCTACGATAGAAAACACTGTCTGGTGTGTCACCGCACAATCGATGAGCTAATTTGCATAGTTCACTAAAACTTAAGGAGCGGTTCTTTATACTCGTCGTTTGGTAACTAATGTCCCAACACTATTATTTTTTTATTTATTCATGGCCGTTTTATTTATTCGTATTAGTGTTGCCATTTATATTTTTGAATCTTCCTTTTATTATTTATTATTATTAATCATTTTATTTCAGACCATAGTCCATAAAAAAAATACACTTAAAAATACGTATTAAAAATAATTATGTTACTTATATTAAAATCAATATTAAATTAAAATCAAACCAAATTAAAAGTACGAGCACAAAAATAAACAAAACTTATATAAACATAACTCATAACACTATCTTAATCTAAATTTCGGTTTAAATCCGGAGTGCTCAATGTGCAGTCTGGTCCAATGTTGCATCATTGAGCAGCCGAGATCCATCCGCCAGGCGAATAGCTGCAGGTAGCTGTTAGGACTGCCCCGCACCCGCCGCATCAGGGACGCAACCCGCTTGCGCATGATCGCTGCAAACCCATCCACATGTGCGTCTGCAAACATCCCCGATGCGCTACAGTAGCGCGGCAGCCACAACAGCGACCTGAAGGCATTGTTGTATTGGACACGTAGGGCGTTGTATGACTTTTTTTGCATACTTGACCCATAGGCTGCACGAGTAGAAAGATTGACAGTAGGCTCTAAATAGAGTGACCTTTACTTGCGCTGTACACCGAGCAAACCTACGAGCCAGCATATTGCCCCTGATAGACAACGCCCTACGTTCCCTTTCCATGTCAACATCATCCGCGAGCGTATCGGTGACCCAGTGGCCCAGATACTTAAATTGTGCAACTTGTTTCAAGACATTGCCGCCTAATATGACCGGAGGGACAGTTTCATAAGTTTTCGTTCCCGCCTTAAACACCATAACTTCACTTTTGGTGGCGTTGTATCTGAGCCCATGAGCCTCCGCATAACGCTCGCAGATCCCTATGAGCTTTCTCAATGCCCTGATAGATGGACTCAGCAAGACCATGTCGTCCGCATAACTAATGCTGTTCACAAAAACACCATCAATCGAACAGCCGACACGGGCATCGCTGAGCTCACGAATCAGGCGGTCCATGTACAGGTTGAAAAGGCTTGGTGATGTCAATCCTCCTTGTCTTACACCGCAATTCAGCCTGTATACGTCCGACAGCGACTTCGACCACCTCACAAAATTGCTCTGATGGCCGTACCAGAATCGTAAAAGCGAAATTAACAAAACGGGGAAGTCCGTGTCACTCGCCAGCTTTCGCCACAACCCGTCATACGCCACCAAATCGAAAGTCTTCATCAATCTTCATGTCCCTCACCGTCCGCTCAATCTCTTTCGCCGTGATTCGTACAGTCGGTTCACCTATTTTCACATTATTTGCCTCAAGATTTACAGGCCTTAACTGGGAGTGCACTCTAAAATGTTCCTTAAAAAGGTTGGCAATCTGGTTGGAGTCACTAACACCCTCAATACTCACAGGGACACTCGGTTTCGGGCTCAGTTTGTTAGTTTCTTTCCAAAATTTTGAAAAATGTTTAGCAGTATGTTGGGTCGCCAGGATATCCATCTTAATTTGCGTTTCATTATTTTTGCACCATTTCAATTTATTTTTAAATAATTTTCTCGAATCCCGCATTTGTTGGTACACGTGACCAGATTTCGGCTTCCCATAAGCAACCCATTCTTGAAACCGAAAACGAGCGTCCCTATGCGCCTGTTTACAATGCTTATTCCAGCCTGTAATGTACCTACTTTTCTTTACTCTATTGTCACAGTTAGAGGTCTCACAAGCAGCCTCCCGAAGAATAGATACAATTTTATCATACATTTTATCAATAGTTATTCTATGTTGTTCATTATTACATGACACATCTGCACAATTATCAAACTCGGCAGGGGAAATGTACATCGCGCAGCTTGCTAGTACATACATTATAATATAAATCTATTTGGTACTGATCTCTTTCCCCCCAAACAGCCGGATCCGATACGGAAGTTCGCGGTTCAACCTTCGGGACTAAAATATTTAAGTTGCAAGTCAATTCAATCGCGAAATGATCAGACCACGATATATCATATTTTATGTTTACGCTACTAACAGTTTTTTTAGCAATTTCAGTAGTGATCACGTGGTCCAACCATGACGCAGTCCCGCACGCGTCACTTACGTAGGTGTACGAATTCGAAAGCAAACCCAAATACTCCACATCCGCGCATGTCCAATTCAGCTCCGAACAAAAGTTTACAAGCTCAGTACCAAACAATGAACCGGGATGCGCATTAAAGTCTCCAAGTATATATGCCGAATCCACACTAGTCGTTTCTATAATTGCACTAATTTTACCGAGACAGTCAATAAACAGATCCAAGTTCTTCATGTCATCCGTCGGCATATACACAGACATAACCAGAAACTCACGATCATCTAGAACTACTTTAACGGCCGCTATACGCGGACTGGCACTTTCAATCACTGATACCGATCGAAACACACTTTTTCGCCACAGAATACCAAGACCTCCGTAGGGCCGTCCCCTTAGCGGTCCAGATGACATATCCACTGAAGATTTCCCGGTGTATGCAAAATCTGGATGAATTCCTCCGAGATATGGAATATCATCCGGGAAGTAGCCAGGTCTCTTGCAAAGCCACAAAATCTGCTGTTTGACACAATGTTCTTACATAATCTACAGCGCTCTTAACTGAATGACAATTAAAGGTTACAAATTTTATTTTATTTATTGTTATGTCTGTTTTGAGATCCATACTCTTTATGTTTAAATTCAACAAATTTCCTGACCGTCACACCTTCTGGCCATAACGAGGCTTCTAAAAACAACGATAATTTTGCATTCGGCACGAGTATCTTATACGCATTATATTGTCTTTGTATCTTTGGATTTATCTTTTGTAAAGTGACACAGACTTGCGTTTTCCTTTGTATATAGTCAATGATGTCTTTTTCTGATGTATTTCTGTCAACATTATTGATAAACAAAGGTAATGTAATGTTCGCGGATTTAAACTTGTCATCTGAATTCATTTGTGCCTTTCCTTCCAAAGTACTAAATCGATTCCTAACTCTTTTTCGCTGTTTCAAAATCCATCCGTCATTCGGTTTTTCAGACTTCCAATGTCCTTTCGCGCTTGTAATATTCGCTAGTGTTTTGTTAGCCGAAGGGGCCGGCGTAGAAGCCACCTGTAGCTCAATGCACGATCCGCATTCCGTACCGAGGCCGCCTCGCTGCGCGGTCGCAGGCGGGGTATCAATATTCGAAACCACGGTACTATTCCCGCAGGCCTCATCGCAGTTATCTAATAGCTGTGATTGCTCGCTTAGGGTGTCCGCTGCGGCAGGGATGCGCGCGGGGGACGTAGCTGCCGTGACGCATGTAGCTTGCGAGGTGAGAGCGCTCTGAGCCAACTGACTGTGAGTAATGTTTTGCTCACCGTTCGAAATATGAGGTAGTCCGATCGGACCGCTGTCTAAAAAACTATTTGTTATTATTCCCCCCGCCTCTCTTTCTGTTTATATTATTTTCAAAATTATTGTTCAAAATTGATGCATTTTTCAGATTATACAGGTCATATTTAATTTCATTAAATTTATCAACAGAAACATATCGTCGTTGCGCGTGCGATACCGCGGAAGAGCACTTGGTAAATACCGCGTATCTACATTTTTACAATTTTACAGGAGGAAGAAAAAACTGAATAACTTGGTAATTTATAACTATATTACCGACTGAACTTTATAGCAGCTTCTTTGCTTCTTATTTCATAGAAATTTAACGTAAATATACTAAGAACTTGTTTAGATTTTGTGTAAAGTCACTTACGCGGTTTTGTTCCGGAAAATTACCTTGAAAATGCTATCCTTTGAGCAGATACGCAGTCAAATAAAATATGATATTATTTATTTCAATTTATTTTATATTATTTTATTATATATTAAATTATTTTAGAACCGAAAACATACAAAATTAAACACCTTCTTATAAAAAAAAAACACAAACTCTTAGGTACTCTAGTTATCTAAACTTATTTTTTTATAATCAACTTGAATTACTTTTACTTATAAGCATGTTATTGTATGTTTAACTAAATTAAGACATGTTAAATCACGAAATCCCTGAATTTTCTAATTACGATGAAATAATTATGTGCACTTAATTAAGAATATTAAACTAAACAGTTCCCTCAATCTTTTGAAACCACAGCATTTCAATCTTCGTTAATTAGTTTCTTGAACACATACAAATAAAATTAAAAGACCTAACACTTAGATATGGCAATCATTACCTAGATACTCTTTTAATCTTATTATCTTAAACATACTAAAAGTATTTATAATGTATCAACAATTTTAAAAAATAGTTTTTTTAGTCACAAATTTCCATTAAAACGATTAATAATCACAGTATTTAAGATCTTGGTTAATAGGAACATTATTTAAAAGGTAAATTGTCATAAAAACTATGACAGTCTTTGGGTATGACACTCTTCAGCTCCTGTAGGTGATCATACTTTGTTTTAGATATCGGTTGTCTGGATTCATACAATGAACCTACGCTGTCAATGCAAGAGTCAGATGATATATTTTTTGGTCTCCGAGGTAAAGTAACAAAATCGTCAGCAAAGTGGAGTTTAAAATCGATTGTACCACTTGGATTGTACCTTAGGGCCCTTATGTCCACGACGACATGATCACCCGCCCCACGACCAGGTCTTATTGAGTCATAAATGAGGTTATCCTTATGAGCATAATTTTTAAAAAGATGATGGTCTGGAGTAATCACTTTGTAAGGACTCGGCACTTTTCTGGCCTCTTTTGTGATTCCTGCGTATTGTGAGGGCAGGAATATTTCTCTATTTTTTAATTTTCGTTCGATCACTGAGTGCACCGAATCAACTTCCATCTGCGTGTGCCCCCTTTCCAAGTAATTTTGAGTAATGACTATGTTCTTGGCCATGGCCAAACGGAGCAAAGCATTCGACACAATATTATTCCTATTCTGGGCTGTGCAGCCGTCTGTGATCAATACAATATCCTTGGGCTCATTTTCCAGTAATTTAGTTAGATAATCTACAAGAATTGATGCGTATGTAGTAGCTTTTAAGTCGCATGCCGTCTCATCGAACCAGTAACACGTCACTCCATTGGTTCCTAGGTTGTAAATTGTAAAGTTGTGGACGGCAAGTTTTGTCTTAAAATAAAGTGAACTGGCTTTGAGTGAAGGACACAATTTGACGGCTTGAAGATCTGCTGTTAATGCATGTATCGTTCCTTTCTGTGCTGCTTCTTTGTCATGTGTTTTTTCTGCTCTAGCTAAGTCTTTTAGCTCAATATGTTTGATATACTGCTCATCGGACATGTTACCTGCTTTGTGAGCACAGCACTGGTCGCAGGCATCTTTCTTTGGTTGAAATAGACCGATGTTTTCTTCGTTTAAAACTCCTTCAAATACCTTCCTAGAGGCCACGGGTTCATTTCGCGAAACTGAGTAGTCTGCATATAGACGATACAATTGTGATTTTGTTTGTATGATGGGTTCTAAATATAACTTTGAAGTAGATTGCCTACAGTAATGAGACGGTAGTTTCGGTAGTGCCATCAAGTACTTTCTAGCTGACTCTTTTTTTGTTTCTGTGGTTACTGATGCACTTGGTTCAGATTCATTGTCAATAGTCGTCTTCTCTCCTAGCCAATATCGAACTGTCCATTCTTTTATGCCCAATGTTGTCAAAAATGTTCTTAAGCAAACTCTTTCCTTTTTGTCATTTACTTTTAAATAGTAAACTTTGGTGTTACTGCGTCTTGAATTTGAGTTCTTAGTTTTTCTAGTTGTAGACCTTTTATCCACCATTGAAGATATATACATTCTCTTTTCTTGCCAACTCATTTTCCAAAAGGTTTTAAAAATTTCTGACCGCACTGCTTCTGATAACTTTGGGCAATACATAACTTTACCACTGAAACATCTCTTTGACATACATAATGGACCAATAATTCTTGCGGGTTTGGGATCATTTTGAACAAATTTATCGCCATCCTTTTTAAATCCAAGGTATTCCTCGCCCATCATCCTTTGGCGCTTATTTATTATTCTTTTCCAGTTATTAGGATTCGCTTTGTGCTTTCTGCAATTTTTCTTCGTCGAGTTTTCTATTTCCCTTTCGGGAAACCACTCCGCATTTTCTGATGATAATGGTTCTAAATTTGTTATATCTGAGAGGGCGACAAAAGAATGATCAGTGACTGAATCATCGGACGAAAATTCAAGGTCATTTTTATTATGCTTCTCTGTATTATTGCTTATTTTAAAAGGAGTTAAAATATTATTATCGCTATTCTGTGTTATAGTAGGATCCAATACTGTTGTAAGCGTGGTAAACTCGGAAGTCAAATTTTGGTTCAGAGGTTCTGCATCTAATTTCCCTGACAAAGGAACAGAAACTATTTCTTGTGGCTGGTTTCCGGCAGTAAGTTTATTTTCATCGTATCTTTTATTCAATATTTCCTTCTTTTTTTGCAACAGTAATTTTCGCTTTTCATATAGATCTCTTAAAGTTACCACGTCATCGTTAATATGAGCATTCTCTAAAAATAACTCGTCATTTTCTTCGTCCTCCATCATATTTAGTTACTTTAAATTATGTGTATCTAAAACAAAACATATATTTAGAATAATGCAATACCGCGTAAATGGCAAACACAACTTTTATAATGTTATATCAATACCGCGTAACTACGTGTTACAGGTAATTATTACTCAAAATCTCAAAAATATCAAAGAATTATACTTAATTACTCTATTCAAGCATAAACATTTTAAAAACGAAACCCTACACAGAATAAAAACGTACTTACGTGGTTGTTATTCAGTACAATTAATTATTTTACGAGAGCACGCACTAATCGTGTTTCAACTTGTTCGCCCATCCTGTAAATACGCGGACTTGCGCCAACTTCAAACACAAGCAATGTTCCGCGGTATTGTTTTTATTGAAATATAAGGTTTTTTATTGGCTAATTCAAATTCTGTGAGTGGGGGTATAAGCAAATCAGCGCTAAGGATCTGTAGCCGCGATATTTCATTTTTGCACCTTTTGCTGTTACGCGGTATTTACAAACTGCTCTTCCGCGGTATCGCACGCGCAACGACGATATGATTCTTTAATCGATTGTAGTTCCTTTTGGATCACAAGTATGTCCTTTAATAACTTAGTCGGATCGAGATGATCAAAATGCACTGGGGGTAGTTTCTGCAAATCCCTTGCTACAAATGTTGGT
Source organism: Ectropis grisescens (assembly GCA_017562165.1). Lineage (NCBI taxonomy): Eukaryota > Metazoa > Arthropoda > Insecta > Lepidoptera > Geometridae > Ectropis > Ectropis grisescens. The sequence goes on along the minus strand of CM029780.1, from coordinate 23,148,022 downwards.
GTTAAATCTGGATCAGTCTCTTTAAAAAGGCTAATCACGTCATACAAATCTCGCTGTAGTCGTCCTTCCTTCTTCCGAGCTATCTTTCGTTTTGAAGTCGTTACGGATTCGAACAACAAACTCTTGGCACATTCAATTTCTTCTGATGAAAATGATGTGGTACAAATACGCACTAAACTATCTTCACTCATGACATCTATTTTATTTTGAATGAACGCTAGCACTTCACATATAACTATATTACAATGACTACATTTTACAATATTGGTCGTCATGTTTACGCGATGAGTCACCGACCATACGTATATTCGCTACGGCTTGCGGACGCAGACTGACTTTACTTGTGCTTAGTTGGTGTCTCTGCATTGAGAGTTTTAAAGATTTTTATTGAAAATCGAATGTGATCAGTAACGATTTTACATTGCATTATCAATTTAATTGACTATTTTTATTTCCAATATTTTAACACTAAAAAAAGAAGAAAAATTGTTTTAGGATGAAATTTTTCTTCGAGTATTTAGGGTTTATAGAAGGTAAACAAACCAAACACATCAGCTGAGCTCAAAAGAAAATTATAATTTATCTAAAATAAGTGATGTGTTTGGGAAACCTCCAAAATGTTTAGTTAGAGCAAATAATTTAGATTTACAATTTTCACCTGAACATTGGGAGAGGTTTCATAGTAATTACACTTTTGAGAGTCTATCGCCATCTAGTGCGTACGTTAGAACTATTTTTGTCTCGTCGGAAAACGGCTCATTGTAATGACAAAGGTAGTGCTTGTCATTTCTCGAAGGGCAGGGGGTGTAATTAATAAATACTAATAAAAATAAACAATTACCACCAAAAGTGCGGATATGATTAACAGTAAATTAAGATTACAATCAGCATGTTACAGTGTGAACCAGTAGATGTCAACAGTGCCACCACCTACAGTTTACAGTTTACTGGTGTCAACAGCACAGATATTCTAAGTAACACTACATACTAAGTCAACAACAGGAATAGGATATCGAAAACTGATTTTCTTGCAAAAAAAACTTTTAGAAATTGTACGGTTATTATTCTCTGTGTTATTGGCAAATAATTTTTTTTACGGATTTTTAACGGAAAACGGATTATCTTGGCAGATTTAAAAAAATCTTGTTGGCGGCACTGTCTGTCTATCTGGCAGACGTGTTCACATCTGAACATTTTGCAGTCTATTGAGTAAGTTGAGTTTGTGTTCTGTGATTCTGGGAGAAAATGGCGCTTTGAACTTTGGTGTAGAGATGGGCAAACAAACAAAATATATCGATATAAATCGTATCGATACTTTCCAAATGTATCGATATCTATTTTAAAAAAATATTTTCATGAGAAGGTTACTTAAATATTAAGCACTTATTAATTAGATACTTCAAAATGAAAATACATAATATCTGGCATATTATTGACGTGACAACGTCTAATAAATCGATGAACGGCTGTAAATTTCGGCTGCATGCACGAAAAAGTGTCCCGTTACGCTCATTGTACGCTTGCGCCGCATCTATCAGAGTTTTGTTATGACGTTGTCACGTTAAATAATCGTTCGTAAGCCAACCGACTTTACAGACAACCAATTTTATTATTTATTCATAAAGCCACATATTTTATTGTTCAAAATTAACCATCACTGAAAACAGTATTCGTCTGTGTTACATAGGTGTATGAATGCGCATTTAACCATCGTGTTGTCAATATCTCCGCTCCTACCTATATATACAATAGTCTGATATAGACATCAGCAGCACTCTTTCGGTCAGACCTTACAGCTGGAGAACGTTGTCCTGAATAAATTTGACACTGAAGAATATTCTGAGCGAATATAGTTGCTTGTGTTTGATATAGCATTTGATACTGCAATTGGAGAATTATAGTGGATATATGCTTGAAAATTCAAGACAAAATATATCGTTTTTGATATCCGAAAATAAATATCGAAAATCGATATATCGGAAATAAAAAAAATCATCAATTTTTATCGATTATTTTCGAAAACAAAATCGATATTTTGAAATATCGATTTTTTTTGCCCAAGAAGCCACCAAGCCTACTTAGACGTACGCGTCGTCCGTTTTTTCTTCAAAAATTTAGATTACAAATCCTTAATATTATAAATGTCAATGTATGGATGTTTGGATGTTTGGATGTTTGTTGCTCAATCACGCCCAAAGGGCTCAACGGATCGAGCTGAAATTTAGTACACAGATAGTTTATAGACTGGAATAACATATAGGCAGGCTATATTTTATCCCGAAATCGTGCACGGTTCCTTAGGGATCAAGTATAAATGTAACATCGAAACGCTTAACTAGATTTTGTTGAAATTTGAAACACAGATCCAAACATTCAAATAAAACAGGCTATTTATTATCCCGAAAACATACACAGTTCCCAAGGGAACAAGTATAAATGTAATATCGGAACGCCTTATTAGATTTTGTTGCAATTCGGAACACAAATAGTTCTTTGAAATCCTATCCTACTAATAATATAATAAATCTCAATGTATGAATGTTTGTTGCGCTGCGCTGAAATATAATACACAGATAGCTTAGTTCCTTAGGGATCAAGTATCAACATCGGTACGCCAAACTAGCGTTTGTTGAAACGTACGTTACGTTTGCGTTACGTGTGCGTTACGTTTGCGTTACGTTTCCGTTACGTTTGCGTTACGTTTGCGTTACGTTTGCGTTACGTTTGCGTTACGTGTGCGTTACGTTTGCGTTACGTTTCCGTTACGTTTGCGTTACGTTTGCGTTACGTTTGCGTTACGTTTGCGTTACGTTTGCGTTACGTTTGCGTTACGTTTGCGTTACGTTTGCGTTACGTTTGCGTTACGTTTACGTTACGTTACGTTTACGTTACGTTTGCGTTACGTTTGCGTTACGTTTGCGTTACGTTTGCGTTACGTTTGCGTTACGTTTGCGTTACGTTTGCGTTACGTTTGCGTTACGTTTGCGTTACGTTTGCGTTACGTTTGCGTTACGTTTGCGTTACGTTTGCGTTACGTTTGCGTTTGCGTTACGTTTGCGTTACGTTTGCGTTACGTTTGCGTTACGTTTGCGTTACGTTTGCGTTACGTTTGCGTTACGTTTGCGTTACGTTTGCGTTACGTTTGCGTTACGTTTGCGTTACGTTTGCGTTACGTTTGCGTTACGTTTGCGTTACGTTTGCGTTACGTTTGCGTTACGTTTGCGTTACGTTTGCGTTACGTTTGCGTTACGTTTGCGTTACGTTTGCGTTACGTTTACGTTACGTTACGTTTGTTACGTTTGCGTTACGTTTGCGTTACGTTTGCGTTACGTTTACGTTACGTAACAGAACAGAACACAACACAATACAACATAAGACAACATAGCATAACATAACGACGATAAACACGAAAGATATTAAGGTATTTTGTATGTCAGCCGGTTTTGGCGACATAAGGTATATACTCTGAATCGGCATACAGCTGACTATAACTCTGCCGACGTTACTATTCTGGCAAAATTATTGTTTTTGTAAGAATTCACGTAAACTTTGTTTATGTTCTCTGGTAACGAGTGAAATATACAAACACCCCGTAGTTACAAGAACTATAATAAACAAAGTAAGACAACACTCTACATTTTTACCATTTTTTAAAAGCAGTGAATTTACACACATAACAAATCAAAATTCTACGCGGACGAAGTCGCGGGTAACAGCTAGTTATACATATATTTATACTTGACATTGACGAAATTGTGAGGCTAAACCACAAGAAAAGCCATAAACCAAGAGTTGAAGTTGAAGCTGTGATTCTGTGGCTTGGTTGGATAGGGGTACTTGGGTTGGTTCATTGGTTTCGTTCTTGGGCTTGGGTTCCTTAAGTACTATTGGTTATTAATAAGTCGGCCAGTTCCCTGTCACATTCAGGTTCACACTCATACATACTCATAAAAGTCGGCCATTACGCGCGCAAACCTCAGCCAGCCGACACGTTTTGGGTTAAAGAAAAATCTCAACACACAATGTCTTGTACGAGTATAGTGAAATGCTGTAAACACGTAGTGACCAACGCAAAAATCATCCAGAAATCACGTTTCACAAGTAGATACATAATTAAATAACTTATTTCCACATTTTAAAATAAATCTTCATTTGCTAAAACAATATAGCGCATTTTTTTTTTAATTTATTATATACACGGCTTGGATGCTTGTCCATGAGCCGAAATAATTCACAGTTCTAAAACGTTACTTCATGTCCAAATAGTTTGCAGCACTTGACACACATTTCAATAAAAACACAATCTTCTCGAACATTTCCTCGATGCACAAAATTAGATCCATTTTCAGACTTTGTACCTTAGACATGTCCTTTGTGGCAAAAAAATCAATAAATAAATAAATAAATAATTGTCCTGTCATGACATAATGTTTTGTTGTCACTTGTCAAACATTGTCAAATGGCTTGGTATTGGTAACTTGGTATCAGATTTTGTCAACAGTATTTACAATAAAAATATAGATCACATTGAAGTACTTTGGATCAGAAAGTAAATCTTGAATGTGGCGGGGAACACTGGCATTATCATGTCCAACCAGATTTTGTAGTTCATCTGCAAGTAGGATCCGTTGTATTCCAAATTCCGGACAGGAAAAAATAATGTGATTGGGATCTGCTTGAGGTGCATGGCAGTACGTACAATTATCGTTGGGGAGGATCTTCAATCGATGAAGGTGAGTTGGTATTAGGCAGTGTCCAAATCTCAATCTGTTTAATGTGGTAATAAATTTCCTTGATTCACTTATCTTACTATGATACCAGGGTTTGTTTGGTAGAGACCTTTGTATGTCTGCATACCATTTTCCTTTGGTCTTATTTACAGAAGCCCAATAAGTGGCCCATATGTATTTTATGTTTTCTTTTATCACACTGTAGTAATCAGTGAAAGGGATTTTTAGTTGGTGTCTGTGGTCTTCGTCATATCCAGCTGATAAAATTCTGTCTATGGTTTCGTTTCCAGCAATACCTCTGTGAGAGGGAACCCAAACAAAGTGTACTGACTTCATCTTCAATCTTAAATTCCTCAGTTCGTCTCTTATCCAATACACTAAATAGTTCATCTTAAAGTCTATCCTCTTACCTTCTATTGCTAATAATACACTTCTAGAATCTGTTATAACTAAAAATTTATTTACATTATTATGTACTAAAATTGATTATGTACAACAATGCCTGAAGAATAGCATATGCTTCTGCTGTAAAAATACTGGCCACACAATCTATTTCAAATACTCTGCTATAGTTTAACTTAGGATCATAAAATCCACTTCTGACTGACTCTTTGCTCTTTGAACCATCTGTAAAAATTTTATATAACTCTACTTTGTCCTTAATATATTCTAAATAATCTGCATTGTCTTTTATATTAGGTAAATTTATTGTGTAGCCACTATAAATCAAGGCATCGTATTTACATTTATATATAGGCCAAATATTGTCAGTACATTTATACATATTTACAAAAGTTTTATTAACATAAGTCATTATTGTGCACATTTCAGGGAGTTTCCTATTAATGATATCATCACTGGAGACATTCAAATCACTTAAGTTCTGTGAAAGCTGAAGAGGCAAAATAAGATTGTCAATCACTAAATTATTACTTGCTGACTGTTCTTTAATGGAAAAGTTTTGTGCAAGCTTCAACCTTCTCAAGGATAATGGCGGTATGCAAGTTTCAACTTCCATAGAGTTTATTGGTGTGGATTTCATTGCTCCACATATGATTCTAAGACCAATATTTTGTATAACATCAAATTTTTTCAAAAGAGTAGAACTACAGTTCATGTATGCAAGGCAGCTGTAATCAAAATGGCTTCTGACCAAACTTTTGTATAGTGTAGATAGTGTTTTGGGGTCTGCTCCCAGAAAACTCCTGTTAAACATCTAATGATATTGATTCCTTTTAGGGCCTTTGTTGAAATGTACTTTATGTGTTCTTCAAATTTTAATTTATTATCCACTATTACACCTAAAAATTTATGACTAGTCTTTAATGGAATTATCAAACGGTTATATTGAATATCTCCTGGACTATCGGTTCCAAGAACCATCACAGAACTTTTAGATGTATTTATATTTAACTTAAGCTTATTTCCATAGTAATTATATAACTGATCTAATGCTGAATTAATTTCATCTTTTGCCATATCTATATGTCTATTTACACTATACAGTAGGAGGTCATCTGCAAATTGTAACATTTTAATATTATTATTTACATATTTTAATAGCTGAGATGTAAAAAGATTGTACAAAATTGGAGAAAGACAGGCACCTTGCATCAAACCTTTATATGAAGTAGTTGGTCCATGTAATATATTATTAAATTTAACATAAACAGTTCTCTCATTTGAAAACTTATAAATCCATTCTATTAATTTTCCAGGTAATTCAAGTTCATGCAACACTTGACATAGACGGCACAAATCTACGTTATCATATGCCCCCTCAACATCAAGGAAAACACACATAGCAGAAGAACGAGCCAACAAACAATTTTTCATATCTGCTACTTCTTCCTACCACCTTTATGCAGACGACCTTCAAATTTACGTTCAAGCTCCTCTAAATAAACTTGATGCAGCTATTGCGGAAATAAATGCAGATCTGCGTCGTATTATGCAGTGGAGCACATCTTTTGGCCTAAAAGTTAATCCTCTTAAGTCACAGGTTATAGTAATCGGGAGCTCTCACTGGATTTCCAGAATTAATTGGATTACTTTACCTCGTATTGTATTTAATGGAGTCTCAATACCGTTCAGTGATTCTGTGAAAAATCTGGGATTAGTCTTTGATCGTACCTTGTCTTGGGACTCCCATTTAAAATCAATCAGTGGCAAATTATTTGCAGCAGGTAGTTCCTTAAGACGCCTGCGTAACTTTTTGCCGACTGCCACTAAAATTGCTCTTGCTCAGTCTCTCCTACTTCCTATCCTGGATTACGCTGACGTCTGTTATCCTGATCTCAGAGAGGATCAGCTAGATAAACTTGAGCGCCTTCAAAACTATTGTATAAGATTTATATTTGGTTTACGCAAATATGATCACGTATCTCAATTTCGTACGCAGCTCAAGTGGTTACCAATTCGTCTCTTCGACGGGATGCTCATATTCTCTCTCTCTTCTATAACATCTTATTTAATCCCTCTACCCCGCACTATCTTAAGGAACGCTTCACTTTTCTAGAAGATTATCACCCACTCCCCTTAAGGTCTAAAAACAACCTCTCAATTATGATCCCCTCTGCACGAACAGAAACCTTCTACGGTAGGTCGTTCACTTTTAGAGCAGTTGTTTTGTGGAACGAATTACCCGTGTCTATCAGACGTTCGTCATCAATTGAAGCCTTCAAAAACATGTCAAACAGTTCTATTTGTCAAAATTGTAGCCTCGTTAAAAGTTTTATAGTTTTACTTTTTAATTGACTGTTTTGTTTTTCCTTTCTTATACCTACACCATACAGATATACCTATTCATATATTTTAGATTAGTATGTATTATTATATTATAATTAGTATTCGTATTTATATTATATTATAAGTATGTATTAGTATTTATTTGTTTTTATTTTATTACTAAGTATCTTTAGTAGTATAATATACATTGTAATTCATCGATGTTATTATAAATTACCTTTCATGTCACATGCACACCGTCTATTAACACTCCTCTTATCTTTTTTCCACCCTAAGGTTGCCTGGAAGAGATCGCTCTTAGCGATAAGGCCGCCGATTGTCGCACTAGTTTTATTAGTATAAAATGTTCTTGTAAATTATTTTTATTTGGTGTGTTCAATAAAGTGTCTCTATCTATCTATCTATCTATCTAAAGAAATGGGTCTATAGGAATTGTGATCATTGTCTGGTTTATTGGGTTTTAAAATAGGTACAATACACTGTGTTTTCCATGACTTTGGTATACACTGTTTAGACCATAATAAATTGTAAATATTTAATAATGTAGTTTGTGCTACCTTATGTATTTTTTTGATCATTATGTAAGGATAATTGTCTAAGCCTGGTGTAGAATCTTTTCTAGATGTAAGGGCCAAAATGAATTCATCCCATTGAAAGGGGTCAAGCAGATAACTATTTTTAGGGTTTATATTATTTAACTCAAAAAGATTTTCAATATTCTCGATATCATTATAGGTGGTTCTGAGAATTTTTTAATGAAGTCTGGAATCCATTCATCATTTTTAGTAGATTTTTTAATGCCAATTCTTTTAAAACGGCGAATAAAGTTCCACACCTTGGTGATCGGTGTGTATCTATTAAAGGAAGAACATAGATTGTGCCAACTATTCTTTTTTCCTCTTTTATTATAAGTTTCTTACTGGCATCAAATTTTTATAGTTGATGAAATTTTCTAATGACATATTGTTTCTATATTTTCCCAGGGCATCTTGTGAGATTTTGACTGCTTCTGAACATCTACTGTTCCACCAAGGTGCTGGGGCTCTACTTAATGTAGTATTTGAGTTACTTTTGAATAAAGGTATGCACTCTTCCTCAATTGATCAAGTAAGGAACAAAATGTGTTATATGTAGATATTGGATTATTAGTGTCAATCTTAAAATTTACAAAAGGACTTTTGATCTAAGATAGTATTGGGTCCAATCGGCCTTGTGAAAAGATATCTGTCTAGTGGTTCATTTACTTGGTAAACTGAAGGTGAAATACACATTTCTATAAAAGTAGGATAATGTAAACTACCCAAGGGGTCATTACCAACATTCCACATACAGAAAGGCGCCAAAGTAGGGCTAATACAACTTACATCAATTGCTGAGGTACTTCTATTAGGACCCTGTACCGTAGTATGAGATCCTGTGTTTAGAACACACAAATCCATCTCATCAAAAAGATCATATAATTGTCTACCTCGGGCCTTTGTTGCCTGACAACCAAAAGCAATATGATGTGCATTGAAATCTCCTGAAATTAGACATGGTTTAGGAATAACATTGATAATCCTTTTAAGTTTATTTATGTTGAATCTTCTCTCATTTCCAGGTGGACAGTAAACACACAAAATAGAAAGAGGACCTTTGTCAGAATCAATAGAAACAGCCACGCACTGGACGTCATCATAAAAAGGAAGGGGAATCGTTTTAAATTTAAGTGCATGTTTTAAAAGAATACCTACACCACCATGACCATTTTTTGAATTCTTGTGTACAAAGTTGTATCCAGGAAAATTAATATTATACTGAGAATCTTTCAGCCAAGTTTCATTTAACAGGCAAATATCAATGTCTTGGTCCCATAGCAAGGACATTAACAAGGGTTTTTTATTATTAATGCTCTGTATATTATGTTGTACAATTTTCATGGTGTAACTAGGTCGCTATGCATGTAAATTTCTAATAAAAGTTTCCTTAATTAGTGCTGTTGTCTTTATTGAGTTGTCATTACCCAATGCAACTAAAGTTTTAATAATGCAATTTAATAGTTTGTCATTGTTTACAATATCATTTATCTGTAAAGGATTCTGTTCCAGATTGTATTTGTCGAACTGACCAGATTGAACAATTTTTGTTTGAGACTTATGTGGCAAAGGTGGGAAATTACTCTGTGTATTGGCTAAAATGCTTGAATAGCTTTTCTTATTATTTTCTAATTTTGCCATTTTAATTGGACAGTTTTTGGATATGGCCAAATGATCTCCACCACAGTTGCTGCACTTCAGAATTTCTGAGATGCAGTCCCTGAAGCTGTGGGGTTCCGAACACTGGAACATATCTGTTCATTTCGACAAACTTTCGCGGAATGGTTGAATTTTAAACATTTATAACACTGTAAAACAGGTGGTACATATTCATGAACTTAATATCTCCAATTGTCTAAGTACACAAAAAGAGGTAATTTAGTTCCTGTAAAGGTAATGGATATTGTACTCAGAGGAATTAATTGACCATCGATTTTCTTCATAAAGCGTCGCACATTAATAATTTCTGCATCTGAAGTCAACTTCACGAACAATTCTAGGTTCCCAGTCTCTTTAGGGATGAAACGGACCACTCCGATTCTTTCCACAGAGGCAGCAGGTATGTAAGCACGTAAATTATTTGATATCAAACATTCGTTCTTTAAAAAATCATTGGCAGCTGCCGCTTGCTTAAAGACCAACATTATTTTTGATGCATTTACTCTCCTCCTTTCATGCACTCCCTTAACATTCTTAAAGATTTTGGATAATTGTAACGGGTTTCTATTACCCAGTCTTTCATCTTTATCGGAGCTTTCCACGTAGACTGGAAACTCCTCGCTGATGCTATTGTCAGGATATAACCGTTTATGCCCTGGTTTTATATATGGTTTGTACCTGTCGTCTTCATCGACTGAGGGTGTAGGCGTTCTCCTCAATTTTCTTTTCCTCGACTCGTACTGCCGAAGATCGTACTGCCGAAGATTTCCTCCCATATCATCTCCATCGCTCTCGGAAGCCATTTCGCCAGCCAAATCTAAGCAAAACTAAGAGAAACTATTAAATGAAAATAAAATATTTTCAAATAAGTGCTTTCAGTTCCCGCCAAAAAACCGAACCTCTTGCGTTCCCTAAACGTATAAATGTTCCCATACCCGCGATAAAATTACTACCACTGTAACAATGCCCTAGTTTTCATACTACTCATATAGCGCATTAAAAGTCCAGTGTTGCCAAAGTTACCGTATGAAAATTACGCATAATATATGGGACATTGATTATTTGTGATTGTTTAGTAGGTACTTAGTTTATTAATTCTAGTAAAATTAGTGAACTGTGTGAATAAAGATTTATGGCACAGTATATCGATAAATTTATATTGTTTATTAGTTGCCACTAGGTATTCGTTTGGTTATTTCGTTTGCTAGATTTCTTAAATAAAATTAAGCTTGGCGAAATAATGATTGGATCGAAATAATTAGAAATAGGAACTGTGAAAACGACTGGATCCCAAACAAATACAGTGTCATTTGCAGTAAACATATCGAAGTTGATAACATCTTCACATATGTAACGAAAGGAGGGCTCCGGCGTATTGTTATATATTTATGCAATACGTCAAAAAATAAATTAACAATCTAAGTTAATACTCGTATGATATTTTATAACTCGTGATTTAGTTAGTATGTCTGCTTGGGAAGCCGAAAGTCGTGGATTCGATTCCCACCAGGTGCAAATATTTGTGCGATTTATACAAATGTTTATTTTATGTCTGGAGTGTTTTACAGTATAATAAGTAGGTATGTATAATATAAATATAGTGATAAGTATTACATCAGAGCTATCTGGCTCCCACAGTAGGTACAAGCTTTGCTTAGTTGTGATTGGTGAATGGTGAAATGTGATTGGTGAAATGTCCGCCATTATGTATATATTGTTATTATTATAATTTATTTACATATTTCGTAGCAGCTTAAGCAGCCCAATAATTTTAGTGTTCCTACAGCTGGGACTCAGTGTCTTCTCTCACAAGGAGGTACTTAAGCCCATAATCCACCACACTGGCCCATTGCGGTTTGGTGGATGACGCATGACCTCGAAAGATTCTAGGTACATGTTGGTTTCCTCACGATGTTTACCTTCGCCGTTTTAAGTTAGTAGCATTACGCACATAACTTCGAAAAGACAGTGGTGCACGTGTTATTTGAACCCGGGGTCTTTGGGCAGGCACCATTCTCCCGAATAGAACAGAACCTTACATTTTCTAGTAAATTTTACGATATCAACAAATACCTTTTAAGTGCCGTAACAATCAATAGAATCGATCTAAATTGAACGCTAATCTCAAGTATGGTGTTTGTTTTTAGTATTGTTAATAATTAATATTGTAATTGTAATATTGTATTGTTACTAATAAGAATAATATTAGGGATCTACTATAACTATCAAAGAGAGATTTGTTGATTTTGTGCGAGTTTAAGTTTAAATTGTGTGATTTATACGTTTCCCTCGCGCCCCAAAAAAATGTGATAAAGTTTTTAAGGAAGAAAAAAATCTAACTTCCAATTTACCTCCGTCCAATGGCCTAAATGTTCTAATAAAGAAACTTGAACTTGAACTATATAAGGTTGAGCAGTAAGAAGAATAAAATATTGAAACACAAACTGTTTTTTGTGGTGTTAATTTGGCTAATATGGCAACTCTGAATTACTTCACAGCTTCACACATTAAAAAGGTGCGCGCCGCCATTTTGGGAATTTGTTCTTTGGTAACTTTGGTTATCCGTCAGTGTCTCATTGTTTCTGTTATTTATTCTTTCGCAGCATTGGACAAGAATTTTCGCGATTATAACTTAGCTTGTGGTGCTGAACTCTCTAATTTCTGTCGTTCGAAGTCCAAACTTTGTTGTTTCCGTTTATTTTGTTAGATTTCTACGGAATAATAAGAAAATATTCAGTTTTCTAGGTGCGTCAATTTGTTGTGAGCTATAAAGACATAAATATGTAGGTCTTAAGTTGGTGAAGAATGTGACGAAACATTGTCTTTCCATCTGTTTTTGTCTTCGTAGTCTTCTAGATTGTGACATAAGGCCTAACCTAAGGTTCCCTTGGTGGACATAACCTAGTGATGTGTTTTAAAAAAAATGCTTAATTATTTTTACTAGCGAATGTTTCACATGTTTTTATTGTGATTGTGTGTATGCAGAAAAGTGTCTCGCAACTCTTATCATCAAAATTATGGTGTTATTGTTCTAAAAGTATAGTATTAGTACAATATTATGGTACTTAGAGAAAAGTCCGTAGTCCATTTTAATTACCTAGGGCTTCCAAAATTACGGACTTCTTAATTACGTAACTGATTACGAATTTTTAGCTTCGATTACGTAATTACGTACATAATTACGGATTTAATATGACCTTAAACTTTTTTACATTTAATTATTTTAAAGGGAAATGTAAAATAAAATTTATTTGAATTATTGATACATAATTTATTTTTCACTCTGATAAAATGATCTCATAAATAATAAACAATGCAATGTAGTGTCGCTAAGCGAGCTTCTTACTTTGTTACATAAAAAAACCTGCGGAAGAAAAAGCTTGCTCAGCTTCTACGCTAGTAGGTGTAATTAGCATTAAATAATTATAGGCAGCTGTCAGGAAAGTGCCACGACCACCACCAGCACTATCATGAATGCACATTTCGACACGTACGATAGAGTCAAGGTCAAGAAGATCTGTATTTATTGCAGGTTTGTTTACTTGGGTCATGGTTTTCATCATCTCTTCATGCAGTTGACCAGCAATAGTAGCATTCTGTAGATTTAGAATCTCGGTTTCTTAGGGCTTGAGCTTCAGTGCTAAAATGAGGCTCAGATGTAGTAAATTTTAGCCGTTCTAATAAATTTGTGATGAATGTTCGTATCTCATCTGCAGAAGGTTTTGTAAATGTGTCTGTCTGTATCTGCTGCGTCGAAAAACCCTTTGTTATTATAAAAATACTGCAAAACGCTTGACACAACTGTACGCAGTTCTTTTATTCTTTGTCTGAGAGAAGCGGCAAGTTTTTTGCTCAATTCATTGGACTGATTATCTAATTTTTGTAACATAAAATGGATTGCTGTATCTGCTGTCAACAGGTTTGTATCACGGCGACACAATGCCATTACGGTAGCTTTTATGACATCCAGGCTGCAGTGAATATTCTCTAGCTGTTGTATATCTTCATCCGTTAAGTTTATTACTACTTTCAAATCTACTGATGCTTTAAAAATGCATGATTTTAGTTTTAAAAATCTTTTGACCATATCTGATAAGCTATCCAGCGTGTTTTGCAATAAAGGATCAGGTCTAGACTCATACCAAATTCTTCCACAGAATATTTTTGGAGCAAGTCACTCTTCATAGGAGACTTTTTAAATGATTTGACTAAACTCCTGACTTTATCTATGGCATCTTTGTACATAATTTCAGGCTTCGAAACCTTAGGCACTTCTACAAAAAGACCATTGTTGTTTTCTACGACCCCTTCGTCGCCACTATCTGATTCATCATCATAATGTTAACAGGTGTTGCTGTTAATGTCTTGTATAACACATCGAATACAGCAAGATGTATTCCATGTGCGAAACACAGCTGATGAAGGCAGCCAAATAGTTTTCCCATCTTAACCAACACACTTGCTCCATCTGTGGTTAAAGAAATAATATCTTCCAAATTTAAATCGAACTCTCTTAGATGTTGCCTCAACAAATCCAATCCTACGTGAGCTGGCATTGAGCCTTTTATTCTAACTAGCCCAAAATTTATGTACATAGCGGGCTGAAGATGTATACTATGGATATTAATGTTCATATACCTTCGATCTCGTGTGTAGAAGTCCATTCATCCAGTGTAATGGCAAATCGTTTGTTTTGAGACTTCATTTCTGTGAGTGTTTTCTTTATTTTGTTTTTTGTTGCAACAGCTTGTTCTTGAACTATCTTTGTGATAGTTGATGGTGATTTTGGTAGATCATATCCAGCTTTCTTGAAAACATACCTCATGTCTTCAGAAGTACAAAATTTATTTAATGGAATCCCATCTTCTGCCGCCATTCTAGTTACTCGAACCTCCATGGAGTTTTCAAAATTTTTTTTGCAATGTTTGCATTCCACACTTTGCCCATCTTCAGCCCTCAGAAAATGTTTCCATATTGAGGACTGGGTTCGTGAGTTAAGAAATTCTTTGTAAATAGTCTTCTTTGGCGCAGACCTGAAAAAACAATATGCATGGTTTTTAGATAACAAGCGTATAACGTAGATCAAAATAAGAACCTACCAGATATTAATTGAACGCATAATCTAAGCCTGGAGGTTTTTTAAAGCACGATGCTTTCATATTATACTCTACTAGCTACGCTCCGCAGTTTGACCCGCGTTCCCACGGAATAACAAGTATCATAAATGTGACTCTCTAGCTCTCCAACTATCTACACAAAAAATCATAGCAGGTGGACAAACAAACACACACACTTTCACACTTTTAATATTAGTATAGAAGATGCATTTATTTTCAAGCTTGACATGTGGACTAAGCCCAAATATTATGTACTTACTTAGTTTACTTTTAGAAAAAAAAACAATTAGCGATGGGTCGTTGACAGTTTTTTCGTTAACGCAACGTTAACGTTAAGTTCGTCAACTGGTCGATCAGTTGATCGACTGATCGACAGTTGAATTCTTCAACGAGTTAACGTGCTACTAATGTCAACTTGCAACGTAAGCCGTTCATTCATTGAACGTTTTTTATTCAACGGTACAACGTTTAACGAGTCTCACATCTACTGACCTAATATTTTATAAACGATTTGATTTAATTTATTACTAGGAAACGTTTGATTAATGCTTATACATAGATGATCTTCCCTTCATACTTTTTTTCAGGCTTAGGACTGATTGAATACAATTTGTTATAAAGCATAATTCTACTCAGGCGTATTTAAAAGATCATCTGATTCTATGTACATAAATCAATTACTATTTACAATATATATACATTTTTTTGTTGTTTTTTTGATTTTTATGTTATTTTTATGTTTTTTTCTATGTATTTTTTTTTTGATTTTATGTTCATTCATCAATTTGTTTTATTTACAATTTTTTTCATACCCCTTGAACCGGTCCTGAGGTGAATTTACGTTGAGAAACATGATTTGCTCAACTTTGCTCGTAGTCAGTCTTGTACGTCGTTGGTTGATAATAAGACCAGTTTTAAAGAACATACGTTCACAAGGGATGGACGTAGCCACTATATTACAGTGCTTCACAAATATTTCCTTTAGATTAGGGTAAACAAATTGATGTTTCTTCCACCATTCTAGCGGGCAATTAAAATTTCCTGAATGGTCCTTTCGAGGTAGTAGCTCATCGGATAAGTACATATCTACCTCCTTTATTGCTTTTGAAAGCGGCGTTCCCTGAGTGGTAGTACCCGCTATCATTTGATCAAATATGCTCCAGGGGCTTAATTCGTTAGTAGTGTTAGTACTGTTAGTGTTAACATCTTCAGTCACTAAAGACACTGTTGTAGATGCTGTGGTATTTTCATTTTTTGCGATCAATGATGCAACCATTTTTCTTACCTTGTCTTTGGTTTTTAGTGCTTCGCTTTGATCAGCAAATCCTTGTTTTTTAAACCGGGGGTCCATAAAAGTGCATAATGAAAAGGTGCCACTTTGTTCTATTACTCCAAACCGGTCAATCAAACCAGATTTTAATAAAAGAAGAGTGTCTTTTGCGTCAGCTAATAGATCCGTTCTGTTTATTAATTTTTCGCACGCTTCTTTTAGGCATTTTGTGACAACTACAGGGTGGCCCAGAAAGACCGAAGTGGTGTGAATTGCTTATAACTTTTTATTTAAGAGATATATTTTTTTTTTTTTTTTAAATACATTAAATTTATGGGGAATATTTTTGGATTAGTTATGAAAAATGATATCCCGCAAGTGGTGGCCATATTCTGCTTCGCACAAATGTGCTCTTTCCAACACATTTTCCATGACCTTTCGCAAAACTTCCGGTGGTATGTTGTTAATTTCTTCTCGAATATTGGTTTTTAACTCTTCAATAGTCCTAGGCTTATTAACATAAACTTTTCCTTTTAAATAGCCCCAAAGAAAACAGTCTGGAGCGGTTAAATCCGGGGAACGCGGAGGCCAATTAAAATTGCTGTTACGAGAAATTATTCTTTCACCAAAGATGTCGCGTAAAAGAGTCATTGTGGCCCTCGCAGTGTGCGCTGTGGCTCCGTCCTGTTGGAACCATATTTGCGGATGGTTTTCCACGGCTGGCCTTACAAAATTTTGCAACATGGCCCGATATCGATCACCATTGACGGAAATGGCGACACCTTGTTCATTTTCAAAAAAAAATGGGCCAATGATCCTTTCTGAAGAAACACCGCACCAAACGGTACACTTAACTGGGTGCAATTGTCGTTGATGAAGTACTCTCGGGTTTTCCGTAGCCCATATCCTACAGTTTTGCTTGTTAACGAACCCATTTAATTGAAAATGGGCTTCGTCACTCATTATTAAGTTATGAATAAAATTTGGATTCTCTTGTGCTTTTGCTGGAAATAAATTGCATAGTCAAGTCGTTGCTGGTAATCTGTTGGTTTCAATTCTTGGACAAGTTGAATTTTGTATGGAAACAATCCTATGGTGTGCAAAATTCGCTGCAGCGACGTTCTTGAGAGGCCCAGTTGTGACGAACGTCTCCTGGTTGATGTTTCTGGATCCTCCCGAATACTCTCCTGTACCACTTGAATATTGTCAGCCGTGTGGACAGTTCGGTGTCTGCCGGGACCAGGAAGGTTCCTTACTGCTCCTTGTTCTCGAAAATTTGCAACCAGACGGTTTATTGTTGACTGAGAGGGTGCAACCCGCACATTAAATTGACGACGGTATGCACGCTGAGTCAACACAATGGACCGTTGATTTGAAAAGTAAATTTCAACAATTTGGGCACGTTGTTCAATTGTGTATTGCTCCATTATAAATTATCCAAGTCTTCTTTACAAAATACTGAAAAGAAAAGAAAAAAAAATTATAATAAAAAAGTTATAAGGAATTCACACCACTTCGGTCTTTCTGGGCCACCCAGTACTATGGAGCTTCCCGTTACATATTTCTCCCCACTCATCGAACTAGTTATTTCTTCGAAGGGCATTAATATTTGACACAGTTGCGAGTATAGTGTCCAATCTTCGGCGTTAATTACAGGCAAACGACTGTCAGTAAAAGCTAAAGTAGCTAGAACAGCTTCTTCCAATTCAACAAATCTTTTTAACATAAAATAGGTTGAGTTCCACCTCGTATCTACAGCTTGACAAAGCCGTTTTGGTTCCTTTCCTTGTTGAATTTGATATTTTTGCAACCGCTCTGATGAAAGCGTGCTTTTTTTAACATGGGCCACGATCCTTTTAACTTTATCCACATATATTTTGACGAGTTGCAGAGCATCTTCAACTAAATTTAATGTGTGTGCATAGCACCCAAAATTTTTCCACCCTAACTTCAACTTCTTGATGAATGGCGCGTGTTGTGACTTTTAGCTGTCACATTTCTGCCAATGTCCGTTTCGTGGCAGCTTCGTAGACGGCAACGGCCAACAAAATAAAATAATTTGATCGGTATTACAGCAATAACAGTTTCTTTGACTGATTACCCTAAAACCAGTAGACAACACAAACAATTTGTTAGTAGTTAATGGGACATTTGGTTAATACAGTTAACATGCATATTATATTATATATAGATTATGTACATACACATTATAATCTAATATTATTTTTATTTATAAATTTACATAATATACTATTTACTAATGGGGTTGAGGAGAGGGACAAAAGGCATTTCATGGATGAAGGACAAGGGATACTAGGAGGGAGGAAATGGTAGAGCGAGCGACTTAGTAAGTTAGGGCAGTTGAAAAAAATGTGGTCCACGTTTCCTTCTTCCAAACCCCACTCACAAATTGAATGATCTCTAACCCGTAGTTTAGCTAAGTGTACAGGGGTACAAGCATGTCCAAGGCGCAGCCGACAAATGGTAGATGTTGTGACTTTATTGGCTTTGCGAAATTTGTAGAACCATGGTGTTTTAGGAATATCAGGTTGGATTTCAGCATAGTACTTCCCTTTAACTTTTTGGGTTGTTTTCCAGTGCCTGGTCCAAGTTGTCTCTAGATGTATTTTAGGCAAGAGGACAAGGTCATGGGCAAAAACGGTGTAATTTTCTAGCGAACCAATTTGGGCTGCTGCCTTAGCACAGGAATCCGCACTCTCATTCCCCGGTATACTGGAGTGACCCGGAATCCAAGCAAGGAGAACTTGAACTCCTGCACAATGACACTCGTATAACTCTTTTCGTATTTCAAAGATAAGAGGGTAGCGGGAAGATGAACGGAAAGGACTAGATATAATGGATTGAAGACAGCTTATAGAGTCTGAGAAAATAATGGATTTATTTAGGTTATGGGATTTAACAAAGCGGATAGCTTCCAGGATGGCAAGAGCTTCCCCTGTGAAGATAGAAGAAAGAGAGGGTATTTTGTAGCTTAAGAAAATTTTGGTAGCTGGGATCCAAACCGCTGCGCCCCCAATGCTATCCTGAGACAGCTTGGAGGCATCTGTATAAATAGGGTACCAACCATTATAAAATATGTAGTGTTGATGCATTCACTGAATAGTTTGCTGGCATTGTTGTCATTTTTATTAATTCCTAGGTGGAGTAGGACATTGGGTTTGAGAATCAGGGCTTCGTAAGGTGTTAAGTACAAGGGGTTGGAAGGAAATCTGGTAATAGGGTCAGGAAACCTTGAGAGTTTCAGGTAGCTATATACCAGGCATGGGATATCATCCGAGGTCTGTGATCCATATCCCTTTCAGACCTGATGCTAAACGGCGAGGTATTTTAAAATGAAAGTTATCATCTCTAGCTAATTATGGGGCGCTAGAAAATAAAAACTGACTGAAAAAATTCTAGGTCAACTGAAAATGGGCTTTTCAGGATACTCACAATTGTGAGGGTTTGGGCCAAGTCTTGCTTCACTCACGTTTGTGAGGGTTGGTAAATAACACTATTTAGTACAAGAAATACATTTTTTATCATTAAAAAATCAGTTAACACTGTCACAAATTAATATTTTTCCTGGGCAACTTTAAGCATCTGTTTCGAACCGAGTCAATCAGTGGTTGAACTAACCATAGCCGATTTTGAGTTTTTTCTTGAGGTGTACCAGCTGCCTTGCTTGCGTGTAAATTGGTCTTAATTAAAAAGAACCTGTCCCTCGCCAATGAGTCTGTAATATAGGGCAACCTGAATCGCTGCTGCCACGCCATCTTGATCCTGGGATATTTCACACAGCCAAGTATACCATTAATACCGAAGAACTTCTGAACATCAACTGCAGTGACCGGATGTTTGAGTACCTCGTTCTTAGTTGTTTGGTAGTATATTATATTTGTGTACAGTGTGGTTTTTCGAAGGCTTCTTGTGTGAAATGCTTTTCGAAGTATTTAGCAGGCGAAATCATTGAAAAAAGTAAAATGGTACATAGAGTTACATAAATCTAGATTACTATGCAAAATGCATACTTTTTCCACAGTTGAAGTAACTGCAAGCATAGGTTGGCCATGAAACGTCCGTCTATACGATGTACCTCCAGCAGCTGGTGCTACCACAGCAGGAACTCTATCATCTGTCTCCTGGTGTTCGTCAGATGGGCTGTCTCAGATGGGTTTTTCCCCTGGGGGTATCCAATTTTCAGCTTCATCAGAGTCGTCGAGGAAATCCGGGTCATTTATTGCGTCCAAAACAGCATCATCGTCAAGTACTATACTTCTACTACTCATAGTAATTGTTTCACATCAAAACAATACCTAAAACAAAGCACAAACCAGTTTTATATTTGTATGAAATATCTTACAAATTATGAAGTTCAAACCGAACCCCCACGTTTGTGAGGTTTATTTTTCGGCACCAAAATCCATTGAACCGAATTAATAAAACACTGTTTTTTTTATATCGGAATCCATTTTTCTATTCCTTCTTAAAACAATAAAACAAAAAGAATCAAATAAAATACTTACCAGAATGAGAAATAAAAAACCACGAGGACACCACGAGGATTTCCTTTAGATTAGGGTAAACAAATTGATGTTTCTTCCACCATTCTAGCGGGCAATTAAAATTTCCTGAATGGTCCTTTCGAGGTAGTAGCTCATCGGATAAGTACATATCTACCTCCTTTATTGCTTTTGAAAGCGGCGTTCCCACATTATACACAACACAGACAGGTTACTTAGGTAACTCGCTCGACAACTAGCAAAGGTAAAATAATATACAATATTTGACATACTCGCTGAGCGTTGGAGCGTGTCCCCGATATTTAGATGCAATTTCACGTACCTTATTCACGGGTAAACCACTACATACCCAGGGTAAATATCCCGTAATCAATGTGACTAGTGGAGTGAACAACTGAGGTAGTTTAAAACAATACTATTTTAAATTTTATAATGTTACTAACTTACTTATCATAGTTTGAGGATCTAGAGTTAAAAATGCATTTTAAGATAAATTATATAAAATAATTATTCGTCAGAATAGTAGCAGGTAGGTAATGATTCACAAAAATAGATATCTCATTACTTTTTAAATAAATATTGGTGGACTTTTCACACAACACCATCTGACCCCAAACTAAGCAAATGAATTATAATTTATCTTCATTTTGATCGGTGTGCCAGAAAAGTGTAGGTGTATTTGCATAGGTAAGTATATCATAGTTTGTGTACAATTGGAGATATCTATTGGTACATTATGACATTAAAATGTAACTTCTTTGGTTTATTTTGATAGATGGTTAAAACACATGCTTTATGCAACTTTTTATATCTGTTGCTGTCTCGAAGTGATCGCTAAGGCGCTGCGCAAACGTAGATACTTTTAGTGTCCAGTTTATCTTGTACACAGGACAAACAAAAACAAAAAGACAAGTGGCCACTCCCCCTATTTTCCTCTTCTTCTCCTAATCCAAGATATATAAATATGTAAAAAAACACAGAATTGTTATGACAAAGATCACGGACCCAGGAGTCCGTAAAGTAGCTAATTTAAATTAAAAAAAAAGTGTCCACGTTTGCGTCCTGCCAAATTCTCGGTCTTTTTGCTGCCTCGTGCTATGAGCTTCGATTGTTTTTGTGTTTTTGATTTTTCCTTAATTTTGGAAAAGTCCTGTTTTTGTGAAATATGAAAAATTAAGAAAATATTGGCAGTGAGATCATAGTAGGTACAAAAAATTACAACCGCCATCTAGTACGTATGTCGTATGTACCTACTATTTTTTTCCTAAAACGCACATTGTCTATGCCTATGTTCAGCAGTGGACGTCTTGCGGCTGATGATGATTATGGACCCCATTATATAGAATTAGATCCTGGATATTCAGTTCGCTACCTCTATAGAGCCAGAGTATATGAGGGTCTGGCTTCAATCTAACTTACATCAATGAGTGGTAGTACCCGCTATCATTTGATCAAATATGCTCCAGGGGCTTAATTCGTCAGTAGTGTTAGTACTGTTAGTGTTAACATCTTCAGTCACTAAAGACACTGTTGTAGATGCTGTGGTATTTTCATTTTTTGCGATCAATGCTGCAACCATTTTTCTTACCTTGTCTTTGGTTTTTAGTGCTTCGCTTTGATCAGCAAATCCTTGTTTTTTTAACCTTCTTTTTTCGTTTCTTCCAATTCAACAAATCTTTTTAACATAAAATAGGTTGAGTTCCACCTCGTATCTACAGCTTGACAAAGCCGTTTTGGTTCCTTTCCTTGTTGAATTTGATATTTTTGCAACCTCTCTGATGAAAGCGTGCTTTTTTTCGCTTCTTACCCGTGGTACTACCGGTGGTACTACTGGTAGTACCACGGGAAATGTTTTTTGCCCGTAGTACTACTAAACAATCTAGTAGTACCACGGGAGATTTATTTTACCTCTGGCACTACTTACTTAAGAGTCGAAACACTATCAATATTAAGCGAACAATGTTTATTTCATTTCTAGTTACTATTGGTAAGTAACAAAATCCCAAAAAAATCTCAAAGAAATAAAATAAATCACATCTAATTTTGGAAAATTAAAAACTACGCAATTTTTCTAATGCTAGCTCCAATGAAACATCGTTATTTATAAGTTGCATTTGTATCCGTCTGATACAGTCGTCAATTTTAATATACTGCATTCTTCTTTTACTTGAGAATTTGGATAAAACTTTTGTCGTTGACTGGTCTTCTAAGGTTTCTAGTGGTCTCATAAGTGTCACCGGACTTTTTTTCAAAATTTTGTTTATTTTAGAATGCCATGATTCAATCCTTCCGTGCACTTTCATAACTAAGTTTTGTTAACTGGTTAAGAAAAACCCTTTTTTATTATTGTTTTCACAACTGGTTTTTAAACAAGAATACGAAGTGTTCATTCATAACTGACAATCACAAATAGTTAAGAAACGAATAATTATGATTATGTTTTTATAACTAGCTACAGTCAGCAACAACATATTTCCTTTAACCTTAAATCAAACACTAAATGTAATTTAGGTAAATTTACTTAATATTTAAATGGGGCAATTATTTCTAAACAATGTCCAACAGTGATAGACTTATTTGTTAAAAGATGTATAGTATCCGCAATTTCTTGGTCAATCTCTTGGTAATTTTTGTTCGATGTGTTTTGTTTGTTTTGAACGACATTGAAATTTTGTTTCTTTAATAAGAACATTCAGAATTGTTGCTACCGACGGTTTTTGGCGTCCAACCATTCTATTAAGTCTTGCGTGCCAGCCTTCTAGATTGTTGGTGGTTCGAATTTCCTCGCCGTAGCAGCACCAAGTCTTGATAAAATTTACGTCGCTGAACCAGTAACGGTTTAGGTAATTGTTGAACTTTATCACTGCTTCAGTTTTCGGGATTTGGTCATTGTATACTTGTAACCTGCCATTACATATCTCAATGGCAATCGGGCTAAGCCAGCACATCTTGCAATATGTCGTCTTTGTATTGTAGATTTAATCCCTAATCGTTTCGCCTTTTAAAAAAGCTGGCACAAAATGATAATAACATCCTTTCATTACTGCATTCGGAAAAATTTTACGTATTGCTTTCATTGCTGAGATTTCGTAATCCAGTGTCAATTTTACGGGGTTCCATTCAGGAATTTGTGACTTTATCATTTCAAATATAAGTTTGTAGGTATTTTCAGTTTTATTATGAATGAAACCAAAGAATAAAGGTACAATTTTTTTTTTATTTTTTATGTAGTCCATGAATGGTATATATTTGTGTGAAAGGTTCAGGGCAAGACTTAAAAGTTCCATCCAGAAAGAAATGTTCGAAATTGTCCAAATACGTTTTTATATCAGAAGAAGAAAATATTAGAATCCTGTTGTCGGTGTCATTGTCGTTATAGTCGGCTAGGAGGAAGTTTTTATATTTTTTTGGTATTTCTACTTTAGTTGGTGATTCAAAATGGAGCTTAGAAACTCCTAATGCCTTATTTCTTGCTTGGTATAGACCACTTTTAATATTGTCAAATTTTGGTAAGTCAGCAACTAAGTGCACGCCATCGTCTTCCAGTTCGCATACTACTTCTTCAAACTGTTTTTGTATTGGATCGACATTAGCTACTATTTTAGTTTTCAAATCTTTCATTTTCTTCAAAACTAGATATTTTGCACTATTAGGTAAACAATCAATATCGTGCACGCCCTCTTTAACTATATGGTTTTCATTGCTTAATGTCACATTACCTTTACAACCAGTTTTATTGTAGCATTTCCAAAAAACATTTTCGTTCACATAAGTTTTAATTTTATGGTACTGACGGCCGTCGTATAGTAGTTTCTCGCGATCCCTTTTTGTCGTTATGAACTCAATGATGGGCTTAGAAAGCGACATAGTTTATCACTTAAGTTTTCGGTTGTTATATATTTTATATAAATTGCACTCAATTGTCAATTGCAACAGAAAACCAAAGCAGAAAACTAAATAATACTAAAATGACAATGTCAATGTCATGCCATTGCAGTTTACATATCAATAATAGATAATAATTTATTGAGATAAGAACCTCATCCGTTTTCCGCATGCAATACTCTCGATAAAAACTCTAACTCTGTTGTTAGGGTTCCGTAAAACGTAAAAACGGAACCCTTATAGATTCGTCATCATTCGTCATGTCTGTCTGTCTGTCTGTCTGTCTGTCTGTCCGTCCGTATGTCACAGCCATTTTTTGCCGAAACTATGAGAACTACACTGTTGAAACTTGGTAAGTAGATGTATTCTGTGAACCGCATTAGGGTTTTTTACAAAAAAAAAGAAAAAAAAAAAAATTAGGGTTGCCCCCCATACTGCGAACTGAAACTCAAAAATTTTTTTTTCATCATACCTACACGTGTGGAATGTCTATCGATAGGTCTTCAAAAATGATGTTGAGGTTTCTAAAATCATTTTCGCCTACACTGAATAATTTGCGCGCGAGACACTTCCAAAGTGGTAAAATGTGTGTCCCCCCCCCTCTAACTTCTAAAGTAAGAGAATGAAAAAATCTAAATAAAATATATGATGTACATTACCATGTAAACTACCAACGAAAATTAGTTTGAACTCGATCTGATGAGTAGTTTTTTTTTAGTACGTCATAAATACACTATTATTGAAACTTCGACCAAAGTTACAACGAACTACAAGAACTATGTGTACTATGTATATTATGTTACTTGCTGCAACGGAACCCTTCATGGGCGAGTTCAACTCGCACTTGGCCACTTTATTTTTATTTTGATTTAAGGTTAAAGGAAATATGTTGTTGCTGACTGTAGCTAGTTATAAAAACATAATCATAATTATTCGTTTCTTAACTATTTGTGATTGTCAGTTATGAATGAACACTTCGTATTCTTGTTTAAAAAACCAGTTGTGAAAACAATAATAAAAAAGGGTTTTTCTTAACCAGTTAACAAAACTTAGTTATGAAAGTGCACGGAAGGGATTCAATAACATAATTCGTTCGGTGGCGTTTACCAAACACACTTATTATTCCTGTCATGTGTCCTTTCATCCACGTCCGTTCTACATACTGTAGCAATTTCTTTACTTCGAAGAACTCGCTCTCAGTCTTTACGTAATCGTATCCTTCCATTATTCTTTCAGCTGGTAATAATGCTAATGCTGCAACTAATGCAACAATGCGGTTTTCGGGCTTTTTTGTCACATTTAAGTGCTTTTCCTTTTCTCATGACACATCTGTGCCAGTGATAATAACATCCAATGATACTGACTCCTGGGAAAACACTTAAAATTGCATTAATCGCAGCAACCTCAAAGTCACAGTGAAAATGTTTTGCCACAAAAGTTGGGAGTCGTGTTTTTATTAACTCGAACATAACTTCATACGTACTTTGTTTTTTATTCATTAGGAGAGCAAAGATCAATGGAACGACTTTAGTTGTTTCTGTGGTACTTCCGGCATCGCCAAGGATGCTATACAACTGGGTGAATAGGGGTGGACATGCATAAAAGGTGGCATCACCGAAAAATTCTGAAAATTCTGACATTCTGGCTTTAGCAGCATGACTACAGAAGATCAATATACGGTTTCCTTCATAGTAATAATCGGCAAGAATAAATGAGTAGTGATTAACAGGCACATGTACATCTTCAACGTTCTTGAATACAGTTTTGTTTACATTTGCTGATCTGTTGCGCATGTCGCACAAGCTATGTTGCACACTGGTAAAAAGTGGCACATTTCTTCTAGGTAAACACGCTCCATCGTAGACCGCATCGTCGCTTAACATCAGGCGAGATGGCGGTCAAGTGTAAACCTATAAAAGTTAAAAAAAAAAAAAAAATCCGCTTTAAATTTGAAATAGTCATCGCGATTTGGTTTTTTCCATAATCAGATTGACACTTATGTTCTTGCGGAATAACATCTTTTAAAATGGTTTTATCCTGAAATATACATTTTTTATCTTAAAATTTATCTGTTTCGACTAAACATAAGACAATATAATATAACAGCATCTCTTAAATATGAATAAAAAACTCACTTTTATCGTTACACTTCCAGTACACTTTTGTTTTTTGTACAATGCACATCTCCAAATGACAGAGCCATTTACGTACTCTTTTAACTTATAATATTGATAGCCGCCACTAAGGAGCACAGTGCCTCCTTTTCTCTGTATATAATTAATTTCTGTAGCAACTGCATCACACATGGCTGTAAAATAAACTAAAACTCGATAATCTGGAAAATGCACTCACATACTTAATGGAAAATAATAACCCGAATGACCTATTCACCTTTGTTATCTTACCTAGTTAATGAATGGGTCACATTATATATATATATCGCTTGCCCCGGGGAATAAAGTCGTTATAGTAAAATCAACTTTTGTCAGAAAAAACAAAAGAAGGTATTTCTATTATTTCTAGACTCCTATTTGTACTACATAAACAATTTATATATCAAATGAACGGTATTTTTTTTTCCTAATTTATGATGGGATTTTTATTTTTATAAACTTAGAGTAAATAGGCAAAAACTAACAAAATGTACTTTACATTAATTTATTTAATTACACTGTAGAGCAACAGTATTTTACGACCATTTCCCTGTATGAACGTATTTATGAAAAACAAAGAAACCGCTCATCGTGACGTTAATATTGATGCATGCTTAGAACTTAATAAGTGATTACCACTCTTTTAGCGGAAATATTATGTCCTTCGTGAAACAGTGAGATATTATTACTTACTACTGTTTATTTGTAATGATACATGGTAGGTTATCTAGATTTATAAAAAAATATAGTCTTGAACCTTGCTTGAGATCTTGTGCATTAGGTGCACTACTACTACTTAGGTACTAACTTGGGAACTTTTCATAAATTTGTTATGTTTTCCTTGTAAGAAATTAAAACACTATAGTTATATTGGAACGAGAGTTTAATACAACTAAACACGAAGAATTAAAGAGATTATTAGTAGGTATAGTATTAGCATAATGTTGATCTTACAGACCCGTACAACAGTTTAATAATTATAAAAATAAAATAAAACAGTATCTATTATAAATTTGCACCAAACACAAATTTGTCTATTATTTGTCTTCTAAATAACATAGTAAACTCTAACTTTCATTTATAGGAACATTATATCACATTATCATCATATTCAGTCTATCGTCTCATAATCATTTTGATAAGGAATATACTTAAGATTATTCAGGAACTAAACGTTCAACTGGGACTAACTTAAGGGCTTAAATCGTAAATACATGCATAAGTTTTGTCTTAGAGACTCGTGCATCAGTATAAAAATTATGTAAATTAAAGAAACAATAATATCTGTTAAAATCTAGCACTAAAACAAACTTGTCTATTATTCTTCTACTAAATTAACATAATCAACTTTAACTTATATTTATAGGAACATTATATCACATTATCATCATATTCAGTCTATCGTCTCATAATCATTTTGTTAAGACACATGATTAAGATTATTCAGAAACTAGACGTTCAAATGCGACTAATTTAAGGGCTTAAATCGTAAATACATGCATAAGTTTTGTCTTAGAGACTCGTATATCAGTATAAAAATCAAATCTAACAATATCCTTTAAAATCTTGAAACAAAAACATGTAAGTATGTATTTTCTAAATTAACATAATAAACTCTGGCATTCATTTATAGGAACAATTGTATCGCATTTAAATTATTCTCAGTAATATTAAATATACACATCAATATTGATAAAATTATTCAGAATCTGAAATGCCACCATCACTCTCCACGCTGTTGGAACCTCCATCACACTGCATATCTCTATAAAAGGTTGGTAATGGGTCGGAATAGCTTCAGTCCTGCAAAGACTGGATAAATCATCGTACAATGGCTTAGGAAGTTTTATTTTAGAAGAATAGGCAGTTTTTAGTGTATCATCTAATGTAGTTGGAGCACTACTTTTACCCCTTCCTCTAGAGGAGCGACTCATCGATGCAGTATTTAGTCGCTGCAATTCCTCATCATAATTATATTTAAATTGAAGGATGTCTGGCTGTTCCTTAATATTGAGATTTCGTGAATTTTGGACCATGAAATTTTTGCTCCGGTTTCGGTTTTTAGCCAATATTTCTTTGGCATGAGCTCTTTCAAATCAAAAAATTGAGATTGCTTCATTTCAATTAACTCAAATTTCTGGCCATTGACTTTTGCATTCATAATTATGGCGTACATTTGATCGGGAGTATAAATAATTTGGTTCCTTTTCGCACGCTCTATACAAGAATGCATTGAATCTGCTTCAGATTGGCTATGTCCGGTTTCAAAATACCTATGCGTAATATTTATATCAAATTTTTAGCTGCATATAAATACATTGAGAATATAATTCGGTTTTATTTTGTCCTGCACAACCATCAGAGTAGAAAATAAAGTTTTGATGCCTCTCTTACATTCGTTTTCAATGAAGTTCAAGATGCAGCTACCGACGTCGTTGGCTCCCCTCTTTGCAATTTGGTAATGCCAAAGGTAACAATGCCCTTTTTGTTTACAGTATCATACACTGTTAAATTATATATCGGATATTTTCTTTTATAATAAAATATGCTAACTTCTGACTGGGGTATAGTTAAAACTTTCTCTAAATCATAGATAGCAACTGTTGTCGCAGTAGGATCACTTTGTTCTTTGTCCTGATTCTTCAAATTACGCACAGTTTCTTTATTTTTAAGTGTACATTGTGAGTTTCTTCAAGATCGTTCTTCTTTTCGCTGTCAGCATTATTATAAATAGAACAGGAGGTACATAAATCCTTTTAGGCTTGTGAAAACTGTAGTTGAATTTTGTATTAAATACTGTTTCGTATTGTCTTTTGATGCCATCTGCACCTCTAAATAATTCTGTTCTTGAAACCAGTCTTTGTAAAGCCTGTACATTTTAGAAATATTTAATGTTTCTTCTAGGTATAATTTTTTGTTGTCTTACGTACATAATGTGACTCTTTAACAGGAAACATCTTTATGTGCGCGATTACACTCTCTTCAGTGTTTTTGCTCATTTTATGAGGTCGATTGTCGTGTTTTCCTCTGTTGTCTTCTATTTTATCAAATTTACCTTTTTCTATAGCTGTGTATACAAATTTTCAGATATGCTGAGCGTATTTAAGAAGAACTTTTTGCATACTATTGTCATGGTGCTGGTGTTTTCAACAAGCTTAAAGAAATATGTGAAAGTCTGAGTTCTATTATTTTTTCTTTCTAGGCTCATCTTTTTAATACTTTCAGCTTTGACATGTCTGTTTATGAAGTCCCATTGTTTTCATGACTTGAACTGCTCCAAAATGTATTAAAAATACATTTGCGTCTCTCTTCATTAAAAATATCACCACACTTTCTTTTGCAGCTGCAAACATCTCCCATAGTTTTCGCTGCAAATTTTTTCTTAGATTTAGAACCCACATAATCTTGACCTGAATTTTTCTGAAATTTATTTTTTTTGATATCCATTCTGTATCATTGCAACTTCTTTTTCTAGTAAGTACTTTTCATTTTGTCCATTCCAGTCTCTTCATTTCTTTCATCTGTGGATACCATTTCATCTAAATTCATTATCAGAACGTCATTATTGTCTAGATCCAAAAGACTAGGACTATGTGGATTTACATTAGTAATGCTTGGGGCTGAAACTAGTATTAAATCTGTTTGTAAATAGTCTTCTTGTATAGAGGCACTTTGTTCAGGTGCAGTAGAGGATTCTATAAAATCTTCAACTGAAGTTGTACTTGATGTGTCGATGTTTTGTTTTTCGTGTGACTTCTCTTCAATGATTGAATCAAGTTCTTGATCTTTATCAGGTTTGTCGTTGATTTTGGTTGTTGGTGTTGTGTTAACACTGCATATTTTTTTCTGGCGTGGTGTGTGATATACGACTGATGGAGAAGCCACAAAATCTACAGTATCAAATACAGTAGAATCGTAAGAAATCGAAGAGGGTGATTGCAATAACTTCGATGGAAACGGTGTAAGAGAATCCAACGTTGGACTTATAGCTCCATGAAGTGCAATTTCCTGTTCCTGATCTATTGTGGAATTGTCAGGCGGTACATCTGAAAACAATAAGAAAACATAAGTTCATAAGATCTTAGAACAAAAATTAATATAAGCTCATAGGGACTATCCTATGGAAAATCGACTGTTCTAGTTATTAGTTGGTAGTGTGTAGTATTGTTATTTTTGCTTTTTCTTCAATGAAGACCTACGCAAAAAAAATATCATTATAAATAAAATGAATAAATAAATATCAGTACACATTTCCCACACGGGCGGTAAGCCCCATGGGAAGCTATTTATAGCTTGTACTATGGGTGCTACACAACTGATATACTACATATACATACATAATAAATAATTTATATGGATATAAACATCCAGACCAACAGCCGAAAAACTTTGTTCTTCATAAATTTGTTAACCGTGCAATCGAACCCTGGGCGGCAGTTAGAGATGAATCGAGTATACTCGTAATAGGTACAGGTATTATAAATATTATAATACAAGCGATTAGTATTCATAATTAGGATAAGCGAATACAAATGTTATGAATACGCCATATTAGTCAAATATTAGCCAGCCTTAAGATTCGCGACTGGCCGGCGTCGGCGCTCACGTCACGTGAGCTTTAATAATTGGTACTCGAATCTATTATTGATATCAAATTGATACCAATATTAGACTAAAGTAGCAAATATTGCATCGGTTGACTAATATTTGACTAATACCTGTAATAGGTATGGTATGCTAATACGAGTTAACGAATATACTCAATACAGCAGCGCTTTGCGGTTTCACCCGCGTAGTTCCCGTTCCCGTGGGAGTATCGGGATATAATTCAGCCTATGTTAATCCCTGGTAAAGTAGCTTTCTATTGGTGAAATAATTTTTCAAATCGGTCAAGTAGTTTCGGAGCCTATTTAATCCAAACAAACAAACAATGAAATCTATCCACTTTATAATATTAGTATAGATTATGAATACCTAATTATCACCCTAATATAACATCTCTAGCGACAGTCTGGCATGGTAACCTTTATGCCAACGGGGTCGTCCCGTAATTTATAAATTCGTAAATTATATCCTTCTTATACTATTTACGTATTTAATTTTGTGAAAAAAAAATAATAACAGTACTGCTATGCTTATCCACTTTGACTCTTTAGCGACTATAATAATTATTCATGTAGATTTATAATATTATTAAGTGAAACAAATTTAATGTTTATACTCACCGTCTATCATCAACAGCATTCTCCTGGCACGACAAGACTTCTTTGGTATCAGCTGTTTTGCCATTTCACTGGATATGTATGACTATTGCACTTTAAAAAAAAAAAATGAACAAAGGATCCGCATTAAATACAGTTGTTTCTCGTACGAAGCCTCGCGCCCGTCTAACCTTGACGCGATTAGAGTATTATTATAATGTGCGTAAAGCAAATTTAAACAAAGATGCACTATACGATAGAACAAAGAAAGTAAGAGATAGCACTATGAGCGACGAACTATTGCGTCAAGTGGGGCGTGAATTATTTCCGGAAAGAAAGTCGTATTGTTCTTTACGCTTATTTTATGAACTTCTTTAATTGGTAATAGCAACTTACGTTTTACTAAGTTCTGAGGTTTTATTACAAACCTGTCGTATTCACTTTTATGAGTATTTTGCGGAACTGCAAGCTAGATTAAAACTATCTTTATGATTGTTGCGTTTTATTTCCAGATATTAAAATATTTTAAATAAGTAATACTGATATTGTGTACAAATAATTTCCGTGGAATAAAGACATTTACGTGTTTTTTTTTAATAATTAGTCCACCAAAAAATCTGAAAAAAATTACAGTCATAGTACATGACATAAGGATGTCAAAAATGTAAAAACACAAAGACAGTCGTAACACTACTTTACAACTATATTCCCCGGGGCAAGCGATATATACATATAAACAATTTTAAACTCGTGTACGCTTAGAGAAAGGACGCCATGTATTTATTGTTATTGACAAATTCAAAATTAACTTTCTTCTAAACAATTGAATTCGAAGTTTTATTTTCAGTTATTTGAAAAAAGATTCTAATACAATAGTTACTTGAAATAAGAATAGTGGTTTATTTCCGGTGCGGTGGCCCGATCGGGACTAACGCTTAATATTGTTTCGACTTATAAGTAAGTAGTGCCAGAGGTAAAATAAATCTCCCGTGGTACTACTAGATTGTTTAGTAGTACTACGGGCAAAAAACATTTCCCGTGGTACCAGTAGTACCACCGGTAGTACCACGGGTAAGAAGCGCTTTTTTTAACATGGGCCACGATCCTTTTAACTTTATCCACATATATTTTGACGAGTTGCAGAGCATCTTCAACTATTAAATTTAATGTGTGTGCATAGCACCCAAAATTTTTCCACCCTAACTTCAACTTCTTGATGAATGGCGCGTGTTGTGACTTTTAGCTGTCACATTTCTGCCAATGTCCGTTTCGTGGCGGCAACGGCCAACAAAATAAAATAATTTGATCGGTATTACAGCAATAACAGTTTCTTTGACTGATTACCCTAAAACCAGGAGACAACACAAACAATTTGTTAGTAGTTAATGGGACATTTGGTTAATACAGTTAACATGCATATTATATTATATATAGATCATGTACATACACATTATAATCTAATATTATTTTTATTTATAAATTTACATAATATACTATTTACTAATGGGGTTGAGGAGAGGGACAAAAGGCATTTCATGGATGAAGGACGAGGGATACTAGGAGGGAGGAAATGGTAGAGCGAACGACTTAGTAAGTTAGGGCAGTTGAAAAAAATGTGGTCCACGTTTCCTTCTTCCAAACCGCACTCACAAATTCGTTTCGTTTCGTTCGTGTCAGTTTTATATTTGTATGAAATATCTTACAAATTATGAAGTTCAAACCGAACCCTCACGTTTGTTAGGTTTATTTTTCGGCACCAAAATCCATTGAACCGAATTTATAAAACACTGTTTTTTATATCGGAATCCATTTTTCTATTCCTTCTTAAAACAATAAAACAAAAAGAATCAAATAAAATACTTACCAGAATGAGAAATAAAAAACCACGAGGACAGGTCCCGAAAAGTTCACCTCGCGGGAACTCTGGTGCACACTGATCCACAGAGATACCGCCTGTTACCTCGCAAAAATTCGTAGGCATAAAAGACGGCTGACACTTTCGTGCGAACTCGCCCCCGTTCGCTTGCCGTGTCCTAGTCAGCTTATAGAAAATTGTAAAGTCATACTCACAAAAGTGAGTACAGGGTCCGAAAGGGATATAGACGAGAAAGGCGTATTAACTTCGGAAGGAGTGGATGGGAAGAATTTTGAAATATTTTGAAAAGGAATCTGTCTGAAAGGTATTGATTACGGAAAATTAGAGGAGCTTCACCACATTCTACTTGCATGGCATTAATGGGAGAAGATTTCATAGCTCCCAGTATAATGCGCATACACTTTGATTGGATTTTAGAAATGTTGTTTTGACCTGATTTGTTGCTGACATTGTGTAGAAAAGACCCATAATCCATGTGGCTCCGAACTATGGCATTATAGAGTAACTTTTGACAGTAAGGGTGTGAACCCCACCAAGCTCCAGACAGAGATCTCAATATGAAACGCTTCCACAAGATGGAGGCAGACTGAGAGACTCAACAAATTCAGTCATTGATAGGTCAGTAGGTACTCCTCTGATTATACCCATCCTGGTGATATTGTAGGTAGGGATTGTAGCAATGTAGTTTTTAGAGGACAGGATTGGAAGGACAAGGAAGGAGTTAGCATATTTGGGCGTGGTGAATTCGACTGACACCTTATTGCGTCCTACACGCTTAATACCACCTGTACAAATATGCTTAACCTGATGTTTTGTTAAGAATTGTCCGAACTTGATAGGTTTTAATGTAGTTCCCAGCGCTGGTTCTGGATCAGAGCGGGAAACGTGGATGATAAAAGGCCCTTTATCGGTTCCTGAGTAGCACAGTACACCGATGGCAAGAGATGGGTCCACAAAAAACTGACTCTATTGATGTACTTGGGGGAGTTATTGTTTTGTTTTTTGTGGGGACATTAGTATCGTCTTCTATGCGTCTCTTTTGCATTGTTGTACTACCTGTAGGCGTTGAATGTGAGTCCGGGGGCGGGTCAGGATCAGGTGGGCGTTTGTTGTCCATTTTTGGCGATTTTAATGGGTATTTATGACAAAAACAACACAAACAAAAGCGTAGCTTACCACCACCAGTACACTAAACACACCACACTTGGTTTAAGATAATCAAATCCACAGAACTTCGTATATTTAGGAAAATAATTCTGCCGCCAATCTACTCACTCTCACTAGCGAAAGCAGAATCTCCTTTTCCACCCTAAAATATCTTTAATTGCTTTTACGATGTTTGCGGCATTGTCAGTTACCATGAAGTTTACTTTTTCGCGCAACTCAAACTTGTCAACTAGTGTGATGACTTCTGTGGCGATGTTTTCTGAAGTATGGTGACCGAGAAAATGGCAACATCCCAACAACACTGTTTTAAATTCAAGGCTGTCTGTTAAATAATGACCCGTGAGGGCTATGTAGCTCTCGGTTTTTAGTGAAGTCCACATATCTGCAGTTAAACAAATAGAGTGGACTTCATTGTTTATTTGTTTTTTTTATAATGTCATAAGTATTTGTGTATGCCTGCTGCATCAATGAATTTGATAGGGTTTTCCTAGTGGGTAATTCATACCCCGGTATCCACCGACAAAATTTTCTGAAAGCCCTTTCTTCTACAATAGAAAATAGATGAAAACTATCTGTACATAAATCTAATAAATCTGAATTTATTTGTTTTTTTTTGTTCTGTGTGTTTTTATTAATGTTTTTCTCACATTTTTGTGTCATATGATCAAAATATTGGTTTCCAGATAACCTAGAGTCAAAATATAAACCTAAAAATTTTGTATAGTTAGTTTGTGGAATTTCTTCCAATCCTATATGAAGACTGATAGTAGGGATTACTCTTTTTTTAGTAAACACTATAGCAGAGCTTTTAGAGGCAGCGGTAACACCTCGGTTTGGAACGACACTGAGCCTTTGTGTGACCGAATCTGCAGCATGCAAGTCATTGTATGGTGGGGTACTCATAGAGTTCCACTGGTAGGGCTGTATAAAATGAAAAAACCTTTGATGGAAGTACTTGTCCCTGGAAAGTAATAACTATAGTTCGAGTTGGTTTCCATGTTGTGTTCCCGTCAACCATATTTTTTCGACTAAATCGGCGAGCTTTTAAAACTCTTCCACAAGATGGAGGCAGACTGAGAGACTCAATAAATTCAGTCATTGATAGGTCAGTAGGTACTCTTCTGATTATACCCATCCTGGTGATATTGTAGGTAGGGATTGTAGCAATGTAGTTGTTAGAGGACAGGATTGGAAGGACAAGGAAGGAGTTAGCATCTTTGGGCGTGGTGAATTCGACTGACACCTTATTGCGTCCTACACGCTTAATACCACCTGTACAAATATACTTAACCTGATGTTTTGTTAAGAATTGTCCGAACTTGATAGGTTTTAATGTCGTTCCCAGCGCTGGTTCTGGATCAGAGCGGGAAACGTGGATGATAAAAGGCCCTTTATCGGTTCCTGAGTAGCACAGTACACCGATATGGCAAGAGATGGGTCCACAAAAACTGACTCTATTGATGTACTTGGGGGAGTTATTGTTTTGTTTTTTGTGGGGACATTAGTATCGTCTTCTATGCGTCTCTTTTGCGTTGTTGTACTACCTGTAGGCGTTGAATGTGAGTCCGGGGGCGGGTCAGGATCAGGTGGGCGTTTTTTTGTCCATTTTTGGCGATTTTAATGGGTATTTATGACAAAAACAACACAAACAAAAGCGTAGCTTACCACCACCAGTACACTAAACACACCACACTTGGTTTAAGATAATCAAATCCACAGAACTTCGTATATTTAGGAAAATAATTCTGCCGCCAATCTACTCACTCTCACTAGCGAAAGCAGAATCTCCTTTTCCACCCTAAAATATCTTTAATTGCTTTTACGATGTTTGCGGCATTGTCAGTTACCATGAAGTTTACTTTTTCGCGCAACTCAAACTTGTCAACTAGTGTGATGACTTCTGTGGCGATGTTTTCTGAAGTATGGTGACCGAGAAAATGGCAACATCCCAACAACACTGTTTTAAATTCAAGGCTGTCTGTTAAATAATGACCCGTGAGGGCTATGTAGCTCTCGGTTTTTAGTGAAGTCCACATATCTGCAGTTAAACAAATAGAGTGGACTTCATTGTTTATTTGTTTTTTTATAATGTCATAAGTATTTGTGTATGCCTGCTGCATCAATGAATTTGATAGGGTTTTCCTAGTGGGTAATTCATACCCCGGTATCCACCGACAAAATTTTCTGAAAGCCCTTTCTTCTACAATAGAAAATAGATGAAAACTATCTGTACATAAATCTAATAAATCTGAATTTATTTGTTTTTTTTTGTTCTGTGCTAATTTTTTTGTTGACAAAATCAACCATATTGCGCTGGCGTTTAGTTGCTAATGATGTATCCTCCACAGGCCTATTCCGATTCCCATCGATGCCCACGGCTGGAACCTGAACTGATATCGGCATACTTGTTGATGGCATGGACTGATGAGAAGGAAGTCGTGAAACTTGTAATGACGAAAAAACTGATGAAAATATAGAAACATGTTTGCGTTTTAAATGACTTTTTAAATTTGCGGTGGTAGATTTATATGCTATTTTGTCCTTGCACACATTACAGATCGCTTTCCCGCTAGAATCGTCTTTCTCGAAATGTAGCCACAATTCACTGCTACTCTTATCACGTCCCGACATTTTAAATTTTTCTTACTATTTTATACACAATTACGTAGTAACTATTAAGTAATCTGTGACACAATATAACACAATTCTCTTTACAAAAACAAATTAACACTGTTACTGTACACATTAATCAAAAAGTCTGATAATTTACAATAATAGCCGCAGATTAGCCTCTGACCTTGCGCGCCAATTGTCATAAACTGTCAATCAAAAATTCAAAAAATGAAATGATGCGCGAGCTAGCCTATACAAATCTTCGTAAGGGCCAACTCACACCGAAAGAGCGGCGAAGGGCAGCGACCCGCTCGGTAGAGAAGGCGCGAGGATTCCCGCGACTGCTCGAGAAGTCGCTGGAATGCGCGAGAAGTCGCGGGACTCCGCGCGCCGTCTCGAGCCCGCACGCGATGAATTCACGGGTCGTTCTATGCGCAGTTCACTTTCAATAAAACTCGAGGAAACTTTTGTTTATGCAGTGAAAATGGGTATTTTGGATTTAATTATTATTGCACATATAAAAGAAGAGGAAGAGGCCGAAGACATAAGGAGGGAAAGATTTAAAAGAAAAAGAAACTTTTGGGTACACGACGTGTGGAAGAAAAGACATTTGTTTGGCCAATTTCGTACATTTTGCACAAATTTACATCTGTATCCTAGCATTCATTATGACTATTATAAAATGAACTATAACAAATTTGAAAGTTTGTTGGAAATTCTCAGGCCACATATTCAAAAACAAAATACCAATTATAGATTGGCTATTTCCGCTGAAGAAAGACTATCGGTCTGCCTCAGGTGAGTAAATAAGTAAAAAGTATATTTATATTCAATTGTATTGTTATTTATTGTTCAACATTAACTCCAATCAACAACACTCCAAAAAAACATGGTTTAAAAGAAAATTTAGGCAACAGTTCTTTATTAGTCAAATGTCGTATTGATAAAATTGGTTTCATAATCCTCTTCAGAGGATCTTTGTTGTGATTTCGACACAGCGTGTGGTATATAAGGCGACGGAGGTGGGTCGAATGAGCTTAGTGAGGAGTTTGACTCGTAGATATTTTCTGTGTTCGTTTCTTGATAACTTGTTGAAGTCGACGGTATTTTGGATGGTTTGTATGAAAAAGATGTAATAGTTTTGTTTTCTGCAGCCGGTATTATTGATGGTGTGTATGAAAAGGATGTGGTTGGAATGTTTGTTTCATTGTAATTTTCTGTCACAGATCTAGGACTGATAGTATCAGTCCTAGATCATTTTGCCAGCTTTCCGCAGTTACTTTCACACATGCATTTTTTAATAAATTTACCATTTTGTTTGCCGTGAATGGGGGGTTTGTGTTATTTCGAGCAGCGTGTCCTTTAACTTGAGCCCATATTAATTCAATGGCATTGTATTGACAATGATAGGGTGGAAGTCTAAGAACCCAATGACCATGTTCTGCAGCTATTTCGTCGATCACATATCGTTTTGGGAAGTGTTTTTTTGTTCGTAATATATTTAGTAATTGTACTTTTAGTAAGGAGTTATCAACATTTTCGCCATGTCGTTGAAGCCAGTCAATGATTACTTGTTTTTTGTCGGCCTGGGTCGGCATTTTATCAATTTGGCGTGAGTGATAGGATGCGTTATCCATAATAATAACTGACGGTTCTTCCAATGATTGTACCATTTCCTTAAACCAACTTTCGTAAACCTCAGAATTCATTTCTTCGTGGTACTCAACTGTTTTTTTGGATTTAAAGGCCAATAAAGCATCTGGCATGAATCCTTTCACAGACCCTGCATGGCAAATGATTAGACGTTCTCCTTTTCCCATCGGTACTGAGGTAGTGGAAGCAGCGGTGTCATCAGTCCAGCTCTTAGACACTGTGTGGTTCGCATTCAGCCAAGTTTCGTCAGTGAAAACAACATTTGACCAATCTGTAATTTTTTTGGCTTCGCTCAAAAATTCGCAACGAGCAAAAGCTACGTCGCGACGCTCCATCAATATTTTGCGTTTGTCCGATTTTTTATAAGTAAATCCAATTTCATTCAAGACCTTTGCCAATGACGATTTTTGACCTCGGAACAAATCACATTCACGCAAAGAAGCAACAAGTTTTTTAAGTGTTGGAACTTCTTTACGTAAGTAATAGTTATATATATGACGGCGTATAGCGTCTGCGTCAAAGTTGTCAACCGATGTCACACGACGTGGTTGGCGTTTTTTCTTCGGCGTACGAAGCTTATTCTCCTGCATGCCGCTTGTTCCGTAGGCTTCGGTAGTAATTTTTGTAATCGTATATGCATGCACTAATACCTAACGCGGCCGCAACGCGCTCTCTCACTTGCGACAATGGTAAAAGCGGGCCGCCATTTTGATACTCTGCTTCAAAGTAATTACGAAGCTTGATCACCATTTCTCTCGTCTGTCCTTTCAGCACTGATCCTTTCGGCATTTTATAGTTCCAATATAAAACTCAGCAAATAATTACTAGCACGGGCGTCTTGTTGCGAGTGACAGTGACAAATACAAAACGGCGGTGGACCATTGAGTTTTGCTACCTTGATAAAATACTACTGCTTACCCATAGACAAAAAAATTGGCAGTCATAGGAATTGCCGATAGAAGTGAAAACTTATAACTCAGAATTTGATAGCTTACCTTGGAAACTACACGGGTGTAACCGGAGGGCGTGGCCTCGCCATCTAGAAATGCGTCAGCATTTCCCATTGGCTGATGCGTTTCTAGATGGCCATGCCATGACGGCCTGTCCACGCCCTTTCAACATTCCCCATTGGCTGACGTATTTCTAGATGCCAATAGCCATGGTCATGGCGCCATTCCTAGGACTATTCTCTTTCCGCACAGACTCGATAGAAAAATGAATCGAAATCGTGTCCACTATAATCACTTGGTCACAACACTTTAACTGACAAATTAGATCTGTCAAAAAGAGGATAAACGGTTGGATCTACTATAGATAGCCCAATTCAAAGGTATCAGACGAGATATTGGTAGGGTACGACTAAGGCCGTGGTATGACTTGAACAACCTTAGCGTGTATCCACACGGCGCGTTGCGTTGCGTTGCGTCGTCGCAACTCAAATATTTTGACGCATAGCCGTCCACACGGGCGCTGCGCCATCGCAGCGTTACTACGACGCAGTCTTAACGTTCCGTCGGCGCAGCGGCGACGCACAGTTGCGGCAAGCATTTTGAAAAAAATTCGCAGTCAGTCT
The DNA here is from genome assembly GCA_017562165.1 of Ectropis grisescens. Taxonomy (NCBI): domain Eukaryota; kingdom Metazoa; phylum Arthropoda; class Insecta; order Lepidoptera; family Geometridae; genus Ectropis; species Ectropis grisescens. The sequence goes on along the minus strand of CM029780.1, from coordinate 23,107,279 downwards.
ATAGCAAATCATGGATCGGAAAAGACGTCTAGCATTGCTCCTATTACTACGTCACCGCCGAAATCGACGCAAGATCACAAGACGGTACTGGATCAGTCCTTTCATTTCATTAAGAAATCGTGATGGACAGTATTTTTTTTTAGAATAACGGGAGTTGCTATTAGACGAAAAGACGTTTTATAATTTTTTTAGAATGAGTGTATCCAGCTTCGAATGTTTATTGAAGTCCTTAGAACCACACATACGAAAAAACTATACTAATATGAGGAATCCAGTGGAACCAGTAGAAATGCTGGGAATTACTTTAAGGTATAAATATATTTAAGTAACATAACAGTTTTTTTGGTTTGTTTAATTAGTAATCAACTCACAAATAATCAGCAATTGTCATAATTTTAAGTTTAGACATTATTTAAGAGAGATATCATCCAGTAATTACAAATTAGAAAAATCGTATTCAGTTTCTTCACTTGCTTGAGATGTTTCTGGAGATGTAATTGAATTATTATAATCGGAAATGTATGTACTTTGAAAATTTGCTGTTTGATACCCATATGATGGTTGGTGAGACGTTGATGGGCCAGTCACATATGATTATGTTTGTCCATACCGCATTTCATCTATAATTTGTATAACTTTACTTTGGAAACGGAGAGTTTATCGGTCGGAAAATTCTTGAATAGATGGCAATATAGCTCTGAAAAAGGACATATGGCGATTTTCCGGCTCCTTGAGAAGTTTTAGTCCTTCTCTTTCAAACTCATCCATTTGCATTGCCCTTTTGCGCGCGACTGGAACATAGCGCGGAGTGTTGTCTGTGGTAATGTCATCATTTGTAGACGTAGATTCATTGTTGATTTCTCTAGGCGAGTCTAAGCTAGATTCGGTGGCATTTTGTTCCACTTTTCTCAAAAAAAGAAGTTGATTATATAAATGATACTTCTTCAGTTTCGTAGCGCCCGAGCCCGATTTTGATGCTTCTTTAAATTTTTTTGAATATCTGAAGTAATTATCTTTTACACTTCTCCATTTCTTTATTAAATCATTACCTGCAAAACCAATAGTAAACATGATTTAATAATTTATACATAGTGAATTACTCGATAAAATTTAATGACATATTCAGATATCGTTAACAAACTCTATGTGACCAACCCTGCAAATAAAAGTAAATACAAAAACGTAAACGTAAAACGAAATGAGCTTCCGTGTATCCTCTCTGTCAACGCACAAACAACTGAGCGCTGCCGCTCCGACGTCGCACGAGTACACCCCCTCTCGCTTCGTCTCGGGGGCTGCTGTCCGTCAAGTGTGCGCTGCGACGACGCAACGCGCCTTGTGAACACCTTGATTATTTGTATGTAAAACAACGCAAGGACAGCGCTGCGACGACGCAACGCAACGCAACGCGCCGTGTGAACACCTTGGTTATTTGTATGTAAAACAACGCAAGGACAGCGCTGCGACGACGCAACGCAACGCAACGCGCCGTGTGAACACCTTGGTTATTTGTATGTAAAACAACGCAAGGACAGCGCTGCGACGACGCAACGCAACGCAACGCGCCGTGTGAACACCTTGGTTATTTGTATGTAAAACAACGCAAGGACAGCGCTGCGACGACGCAACGCTACGCAACGCGTGAACACCTTGGTTATTTGTATGTAAAACAACGCAAGGACAGCGCTGCGACGACGCAACGCAACGCAACGCGTGAACACCTTGGTTATTTGTATGTAAAACAACGCAAGGACAGCGCTGCGACGACGCAACGCAACGCAACGCGTGAACACCTTGGTTATTTGTATGTAAAACAACGCAAGGACAGCGCTGCGACGACGCAACGCAACGCAACGCGCCGTGTGAACACCTTGGTTATTTGTATGTAAAACAACGCAAGGACAGCGCTGCGACGACGCAACGCAACGCAACGCGTGAACACCTTGGTTATTTGTATGTAAAACAACGCAAGGACAGCGCTGCGACGACGCAACGCAACGCAACGCGCCGTGTGGACTGGCGTTTACCCTACTTTAGGCCGCGTTTCCACCTGCAAGCAAACTCGCGCAAGTCTTGCAGAAGTTCCTTGCTGTATCGTTTACATGCTGCACTGACTCCTGCAATTTATTTCTGCAATAATTGTCGTGCGAGAAGCTCGCGGTTCATACTGTCTTCTTCTGTCTGCAACTTATCGTGCAGGTATTTACACACGAAAGCTTACGTGTATCGCTATCTGAACTATCGCAATTTATTCTATTCTACACTCTGAGATCATGGCGTCAAGACGCGTACGTGTAGCAGCTGCATTCACTATTTTGTTGTTGAAAAGGAAAAAAAGATCAATTTGGGTTCGAGAATGGATTTCTAGGAGACGAGACGCTGGTGCTTACCAAAATTTACTACGCGAAATACAACTGGAAGATGGACAACGGTATTTCAATTTTATTCGTATGACTGCAGTCGATTTGGAAGCGTTATTAGTAAAAGTTGGCCACGTTATAAAAAAACAAGACACACATTTCAGAGATTCGATATCACCGAAGGAAAGACTCATCTTAACGCTGCGATTTTTAGCATCTGGTAAATATAAATTATTTAACAATATTGCATTCTATTAATACTATTATGTAGTAGGTGCCACTTTTAATGAACATTTCTGTTTCTTTTTCAGGAGACACGTACCATTCATTGATGTATTTATTCAGGATTCCTGTATGTACTATATCAAAAATTGTTCCCGAAGTATGCAAGGCGTTATACGATACTCTACATGAGGAATATTTAAAAGTAAGTACAATAAATATTACAGGAAACCAATTTATTATAATAATAAATCAACTACAAGATGCTGAAATTAAAGGATTGGTCTTCGGCAGCATAACTATGTTTAGCGGTGTTTTCTTGATTGGGACTGATGACTACGTCATTTACAGATAATCTAGACACCGGAGAATAAATCGGAAGGTTTAAATAAGTCGACTGAGTTGAACTTCCACGTGAGGATATACCCTCCTCCTCATCTTGAATATCGACAATAGCTCTTTGTATGATTCGACGAAGTTTTTTATTGCCTGCACTACTGAAACTCCTAAGCACTGAGCTAACATATTTGCCGAATATCTGGTCATCGTCATTTGGATCCGATAAAATTTGGTTGCATTTACGCAAAATATCCTCGTCCTTTCTTTTCTTTGCTGCACGATTTGGCCTTGGAAATTCATCATTATCCTTGTCATTAACTTGTGCTGAACCTGGTTGTTGTGATCCTGTTGAATTGCCGCTACAGCTAGGCGTAGAATTATCCTGTAATAAGATAAATTTGTTTCAGGTCCCATCAACTGAATCTGAATGGTCGCACATAGCTGAGATTTACAATAAAAGATGGAATTTTCCGCATTGCATTGGATCGTTGGATGGCAAACACGTGGTTTTTAAGGCACCAGACAACAGTGGAAGTTTCTACTTAAACTATAAAGGCTCACATAGTATTGTACTGATGATAGTGGCAGACCCATGTTATAAAATTATTTATATGAACGTGGGATGCAATGCAAGAGTTTCCGATGGAGGAGTTTTTTTCCAATCATCATTGTTTTCAGCATTGGAAAATAATTCAATAAATATTCCAAGACCATGTCCATTGACGGGAAGTTCAATGTCGCTTCCATTTGTTATTGTAGCTGATGATGCATTTGCACTAAAGCCATACTTAATGAAACCATTTCCATTTAGAAACCAACCCGCGCCTAATAGAGTTTACAACTACCGGCTGTCAAGGGCAAGGAGAATGGTAGAAAGATCTTTGGTATTATTGCTAGTAAATTCCGTATATTTCGAAGGCCAATTGAACTTAACCCCAAAAAATCAAAATATGTGACTATGGCTGCCTGTGCATTACATAATTTTATAATATCTCGAAGTGAGTCGACCCGTCAGCGATACATTGAAAATACAAATGACAGCGAAAGTTTACCTGAACATACTTTGATAAACTTGGAAAGAGGCCCTAATAATAACTCAGGAAATGCAGCCCAGCAAATTCGTGAAGCATTTAAGGATTATTTTGTTTCTCCGGAGGGTGAAGTACCATGGCAATATCAGCATATTTAATTTTAATTATCAGTATGTAAAACTTAAATGATTAATAAAAAGTAAATATACAAATCAGTGTATGTAGTGTTATTTCATTTAGAATACTAAATAGATACCCATATCTATAGGTACTTATTTATTAAGTACTTACCAAGGCATCAGTACTGGGTGCGCTGCCCACATCTAAAAACTAAAGTGCCTCAAAATAACCCCAATTAGATTTATAAAGGTCATCTTGGCCACTTCCACTCTTCTTGACCTTTATTTACTTTAATTCATTCTGCCACTGACTTCTTAAATTATGCAGTTTTCGGGATATTTCATTCTCAGTTGTAGAGAATTCTTGTGCGATGGAATTGAGTACAGAGCTTTTCTTGTTTCGGTTTTATAATCCGCATGCCGGTTGTCCCACAAACAAGGATTACACTTATAAAATCCTATTAACTGTATAGTTTCTTCACGCGACCATTCACGACTTTGTCGTTGACTCATTATTTATAAAAATCAAAACCCTTGCGTGCGATACTTGCTGCGAGATATGGGCGTTTTTCAAATTTTTTGTACCTAATAGAAAAATCGAGAAATATAAAATATTGATAGCTAATTTATTTTTTTTATTTTTCTTGTATTCTATAATATGTAAACTTATTGTTAAATTCAAAATACTCTTAAGAATCAAGCTTATTGAAGTCAAATTTAAATATTTTGATTAAGATTTAGCATCTTAATTTCTACTGAGTTACATTATGCATTACTTACAATTTCTTAACGTTTTTTCTACTGAGTTACATTTTGGACGTTCAGCTTTACTTTTTGTTACTTTATAATGTCATCACGTTACTCCTAGTTTTCATATCATTTTGGTTTATAGACAGATTTGGAACAATTGTGATGAAATAAAACAGATTTTAATATTTTATGAGTTTCTATTCAAAATATAAGATTTTTTCGTTTTTTTTTCGAGGACAGTCACTAAGTAGAATGATGTTGTTTCTCAGTAGAAACATTACGCTCTGTACACATTATTAAGTATTACTATGCAGGAAACAAAAACAAATAAAGCAAAATGTATGCGAAATAAGACATATTTTCAATGAAAATACATGAGATACAAACTACATCTAGGTAATAATTAGCTAGTAATATAGTCATATGTGTAGTTATCAGAGCCAGCACACATGGTCATATTTTGATAAAACTTTTCAGCTTCGCCGACACATTCAATAAAAAGAAAACAGTAACTTTACACGATTAAGTCCCGTGTGTTAAAACAATATATTTCTAATGTACTTAGTGTAAAAACTGCTTCGAAAAACTTTTCAAAACGACAAATCACTTGCAAACTTAAAATTTACGAACTATTCACCTAAGCATGTATCACAAATGTAATCAAACATTTGTTGTCCTTGACTGCAAGAGAGACAGATTATTTGCTTGCACACCATGCACTTAGTGGTGCATGTTTGAAAAGGAAATTCGTTTTTGCCATTATGACACTTAATTTTACGCTTAATGATTGTTCTAAGAGCCTTATTTTCTTTTTTTACTACTTCACATTTTTTCGGCTGAGTCAAACTAGTTTTATATTTTTTTGATTTCAGAATGAATGACCTTTTACTGTGACAATCATACTGGCTTGACGCGTGTGGAAGAAGTTCATCTTCGTGGCTTTCTGATACAACAAAATCATTTGCTGATTTATTCATTGTTATGTCCTGTAAAATTATGTTTTCCTTTGAAACACTATTTTCTTCGTTAATTTGTTGCTCCTGATCTACTTTTATTATATACATGTTTTCGCTCAATTCCAAGTCATCATTCATTTCAACTATCACTTTGTCTTCCCATTCATATTTCTGATCTATAACAATAACCTTATCATCTATCATTTCACAAATCCTCTCACTTGTTGTCTGACCATCTTCTTTGATTTTATGCATTATATGGCTTATGTCATCACCACAACTTTCTTGAATCTCAAATTCGCTCTCATCTTGTCTTCCTTCAATGAATTGGTCGTTGCATATTTTGTTCACCATTTTATGTTGCTCATTCTTGATGCGTTTTTTTATCTTCCAATTTATTAATTTTCATATTTTCATTCCTTTCCAAATGTTCTATTACATCTCTCATTTCATGTCGTTTTTCTTGGTGGTTTTTGTTGATACTAAGGTCAAAACTGTACTTTTACGGCGAGTAACAACCACCCATTCCTCTTTCTGATGAACAAAAACACGAGTGTGTTCTATGCATAATTTCGCCCAGAAAACGTGATGTTATTTGATGGATTTGCATTGTTCCAGGGACAAGTTTTAAATTTTTTGGGAACAATTTTATTAATATTATCAATATCCTTGTCGTTGATAAGCAGGCATTTCACAGTCTTCATGCAGTTTTGCAGTACTTGGTGAGCATCTTTTGCATTCGATATATCTCGACCGTAGGACACTTGGCGGTCTAGGGCTCTCTTGACAGAACCTCCTATGCCATCAGCAACCCCTTTTCCGTGTCCGCTTTCAGTAAAAGACCAGGTGGAGAAGTTCAGGCCAAGCTAACACGTGAACAAATTATGTAAATAAAAGTTATTTTTCTGTCTATATTGACTGCTGGGTCCGTCTGAGTAGAAATGAATTACTTTGGTATTAGGCTTAATTTCTCTCAGCAATTTTATAACTGGAATCAAGTGGGCCCAAATAGCTTGAGGCTCGTGACAAGTGCTGTCAGACACTGTGCAGAATGATTGACAGGAACCCTTCCAATAAATCATGCCGGTGTGCAGAGTAATCTGTGCTTTAGAGGCACCAAAGTGCATGGATTGAATTTCACTTTCCAATTTACATTGATAATTTTCTGAAAAGTCGCAAATTATCAGTGCTTCATTTTCCTTCATTTCATTAATACACTTTTGATATTGTCTTTGTTGATGAATCCAGGTAAAATAATGTTTTTTAAATGCTGGTATGTCCATTTCAAAACTTTTTATCAAAGCATTTAAAGTTCCAAGCTTTTTCACCTACAGTTTAACAGTCCATGTTTTTGCAGTGCATGTAATTTAATTTCTATGTTGCTATGTATCACACATAAGCAAGTGTCCCGATTTTTGATATTGGGCGAAAGCACAAAAAATGGCTTATACCTATAAAAGGTGGTAAAGCTATGTTTACCACCTTCCGATTTATATTTCTTGTATAAAACCCCCAAGGTATCCAGCAAGTATCGTATTTGTTCTTTCTTCTTTCCTAGAGTGCGACATTCTTTCTTACCAGCCGTACATCTGCTGACGTCATCGCGTATATAAAATTCCTTTATGTCTAAGGAAGTTTTTATATTTTTCACCTTTTCCTTACTCTTTCTTATTTTTCCTTTTAGTCCCAACATATTAGAACATTTCGTTTTCATTTTTGCTTTTGTGACTTTTTCGTCATTCACCAAATCTTTAAGCAGTCTCTTTTCTTTCAGTGTGCCACATTTCGTGTATGTTGATTTTAAACAATATTCTAATACCTCTTCCCTAGCTTTCAGTTTCATTACACATTCTTGCAGCTGTTCAATTTCCTTAAAAGTCTTTACTTTATAGCGATAAAATTGTTTTTTTTGTTGTTTGAAGAGCCTTTATCAAAGCATTATTTTTTTTCAATGCTGCTTTGAATTGTCTCATTATTTTAGATTTATTAGTGGCCCTTGTACTTTTTTTATTTATCTTTTGAGTTCTTTAAGATTCTTCACATTTCTTTTTATGTTTCTTCTTTTGTTCTCGCCATTTTTTTCTTAATTTTTCTTGTTCTTCTTCATTCAGTTCATTGATTCATTCAGACAAAATGAAGAAGTATAAATACTATTTAAAAAAAAACTGAGTCACATTTAGCGTCTTGTAGTAATCGAGTAACGGATTGTTTTCTCCGAGCTCGAAATCATTCCTGCTCGACAATTAATTTACCTAGTTGGCTTATTATATCCTCATAGTTAGTAATTATTTAAAATATTGTAAATATGGTTTATTAGGTTACGATGGGGCTGGCATAGACTTGTAGTCTAAAAGCCCCTATAAAATTAATGAATAAAAAAAAAAAAAAAAAAAGAGTAACATTATGAGTAAAGTACATAAAAAAACTTGGAGACGAATTGAGTACCTTCCTCTATTTTTGAAAGTCGGTTAAAACTGAACACTGAATAATATGGCTAAATTATTACATTCTAAATTTACTGAAGGAGATTGAGTACATTCATTTTAAGTGTCTAATTTAAAATGTTTACGGTTTTCAACATTGACGAACTTCCATATAAATTTCATCCCCCATTTCAACTTCTATTTCATCCCCGTACGGTTTCAAATTACAAAATTGCTAAAACAACCCTTTATTTTCTCCACTTCAAGTGTTAGATATAAAGTTCCATGGTTTTATCTTCAACAACGACGAATTTCCACACAAAACTTTCATCTGCCATCACACAAGCTTTGCTTAGTTTGGGGTCAGATGGTGTTGTGTGTGAATTGTCCACCAATATTTATTATTTATTTATTTATTATTATTATTTATCTCTGTTCAGTTAATGAATAATTAAGAAATCGAAATTACAAAATTGCTATGCGAAGCTTATTATTATAGCGAAGCGATTGCTTCGCGTCAAGCGTTTAGATACGAAGTCATTGTTTTATCTTCAACAGTAACGAACCTTCATATAAACCTTCCACCCCCGATTTAAGCCCCCATTTCAACCCCGTACAATTCTAAATTAAGAAATTGATAAAACAAACACATATTTGCTTCGCGTTAAATGTCTAGATACGAAGTTTCATGGTTTTGTGTTCAAAGATTACGAATTTCCATATAATTTTATCCCTCATTTCAACCCTTTTCTGTAATAAAAAGTAACCTATGTCCTTTTTTTGAAATTAAGTCTATCTGTGTACCAACTTTCATTAAAATCGGTTATGTGTGGATCTCATGCTTAAAACTTTGAAGATTCATACAACTGTCCATTCCTTGTTTCACCTTCTTAGGGGTTGTATTTCACAAAACCCCATCTTAACGAGTACCTGCGTGCTAAAATACACCTCCATGCAAAATTTCTGAGTTTTCGTGAAGAGCGATCTATCGCTTTTATATACCAAATGGTAACATAGATGTTTGTGCTCCCTCCATTGTAATTGGTTCTTTTTTGTTTCTTCGCTGTGCTCGGAATCTAGGATATATAGTTCCTAATACTCGTTCTCCCAAATATTTTGTTCCTATTCCTGCTAGTGCTGCTGCTTTTGCTGCTGCGTCGTATGTAGAGTCCGGTGTGTATGCGTATGCTTGTGCCAAAAATTTCTCGTCAGCTTGTTTTATTTTTTTATAAGCCCACTCGTTTACTGATTTTTCACCTTCTCCTTTTTGTATCTTTTCACTATATAAATCTTGTACTTTGCTGTATGTTATGTCGTGTTCTTGTGCAATAGCGTCCAATTCGTTTGTAGGGTCGCCCAAGTCAAGTTCGTTGCCCGGCCCGAAGTATTTGTAACCAGGTAGCGTATAACCAGTTTGTTGTTCGTGACCTTCGTCTGCCTTTTCCATACTACTTTCTGTTTAACGTGCGGGTTCTATTTATAGCCTTACTTGTTACGCTCTACTGGGTTTGAAGTAAACGAATACATTGGGGGAGTATAATTTATTGTTTTTTTATGAAGCAGCTTATAATTATGTAAGTATAACGTATTTTTAACGTATTTCTATTTTTTATACCTAGTTACACACAAATATTGTTTTTAATTATTATCTAACATGCAATTTTTACATTTATTTTACTTATTATCTAACATGCAATATTTATAATTATTACTATCAGTCTTCGTCTTCGTCTTCAGTTTCTACGTCCGTTTCTGCGGTTGCCAAGTTATTCTCGTTGTCTGCTAGTACTGCGTTTGTTTCCATTTTGTATAATGCTTCGTGCTTTTCCCAAAAATTTTTCTCAAATGGGTTCAATTGAAAGTGTTCTGTTGGTGCAGTGAACATGTAAGTAATAGTTCTCGTATCGATTGCTTCTCTGGCTTCTGATACACATAAATGTGTCTATGTGATAATTACTAGCCGTGTAGAGGACGCAATCTGTGACGTCGTGCCGTGATTTATATTTTACGTCTGTTGACATTGGTTGTCCTGCTGCCAGTAGTTTCCATTGTTCGAACTGTGGGTCTGTCAGTTTACATTCATCCATAAATACTGCATTGGTGTGCAGTATGCTTGCAAAGTTGAATGCAGAGTTCGGTGTTAGTCCAGTGAGTCTGCAGTAGTTGTAGTGCATTTTTTACTAAACTTTCCATTATCATAGTTTTTCCTGTGCTCGGTGGTCCTCTGAAGAATAAGTTGTTTTTCTTTTTTGTTAGCCGGTAGAAATGATTTTTTTGTGTTTAATGCGAACTCCGTTGAGTTTATTATGTTTTCTGTTAGTAGATTTTCTAGTTTTGTTATCCCTCTTTGTATTGTGAACTCGTCGTTTGCTTTGTGGTTTCGGTCGAGCTCGAACTGCTTGCTTCTTTCCAATCGCTGTTTTGCTGCTTCTTGAAATACCAGTGTTTTGGAAATAGATAATGCTGTCTTAAGTCGCTCTCCGAAATTCCTGTTGAATTGAAGGTTAATCCCTTCAGGCGTGTTGCAAAGGTATCTGATTGCTTCCCCTTCTGTAAAAGCTTGGGTTTTACATAGTTGCAACACAAGCATTTGATTTTCTTTGATAAGTTGAGCACGTTGGACTGTATTTGGTTGTCTTCTGTGCTCGAGAAAGGCATTCTGTTCACTTCCAGAGTCATCGTGTTGCAGTGTACGCTGATCACGCTGTTCGATAATATGGTTGGCATCTGTACATACGTCTTCACCAGGTGGAGGAGTGCCGAAATCCAGTCGTCTTGGTATTTGGTTTCGTTCTGGGCTTTGCTGCAGAAATAGATTATTTCTCCCCTTCGGCACCTGTAGAGTTACTTTTGTTTTGTTTGGGATTAAGTCCCAAACTATGAGCACTGTGCCACTTTTTTATCAAGCTTGGAGAGAATTTCTTGAAATGTGTCACGATCAGGGCCGGTAGTAATGTACTCAAGAAGGCACTGAATACATGCAACTTGACTACATTTGTGCTCTTCGGCTCTAATAGCTTTTCCAAGTTTGCTATTATGCCCCCCAGTTCTTGGCGGTACTGATGTAAATGAGGTGGAAATGTGTTCGCTTTGTTCCTCGATGACGAGCGACGACTTTCCAAGGACTTGATTTATGTCGCCCGTTGTTATATGTTCTTTCGCCCATTGTGCAATCAAGTTCGTTCCTGTCTTTTCGTTTGCTTTGGCTGCTTATTTCGCCTTCTTCGCAGTCTCAGTTTTCTCGGCTCGTTGTTGCTTCATTGTTGCGGGTTGTTTTAGGATGGGTCCTTTCCGTGATGTCGTCGTCTGAGTCAATGTCGATGTACGTTGTAGGTCTGCGTCTTGGTGTACTGGAGATGGAGTCTTCGTCTTCTATTTCCTCGGCTTCCTGATGTTGATCTTGATCGTACGGCGTTGTTGTCACTACTTCCTCCTCCAGTCGCGTAGCCTCCTCGCGTAGCCCTTTTATACTGCTCGCCGTCATACCTGGCTGCACATTATTATTATTCCCGGTCACTTGGATTTGTAGGTGTGTGTGTAGGTAGGTACTGTTATTGTCTAAAGTGCCCTTTAGAGAAATATTTTTTTATATTTTATTGTGTATACTTAGGGGTATATACATTGTGTAGTAGGGGTAGGGGGTAGACCAGCCTTTTTTTTTATTTTTTTATGTGGGGTAATACTTTTATGTATGCCCATCATGCAGGGTAATGGTGGGGTATGTCGGGCTCGGCACCATGGGAGTCAACATGGTGCCCCTACCGACTAAAACCCCCACAGGTTTCTCTGGCATGGCCAGGGTCAGGGTCGCGGGGTCAGTTTTCGCACTCCCATCAACGACCCTGACCCACCTGCCATCGCCCTTGCGGGCCCACCTCGCAGGGGGTGGGTATTCACACCCCCCATTTGGATCCAGCGACGCGCCGGAAACTACCAGCGCGTCACCTCCTCGGGAAGGCCTATCCCTAGGTAGGGCGTCAGACGGCCCTTGACGTCCGACGCCCCAGGCCTTCCAGTGGAGACGGAGTGCGGGCCTGAGTGTCCGCTTCCGCCTCCGTGAAGGAGCGAGAGGTTTTCGGGTCGCGCTCCTCCACCTCACACGACCCTTTCACTGTCAAGCATCACGGCGAAGATGGTCGACAGCGAGAGGCCCGCCCTCACCACCGCGGCTAGGAATATCCGCGGTTCCGCCTCTTGTCCTTCCACTGAGCACTCTGCTAATCAGAGTGCTCGTGGAGGACCCTCATCTGGAAGACTTAGGAATTTTACTTGGTCAATATATCGGCCGAGTAACCTTCCCAAGTCTTCCAGCCCCTCTCCCCAACCTCTACACGGACTGCTCAAGGGGTAAGGAGCGCGTGTAGTAGTTCCCAGCGCCGGGATTCGCCATCACACAACAAGATGCCACCGAGGCAAGTTGTTGTGTGATGCCCAGGGAGCACCACGTGGAGGTTCCCGAGCCACGCACCCTGTAGTAGACCAACCTAACCCAACCCTAACCTAACCTCCCCTAACCTAAGCCTAACCTCATCACATACCATCCATAGAAGAATACAATCATGCTCAAACACATAACAATAAAACACAAAATGAGAGGGTAGTGGTTTATTATAGGAATAATATTCAGGTAACAATAGATGAACCAAATCTTCTTAACGCCAACTGCCTTACTGTTAAAATTGATAGTAATACTATTGTGGTAGCTATTTATAAACCCCCGGGATACAAAAATACTGACGCTTTCATTGAGTCTCTCAATGACTTACGAGCCTAAATTATGGCAATATAATCCTCGTAGGTGGTATAAACATAGATATCGTGGAGGGTAATAATGACGTCAGTGCTTCTAATTATCTAAACCTATTGGCTTCCTTTAGTATTCTTCCTGCTCATCAATTACCGACACATTGTAACGTGAAAAGTGGGAGGGTTGGGCCTCCAACTGGTTTGAGTTGAAAACCTAACCCTCAAAAAAAGTTTGAAGATGAGTTAAAAAATAAAAAATAAAACAGACAGTTTTCAAACATTTATTGTAATAGGAAGGTAAAGCCTGGGTATAATATAGTTAAAAGGTCAGGGTTCTGATCGTTGTGGTTCTGCTAATTAGAACTAATCGACATTTTACAACATATCCGAAGAATTTTTATTTAGACTCCAACGGTGAGTCCAAATAACCAACAATACCACCAGGTCACTTAGCTAAAAGGGGTATTGGGAGAATTAAAAGCAATATTAATATTAAATAGCAGTAGTGCTTCCGCTGAGTGAACTCAGGAAGTAAGTTCCTCAAATATTCCTTAAAGAGAAATTAGGGTGAGCACTAGAATACTGGGAAGATTTTTGAGGTTGGAAAGAAAATAAAGAAATATCCCCTTTAGCAAGTTATTAGCAGGCTCCAATAATTATGAAGAACAAGGTACCGCATTCACAACATTTCAAACCTTCAAAACAGAATATTAACTAAATTATTGCTAGTGGTGGGTAATATTCCACCCTAGAACCTTGTAAACAACTTCAAAATACAGGAGCAATATAAATTAAAAGGTCATTAGCTCACCGAGCAACCTTAGACTACTCGAGTACACAGTAATAACATTCCCTGAAGAATTAAAGTCCTTACTCACTAAAGGTAGCCGTAGAATTTACCATGACTCACGGTTACATAAGTACTAGTGTTCACATAAGTACTATAAAGCGATAATACATACACCCTTCCACCTGGTAGGATGTGTAATAATTAAGTTATGTATTAGGTTAGGTAAGATAGTTGTAGTACATTAAGTTTAGTATGAACAATACTGATTGTTCATTACATTCCTCTAAGTAGAAGAATACACGAATTACAATAGATAGCCATATATTAATTACAGCTCCAGGTATGGGATATGAAATAAATGCAATAGTATTACAGTAAGTAAGTAATATGTAGGGAGGCTAGCAACCGGTAAGGTTGGTCTCCATCCTTTAAGTAGAAATTAGAAATAACATTAGGTAGTAATAGGATATAAAGTCAAGTAGGTACAGGGTAATGAGATCAGCGACCTGTAGGGTCGGCCTCATTCCTTTAAGAAAATAATCTCATCCTCACATTCAAAATGTCTAAGATAAAGTAACAAGTATCAGGTAATGATTAATTAAAGTATTAAGTAATGAATAAGTAAGTCTGGAATCTACTAACTACAACAGTTAACGGGTTGGGTAATAATGTCACAATCTTCACAGAAGAAAGCAAAAGGTTCAAGAGCACCGCAGTAACAACTCAATACTGGGGCACTCAGTTTAAACAGTATATTATATAGTTTAGGTAAGTATGGTACAGAGAGAAGGTTATTCCTTCTATCTAGGTATCTGCTAGATGACCGGTACAACCACACACCGACCTTCCGTTCATCTTAAGCAGTCAATAGTATGTAATAAGCAAAGGGGTATATCTTTAGCTTAGGTTTGGTGTCTGATAGACAGCCGTAGGTATCTGCTAGATGACCGGGACAACATACTCCGACTTTCCGTTCATCTTAAGCAGTTAATAATAGTAAGTAACCAGAGCAAAGGGGTAGATCTTTAGCTTGGTAATGTAGAACAAAGCGGTATGTAACTATACACAGACCTAAGACTGTTATACAGTTCTCAGCCGAGTCATTTTCATGTCAATAACCTACATCACTAAATGTAAGTTAAAAGTAGATAACTGATAACAATTGATAACAGTTCATAGCGGAACACAGTATAGTTGGGGTCAAACTATTCCCCGGTAGTAAAAGTTAACATCAGGACACATGCCTGTTATTATAAAATATGGTATAAATGAAAGAAAGAGTGTTTACATCCATGTAGGGAATGAAGAATGTAACTTACACAGAAAGCATCCGACCTGAGACTAAACTATTTAGATCTACTTTAAGGTACCTAATTTAATATGGAAAATTACTAACCTAAGACGTCACAACTAAACCTACATTGCCGTTAGAATAGCGTTACGCCTTATCTGGACTCGGGATCGCGCCATCGTGGACCATGACCTCCACGGTGTGTCGAGGACCTGTGGCAGGTGACACGGCACACGGGGCCCAGAATAGCAATGTCTGCCATTCCGCCCTCACTCCGAAACATTGGCTCCCTTCCTAGGCGCCTCCCTGACAAAAAAACATCGACATAAGCCTCCAATTTACACCAAACATTCCTACCCCGTGAGGTTAACGGGTCACGCCCTTGACCTACAGAAAACACGCGGCAGGTAATCCGTCGTTCAAACTTACCCGAAGAGAGGCGATTAGCAATGGAACGTGGAAATACGACGTCCATCCTCAGTTGGAATACCAGGAAATCGGCAAAGGTAGGTGCCGCCTCCGGTTTACAACGCCAACTCACTACGGAGAAAAACAACGAAATTTAACACTACACTCGCAATCAGAGTGCCACAACACCTTTCCCGAGATTTCAGTACGTACCGGTCCTTTAAAACTTCGCTCCTATAAGCAAAAAACTTGTGGGAACACAACAGCTGCCGGGACCCGCTCGCTATGCGACGGCCGAGAGCGAAAGACCCAAAATGGCGGCAATCAGTGTCACTTCGAGACGACAATCTAGTTCCCGCCGAAATCGCTGAGGGCGCTGCTCACCAACGTTCCGCATTACGCAGTTAAGCTAAACTAACAAAAAAACGGTGTTACAACATGGCAAAACTTGCCTAGATCACCTCATGCTTAAAAGTAAACTACCTGCCTCATGTTACATTGCTGAAACTACTGTCACTGAACATGACTCTCTCTCTTTTTTATACTAGAGAAAAAAAAAACTAAATAAAACATTGACTATTACGAGAATTGATTATGCAGGTCTTGATCAGGATATGGAAGAACTTCAGTTGGATCACATTTATGAAACTAATGACGCAAGCCTAGCTACAAAAAGCCTAATTTCAACATTAAAGTCTAAAATAAAATCCAATACCCATGTTTCGCATATTCCAAACCGCAAAACGAATAAAGAAGCCCTGGATAACTCCAGGACTTCTAAGATGTATAAAAAACCGGGATCGCCTGCACAAAAAATTTAAGAAAAATCAGAATAACAAAATAATTAAAACAACTTATAAAAGATATAGGAATTTTTGCAATTTGCTATTAATGAAACTAAAAAGAGAATACGAAAAAAGTTTATTACAAAAGGCTGCAAATACCAATAATAAAATGCTATGGGACACAATTAAACAAGTAACACATTCTAATCAAAAACCTAACCCTGCCCTAGACTTAATATCATCTACTAATCCTACCAACTCCATCAATGACAATAATGACTTCTTTGTATGAATCAGCAAAAGTCTTGCTGAAACCATTCAAGGCTCTAAGGCGTCACACAAAAATGTCACGCCTCTTCCCACTTACCTGCATTCATTTGTGCTCTCGCCAACAGATGATTCTGAAATACGTAACCTCTTCGGAAATCTTAAAAAAAGTAATTCTACAGGACGAGATAGGATTTCTGGTAACTTTCTTAAACGATATATTGATATCTTAGTGCCCCCCTTGACATATATATTTAACCTTGTTCTCTCTTCTGGAATTTTTCCTTCCGAGTTCAAACTTGCTGAAGTCATACCCATATATAAGAGTGGTGCCAGAGACCGTGTCTACAACTACAGACCCATTTCTATTCTTCCAAGTTTATCTAAAATTTTGGAGAAGATTATAAATAAAAGATTAACCAATTTTCTTGAAACAAAAAGCCTATTATCTACTTCTCAATTTGGCTTCAGAACTAACATCTCTACTAGTGATGCAGTTCATGAACTCACTGACCACATTGTTACCAAATTGGACAATAAAAATAAAGTTATTGCTATTTTCTTAGATCTAGCCAAAGCATTTGATACGGTGTCTGTCCCACTCCTACTAAACAAGCTAGAGAAATTAGGTATACGTGACACTCAGTTAATGTTATTTGAAAGTTACCTCTCAGGGAGGTTTCAGAGAGTCAGAGTGGGTGACTTTGTAAGCGATGACCTTCCCATCACCTACGGCGTACCGCAGGGCAGTGTCCTTGGCCCTACTTTGTTCCTTACCTATATTAATGACCTGTGTAACCTTCAGCTGATCAATGGTAAGATCGTGACTTTTGCTGATGACACGGCTCTCATCTTCCATGGTAATACTTGGGAAGAGGTTTATAGTGTCGCACAACAGGGTTTCAATACTGTCTCTTCTTGGCTCATACATAATGACCTGACGCTAAATGTTGAGAAATCTAAATACATACCCTTCTCCATAGTAAATAAGCATCTTAATATTCATGATAACTTCTTCATCACTGCCCATTCCTCTGCAACATGTTCCTCCTGTAGCTGTCGCTATCTATCACGAGTTTTTGCCATCAAATATTTGGGAGTTATGATAGATAATACCTTGCACTTCAAACTGCACATTGATCTTCTTTCCTCCAGAACACGTAGGTTGATATATATGTTCAAAAATCTCCGTAACATTGCAGACCCTAAAATTATTAAAATGGTTTACCTGGCCCTAGGACAGTCGATCATGACTTACTGCATTACGGTGTGGGGTGGAGTAGGTAAGACTGTTCTGCTAAAACTAGAAAGAGCTCAAAGAGCAGTTCTAAAAGTGAGCCTTTCCTTGCCGTTTCGGTATACCACAAAGGACTTATATGCCAGGTCCGATGTTTTGTCAGTACGCCAATTGTTTATCCTGAATATTATCCTTAAACAACACGTTCAACTTAACTATAACCCATCATCTTTAGTAAATAAACGGCTTAAACACATGGTGGTATGCCCTTCAAACAACCAATGGTCCACAGCTATTTCTGAAAAATTCTTCGGATTTCTTGGAGGCTATTTATATAACAAAATTGATGCTAAAATCGAAATTTACCCCCTTCAAAAATTTAAA
The DNA here is from genome assembly GCA_017562165.1 of Ectropis grisescens. NCBI lineage: Eukaryota > Metazoa > Arthropoda > Insecta > Lepidoptera > Geometridae > Ectropis > Ectropis grisescens. The sequence continues at coordinate 23,089,171 of CM029780.1, read as the reverse complement.
TGTAAAAAAATTACCTCAAATTTTCTGAAGTCCCTCACTTATGACGACACCGAACAATTACTCACTATAGTGAAGTAATTATCAAATCCTCGTAACAATTAAATAATCTCATATAGGTAAAATTACGCACGAACACACATCTGCACACACTCAAACACACCCTCTCCCTCACACACACACCATCACACACACACATATGTACACACACACACACACACACCCTCACACTCGCACACATATACACACACCCTCACACTATACTTAGACTATGTGCTCTCACTTACACCTAAGAATTAACATTTATATTTTCAAATAGTACTTACCCATTTTCACCACTTGTCCAGTGTCGGAGAGGCTGGTGATCTGTCATACAAGTTTTCCTAGTGCAGACACCAGTCTCTCACATAGATAATCTACTAGTGATAAGTATACTTTGAATAAGTTATTTAAAAAAATGTAAAACTTCTGTGTGAGAGAAAATAAACCATTTATTATTATTCACGTATATCTTTATTTCCTTAAGTCTAAGTTTTTACAATATTTATATAAAATAACATAAAAACATTATAAAAACCTAAACCTAGTTTGCCGCCAGCAGCGGGGCAGGGCCCAAGCTACCGGTGGTTAGGGCTGCAGACTGAGGAACCTGACGATGCGCGCCGTGTCGAGGATGACCGCCTTCTGCATCTGACCCTTAATCCAACCGTCTAGCGAAAGTCTCTTGAGATGTTGGTCGAGACTTTTCGCTACAAGGCCGTTTGCCGACACAACTATTGGGACTATGATCGTCGAATCAACATCCCACATGGCGGTAACCTCATGAGCCAAGTCAAGGTACTTGCTAAGCTTGTCCTTCTCAGCTTTCACGAGGTTCTCGTCATGTGGTACGGTGATATCGACGATTACAGCCCGGCGCTGAGACCGGTCTACCAGTATGATGTCAGGCTTATTGGCGACAATAGTCCTGTCCGTGATGATAGAGCGGTCCCAGTAGAGCAACGCACGACCATTCTCGAGAACTATTTTTATTATTATATTGTATATTTATTATTATTGAAGTAGACCTGCGTCCGCCCTACACAAGTCGGGCAGTGGTACGCTATCGCTGTTCAGTGCCCTGGTGAAGAGGCACCTACGGAGTGGGAGTATCGTGCATCTGCTGCGGGGGGGGAGCACCCCCTGGGACATCCAATCATCATAATCCAGGCAGCCGTGGTAACAAGAGGAGCATCCTATTCAGCGTCGTGTCGTAGCGAAAGTTCTTGTGAGTCTATAGTGACGTATCTTGAAGCCAAAACTGTGAGTACGAATTTGAACCTTGTTTATTACCAGTTTCAAACTTAGAAGAAATATGAGGTGATCATTGACTTAGAAAAATTCTAAAAGTAATGCATGGACTTAGAATAATTTTAAGAAAAGTGACGTGACGGGGAATCCATGCCTGTTTTCGGATAGAAGTTACAAACACTTAAAAATTTTTGTGAAACTGTTTCTTGGACTTGTGATTTTTGGTTGTGTTTTACTTTGTTACTTTGTGCGACGGATGTTCTGGAATTGTTTATATCTTACACCACTTGTATGTTTACTTAATGGATATATGACAACTACCTCACATCACGTCTCACTTGGCCTTTCCTAGTATATGACATCGGTAAAACTCTCCTGGCAAAGCTAGATGCCAATGTCATAAAGATTACATCTCTCCCAAAAGACAAAACTGCTTCAGACCTGGAATCTAGACTTCAATTCCATAAACAATTTATGGCAGGTGCACAAGTAAATACTGCTGGGTTGGGTGCGAGAAAAAAAAGGGAAGACCGAGACATGGTAAAAAACCTTTCTACAACAAGACGAAAATGACGGTTACAAAGTGCACGCTATGAATTTAGAAATGCAAAGTGAGTGGTTAACCATAGGTGAGTTCTGTATCCCATTAGCTCTAAAATGGCGCACCTTGATCTATGACTGGTCCCCTGCCTTATTAAAATTTTATCTAAATGCATTCCAAATGACCCTCCCTGACCAGAGTAACTTGGTAAGGTGGGGAAAAGCCTCTGAAAATGTTGCTATACTTGTGGAGAGGCGATATGTACAGCAAGGCACATATTGGTGGGATGCAAGGTGCTCCTTAATGGGGTCATTACTCACGGCGTCATGACAGAGTACTTGAAATCATACGTGAAGCCATGAGCCTTTCGGTAGCTAGAGCCCAAAAGGGATTGACGACAAACAACAGACAAATTAACTTTGTAAAGAAGGCTCAACTTCAAACTCCAGGAACAAGCCTTACTCAATCCTGGGTACAGCACCTGATTGGACTATTTTAATGGACACGTATGAAAAGCACTACAAAATCCCAGAGGATGTGGGTGTTTCGTCATCCAGACCGGACATTTTCCTTTTTTCTAGAGCTACGAAACGCATAGTCCTTGTAGAACTTACCGTACCGTGGGAAACTAATATACCTAAAGACCACGCGATGAAACAAAATAAGTATTACGACCTCCTAAACGAATTAACAAAAAACGGCTATGTAGTTAGTTTATACGCTGTAGAAGTGGGAGCGAGAGGTATACCAGCAAAATCTCTCTATAACCTACTGAAAGACCTTGGCTTATCCAGAAGTGCTGTAAGTTCTATACTAGAACGTGTATCTAAAGCTGCACTAGTAGGCTCATATCAGATTTGGCTGGGCAGGGAGAGAAAAACGAGTGGTGAAGGTGAGTGTTGATGTACGTCAGAAAGGGGCCCCTTAATCCTACGCCCGAGTCACAAGTCTCGGGAACTACTCGAGTTTTTCTCTCTCTGCCACACGATGGACCCGGCACCCGCACGGTGAATCCATGGAATGCTAAGAAGATCGTCTCTCTTGTTGTATCATTGAATTTTTGTTTTCATTATGGCTGATAAGTATTTAAAACTTCAAGAAGATATAAAATGTAAGATTAATAATACTAGAGTTAACTTCAAAAGGACACCTAAAGAACGTATTTCGTTGGGTTATATTGAGACTCGGTTAGAGGCTATAGATCAGCATTGGTCAACGTTTGAAAGTAATCATCAAAAAATTGTATCCGCTTTAGATTTGGAATTTGAAGTAGACTGAATACTTTGTAAATGATACTTATTCTGCAGTAGAAGAAACATACATAGATTACAAGGTTTTATTAAGGGATGTTCTTTTCAAAGTTAAGCAATCGCTTCAGCCACCTCCTAAAGCTATCAGTCATACTGAGAGAGAGCCATTGAGCAGTAGCAATGTAAATCTACCAAAGATAACCATACCGAAGTTTTCCGGTAATTACTCTGAGTGGAGCAGCTTTCGTGATTTATTTGTTTCTTTAATTCACAATAACTCAAGTATTGATAACGTGCAGAAATTGCACTACCTCAAGAGTTCACTCACAGGTGAAGCAGAAATGTTACTAAGACATTTTCCATGTACTTCTGATAATTACTATGTATGTTGGAATCAATTAGAAGGCAGATACAATAACAAAAAATATCTTGGAAGTTGTATTTTAAGACGTTTGACAGGCCAAAAGAACTTGACATCGGAGTCGTCCAATGCTATTATACAGTTGCTAGACACAACTAAAGAATGTATGTTAGCATTAGAAAATTTAGGTTTAGACGTAAACTCATGGGATGTAATTGTGATTTTCCTTATTAGTCAGAAACTAGATCCGGAAAGTCGGAAACAGTGGGAGCAGAAAGTTTGTGAATCAAGTAGAGAGTTACCGAGTTTAAAAGAGTTTGAAGATTTTTTACAAATTAGATTTCGTTCGTTAGAATTTCTAAACACAAAGACTCGAAAGGAAGATAAGGTTTCTTGCCATCATGTCGCTACTACTGTTTCATGTCTATTTTGTACAGGAAATCACAAACTGTTAAATTGTAAAAAGTTTGTCAAAGATGATGTTACCACACGCCGTAGTTTTGTCCAAACTCGCAATTTATGTTTTAATTGTATGTCTCCCAACCACTTAGTTTATTCGTGCAATTCGTCTACTCGATGCCGTTTTTGTAAGAAAAAACATCACACTTTACTTCATCTTAAAAACTTCAAATCGGTTACTGGCGAAGCCACAATTGTTCATTCTGCAGAGAGTCATGTTGTAGCTACCGTAACTGAAACAACATCGTCTTCCTCTGAGGCCGAGAGTGTAGATCCAGAATCAGAATCACATATTGTTTCGTGTTTCTTAAATACAAGCAGTCAAGTACTGTTGCCAACAGCAATTGTGCAAGTACCTTCAAGTAAAACTAGAACTGTTTACGTGTAGATCTTTGTTAGATCAAGGGTCTCAAGCTTCCTATATCACCGAAGCTGCAGTTCAGCTCCTTGGTCTTAAGAAAATACCAGGATCAAGCTTAGTCACAGGTTTAGGCGGCGACCAAGGTTCGACTTTATCGTCGAATAATTCAGCATTGGTAAAAGTTCAATCTCGTCTAGACCCCAGTTTTACGTTAACCGTTAAGGCTCATATTTTAAGTAAGCTCACCAGTTTTCTTCCATATAAGAAAGTAATGGCTCACGTTTTTCCAGCTCTTTCGTCAACGGAATTAGCAGATCCATCATTTGGCACACCCAACACAATAGATCTACTCCTGGGTGCTGAGGCGTACAGCCAAATATTATTAGATGGTTTGATCAGGGACCCGCCGGGATCGGTGATTGCTCAAAACACTCGATTCGGTTGGATCCTCTCTGGCAAAATACAGGATCAGCCTAACAAACAAGACGATAGATACCATAACGTCATAGTAAGCATGCATTCAATGCGCTTACATAAGTGACAATGATAAATTAAAGAGTTTCCGGTAAGTTGAAGCGAACTCTCACGGTTAGCAGCAAACATTTGACTCACGAGGAAGCAAAGTTTGAAGCGTTGTTTGCCCAAACAACTACCAGAGATAAGTTTGTTCGTTTTAGCGTTAGACTACCATAGTACATAAATGTATAACCATATACATATATGAATATGCTTCTTTAGGTCATGCGCAAAGAGAAGAAATGTCTGAAAATAACGAGTTTGCCGCAGTTTGTTTGCAACATCACGCTTTCTTGCTCAAGCACCAATAAAGGGCCTTTAAACAATGATTCAATGGTAGGCCGCAATCTCCAGCTCGAACTCAGGCACATAGTAGTGCATTGTCTTTGCAATTAACAATGTCTTCGTTAAGTGTTATTGGAAAAATGTACAGGCAAGTTAATATTGCGAAGGAGGACGCAGACTTTCCGCTCATTCTATAGCGTGATAGTCCAGATGCTGAGTCACAGCATCACCGACTCTTAAGAGTCACATTTGGAACCTCCTCAGCTCAATATTTAACCGCTCGAGCTCTGCAGAAACTGGCACACACTGAAGGTGCTCGGCTTCCCTTGGCCTCCACCGGAATCATTATAACTTCTACGCGGATGACTTCATGTACGGATGTCATTCGATTGCCGAAGATGTCAAAATTAGTTTATAAGTTGAGAGCTGGTGGTCTGGACAAACGCTTGAACCAAACCAGCTGTTTGGAGTAGTTAATTATTTCTAAACATCCCGGTTTGGACAACCTTACCCGTGTGGTTACACTTAAATCTAAGGAAAATGTTATTAAAAGACCGGTGTCAAGGCTTATTATTTTGCCGTTGGCCGGCAACTAATGATAGAAGATAGATAAACATTTAATTTTTTATTTGTATTATTCTTTCTTGTCCGGTTTGTTGAATCCTTGTGTTTTGTTTACTTGACATGGTCCATGGCGGCCGGTATGTTCATACTTGTTAATACTTTATATGTGACATAGATGGCGCTAGTTGTATACTAAAACACGCTAACGATGTTGTACCTATATTTTCTATGAACAAATTGTGAGATGTTAAAATGACTGGATTTACATAATATAGTGTTGCCATTTATAAACATACTTGTTTTATTTGCACACTACGAAGTTTTTTGGAATTTGTACACAGAGATTGTGTTACATCTTGTTCGTAATAAGTACTTGCATTTTCAAATTTTTCACGATGGATCTGGTATGTAGCTCAATCGGTACAATGTTCCGTATCTTTACATAAAATTTGATGTAGTTCGATAGTTTCACATTGTTATTAATCGTAAAAAAATCGCCGCTAACGTCAGAGATATCCATACGCTTGTCAGCGATCCACGCATCGAATACGTTGTCCACGCAACTCCATGCGCTCGCGCGCAACACTCATGCAAGTAACCCTATCACTGATAGCAGGGAATGAACCTGCCGCGTAGACATAACATGATATAAGAATTCTTTTGATAGCGGATAGCCATCTCGGCGCTATTATTCGCCTGCGGTGAGACAAGAAATGAGTGTGAACCGACAGTCTCAAGCGCGTTCTCTCTCAAACTTGGGCGTGCCGAGCTCATGTCACCACGTTCGTCGCAATTTGCGAACACCAATTTCACACTGGGGGTAAGCAAACGGAAAAAGCGTGAAAACGAATCATCGATATTTAAACCGTATTCAGGGGTCAAATCATCTCGTGTAGTAGAGTTTTTATAAGGCAATCGGAGCACGTCCCCAAGCCAAGCTTTTATGGCCACCATGCCGCCTCTAACGTTATTTCTGTCCTCGCCGATCATGACTCTGCAGAGCCATGATATAGCGTACAGTGTACGCTATATCGTGGCTCTCCAGATTTTCTTTTCCTTGTAGTTTGGTGTTCAAGTCATTGAGGTGTAGCGTGATGTCTGTAAGAAATGCAAAGTCGCAGAGCCAGTCGGGGTCACTAAATTGAGCAACTGGTTTTCCTTTGGTTTCTGTGAAGGAGGCGATTTCCGTCTTCGGGTTAAAAAACGCGTTTAAGCATTTTGCCTCTGCTCAGCCAACGAACATCGGAAAAATATGTGACATTACCATATTCCGCATTAATTTCCCGTAAAAAATTTTGGAATTCTCTGTGGTGGAGGCCACGTGATTTTATGAAGTTCTTTACGACCGCTTTCATCACCTCATCAATATTTGTGGATTTAGCACAAAGATTTTGTTGATGAATGATACAATGGTAATGCATCAAAGGAAGATCGTTCTTCTGTTTTTTAATCAAACCCACGAAAGCCCATCATTTTTTCCTACCATGGATGGTGCACCATCTGTTACAACTGCAGAAAGGTCTGTCAATTCTAAATTATATCGTCTTAGTACTGTCATCAAGCACTCATAAATATCACGTCCTTTTGTAGTTCCTTTCATCGGAAAAAGAGCAGCCATCTCGTCGGTGATGACAAAGGTCATATCAATGCCCCGAATAAACATAGCTAATTGAGCAGTATCGGTTATATCTGTGCTTTCATCGAGCGCAACAGAATAGTATACGAACTTCGACGCACATTCTTTGAATGAATTTTCTAAGTCTGTCGCTAACTCTTCGATTCTTCTGGCGACAGTAACACCGAATAAACTGACTTTAGAAAAAAGTTGTTTTTGAGAAGGGCACAATACTTCAGCGGCGGCCTCCATACATTCCTTGAAAAATTGGCCATCAGTAAACGGTTTTGATTTCAAAGCTATTTTTCCGGAAATAATGTAGCTCACCTTCATGTTTGCTTCATTTTCAATGTTCTGCTTTTGAAAACTATCTTGCTGGCATTGAAGCTGACTCTTCAAAGTTCTCATTTTATCTTGCCGTAACTGTCCTTTGAATGTCTCAAACTTTGTTGCATGCTTTTTATCGTAATGTCTTTTTAAGTTGTATTCTTTCATGGCTGAGAGTGATTCATGACACACCAAACAGACAGGTTTTTGATTAACACTGACGAACAAGTACAACTCAGTCCACTTTTCTTGAAATATGCGGTTTTCTTCACTAACTTTTCGTGTTTTACCCGATGTAGAAGCCATAAAATATCCATAAAATGTCCACGATATAACTAAACTTGCGTAACTGCACACCACAACACAGGTTCTCCGCCTTAAACACTAACTGAGCTGGACTGACTGTAAGTAAGTACTGACTCGTGAGACGACGCGTTCCGCCTTATACAGTATGACTGGTGAGATACTATTGATAATAGAGGATGTGATACTTGGCAATGAAATATGAAAAAAAAAATATGTCTTGACTAAAAATAACTACTGAGTACTCAGTAAACTTAACCGAAAGTTCAGTTATTAAATTCAAAACGCATGGTCACCGCGCGGGCGCCCGTGCTGCGTTATCTCTCGGACGCACGGTTCAATGTCATGACGGTCGATGGCGCTCTGTTTACCTACGCACAGTACGCACGTTAAAACCTCGCTCTATCTTTACGGTAGTAGGCACATATTGGAGGACGAAGTATGATCCGTTTTCCCTTCATACTTTAATCCTGGCTTAGGACAGGCAAAAATACCTAAGTAGGTGGCGATATGATTCAACATATTTGTTGACTGAAATAAGTATTCTGTACATAGCTAAGTGTAAATTACTTAAATCAAGATGAAATACTTACGTAGGTATTTTAGGCGTATTTAAAAAATGGATCATACTTATTTACAATGATTGATCCTAATTAAACTACCTATTTACAACAATGATTGAACTTAATTAAACTACCTAATTACACTAACCTTAATAATTGTTCAAAATGTGCCCCTCCTCGTGTGATGCAAAGTTCGGCACGTTTGCGCATATTGTCTTTCACACGATTTAGGACAAACGGATCACTTTTAACAGTTTCAAAAGCGCTACTGATTTTCATCTTCAGTTCTTCCCTGTTAGCATACTCAGTAGCGTACACTAAACGTTTTACTTCACCCCATAAATAAAAGTCCAGTGGGGTGAGATCGGGAGAACGAGCGGGCCATGGCACAGGCCCTCCGCGACCTATCCAGCAGTCTCCGAAATGAGTGTTTAGGAAAGTACGTACTTGCGTCTGATAATGGGCGGGCGCTCCGTCGTGTTGGTAAAACAAGTTTCGAAGGTAACTCAAGGGTACATCATCGAGCATTTCGTCCATCACTTTATTTAAAATGTTTATGTATGACGCACCATTAAGTCTTTCTTCAATGAAATACGGGCCTAATAAACAATTATTTAGTACACCGGCCCACACATTTACACTAAATCTGTGTTGAAAAGCGTCCTGTCGCGTAACGTACGGATTCGAATGACTCCACCAATGTTCGTTGTGTACGTTAAAAATACCGAGTTTAGTAAACGTGGCTTCGTCTGTAAATAATATGTTTTTATCGGTATTTTGCAAAAACCACCGACAAAAATTAATTCGTGGCTCGTAATCGTTGACACCGAGCTCTTGGACTGGTCGGAAATGATAAGGGTGTGAACCATCTCTGTGGAGTTGATTCCACACAGTCCACTGGGATACGCCAAATCTTCGTGCAGCATTTCGAGTACTTGCTTGTGGATGGTTCTCGAAGTACTCGAGAATGTCTTCATGTAGCGAGACGGGGTACGCCACTCCCCCTCGTCCTTGAGCATGGACTGGAACAGTGAACTGCCCAAAATCTCGTAACCTTTGATTTGCGTTCAAAATTACGCTGGCTGTAGGTATTCGGCGGTTGGGAAACATCTCCCTATACAAATTTATAGCACCTGGCAGGCTATCATTAGCACGCGCGTACGCACGAACCATATCTAAGTACTCAGAGTTTGTGTATTGGTAAGTCATTATTGATAAAGTTCACAATATGTTCACAAGACACGGGAGCGAGGGCGCGATCGCGAGACGGACACGGAAGCAGGAAGCGGACATACACACTTCACAGCGCTTACGCATGGACTAACGAACAATGTATTATGCAACAGGTAGCGGGGTTGGGGGCGGGCGGGAGAGGGCTTTAGGCGGCAACACTCGCCGGCCACTGGCCGCCGCGACAAAGAGACGCCGCTGGCCTGGGTGCTACTTTGATGCGAGCCGCCTGCGTTACGTTAATAAGCTACACGTTATCAATATCGAAAACGTGTCCATACTTTATTTATTTCTTGAGATATTTGGCCAAAATTTAAGTACCTTATTTTATTACATAATTAGAACCAGAATCGCGGACCGAGTACATTCCTAAAATATCGATAGTATCTCACCAGTCAGACTGTATATTACGTATATTACGCCTTATATATTTATACGTTACGTTCGCGCGCTTTCTTGATGTTTCCAGA